>OX463227.1:120973373-122173373 GCA_949820135.1 Sylvilagus floridanus | reverse complement strand
CACCCCTGCCTCCGGAAACCTTGCACCTTCGTTCCCTCTCTCCCTCCCTCCTCAACTGCTTCCTGTGCACCTGCTATGTGCAGCCACTGGTCTAGGCACGGGAGATGGAGCAGAGAACACAGCCTGTGGCCCTGCCTGTTTTCCAGAGGGCAGAGGCAAGTAACTACGGAATCCAGGAGTTCACCCAAGCGCTCTGTGCATCACCTGGCCCTGGTTTGCACTGACAGGAAGAGCAGCAGGCCAGGCGGTGGCCAGGGACGAGGTCTGGCCAGCATTTGGGGCTACTAGACATGAGCTGCCAACTCCTTAGTCAACTCTTTTCCCCCACACAAGTCAGCAGAGCCCCCTCCAGCCGGATGTTTCCAGAAGGCCTGATCAGCCTCTGGGCCTATGCAGAGGCGGGAGATGGAGACTCGAGGCAGGTGTGGCCCTTGCCTTGGACAAACTCCACTGCAGCCAGGTGGGAGCTCCTTACTCACCTGGAGGACGTGGTGGCTCACCTGGCCCACCGGGCTCACGGGCAGGGCTCCCGGCTTTGCACGTCTGCATCTGCGGATGTATTGTTCAGAGCACACCACACACACACACATGGGGTTTAGAAACCAGAAGGGTCTTTAGAGTGGGAGGTCACCCCTTCCTCTCTCGCAGGTTGGGTGCCTTGCACCCGACCTGGGCGTGGTTCCCCAGGGGTCCTGGTGTGTCAGAATTCACCAAGCCGCATGCACACTTAAGAAGACTTATGCACTTGGCCGTGCACTGTCAGAGCGTGTTACTGTTTAAAACAGAAATTCTTTTCAAGGATGTGCACTGAAATGATAGTGATACTCTAAACCACATGTCCAAGTTTAGCTTCTAAATAAAAAATCTCCTTCACACAAACCCAGCCTCCCACTCCTTCTTGTCTCGCAGCCTCTGGGTCACCTCCCTGTGGCCAGCTCCACCTGTCAATCAAGGAAGCTTCAGGCGTGGATGAGCAAACACAGACGCTGCAAGTGTGGCTTTTCCTGAGAGCTGTTTAACCCCAAATAGTAGCTGCCTTGAACCTTAGCAACATCTGGGAGATCGTTTCATATCCACAGTGGGGATGGCCCGGGGTTCCTATGGGATCTGTCCAGTCCCCTACTGATGGGTGTTTGGGTTTCTGCCGTCTTCTGTTCATACCACCATGGACACGGGTCCTCCTGCTGGTTGCCAAATCTATGTAGAGGGTAAAGCCCCAGGAGAGGCATCTCTGGGAGCTGGCCAGACCCCTCCCCTGGGGAGTTGGCCAGTCACACCCTGACCAGCTGGGGAAAGAGAGCCCGCCCCCACAGCCACACCCCTACCGGTCCTACTGCTCTTTGCCAACTTGACAGATGAAAAGGAGTGGCTTGGGAGTGCTTGGTTTCCATTTGTCTATGCCATTTAGCCTTCCTCTTCTATGAACTCTGTTGGGATTAAGACCTAGGGGAGGGGCCGGCACCAAGTTGCACTAGGTTAATCCTCCACCTGCTGCGCCAGCATCCCATATGGGTGCTAGTTCTAGTTCCGGCTGCTCCTCTTCCGATCCAGCTCTCTGCTATGGCCTGGGAAAGCAGTAGACAATGGCCCAAGTGATTGGGCCCCTGCGCCCACAGGGGAGACTGGGAAGAAGCTCCTGGCTCCTGGCTTTGGATCAGCGCAGCTCCAGCCGTTGCAGCCATTTGGGGAGTGGACCAGCAGATGGAAGACCTTTCTCTCTGTCTCTCCCTCTCACTGTCTAATACTACCCTTCAAAAAAAAAAAAAAAAAGACCAAGGGAGGCCACACACGGGGGATTACGGCCACTGTACCTCCATGTGCCCTGCCCTCTCGGGGCAGGACCTGCTCCCAGGAGAACAGGGTGATGCTAAGAGCAGAACTGCCTGGGTTTGCTCTCCTGGCTCTCCCTGCCTCAGCTTCCCTGACTGTGAACAAGGTTGAACACAAGGCTCGCGGGAGAGTGCCCGGGGGGTAGCAGGTGCAGGCTGCCTCCCAGGCAGGGTGGCTGAGAACAGCCCAGCGAGCAGTGCGCTGTGGGGGAGGGGAGCGGGGAGCAGTCACTTGTGAGTTGGCGGCACAGCTCTCCCCGGCTCAGGGCAGCGGCTGGGAACTGCTTGTTGGTCACGGCAGAACCTCGCCCTGCTCAGCACCCAGCCTGTGCAGGGGGCGGGGTGGGAAGATGGTGGGAGCCTTCGGAGGGGCCTTCAGCCTAGGGCTCCCCTGTTGGGTCGGCATAAGTGAAATGCTCTCTCAGTGCCACCCCAACACACCCTCCTCAGTGACGGGGTGCTTCTTCCCTGAAGGCTGGCACTGGAGCCCAGCCCCCGCCCAGAGCCCACCTGAGCCGTCCCCAACGGCACTATGAACAGGTAAGGCTGGGGGCAGAATTCAGGTCTCCAGTCTCTCAGGCTGTGTGTGTGAGCTGTCAGTCACAGCCCTGCTGCCCCCGCCCCTCCCCCCGTCTCCCAAGGCTCTCCTTATTGATTTGCGTTTGTGTCTCCAGATTTGCTTAGGGCGCTGCCTGGCTTGGCTGGGGTAGTGGCCCAGTCAAGAGCCCAACAAGCCCCGGGAAATGCCTTCGGATATAAATAGCCAGCTCAACTCGCAGCCTAAGGAGCTCGCCTCGGCCTGGCTTAGGAGGCCGGCAGGGGCCTTAATCTGTGGCCGGAAGGAGGGCAGGCACTGGGTAAACAAGACGAGGCTGGTTCCCAAGGGGAGACCCCAAGGGTCCCAGGCTGGGGCCTAGGGAAGCCCCACTTCTGCTGTGCTTGGCTGCCTCGCCCTATGCCAACCTGGGCCCCCCCGCGGGAGTGCCCAGTCCGAGAGGGGAAGGAGACCAGCCTTGTCCTGCAGGAGTCTGCCGGGGGAAACCCCAGCTTGGCCAAGGTCTGCCTCCCCAAGGCATTCATAGCTTGTCCAGGAAGAGCCAACAGGGCCCTGTTCTCTGTGGGCGCCTGGAGAGGCTGCTGAGGGGCGGGGGTGTGCGGCCAGCTTCCCCTCAGACTGGGGGGCGGGAACCCCAAGCCAGGCTGTGACTGTGACTGCGGTTGGTGTCAAGACCGCTGCGCTCCCACCCGCTCTGCCTCTCACCCCAGGGCCCTCAGCCCTGCTTGTCCTGAAAGCAGGGGGAACTTAAAGTAGCTGGCGGGAGGCCTCGTGTCCCTCCCAGGGGTGCAGGATGAGGCCAAGAGGGTGCTGCTCCCTAAACTGAGCCTGAAGCCGCCACCGGCTGCTGGGGAAACACAGTGGACAGAGCAGGTGCGATGACCCCAGACGTGAGCAGTTCTTCCAGGTCAATGGCACAGTCTCTCCAACACACAGGAGGCAGCAGAAAGGGCACTGTCAGCTGCAGAAAGGACACAGGGGGCAGAACAAGACCATACAAAGCCTGTGCTTGGTTTGGATCCCTGTTTGAACAAGCCGCCTGTCAAAGATTTTGAGACAGAGACATTGAACACAGACTAGGTATGCGATGATGTTGCTGAGAGCTTCGCTGGGTGTCATGGATCTTGCACTCATGTTGCAAACAAAAAGGCAAAAGCGAAGCTTCCTGATCTGTTGGAGATGCCGTCTCAGGTGTTCACAGGTGACAAGGGAGCTGTCTGGGATTTCCTGTAAGATACTCAGAGCGTGGGGTCAGCACTGTGGCGCAGCAGGTTATGCCACTGCCTGCAACACTGGCATCCCATATGGGCACCAGCTTGAGACCTAGTTGCCCCATCTCCGATCCAGCTGCCTGCTAATGCACCTGGGAAATCAGCGGAGGATGGCCCAAGTGCTTGGGCCCCTGCACCCATGTGGGAGGCCTGAATAGGGTTCCTGGCTCCTGGCTTCAGCCTGGCCCAGCACTGGCCATTGTAGCCATCTGGGGAGTGAACCAGCAGGTGGTTCTCAACAATGCTCTCCTCTCTCTCTCTCTCTCTCTCTCTCTCTCTCTCTCTCTCTCTCTCTCTCTCCCCCCCCCCTATAACTCTGCCTTTCAAATAAATAAAAAATAAATCTTAAAAAAACAGATACTCGGAGTAGTAAATGTGTGTGTTTGGAGAGGCTCAAACGAGAAAAGAGTCTGATACTCACTAGCTGGTGGTTATACAGGAGTCCATTAACATCTTCTCTCTACTCAAGAATGTTGGAAACGCAGTAAAATAAGGTTACAAAGGCACTGGTTGAGGGCCACACATGTGTGTCCCCGGTAGCTCACTGAGTGTTGAACTTGGACTTCTGAGCCCTGGCTCCTCCCTCTGAGGCCTCCCCCAAGTGTAACACAGAGCGCGTCTCTCTCTTCCTGGCTCACTCAGGGCCATCCGGCTGCAGAAGGAGATGCAGGAGGTTAAAGCACAGGGGTGGCCACAGGGAGCCTGGGGTGCTGTTTCTGGTTTCTCTGGGGCCTCCTTGGGATGACCTGGGCCCTGAGATCCCATCTCAATCCAGAGGTGATTGTTGAGCTGATCTCATTTCTGCCTGCCCCTTCCAGGCCCCCATGGGAGAATAAGGAGACAGAAAGGAAGGAGGGAAGACGAGCGAGAAGGACGAGATGCCCCTCTCCCCAGAGCAGCCCTGCACTCAGTCAGCAAACATCCATTTAACCCCTGTCTGTGCAAGATGGACGGCAGCCTGGCGGGCAGCAGCAGTGTGGGGTGCAAAGAGCAGGACTTAAATGTAGCACTCCTTGTGTCGGGGCCAGCGCAGTGGTGCAGCGGGTAAAGCCGCCACCTGCAGCGCTGGCATCCGGGTTGGGCACAGGTTCCAGTCCTGCTGCTCCACTTCCAATCCAGCTCCCTGCTAATGCACCTGGGAAAGCAACAGAAGATGGCCCAAGTGCTTGGGCCCCTGGCACTCATGTGGGAGACCCAGATGAAGCTACTAGCTCCTGGCTTCAGGCTGGCCCAGCCCTGGCTGTTGCAGTCATTTGAGGGGTGAACCAATGGATGGAATGTGTATGTCTCTCCCTCTCTCTCTCTCTCTCTCTCTTTCTCTCTTCCTCATATACAATTCTTCCTTTAAAAAATAAAATAAATCTTTTTTTAAAAATGTCCCCACCAGCACTATGTGATCTTAGACTCGCTGAGGCCGGGAGCTCCTCCCGCAGCTCCGGGGAGGCCCTGGGTGTGCAGACCCCCCCAACACAGTCAGGCCTAGGCTGGGGGGCGTCGCAGGGCCAGGACCTCCGCTCCAGCTGGCCCAGCCGGGTGTGCCTCCCACAGGGTGTCCCCTCCCTCCAGAGGGCCAGCCTCCCTCCAGGCTCCACTGTACTTCCTCCAGACTGGCCACCCTCTGACCAGCTCAGGGCTCCTGGGCTCGCCTCCAGGCTCAGAGAAGAGAATGGGGCTCACCCCAGCCTTTTTGTGGGCTGGGGTGAATCCTCTGAATTTGGTAGAAAAAGGAAAAAAAGACTTTCTTTGAAAAGAAGACCTTGGTGGGTGACAGCCCTCCCCCACCCTCCCCCTGGGCCCTGTGTCTGCCATCACAGCGCCAGCCCTGGGGATGCTGCCCGGGAAGTCCAGGCCTTACCACTTCCTGGTGCCTGGGACCCCAGGAAAAGGCTCATCATTCTGCAGGGGGGCGCTTGGGGGAGCCGGCTCTGTCATGCAAACCTCATCCTCCCCCAGGAAGTCCTCAGGATGCGAACCTAAAGTCGTGTCAGTGCCCTCCTCACTCCGCCATGTTTCCTGCTGCTGAAGCCTCGGGCCTCAGCAAACCCGGATCGGAGAAGCTTTCTCGATCCATGCCAGGCACAGCCACCGGTCATTCATTCAAAAGCCCAGTGTCAGGCCGGCGCCGCGACTCAATAGGCTAATCCTCCACCTTGCGATGCTGGCACACCAGGTTCTAGTCCCGGTCGGGGCACCGGATTCTGTCCAGGTTGCCCCTCTTCCAGGCCAGCTCTCTGCTGTGGCCTGGGAGTGCAGTGGAGGATGGCCCAAGTGCTTGGCCCCTGCACCCCATGGGAGACCAGGAGAAGCACCTGGCTCCTGCCATCGGATCAGTGCGGTGCGCCGGCCACAGCGTGCCGGCCGCGGTGGCCATTGGAGGGTGAACCAATGGCAAAATAAGACCTTTCTCTCTGTCTCTCTCTCATTGTCCACTCTGCCTGTCAAAAAAAAAAAAAAAGTCCAGGGTCATGCATTTGGTGCGGCAGCTAAAGCTGCCTGGGATGCTTGCGTCCCACGGTGCAGTCCCTGGGTCCCACGACCAACGCCAGCTCCTGACTCCAGCTCCTGCTGAGGCAGGGCCTGGGAGGCAGCAGAGGACGGCCCAAACACTGGAGTCCATGCTTTCCACACAGGAGACCCTGCCCCGGCTACTGTGGGAATTCGGGGAATAAACCAATGGCTGGAACATTTCTGTCTGCCTCTATGTTTCAAATACAGAAAATTAATTAATTAAAAATATTTTTTTTAGTTCTTGGAGAAATGACTTGATCCTGTGCCTGCCAAGGTGCCCGTCTTGGGCCATGCCCTCAGAAGTGCAGGCCATGACATTGCTCTGCTGGAAGGAAAAAAGCATTTCAGTCCTAGAGCTGTGCCTTCAGGCCGGCTTTGGGGAAAGCCAACAGATGCGTTTTCTTCCAGGGCAAGTAGCCTAAAGGAACCAAAAGACAGAGAGGCAGGCAAAGGGCTCAAGAAGGCCCACGCCTGTGCTACTCACGAAAGGGGTAACACCGGGCCATGGGATACCCAGATGAAGCTCCTGGCTCTGGGTTTCGACCTGGCCCAGCCCTGACCATTGCAGCTTTTTGAGGTGTGAACCTGAAGATGGGAGATTTCTCCCCCCACACACACCCCGACTCTACCTTTCTAATACAATGAAATCCTATAATAAAAACAAAACATTCATGGGGGCCAGCACAGTGGCTTAGCAGGCAAAGCCACCGCCTGCAGTGCCGGCATCCCATATGGGTGCCAGTTTGAGTCCTGGCTACTCCTCTTCCGATCCAGCTCTCTGCTGTGGCCTGGGAAGGCAGTAGGAGATGGCTCAAGTCCTTGGGCCCCTGCACCCATGTGGGAGATCCGGAAGAAGCTCCTGGCTCCTGGCTTTGGATTAGATCAGCTTGGGCCATTGTGGCCATCTGGGGAGTGAACCAGCAAATGGAGGACCCCTCTCTCTGTCTCTTTTTCTCTCTCTCTCTCTCTCTGCCTCTGCCTCTCTGTAACTCTGCCTTTCAAATAAAATACATAAATCTTTAAAAAACAAAAACAAAAAACCCACTGCATGCCCATGCATTCAGGGCAGCCTCTCAGATTACAGAATGGACACTCAGTCGTGTTTCCACCATGGACCAGTTAGCAAGATTCGGTTGGAACGTGGGAACATTCACGCCATTGGTTACTTGGGGGTGGGAAGCCGACCGGAGCTTCCTTTGCTGCTTGTTTCCCTCACATTGTCCCTGTGCTTCTGGGGGCTGGCGCTGGGGGACGTGTCCAGGTCAGTGCAGGGCGGATGACCGCGCAGGTGGAGTGGGGCGTTGAGGCGGTTTTGATGGAGCTACATGTTTGCCGGAAGAATTTGGATCCGCAGGCCACTGGGAGTGGAGGAGCCTGGGTAACTTCTCCCCTTGGGACAAACGGGGATTTGGATTACAGAGAGATTTGCCTTCATCTCCCCAAGGGCTGACTCTGCGCCCAAAACAACCAAGGAAAATGACGGGGGCAGGGGAGAGATGGAGACCCCTTTCTCATCCGCTAGGGAACGCGGGCTCCACCGTCAGCCTCTCCCACCCCCAGCAATTCTGCTCATCCCCTGGCCTTGCAGCCTGCGGGGGTGACTTAGGCAAACCATGCAGTGCACTATCCCCGCTGACCAACCACGGAGCAAGGGCATCGCTCTCACAACACCGCCCCCCTCCCCCGCCAGCCCAGGGATTTGGAGCAGTAATCTCCACCCACAAGAAAACAAAACCCCAGGCAGTGACCTTCACTCTGGTGAGGGACAGCTAAGCCACCACCTGGGGTTTGAAGCGTGTTCTGCCGCTGGTGTACCCAGCGCCCCGAGGTCAAGTCCATCCTTGTTCGATGACAGCCAGCCTCACCCTGGCCTCAGCTGGGGTAGGGGCCAGTAGGACAGAGAGAGCGGCTGGCTCAGGGCAAACCCCTTGAGGGTGGGCATCCTGGGAGGGGCTCTTCCCCACTAACTTTCGGGAGCCACCGACGCCCCTGCAACCCACCGCAGGGTGTTCTTTCTATATCCGCCAAGAACACGGTTCATACACCTACTTTCACGTTGTGGGCATTTGACGAGTCTGGCGTGCGCCAGACCCTAGGAGGTGACCTTCAAGATCACCAGTCTGTTGCCTTCATTTCAAAGACCGGTGAGCGAAGGTCCAGGGTGCCCGGTGACCTGCCCAAGGTCACACGCCAATCACCAACAGAGCCCAAACTACCACCCGGATCTGACTGGCCCCACTCCATCCACTGCACCCGAAAGCAGACATGTCAGATACGCAGAGGCAAGAAGGTGGGAAAACCAGAGAGCCGCCTGGGAAGCTGAGACGTCTGGGACCGAGCCCATTGACTTTGCGTGCCTGAGACGAGCAGCCAAATAAAGTCTTTGTCTTACATGATCTGTGTATGTCCCCATTTCCACCTATAGGCACACACGGCTGCTAGGTCTTCTTCCCTGGGGACTCCTATCCTGGGGACTCCGGCCATCCCAGCCCAACAATAGGTTGAACCATCTAAAGTTGGCCATGTGTAGGGGCCAGGGATGTTAGAATATGGGCAATAGTAAACGAATGGTGCCCTCAACGGGGAGGGAGAGGCACGGGACAGGGGCAAGGAGTGGGGCAGGAGAGGGTGCCCCCCAGGGAGCTCTCAGGCCACTCACTCTTTGACTTCTTTGGAGGAAAAGTCCAGGTAGCGGTTGCTGATCCACTGAATCTCAAACCAGTCCCGGAAGCCGTTGTTGCCACAGCATTTGAACTCGATCTGCAGCATGTCGATGGTCTTCTTCATGAAGCAGCGGCCGGGGGTGTCCGTGTCGCGGTAGTACTTCATGCCGCTCTTGAGTCCCTGCGCCAGGGTGCTCTCCAGGGAGCCCCGCAGCAGGAAGCAGCAGAGGGCCACGAGGAAGAGAGCCACGTTGAAGAGCACGCAGACGGCCAGGTACGGCTTCAGCCAGGGCTTCCACTTGGCGTACTTGGCAGGATCCAGGGCGTCGTAGCAGATCTTGCCGGCCAGCGAGTTGAAGACGCAGGACAGCAGCCCCATGCCGATCAAGGAGTTGGGCACGAAATGGCTCTCCGAGTGGTTCATCACCTCGCTCCGCTTCCGCAGCTCGATCTTCAGGAACAGCCCCAGGCTGAAGAGGACGATGCCAGCCAGCACCGACAGCCAGTTCATGAGCCAGAGCCCTTGGGCCAACTTGACCCGCTTCTTCTGGTCGAACGTGACTTTGAGCAGCGCCATGCTCGCCGATGCGCTCTGGGCAGCCTCCTGCAGCACAGGTCCCGACCTCAGCGTGCTCAGGCCCTTGGGGAGGGCGCAGTGGGGCCACGCTGCATGCAGCCACCCTGGGGGTCGCCCATGTCGGGGCCCCCCTAGCCTGGGCCCCCCGTTAGCTCAGGGGCGGAAGCGGGATCCTCAGAGTCACGGCACACACAGGGGCTGGTCCTTCAGCTTCCTTCCCCGCCGAGAAGCGACAGCCTGAACACCGTGGATTAAAAGTGGGAACCCCAAGACATCTCACTAATCTCTTTAGCCCGGTTCATCCCATTAGATAAAGCTGGGCCAGGCTCAGAATATGGCCAAAAGGAGTCCCCAGGGCCATGCTGGACCAGAGCGCTCTGGGCTCAGCTGGGAGAACTGGGAGTGGAAGGGCCAGGGGGCCAGGGGTGAGCTGTGTGGGGACGGCTGGCTCAGAAACAGTCCCAGCACACCCCGGCCAATCTCCCTCCAAGTCTGTAACTTGCTAGTGCACAAAAGACCTGGTTTCTACCCAAGCTGAAAAAGAAATGACAGGTCCTCAGAAAACATTCACAGTGCTCAAAATAAAGAATTAACATGCAAACATCTCTAGGCTCCCACAAACCCACAACCAAAAGACCAACAATCAACACAGGAAACAGGTGTTTTCTTTCTTTTTTTTTTAAGATTTATTTTATTTATTTGAAAATCAGGTTATACAGAGAGGAGAGGCAGAGAGGTCTTCCATCCCATGGCTCACTCTCCAGGTGGCTGCAATGGCCAGAGCTGCGCCGATCCGAAGCCAGGATCTAGGAGCATAGCAGAGAGCTAGATGGGAAGTGGGGCAGCCGGGACTTGAACCAGTGCCCATATGGATGCTGGTGCTTCAGGCCGGGGCTTTAACCCGCTGCACCACAGTGCCGGCCCCAACAGATGGTTTCTTTTTTTTTTTTTTTTTTTTTTTTTTTTTTTTTTTGACAGGCAGAGTGGCCAGTGAGAGAGAGAGACAGAGAGAAAGGTCTTCCTTTGCCGTTGGTTTACCCTCCAATGGCTGCCACGGTCGGCGAGCTGCGGCCGGCGCACCGCGCTCGTCCGATGGCAGGAGCCAGGTGCTAGGTGCCTTTTCCTGGTCTCCCATGGGGTGCAGGGCCCAAGCACTTGGGCCATCCTCCACTGCACTCCTGGGCCACAGCAGAGGGCTGGCCTGGAAGAGGGGCAACCGGGACAGAATCCGGCGCCCCGACCGGGACTAGAACCCGGTGTGCCGGCACCACAAGGTGGAGGATTAGCCTGTTGAGCCACGGCGCCGGCCCCAACAGATGGTTTCTAACACAGAATCTGGGGAAGATCTTCCACCGGAGCAGCATGCCTGTGAAAACCACAACAAAACAAACTTGATCTTGGGCCATTTCCACTGCCTTCACAGGTGCACCAGCAGGGAGCTGGATTGAAAGTGGAGCAGCTGGGATCAAACTGGTGCCCATATGGGATGCCAGCACAGCAGGCGGCGGCTTTACCCACTATGCCACAGTTCCAGTCCCAACTCTGCCTTTCAAATAAAAAAGAAAAGAAAGAAAGGAAGAAAAGAAGGAAGGATCCCTTGATTTCTTGCTGTTTTGGGCAGTTATGAATAAAACTGCTCTGAATATCTTGCATGGTCTTAAATTTTCAACTCATTTGAATAAACATCTAGAAGCCAATGTCTGGATCATAGAACAAAATATGTTTAGTCCCGAAAGCAACTTCCAAACTGTTTTCCAAAGTAGTTGCATGAGTTTGGATTCCCATCAGCAACAACTGAGAATTCCTGCTGCTTTATGCTCTCACCGGTGTTTATGCTGTCAGGGGTTTGGATTTTAGCCATCCTCATAGGTGTGTAGGGGCATCCCATTGCAATTTGCCAACAACATTTGATATGGGGCATCTTTTTTTATGCATGCTTGCTGTCTGTACCGGGAAACTTCAGAAAGTTCCTGGGAAAGTAGAATTGAAACCTGAATTTTTTTTGGTTTTAAAACATATATACAAAGGGTCTTTTAAAAGTCCATGGAGGGCCGGCGCCACGGCTCACTAGGCTAATCCTCCACCTTGCGGCGCCGGCACACCGGGTTCTAGTCCTAGTCGGGGCGCCGGATTCTGTCCCGGTTGCCCCTCTTCCAGGCCAGCTCTCTGCTGTGGCCCGGGAGTGCAGTGGAGGGTGGCCCAAGTGCATGGGCCCTGCACCCCATGGGAGACCAGGAGAAGCAACTGGCTCCTGGCTTCGGATCAGCGTGGTGCGCCAGCCGCAGTGCGCCTGCCGCGGCAGCCATTGGAGGGTGAACCAACGGCAAAGGAAGACCTTTCTCTCTGTCTCTCTCTCTCACTGTCCATTCTGCACGTCAAAAATAAAAAAAGTCCATGGAAAATGCATATTATAAAGAATTTATGCACACATTTCTATTTAAAAAAATATTTACTTATTTGAAAGGCAGAATTACAGAGAAAGAGAGACAGAGTGAGATGTTCCATCTGCTGGTTCACTCTCCATATGGCTGCAATGGCCGGTGCTGGGCCAGGCTGAAGCCAGGAGCCAGGAGCTTCCTCTGGGTCTCCCACGTGGGTGCAGAGGCCCAAGCACTCGGGCCATCTTATGCTGCTTTTGCAGGCCATGAGCAGGAATCTAGATGGTAAGTGCAGCAGCCAGGATTGGAACTGGCACCCATACGGGCCGCCAGCACCACTACCCGCTAGGCCACAGCACCAGTAACCTCAAATTTTTTTTTTGCACCAAAATAAACTGATCTTTTAATTCAATTTTTCTACCCAATATGTTACTCTTCTTTGGTGAATTCTCTGCTCAGCACATTTTCCCATTCTTTAGTAGGGTTGTTTATTCTCTATAGAGAATAATTTTTTAAAAAGATTGATTGATTTGAAAGGCAGGAAGGGGGAAAAGGAGGGAGAGAGAGAGAGACTAATCTTCCATCTGCTGCTTCACTCCCCAGGTGGCTGGAATTCCATTAGGAATTCCATCAGGGTTCCCCACGTTGGGGGCTAGGGCCCAAGAACTGGGGCCACCTGCTGCTGACTTCCCAGGTGCATCACCAGTGAGCTGCATAGGAACTGGAGCAGCCGGGACTCAGACCCAGGGACTCCAAGATGTGATGCAGGCAGTGACTTAACTGCCTACCCCATGTGTTAAAATTTACAATGCGGGGCCAGCACTGTGGCTCCCCTTCCAATCCAGCTCTCTGCTATGCCTGGGAAAGCAGCTGAGGTTGGCCCAAGTGCTTGGGCCCTGCACCCATGTGGGAGACCCAGAAGAAGCTCCTGGCTCCTGGCTTTGGCCTGGCCCAGCCTGGGGTGTTGCAGCCACTTGGGGAGTGAACCAGCGGATGAAAGATCTCTCTCTCTCTCTCTCTCTCTCTCTCTCTCTCTCTGCTTTCCAAATAAATGAATAAATCTTTTTTAAAAAATTTACAATGTGGGGGCTGGCACTGTGGCACAGTGGGTTAAGCTGCTGCTTGGGATGCCCACATCGCCTGCCAGAGTATCTGCTCCTATTCCTGGCTACTCTACTCCTGATCAGCTCCCTGCTAATGCCCTGGGGAATGATGGCTGATGGCCCAAGTCCTTGAGTTCCTGCCACTCATGTGGGATGGAGTCCCAGGCTCTGGCTTCAACCTGGCCCAGCCCTGGCTGTTGACAGCATTTGGGGAGTGAACCAGTGGATGGAAGATTCTCTCTCTCTCCTCCCTGTCACTCTTTTTTTTTTTTTTTTTTTGACAGGCAGAGTGGACAGTGAGAGAGAGAGACAGAGAGAGAGAAAGGTCTTCCTTTGCCGTGGGTTCACCCTCCAATGGCTGCTGCGGCCAGCACGCTGTGGCCGGCGCACCGCGCTGATCCGATGGCAGGAGCCAAGCGCTTCTCCTGGTCTCCCATGGGGTGCAGGGCCCAAGCTCTTGGGCCATCCTCCACTGCACTCCAGGGCCACAGCAGAGAGCTGGCCTGGAAGAGGGGCAACCGGGACAGAATCCGGCGCCCCGACCGGGACTAGAACCCCGGGTACCGGCGCCGCAAGGCAGAGGATTAGCCTGTTGAGCCAAGGAGCCGGCCCACTCATAATTTTTCAAAATAATCCAAGGACCATAGTCCTGCAGGAAACGGGATGTGGATGATGGATGCTGTCCCAGAGACCCTGCTGGGAGCACACAGATGAACAGGAGAAAAGTAACCAGGAGGAGAGGAAGACTTGACAGAGAACCAACAAGAAACCTAAAAATAGTTCTACAAAGATAACCCTATTAGCGCCTCAGAGCCTTCCCCTCAAATGGCCCTGGGTCTGGGTGTGCCCAAGAGGGGCCGAGCTGGGCCGTCTGCTGGCTGTGGGCGCCGCCTGGTGGCCACACACAGAATGACCTCAGTGAATGGGAAAGGGGACTTTGACTTTTACCTTGCGTGGTAAAAGGAAAAAACAAACACGTGGGACGGGGCCTGGACAAGCCTTTCTAACGGGAAAGGAGGTGGGGTGTGGTTATGAGGTTAAAGGAAAGCGGGCTCCGGAGGACGGGAGGATGAGCGGCTGCCTCCCGCTCTGGGCCGATGGATGTGAGCCTAGGGGCTGTGAATCTGTGAGAGAACGGAATGGGTGCCAGGATCAAGGGCGATCCCTCGGCTACTGTAGATTCCCGGGGCCGGCGGGTAGGGCCGCCGGCGCGCCAGCCTCCCATATGGGCACAGGTTCCAGCTGCTCCACTTCCGATCCAGCTCCCTGCTAATGTGCCTGGGACAGCAGTGGAAGACGGTGCAAGTGCTTGGGCCCTGCACCCACACGGGAGACGTGGACGAAGCTCCTGGCTTCGGATTGGCTCAGCTCCGGCAGTTGCGGCCATCTGGGGAGTGAACCAGCAGATGGAGGACCTCTCTTTCCCTCTCCCTGTCTGTAACTCTGCCTGTCAAATATATAAATAAATCTTTAAACTTTTTTTTTTTTTTTTTGACAGGCAGAGTTAGTCAGTGAGAGAGAGAGAAAGGTCTTCCTTTCGTTGGTTCACCCCCTAAAGGGCCACTACAGCCGGTGCTGTGCAGATCTGAAGCCAGGAGCCAAGTGCTTCTCCTGGTCTCCCATGGGGTGCAGGGCCCAAGCACTTGGGCCATCTTCCACTGCACTCCTGGGCCACAGCAGAGAGCTGGCCTGGAAGAGGGGCAACAGAGATGGAATCCGGCGCCCAGACCGGGACTAGAACCCGGGGTGCCAGCGCCGCAGGATTAGTGAGCCATGGCCCCGGCTAATAAATCTTTAAAAACAAAAACAAAAACAAAAAACAAAAAACAGAGCATCAGGGACTCAAACTGGCGCTCATATAGGATGCTGATGTCACAGGCAGCAGCTTAACCCACCGTGCCACAACGCCAGCCCCTGCTGTTTTTCTGTTGATCAAACTAGCTGAAGATGTTCGTTTCATTAGCCTTTTTTAAAAAAGTCAGTTTAGGGGCCAGCATTGTGGCTCACTGGGTTAATCCTCTGCCTGAGGCACCGGCATCCCATATGGGTGCGGGTTCTAGTCCCAGTTGCTCCTCTTCCAGTCCAGCTCTCTGCTGTGACCTGGGAAGGCAGTGGAGGATGGCCCAAGTGCTTGGGCCCCTGCACCTGCATGGGAGACCAGGAGGAAGCACCTGGCTCCTGGCTTTGGATAGGTGCAACGCGCCGGCCATAGCGGCCATTTGGGGGGTGAACCAACAGAAGGAAGACCTTTCTCTCTGTCTCTCTCTCTCTCACTGTCTAACTCTGCCTGTCAAATAAAAAAAAAAAAAATCAGTTTAGGGGCTGATATTCAGTCTAGCTTGAGATGCCCGTATGCTGTATCAAAGTGCCCAGGCTCAAGTCTGAGCTCTGCTCCTGATTCCAGCTTCCTGTTAATGCAGACCTGGGAAGCAGTGGTGACGGCTCAAGTCGTTGAGTCCCTGCCATCCAGGCAGGAGACCCAGATGGTGCCCTTGGCTCCTGGTTCCAGCCTGGACAGACTGTTAGACTGTTTCGGAGTACGTGGAATGAGCCAGCAGATAGGAGCGAACTCTGTACTTTCTTCTCTCCAGCCCTCTGCCTCTCAAATAAATTTAAGACTTGGTTTTTTATTTTTTAAAAAAGATTTATTTATTTATTTGAAAATCAAAGTTACAGAGAGGGAGAGACAGAGAGAGTTCTTCCATTTGCTGGTTACTCCCCAGAGAGCCACAACGGCCAGAGCTGGGCCAACATGAAGCCAGGAGCCAGGAGCTTCTTCCAGGTCTCCCACGGGGGTGCAGGGGCCCAAGGACTTGGGCATTCTGCTGCTGCTTTCCCAGGCCACAGCAGGGAGCCAGACTGGAAGTGGAGAAGCCGGGACTCAAACTGGCGCCCATATGGGATGCCAGCACTGCAGGCGGAGGCTTAGCCCACTATGCCACAGTGCCAGCCCTGAAAAAAATTTTATTTTTCAATTTAATGTTCTTGGGAAATGTCTGTAAGTATTTCCATCGCTCAAGAATTTTGGAAGTCACTCAACATTCCAGTTCTTTTTTTTTCCTAATCTCTAAGATTTAGTTATTTATTTGAAAGGCAGAGAGAGAGAGAGAGAGAAGACTGAAGAGAGAGATCTTTCATGTGCTGGTTCACTCCCCACATGGCTGCTGAGCCAGGTGGAAGTCAGGAGCCTGGAACTCTGTCCTGGTCTCCCACATGGGTGGCTGGCACCCAAGTACTTGGGCCATGTTCTGCTGCTATCACAGGTGCAATAGTGGGAGCTGGATCAGAGTGCAGCAGCGGGGACTCGAACCAGCCTCACAGGGCACTGCTTAAACCACTGTGCCACAGCGTCGTTCCCCAGTCCTGTGTCTTGGAGATTTCCATTACAGGTGAGATGTGCGGGACGCCCCTCCCCCAGATTTCAGTAAGGAAAGCTGGGGCCACGGCAGCTTTGCCTGCTGCCCCATTGCTTCCTCAATGACAACTAGGTTTGTGAAAATCCCTGGCATCTCCACAGTGGCACTGGGCGCTTCCCCTTGTCTCTGCAGAGTCATTCTTTGGCTTCTCTTTCAAGGTTTTCCTTTGGGGCCGGCGCTGTGGCCCAGCAGGTGAGCTGCCAACTCCAGCATCCCGTATGGGCTGCTTCACTTCCCATCCAGCTCCCTGCTAATGCACCTGGGAGAGCAGTAGAAGATGGCCCAGGTGCTTGGGCCCCTGCACCCACATGGGAGACTTGGAAGAAGCTTCTGGCTCCTGGCTTCAGCCTGGCCCAGCTCTGGCTATTGTAGCCATTTGGGAAGCAAACCAGTGGATGGAAGATCTCTTTCCCTCTCTCTGTAATTCTTTCAAATAAATAAATAAATATATCTTTAAAAGAAAGTTTTTCCTTTGATGGCTTATTTTTTTCTTTTTCTTTTTTTCTTTCTTTCTTTTTTTTTTTTTTTGACAAGCAGAGACAGTGAGAGAGACAGAGAAAGGTCTTACTTCCATTGGTTCACCCCCCAGATGGCCACTATGGCCAGCGCACTGCGCCGATCCAAAGCCAGGAGCCAGGTGCTTCCTCCTGGTCTCCCGTGGGGTGCAGAGCCTAAGCACTTGGGCCATCCTCCACTGCCTTCCTGGGCCACAGCAGAGAGCTGGACTGGAAGAGGGGCAACCGGGACAGAATCCGGCGCCCCGACCGGGACTAGAACCCGGGGTACCGGCGCCGCAGGTGGAAGATCAGCCTAGTGAGCCGCGGCGCCAGCCCAGCTTATTTTTTCTTAAACATTTCCAAAGCGACAATGACTTTGCTGAAGTCATTGCCCGCCTTGTGCCTTGAAGGTCCCGGATTCTATCTGATCACACTGCCATGGGTTCTGAAGTTTTGCCATCGTGTGAGTGTTGACTGTACTGGCACATGTACTTCGCATCCTATTCTTTCCCTCTAAAAATTGTGCCTACCAGAGAATGCAACAACTTGACCCCAGAGATTAGTCCATTCGTTTTTCTTTCTTGCTGTTATAGTTTAAAAAAAAAAAATCATGCTTCATTTTCAGAGACTGGAGGAAATCCCAGAAGACTTCCCAGAAGGGGTGACATCTGTCATGTACAACATTTTGGCAAGTGCATGTGGACCCAATCTGTGTGGTTCCTGCTTGCAGAGACCAGGGAGTACGGCAGAGGGTGTTTGCACTGAATGTCTCCCATCTGCTCAGCCAGATCCATTCTGTATCCTCCTCCACCCTGCCCTGTGTCCTGGCAGCTGACACACATGAACTGCACCCACAGCTTCTTTGTCCTGACGTTTCCAGCTGGGTTCAGCCACTGGAAGGCACGGATGGAAGACAGCGGCATTCTTTAATTCCCACGGCTGCTCTCTGCCAGGCCAGGATGGACTGACGGCGTCCTGCCACAGAAGCTGCAACGTGTGTTGTGTGTGCGTGTGTGCGTTGCGGGGAGGGCAGAGAGAGGGAGAGAGGGAGAAGGAGAGAGCAATCAGGGACAGTTCTGTCCCTTCAGCTCTAGGGATGAGGGCGGGTACTGCACCATCTCTTACTGCTTTTCCTAACCCCTGCCCACAGCTGTGTAAATAGCTCCGGCCTAAGCGCTTCTCAAATGATGCATTTTAAATGTGGCAGCTCTTCCTGCAGGGTTGATGCGGTGTGTTTGACTAATGGGCTTCAGATGAGACTAGCTGAGAACAGATGGGGGGGGGTGTGGCTTCGGGGCCAGGAAGTCCACCAGAGGACGGGAAACTGGGGTGTCAGGCCGAGGGACATCCTTGAAGGAAGTATCTCGTAGCCACCTGCAGAATGGCTTGGAGGCTGGAGACAGGAAGTTAGGAGACATTGTAACTACTGAGACAGAAAGATGTTTTGCAGCCATCAGATTGGCAAACCTCTTGTATTCTACTAGCACACTGTGTGGATAAGGACAGGGAGAAGCAGCACCCTCAGACAGGGTGAGTGTGGGTATAGATGGATGAACTTCTGTTAGGCGATGTGACATTGTCTATCAATACCGTAAGAGTTCATAACCCACCCACCCCATCATTTCACACCTAGGTACTTAGCCCTTGGACATCATCACACACATACTAAATAATTTGTGCACAAGGATATTCACTGTAGCCTTTTTTTTTTTTTTTTTTTTTTTTTTTACAATTAAAATTGAAAACAGAACCAGGCGCTGTGGTGTGGCAGGTGAAGTTACTGCCTGTGATGCCAGTTTCCCATATGGGCACTGGTTCATGTCCCGGCTGCTCCATTTCTGATCCAGCTCCCTGCTAACAGCCTGGGAAAAGCAGCAAAAGATGGTCCAAGTGTTTGGGCCCCTGCCACTCCTGTGGGAGACCTGGAGGAAGCTCCTGGCTCCTGGCTTCAGGCTGGCCCAGCCCACGCTGTCGCAGCCATCTCGGGAGTGAACCAGCATATGGAAGATTTGTGTGTGTGTGTGTGTGTGTGTGTGTGTGTCTCCCTCCAACTCTTTCAAATAAGTAAATAAATCTTAAAAAAAAAAAAAAAAAAGATTGACAGCAACCTTAATGCCCATCAGTTGGAGACTGGTTAGATGGTTTGGCACAGGCCATGGACCAGAACACTAAGTGGCAGGTGAACAGGCTCAGTGATTCTGTATACACACACAGAGGGAGGTCCCCACCCACAGCACCACTGACATAGGCAACACTTGGGACAGGATACGCAGCAAGTGTCTGTAGGCGTGGTGAATAGATGCAGCACACGCATTTATAAATGCAGAGGCTAAAAGGGACAGAGTGAGCGCTCCCCAGAGATCTGATGGGTAGGGGACAAAGGAGGGAGGGAATTTTACTGTTTTCCAATCTGTTTCTACCTTTGTATATGAACTACCTATGTTTATAAAAACAATTACACCGTCATCTTACAACCAAATCTCTCTATGATGTCAGTTTGAAAAATTGGCTTATGTGTAATTTTTTTTAAAGATTTTTTTATTTATTTACTTGAGAGGTAGAGTTATAGACGGTGAGGAGACAGAGAGAGGTATTCCATCTGCTGTTTCTCTTCCCACATGACTGCCACAGCTGGAGCTGTGCCGATGTGAAGCCAGGAGCCAGCAGCTTCTTCTGGGTCTCCCACATAGGTGCATGGGCCCAAGTGCTTGAGCTACCTGCTACTGCAGAGAGCTGAGAGCAGAGAGCAGAGAGCTGGATCGGAAGAGGAGCAGCCGGGACTAGAACTGCTGCCCATATGGGATGCCGGCACTGCAGGTGGAGGATTAACCTACTGAGCCACAGCGCCAGCCCCTACATGTAATTTTCTTGGTGAGATAAGCACAACTGAGATGTACTCAAATAAAAAAAATTATTTATTCCCATGCATTTCATAGATACAACTTTAGGAACATAGTAATTCTTCCCACGGTAACTGCCATCCTACCTACACTCCCACCCTAAAACAAAGTCTTTAAAAAGGATCTGAGGGGCAGTGGGCTAAGCTGCCATGTGGGATAACTGCATCTCATACCGGAGTGCTGGTTCGAGTCCTGGCTGCTTCTGATGCAGCTTCCTGCTAATACATCCTGGGTCCCCTGTCACTCGGGCGGAAGACCCGATGGAGTCCCAGGCTCCTGGCTGCCTTGGCCCAGTCCTGGCTCTGGGAGGCATTTGGGAAGTGAACAAGTGAATGGAAAATTCCTCTCTCATTCTCTTTCCCACTCTGTCACTCTACCTTTCAAGTAGATGAAAATAAATAGACTTTAAAATTAAGTATTTGGATCTCTGAAGAGAATGCTCAGCTTTGTCACTGGATGAATAAATGATCTTGAACTCTCGTGATCAGTACTCTAGCCTAAATATTTGTGTCCCTCACACAAAACATGCTGGGGCTGCAAGGTGGGCCTCTGGTAGATGACTGGTTGTGAGCACAGAGAACCCGTGAACCGGATGAGTGCCCATATACAAGACTCACGGGGCCTAGCGGGTAAAGCTGCCACCTGCTATCCCATATGGGCACCAGTTCAAGTTCTGGCTGCTCCACTTCTGATCCAGCTCTCTGCCATAGCCTGAGAAAGCAGAAGATGGCCCAGGTGCTTAGGTGTGGGAGACCTGGAAGCAGCTCCTGGCTCCTGACTTCAGATCAGCCCAGCTCTGGCCATTGTGGCCATTTGGGAAGTGAACCAGTGGATAGAAGACCTCTCTCTCTCTGCCTCTCTGTAACCCTTTCAAATAAATTTTTTTAAATCTTTAAAAACAAGACTCATCCCATTTAACACGTTAACGACACAGGGAGAACACTGTAGCCTGTGGGCCAGAAGCAGGCCCTCACCTGGAACGGAAACCTGCATGTGGATTTGACTTTGGACTTCACAGCCTCCAGAACAGTGGGAAATAAATCCGCTGCCCTGAGGCAGCACAGTCCCTGTAACTACAACAGCCAGAAGAGCCGGAAGCAAACGGTCTTAGCGTTTCTGTGGTCAGGGCAAGGTCAGCACATGACATGTGGGAAGGCAGGCCTTTTAACAGTAACTGCTTCCTGTGTGGCTGCTGCAGATCTGAGTTGGTTTGGGGTAGAGATTTCATCTACACAGTTCAAACTCTGGCTTGGGGTCAACAGAAATGATCCCGAAAAGTTGAAAATGTGTGCCACAGGGTCGGCGCTGTGGCACAGTAGGTTAACGCCCTGGCCTGAAGCGCCAGCGTCCCATATGGGAGCGGGTTCAAGAGCCGGCTGCTCCACTTCTGATCCAGCTCTTTGCTATGGCCTGGGAAAGCAGTGGAAGATGGCCCAAGGCCTTGGACCCCTGCACCCACATGGGAGACCCAGAAGAAACTGCTGGCTCCTGGCTTCAGATCAGCGCAGCTCCAGCCATTGCGGCCAATTAGGGAGTGAACCAGTGGATGGAAGACCTCTCTCTCTCTCTCCTCTAACTTTTTCAAATAAATTAAATAAATCTTTATTTAAAAAAATGCGTGCCACAAGCACAAGTCAAGGGGGAGTTTTTTGGAAGAGGAAACAGCTCTTGAAGAGAGCAATAAGAATGGAACTTTCTTAATTTTTCCAAATATTTTTTAAAGAGTTGATTGAGAGAGAAGGAGAGAAAGAAGGATCTCCCATTCATCGGTTCATTCTCCAGATGGCTGCAATGGTGAGGGTTGGACCAGGCTGAAGCCAGGAGCCAGGACTTTCTTCTGGGTCTCCCATGTGGGTGCAGGGGCCCAAGAAGTTGGGTCACCCTCTGCTGCTTTTCCCAGCCCATTGGCAGGGAGCTGGATTGGAGGTGGAGCAGCTGAGACATGAGCCTGTGCCCACAGAGGATGCTGCCATCGCATGCAGTGGCTCCACCCACAATGCCATAACACTGGCCCCAATTTTCCAAATACGGGGGGTTAAGGGTGTGCTAGTTGAATAGCTTTTGTTAAGTGAGGCTGGCAGAATTTGAACATAACATCATAAGCTTCCGCCAAGGGGGAAAGGTCTGGAGTGGGTGGCGTAAAGAACGTGGAGCAAGCATTCCAGAGGTGCAATGGGCTTGCTGAGCAGCACCCAAAGCTGAGCCTAGAGGAGCTGATGTCAGTCAGGGTTCAAGCTGTCACGGTGATGACTGTATTCGCTACTGCAAACCTCAGGTTTGCAAAAGATCTAAGGAACTGGGTTAACTCTCCTACAAAAATGATCAGCCCAGAGGAGCGGCTGATGTGGACCAGTGAGTTAAGCCACTGCTCAGAGGCCTGGGGTAAGTCCTGCCTCCACTTCCCATCCAGGTTCCTGCTAATGCACACCCAGGGAAGAGGCAGAGGATGGCCCAAAGTGCTTGGGCTCCTGCCACCCACATGGGGGACCAGCATGGAGTTCCCGGCTCCCAGAGTCAGCTTGGCACAGCCCTGGCTGTTCTGGGCATTTAGGCAACCAGCAGATGGAGGATCACTCCACTTTCTGTTCTCCCTCTTTCAAATTCCTAAAACTTAAAAAGAGTAAGTTAAACTCAGTTCACAAATATGAACTGCAAACCGATGAGGACACTGGTCACAGTTGCTCAGGTGGAGATACGTCTGAGAATCGCGTTAGTCTCTTCATTCTTGGGATCATTTCTCCTCGGCAACTGATTTTTCCTCTTCGTAGATACTGCGAACTGGAAAACTGCGATGATCCTTTTTCGAGATAGGCAGTAGCTGGGGATGGCGCTGTAGAGCAGTGTTAGGCCACCACCTGCAGCACCAGCATCCCTTATGAGCATCACCTTATGAGTCCCAGCTGCCCCACTTTCAATCTGGCTCCCAGTAATCTCCTGGGAAGGCAGGGGAGGATGGTCCAAGTGCTTGGGCCCCTGCCACTACGTGGGAGACCCCATGGGGTTCTAGGTCCTGGCTTCAGCCTGGCCCAGCCCTCGCCTTTGCAGCCATTTGGGGAGGGAGTCAGTAGATGGAAGAGCTTGCTCGCTCTCTGCCTTTCAAATAAAAATACGTCGTTAAAAAGAGGGAGGAATGTGGATTCACTTTCTAAGGAAGAAGCTTGACCTAACTTCTGCCTCCAATGTGTGACTCTACCCTTGTTCCTCCTCATTCATCTTGTCATCTGGTTTCATTTTACATCCTAGAAACCACCTGGAATCCTGAGAATAAAACAGTACCAGATAAAACACGTAAATATTCAAGGTATGAAATGGACCATCACATTTGTAAGGAGAAAGCATGTCTACAGCTACAAAACTAAGACTCAAAAAACTTTCCCACCTTTCTTTTAGGAAAATCGATTTGTGACAGTAGAGATGACAGCAACAGGAGTGGAAGAAACGAAACACAGCTGCATGTTTGCCTGAAGTTTCTTTTTTCCATAGGATAACTGGCAGCAGAATTATGCCCATGAACTTCAGAAAAGCAATTTGCCTTCCCCGCTGGAAGCTCTTTTCCTTCCTATCACAGCCAGCACTTGAGCTGTGTGGCCTCCGGCAAGTTACTCACCTGTGTCCTAACTTGAAAAATGATCCTTGGGGCCACCACCTGTGACAGCTGCCAGCATCCCGCTACTCCCACCTCCCATTCAGCCTGCTGCTGAAGTGCCCCGGGGAAAGCCGTGGGCAAGATAGCCCAGTGGGACACCTGCATGCATGGAGTGCCAGGCTCCTGGCTTTGGCCCGGCCCAGCTCCTGCCATTGTGACCACCTGGGGAGTGAACCAGCAGATGGAAGATCTCAAACTCTGCCTTTTAAGGTTTTGAGGGTCTAAGTTATACGAATAAAGCCTCCAGGACAGTGTATATATTTTAAGTATAAAAAAAGCTTAGTGGCTGTAACAATTACTTTGGCATTACTGTTGTTAAGATTCAGAATCGTGTGCCCCATGTAAAGAAGTCATTAAGTAGCTGGATTCCAGATGTCCAAGCTAATATATAGCTCAAGACTAGACAGGAGTCTCTATACCGAGCCGCTGGAAAATCCCCAAGTCAAATCTCCCATTCAAAACACTCCTGTGTGGTGCTGATACCACAGGGCTGCACGGACCAGGTCCCACCAGAACCTCCCCGACGCCTTCGTGAACCAAACACCACTGGAGGCCCACTGCCTCAAGCACTGTGTTGCTTAAATATCACCCATCACTGAAATCAACCCAACCACTCTCTCCTCTCTCACTGCTTCTATCTGCCAGGGTCCCAGATGGCACCAAAACAGAAAAAAACGCTGTTCAGTGTTGGCTCTGTCAAGAATTTAATGGAGATGGCCACGTCGGAGCCTATCACAGCCTCAAGCCTTAAACACTGCAAATAGATGCACAGCTGAACCCTGCGGGCCCCCGGAGGAAGTGCTTGGCGACTGCTCAGTCCCACTGGACTTTTCGCTCCCCTTCGGGAAGGATACTCCAGTTTGGGGAGGCCACATCCCGGGCCAGCCAGTTGAAATCGTCAACGTCATTCCAGTGATTTCTGTTCCGGTCCAGCCCAGAACTCTCGAAGTCCGCGTCGATGCCCGCGTAGCTCCAGGTGTACGGGGCGAACTGGATCCCGTGGCAGTACTCCACGATGGCCCTGCTGGTCACATGCAGGAAGACGCGCGTGTCCGTCGTGGTATGGACGCGCAGCTGCTGGCAGGCCACGGCCAGGAGGCAGTCGCTGCAGTCCTCCAGGAACACCGAGGTGGACACGGGGCCGCAAAGCACCGTGCAGCCGCGGGCCTTGGTCAGCCGCAGCGTGTTGGGATTGCCATACAGTCTGACCGTGCAGTGGCTCAGCTCGGTCAAAACGACGTCGCGCTGGTGCAGCTCCTCGGCTCTCTTCTCCAAGACTTGCGACTCCAGGTGGGAGAAGCCGCAGACCCAGCTGGAGCCGAGGCCTGGCCCCTCCTCCGCCTGCGGCCGCGGGGACGCCGCCGGGGCTGCAGGGGCCGCGTCTGTCGTGGTGGCGGTGGCGGTGGCGGCGGCGGCAGCACCGCCATCCTCCTTCCTCCGGGTCCGGAAAGCGAAACGCTTCTTGGGCTGCAGCTCCTGGCGCCGCTCGGCCAGGGCCGCCTGCAGCCGCGCCATGGTTTCTTGCCCCTGCCGCAGGTCGTAGGCGGCTAAGAACAAAACCGAGTCGTTGAGAAGTTTCTGCAGCGTCTGCAGCCGCGAGGCCGCCTCCTCCAGCCGCTCGACCGACTCACCGCCCTCCAGAAGCTCTTCCACGGCCGCTCGCTCCCGAGCGAAGGCGGCGGCGAAGAAGTCGCTCTTCTCCCCTTCCACCTCCTGGTCCTGCCGCTTTTGCTTCCGCCTTCCCACCTCCAGCTGCCGCTCTTGCTCGCGTCTCTGGAGCCGCTCAGGCACCGAGCTCAGGTCCCGCCGGGACCCCATGTCCCCGTCGCCCACGGCGCCGGCGGAGCAACTAGCAGCCTCCATGATAACTTCAAGCTTCCTCTCCGGCCTTCCTGCCTCTGGGCGCGCCCTCCGGGAGGCCTCCCACCAACGCGCCCTGTGATTGGCCGGACACGATGGCGTCAATCCCCCGGCCTTATTTCCTTCGCCTATTGGTTCCTGGGAGCCGAAGGGGGCGGGGACGAGGGGCGGGGCCGCCGGGCGGGGCGGGCGGGGAGACAAAGGTCCTTGTGGATGGGTGGGGTGGGAGGCAGGCGGGGGAAGCTTTTTTTTCTTCTTAAAGGGACAGGCCTTATATCCGGGATTGTGGGGTGAGTTGCAGCAGCGGCAGCTGCACATGTGGGTTTGTTTATAAGAACAAGGTTAGAAACTCGCAGGCCTCCCCCTCCCTCCAGCTCCTCCCTGCTACCCCCTTGCAGACCGGAGATCCGCCGCTGGGGTGGGAGAGGACTGTGTGCGTGTGGCGGGTGGGGGGACAGGTAGTGGTGAGGAAGACGGAGGGGGGGATGTTGCACCGCCCGGCCCGCGCCGGAGGAAGCGGCAGCCGGGGCAGCTGGCTAGGGAGCCGCTTGCATGCCTCTGGTGTCTTCTTTCTCATTCCCGCCGCCCCAGTCCCCTCGCCCTCCGCCCACCCCGCATCCACTGCAGTTCGCGCGGCCTGGGGGCTCCTGGGCCCCCGCGGGCCACCGCGCCGGGAGCGAGCGTGCTCGGAGCTGCGGCCGCGCTCGGTGGGGCCCGGGCGAGTCTGGAAGCGGCTCCCGGGCGGCGGCCCTCGCGGCGGCCGCAGGGCGGGGGAGCAGAGACCCCGCGCCCCCTCCCCGTGCCTCGCTCCGCGCCTCTCGGAGGGGCCGCAGGGTTTTAGGAAGGCGGCGGGGGAAACGGTACATTATTGCTGGAGGCGGTGGGAGGAGGGATTTGTCACCGGAAGTGACCGAGCCTAGCCCGAATTGGGGACCCAGCGGAGGTGCGGGTGGGCAGCCGGGCGGTGCAGTCCCTGGCCGGCGCCCGAGGCGGCGGGCGCCCTGCCAGCCTCGCTCGTCCGGACGTTTGCTCCCGCTGCCCTGGCCTCCGGCGTCTGTAGTTGACATATTTAATTGCCCAGGAAATTGCCCCCTTGAAATTCAGCCAGGGTGGCCACATCTTGATGCAGAGTGAGATGGGAGGACAGGAGCCATCTGAATGGAGCCTGGGCTCCAGCTTACACGCCCACTTTCCTCCCTTTCCATTTTAGAGGAATTTTAAAGCAAAACAAAACACACGTACACTGTACACTCCGGGCTGGACAGAGTGCCCCTGGCTGAGCCGGCGCGGGGCGGTCATGCAGCTTGGGGCGCTTGCTCATCATCGCTGCCTTTAGTTTTGTTTCAGGGCAAGGTAGGGGAGGCTTTTGTTTTCCCCAGAAAGGCAGGTTTATTTCCCCCCGGAGGAGAGTTCCGAAGCAGGAGGATGAAATAGAGCGATTACCTTGTCCGAGTCATGCAGAGCAATGCACTAGCCGCTGTGTTTTATGAGCTATTGATTGATGTAAGCAAAGAAGGAGTAAAGACCCATTTTGCTGGAAGGGAGGGTTGAGGCCCTCATCTGCTTCTCTTGGGTTTCGCAGCTGTGAACCTGCTCCATCGAGCCTGTACACGAAGGTTAACTGGACTTGGGGTTGCAGCTGGCATGATATTCTCAGAGTCAGTCCTGATGAATCTGTGTTGGCTGTATCCAAAGTGGAGTAGGAAGTCATTTGGACTTCCCAGGAGCCTATGTCTGCCCATCAGCAGGTTTTTGTCGGCCCCGGTAGACTTTGGAAGTCTTTGAATATTTTAAGCTGGCTAGTTCCAAGAGGAGGAAGCAGTAAGGGTCGAAAGTGGACGGGCCAGCCAGTTGGCCCAGTGTGTTGGGGACAGTTTCAGAGACTGATGAAGACGCCTGAGTGGGACTGGACAGGGGTCAGTGATGTGGTCAGGGTGGAGTTCAGTTGGCAGTGTGCAGGCTGAGGTCTGTGGGCAAGTCCTGGGTACCAGTTCAAAAGCAGTGGGAAGGCTGCGAAACTACTGGGGTGGCCAGACTGCATGTGCTTGCTCTTTCTGACATTTAAGGGCAGTGGATTCAGCGTGCTTCCTTGAAATGGACCGCAGCCCCTCAGAGGTAAGTGCCTGTTCTGATGGAAGGGAAAGTGGGAGATTCCCCCTCCTGCAGAACTGTGGCAAAGAGCGGGCAGCCGTGAGGGATACGTCCCACCGTTCAACTGCCCTCCTGTCCACTTCTTGGAAAATGATAGAATTTTAGGTGCATCGGACTTTCACACTTACTATGGTTCTATTTGTTAGAATGACTAAAAAAAATTGATTTGGGGCTGGCGCTGTGGCGTAGCAGGTAAAGCCGCTGCCTGCAGTACCAGCATCCCATATGGGCACTGGTTCTAGTCTCAGCTGCTCCAATTCTGATCCAGCTCTCTGCTATGGCCTGGGAAAGCAGTAGAGGATGGCCCAACTGCTTGGGCCCTTTCACCCAGGTGGGAGACCTGGAAGAAGCTCCTGGCTCCTGGCTTGGGATCGGCACAGCTCCGGCTGTTGTGTGGCCATTTAGGGAGTGAACCAGCGGATGGAAGACCTCTCTCTTTGCGTCTGCTTCTCTCTCTGTGTAACTCTGACTTTCAAGTAAAATAAATACATCTTTAAAAAAAAAAAAAAAGTTGATTTGCTGGAAAGTCAGAATTGTAGAGGGAGAGACAGAGAGAAGCAGAGATCTATCTGCTGCTTTACCCCCTAAATGGCCACAAGGGCAGGGGCTGAGCCAGGTTGAAGCCAGGAGCCTGGAGCTCCATCTGGAACTCCCATGTGGGTGGCAGAAGTCCAAGTACTCAGGCCATCCTCTTCTGCTTTCCCAGGCACATTAGCAGAGAGCTGGATCAGAAGTGGAGCAGCCAAGATTCAAACCTGGAGTCCCAGGTGACAGCTTAACCCAGTGGACCACGATACTGTTCCCTGGACTCACTTTTTTTAGCTTTAAAGAATTTTCCCAACAAGTGAAATAGTGTTGCCAGAATTCATGTACTCGTCATTCAGCTTCTACAGTTACCTGCTAATGATCTTGCTTCTTCTAAAACCCTGGCCCCCACCCTCACCCCCACCCCAGCTTGGGTTACCTCACAGCAGATCTCAGATAGTGTGTCATTTCATATTGGATGGTCTCTAAAGGCTTCTATGTGTAGCTCTAAAAGACTAGGACTTCTCTCTTGATTTTTCCCCCAGTTTTACAGTTCACTTGATGGCAATTGAGAAATTTTGGTAAAATCACAAAATTTCTCTACTTATGACTCCTTTAGACAGAAGTCTGCAAATTAGCACTGATTATTTGCAAAAGCCACTATACTAACTGTACTGTCATTATACTTAAGGTTGATCAAGGGTAACCTAGAATTAGTCATTATGTGATCATACAAAATCATATAATAAATATTTATTATGTAAATGATGTTATATAGCATAATGAATCACACCTGGTATATCACCCCAATTTATAAAATAAGACCTAGAGAAAGAACTAGATTTGGGGACACATATGACTCCTCTTTGAAAAAAAAAAAAAAAGACCAAAAAAAGGCACAAGAAAGTTCTTAATATCATCAGATGTCCAGTCTTTATATTCTCATTTCTCTAATTATCCTAAGATCTCTCTCTCTATTAAAGATTCTATTTACTTATTTATTTGAGAAAGTTATAGAGAGGGAGAGACAGAGAGAAAGGTCTTCCATCTGCTAATTCATTCCCCAAATGGCCTCAGCTGCTGGAGCTGGGCCCATTGGAAGCCAGGAGCCAGGAGCTTCTTCTGGGTCTCCCATGCAGGTGGCAGGGAGCTGGATCAGAAATTGAGAAGCAAGGACTCAAACCAATGCCTATTTGGGATGCCGTTGCCACAGGCTAAGGCTTAGTCTACTACACCACAGTGCTGGCCCTATGATTTCTCTTTTTTGAAGAGTTACTTTATTTTTTTGAAAGTGGAGTAGAAGAGAGAGAGAAACAGAGAAAGAGATCTTCCATCCACTGGTTCACTCTCCAAAAGGCCACAACAGCCAGGGCTGGGCCAGGCCAAAGCCAGGAGCCTAGAACTCCATCCAGGTCTTCCACGTGGGTGGCAGGGACCCAAGTACTTGGGCCATCCTCTGCTGCTTTCCTAGGTGCATTAGCAGGAGCTGGATCGGAAGTGGAGCAGCCAGGACTCGAACCAGTGCTCTGATATGGGATGCCAGCCTTGCAGGCAGCAGCTTAACCCACTGCTCCACAACTCCAGCCCCTGATTTCTGTTTCTTTAAAAAGTCTTTTTATTTGAAAAAGAATCCAAACAATTCCACATTGTGTCCCTTAAATCACTTTTTTAAAAAAAGATTTATTTTATTTATTTGAAAGACAGAGTTACAGAGCAAGAGAGAGAGAGAAAGAGGTCTTCCATCTGCTGGTTCACTCCCCAAATGACCGCAAGGGCTAGAGCTGAGCTAATCCAAAGCCAGGAGCTTCTTCCAAGTCTCCCACACCGGTGCAGGGGCCCAAGTGCTTGGGCCATCTTCTACTGCTTTCTGAGGCCATAGCAGGGAGCTGGACCAGAAGTGGAGAAGCTGGGACTCGAACTAGTGCCCATATGGGATGCCGCTGCTGTAGGCTATGGCTTTAATCCGCTGCACCACAGCGCTGGCCCACCACCCTTAAATCACTTTTAATGTGTGGGTCCCCTCCTTTCTCAATTGTTTTGTTGAAGAAAGGATAATTTGTTCAGCAGAGTTTCCTACAGTCTAGATTTTGATGGTTGTTTTCCTATGTGGTGTTTGCCAGATTTTAAATATTTGTGGTATTGATTCGATCGTTTTAATTTCATGAAGTGAATCTCGTGTTTGTAGTTACGTATGCCAGGAAATAAATAATAAAATAGCAAAAGTGTTTAAGCAAAATAAAGCAGTCGTTGGCTTTGGTTACGCTGCAAAGGAATGAAGCTCAGAGACCCCGTGCAGGTGGAAGATGCCACCACACTCGGGCAAGTAAAACAGGTGCAGCCCCCGTTTGCTAGAGGTTTGGTGCGGAAGTAGGCATCGCCTCTTCGTGGTTCAGCGGGCCTTGACTGTTCCTGCAGAGCTGTGTGTGTATCAGATGTTACCTTGCCCATCCTGCCTGGAAGGCTGACTTTGCTGGCACAGAGGCAGTGAAGGGTGACAGCTCTGAAGACCTGTGCTGGTGTTGAAATGGCTCCAGATTTGGCTGGGAAGCAGGGCAGGAGCCGCCTCCTCTTTCTGCTTCTGCCCCAGCTCTCCTCCCCCTCAGCCCTTTACCTTCTAGAACGTCTCTCACCATTGCACACTCAGTGTGTAGGGCAGGGGCTTCCACCTGTTTGTTTATCTAATATCTGTTTGTTCAGCCCTGACTGTGCCTCACACTAACCCAGGGAGGCCCTAGGGCTGCCAAAGTAAAGACAGAGGTAGTCCCTGTCCGCCTTACGGGACCTAATCTGGGCAAATAATCACTCAGGCCTCGAAAGCTGTTAATGGTGACAGCTGACTGGTAGGTAGGAAACAGGAGCGTGGGGTCCCCCAGTCGTGAGGGGCTGACATTGCGGGGAAGGTCAGTACAGGCTTCGGAGGAGTTCGGGGTGAGGGTGGAGGGAGCAGTGGGAATGACAAGTCCCCTAGATGAACAGGCTTGTGGGGGTCCCTGGCAGCTATGGGGAGCTGAGTCCCACAGGAGCCACAGGCAGGAGGGAGGGGCAGGACTTGGGTGATAGAGCTAAGGACAAACACAGGTGACCCTGAAGAGTGCAGAGAGAGAGAGAGGCAGAGATCTTCCATCCAATGGTTCATGCCCCGAATTCCTACCACAGCCAGGGCTGGGCCAGGCTGACGCCAGGACCCTGGAACGTCACCCAGGTCTTCCACATGGGTGTGAAGGCCCAACTACTTGAGCCAGGAAGCACTAGCAGGAAGCTGGATTGGGAGTCCAGTAGCTGGAACCTGAATGTGTACTCTACCCTGCTGTGCCGCACACCTGCCCTGCGGGCCACTGTTTGGAGAGGTTTGCCTGGGAAGGGAGAGTGGGAGTACCTGCGAGGTGGGAGGGAGCCAGTGAGGTGTTTTGGTTTTGTTTTTTCACAGTAAGGCTCGGGCACGTCTGAAGGCCCCGGGAAAGGCTGCCGTTGCGAGCAAAGCCTCGAGAGAGGAGAGAGAAGACGTACAGTGCACAATGTAAGTGTCCTGTAGTGGCTGCAGACGCGGGACCCAAAACACGGGCCCAAGGGGAGGGGCAGCTTCTCCACGGCAGTGTTGCTGTTTGAAACTCTTACTGTGAAAGTTTTCTCATGTACGCAGATCTTTTGATGTCAACCTATAGTAACAGATGTGTCATCATTGGAATAGATGTTTATTTTATTTTATTTATTTGAAAGAGAGAGAGAGAGAGTTCCATCCACTGGTTTACTGCCCAAATGGCTGCAACAGCAGGACTTGAACTGGTACCCATATGAAATGCTGGTGTTGCAGGGGGCAGTTTAACCTGTTACCCTACAGTGCTGGGCCCAACATTGTTCTTATTTTTTATTTATTTGAGGGACAGACAGACCTTCCATCTGCTGGTTCACTCCCCAGATGCCTGCAACCACAGGCATCTCTATGCTAGACCAGAGGGTCGAAGCTGGGAGCTGGGACTCCATCCAAGTGTCCCAGTTACTTGAGCCACTGCTGCTGCTTGCCAGGGTCTGCATTGGCAGGAAGCTGGAGTCAGGAGTGAAACTGGATATCAAGTCCAGACTCTGATGTGGGATGCAGGTGACCCAACCATTAAGTTAAACATCCACTCAGAAAACAGTCGTTTTTTGTTTTGTTTTGTTTTTTGATTATACTTTTTTTTAAAGATTTGTTTTATTTTATTTGAAGGGCAGAGTTATAGAGAGGCAGAGAGAGAGAGAGAGGTCTTCCATCCACTGGTTCACTCCCCAATTGGCCACAACAGCTGGAGCTGCGCTGATCCAAAGCCAGGAGCGAGGACCTTCTTCCAGGTCTCCCACGCAGGTGCAGGGGCCCAAGGACTGCTTTCCCAGGCCATAGCAGAGAGCTGGATCAGAAGTGGAGCATCCAGGATTTGAACCGGCACCCATATGGGATGCCAGCACTACAGGCGATGGTTTTACCCACTGCGTCACAGCACCGGCCCCTGTTTTTTAAGATTTTATTTATTTGAAAAGCAGAGAGTTAGAGAAGAGACACAGAAAGAGAGACTCATCCACCTGCTGGTCCACTTCCCACATAGCTACAACACCTGGGACTGGGCCAGGCTGAAGCCAGGAGCCTGGAACTCTATCCAGGTCTCTGACATGGGTGGTGGGGGCCCAAGCACTTGGGCCATCTTCTGCTGCTTTTCCAGGTGCATTAGTGGGGAGCTGGATGAGAAGTGGAGCAGCCACAGTTGAAGATGCTCTCATATGGGCCGCCATGCACCACAATGCTGGCCCCAAAGGAAAACTTCTAAGAAACAGTAAATACTCTTACTCTGTGTGATAGACAATATATCATATTTATTGCATTTTTAAAAATATTTATTTGTTTGAGAGACAGAGTTACAGAGAGAGGGAGAGACAGAAAGAGAGGTCTTCCATCCGCTGGTTCACTCCCCAAAGGGCTGCAATGGCCAGAGCTGAGCTGATCCAAAGCCAGGAGCAGGGAGCTTCTTCCTGTCTCCTATGCAGGTGCAGGGTATTGTGGTGTAATGGGTTACAATTGCAGGTTACCGCCTGCAATACTGGTATCCCCTATGGACGCCAGTTCAAGTCCCAGCTGCTCTACTTCCAATCCAGCTCCCTGCTATGGCCTGGGAAAAGCACTAGAAGATGGCCCACATGCTTGGGTCCCTGCACTCACATGGGAGACCTTAGAGGAAGCTCAGATCCTGGCTTTGGCCTGGCCCAACCCTGGCCATTGCAGACCTCTGGGGAGTGAACCAGCAGATGGAATATGTCTGTCTGTCTGTCTGTCTCTTTCTGAAACTCTGACTTTCAAATAAATAATATTTTTTTTAAGAATTCAGCATTCCTTTGTGTCAGGCCGGGTGGGGCAGCTGCCGGGAGGTGACTTTGGGACTGGGCAGAGTGGGACCATGCCTGTGTCCTCTGTCAAGTGGCAGTGAGGTTCTTGCAGGGCGTGGGGGGTCTGAGATGTGTGCAGAGGTGCTGGGTGGTGCGGATGCTCAGCGAGTGCTTGGAGAATGAGTGAGGGACTGGATGGGGACCCCAGGGGCAAGCTCAGCAAGGAGAAGGTTCAGGAGAACAGCTTTTCTTGAGAGCCCCTCCTTGAGAGGTGGGGAATCCCCTTTTGTAGGGGCCCAACAAAACCCTTCTGCAACTTTGCACTGCTGTCCCCACGGCTGCCACTCCCTGTCAGTACAGGACCTCACTGCTCTTCACAGGGACTGCTAGGCGGAGCCTCCCTCACCTGTGCAGGCCAGTGCTCTCCACCTGCGTGCTCTGTGCCCTCCCTCTCCGCCCCTTGGGACCGGTCCGCCTCTCTGTTCAGGATCTCCATTCTCTCTTTTCTTTGACTTTTTAAAGACTTATTTATTTATTCAAAAGGCAGAGTGACACACAGAGAGAGAGACAGAGACAGAGAAACAGAGATCTTCCATCTGTTGATTCACTCCCCCAAGGCCCACAACAGCCGGGGTTAGCAAAGGCTGAAGCCAAGAGCCAGGAGCTCCATCCAGGTCTCCCACAGGGGAGCCAGGAATCCAAGCCCTCGGGCCATCATCCACTGTCTCCCAGCATTTAGCAGGATGCTGGATGGAAAGGTGCAGGAGTCAGGACTCAAACCAGACGCTCCCACCTGGGATGCAGTCATCCTGAGTAGCGGCTCAGTCCTCTGTGCCACAGTGCCAGCCCTCTGGCATGGTTGTGGCACCTCGCTCAGTAAGCAAATCCCTTCATGTTGAAACAGATTTCCTTTTGTCCTACACTTCAGCCAGCAAATGCTGCAGCTTTCTTCCTTCTGCCTACAACAGACTTTTGAAAGCAGTGATCTCTGTTGGCTGAGTCCAGTTTATCACCTGTCATTCCCTCCCTGGCCCCTCCTCATGCGACTCTGCCCTTGCTACTTTATTTGAAACTGAAATTGCCCTGTCTCTTCCCCTCCCAATCTTCAACTACTCTTTGCCAGATTTTATTTATTTACTTGAGAGGTAGAGATACAGAGAGAGAGAGAGAGAGAGGGAGAGAGAGGTCTTCTATCTGCTGGTTCACTCCCTAGAGGGCTAAAATGGCCAGAGCTGGGCAGATCTGGAGCCAGGAGCCAGGAGCTTCCTCTGGGTCTCCCACACAAATGTAGGGGCCTAAGGACTTGGGCCATCTTCCACTGCTTTCCCAGGCCATAGCGGAGAGCTGGATCAGAAGAGGAGCAACTGGGACTAAAACCTGTGTCCATATGGGTTGTCGGTGCCATAGGCGGAAGCTTAGCCCACTATGCCACAGCACCCACCCCTTCAGCTGCTCTTTGTAGCCGTGAATTACATCTGCTCAAAGCAGGGGTTCAGCTCCCTGGTTCTTTTTTTTTTTTTTTTTTTTTTAAGATTTTATTTATTTGAGAGAAAGAGTTACAGACAGTGAGATGAAGAGACAGAGAGAAAGGTCTTCCTTCGTTGGTTCACTCCCCAAATGACCACAACAGCTGGAGCTGTGCTGATTTGAAGCCAGGAGCCAGGAGTCTCTTCCCAGTCTCCCTCGCAGGTGCAGGGGCCCAAGCACATGGGCCATCTTCTACTGCTTTTCCAGGCCATAGCAGAGATCAGCTCCCTGGTTCTTTGTTGGTTCTTTGTCTCTGATCACTGCTTGTTCTGTCTTTAACAAACTTCTCTATCTCTCAGATATCTGTGGGGCCAGAATTTCATCCTGGAACCTATTTTTTCTTTTATTAAATTTTTAAAATTTAGTTTATTTGAAAGCCAGAGAGAGATCTCCCATCTGCCGAATCACACCTCAAATGCCTACAACAGCTGGCAGTGCTGGGCCAGGACAAACCCAGGAGCTGGGAACTCAATCCACGTCTCCCACATGGGTGGCAGGGACCCAACTACCTGAGCAGTCTCCTGGCTGCCTCCCAGAGATGCGTTAGCAGGGAGCTGGAATTGGGAGTGCAGCCTGGACGCGAACCCAGGCACTCCAGTATGGGATGTAGATGTACCAAGTAGGCAACTTAACCTCTCTGTCGTATGCCTGTCCCCGCGCCTTCCTTCCTTCGTCCTCTCACCTTCCTGTCTAGCAACTTCACCATCTCTACAGGTGCCAAGTCCTGTCCATAGCCAGTGACTCTGCAGTCCCTGCCTCCCCCCTTGCGTCTCTCCCAAGCCTTCACCTGGACTTGAGCTGTTTCCAGGTGCTGCCGTGTAACTGTCTAACATCTGAAGCCTTCATATTCAAGGTGGCCTGGAAAGTCTCCTGCCCCAGTGACCCCCTTTCTCTTCTGCAGAGTCAGCTACTCACTGTTGTATAACAAATCATCCCGAAACTTACAGCTTAACACAGCAATAGCGCTGCTTCAAGATCTTGGGCTCAGCTGGGGCCAGAGCCTCTCACGCCTGGGGCCTCGGTGCTGGCTCTTGGCTAGGGCGCCTGGCACACCTCTCCCGTCTGTCTCTGCATCTCTTATTATGCATTGTCAAGCTCAACCTTCTTTATATGGTGGCTGGCTTCCAGCCCTCCTAAGACTTGGACTGGAATTGCTACAGTGTCATTTCTAGTGCATTCCTTGGGTAGAAGCAAATCACAAAGCCAGCTCAGGTGCAAGGGGAGGGAAAACAGACTCTATTGCTCGGTAGGTGGAGCCACTGGCACTCAGTGGGATGGGAGGAATTGTTGACAGGCGTCTTGGCAGATAGCTACCATGCAGCAGGCAGTGTGAATAGTTTTCCAACTCTTTTTTTTTTTTGAAAGATGGAGTGACAGAGGGTGAGACACAGAAAGATTTTCTGTTCTCCTGTTCATTCTCTGAATGACTTTAAAACCTGGGACTGGGCCAGGCCAAAGCCAGGAGCCAGGAAATCCATGTGGGTCTCCCATTGCTTTTATTCACTAGTCTAGCTCAACCTTCCCTTTTTTAATATTTAGTTTATTTATTTGAAAGGCATAGTTACTGATAGAGAGGGAGAGAGGGGAAGACAGAGAGAGAAAGAGAGGGAGAGACAGAAAGAGACCATCATCTTTGGTTCACTCCTTAAATGGCCACTTTGGTAGAGGCTGGGCCAGGCCAAAGCCAGGAGTCTGGTCCTCCATCCGGGTCTCCCATGTGAGGTGCAGAGACCCAAGCACTTGGGCCATCCTCCACTGCCTTCCTAGGTGCATTAGCAGGGAGCTGGATGGGAAGCAGAACAGACTTGAACTGACATCTGATTTGAGATCCACCTCGCTGGTGGTGGCTTAACCCACAGTGACAGCCCCTTATGCTGCACTTCTCAAATCAGCACTGACTGTGCACTGGACAGTGTGGGGTATTAGTGAATGCCCAGACAGCTCCCTTAGAGGCTGTCGACTAAGGGAGAGATACAATTCAGTGTGACACATGCTGCTCTAGTGGGGCAAATCTTGGCTGATAGGATCACATGCAGTGACCTGGGGGTGTCTTTTGGGCAGTGACCTGTTTCATACCTGGGGACTTGGGGGTGTCATGGGAAATCTGAGTAGGACTCGTCCTGAAGAATGAGCAGAGTCTAACCAGGTGAAGGAGAGGCAGAGTCACTGATACTTTCTTCAGATATTCGCAGAGCATCCACTATATTCAAAGCACTGTTTTAGGAGTTGGGAAGGCTGCACTGAACAGGAGGGGAAAAAAAATCCCTGGCTGGGGCTGGCGTTGTAGCACAGCAGGTTAAGCCACAGCCTAGGACCTTGGCATCCCATATCAGAGCGCCAGTTCAAGTCCAGATCCAGCTCCCTGCTAATGCGCCTGGAAAGGCAGCAGAAGATGGCCCAAGTACATGGGCTCCTGCCGCCCATCTGAGAGACCCGGATGGAATTTCTGGCTCCTGCTTTCAGCCTGGCCCAGCTCCAGCTGTTGCAGCTCTTTGGAGAGTGAATCAGCAGATAGATGATTCTCTGTCTGTCTCTCCTGCTCTCTGTCACTCTAACTTCACTCTAACTTTCAAATAAATAAATCTTAAAAAGAAAAAAAATCTCCGACTTCATGGCCAGGAAGCCACAGGAGCCCCAGTGCTTCTAGCAACAGACAGGGCAGGTGTAGCAAACCTGGGCTGCTCCACTCCTGATCCAGCTCTCTGCTGTGGCCTGGGAAAGCGGTAGAAGATGGCCCAAGTGCTTGGGCCCCTGCACCCACGTGGGAGACCTGGAGAAAGCTCCTGGCTCCTGGCTTCAGGTCAGCCCAGGTCCAGCTGTGTGGCCATTTGGGGAGTGAGCCAGCAGACAGAAGACCGACCTTTCTCTCTCTGTAACTCTGCCTTTCAAATAAATAAATCTTAAAAAAGAAAGGGGGGCGGGGGGATGCTGAAGCTGGCGGCTGCAGGACAGAGCAGTGGTCAGCTGTGTGAACTGCCCCCTGGATGTCATTTCAGACCCCTCTCCTGTCCAGAGGAACTTCCGGCTCTCGAGCCTGTCTGCCTCCTCCCATCAGTGCCATGTGGCAACAGGTAGTGAGTGGACAGGTCTAGGTTTAAATTCTGATGAGTGATGTGACACTCGCTATGTGACATGGGGATGATTCTTAACCCTCTGCGCTTAGTTTGCTTCCACTATAAAGTATGGGTAAAGAAAGAAATACTTCTCCCAGGATGATGTGAACTGAAGCACTGGGCCAGACCTGCCTTACATCCCCAAGGGCTGCCAGTTTGCTTCCCCCTTCCGGTCACTGGGACCTTCATTCCTATGCACCCTCAGCTCTCCAGGTCGGGGGTGGAGCCAGAATTCACTGTGTCTTCTGTGACTTTCTCAGAAAGGATTTTTTAATGATTCCTTTAGGCCAGGTCTCCGGCCTTTCTGCAATGCTGGGGAATATTCAGGCTGTGTTTATAAGTAAATAATGCCTTGGTGCAGCGGGTTAACGCCCTGGCCTAAAGCGCTGGCATCCCTTATGCGTACAGGTTTGAGACCCTGCTGCTCCACTTCAGATCCAGCTCTCTGCTGTGGCCTGGGAAAGCAGTAGAAGATGGCCTAAGTGCTTGGGCCCCTGCACTCACATGGGAGACCCCGGAGAAGCTCCTGGCTCCTGGCTCCTGCCTTTGGATTGGCGCAGCTTCGGCCATTGCAGCCATCTGGGGAGTGAACCATCAGATGGAAGACCTCTCTCTCTCTCTCTCTCTCTCTCTCTCTCTCTCTCTCTTTCTCTCTTTCTCTCTCTCTGCCTCTCCTCTCTCTGTGTAACTCTGACTTTCAAATAAATAAATAAATCTTTTAAAAAATAACAAACAAGTAAATAATGCCCAAAAGAAAACAGAAGAATCCTAGAAAGACAGAGCTAGGCAAACCCTGAGGGGTCTTTTAATACCAGGACAAAATTTACCTTGCTGGTAATAAAAGGGGAAAAAAAAGGATATGTAGTGATTTTTTTTATAACAATGCATTTAAAGAGTTTTATTGTGAGGCCATGTCCTTTTTTTTTTCTTTTTTTAATGCATCTTTTTGTTTTGTTAAGTATTTCTTATAGGAAAGTTTTGCTGTCATGAAAATTTCCATTTTAGTAACTATTGATGCACTCTTACCTCCCTTACAGATAAGGGCCTGGGAAATCCTCTTAAGTTGTGAAATTTAAAACTGTTTCTTTATTTAAAACTATTTATTTGTTTGTTTTATTTCTTTGAAAGGCAGAAACAGATAGACACAGAGAGAAAAACAGCCATCGTTGGTTCTCTCCCAAGATTCCCTTAACAGCCCAGCCTGGACTGGGCTGAAGCGAGGAGGTGGGACCTAAATCTGGGTCTCCCGTGGGGCTGGCAGGGACCCAGCTACTTGAGCTTCCACTGCTGCCTCCCAGAGAGTGCCTTAGGGGGAAGCTGGATTCGGCAGTGGAGCTGGGACTCAAACCCAGGCACTGTTCTGTGGGGTGCAGATGCCCTAAGTGGCACCGTAGCTGCTCCATCAAGTGAGTGCCTGACCCAGGTTATGAAACGTTAGTTTCACAGATGTTAAGCTCTCACTTGACTGTGAGCTCTGAGGGTTGTGTGTGTGTGTGTTAAAGATTTATTTTATTTATTTGAAAGCCAGAGTTACAGAGAGAGAGGAGAGAGAGACCAAAAAATATCCTCCACCTGCTGATTCACTCCCCAAATGGCCACAACAGCCAGGACTGGGCCAGGCCAAAGCCAGGAGCCTGGAACTCTATCTGGGTCTCCCACATGGGTGCAGGAGCCCAGACACTTGGGCCATCTTCCACTGCTTTCCCTGGCACATTAGCAGGGAGCTGGATCAGAAGTGGAGCAGCTGGGACATGTACCGGCGCCCATAAAGAATGCCAGAGTCACAAGGGAGGGCTTAACCCACTGTGCCACAATGCTGGCCCCTTAAAGATTTGTTTATTTTAAAGGCAGAGTTACAGAGAAAGAGGGATATACAAATGGCTGCAATGGCTGGGGCTGGGCCAGGCTGAAGCCAGGAGCCTGGAACTCCATTTTCATCTCCTATGTGGATGGCAGCAGCCCAGGTGCTTGGGCCATATTCCACAGTTTTCCCAGGTGCATTAGCAGGGAGCTTGATCAGAAGTGGAGCAGCTGAGGACTTGAACCTGGTGCTCCTATGGGATGCTAGCATTACAGACGGCAGCTTAACCTGCTGTGCCACAGTGCTGGCTTCAAGATGCATTTCTTTTTATGGGTTGTAGCAGAATATTTTGGCAAACAGTTTGCGAACGATGCCTTGCATAGTATGGCACTCAGAAGTGTTTGTTGAAACGGACAAAGGGGTTTCTGTGTCTCAGCAACATGTGCATGGCTGTGGAGCCCTCCTCTGCAGGAACCACGGGCTGCCAAGACTTCCCCCTTTGTGAGGCCACTGAGCATTTGTTTTGTTTGTTTGTTTATTGTTGTTTTGTTTTTAATTTAACAGGTAGAGTAGACAGAGAGACAGAGAGAGAAAGGTCTTCCTTCCGTTAGTTCACTCCCCAAATGGCCTCCACAGCCGGCGCTGAGCCAATCTGAAGCCAGGAGCCAGGTGCTTCACCCTGGTCTCCCATGCAGGTGCAGGGCCCAAGCACTTGGGCCACCCTCCACTGCCCTCCAGGGCCACAGCAGAGAGCTGGACTGGAAGAGGAGCGACCGGGACTAGAACCTGGCACCCATATGGGATGCCGGCGCCGCAGGCAGAGGATTAACCAAGTGAGCCAAGGCGCCAGTTGAGCATTTGCTTTTAAAAAGTGAAGGGTGCTGGCCGGCGCCGTGGCTCAACAGGCTAATCCTCCGCCTTGCGGCGCCGGCACACCGGGTTCTAGTCCCGGTCGGGGCGCCGGATTCTGTCCCGGTTGCCCCTCTTCCAGGCCAGCCCTCTGCTGTGGCCCGGGAGTGCAGTGGAGGATGGCCCAGGTGCTTGGGCCCTGCACCCCATGGGGAGACCAGGAAAAGCACCTGGCTCCTGGCTCCTGCCATCAGAGGAGCACGGTGCGCCGGCCGTAGCGCGCTGTCTGCGGCGGCCATTGGAGGGTGAACCAACGGCAAAAGGAAGACCTTTCTCTCTGTCTCTCTCTCTCTCTCACTGTCCACTCTGCCTGTCAAAAAATTAAAAAAAAAAAAAAGTGAAGGGTGCTGAGTAGGGTGAGGGCACAGTGGCACTGCAAGGCCGGGGATGCGGATGGGTGACCTAACATCTGTGAGTTCTGTAGTCCTTGTGTCCATAACACGTGGTAACGTGAAGTCTGCTGATACAGACTCGGTCATCCTAGGGGCCTGTGGGGAGGAGGACAGTCAGACACACACATACACACACACACACACACACACACACCGCCCTACCTCTGTCTGTAAACCTTGCATGCTACTTTCTCTGTCCTTTGTCTTAAGAGCTTGACTTCATTAAAGTACTACAACTCCATTTCTGTCTGAAGAATGACTGCAAAGGGAAAGGTGAGGCATGAGTGAAACGTGGGAGGTGAAGAGAAGCCGAGAAGGTGAGCCCCTGAGAAGGGTGTGATGGCCCAGGACGCTGGAGCCCTGCAGGTGCTCTGTGTCAGACCAGTGGGCACTTCCTCGTGTTGGCTCGTAGCTAGCTCTGGAACCTGCACGGCTCTGTGTAGTGTTCTTTGCTACTTTTTTTAATAAATAAGGAAGTGACAGAGAGAGAGGTCTTCCATCTGCTGGTTCACTCCCCAAATGGCTGCAATGGCCAGAGCTGAGCTGATCTGAAGCCAGGAGCCAGGAGCTTCTTCTGGGTCTCTCATGTGGATACAGGGGCCCATGCACTTGGGCCATCTTTCCCTGCTTTCCCAGGCTATCAGCAAGGAGCTGGATCAGAAAAGGAGCAGTCGGGACTCAAACTGGAACCCATACCCACTACACCACGGGGCAGCCCCCTTTGTGACTCTTTTAAGCATTGGTTTGAGGTAGTATTGGTTTATTATACAAGAGGCTCTGGAAGGGATGGTTAAGCTGCCAGTTGGAACACCTGTGTCCCATGTCGGAGAGGATGGGTTCAAGTCCCAGCCTCTTCTGCTTACTCCAGCCTCTTACTAACCCAGGTCCTGGAGGCAGCAGTGAGGGTCCACGTAATTTGGTTTCTGCCACCCACGGGAGAGACCATTGAGTTCCCGGCTTCTGGCTTTGAGTCCTGGTCATTATGGGTATTTGGGGAGTGAGTCAGAGCATGGGAGTGCTATCTGTATTTCTCTCTCTCTACCTCTTAATTAATAATAATAATTTTAAAAAGGATCTGGAATATGAAAACTTAGTGTGTAGAAAAAAGAGGAGGAAATGTATTGTGTGTTTGGCTTTGGTTTTGCTTATATATATATATATATATATATATATATATATATATATATATTTAAGATTTATTTCTTTGAAAGGCAGAGCTATGGGGGGAGGGGGAGTGAGAGAGAGAGAGAGAGAGAGAGAGAGAAGTCTTCCATCCACTGTTTCACTCCCCAAATGGCCATAACAGCTGGGACTGGGCCAGGCTGAATCCAGGAGCCAGGAGCTAGGAGCTTCTTCCCAGTCTCCCACATGGGTCAGGGGCCCAAGCACTTGGGCCATCTTCTGCTGCTTTTCCCAGGCACATTAGTAGGGAGCTGGATTGGAAGTGGAGCAGCTGGCATTGGAACTGGTGCCCATATGGGATGCTGGCATTGCAGGCAGGAGCTTTGCCCGCTATGCCACAGTGCTGGCCCCCACAATGCTTCTTGGTCAATTGCTTTAGGAGTGACTTTGTAAAATCCTCTGATATTATCTGAGTTATCAAGCTCTTCAGGATTCTGTCTCAGGTTGACCTACAGCTAGGGCCATTTCACAACTCTGGACACTGAATGGGGAGAGGGGAAGAGCTGGGGACAGGGCCTGGACTATTGATGGACAAATCAGGACAGGATTCTGTGTCCACCTCCGCATGTAGACGCCAGCTCTTTGGGAAGAACTATAGTAAAGTCACTTTTGGGCTGAGCCACATGCCTTTCTTCTAAAACGTAAACTGTGTGCCTGGGTGTTGGGGGTCCACCTCCACCATTCTCCTGTGTTTTGTAGCCTAAGCCTAGCACTCTCTATTATGCCTGCAAATCCTAATTGCAACAGACAGGAGGGAAACAGGAGGTAACTCATTCAGCAGGATCTGAGAAATTAGGCCTCATTTTTTTATTAAAAAGAACAAAGGCTGAGATTAATTTATTGCTGCACCATAAACGCTGCCATGAATCTAATTCCGCCCTCTTGGCCCTGCACACACACAGGCTAAGGTGGGCGTCTCCCCTGAACATCCCTGGCACTAGGGAACCCCTGACTGTGCCTCCATAACCAGCACTAAGAAATTCAGTGGCTGCTCAGTGGCTGCTACCTCCACCAGCAGCCAGGTTCCTGGATAAAGCAAAGATTCAATGCAAGTTAGTTTAACATATTGATGCAAGGTGTGTAGTTGGTCCTGGGGAAGGAGAGGTTTGAAAATGAGCAAAGCTTAGGGGAGAGGCATGAAGACAACTCCATCAGTATGCAAGCCAGCTGCTGGGTGCATTCTCAAGGAAGTTATATGCAGTATAGGTAAGAGAGGATGAGGGACAAGTAGGCTTGCAAGGGAGGTGCCCAGAGGAAAGGAATGCCAGGCAAGAGGTAAAACAGGTGGTGTGCTGCACTGCGCAGGTGCCAGCTGTAGCTAAGAAGGCCCTGTGCATGAATGGTCAGCAAGAACTAGGAAGAGGTGTGGCTGAAGATGGGGCTGGAGCCTGCAGTCATCCGGAAGTCCCAGGAGACCTTCAGAGGGCTCTGAGCAGGGCGAGAGGCGCCAGCACTGTGTTAGGACAAGAGGGTGAAGTGGATGGATTGGAGTAGGGGCAGTGGCCTTGGGAAGCTGTTGCCATGGTTCGTTGGATAAATGACAGGGCTTGACCGAGGGCAATGGCAATGAAGTGGAGTTTACTCAAGAATGATTTGTGCTCGAAAGCGCATCTGTGAATTTATAATGGGCATGAACTTACCCAACCGCTGGAGTGATGAGGTCAGCTGGCCAGAGCACAACTTTTGAAATAAAGTACATTAATAATCAAAGGATTACTCAGTGAAAACGGAGCCCAGGCGGAAGGAGTTGGATGGTCTGAAAGGAAGTTTCAGTGGCCCCTGGCAGTCCCCACACAGCCGTGATGGTGAGGTGCGGTCCCTAGTGAGTTGTTATCACCTCTGGGAGGTGCTTGCTCTGCTGGGCGCAGCGAGGAGTTGCTCCCGGCCAGTGTTGGAGAGCAGCTGGCCAGTGTATTTGAGGATCTTTTGGTTGCAAGGGGGACTCACTCAGAGATGAGCAGGTAAGCCGAGGAGGACTGTAAGGAAGGAAGACTTCCAACCTCAAAGCTCGAAAGGTGGGCGGGGGTGGGGAGAGAACTTAGAATATCAGGAGTTCTCTTCCTCTCCCCTCCCTCCACCCTGGGTGGAACTCTGCCTTCTCTGACACCTTGACCCTTCTGTTCCCACGTACTTGCATAGGTCCCGTTACACCTGTTCCAAAGTCTTTCCCGTGCTCCCAGTCTTTCTCGCCTTAGTCCACGACCTGCAGCTATGTGTGTCCCACATGCTAATGCCCAGAAGAGAGGAGCCCATTGGTCCAGGTTGGGGCAGGTGTGCCTTCCCCTAATCTAGGCTGGCTGATGATGTGATGGGACTGACCCTCTGAGAAAAATGGTAGTATGTTGTGGGTAACTGTAGTCTAGACCTCATGTTAACTCAGTGTGCTAGTTGTCTATTGCTCTATAACAAAGTATCCCCCAAGGTGTAGCAGCTGTGGGTCGGGAATCCAAGCACAGCTCAGCTGGGAGTTCCTGCCTTGAGCTCTGGTGAGGATGTGTCGGAGGTCATGTGATGCGGTGGTCTCTTTCCAAGACCACTCATTGTTGATGTCCAGCTGGCGGTGGGAAGCCAGGGCTCCTCTCTGGCTGTTGGCTGGAGACCTCGGTCCCTCACCTTGGTGGTCTCACCACAGACTCAGTGTTCTTTCCCCAGAGTGATCCCAAAACAGCACTGGGGATGGTGGCTGGAGGATTTCTTAACCCAGCCTCAGAGGGAATAGAGCCACAGAGGGGATGAACCAGGGTGGGAATGCCAGGTCTTGTTGATTAGTGAGCCTATGCTGCCAGAAATGGTTATGTAGTGCCTGCTGTGCGCCAGGGGCTGGGAAGGGCAAGCTGTGTGATGCAGTCTGGGGAAGCCCCCCCAGCACAGCAGGGCCCTCCCCCACTGTCCTGTCACCTGTCACGCTGCCACCTCGGCTGTCCTCACAAATTCAGGTCTGTTGGCAGCTTTCCCTCATCAGATCCTCTTTGTGTGAAAGTGTAGGTCATGGCCACAGTAAGACACTTTGTATCACAGACCCGTTATGTACAGGGGTACCATGAGAAGTCCATGGAAGATGGCATTGAAAGCCAAGTCTATTTTGGTGCAAAAACACTTCATGGAAAATGCATATTATGACAACACATGTGGATTTAAAAAGTTTTTGTAATAAAATGAACTTTTTTAAAGAATACATTTTATTTTATTTATTCTTTCTTATTTGAAAAGCAAGCAGAATGAGAGAGATGGAGGGAGGGAGAGAGAACGAAAGATCTTCCATCAGCTGTTTCACTCCCCAAATTCCTGCAACAGCCAGGGCTGGACCAGCCCATAGCTAGGAGCCAGGAGCCAGGAACTGCATCCTGGTCTCCCTCATGGGTGGCAGGGACTTGAACCATCATTTGGTGCCTCCCCAGGACCCCATTAACAGGAAGCTGGATTGGAAGTAGAGAAGCCCAGCACTGTGCTATGGAATGCAGGCATCCCAAGCAGTGATTTAACCTACTGGGCCACAATGCCCACTCCTAACTTATTTTAAAAATGCTTTTTAAAAATTAAAAAATTTTTGTGTTAATTTTATTTATTAGAAAACTGAAGAGAAAGAGAGAGAGAGAGAGCTGCCATCTTCTTGTCTACTCCCCAAGTATTCAGAATAGCTAGGGCAGGTGGGGACAGGCTGAAGCCAGGGGCCTTGGCAGAGGCCCAGATAACTGAGCCATCCCCTGCTGCTTCCCAGGGTGGAAATCAGCAGGAAGCTGGAATCGAATAATGAAGCCAAGACTCAAACCGAGCACTCTGAATTGGCATACAGGGGTGGCAAGCAGTGTCTTTTTTTTTTTTTTTTTTAAGATTTATTTAATATTTGAGAGGTGGAGACAGAGAGAGGTCTTCTATCCGCTGGTTCACTCCCCAGATAGCTACAATGGCCAGAACTGTGCTGATCCGAAGCCAGGAGCCAGGAGCTTCTTCCAAGTCTCCCACATGGGGGCAGAAGTCCAAGGGCTTGGACCATCTTCCACTGCTTTCCCAGGCCATAGCAGAGAACTGTTTGGGAAATGGAGCTCCCAGGACTCAAACTGGCATTCATATAGGATGCTGGTGCTGCAGGGGCCGGCTTTTACCCGCTACGCCACAGCAACGGCCCCCAGGCAGTATCTTAACTGGTATGCCAAGCACCTGCCCCCAAAATGAACTTCTTTTAATTCCTTTTTACACCAAGTTTTTGAAGTATTCAGGTACATTTGTGGATGTGTTCATAACTGAAACAAATTTCCTAAGAGTTGACATCTTCACTCCCTCTGATGTGTTCTGATATTTCCTAAGCTAGTCCATTTCTGTGTTTATAAAAGCTGGTCTCGGCCTCTGGAGTCTCCCCAGCCAGCTGTTGCAGTGTGACGTGCCGTGTGACATGCTGTGTGGCAAGTGGCTAGCAAAACATCACCCATTCTGCCCCGCAGGACCCACAGAGCCCCTCTCCAGCCACCTGGCAGTGCTTCCCTGTGTGTCTGTCTATAGACTTCCCAGAAGTATCCTTTCTTGGTTTCCTCTACTTGGAGCTCTCTTCTCTTTCCCACATTGTTTGGAGAACTCTTACTCATCCTTCGAAACCCAGTTTTTTTTTTGTTTGTTTTTTTTTTTTTTGACAGGCAGAGTGGACAGTGAGAGAGAGAGACAGAGAGAAAGGTCTTCCTTTGCCATTGGTTCACCCTCCAGTGGCTGCCGCGGACGGCGCACCGGTGCTAGGTGCTTTTTCCTGGTCTCCCATGGGGTGCAGGGCCCAAGCACCTGGGCCATCCTCCACTGCACTCCTGGGCCACAGCAGAGGGCTGGCCTGGAAGAGGGGCAACCGGGACAGAATCTGGTGCCCCGACTGGGACTAGAACCCGGTGTGCCGGTGCCGCAAGGCGGAGGATTAGTCTGTTGAGCCATGGCGCCGGCCGAAACCCAGTTTTAAGGTATTACCTCCTCCTTCCTTCTACCGGGACAGAAATGCCTGCTCTCTCCTCTGACTCCTAGAGTGTCTCACTGACACCTGGGGACAGCCTGGTGCCTCCTGGGAGCCTGTGCTAGGAGCACGCCCCTCAAGGCCACCCTATATTTTCATTGCATCTCTGTAAGAAGGTTTACAAGGCCATTGAACAAATTAGCATCACACAAATGACGGTGCCGAAAATGAGCAGTGTGCAGGGCTGGGGGTGCAGGTTTCCTGTCGGTGGAACCACGTGCACAGCGAGAGGCTCCCTCCCCCTGCGGGCCGTCGTCTCCCTGAGCGTTCATCCATCACAGGTACCCTCTGCACCGGGAGCTTGCCGCCACGTTCATTACTGCGGTTCGTCTGAGCTGCTCTGGCTTCATTCGTTTTTTTTTCCTACTTTTCTGTATTGATGGAGACTGCGTAGGGAGAAATGGAGCCTTAGGCAGCACGGGGAGGAGGGGGGCTGTCTGCGCACCCGCCTGGTGGGGCTTTCCTGTGTGAAGTGGTGCGGAAGGAGGGTTTTGAGGTTTCTGAATATTTGCTTCTAAGTATCTAAGTAAGAGATTTGTTTACCCACGTTTGCACTATCTTGGCAAGCTGGCAGCCTAACAAAATATTTTCTGGTTGGTTTTGCATGTATGTGGTTTTTGTTTTTGACAGGGAGAAGAATTTACACTTTGGTTAAATTGTATTGAAATACAATGGCTGATTTTAAAAATTGCTGTTAACTTAAGGGTTGAAGCTAATATAATTCTCCAGGCTCAGCCTCTTGGGGATTGCCCATAGACTGTGCTGTGAGATGTAATCAGAGAAGAAGAAAAAAAAAGATGTAAGCAGAAGCAATTAAAGTATTTCTCCAATATTCTCATTTCTGGATTATGTCAATAGCCAAGTAACTGCCCAAAGGCGTGTGTTCGTATCTAGGGGAGGTGAAGGGCGGTGAAGATGGACTAAACAGATAATGACTGTGGAGTGTAATGAATGGGCTAGAGACAGGCACACATCAGATGCAAAGAGACAGGAGTCATTCATTCAGTTCAAGCATTGTTTTTCAAATGAGGGTCATCTCCATTAGTGGATCTCAGAATCCTTTTACAAGTGTCTAACAGCATCTTTAAAAAGAGATAGCCGAGAACCAGCCTATGGCTTCCCAGCTGGGAACTCCCAGTGAGGGAGATAAAAGGGAGGTGGGAGGGAAAGAGAGAAAGGGCAGGGATCGCACTCCCTGCCACAGTCTAGCTGGGAGCCGGGAGCTCCATCTGGGTCTGCCTCGTGGGCAACTGGGGCGCTGTACTTGAGCCAGCACCTGCTGCCTCCCGGGGTCTGCATCAGCAGAAGGCTTGGCATCCAGTGCAGGTACTCTTATGTGGGACACAGGCATCTTTTTTTTTTTTTTTTCCCTCTAAAGATGTATTTATTTGAAAGGCAGAGTTGGGGTGGGAGGGCGGGGTGGTACAGCAGGTTAACGCCCTGGCCTGCAGCACCAGCATCCCATATGGGTGCTGAATGGAGACCCGGCTGCTCCACTTCTGATCCAGCTCTCTGCTATGGCCTGGGAAAGCAGTAGAAGATGGTCCAAGTCCTTGGACCCCTGCACCCACGTGGGAGACTGGGAAGAAGCTCCTGGCTCCTGGCTTTGGACTAGAGCAGCTCCGGCTATTGCAGCCAATTGGGGAGTGAACCAGGGGATGGAAGACCTCTCTCCCACTCGCTCGCTCTCTTCTCTCTCTCTCTCTCTCTCTCTCTCTCTCTCCTCTCTCTGTATAACTTTGACTTTCAAAATAATAAAAATTTTTTAAAAATAGGAAAAAAGAGATAACATCTTAGAGAGAGAGGTCTTCCATCTGCTGGTTAACGCCCCAAATGGCCACAACAGCCGGAGCTGGGCCAGTCCGAAGCCAGGAGTTTCTTCCACGTCTTCCTCAGAACATAGGCATCTTAACTGGCATCCTATCTGTAACCACTAGGCCAGATGCCTCACACCCCTGAAATACATATTTTTTTCTTTTTTAAAAAATTTATTTGGGCCAGTGCCGTGGCTCACTAGGCTAATCCTCCGCCTTGTGGCACCGGCACACCGGGTTCTAGTCCCAGTTGGGGCACCGGATTCTGTCCCGGTTGCCCCTCTTCCAGGCCAGCTCTCTGCTGTGGCCAGGGAGTGCAGTGGAGGATGGCCGAAGTACTTGGGCCCTGCACCACATGGGAGACCGGGAGAAGCACCTGGCTCCTGGCTTCAGATTAGTGCAGCACACCGGCCGCGGCGGCCATTGGAGAGTGAACCAACAGCAAAAGGAAGACCTTTCTCTCTGTCTCTCTCACTGTCCACTCTGCCTGTCAAAAAAAAATTTATTTACTTGTGTATGTGTGTATTTTGATTCATTTTTTATTGGTTTGGAAGGCAGAGTGACAGAGAGGGAGAGACAGAGATCTACCCTCTTGTTCATGCCCCAAAATGGCGGCAATGGGGGAGGGAGGCTGGGCCAGGCTGAAGGTGGGAGCCTGGAGTTCCATCTGGGTCTCCCATGTAGGTAACAGAGTCCCAGAGACTTGGACCGTCATCTGCTGCTTTCCCAGCCACATTAACAGGGAGCTGGAGTGGAACAGCCAGGACTGGACGGGCTCATACACTGGTATGGGATGCTGGCATCTGGAACACCTTGACCCACTGCCCTGCACAGGGGCCCCAGGAACCTGTATTTCTGAAAGCTCCCCCAGGCGGTGAGGTACTGATGAAGTTTTGGCGATTTTTACAGTCATTTAGACAGGAGGTTGTTGGGACGCCAAGCAAGAGATGAGGCCCTGAACTTGGGTGGTGGCAAATGGTGAAGAGGGGCCAGACTGGAAGATGTGGGGGGCAGGTTCCATGGTTTGAAGGACAGAGAGAAGGTGGAGGAATCACGGACTATCCTAAAATAAGCTAGGTGAACAGTTGAACAGTGAGTGCGTGCTATAAACGCAGACACAAGGAGAAAGGGCAAAATCAGAGGGAGAGACGAGGCCCTGGGTTTTGCTGGGTGCCTGTGGAGGCACAAAAAGAGCTCCTCAAGTTGTCACCAGGCCCAGAGTGAGCTGCCCCGCAGAGCACCATGGCCCCCACTCTGATCCATCTCTGAACAGCCTCCTGATCAATGCGTGCTTAGCTTTATGATTTATTTATTTGAAAAGTAGAGTTACAGCGCAAGAGAAGGAGAGACAGAGGGAGAGAGGTCTTCCATCCGCTGGTTTACTCCAAATGGCCGCAATGGCTAGGGCTGGCTGTGCTTGGCTGGAGCCAGGAACTTCTTCCCAGTCTCCCACATGGGTAACAGGGACTCGGGCCACCTTCTGCTGCTTTCCTAGGTGCATTAGCAGGGAGCTGTGTCGGAAGTGGAGCAACCAGGACTCCATATGGATGCTGGTACTGCATTTTAACAGGCATTTAAAAGTTGTGCATATTTATGGGGTGCTGTGTGATATTTCATTCCATGGATACATTGAGTGATATCCAATCAGGGCAATTATTTTTATCCTTTCAAGCATTGAACACTTTATTGTGAAAGCATCAACAATCCTGTCTTCTAGGTTTTTTTTCTTTTTTTTTCTTTTTTTTTTTTTTTGACAGGCAGAGTGGACAGTGAGAGAGAGAGACAGAGAGAAAGGTCTTCCTTTGCCGTTGGTTCACCCTCCAATGGCTGCCGCGGATGGCATGCTGCGGCCGGCGCACTGCGCTCATCCGATGGCAGGAGCCAGGTGCTAGGTGCTTATCCTGGTCTCCCATGGGGTGCAGGGCCCAAGCACCTGGGCCATCCTCCACTGCACTCCTGGGCCACAGCAGAGGGCTAGCCTGGAAGAGGGGCAACTGGGACAGAATCTGGCGCCCCGACCGGGACTAGAACCCGGTGTGCCGGCGCCGCAAGGCGGAGGATTAGCCTGTTGAGCCACGGCGCCGGCCTAGGTTTTTTAAAAATAAACATACAGGACATTGTCTATGGTCACTCACTCTACTGTACCATAGGATCCCAGAACTTCTCATATCTGGTTGTACCCAAGTCTGTATCTCTCAGCCTCTCCCTGTCCCTCCCTTCCTCCCCAGTCATCCTATGCTTGACTTCTCTGAGAGACCTATTTTTTGGACTCTGTGAGTGAGCTCATGTGATGGTTGGCCCGTTTCATTGTTCAGGATCTCCAGTTCCAGCCATGTTGTTGCAGGTGACAAGATCTCAGCCTTGCCGGCGCCGTGGCTCAACAGGCTAATCCTCCGCCTTGCGGTGCCGGCACACCAGGTTCTAGTCCCGGTCGGGGCGCCAGATTCTGTCCCGGTTGCCCCTCTTCCAGGCCAGCCCTCTGCTGTGGCCCAGGAGTGCAGTGGAGGATGGCCCAGGTGCTTGGGGCCTGCACCCCATGGGAGACCAGGAGAAGCATAGTCATAGTCCCTGATTGTTTTAGTTTTGACTCTAACCTCACTCCTAAGGCTCCCATAAATACATCTCACTGTAGATAACTGGTGTGACTTATCACAAGAGGGATGTCTAAATGTTTGGGAGTATGGGAGTACTTGTCTTTTGCTGAGAGGAGCAAATATTTGGTCTAGTGGTTAAGCTTTTTTTCTATGGATTTTTTTTTAGTTGGTTGTTTATAGTATATCTTGGTGCCTGCTGTGTTATATTCTTTTTATTTTCTATTGGAATCCTATTTCTAGTTATTTTCTCGTCTTGAACGTGTGCTTGCAAGTCATTATAGGGAGACACCTTCTTTGGGTGTCTCACCTCTTGGTCGTTTAATCTGCAGAAAGGACACTGGCATGTGTAGAGCAAACCCCCTTGCGCAGGTGTCTTCTCTCAGAGGCTGGATTTTCTCACCAAGTTCCAGCAGCGCTTTACCAGTGGCACCCCAAAGCCTCACTGCATGACCTTCACTCCACATCCTCTGCAAGCTGCTATCCCTCTGGGCAGGGTGGACTGGAAGAAATGCTGTGTTTAGGATCTCTAGGACATTCCTGGAGGGCCTGGGAGCTGGTGAGTGACGGGTCCAAGCCATGACTCCCAGCAGCCTCTGGTGCCCTCACCTGCTAGCTGGCTGTCCTCCCCCTCACTACTCTGGGGAAACAGGCTAACTGTGTAAGACCAGTGGGAGTGCTGAGTGCCTTTTTTTTTTTTTAACAGCTCTACTATGCTGTATTAACTCCGTATCCTTGAACTAGAAGCTTGTAGGAGTTAAGCTTTTTTTTTTTTAAGTCTCTCAAGGAAAATAACCAGCTTGAAATATCTTGAAATATGTCATGACTAGAATAGCCTTAGTCCCAACAAAGATGATTTAAAGTGTTTATATCCATATATCGAATAAAATAATGTAGGCAAGGTATCGAAAACATTTGTCATCACTCCAGTAAATTGCTTGTTTATTACTGCTTTACAAATGATCCCACATTACTTGTAGTGATAGTAAGAACCTCAACTATGGCAGTACTATTGAATATTTACTATGTATCGGTTACTAAAGCAACGGTTTTGTATACCTAGTATCATTTAACTCTCCCTACCAACCTGAGACACTTAAGTGCACTTCATTAAGTTCCTGGGAAATGGAATTAAAAGACCAGTTTGGGAGCAGATCTGCATCCCACATAGTAGTACTTGAGTTTGATTCCTGATCTGGCTCCTGACTCCAGCTTCCTCCTAAGGCAGACTGAGAGGTGGCAGTAATGGCTTAACTAATCAGTTCCTGCCACTCACAGAGGAGACCTGGATTCCATTCCTGGCTCTGGCCTCTGCTCCACCCTAGCCCACATAGGCATTTGCGGAGTGATCCAGCAGATGGGAACTCTCCGTCTCTCTGATTCTCAAATAGTAAAAATGCTGTTTTAAAAAGGATAAGTTTATTTTGGTGCAAAAAAGCTTGAAATCCACATATAGTTTGTTTCATAATATGCATTTTCCACAAAATTTTTGAAGACCCCTTGCATGCATGGATTTCATTTTTTTTCTTTTTTTCAAGAGGCAGAGAGATAGAAAGCTGGTTCATTCCCCAAAGATCAAGGCTCCGAGTAGGGTGGAAGTCAAAACCAGGAGCTGCGAACCCAATCCAGGTCTCTCACATGGGCAGCAGGTACCCAAATTCCAGAGCCGCATTAGCAAGAGGCTGGAGACAGGAGCCAGAGCCAGGTGTCAAACCCAGGTCCTCTGTCATAGGACACACCGGTGTCTTAACTGTTAGGCCACATACCTGCCCATTCACAAACTTTTCAAATACCTTTTAGGTATTGTTATCTCCACTTTATCGATGAAGAAACTGAGGTAAGAGAAGTTAAGAAAAAGTAGGCCAAGATCATATGTCTTTTAAAGTAGCAATGATAAAAACTAACTGGAGAGAGAACCCTACTCCTTGAGCTGCACTGCCTGTGGTCAACAGCTGGGCAATAGCTGTATGTGGGCTAGGGAGGCTGACTTTACCCCCTCACTATAAGTCTCTAGACAGAGAAACTCATTTCTTACATTTGTACGGGTCTTGTGGACGGGGCTGTTTTCCCTTTATCCCAAAAGTACTAATTGTAAGCTAACTACACACCAAGTCTTCTGCAAGGCCCTTGGAGAATATAAAGATGGAGGTAGTGATTTGGTGCCCTTGAGGCTGTCTGGGCCCAGGAGGGAAGATGAGAGAGATTCATAGCTTAGTGTATGTGGTTGTCCTTGGGTCTTCAGATGTGGCTCAACCTGACACCTAATTAAAATAAGGCACTTTAATGTTGACCGAATTAGTGACCCGTCATTATGCATCAGTCATCAAGCTAAACATTTTGCAGGCACTAGTTCCTGATTCCTTAAAATAACTCTCAGAGGTGAGTACTATAATTATCTTCATTTCATCAGTGAGGAAGTTGACGCTCTGATGGGTGAAATGACCTGCCCAAAGCCACAGCCCTGTGAATGACAGAGGTGGAATTGGAACCCAGATCAGTCTGAGTCCACAGTCACTACATGAAAGTCTTAGAATATAAGTACCTCTGAAAGACAGAAATACAGGTGTGCACCTGACATACACACATGGAGAATGTAAGCTTCTTTAGCTCACACACACTCTGCGCAGCACTTGCTCACGGATCTGCTGGGTTGGGTATTTATGTACTCTGCACACATCTGGCTGTGCATATCCCCACTTTGTCTCCACCACTTGCCTTCTCCCCTCTGGGAGTCACCGACCAATCAAGGGGAACATTTGGAAGGAGAAAAAACATTACCACCTTCATTTTTAATTGTTATTAGGACACTGGGCCTGCTTATTTGCTGGCCTGAGCCCCATACTAGAACATTTCAGTTCTAATTACATTGTCTTTTTTTTTTTTAACCTGTGTCCAGTTGCCCTTCTAAGGGGATCAGAGAAATGACCATTTAATTGTTTGTCAGTAAGTATTAATATAATTACAATTACTTGCAGAGAGTAAGGCCATTTTAAGAACTTTCCTCTTAAAAAAATTTCCTTAACTTACATTCAGATACCAAAACCCTGTGTATATATACTATAATTGTACATTTTACATATGAAGGGACAGCCCTTACTTCATCACATGGGGGATAAAAGAAGTCTTGTTGCTTTGCCACATTGTGAATGCCCACAACGGTACCTGGAGAATCTTACATTCTCCCCTCACTGCTCTTAGTATTTTGCAAACCCCTCCCCCAGATTTAAAATTAGATTTGACAACTGGCATTCTCAAAGTAGGTCTTCACTAATTAGAGGGTTGTCCTCTCTGGCTCTGTCGCACCACTGAACTCTTAATCTTGCACTGAGAAGGCAGGACTGCTTGTTCCCAAGATCCTTTTCGTGCATGGCTGAGGGTGAGTTTTGGAATCAACCAGACCTGGGTTCTGCTGTCTGCCCTTGTGACACTGGTGGCCCCGGGGCAAAATACTTGTACTCACTGGGAGTGTCATTTGCAAAATCAGGATACTGAAACTTTATTCTACAGGTTTAAGTGCAGTTCCCGTGATAATGCATGTGTCTAGCATAAGGCTGGGTGGATGTAGTAGTTCCTCAGAGTCAGTGCTGTTCCACTGGAGTGCTCTCTGGAAGGTCTGCGATGCCTTGGGCTCTTCTTGAGGATATCCCTGCAGCTGCTTTGGGTCACCTTTCAGTGACTTCATGGTTCCCTGGCCTTTTGGGCTGACTTGGGAGGCTTTCTTTCTGAAGTCCATTAATGTTTCATTGGAGCTGTGAAGCAACAGCTGTTAAACTTGCTTGGTGGGCCCTAATTGCAACGAATAATCCATGGGCTCTTCCAAAATGTAATTCTTCAAGATGGGTATTATTCCAGCCAATCCAAAGGCACTTTAAAACATGTTTAAAATTTTCCCAAACCAATCAGAAAACTGGTTGGTTCAAGGAGTAAATGTAGCAAAATATGCTAATTTATGCAAAGACTACTGTTGGAGGAAGGCCCTGGCTGAATTTGAAGTAAAACATCTGAGAAAACACCTTGATGATACTATGTGATACTAAATGACTGAAGGTGTTTTCAAGCCATGTTTAAATACAAAGCAATTGCTAAAACAAGATAAGGTTTATTTTTTAAAAGATCTCATATGTTGAATATGACAACATTGTATTCTAGCCTTGACATGTTTATTTTGTGCAAGATAGTCTAGTTACAGGAGCCTTCTATAAATAGAAGCAAGGTGCACCACCATTAAGATTTTTACGCTAATAGAATATATAAACCACACAATAATTCCATTTAAATAATTTAAGTCTAGGGATAATTTTATTTAGAACTCCCCATAATTTCTAGGTTTGAGCACTTGTGTTTATCAGCAAGACCCACTTACTATATGTGTTACAAACTAATTAATTTTGGAACAACTCTGAATTTTCCTTATGTCCTTCCTTAAACCCAATTTACATTCTTGTTCAGTTCATGTTTTATGTTTCTTTGAGTTTATTTGAAAACAAAAGACAACAACAAACCTCCCACCCCGTTTTGGGGGCATCCGCTGTTAAACTAGACTACAGAGGAGCCCACTCCCCCTCCGTGCTCTCCTATTTAACATTTACTGAAGCGCTCTGGACATAAGACGCTTAAGGGAGCGGTCCCAATAATTTGAGATTTGAGATTTAAAACAGGTGGCAATTATACTTGGACTAAAGAGTATTAAAAGGTAGCTCCTCTATTTAAACAGGGGTTATTTAACGAAAAATCGTAAGCCTGGAGGTCAGAGGAACCTGTCCAGAGAAAGCAGTGGGAATTGAGTGATTTGCTCAGCTCCTCACCTTCCCTTGGTCTCCAGTTTTGTTTTCCTTTTTAATGTTGACATACAAGGTCCACAGCTCAGGCTGCAAGCATTTGGGGAATGGGGAATGGAAAAAGAGGGTGCTGCAAAGTTTAGTACCTTTAAAAGTTAGGATGAGCCAGTTAGTCACCAGATAACTAAGTTAAAAGTGGTGTTTTCGTTTTTAAAAAGCACATACACAAAACTTTATTTACGGTGGCTCGCTTTAATAAGGTTCCAAACAAATACCGTGTTTTTTCTTTAACCTCCCCCCCACCCCGAGTCGAGCTAAAACCGGAGTGTGTGTGTGTGCGTGTCTGGCTGGCTCCATGTGTAATTCGCCTGCAGAGGATTGGCGTGCCGTCTGTGGACCTTTATTTTAAAAGCTCCCCCCCCCAAAAAAAAACTCTTCTAATAAACCCCCAATACATTTCTGAAGTTCAAAAGAATCTCAAAGGAATCAAGAATTAACAATCTTGGAGCTTGATGTAAAAAAAATTTTTTTTAATTAAAAAAATCCTAATCTCCACATTTTTTGCCAGGCGAGAACCGAAGTTCGGAGGTAGAGGAGCAGGCGAGCGGTTCGCCCGGGCGCAGAGCATGAAGGCCGGGCGGGCGCGGGGAGCGGGCGCCCGCCGCCCGGCGCGGGGGTGAGCGAGAGAGAGAGCGGAGCGCGTGTGGCCGGCGCCGCTCGGCCGGGAGCTCCCGCGCCCGCGCCCCGCGCCCCGCGCCCGCCGCCGCCGCCGCCCCTGGTGCGATGGCGCAGAAACCCCGTTGACAAGGCACTGCTTTTTCATGACGGTGAGTTTCCCTTTGAGTGTATTATAATTTTGTGATAAAAATTTCAAGGAGAAAAAAAAAACACACAACCTCCTTCCTCTGCCTCTTTCCTTCGGGGAGGGGAAAAGCGAGGGAGGGGGGGCTGGAGATCTATCTCTAGACAGACAGAGAAGAAAGAGGAGCAAATTAAACACCGAGTTGCCAAAACCAGGATATTAGGTTTCAGCCCAGAGAGCTATTGGCTAAGGCTGTGTTTTTTTTTTTGGGGGGGGGTGGGTTTGTGGGTGGGTGATGGTGGTGGTGGGTGGATGTTTAATGGACACGGAGAAAAGGGGAATCGAGTGTTTATGCCTCTCCCAGCGCCGCCGGGGCCCCGGGAAGACCAAGTTCAGTGTCTCGGGCGCGCAGGGGGCGGCGGGGCCGGGCCGGGGGCGCCTCGGCGGGGTGGGGGCCCTGGCGCCTTTCTTTTTTCTTTCCTCTTTTTTTTTTTTTTTTTTCCTTTTCCGCGGATGCAAATTTCTGGAGCGGGGAGAGGGAGAGCCTGGGAAGGGGGGTGGCGTGGCGGTTGGCGGTGGGGAGGGGAGGGGAGGGAAGCCTTTTAATGACTCATTGATTGAGCCGGTTTAAAATTAGTTGTGTGCGCGAGTGTGAGTGTGTTTTCCGCCCCCCGGAGCCGCCGGGAGCCGGGAAGGAGGGAGCGGGGCTCGGCGAGGGGAGGACGGCGCGGCGGGGCCGCGAGCAGGGGGCAGGGAGGGCCTGGAGTGACGGCGGCCGGGGAAGAAAAATAAGCTTTTCCAATCTCCTCCCCTCTGTTTTCCCCCCCTCGTTCCTTTTCTCTCTCGGAAGCTCTTGGGTGTGAATCGCATTTTCTTTCTTCTCGGCAAAATGGACCCCGCGTCCGGGGAGGGGGAGGGGGAGGGGACGGGCGGGGAGGGCGGCGGCGGCGGCGGCTGGGACGCGGTTTATTTTTCATCCTGGCTGCCTCCTCCCCGCCGCGGCGGCAGGCGGCCGGGAGAGCTCGGGGCCTGCGGCCGCTCCGGCCCCGACCCCGGCCCTCGGCGGCGGCGCGCACCTGCTGGCGGGGCTCCCCTTGCCGGTGGCCGCTGCCTGGTTCCGGAGCGCCGCCGAGGACCCGCGGCCCGACCCGGACGCGTCCCGGGAGCCGCGCCGAGGACTCGAGCCCCCCGCGAGGCGGGCCGGGAAGAAAAGAGGGGCTGCGGCGGTGCTCCTCGTGTGCTGGGAGGGCGCGGGCCCGGCGCGGCCCGCGGCCCCCGAGCCGTCCCGAACGCTGGACCTCGGCGTGGGGGTGTGGGAGGGCGGCTGGAAGGCGCTAAGATGGCGCTGGGCCTGGCCCGTCGCCAGGGCTGGTGGCGCAGTTGCTCGACGGGCGCCATTTTCCCTCGCGGCGCGGGCGGCGCCTTCCGCGGACGCCGCGAAGCCTGGGGCGAGGGGGAGCCGCGAGCGGGGGGCTGCGTTCTGTAGATGGAGTCGGGCTGCGGGGGTCTTCGCCCTTCCTGGCGGCCCCCAGACTCAGAAAGACGAGGCCGCCGGCTTGGAGCGGTTGGGGACCGGGGCCGGCGTCTGGGTCCTCCCCACGCGTTCCTGGGGGAGCAGGTGGCCGGGGTCGGGGCTCGCGGCCCGTGGGGGCCTCCCTGGCGCCGCATCCCCTGCTGCCCGTTGGAGGTGAGGCGGTCCTGGCGTCTTCTCTCCTACGACCTGAGGCCGGACGGCTCTGTCCTCCCTGGCTGGGCCGGGGACAGAGCCCTGGGTGTTTTCTTCATCCTCTTCCCGTTGTGGAGAATGGAGTCAAACCAGGATAACAAAGATTGCAGGAAAAGAGTCGAGGACAGTGTCTGCTCGCCCTCCAGTGACGTGGTTCTCCGTGGATCCCATGTTTCATTTGGTTGTATTTGTCCTGGGAAACCCTGGAGAGACATTTATCTGGTTGTCAGGTTGTGGGCGATCACAGTGATTGGAAACTGGGTTGCCTATCGGAGTAGTAGGTGATAAGGGTTTTTTAGAACTCTGATCTGCAAAAGTAAACTCTCTGTAAAGCACCCCTTCTTTCCCTTTATAGAAAGCATGTAAGTATCTTTCTGCAGAGTGGCAGCTCTTAGAGACCTGGGGGGGGGGGGTGTTTAACTTTGTTTTAAGTTGTTACAGGAAAGGGAAGGGGAAGTGGCCTAAGGCTTTGATCTCCCTAGGAGTCCACAGAGATGGAAAGTAACTAGTTAATTTCTGGTGGATTAAGGTAATTTAGTGGTGCCAGTAGGGGGGCCCTTGTGTTTATAAGGGATGACTGTATATGGTGCATGTTTTGGACCCTTGAGTGAAACCTACCATACTTTGAACAATCATTGCATGCCTGGAACTGTGCTTGGTGCTCTGTATAATTCCTGTCTGTCGTACTATACTAGCCCTGCGGTGTTGATTTTATTGTCTTTACCATGGAAGGAACTAATGTCCTTAGAAATTTGCTAATAGTTTAAGGTCTTGCAGTTTTACCTGATAAGGTTGTCCTTGGAGCCCAGAGCCCTGTTCTTTTGCTTGACGCTTACGGTTTCCAAATCTGAGCCTCAGAATCAGTAGGGGAAATGTTTTTAACGTTTAAATAGAGATCTGTGACATCCCCTCTTCCTTCATTATTTTCTGGGGCCTTTTGGGTCATTTCCCAGTATGCGAAGGAAGCTCAATGTTAAACTTTGACTTCCAACATCTTAAGGCCCTGACTTCCATGACTGAAGTTCTGACTTCCAAGGATAACCAAAATCTGACTATCACGGAGTCCATGCTATTCCAGAGCCTTCCAGGTGGTTCCAGTGTGAATATCCTGTCCTGCACTGTGCACTGTGCTGCTGGCTCTTTTATGAATTGCAGCGTGAGAATTAAGGCCCCTGTCATTTTGAAATCCAGCAATTTGGTTGCTTGTGTCATTCTCAGTTTTATTTTTCCCCCAATAACTGCCATTTATCAAATTAGCTGAGATAATTTTCTCACTGAAAGGTCTAGACATCCTAAGACTTTAAAAATCTCACTACATTTTAAAAATACATTGTCTCAGTGGAGCGAGAAGTTCTTTAACATACAGGCTTCTTGTTCTAGCCCTGCTGACTCGTTTAAAGACAGCAGCTGTACAACAAAAATAGATTTGAATGCAGGCTTGATACAGAAATCAAGGCTAGGATAGAAAGGATCCTGAGATAAGAGAGCTAGAGATAAATCATTATAAGAAAGGATCTTTTCCTGAATTTTGAATTATGAACATACCTTCTGGATGTGAGAAGGTAGAATGGGCAAATTGTATCCACCATGAAAGAACAGATGATAAATAAAAACAGACGGGAACACCTTGAGCAGGTGGCTGAGTGGGTGACCTGACAAATGAGAACCAAGGCAGTGATGAGATCATTCACTTCTCTGGAGCAGGGACCCTGTGTTGTAGTTGTTTGCTGTGCCTTCTTCTCGAGTCATCGTCCTGTTTAGTGATTGCTAGGGGGAGTGATTAAAAACGGATTTCCGATGCAGATGTTAGTATTATACTGTCTTTGCGTATGTCCACATTGCTCTTGCCTCCACATTGTAAGGAGCTGCTGTTGAATACCTGTGAGCAGTCTGTCCTGTCTAGACCACTGGGTGGGGTGAGGTGGAATAAGTTCCAGCTTTTGCATGTCTCTTGTGGTTTTTCTTCTCTTGTTTTTCATGGTAAATGCCCATGTAATTATGATCTGTGACCAAAAATCAGTAAACCTTGAATGGAAGGGAACCTCAGATATACCTTCTTAGAGGGAAAGAGTAGCTTCTTTATTTTAAATTTTATTTATTTTCATTTTGTTTGAAAGGCAGAGAGACACAGATTGAGAAGTAGGTTTTAATGGAGTTCAAGACAATTATCTCTACACTCACAGAATTTATGGTAGATAGAAAATAAATACAATTATCAGGATAATTACAGATTAAGAAACACTCTGACGTGACTATTGAATCCAGAAGAATGTGTTAGTTCGCTCATTTGGGCTAGGAAGAAGGGTTGGGGAAGAGGTGGTGTTTGAGCTGAGAATTGAAACGTTGAAACGTGAGCTTGTGCTAACCATGTGAAAAGCTGAGATGTTCCAGCCCTGGGAACAAGTGCATGGGCCTGGAAAGGCAGAGTGTGAGAGTGGTGGAAAGGCTCGTGTGAGCAAGGGGAGGATGGAGTGAGCTAGATCTGGAGAGATTCTGCTGGGCCTCTTGTGGTAGGCCACAAGGTGGGGGTGTGAATTGAATTCTGGTGGCAATGAAAAGCTACAGAAGGATTTTAAATAGGCAAAGGTCACTACTGCCTGGAGAAAGATGTAGCAGAAAGGGAGGCAGGAGGTTCTTACAATCATCAGCCCGAGACAGATGGCATCTTGGGTAAGTAGAATGGCAGTGCAGGTGTTAAAAAAGCAGCTGTCAAGTTAGAGATGTGGAGGTGGAATCAGAAAGATTTGTGTAGTAGATTGGCCGCAGAGGGAGAAGGGAGAATCCAGGATGCCTTCAGGTTTCTGGCCTAAGCCCTGGCTGGCTGCTGGTACCGTTTCCTGGGTGGAAAAGATTGGAAAACAGAACAGGGAAGGGAGGGTAATGGACTTCCACGTGGAACCTGTTGTTTTTTGAAGTACTTGTGTGACATTGAGGTGGAAAATCGAGTAGGCAGTAAATATTCAAGCTAAGCTAGAGGAGTGGTCTAGACTGCACATAAACTGCGGGAGTCACCGCATGCAGATGGTGAGGCAAGAAGCTGGCTGAGATCATTTGCGATCAGAGAGGCCTTAAGGTCAAGTCCTGAGGCATTTTGAATGGCTAAAGCTTGGGTGGGGGAGACTGAGAAGGCCCGGCCTAATGGCAGTATTTTATCGTCTTCCAGGCTGAGGGAGTGATCCCTTCCATCAAATGCTGCTAAGTTAAACAACTGTCTGTCTGGATCTGGCAACAGGGAGTGTGGCAAGCGGGGTGGACACCAGTTTGGAAAGCATTGGGGGAAAAGAATGGGAGAGGAGCTGAATGTTTTAAGGTGAAGAGAGAAACTGCACAGCAGTGGCTGGGGAAAGGGATGAAGGAAGAGGGCGTAAGTGACAGGAGTTAGGAGAGCATTTGCAATAGGCCAATGAGAATATCGTGGAAGACTAATGCAGAAGAGAGGTCAGACTCATTGGACCAGCATTCATGAGACAGTGAGAAGAAATTGAAAACACGGAGAGTTTGCCTTTGATGGGAGCAAGAACACTTGCTGTGTGGCAGGAGAGAAGGCCGAGAAGGTGGGCACAGGTGCAAGGAGGTTTCTGAATCAGGTGACATACAGGACTTTGCATTGTCTTGGCTTCTGTTTTCTCAGTGACGTCTGAGGCAGGGCCATCCACTTAAAGGTGGTACGTGGTTTCAGGAGAGGGGGAGTTAATTCGCCTTGAGTAGCAGGACTAGGAACTCAGTGGGAAACAAGGTAGGATTGCTGGACATTGAGAGTTGGGGTTGTGGTTTCCTGGCAGGAACATTCAGGGGACATGAGAGCAGCAGAGATCAGGCAGGTAATCTGTTCAGCCAGGGTTGGAGTTTTGCCCTACAAGTGTGACAGGAGCTAGGGAATTGAGGGTGGTTGCAAGGGAGAACTTGAGTGATGAATACTGGAATGCCAAGGCAGCAAGCAAGAGAAGATAATGGTGGTGGGAACCTTGACTTTAACCAGGAAAATAGTTAAAATGAGTTGGAGGGTACAGAGTTTAAATGTAGAACGATAAACTTGTGATGCTGGACTGTGGTGATGGATGCACAACAGTGTGAATGTATGTAATGCCACTGAAGTGCATGTGTAAAAATGGTTGAGATCAGTGTTCTGGTATATTTTACCATGAGTGGTGTTGAACACTTCACATTTGAACATTTGTGGCATGTACAATGTTATTCACATACTCCCTTGTACTGTTTGCACAGTACTGTAATTTCTGTGGAGAAGAGAGGTGCTTTATTTTTGCTTATTTATCTTTTAAGGAATACAGATTTCATAAGTACAACTTTAGGAATATAGTTATTATCCTCACTATACCTGCCCTTCCACCCACACTCCCACCCCTCTTCCTCCTCCTTCCTCTCCACTTCCCAGTCCCATTCTTCGTTAAGATTTATTTTCAGTTAACTTAACTCTCATAATGCAACTCATTGAGGACAGAGGTCCTGCATGGGAAAATTAGTGCATGGTGACTTCTGTTAATTTAACAATTAACACTCTTATGTATGACATCAGTGACTGCCCCCTACTCCCCAAGGCTCTTGAAATGAGCTGCCATGGAAGCCTTTTGAGTCCACAAACTCCATCAGTATTTAGACAAGGCCATAAGCAAAGTGGAAATTCTCTGCTCCCTTTAGAGAAAAGTACATCCTTCTTTGATGGCCACTTTCCTTCTTTTTGGCCACTTTCCTCTGGATCGCACTCACAGAGATCCTTCACGTAAAACATTTTTGATCAATGTCTTGGCTTCCCAGCCAGACTAGGAAGCCTTAAGGGCTGATTCTGAGGTCAGAGTGCTTCTTAAAGCAGTTGTCATTCTGAGTCTGCTGTGTGGACTTCCATACTGGGACACAGAGAGGTGCTTTAGAAGTCACATCAACCCACTTTGAGTAAAGAAAGCATCCTCTTATTGTCCCAAACCTGAGTGTGGTGAATGTGACCTTTAGACGCAGGTTCTGAGAGTGGGAACTAAGTCTTAGGTGATGTGTTTCTGTGTTTCAGGATTTACTCTAAGCCTTTAGTATGCATTTACAAAAGACTGGGCCCTCAGTAAGAATTTTCTGACTAAAGACCTGAAGAACCTACATAGAGTCAAGTGCTGGGAACCAAAAGGCGGCTGATTTTTGAGATGGGTGGAGATCAGCAGTGTCACTCACTGGCTCTCACTGAGAAAAGAAGAACCAGGAAGCCCAGGAGATGTGGCTGTTCTGATCTTGATGTTGGTGTTCTGATCTTTGCAAGGAATGAAAAAAAGTCCCATCCGAGTGCAGGGAGGGAAAGGAGTGAGTGTTGGAAAATAATCTTTTAAAGATTTCAAGCAATGCCAAATGAAGGTATAAAGCACTCCCTTAACTTTGTTTCCTTTTTGAATCTGTGGCCATTCACTGTTCTGTTCCCAAATTGGCTACAGGGTAGGTAACAGAAAGGAAGATCAGAGGCAAGAGAATAAGGTGGTATTGGGATTCAGAAATGGCTGCCACAGTGTTGGCTGAGAAGGTAGCAAGGTCATCTGCAGCAGCAAGGGTTTTGAGTTTAAGGAGAGAGTAGCAAATTTGTGAAATGTATCAGATGTGGGAGAAAACAGGTAAGGGGGGGGTGGGCACAGAGCTGTGATGTGGCAGTTTAAAGCAAGCAGTGCACCAGCTGCTTCTGTGGGCCTCTGGAGAACTGATGTCCTGTATTAGACGCGGGAAGTGTGAGTGAAGGAGCTGGGGGCCAGGGAGCAGGTGAATGAGGGTGGAAAAGTGAGAGCTTCCCTAAAAGGCATGGGGTGTGGGCTTCACAGGGAAACCTTTTAAGGGGCGCCTGTCTGTGTGGGGGCTCGGGGACGGTGTGTCTACTCCCAGTGCGGTTCAGGAGACTTGGGCTGTCAAGGTGGCTACACGGGAAAGTGACAGAAGGGCGGAGCAGCTGGGGCCCTGGTCTTGGTTCCCCACTACCCTATGTGTCTCCCCACTGGGGCAAACACCCTGAGACTTCACTGTACCAGAGCTGCCAATCCCCAGCTTCCCCTTATCCCAGTCGGCTTCCATTTATGAAGTTGTGGTTGAATTATATACTTTTTTAAATAAAGCTTCTTTTTAATAAAATTAAACATTTCTGATTTTGTGGATTCTTTGGTTCGCTATCTTCCAAACACATTAAACACATTACCTGAAATTAAAGCCCTGAACGTGAAGGCATTGTATTTTTATGCTTTATTTATCTGAATGCAGAGCAATCAAGAGAAAGGGAGAGACAGAGACAGATCTTCCTTCCACTGGTTTACTCCCCAAATGCCTGCGAAAGCTAGGGCTTGACCAGACCAAAGTTAGGAGCCTCAGACTCCATCTGGGCCTCAGGTGGGTGGCAAGGACCCAAGTATTTTTTGCCATCATCTACTTCCTACCAGCATTAGCAGGAAGCTGGATTGGAAATGGAGGCAGGACTCAATCCCAGGCACTCCTATAGGGATGCAGACATCCAAGCGGTGGCTCAGCCTGTGGGAAAGGTATTGCCTTTCTAGGATTGGCAATTTTGAATTCAGTCAAAATCCAAGAGGCTTCCTTGTCTCATCATCAATTAACCTTTATGTCCTGGCCTGTTACTGAAACATTTTCACAAGGAGGGAGAAAATATTTTGTAAACCTTTACATTGTTTCACATCCTGATGGGTATTTTTTGAGATTTATTTACTCAAAAGGTAGAGTGACCGGGATTTATTCCCCAAACACGTGCAAAAGCCTGGGCTGGCCCAGGCTGAAGGCAGGAGCCAAGAACTTTATCTCAGTCTCAGTCCCCTATGTGGATGGCAGGGTCCCAAATACTTGGGCCATCCTCCAGGCACATTAACAGGAAGCAGAGTAGCTGGGACTGATATGGGATGTGGATGTCACAAGCCAGAATGATACGTGGTGGCTTAATCTGCTGTGCCACAATGCCACCCCTCCCCCAGCGGTGGCTAATAAGTATCATTAAATCCTCAAAACAACCCTATAGTGTAGGTTTCAGCTCCATTTAGTAGATTACAAAACAGATTACATTACTACTGAATGGAACTGAGATTTGAATCTATAACACAGATGTGTGCACCTTGCATTTTGCCATTCATGTATAAATTTAATCTACAAGTGACTGCCTAGTAGCTAATTTTGAGGTCTTACAAATTACCTTTATTTCAATAGAAAGGGTAGGGAAAGGTAGTGTTTTTACTGATAAACAATCATTATGACTGGAAGATTTGAGTCTGTTAAGCTGAACGGCAAAATAAAACCAGGATCGAGACAGTTATCCTGCCCTGAAGTGGATGCTTCAGCTTTTATTTGCATGGTGACTTTGTGTCTGCTGCCTGTCAGGATTGAGTCATATCTTTCCCTTTAAAAACTCTTCATTTTTAGGAAGAGAAAACATCTGAAATCTTGATGTCTTCTACTTCAAGTTGTTCTCTTGTTGCTGGTGTCAGTACAGCAGTTACAGATTTTTGAAGGAAGATGTTTAAAATATGTAAGGTGTAATTTGCTTTCAAAAAAGATTTTTAAAGGGCCATTCTGTAGGATGAATAAAGGCATACTTACCAAGAAATAACATGTCAAAAGGAATTTTTTCCTTTTTGAGTCTACAAGAAGGCACAACAGATAACAGTAGTACAAGATGGTGGAACGTCTGTCTTGCCGTGGGTCTGACCGTGGGTGGTGAGCTGCCTGTGCATGGTAGCAAGCAAGAATTGCCTTTGAGTTTTCCTTCTCACTACTCAGGAGAAAGAACTATAATCTGGGTAAATGGAGAATTTCAAAGTCTGGTGGCAAGTGTAATATGAGAACAAATTTCCAAATGTGTATACGGCCAATGTTTGGAGCACACCCTAGTAGGATAGAGACTTCTGGTGCATGTAGGAGAGTCTCACGGCTGCCTGCCATGTATAGGACTCCTCTTATTGTGGTTTTGTGAAAAAGGTAAATCAGCCTGATTATGTGGTTTCTTGGTTAGTTTTTTGTTTTGTTTTGTTTTGTTTTGTTTTGTTTTGACAGGCAGAGTGGACAGTGAGAGAGAGAGACAGAGAGAAAGGTCTTCCTTTGCTGTTGGTTCACCCTCCAATGGCCGCCGCGGTCGGCGCACTGCGGCCGGTGCACGCGCTCGTCCGATGGCAGGAGCCAGGAGCCAGGTGCTTTTCCTGGTCTCCCCATGGGGTGCAGGGCCCAAGCACCTGGGCCATCCTCCACTGCACTCCCGGGCCACAGCAGAGAGCTGGCCTGGAAGAGGGGCAACTGGGACAGAATCCGGCGCCCCGACCGGGACTAGAACCCAGTGAGCCGCGGCACTGGCCTTGGTTAGTTTTTTATTTGAGAGTAGGTATTCAGCACACCTTAACAGGGTCAGGTACATCCAGCCCACGGGCTGAATGAAAGCCAGTGATATAATTTGTTTTGGTTTTGCCAAGGCAGCCACAGGCAGGATTCGAAATTCAGCATGTCTGTAGCAGGCTAACTTTTAGGTTGATAATTTTGTGTGACCAGCAGATGATGTTCTAAATATCCAAATGACCCTTGGCCAAAAGAAGGTCCCCTGTGCTTGTAGTGTTATGCCATCCCCGTCAATGGATTTTTAGCAAGAGGTTTATGCCCTAAGCATAGCTCCTGATTTTTTTTTTTTTTTTGAAGCCATGGTTGTTAAATTAGTGCAATGTACTTGCAAATTTTGTGAATGTGAAACAACTTAGAGTCATTTCAATTCGCTTTTTTTTAAGATTTATTTTATTTATTTGAAAAAGTTACAGAGAAGCAGAGGCAAAGAGAGAGAGAGAGAGGTCTTCCATCTGCTGGTTCACTCCCAGATGGCTGCAATGGCTGGAACTGTGCCAACCAAAGCCAGGAGCTTCTTCCAGTCTCCCACATGGGTGTAAGGACCCAAGGACCCAGGCCATCTTCTACTGCCTTCCCAGGCCATAGCAGAGAGCTGGGTTGGAACTGGAGCAGCCAGGACTCAAACTGGCATCCATATGGGATGCAGGTGGTGGCTTTACCTGCTATACCACAACACCGGTCCCAATTCATTTTTGCAGAAATTTCTCAATAAGAGAATCCTGGATGCCACTTTGTGATTAAATTTAAAATTTGTGTTTGTGCTTGGCAAAGAAAAATATCCTGTTTACTATGAAGTTAGAATTAATGTCAGAGAAAGTTTTCCAGAGCAGATTTTAGTAGTTTAACCTGGGAAGTAATAGATTTTTTTTAAATGTGGAGAAATCTCTTAAAATTTAGAAGCACGTTTTTCCATGTATAGACACTGTAATCCACCCACCAAAAACAAAACAAAATATTTTCTTTCATTTGACAACGGAGAGTGAAGTTTGTTTTTAATTGTGTGGTTTCTATTGGAAGTATTTTTCTTGGATTTCAAATGAAGTGAAGGTGTTATATATTTAGATTTCCTAGAGGTGCAAACAAATATATTTGAGAAATAGATTGGTTCATTCTTGCCTCCTGCTTGTCTGATTCTCCAGATCTGTAAGAGCGTTAAGCTTAGAGAAATCCCGGAGAGCCCGAGTGTGATCACACTTGCGAGATGGGATTCACGGCTGGAAGGTGGCAGAGCTCCCTCTGTCCAGACCTCAAGATGGAGTTGTTTTAATTCTCAAACTTCTTTCTTTCTTTTTTTTTTTAAATAAGATTTTGTTTATTTATCTGAGAGGCAGAGTTGCAGGAACTGGAAGAGACAACAGAGAGATGTCTTCCATCCCTGGTTCATTCCCCAAGTACCCACAATGTCCGGAGCTGGGCCAGTCTGCAGCCAGGAGTCAGGAGCTTCATCCAGGTTTCCCACGTGGGTGCAGGGTCCCAAGCCATCTTGCACTGCTTTCCCAGGCCAGAAGCAGAAAGCATCCCATTTGGGCGTCGATTCTAGTTCTGGCTGCTCCTCTTCTGATCCAGCTCTCTGCTTTGGCCTGGGAAAGTAGTAGAAGATGGACCAAGTGTGTAGGCCCCTGCACTCGCATGGGCATCACCCCCTGAAATTCTTGGTACATTGTCTAGTAGCACATACAAGGGGTCTTCAGAAAATTCATGGAAAATGCAAACTATGAGAAAATATGCATATATTTCAAATTTTTTGTGCCAAAGTAGACTTTTGACTCTATTTTCCATGAACTTTTTGAAGTACCCTGGTTGCCCTTTTGGATATTTCCTGTATAGCATAGAAAAGATGCTGAGAAATTTAGCAGTAGGCACTTGAGGTTACTTTAAAATCTGATTTTTTAAGAAAATTATTTAAGTTCCCAAAAATCAATTTCTTGCTAAACACTATTCTGCAGAATACATATAAAAGAGTGTGGGCTTTGATTTCATTTGACTATAAAGGCATACTTATAAAGGTATGCTAAAGAAAAGAGTCCAAGAGTGAGTTGTGAGGTTACGAACACAGGTTGGAAGGTGGCTTAAACAATAGGAGTTTATTTTCTTAGAATTCTGCAGTCTGGGACATCCAAGGTCAAGGCGCCAGGCATTTGTTGATGCCTGAGCCTCTACCCTGGCCTGAAGACAGCTGTGCCTTCTTCTTTTTAAAGATTCATTTATTTATTCGAAAGGTAGAGTGATGGAGGGGAGAGACAGGGAGCGGGAGAGAGAGAGACATCTTCCATCTGGTGGTTCACCCCCCCAAATGGCCACCAGAGCCAGTTGCCAGAACTCCATCCTGGTCCCCAACATGGGTGGCAGGGGCCCAAGGACTTGGACTATCTTCTGCTGCTTTCCCAGACTCATTATTAGCAGAAAGCTGCATTGCAAGCAGAGCAGCTGAGATTCAAACCGGCGTTCCAGTATGGGATGCTGGCTGCGCCAGCTGTGACTTAGCCCACTGAGCCGGAGCGTTGGCTTCACGGCTGCCTTCGTGATACATCCTCACGTGGCAGAGAAAGGGAGCGCTGGCGTCTTTTCCTCTTGTGGGTACACGAGCTCTCTTGGGTTAGGCTCTATCTTCAAATACAGGGACATGAGGGGTTAGGGCTTAGGTTTTTTGGGGGGAGGACACAGTTCAGTCCACTGCAGACAACCCTAAGCAGTAGAATCATAAGTAACCTTCATTTTCTTCTTTATACCTTTTTTAACTTTCCAACCTTTCTGTGATTGACAATGTTGGGTAAAAACCATTTCTAGACATCACTTGCTTAAATGTATATAATGAGATACCCACGGTAGTCAAATGCATGGAGACGGAGGGTAGAATGGGGATTGCCAGGACTTAAGGAGAGTGTGCAAGGGAGTTATTGTTTAATGGGCATAAGGTTTCAGTTTTGCAAATGTGAAGAGTTCTGGAGACAGATGGTGGTCAGGTTATACACAGTATGAGCATACGTAATACAGTTGAACTACACACTTAAGTATGTAGGTAAACATATATGGTAGGTACATTTCTTTTTCTTTCTTTTGTTTTTTTATTTGAAAACCAGAGTGACAGTAAGAGAGAGACAGAGAGAGAGAGATTGAGTGAGAGAGATTGGGTTAGATCTTCCATCTGCTGGTTCACTCCCCAAATGGCCACAATAGCCAGGAATGGGGCAGGCTGAAGTCAGGGACCAGGAGCTGCATCCAGGTCTCCCATGTAGGTGACAGAGACCCAAGAAATCCTTGAGCTGTCACCTGCTGCCTCCCAGGGTGTGCATTAGCAGGAAGCCGAAATCAGGAGGGGAGCCAGGACTCCTACAGCATGGGGTGTGGAAGTCACAAGCAGCTTGTTAACTGCAGTGCCAAACACCCACCACTGATCATACTTTCAAGGCCAATTTGTTGGCTTCTGGAAAATATAAGCTCACATACGGGGCTCCCACTTATGACCCATATTCCTGTTGGACAGCAGCACTGCTCTAGACATCCTGGGAGGTCATCCTTGTAGGTGTGGGGGTGGAGTTGGGGGACGTCTAGGACCATTGTGGTGGCGCAGTGGGTTAAGGAACTAGTACAATGCTGACATCCTGTATCAGAGCGCTGGTTCAAGTCCTGGCTGCTCTGCTTCAGATCCAGCTCCCTGCCAGTGTGCCTGGGAAAGCAGTAGAAGATGGCCCAAGTCCTTGGGGCCTTGCCACCCACATGGGAGACCTGGATGGAGTTCCAGGCTCCTGGCTTCAGCCTGGCCCAGCCCCAGCCCCAGCCATTACACCATTACAGCCATTTGGGGGAGTGAACTAGCAAATGGAAGATTCTCTCTCTCTGTCTCTCTGTCTCTCTGTCTCTCTCTGTCTCTCTCTCTCTCTCTCTTCCCCTGCTTCTCTCCCCCTCCTTCCCCTCTCCATCTCTCTCCATCATTCTGCCCTGTCTGACACACATGTGAATTACCGAGGAGGGGTGATGATACGTAGCGTTCCCAGGTTTATCTCGTCATAAGGACTCTGCCCACTGTCCTCCGTGGGCAGGGACCGTGCCATGCCCCTCTCAGCCTTGGCGCTCCCAGAGCCGCTTTCCACGAGCCCACGTCAGCAGCCGCCGGCCCCTCCTTAGGCACACCCTTGTAATAAAGTGACGGATTGGAACCACTGCGCTTGGCTTTTCTCAGCAAAGGTACCTAATGTATGAGTTGACTTGGAATTCGTAGACTTTTCATTGACAGAGTAGTGAGCTTGTTTTGTTTTGCCACAGGAGAAAGTGTTTTAGAGTTCTCAGTTTACTGTCTTTTGGCATGGGAACGTTGACAGAAATCAGGCTCTTCCTAAAGCCATGGTGTTGGCGCCACAGGTGAATGGCAGCATAGACATGGGAGTGCGAGTTCTTGCTGCTCTCAGACTCTGCGGTGCTGAGCGTGTGTCGTATTCTCCCTAAAAACGGGAGTAAAAACACAGGCCTGGCAGGACTGTTAGAAGGGTGAGAAGTGTGTGAAGTGCCTGGCAGGAGGAAGATACTTAGTAAATATGAGCAGTTATTAAAATGTTTATCACTTTGTGTACTTTAATAGCAAAAGGGCCTTAGTTAATGCTCCTATAAATATCCACACTAGTATATGTTTATTTTTGTGCACACTGATAATAACTTCAGATCACAAGTCTTGCCTTTCCATTAAGATTAGCTACTTGAGAGCTGGGATGTATTATGTACTTGTGTTTATTTTGTGTTTCTTTAATCCTTTAGTATCATACAAAGGTTAAGGGCCCAGCACTGTGGCTTAGTAGGTTAAGCATCTGCCTGAGGTGCCGGCATTCCACATGGGAGCTGGTTCAAGTCCCAGCTGCTCCACTTCTGATTCAGCTCCTTGCTGATGGTCTGGGAAAGCAACAGAAGATGGCCCAAATGTTTGGGCCTTTGCACACACATGGGGGAACTGGAGGAAGCTCCTGGCTCCTTGCTTTGGGTCGGACCAGTTCTGGCTGTTGCGGCCATTTGGGAAGTGAACCAGCGGATGGAAGACCTCTCTGTCTCTCCCTCTCTCTATAACTCTACCTCTCAAGTAAATATATAAATCTTAAAAAAAAAATACAAATGTTATGAGAATAGTTAACAAAAGTTACAAGTTGACTTTGTGACACTACAGGTTAAACCGCTGCCTGTGGCACCAGCATCCTACATGAGTGCTAGTTGCAGTCCTGGCTGCTTCACTTCCAGTCCAAGGGCTTTCTGGATGGAGTTCCAGCCTCCTGACTCTGGCCTGGCCCAGCCGTAGCCATTGTGGTCATCTGCAGAGTGGACCAGTGGATAGAAGGTTCTCTCTCTCTCTCTTTTTGCCTTTCAAATAAATAAATACTTTTTTTAAAAAAAAAAAGTCAAAGTACCCAATTGTTTAAAAAAAGGAAAAAGTTGACTAATAACAAACTCTCATAGAAAAATAATTTTACTAAGTAAGGAAAAACATCTAAGGATATGACTATTTAGAGAGGAAAAATTAGGCCTTCTTAAGGCAAGGCTATGGAGACATGATAAAGCAAGAGAAAGTTATTCTAATTTGTGGGAAAAAAGATAAAAATAGAACTACAAGTCTATCCTACTGAATTTATTTATTAAAAAGTTTTAAAATTGTATTTATTTGTTTTGAAAGACAGAGACCTCCCATTTGCTGGTTCATTCCTCAAACTCCCATGAGCAGGGACCTAACTACTTGAGCCATCACCTGCTGCCTCCCAAGTTGCACGATAGCAGGAAGCTGGAACTGGGAGCAGAGCCAGGATTTGAACCCAGGCCCTCTGATAAGTGATTTAGAGTTCCCATTTGGTGTCTTAACTGCTGCACCAAATGCTTGACAGACAAAGAAACAAAGAGACAGAGACAGAAAACTCCTGTATAGGGGTTTATTCCCTAAATACCCACAATAGATAGGGCTGGGCCAGGGCCAAAGTCAGAAGCCAGGAACTCAATCCAGGTCTCCCACATGGGTGGCAGGAACCCAAGTACTTGAGCCCTCAGCTGCCTTCCAGCGTCTTCATTAGCAGGAAGCTGGACTCAAGAGCTAGAGACAGGAATCAAACTCAGGTACTGCAACGTGGGGCCTGGGTGGCCTAACTGGCAGTTGAAGCCTTAGGCTAGCAACTTGTACCCCTTCTATTTTAAGTGATGTAACTGTTAAAGTACAAAGCTGTGGGGCCAGCACTGCGGCGCACGGGTTAATGCCCTGGCCGGAAGCGCCGGCATCCCATATGGGCACTGGTTCGAGACCCGGCTGCTCCACTTCCAGTCCAGCTCTCTGCTATGGCCTGAGAAAGCAGTAGAAGATGGCCCAAGTCCTTGGGCCCCTGTACCCATGTGGGAGACCAGGAAGAAGCTCCTGGCTCTGCTATTGCATCGGCACAGCTCTGGTCGCTGTGGCCAATTGGGGAGTGAACCATCGGATGAAAGACCCCCCCCCCCCGCCTCTCCTCTCTGTGTGACTCTTTCAAATAAATAAATAAATCTTTAAAAAACACTTACTTTAAAAAAATACAAAGCTGCTATCTCTTTCCTAAGAGAAAGCTGTGTAGCATAGGGACAGATGTCTCAGAAGTTGACACTGTGTTGAATCAGTTACACAGTTTCCCCTAACACCATCGTATTCTAGTCCGTGTGGCTGCCACCATCAGACTGATGTTAAGTTTGCCTTAAAGGAGGAAATTTAGTATTCTTACACCATGCTGTAATTTCATGATTTGCTCCCCAGCTCATGCGGACTTTTAAACCCCAAAGTCTCGTGTTAACGATTAGTACACTAATGTTAATGGTTGGCGGGTTAAGGGTGGAGGCTTGATCCAGTTATGGCATACAGGAGGTGGGCCCAGGGGAGGCCTCTTGGTCTTGAGGGCTTCCCTTTAGAAGGTAGTTCTTACGAGAGTTGTCTCAGTCACATAAGCCGAGTTCAGCCTAGTCTGTCTCGGCTTTCTGGCTCGCCATAGGGTCATCCATCCGCCATCCCTGGCCTCAGCAGTAACTTTGAGCCAGAATAAACCTCCTTTCCTGAGGAGCTCCACTGGGTATTTTGTTGTGGTAACAAAAAGCTGACTAGCATAGATTACTTGGAGGCTATCTTCAAATGACTTGACTCTCGTAGGAGGGTTCTACAATCTATAGTGCAGTAGCCCCGAAGTGAGTGTAGGAAAAGTCTTTAATTTAGATGCATATTCAGTGTCAAACGTTCATATAAAACCTGGAGGCACGTGTGACTTAGTGATCCTGGGTACTGGGAGAGTGAAGAAGTGAACTTTGCCTGCGCTTTCCAGGAAGAGCTGTTAGATGTTTGTCCTGTCAGGTGAAATCTGCCTTTGTGCACTGCTCTGGCCAAAGGCTGGGGTGTCGGTAGGCTTTCCACTGCAGTCTTAGTCTTTGCGGATTATAACATGAGTTCTTATTGCTCTTACCAAGCTTACTGGAAAGTAATTCACTGACCCTTGCAACAGGCACGGGATTCTTTTGGCAGCTTTCATTGTTACTGAAGAAAGTTCTTTCCACCCTTTCTGCACTATTGCAGTTGACAGCGTACAGCTGCCATCATGGGCAAACTGGCCGCATCTCAACACCTTTACATTGCGAAAAAGGGACATCGAAGCAGTGTGTGGCGGTGACCGTGGTGTGCTTAGCAAGTATACAAATACCTCGTGAATTATGTCGCATTACTCAATTTTTCATGGCTGCAACAAAGTTCCTGAGGCAGGCTCACTTTATAGGAGAAGGAGATTGATTTTGGCTCACAGTCCTGGAGGTGTGCAGTCCAAGATCGGCAGGCCCCATGGTATGGCCTCTGGGGATGGGCTTCCTGCCAGCAGTCTGGGTGGTGTAGAGTAGCACCTCTGTTTGGGCCTGGGTGGTTCCCTCCCCCTCCTTATAAAGCCACAGGGATTCAACCATGGGGACTCCATCCCAGTGACCTAATCCAATGTAATCATTTCCCATCAGGCTCCACCTCTAAACACTATCATTGGATTCAGTTTTCACTCTATTAGTACCATTAATGAGAGAATTTGGTGGCTAAACTGTGTAAGTTCATGTATAAGCCAGACACTTAAATGTATATATTTTTTAAATATTTTATTTATTTAAGTGGTAGATTTATAGACAGTGAGAGGGAGAGACAGAGAGAAAGGTCTTCCATCTGCTGGTTCACTCCCCAAATGGCCATAATGGCTGGAGCCAAGCCAGTCCAAAGCCAGGAGCCAGGAGCTTCTTCTGGGTCTCCCACGCAGGTGCAGGGGCCCAAGGACTGGGCCATCTTCTACTGCTTTCCCAGGCCAGAGGATCAGAAGTGGAGCAGCATCCAGGACTCAAACTGCTACCCATATGGGTTGCTGACACTGCAGGCAGAGGATTAACCTACTGTGCCACAGTGCTGGCCCTGGGGCCAGACTTTTTTTTTTTGACAGGCAGAGTGGACAGTGATAGAGAGAGACAGAGAGAAAGGTCTTCCTTTTGCCGTTGTTTCACCCTCCAATGGCTGCCACGGACAGCGCGCTGTGGCTGGCGCACCGCTTGCACCGCGCTCATCCGATGGCAGGAGCCAGGAGCCAGGTGCTTCTCCTGGTCTCCTATGGGGTGCAGAGCCCAAGCACTTGGGCCATCCTCCACTGCACTCCTGGGCCATAGCAGAGAGCTGGCCTGGAAGAGGGGCAACCTGGACAGAATCCGGCACCCCGACCGGGACTAGAACCCGGTGTGCCGGCGCCACAAGGCGGAGGATTAGCCTATTGAGTCGCGGCACCATCCCCAGACTTTTTTTTAAAAAGATTTATTTATTTATTTGAAAGTCAGAGTTACACAGGGAGAGGAGAGGTAGAGAGAGAGGTCTTCCATCCACTGGTTCACTCTCCAATTGGCTGCAATGGCCAGAGCTGTGCTGATCCGAAGCCACAGACCAGGAGCTTCTTCCAGGTCTCCCACATGGTTGCAGAGGCCCAAGGACTTGGGCCATCTTCTACTGCTTTCCCAGGTCATAGCAGAGAGCTGGATCAGAAGTGGAGCAGCGGGGACTCGGACTGGCATCCCATGTGCAGGCAGCGGCTTTACCTGCTAGGCCACAGTGCTGTCCCCTAGGGGCCAGACATTTAAACCATAGCGTCTTGCCTCTGCTCCCCTGAACTTCGTGTCCATTTTACATACAATCATTCCATGCCTCATGGTTTCAAAGTCTCAACTCAGTCCAGCATCAACTCCAAAGTCCAAAGTCTTGTCTAAAGCTCACAGCAAACTCCTCTAGCTGTGAGCCTGTAAAACTGCAAATGGCATACTTCCAAGACACAATGATGGGACAAACACAAGCTATACGAGTGCATTCCCATTCCAGAGGGGGAGAATAGTTAAGTAGAAAGGAGGAATCCACCCAAAGCAAGACCAAAACTCAGCAGAACAGTCCCTAAACCCCCAAGCCCCAAATCTGGCATCGTATGCATACTTAGATGGGGGAGATGCCCCCAAGACCTTGGGCAGCCCCAGCCCTATGGCTTCCCTTGGCTTACCCCATGCTTCCTTTTTTTTTTTTTTTTTAAAGATTTATGTATTTATTTGAAAGGCAGAATTACAGAGAGACAGAGGCAGAGAGAGAGAGAGAGGTCTTCCATCCGCTGGTTCACTCCCCAGATGGCCACAACAGCCAGAGCTGCACTGGTCCGAAGCCAAGAGCCAAGAGCTTCCTCTGGGTCTTCCCATGCAGGTGCAGGGGCCCAAGGACTTGGGCCATCTTCTACTGCTTCCCCAGGCCATCGCAGAGAGCTGGATCAGAAGTGGAGCAGCTGGGACTTGAACCAGTGCCCATATGGGATGTCGGCACTGCAGGTGGCTGCTTTACCCGCTGTGCCACAGCACCAGCCCCCTCCCATGCTTCCTTTCACACCAGTTGGAGTTTCATGTCTGCAGCTCTCCCGGGCTTACGCTGCATGCTGGTACCTTTAGTTGTATGGTCTCAGTGTGGTCCCATCCCACAGCGTTGTTGGCACAGGTGGCTGCTCTTATGTGCCCCATGCTGAAGTCAGAGCTTTCCAAGGCTTGCATAGCACAGTGTTTCCAGCTTCCCCTGGTGGGTGTTTACCTTTCTGGAGTTTCCACTGTGACATAACTCCACTAAGCATGGCCCCGTGGGGTGCTCTCTGCAGGGGCTCCAACCCTGAGGCCTTCCTTTGAAATCTCAGTGGAAGCCATCACGACCCCTAACTCTTGCATTTTGTGTGCCTGCACAATCAGTATCACACGGATGTCAAAGTCTGTCCCCAGCACCAGCTGCACCTGAGGCCGTGGGAGCCTCGGCCAGGACAGCCAGGGAGCAGTGCACTGAAATCCAGAGCACAGAGTCCTAAGGCAGCTGTGGACAGAGAGCCTTCGGCGGTGCCCAGGCCTGTCCCCTCAACCCATTCAGCCTTTCTGGAGTCCTGGGCCTCTGTTGGGAGGAGCAACCTGGAGGACCTCTGAGATGCCTTCTGGGTCTTTCTCCCATTGTCTGTATAATCCCTGCTTTTTCCTTAGCAAACCTCGATGGACTGCACCTGTCCTGTCCTGAAAATCCTGCTTCACTCCACCACGTAGCCATGCTGAGAATTTTCCAAATCTTTCCACTCTGTTTCCCCTTTAATGATAGGTTCTGTCTTTCCGCCCCTTCTCTCTCATCTCACTGGAAGCAGTTAGGAGTCACCACGCAGCAGCCTCGGTGCCTTGTTGCCGAGTCCTTCCTCCTCCAGATTCCCCAGTTCTTAGTCGATGTGGTCTGCCTGGCACGGGCATGAGGTCACAGGTCACAAGGGTGACCTGTGGTCACATTCCAGTAGGCCCCTCGCTTGCACCAGCAGTCTGGTCCCAACCAATAAATCCAGTCTTAGAACATCCCAGTCCTTCTAGTCTGTTGTTTCCTGAGCCTTCATCAGCGTCTGCCTGCAGCCCGCGCCTCCATACTCTTCCTCCTCTTGCTCTTGCCCAGTTCCAGGGCAGCAGTCCCAGCCTTCCCACCAGCTTTTCTGCATTCATCAGCTTTTTGTCACAAAAACCCCAATGCCCAAGGAGGACTAACGTTATAACGGAAGGAGGCCCGTGTGGGCTCGCAGTTCTGGAGGCACACGGTGCAGGACTGGGCAGCCCTGGTTCAGCCTTGTTGATAGCGTTCTTGCTAGCAGCATCACACGGCAGGAGAGGGGGGCAGGAGAGAGGCGGTCTCTCTCTCCTTAGAGCCACCAGGATTCAGTCACGGCCACTCTGCCCTGATGACCTAATCCAGCCTCGTCGTTTCTCAAAGGCCTGGCTTCTGAACACCATCACTGGGTTAAGTTTTCACCCTCTTGTGCCACTAACGTGAAACCTTGGGAAATAAACTCCTGTATGAGTTGCAGGGAGGAAGGGTAACAAACATAACCCATCAGAGATGTTTAGAGTGTGTCATGTTTATTGCTGGCCAGCATCTATTCACTTCATGTGTTGAACAAATGCCCAGGACCCCAACAGTGCAGGGGCTTCAAAACTGACGCCTGAGGGACCTGTGGATAGAATTCAGGGAGAGCAGAGGATCTATGACCATAGATTCACAAAAAAAGGATCTTTGTTTTCACCAGTCTCCAGCTGAAATTTTTCATTTCCTGCACCTGTGAATGCTAGGTAACACCCAGAGTAACCTAGGAGTTTCTTGCTGAGTAGAAACACTGTTCTATCACATTAAATTTGCAGATAACTTGAAAGAGTACTATCTCCAAAATGTTTATAGTTATTAGACTCACCACTAAATCTTACATTTTATTTTTTTTGTAAAGAGCTAGCATTTATTTTATTTGAAAGACAGTTACAGAGAGAGAGAGAAGGAGAGACACAGAAAAAGATCTTCTATCCACTGGTTCACTCCCCAAATGGCTGCAATGACCAGGCCAAAGCCAGGAGCCAAAAGCTTCATCCAGGTCTTCCACACGGGTGCAGGGGTCCAAGCACTTGGGCCATCTTCCACTGCTTTCCCAGGCCATAGCAGAGAGCTGGATTGGAAGTGGAGTAGCCGAGGCTTGAACTGGCACCCATAAGGGATGCTGAGGTTGCAGGCTGCAGCTTTAACCTTCTATACTACAATGCTGGCCCTCCTAAGTTTTATATTTTAAGGCACTGATGAAAAAAAAATCACATTTGCAACTAAATCGTAGTTTTAAAAACTTTTATATGTGTATTTCAGTATTTCCCATGTATGTATTATGCAACTTGAAATACTATTCTCTGTCTCTCTCTCTCACTGTCCACTCTGCCTGTGAAAAAAAAAAAAAAAAGAAAGAAATACTATTCTGAGAAGGGATCCATAGGCTTTACCAGATAGCAAAAAGCACAGAAAGAGCAGAGAACCCTTCTTGTGGGCAGGTGTTTGGCACACGGCTTAAGACACTACTTGGGACACCTGCATCCCACATCAGAGTGCTGGGGTACAAGTACCAGCTCTTCCACTTCCAATCCAGTTTCCTGCTACTGTGCACCCTGGGAGGCGGCAGGTACACAAGTACTTGGGACTCTGCTGCCCACATGGGAGACCTGCATGAAGTTATAGGCTCCTCGCATCATCCTGGCCCAGCCCTGGCTGTTGGAGGCATTTGGGAGTGAAGCAGAAGATGGGATTGCTCTCTGTGTCTGTCTTGATCTCTGTATTTCTCTCTGCCTTAAAATAAATCTAAAAATATTTTTGAGAAGGAACCTGTCTCCCTCATCAGAGTGATTTCTAACCACAGCTGCATATTTTGTGTGTTGGCAGATTATGGGGTGGTGTGCCTCAAGTTCTTTCCCCGTGTTGTTCACTGGGGTTGATTTTAACCTGTGGGCCACGGGCCCCTCATCTTTTCCTCTTTTTTTAAAAAAAATTTTAAAAAGATTTATTTATTTTAAAGTCAGAGTTACACAGAGAAGGAGAGGCAGAGTGAGAGAGAAAGGTCTTCCAACCGCTGGTTCACTCCCCAATTGGCCACAACGGCCGAAGCTGCGCCAATCCAAATCCAGGAGCCAGGAGCTTCTTCCAGATCTCCCATGTGGGTGCAGGGACCCAAGCACTTGGGCCATCTTCTACTGCCTTCCCAGGCCATAGCAGAGCTGGATTGGAAGTGGAACAGCCAGGACTCAAACCAGCACCCATATGGGATGCTGGCACTGAAGCGGTGGCTTTACCCACTATGCCAAAGTGCCAGCCCCATCTTTTGCTCTTTGAAAGAGAAGAATACTTTCTCAGAAATAGATTTTTAAATTTATTTATTTTCATCTTACTTAAAATTCAGATGAAGAAACAAGAGGCAGACAAATGTAGAGAAATCTTCCATCTGCTTGTCCGCAACAGCCAGGGCTAGGCCAGGTCGAAACTAGGTCTCTCACATGGGTGGCAGGGACCCAGGTCCTTGAGACATCAGCTGCTACCTTCCAGGATACGCATTAGCTGGCAACTGGGTCGGGAGTGGAGGAGCCAGGACTTGAACCAGACACTCCAGTATGGGATGCACTCCCAAGCTATGACTTAACTGCTGTGACAAATGCCTGTCCCCAGATACAGATCTTTTAACAAAGATGCATGATCAGTTATGTAGACGAGTTCCTATGATCTTTTTTTATCTTTAACTAGAATATTCTCAGCAGCTTTGTTCTTGTTTTATTGTGGTAAAATGTACCCAACATAAAATTTACCATTTTTAAGTGTACAGTTCTTTTACAGTATGTCCATTAAGGTTACTGTGCAACCATCACCCCCATCCTTTCCAGAACATTTTCAGCTTCAACTGAAATTCTGTATCTAATGATAGAAATAAATACAGTTAATGAGTTCCCATTCACATAGTGTATCTTAGTGTTTATGAAAGGCTTCATGGGGCCAGTGTTGTGGCACAGGAGTTCAGCATCCATATTAGAATGCTGGTTCAAGTCCCGGCAACTCCACTTCAGATCCAGCTCCCTGCTGTTGTGCATGGGAAGGCAGCAAGGACGGTCCAAGTGCTTGAGCCCCTGCCACCCACATGGGAGACCTGGATGGAGTTGTTGGTTCTGGCTTCAGCCCGGCCAGCCCCAGGAGTTTCGGCCATTTGGGCAGTGAACCAGCAAATGATCTCTCTGTCCCTCTTTTTCCCTCTCTGCCACTCTACATTTCAAATATGTAAAATAAATCTTTTTTAAAAATATTTCACATTAGATAGAAATGTATGTTTCTTAAAGAGAGTTTGGAGAGATGAGATTAAAAAAAAAGATTTATTTATTTATTTGAAAGTCAGAGTTACACAGAGACAAGGAGAGGCAGAGAAACAGGTCCTCCATCCTCTGGTTCACCCCCCAATTGGCTGCAACGGCCAGAGCTGAGCCAACCTGAAGCCAGGAGCCAGGAGCCAGGAGCCAGGAGCCTCCTCCAAGTCCCGCATGCAGGTACAGGGGCCCAAGGAACTGGGCCATCCTCCACCACGCTCCCAGGCCACAGCAGAGAGCTGGACCTGAACCCACATGGGATGCCAGCTCCGCAGGAGACGGCTGCACTCGCTATGGCATAGTGCCTGCCGGCCCTGAAAGATGAGATTCATTCAGCTTCTTTAAAATCTTTGTAGATACTTCTTGTGACATCTTGCTTGGAATAGCCTGCTGCATCTGTATTTGTCAGTATTCTTAAATTATTGGAATTTTGTTATGTTTTACTTCTTATTTGAAAGGCAGAGAAAGAGAAAGAAAGATCTTCCATCCACTGGTTCACTCCCAAAATGCCCACAGCTGCCAGGACTGGGCCAGGCCGAAACCAGGAGCCCAGAACTCCATCTGTGTCTCCCACATGGGTGGCAGGGACCCAAATACTTGAGCTGTTACCTGCTGCCTCCTGGGCTGCACATGAGCAAACTGCTGGATCAGAAGCAGAGGAGCTGGGCCCTCAGATATGGGATGTGGGGGTCCCAGGCAACAACTCAACTGCTGCAGGAAATGTCTACCCCTTAAATCATTTTTAAAATAAGGACTTGTTTATTTGAAAGTTAGAGTGACAGAAAGAGGGGAAAAGACACAAAGAGAGACATCTTACATCCACTGGTTCACTCCCCAAATGGCCCCAACAGCCAGGTCTGGGCCAGGCTGAAGCCAGGAGCCAGGAACTCTATCCTGGTTTTCCACGTGGGTGGCGGGGCCCAAACACTTGAGTCATCTTCTGCTGCCTTCCCTGGTGCGTTACCAGGAAGCTGCGTTGAGAGTGGAACAGCCAGGCCTCAAAACTGTCACTCTGATGTGGGATGCCGGCGTTGCAAGTGGTGCCTTAATCCACTGCGCCACGGTGCCAGCCCGCTCTTCAGTCATTTTTAAGCTTCACAATGTTTGTGTTTGTCCCCACATCGTCCTTTCGATCGGCCTTTCCAAAGGGCATCCTCAGCAGCATCTCCCAGAGTAACGTCACTGACTGTAGCATGGAATTTTGTTTGTTAACGTGGATAGTTGTTTTCACAGGGCTTGTTTTTCTTGGAATGTGCCAGAAAACCAAAATATTTTGAATGTTAGTCATTGAAAGAAAGCAACAAGAGTTGCATAATAACTTTAACCAGATTGCTAATACTAATGCTTAATGAGAGAAAAATACATATTTTTTATAATTACTGCCATTCCAAATATTTTTAAGCAATTACATACATAGGGACAATAATATATACAAGCTATACTAACACTGAACAACATTGTCCTACTAAATGTTAAGAAAGATTCGTTTTGATTTTAATAATTTAATTTTTACCATACTGTATTTTGATGAATTTTGTGACTGTTGTATGGGAATGCGACAGCGGTTTCTTCTCATTTTTATTACTTATGACTGGCATCATACAAAAATGTTTGTTGTTCTAAAAGTAGAAAAAGTCAGGATTATTGCTTTTACTTCATTGAGAATGTTCTCTAAAAATAAATCCCCTTTATATAAGAAAAAAATATGAATAACTTAGTGACCTTTCCGTTTCACTTAATAGAAGATACATTTTTCTGAAGCGTCAGAGCAGTCTAACGTCCAGGCAGTTTGTTTTCGCGGGGACGACACAAGTCAGACGGACTCCCGAGCCTTCTGGCCTTCCGTTCCTGTTCCGGAAGTGTTCGCCGACGTGCCGTTGGTGATCCGGGGCCGGGCTCTGCGACATGCCTGCTTTTCATGTTGACACTGCTTCCCTTTGCCGCCCGAGCCAGCTTGTCACGAAGAGCTGATTCTCTGATTGTTTTTAGTGGAAGAAAGTAGTAAGGACGGCAGGCACCCTGGGAGCTCGAGTAGCTGGGCCCCTGCCACCCGTGTGGGAGACCTGGGTGGATCTCCTGGCCTGGCTGGGCACATTGGGAGAGTGGGCAGAAGCTCGGTATTTCTCCCTCCCCTCCCCTCCCCTCTCCTCCCCTCCCCTTCCCTCTTCTTTCCCTCTCACTCTCTCTCTTTCCCTTTGAAGTAAGTCTTTTTTAAAAAACCATACGTGACTGTACCTGAAATTCCTCAGTTTAGATATTTGCTTCTGAGTCTTTTGATGCACACAGCTATTATTAATATAACAACTGCTGTGGAGACCTCCAAGGATTATTTGATAAATAAGTTCACTATGTAAGTCCTTGTTTCGAGGTGACTTATTACTAAATATTAAATGGATTATGTTGGAAGGATTAATGATTTTTGTCCTGTGGGTCTGAGAAAACGGTCTTCCTGGGGCTAGCGCTGTGGTGCAGTGGGTTACGCTGCCGCTTGTAAAGCCGGCCGCCCTTGTGAGCACTGGTTCAAGTACCAGCTGCCCCACTTCTGATTGAGCTTCCTGCTGATGAGCCTGGAAAAGCAGTGGAAGATGGCCCAGGTGCTGGGGCCCCTGCACCTACAGGGGAGACTGGGATGGAGCTCCGGGCTCCTGGCCTCAGCCTGGCTGGTGCCCCACAATGCTGGACCCTCAGTGTGCTTTTCTGAGCGGGGTCCTTGTTTGCAGGTCTCACCTGACTTCAGTTAGACCCTGCTGCTAGAAGGCTCTAGCTGAGGACAAAATAAAGTCCTTGCTTGAATGATAATCATGTTGTGTGCGGCCGCTTCTTAGTTGCTGCAGTGGTTATCGCTGTGAACATAGAGTCATGTTTTCTTCTGGCAGAATATCGTATTAGTTCACAAAAAGCCGGTGCCTTCACCCGGGGAAGCTTGGGAACCCCTGCCTAGAGTGCTAACCTTTCTCGCTGTGTACTTGAGGTGGATTGTGGCATGTCTCCCCTCCAGAAGAAACTGAGTTCCTTAAAAGCAGGAAAAGGCCACAAGGTGAGGTCCTGCAGTTACAAGACTTGACAGCCCAGAACAGTCAGAACAGAGGAAAACGGATAAGAACGCTCTAGATCCCAGCTAACGGAAACAGTTCCCGGAAGCGGCTGTCCCTGGCCTAACTTTTTGATCATGACAGTCGTGGGAAGATTGATTGCTTAAATCTAAGCTCACTGCTCAGCCTCACTTTTCTAGTCCTACAGAATGTTGAGAGTATTTATGTTTGTTGTTGTTGTTACATTTTATGTCATACTAACATAGTTCCTGGCACACAGTAGGTGCGCTGTGTGTGAAATGAATAGCGAGTATTCTTTACAGGCAGTGAACAACTCTGTTAAAGACAGGAGTTGAAGAAGCAGTGTCCCAAGTAGGAAATAAAAGTGGGCGGCGGAGAAAACCATGAAGAACTGAAATGTTTGCCCTTCCTCTCCCACTCTCTTCCCGTCGGCTCTCGTTCCTGTACCTCATGCTGTTGAGACCTACAAGCTGTTGTTAGGGGCCGGCATTTGGGGCAGTGTGTCGGGCTATGGCCTGCAGGGGTACATTCCATACTGGAGCACTGGCTGGAGTCCTGGCTGCTCTGCTTCTGTTCCAGCTCCCTGCTAATGTACCAGAGAACGCAACAGAAGATGGCTCAAGTGCTTGGGCCCCTGCCACCCATGTGGGAGACCCAGGTGGAGTTGTGGGCTCTTGGCGTCAGTCTGGCTCAACTCTGGCCATTGAGGCCATTTGGGGTATGAACATTAGGTGGGAGATATCTTTGTCTCTGTCTCTTTTTCATCCTGCTTTTCAAGTAAATAAATTAATCCTTTTATAGAAAAAACTATTCTTCAATTTCTTAAAAGGCATGTTCCTTTTTTTTTTTTCTTTTTTAAGATTTGTCTATGTATTTGAGAGGCAGAGTTACAGAGAGGGAGAGGCACAGAGAGTTCTTTCATTTGCTGGTTCACTCCTCAAATGCCTCAATAGCCAGAGCAAGACCAATCCAAAACCAGGAGCCAGGAGCCTCTTCTGGGTCTCCCACGTGGGTGCAGAGGCCCAAGGACTTGGGCCATCTTCCACTGCTTTCCCAGGCACATTAGCAGAGAGCTGGATTGGAGGTGAAGCAGCCAGGACTCGAACTGGCACCCATATGGAATGCTGGCATAGTAGGTGGCGGCTTTACCTACTATGCCACAGTTCCAGCCTCTATTCTTTGATCTTAAAGTGGGTTTTTTTAAACCTTAAAAATGACTGTAGGGCCATTATGGACTGAAAGAGACTGGATTTATCTTCCTATATTATAAATGTTAAAAATAAGACAAAATACGTGAAACAATTGTTTCCCGATTTTGAACATCAAGCAGACAGAACAGTGACTTCTGAGAGTGGAAATGAGTGAGAGGACCCTGGATCTGCCCCAGGACACTTTCTGGGTGTGACACTGGGAGGGTGGAGCCGGGTAGAGGCTGGTTGTCTTCCTGAGCTGAGGTGATGTGGCCGGGAGATGCACAGGCAGAGTACAGAGGGCGGGGAGCTGTTCAGAGAGAAAACTCTAGACTTCTGCAGAGTGTCTCGTTGAAGTCTTCAGCGGACAGTCGGTCAGTCCCAGGTTCTGGGAAGGAGCCAAGAGGTTGGAAGAGACAACGGCCGCCGCTCCACAGCACAGAGCACCGTTTGTGTTCCTGCTGCAAGAGTGGAGAAATCCTTGTCATTCCTGGAGTCCTCAGGAGGGTGTTTTCTCAGTGTAGGCCCAAATTAACCCTGAGATTAAAGATTGATGAAACTTGGGCCAGTGCTGGAGCATAGCCCGTAAATCCACTGCAGTACGGAATCCCATATGGGCGTGGGTTCAAGTCCCAGCTGCTCCACTTCCCAGCCAGCTCTCTGCTATGGCCTGGGAAAGCAGTGGAAATTGCCCAAGTGGTTGGTCCCCTGCACCTGCATGGGAGACACAGAGGAAGTTCCTGGCTCCTGGCTTTGAATCGGACCAGCTCTGGTCGTTGAAGCCATTTGGGGAGTGAACCAGAGGATGGAAGATCTCTCCCTCTCTTTGTCTCTTTGTCTCTCTCTCTCTCTCTCTCTCTCTCTCTCTGCATTGGTCTCTTTGTAACTCTGCCTTTCAAATAAATAAATCTTTAAAAAAAAAAAAAAAAGATCAGGGACCAAAGTGTGGCGCAGCGGGTTAAAGCCCCAGCCTGCAGTGCCAGCATTCCGTATGGGCACCGGTTCAAGTCCCAGGTGCTCCTCTTCCAATCCAGCTCTCTGCTATGGCCTGGGAAAGCAGTAGAAGATGGCCCAGGTTCTTGGGCCCCTGCACCTACATGGGAGACCCAGAAGAAGCTCCTGGCTCCTGGCTTCAGATCAGCTCAGAGTTGATCTGCGGTCATTTGGGGAGTAAACCAGTGGAATGGAAGACCTCTCTCTTTCTGGCTCTACCTCTCTTTTTAACTCTGTCTTTCAAATAAATAAAATAAGCCTTTTAAAAAAATTGGTGAAACTTAAAATCAACCTATTTACAGTAATTTGTGTCCTAGACAAAGCTCAAAAATACCTATATGAATAAAGAAATACCCAGCACCTGATAATGTAAAATTAGCATTTAATAAATGTCCAGAGCCCAACATTGTGGTTCCATGGCTTAACACACTGCTTGGGACGCCAGCATCCTATATGAGTGCTGGTTGGAGTCCCAGCTGCTGGACTTCCAATCCAGCTCCCTGCTAATGCACTTTGGAAAGCAGTGGAAGATGGCCCAACTACTTGGGCCCCTACCACTCATTTGAGAGACCCAGATGAAGCTCCTGGCTTTGGCCTGCCCCAGCTTGGCCATTGCAGCCATTTGGAGAGTGAACCAATGGATGAAAGATCTCCCTGTTTCTCTCTCTCTCTCTCTCTCCCTTCCTCTCTCCCTCCCTCCCCCTCCTTCCTCCCTCCCTCTCTAACTCTGCCTTTCAAATAAATAAATAAAATCTTAAACACACACATACAAATGTCCAGCATCTAATAAAAAATGACCAGGGATGCAAAACAGCAGGAAAATGCCACTCATAATAAAGCAAAGAAAAATCAGTCAGTAGATGACAGACGCAGAAATGGGTAGAGTTAGTATGGAAAGGCATTAAAAGTTACCACTATTTTGCATAAGTCCAAAGAGGTAGAGGAAAGATTGAGCATATGAAATAAAGACATGAAATGTATTTTTTTTATAAAAACACCCAAATTGAACTTCTAGGGATGAAAACTTCCAAGTGGAAATATACTGGGTAGAACTAATGGCACATTAGACCCTACAGAAGGAAGGATTGAGGAACTTGAAGACACAGCAGTAGGAAATATCCCAAATGAAAGGCAAAGAAAGAAAAAGACCAAAACAACAGCAGCATCAAGGAGCCATGGGATGGCTGCAGGCAGCCTAATAATGTGATTGTCATGAGGGTCCTTGAAAGAGAAGGAGCACAAAATATGTGGAAACGTAATGGCTGGAATGTTTCGAAATTGGAGGAAAATTATAAACCTGCAAATTCTATCAGTTTACAGACCCTAAGTGGAAGAAGTACGATGAAAACCATACAAAGACGCATCATAATCACACTGCCTAAGACCAGTACTAAAAAGAAAAAAAAAAAGCATGTAGAGAAACAAAGACACATGACGAAGGAAACAAAGAATGACAACAGACTTCTCCTTGGAAAGAATGCAAATAAGAAACAGTGTGCAATGTATTTAGAGAACTGAAAGAGAAAAAGCCTGCCAGTCCTGAGCTATATGCCCAGTGAAAACGTATTTCAGAAACACAGGCGAACTGTATGCTTTTTATGGAAAGAATTCATCCCCAGCAACAGAGAACTACAAAAACGATTACAGGAAGTCCTATAGGAGAAGGAAAATGATACCAGATGAGATCCGGATTTATTGAAAGGAATGAAAAACACTGGACATGGTACATAGTGGGCGAAAATAAAAAGGACTGCAGTTCACGTACCTTCCACAGTTCCCGCAGAGGAAGCAGATTTCTGAAGACTGCAGCCATTGCAGAGTCAGGACCCCTGGACAGTCTCCCGTGACCCTCTGCTCACCTCAGCCCCTTTAGAGGTAATTTGTAAATCACTGGGAAAATACAGCACGTACTGATGCTACCCCAAATTATTACAGCTAAAGCAGATGTCAGCCATTTTCCATTTTTGGTAAGATTGACTCCATCATTTAAAGTTTCAGCTCATTAGTCATCAGTCTCATGAGGTCGTATTTTTAGAAGAAAAAAGAGAACGGAAGCAGATAAGGGAGAAAGCAAACACTTTTTAGGAGGGATCACATACCAAATTTCAGTTTGTGCAGTAACTGAAGTCCTATTTCTGACTTGCACAGGGCAAGCTTAGTTGTTGTCCCACTGCCACTAGCTTAGAGTATCGGAAACAGGCAAAAGCCGATGTGCACAGCCGACTTCCTAAAACACTTCTTCTTGGGGCAGCTGTTTGGTGCAATGATTTAGATGCCACATGGAGCACTCACTTCTTCTATCACAGTGCCTGGTTTTACTCCCAGCTCTGCTTCCAAAGCCAGCTTCCTGCTAACCCACACTCTGGGAGGCAGTAGGTGATGGCTTAAGTCCCTCCACCCATGTAGGGAAACCAGATGGAGTTCCTGGATCCTGGCTTCAGCCTAGTTCAGCCCCGGCTGTTGCAGGCATTTGGGCTGTGAACCAGGAGATAGAAGACTCTCTCTCTCAATCTCTCTCTCTCTCTCGCTTGCTCTCTCTCTCTCTACCTTTCTCCCTCTTTCCCTCTCCCTCCTTCTCTGTCTCTCTCTCTCTTTTTTCCTCTCCCCCTCCCTTTCTCTCACTCTGCCTTTCAAATAGATGAAAAAAAATTTTTAAATAAGCTTCTTCTGATGCCAAAATATTTGGGAGGCAAGCATGTGGATCAACTGTTGGATTGAAGCTTGGGACAGCTGCATCCCATGTTGGAGTACCTGGTTCAAGTCCCCGCTTCTCTGCTTCCAATCCAGCTTCCTGCTGGTATGCATTCTGAGAAACAGCAGAAGATAACTCAAATACTTGAGTAATCTACTCAATACTACTCATGTGGGAGACCCAAAGAGGGTTCCAAACCCCTAGCTTTATATTTCTCTTACTATAAGTGAGAGTGATCATTTTATGTGTTTTGGAACTATTTGAGCTTCCTTAATTTTTTTTTCATTTTATTTGAAAAGCAGAGATAGAGAGATCTTCTTTCCATTGCTTCACCCCCAAAATGCCCACAACAGCAGAGACAGGGTCAGAGCAAAGCAAGGGGTCCAGACCTCAAGCCAAGTCTTCCACCTGGGTGGCAAGGACATCATAATCTGCTTTGTTGGGTGCTCATTAGCAAGAAACTGGAATCAGAAGTGGAGCCAGGGAGCCAGCATTATGGCATAAAGGATAAAGCCTCTGCCTGTGATACTGGCATCCCATGTCGGTGCTGGCTCATGTCCTGGCTGCTCCATTTCCAATCCAGCTCCCTGCAATGGCCTGGGAGAAGTAGTGGAAGATGGCTCAAGTGTTTGGGCCTCTGCCACCCACATGGGAGACCTGGGTGAAGCTGCCGGCTCTTGGCTTCAGCTTGGCCCAGCACTGGCCATTGCAGCCATCTGGGGAGTGAACCAGGGGGTGGAAAATCTCTCCGTCTTTGTCTCTCTCTCTAACTCTGACTTTCAAAATGAATAAATAAATCTCAAGAAGAAGAAGAGGAGGAGGAGGAGCCAGGATTTGAACCCAGGCACTACAGTATGGGATGTGGGCGTCCTAAGTGGGGTCTTAACTGCTGTGCCAGACACCTGCCCCTGTCTTTTTAAAAATTTTTTTAATGAACTGGTTATTCAGACCCTTTGACTGGTTTTCTTCAAGAACCCTGATTAATTTGTTTCTTTTATTTAGAAACTCACATCAGAAAGAAAAGCTCTCTGGTATGAATTGGAAGTATTTTTCCCAGTTATTTTTGTTTGCTTTCTTTTTTTTAAGTTTTTAGCCTTGTTTATGGTGTGTTTTTTTTTTCATCATGTAAAATTTTGAAACTTTGTTCAGAATTAAAATTATCATTTGTTCATTTGCTTTATTTGAAAAAGAGAGAGACCAGCACTGCGGCTCACTAGGCTAATCCTCCGTCTGCGGCACTGGCACCCCGGGTTCTAGTCCCGGTTGGGGTGCCAGATTCTGTCCCAGTTGCCCCTCTTCCAGGCCAGCTCTCTGCTGTGGCCCAGGAGTGCAGTGGAGGATGGCCCAAGTGCTTGGGCCCTGCACCCGATGGGAGACCAGGAGGAAGCACCTGGCTCCTGGCTTTGGATCAGCGCAGCACGACGGCCGCAGCAGCCATTTGGGGGGTGAACCAACGGAAGGAAGATTTTTCTCTCTGTCTCTCCCTCTTTCACTGTCTAACTCTACCTGTCAAAAAGAGAGAGAGAGAGGTTGAAAGAGATTCTCCATTCACTGGCTCACTCCCCAGATGCCTGCAACAGCTGTGGCTGGGCCAGGCTGAAGCCAGGGGTCTTGAACTCAATTTGGATCTCCCACATGGGTGGCAGAGACCCAGGGACTGGAGCCCTCATCGGCTGCCTCCCAGGGTGGACATTAGCAGGAGGCTGTATTGGAAGCAGAGTTGGACCGCAAATTCAGAGCCTCTGCTATGGGAAGCGGACATCCCAGGCGATTACTTTTTTTTTTTTTTTTTTTTTTTTGACAGGCAGAGTGGACAGTGAGAGAGAGAGACAGAGAGAAAGATCTTCCTTCGCCGTTGGTTCACCATCCAATGGCCACCGTGGCCGGCGCACCGCGCTGATCCGATGGCAGGAGCCAGGTGCCTATCCTGGTCTCCCATGGGGTGCAGGGCCCCAGCACTTGGGCCATCCTCCACTGCACTCCTGGGCCACAGCAGAGAGCTGGCCTGGAAGAGGGGCAACTGAGACAGAATCTGGCATCCCGACCAGGACTAGAACCCGGTGTGCCGGCGCCGCAAGGCGGAGGATTAGCCTAGTGAGCTGCAGCGCCAGCCCAAGCTATTACTTTACTGCTGGGTCCAACCCTACCCCAAAGTTTGAAATTTTATGCTGCAAAATTTGCCAGTGTTTTCCTGTGGGTTGTGATATACTTGGAATTTCCACACTCTATGATTATTGTTTAAAAACTACTCTCCCATATTTTCGTGTACTTTAAGATTCTTCTCCCTTCCCCCTTTTAACTCTTAGCTCCACCTGGAGTTTATTTTTGTTTATGATGCGTGTATGGATCGACCTTCTCTTCTCCCATGGCCGCCGTCTTTCTCCCACTGCTTTGAAATGTTGCCTTACACTGCGTCTCCCTCGCTGAAAGCTATTAATCGGGGTGTTTGTTGGCTTAGTTAAGAATAATTTGCAATATTGCCTTTAATTTCTTTTTTTGAGACAGTGAGAGAGAGAGAGAGAGAGAGACAAAGAAAAAGGTTTTCCTTCTGTTGGTTCACCCCACAAATGGCTGCTATGGCCGGAGCTGCGCCGATCTGAAGCCAGGAGCCAGGTGCTTCCTCCTGGTCTCCCATGTGGGTGCAGGGCCCAAGCACTTGGGCCATCCTCCACTGCCTTCCCAGGCCATAGCAGAGAGCTGGACTGGAAGAGGAGCAACCAGGACTAGAACCCTGTGCCCATATGGGATGCTGGTGCCACAGGCAGAGGATTAACCTAGTGAGCCAAGGCGCCAACCCCCAGCCTTTACTTTATTAAGATAGCAGTCAAGTGCCTGTAAGAGCTCTGTGAGCACAGGGCCCCTCCCCTCCACCCCTGATCCACTGCCCCCCGCTGCTGCCAGGCCCATCTGTCTCACTGTGAAGTGTTGGGCAGGGAAACGGTTTCTAACCCCTGGCCTGGGAACGTCCCTTAGAGGACAACTCATCATTCAACATCACTCATCATTCAACAGCCCTGGTGCCAGCCACCTGTCTACAGATTCCAGGGTTGGTACTTGAATGAGAAAAGAGGCTTAGCAGGACTCCAAAGAAAATGGGGCCCCTCACCAGCATCTAGTCCTCAGGTTGTCTTCCTATTCAGAATCGTAGTTACTTTTTACAATTTCAAAAGTTTTTATTATTTGAGAGGGAGAAAGAGAGAGACAGAGCTCCCATGGGCTGGTTCACTTTCCAAGTGTCTGTAATGACTGGGGCTGGACCATGCCAAAGCCCAGAGCCTGGAACTCAACCCAGGCCCCCAACGTGGGTGGCAGGAACCCAGATTCTGGATGTAAGATGTGGCCGTCTCAACCCCTGTCCCACAGTCTGACTCTGGCAAGCTTACTTGTGTCCTCCTGCAAGAAGTGGCTGGCTTAGACCAGGTTCTGGCAGTACTTAACGCTGGGGATGCAGGGGTAGAGGTCGGCTCTTGTCACCTGAAACCGTGTAAGGTCAGAGAAGAGTGTGGCCTTTTAAAAGAATTCCCTGAAAGGTTCACGGAGTTCCACATGGGGGTGGGGGTTGCTGGAGGCGGCAGCGTGTGTGGGGTTCCTGGTGGTGCGCCCAGAGCCAGGTGTTTGCCCAGCCCGCATGGCTCAGTGTGGCAGGGGCTGCTGGAGGCTTTCCATCTCATCCAGTGTTATAAAATTGTTTCTTTTTATTTGGACTGCTCAGGGAGTAGTTGTCACTTTCCACTTTGGGACAGTAAATGTTCTCTGTGTTTGAAAGAACTGGTGGCAGTGACATCCCAGTGGAGTGGTGGTGTTGACCCTGGGGCACCCAGGACGGAGCGTAGAGAGGGCAGCGAGGCTGGGAGAGTCAGTTTCTTTGTTGTAAGCTGGTTTTCACCTACATTTTTATTAACTGGTTTTTCCAGACAACTAAGTACTTCAAAAACATAGATGTACAAAGGACACATTAGAATTTCTTTGAAATGGTCACGCTGAAGTAAAGAAATAATACCCACGTAACAGGCTTCCTTATTCCGAAACGTTGTGATGTCTGGGAGAGCGGCACAAGGCAGAACAACCACGCACTGTGGCCCGTGTGCCCCCGCCGCACTGTGGCCCGTGTGCCCCCGCCTCGCTCGGTGACATTCGGGTCGACAGGAAGCCCTTCCCAGAGATCGCAGCGGATCTCGCTGATGGGAGCTCCCCCGATTGCCCTTCCTGTCCCGTTTTTTAGGCCCAAAAGTCGGGTTGTTCTAGTACAGTCATGCGTGCCCAGAGTTCCCATGGCTGGCTGCTCCTTGTAGGGTCAGCTGAGGATGCTGCCTGTTGGTGAGCTTCCCCTGCCCACTCCTCTCTCACCCCTCACCCATCCTCTGCCCTGGGGCACACTTGGGTGGTAGCCCCCCACCCCCACCCCATCACTCAGTAGCTGAGCAAACTCAACCACCGACAGGAAGGTCCCATGCTGAGGGGTACTTACCCCTTCCAGACTTCCCAGGACGAGCAAGTGACCTTCCGCATGGCAGGAGCACGTTTTACGTGGGTTTGGCCTTGTGGCTGCCAGAGTGGGACGTTTCAGGGAGCAGAGGGGAGATGGCAGTTTTAACAGAAAAAACGTTGCGTGGAGATGATCCCGCCTGGCTGCCTCGGGCGTGTCCCTCTTCTGGGCATCTCTTCAGGATTTCATTCCTCCGTCCAACTGCCGCTCACAACTGCCCTTTCCAACTGCTCCAGAACTCTTGGCCCTGGCATTCCGTGATGTAAATTATTCCACGCATGGCTCGAAATGGGTGCGAAGCAGTGTTGCCAGGTGTCGGATCACTAGTGTAAGTTGAGTGGTTCTCGGGGGAGAACCGCTCGTGGAACGCGTCCGCTTGTTGTTTTCCAGCCAGAGTGCAGGCGCTGCGCTCCCGGAGCCTGGGCCTGGAGCGGGAGGGAACTTTTGGTTGTGATTTTCTACTTTAAACATTCCGGGGTCGGGATACAGATTATTTGCAACGGGCCAAGGGCAGTGCTGCTGCAGAGGGAAGAACACAGGCCGGGGGTGGGGGCCGGGGCCGGAGCCTGCAGCCAGGCTGCCTGGAGCCAAGTGCCTGCTCTCCGGCCTCAGCATGCGGGGAGAAGCCGTGTGGCCGTCCTGTCCTGAAGACAGCCAGCATGCGGCAGGCGGCCTGGATTGCTCACCACGCTGAGTGCCCTTCGGCCGCTCGCACAGGGAGAAGAGCTCTGGCTCTATGAGATCTTTTCTAAAACAGAAAATGTTGTTTCTCCCCACTGACGCTGACGGGGTGTTGGGAGGAAGTCGCTGTTCGTGGCTGCCGGCCTCTCTGGGGGATCTGCATGTCAGGGAGGTGGCTGGCGGCTCACTTTGATTTGTCTGGATTCTTTCATGATTTGTAAGTTACGGATTTGTTTTCAATAAAGACAATTCAAAGGGAATACTTTGCCTCTCAAAATCTCATTGATAATGAACAAGCGGAGGAAAACGGTGGCCTGCCAGCACAGTGCCAGCTGTGTCTCGATGTTGCGTCAGCGCTGCCGGCCTCAGTCTGCTCCTCTGACCCACGTTTCCTCTTCTTCCTCTCCGTAGTTGTCATGGATGATGATGATGACTCGTGTCTCCTTGATCTTATTGGGTAAGATGCTCGTTCCACACCCAGGCTCAGTCGAGTGCGGGAGGTTTGCTGAACCGAAACCCGTGAACCAGGGTAGACCTGGTGGGGTTTTTAAGTAGATGAAATAATCAGCATGTTGTGGTAGGGAGACGGAGAGACATGGGCTGACTTGGGAGCCACAGTTCAATAACCCCTTGGTAATTTACTTTCTAACAAAGGCCAGGAGGCAGGGAGTGATAATAGGAAAGGGAACGGCATCAAAATGAAAACAAAGCCAAGCACTATTAAGTGAAACTGTTTTAAAATACAGAGAGGATTTTACCCAGGCTGTTGGGTCATTTTCTTTTCACCGGAACAAAACAAAATCCTAAATATAGGTGACATTGCTTTTCCTCTTCTCTTTTCTAGAGACCCACAAGCTTTGAACTATTTTCTACATGGACCGAGTAATAAATCTGTAAGTACGACCTAGAACAGCCCAGCCACGCGTGTTTGCTTCTTCTCTCCGGCTGAAGTAACCACTCTCTTGACTTTGTACCTTGCAGAGCAGCGATGACTTGACTAACGCAGGATACTCTGCAGCCAATTCAAATTCAATATTCGCCAACTCTAGTGTGAGTATTGGAAGCTGAATGCCATGACCAGGTGTTTCTGTCTTGTGTCCAGTGCCTTGAACTTGAGGCTTTCCTTGCCTTTGTATCACACTGAGAATCCTTGTCTTGTCTTTTGCAGTTTACACAAAGCAAAACTCTGTTGAATTACAGTGACATTTTCTGCTTTGAACTTAGTCATTATGAGCTTTACTTTGTCATTTTCCTCAGTGTTCAGCTTGCTTTCTTATGACACAGAAATGTTATAACCTGAGAAAGTATAGTGGAATGTTTTGAGCCTTGATACTCTTGAGCTTTAAAGAAAAAAAAAATTAGGCCGGCGCCGCGGCTCACTAGGCTAATCCTCCGCCTTGCGGCACCAGCATACCGGGTTCTAGTCCCAGTCAGGGTGCCGGATTCTGTCCCGGTTGCCCCTCTTCCAGGCCAGCTCTCTGCTGTGGCCAGGGAGTGCAGTGGAGGATGGCCCAAGTGCTTGGGCCCTGCACCCCATGGGAGACCAGGAGAAGCACCTGGCTCCTGGCTTCGGATCAACGCGGTATACCATCCGCAGCAGCCATTGTGGGGTGAACCAACGGCAAAGGAAGACCTTTGTCTCTTGTCTCTCTCTCTCACTGTTCATTCTGCCTGTCAAAAAAATTTTTTTTAATCTTATTTACTTACAAATCACTTTCATCTTAAATGAGAAAGATAATAGCTGACATTTATTGATTATTTACTGTGTGCTTAGCACTAAGGACTTAATATGCATTAACCTCATTTAATTCTTAAGTTAAAAAATTCTGTGGTTAGTTCTGTTATTATCCAGAGCTTTTGAATAAGAAAACAAACGCACAGAGAGGTTAAAGAGGCCCAGGATTACACAGTCATGAGTTGCAGAGGTAGGATTCTAACCTGGGCTCCTAGGCACTAGAGCCACACACACACACACACACACACATATATATATATATATTTTGAAATCAGAGTTACAGGGAGAGAGGGAGAGGAAGAGAGAGAGAGAGAGAGAGAGAGAGAGAGAGAGAGAGAGAAAGATCTTCCATCTGCTAATTCACTCCTCAGATGGCTGCAATAGTCAAGACTGGGCCAGGCTGAAGCCAGGAGCCAGGATTGTCATCCAGGTCTCCCACATGGGTAGCAGAGGCCTAGACACATGGACCATCATCCTCTGCTGCTTTTCTCAGGCCATCAGCAGGGAGCTGGATCAGAAGTGGAGGAGCTGGGACATGAACCAGTGCCCCTACAGCATACTGGTGTCACTGGCTGTGGCTTAACCCCCATCACCACAACACCAGGCCTCGGAGCCATACTCTTAAACTCAAGAGCATCTGGAGGAGAAACCTGGCCCAAGGGATAGGGGAGTCCAGCCTGGAGACTGTGTCAAGATTACTGTTTACAAAAACAAAACAAACAACAAAGGTTAGTAGACCAGTCTGGAAATCACTTGGCACAGCACGCAGTAGCTGTTAGCTTGCCATCATCATTGGGGTCTTTGTTTTCTTTATCTGTAAAATGGAGCACTATTCAGAAAGTCCTTGGGAATGTACAATTCTTGCAAGTATTTGAGTGTGTATGAAGTGTGCCAGATGGTATCCTGCAAGACGCTATTGCGAAAGTGGCCTTAAAGTCACAGCACTGATTTCTGGTAAGGTTTGTGAGTCGAGAGCATTTCTGACAAGCACTTTGAACAAGTAGTAACAGCGTGTGATACCCCAGAAGCAGGTACTTAGCCCATCCCTCAGCAGTCACGATTCTTGCTTATCAACTCTCTTCCTGCCATGGGAGTGTTAATTCCAACTTTTCAGGCTGCTTTTTTCAATGTGTGTTTATTGGGAACTTTTATTGCATCATGTCCGATGTAATGAAAACGTTATTCTCTGAAGCCTGTGCACGTGTAAACCCGTGGCCTGTTCATTCATGTGCTCTAAAAACACTTAACCATCACCCCAAGGAGAAATCCGTCATCGCCTTGATTGCTCTCTGCAAAAAGCAAAAACAAACAAAAAAAATCCTCCTTGCTTTTAGTGGCTCTCTGCACTTCCTTTCAAAGAGTCTTCCACCCTTAACCTGACGCCCTCTGACCCCAGCTGCCCTTGTCTTTCCCGCCTAGTTCGCCCCAGCATGTAGCCGCGGGCCTCCGTAGCTTAGGGCTGGCAGTCTGTGATTTTGCATGTGGGAGTACTCATTCTTGCTTAATCTGTTTTTAGTTTTGTTCTCCACCTTTCTTCTTTTTAGTTGTGGTGAACTACGCATAACAAAGTCTCCTGTCTTAACTGTTTTTAAGCATCCACTTCAGTGGGGTTAAGTGTATGCATGTTGTCTCCATCTTGTTTTAAATGGCTGTTGAGCCATCTCATTCACTTTTATAATCTCCACGCGTCCCGTGGGTGACTGCGGGCCCGTGGAGTGTCTCTGATGTCTCATTGGCTGTGCTCCGGTCTCTTTTTCTGCCTGTGTTCTTGTCTCCAGTAGGAGTACCTGTTCCTCAAGACAGAGACTGACGCACAAGTGGGTGCTTGCTAAGCCTTGGTTGACTTTCAACTTTTGAATAAGACACTTAAACGGTTCTTTTTAAAAAGATGTTTCTTAAGAATATGTTGTTAAATATTGGAGTGGTTTCGGAAGCATGTTAATAAGCTGGTTGTTTCTAGAAGGCAAATGGCCAATCATGCAGGTTTTGTGGGAGCCGCGTTCATCTGGACCGGCCTTGCCTGGGGGTGGGGGGCGGGGTAGAGCGGATGCCTTCTGCACCTCTGGTAGAACAGCCCGAGCTCCCTGGAGTCACACAGACTCCCGGGCAACAGAGAACTGGCCACAGCCCTCCTGCTACACCCTCCGTGGGCTGAGTTCCACGCAAGCCTCAGACCAGGAATAATCCCAAAATCAAGTCTGTGCCAGTATCTCAACAAAACGAAGCGAAGCTCTAGGTAGTCCTCCAAATGTTCGTGTTACTGATCTGACAAGCACAGTGAGTGCGTGTACTCACAAACATAATGTTAAGCATCACTACTAAGGAAGTAAAATATCCGAGTAAGGCGAGCAGTTTGCAGAGTCGTGCCGGAGAGGCAGACTGGCATGCTTCCATCGTGTTCCAAAGTGCGATGAACTTGGTAATGTAGCCCTTCCTCAGGTTGGCTCTGCCGTGTAACACGCTGCTGCTTTTTTCAGAATGCTGACCCCAAGTCGTCCCTCAAAGGTGTGAGCAACCAGCTTGGAGAAGGGCCCAGTGATGGACTGCCACTGTCAAGTAGCCTTCAGTTTCTCGAAGATGAACTTGAGTCTTCTCCGCTTCCTGATCTCAGTGAGGACCAACCTTTCGACATTCTGCAGAAGTCCCTGCAGGAGGCCAATATCACTGAACAGACGCTGGCAGAAGAGGCGTACTTGGATGCCAGTATAGGCGCAGGCCAACAGTTTGCACAAGCTCAGCTTCATCCTTCTTCATCAGCATCCTTTACTCAGGCTTCTAATGTTTCTAATTACTCAGGTCAGACGCTGCAGCCTATAGGAGTGACTCACGTGCCTGTTGGAGCATCGTTTGCAAGCAATACAGTGGGTGTGCAACATGGCTTTATGCAACACGTGGGGATCAGTGTTCCCAGCCAGCACTTGTCTAATAGCAGTCAGATTAGCAGTTCTGGTCAAATACAGTTAATCGGGTCGTTTGCTAATCAACCTTCCATGATGACTATTAATAACCTAGATGGATCTCAAATCATATTAAAGGGCAGCGGGCAGCAGGCCCCCTCCAATGTGAGTGGTGGGCTTCTGGTTCATAGACAGACTCCTAATGGCAACTCCTTGTTTGGGAACTCGAGTTCCAGTCCAGTAGCACAGCCTGTTACCGTTCCATTTAGCAGCACAAATTTCCAAACATCTTTACCTGTGCATAACATCATCATACAAAGGGGTCTTGCACCAAATTCGAATAAAGTCCCAGTTAACATCCAGCCAAAGCCGATCCAGATGGGCCAGCAAAACACGTACAATGTGAACAATCTGGGAATTCAGCAACACCACGTACAACAGGGCATCTCTTTCGCCTCTGCAAGCTCGCCGCAGGGCTCGGGGGTCGGTCCCCACATGGCTGTGAACATCGTCAACCAACAGAACACGAGAAAGCCCGTCACCTCACAGGCCGTGAGCAGCGCAGGGGGCAGCATCGTGATCCATTCCCCCATGGGCCAGCCTCATGCACCCCAAAGTCAGTTCCTCATACCTACAAGCCTTTCCGTCAGTTCCAACTCGGTCCACCACGTCCAGACCATAAACGGGCAGCTTCTTCAGACTCAGCCCTCTCAGCTCATTTCTGGCCAGGTGGCCTCGGAGCATGTCATGTTGAACAGGGGCTCTTCGAACATGCTCAGGACCAACCAGCCGTACTCTGGGCAGATGCTCAACAGCCAGAGCACGGCGGTCCAGTTAGTGTCTGGGCAGACGTTCGCCGCCTCTGCAAGTCCAGTCGTGGTCAATCACGCCTCTCCTCAGATCGTCGGGGGACAGATGCCCTTGCAGCAGGCGTCGCCGACTGTGTTACACCTGTCGCCTGGGCAGAGCAGCGTTTCCCAAGGAAGACCCGCCTTTACCACCATGCCCTCCGCGACAAGCCTGTCGGGACCCAGTCGCTTCCCTGCCGTGAGCTCAGCCAGCACCGCCCATCCTAGTCTTGGGTCTGCGGTTCAGTCTGCGGCGTCGGGATCGAACTTTGTGGGTGATCAGCTGAGCCAGCCAAACAGGACTCCGGTAGCGGCCAGTGTGTCTCATCGTCTTCCAGTTTCTTCTTCCAAATCTCCCAGCACCTTGAGTAACACGCCAGGAGCAGGAGCCCAGCAGCAGTTCTTCTGTCAGGTAATGCTCTTCTTCCGATAAATGTTTGACTGATGGCGGAGGGCAAAATGCAGTGGATATTGACTAGAATATCATTTTCATCCTCGGCTCCCAGTTTATTAACTTAAATATTTCGGTTTGTGATTAACTGCCTTTTTTCCTTAATTAGAATTTAAAGAAAAAAAACAGAACAGTGCAGTGCTGTGACTTGGAGGAGGCTGGAGTCGCGCTCCTGGGTCTGGGTCTAAGCTTCGTGTCGCGGAGCTGCTGACCTGCCGTTCCGCACTTGGCGCTGCTCATCAGAATGCCGAATGCCTGCCATGGGTTGGTGGGGAGGGCCCCGGGAGGCAGTCGGCACGGAGCACTGAGCGCATTCTCTGCCAGGTAGCGGACGTTCAGTCCCAGCCAGTATCAATGTGCATACAAGGGCGTCTTCTGGAAGCTCCTGGAAAAATGCAAACCATGAAACTACTTTGCATGGCTTTCGAATTCTTTTGTGTGCCAAAGTAAACTTACCTTTTAATTCCGTTTTTCCTACAAACTTTTTTGGGTGCTCTCATACACACTTACCTACTTGACAAAGTGTGTTATGAATGGGGAAAATGAAAACTTCTTTTATGATTATTCATTGACATCATGTGCAAGCCACTAGGTCATGTGACCATGGACCATGTGGCGATGTTGTGGCTGCTTCTTTGGGGGACTCAGTGTGACTCAGCAGTGGATGACTGGCCCACACCAGAAGGAGACATACACAAGGGTACTTTAGAAAGGTCGTGGATGGGGCAGCTGGTGTGGTATACAGTAGGCTAAGCTGCCACTTGGGACACTGTGTGCCACAGAGGAGTGCCTGGCTGAAGTCTGGTTGCTCTGTGATCCCGTCAGCTTCCCACTAATGTGCCTGGAAGGACACATATGGGACACATATGGGACACCCAGATGGGAGAGCCAGATGGAGTTTCTGGCTCCTGGCTTCAAGAAGTTAACCAGTAGATGGAAGATCTCTCTCTCTCTCTCTGCTCTCTGTGTCACTCTGCCTTTCAATAAAGATTTTAAAAGGTCATGTGAAAATAGAATTAAAAGATATTTCTTTTGATACAGCACATATTTGAAATTCATGCACCGTTTTTTTCATAACATGTTTTCAATGAATTTTCTGAAGGTCCCTCACATGCATAGATTTCACACTTTCTGTACTAGAATAAACTTGTCTTTTAATTTCCTTCCCCATGAACTTCTGGACGTTCCCTAGTAGAGGGGAGATTCAGGGAGCTTTATCTGGTCAAGTTCCTGAGCTTGCTCTCGCCATGCTGTTGTGCAGGTGGATTGCTGGGTGCGTGGCTAAGACCACGGGCAGGTTCCGTTTCCAGAAAGGGTCTCCAGTGATCAACGGCTTCGGCCTTGACTCTTTCCACTCCATCTCGTCCCTAGCATGCAGCACAGTTCAGCTACTCTTCTTCCCACCCAGGAGGACCCATTGAGCTCCCTACCCCCACCTCACTTCTCTCTTTCCACTGCCTCTGCCTTTCTCCTCCACATCAGAAGCTGCAAAAACTCCTCTGTTTTGCATATATCAGTGTGTTTCAGTATACACCTTTTAAGTCTGTGTCAATCTTATGAAAACTGTATACTCTTGACTAAGTAATTCTACTGAGTATCCTATGGAAACAGATGGTTAAAAATCGTCCTTTGTCTTTGGCAATCCCAACATGTGTGAGGGCACACGCAGTGCCTTTGCGCAGGGTCCCTAGGGTTGGACTTCCCTGATCTTTCCTCCTGATCAGATTGAGGGCACACATTTTTGGCAGGGGAAGAGCATATTGAACACGCAGTTACAAGTATGGGAAAGAGGGAGGCTTGGATGGATCCAGCAGCTGTAGTTCAGAATTAGAAGTATCCACATGAACTCAGAGATGTCTTAATAGCTACAAACATTAGGTACACGTAAATATATGTATTTCTTGGCTGAGATGACCTCAGTAGCAATAACTACACATAGTTCTCCAGCAGAAGGGAAAGGGCTCCTTGAAAAAATTATTGTTTCTGGTCCTCGGGGCTCAACGATGCGGCTTTGTCCCTCTGGGGATGTCGCACTGGTGTTGACTGGTGACGTCAGCTTGGAGCACTTACTGAAGATGGGGTCTGCCAGAGTTCTGCACTCAGCTTCCTCCTGTTGTTAGTGAGAGTCTTCTGGGAGATACTTGGAGGCTTGTGTCGATAATCCAGTTTGTCATCGGACTTGTACACGCTGCTTTAAGCTTCCACTGATGATCCCTGGCTCAATCAGTTATTATGAAGCTATTACTGTGATGATGTGCAAATAGATAGGTTTTAATTCCATCAGGTTTTCTGCACTTATTTGTGGTATTCTACTCTGTGGAAGAACTTTACCTCTGCTCCCTGTACGTATTCATTTAAATCAGAATGTACTCTCAGATTCTTATTTTTCCAGTGGGTTACAGACCGTTTCAGTCACTTATTTGGTGCTCAGATTGACCCAGATTTGGCCAGTTGGCACCCCTCCAAATTGGCTGTTGGCCCCTCTGACTTGTTTCTATCATACTTTAAGCATTTCCTTTAATTTCTGGCAAAACAACATGTTCCATGTTCATCTTTCAAGTTCCCCGCCCCTGCCCCAGAAACAATAATTTTTTCAAGGAGCCCTTTCCCTTCTGCTGGAGAACTATGTGTAGTCATTGCTACTGAGGTCATCTCAGCCAAGAAATACGTATATTTACGTGTACCTAATGTTTGTAGCTATTAAGACATCTCTGAGTTCATGTGGATACTTCTAATTCTGACCTACAGCTGCTGGATCCATCCAAGCCTCCCTCTTTCCCATACTTGTAACCGGGTGTTCAATATGTTGACTGACTTTACTCAATCCTAGAATATGGAGAAAGTAGTTTCAAAATTGCCAACTCACAACTATGAAAAACAAACCTACTAATTAGACTTCTGCATTGGTTTATAGTTCCGTCCCTCGCCTAACGATTTACAGTCAAAATACAGTATCAAGGGATTTGCATTTGGTACAGTGATTAAGCCACTGCTTGGGACGTCTGCATCCTGTATGGTTGCAGTCCTGGTTGGAGCCCCAGATGCTCTACTTCCAGTCCGGCTTCCTGCTAACGCACACCCTGGGATGCAGCAGATGATGGTTCAAGTGCCTGAGTCCCTGCCACCCATGAGGGAGACCTGGGTGGAGTTCCTGGCTCCTGGCTGCAGCCTGGCCCAGCCCCTGGCCATGCAAGCCTTTGCGGAGTGAGCCAGCAGACAGAACATCTCTCTCTCTCCCTCTCTCTCTCTCTCCCCTCTCCTCCTTTCTCTTCCCCTCTCTCTCAACCTCACTGCTTTCTTCTGCCTTTCAAATAAATAAACCTTTAAAAAAAGTTACCTCTTTTTTCTTCCCTTGGTATGGTTGTGCTCTTTGTTTAAGGTGTAGTTTTGTTTATTTTTATTTGTGTTTCAGTGCAGGCTTTTCTCCCCGCCTTTCTGACTGATTGTGTCTTTTTATAACTTCTTTGGGACACTGGAACCATTTGTGTGAGCCCCACAGCAGGGTGCACAGGAAATAGACCTGGAGCAGACCTGCTGCTCCCTAGCCTGCTCCTTGTGCCCCCTGCTCCTTGCTTTGCTGCTACTTCACACCCGTCCCCTATGTCCATCCATCTCTTCAGTTCCTAGGTTATTTTTCCTGTGTTTGTTTTCACACAAATGAACACATGCATACATATTTTTTTATTTCTCATCCTTTCTTACTCAAAACATAGTGTCCTATATACTCTTCTTCACCTTGGTTGCAAAAAATTTTCTGAAAACCCCAATGTCTTATATTAGCAAAATGATTGTTTATGACAAAGTGCTATATAAGCATTTAAAATTTTTTCATGGGCTGGCATAGCAGGTTAGGCTGCCACCTGCGACACCAGCATCCTACATGGGTGCCGGTTCGTGTCCCTGCTCTGCACTTCCGATCCAGCTCCCTACTAATGGCCTGGGAAAAGCAGTGGAAGATGGCCCCAGTATTTGGGGCCCTGCCATCCACATGGGAGACCTGAATGAAGCTCCTGGTACCCGGCTTCAACCTGGTCCAGCACTGGCCATGGCAGCTACTCCCTCTGAAACTCTGACTTTCAAAATAAAGAGACCTTTTTTTTTTTTAAAGATCTATTTATTTATTTGAAAGACAGAGTTATGGAGAGACAGAGGCAGAGGCAGAGAGAGAGAAGTTTTCCATCCACTGTTTCACTCCCCAGGTGGCCGCAACAGCTGGAGCTGTGCTGATCCGAAGCCAGGAGCGAGGAGCTGCTTCTGGGTCTCCCATATGGGCCATCTTCTACTGCCTTCCCAGGCCATAGCAGAGAGCGGGATCGGAAGTGGAGCAGCCGGAACTATATGGGATGCTGGCACTGCAGACTGTGGCTTTCTACCCCTCAGTGCCAGTCCCAGAAATAAATCTTTTTTTAAATTTTTCAAAAATAATTAAAGATTTAGAGAAAGGTTTACAAAATCATTTTCAGTGATTAAGTACAATGGCTTAATTGTTGTACCAAACATAAGCTCCTTGAATAAGTAGCATTTTGACTCTAAGCCTTCAGGCTAATGACAGAAATGTTTAAGAAATGCTAAACTATTTAATAAACAAATGATTTACACTTTCAGGAAAATCATGGGAGAAACAACATGATGAATTGGAAACTGAAAACTGTCTTGCTTAGGAAGCACTCAGAAACTTGATTAGGAGGGAATGCACTGTGGTACTTCCCCTCATCTGTAGCTTTGCTTTCTGCTGTTTCCATTACCTGCAGTCAACAGCAGTCTAGAAATAGTCAATGAAAATTTCTAGAGGGAATTCATAGGTTTTCAATAGCACACCGTTCTGAGCAGCCTGAGGAAACCTCATCCCATTGTGCACATTGCCCAGTGTGTGACTGCTCCTTTTGTCCTTTGTATCCAGTCTGTACATGCTGTCCACCTGTTAGTCACTTAGTATCTGTCTTGATTATCAGATCAACTGTTGCTGTGTCACAGTGCTTGTGTTCAAGGAACTCTTAACTCTATAATGGCCTCAAAACACAACAGTGACAACACTGGCAGCTTATTATGGTGTATTATTGCCATTATTGTGTTTTGTTAGCACCTAGGCCATCGCTGCTGCCTTCCTGGGTCTTCTGGCAGGAATCTACAGTAGGAGCTGAAGATGTGCATCAGACCCAGACACTCTGGTGTGGGATATGATGTTATGTGTTGTTGATAATCTCTTCCAATAGCAGGGCCTGCGTGTGGCGTAGCAGGTTAAGCCTTTGCCTATGATGCTGACATACCAGCAGCCAGTTCAAGACCCGGCTGCTCCACTTCCAATCCAGTTCCCTGCTAATGTGCCTCGGAAAGCTGTGGAAGATGGCTCAAGTGGTTGGGCCCCTGCACCCATATGGGAGACTCGAAGAAGCTCCAAGTTCCTAGCTTCAGCCTGGCCCAGCCCTGGGCATTGAGGCCATTTGGGGAGTGAACCACCACATGGAAGATCTCTGCCTCTCCTACTCTCTCTGTAACTCAGCCTTTCCAACAAATATTTTTTAAAAAATCTTTCAAAAAAATTTTTAGGAAATCTCTTACCATGCCTAATTTATAAATTAAGCTTTATCATAGATGTGTCTGTACAAGAAAAAGTATAGACTATAGGGTTTGGTACTGTCTGGTCTCAGGCATCCATGGGGGTCTGGAACATACCCTGTGGATAAGGGGGTCTAGTGTGTAATGCTGACAACAGTTCTCTGGGTGGCAGAATTATTACAGGTTATTCACACTTCCTTCTCACCATTCAGACTTGCCCCTCACAGAAGAGGTGATGCCTGGACAGCGTTTATCAAAGCACATTTATGCATTTCTTAGCAATAAGTAAGACATGCCACGGGCAAAAATGTAAAGCAGTTCCAAAATGGTCAGAGGCAAAAGTCTGCCTCCCAGTCCCCGAGTTTCCTCCCAGAGGCCCCACTGCTGCTAAGTTCTTTCTGTCGCCCCAGAGGTGATCTCTACATATGCCAGCATGGAGCATGCGTGCACAGGAGGTCTTCCAAAAGTGTGTGGAAATGCGTAATACAATAAAACCATGTGTGGAATTTTAAATTTTTGGCACCAAACTCAACTTACCTTTTAATTCTGTTTTTCCACAAACTTTTTTTTTTTTTAAAGATTATTTTATTTGTTTGAAAGGCAGAATTACAGAGAGAGCAAGAGATGGAGAGAGAGATCTTCCATCTGCTAGTTCACTTCCCAAGTGGCCACAATGGCCAGGTCTGGGCCAGTGTGAAGCCAGGAGCCAGGAACTTCCTCCAAGTCTCCCACATCAGTGCAGGAACCCAACCACTTGGGCCATCTTCCACTGCTTTCCCAGGTGCATTAGCAGGGAACTGGATCGGAAGTGGAGCAGTTGGGACTTGAACCAGCGCCCACATGGGCCTAACCTGCTACGCCTGGATGCTGGCTCCATCCACAAACTTTTTGAAGTCCCCCTGTAAACTTACTTCTGCAATGCACAGACACTCACTGAATTTGATAGCCTGAGGATCATTTTATATCTCTATGTATTGATCTACTTTATTTTAATTAATAATGCACAAATCCTCTGCCTTGCAGCGCTGGCACCCCGGGTTCTAGTCCTGGTCAGGGCGCCGGATTCTGTCCCGGTTGCCCCTCTTCCAGTCCAGCTCTCTGCTATGGCCCGGGAGTGCAGTGGAGGATGGCCCAAGTGCTTGGGCCCTGCACCCGATGGGAGACCAGGAGAAGCACCTGGCTCCTGCCATCTGATCAGCGCGGTGCGCCGGCTGCAGCGGCCATTGGAGGGTGAACCAACGGCAAAAGGAAGACCTTTCTCTCTGTCTCTCTCTCTCTCACTGTCCACTCTGCCTGTCAAAAAAAAAAAAAAAAGAGAGAGAGAGGGAAATTAATAATGCACAGCTTTTTATTTTATTGCTTCTTTTGACTGTATAATAAACAGTGCTGTGATGTGGAAACAAACAACCCTTCCGTCCCTAAGTTCCAGAGATTCCAAAGTAGCAAGAAGCCTACAGTGGCAGCATCGAAGTAATTTTTTTATGACTTCCCTGCCCCCCAACCCCTTTTTTTGAGTGGGAGATAAAAGGTGAGCATACAGACTCCTATCTGCTGGTTCACTCCACACATTACCGGCACAGCCTGCTGGACTGGACCAGCCCAAAGCCAGGAACTGGACCCTCAATCCAGGTTACCCACATGGGTGACAAAAACCCAGTTACTTTCTTTTTTTTTTCTAATATGGCAGCTTTCTCAACTTTAACATTTATTTACTTATGTATTTATTTACTTATGTATTTATTTATTTGAGAGGTAGCATTACAGAGAGAGATAAGGAGAGACAGAGAGAGATCTTCTGTCTATTGCTTCATTCTCCAAATGGTCACAGTGATCTGGGCTAAACCAGGGCTGGGCCAGGCCAAAGCCAGGAACCAGGAGCTTCTTCCAGGTCTCCCACATGAGTGGCAGGGACCCAAGTGCTTGGGCCATCTTCCACTGCTTCCCAGGGGCAATAGTAGGGAGCTGCATTGGAAGTAGAGCATCTGGGACTCAAACTAGTGCCCATATGGGAGGCCAGTAATGAACAAAAATACCTTTATCGGAGAGAGGCCCTTGGCATTTGTTTGTTAGAGAAATATGATTCAGCAAGTTTTGATACAATAAAGCATTAAAATTATGGAAGATTTAAATGTAAGTAGTATTTATTGTCAGTATACATAATGCATTCACTTGGTTCAGAGAGCCAAATGGCATAGAAAGGTTGTACCATGGGCCAAGGTCTCCCTGCTGTCCTCCAGCTGCCCCCTCGCTTACGGAGGACCAGCGTCACCAGCTTCCTGTGGTGGGGACTGAAGCCGCCACCCGCCTCTTGTACAGGGGAAGCTTCCTCCCTGCGAGAAGCTGAGGAGTACAGGAGCCTGTTCCCTGGCATCGCCAGCCGTCTCTGTGCTGCGTCTTTGCTTTATCTGTGCCAAGTGTCCACGTGTGTACACACACACACGCTTTTCTCTAACGCACCTGTGAGTACTTTGCCAACATCGTGACACTTTACCCCTAGAACTTCCGTGGGTGTCTCCTAAGAATAAGAACCTTCTTTGTTCTGCCCAACCACAGTGTCCCCATCATCCCCAAGAACTCTAACAAGAATACAACAGAATTATGTCACATTCCTTCCCGTTGGCCCACTCGTGTCCTTTACAGCAGTTCTTCACGGTCAACTCCAGTCAGAGGGCACAGCTTTTGTTTACCTGTCACGTCTCTAGTCCGCAGCAGTCCCAATGGATGGTCTTGTAGAGTGACCCTTGACCCGGAAATGTTTGTTTCCTCATCATTAATATCAGGCTAAACGCTTCGAGCAAAGCGCGTACTATCACATGGTTCCATTGTTGGGGGTGCTGAGCGTGAGCGCTGGGTCAGTTGGCCTCGCCAAGTTTGTCCCCAAGGTGCTCACACATTCTTCATTTCCTTAGTGGAGAAGAAATGGTCTCCAGGGTTCTGAGAACTCGGGCCTGCGTCTCAGCCTGGTGGTGGTTTGAGAGCCTTTGCTGACCCTCACTTGAACATCTGAAACCGGCAGTTGCAGAATGGCGATTTTCTAATTGGATTATCCTGTGCACATTTATTGGCAGGGATTTTTTTTCATAAAGAAAAGTTTTTTCTTTTTTCTCACCCAACTTTTTTTAGCCTATGAACTCATCTTTTTAAGGATTTTTGCATTTATTTTTTTTTTAAAGGTTTATTATTTAAAGAGTGAAAGAGGGAGAGACAAAAAGGAGAGATCTTTCATCTGCTGGTTCACTCCCAAAATGGCCACAACATCCAGGACTATGGCAGTAGCAAGGAGCCAGGAAATCTATTCTGGTCTCCCACGTGGGTGCTAGGGACCCAAGTACTTGGGCCATCTTCTGCTGCCCTCCTCGGCAGATTAGCAGGGAGCTGGCCCAGAAGCAGAGCAGCCAGGACTTGAGCTGGCGTTCCAATATGGGACGCCAGAGTGCAAGCGGAGCCTTAGCTTGCTGTGCCACGATGCTGGCCCCATGCACTTTTTAAAAAACATTTATTTATCTATTTGAAAGGCAGAGGAGTTGCAGAGAGAGCACAAGAGACAGAGAAATATTTTTTTTATTATTATTTAAAAGTCAGAGTTCCACAGAGAGAGGAGAGGCAGAGAGAGAGAGAGAGAGAGAGAGAGAGGTCTTCCATCCGCTGGTTCACTCCCCAATTGGCCACAACAGCCGGAGCTGCACTGATCCAAAGCCAGGAGCCAGGAGCTTCTTCTGGGTCTTTCACATGAGTACAGGGGCCCAAGAACTTGGGCCATCTTCCACTGCTTTCCCAGACCACAGCAGAGAGCTGGATTGGAAGAGGAGCAGCCGGGACTAGAACCGGCACCCATATGGGATGCCGGCGCTTCAGGCCAGAGCTTTAACCTGCTATGCCACAGCGCTGGCCCTGAGAGATAAATCTTTCATCCACTGATTGACTCCCTAAATGGCCATGACAGCCAAGGCCTAGCCAGACTAAAGCCAGGAACCGGAAACTCCATCAGGTCTCCCATGTGGGTGGCAGGGACTCAAGGACTTAGGCCATCTGCTGCCTTCCCAGGCACAGTAGCAGGAAGCTGGATCAGAAGCAGAGCGGCTGGGACTGGAGCCAGAGCTCATGTGGGGTGCTGACATTGTAGGTGGTAGCTTAACCTGCTGTGCCACAATTCTTTTTAATTTTTTTTTATTTTGTTTTTGACAGGAAGAGTTAGACAGTGAGAGAGAGAGAGACAGAGAGAAAGGTCTTCCTTCCATTGGTTCACCCCCCAAATGGCCACCATGGCTGGCGCTGCGCCAATCCGAAGCCAGGAGCCAGGTGCTTCCTCCTGGTCTCCCATGCGGGTGCAGGACCCAAGCACTTGGGCCATCTTCCACTGCCCTCCGGGCCACAGCAGAGAGCTGGCCTGGAAGAGGAGCAACCAGGACTAGAACCTGGGGTGCTGGCGCCGCAGGCGGAGGATTAGCCTAGTAAGCCGTGGTGCCGGCACACAATTCTTTTTTAAATATTTATTTATTATTTATTATTTATTTGAAAGTCAGAGTTAGAGAGAGCGATATCTTTTATCCACTAGCTCCCTCTAGAAGTGGCCACAATGGCCAGTACTGGGCCAGGGAAGAGCCAGGAGCCTCATCCGTGTCTCCTACATGGGCGGCAAGGGGCCGAGCACTGAGACCATCTTCCTCTGCTTTACCCAGGCACATTAGCACCCATATGTGATGCTGGCCTGCAGTGCTGCCTCACAGAGGGCCTCCCCAGCCCCCTCCACCCCCTACCCCACATTCTTTTTTAAATGTTTATTTGATATGCACAGAGACAGAAACAGAGAGGTCTTCCATCCACTGGTTCACATGCTCACAACAGCTAGGGCTGGTCCAAACTGAAGCCATGAGCCAGGAATTCATCCATCCAGTGTGGGTGGCAGGAAGCCAAGTACTTGGGCTGTCACCTCCTGCCTCCCAGGGTGCTCATTAGCAGGGAGCTGGAATAGGAAGTGCAGTAGCCTGGGACCCGAACCAGGGAGCCTAGTAAGTGATGTAGGTATCCGAAGTGGCGTCTTAACCACTGCACCAAGCTCCCACGTCTGTATTCATTTTTTAAAACTTTATTATGGGCCGGCGCCATGGCTCAATAGGCTAATCCTCCGCCTTGCGGAGCTGGCACATTGGGTTCTAGTCCCGGTCGGGGCTCCGGATTCTGTCCCGGTTGCCCCTCTTCCAGGCCAGCCCTCTGCTGTGGCCCGGAGTGCAGTGGAGGATGGCCCAAGTGCTTGGGCTCTGCACCCCATGGGAGACCAGGAAAAAGCACCTAGTACCTGGCTCCTGCCATCGGATCAGCGTGGTGCGCCAGCCGCAGCGCGCCGTCCGCGGCAGCCATTGGAGGGTGAACCAACGGCAAAGGAAGACCTTTCTCTCTGTCTCTCTTTCTCACTGTCCACTCTGCCTGTCAAAAAAAACAAAACAAAAAAAACAATAAAAACTTTATTATGGCCGGCGCCACAGCTCAATAGGCTAATCATCCGCCTGCGGCGCCGGCACACCGGGTTCTAGTCCTGGTTGGGGTGCCGGATTTTGTCCCACTTGCTCCTCTTCCTGTCCAGCTCTCTGCTGTGGCCAGGGAATGCAGTGGAGGATGGCCCAAGTGCATGGGCTCTGCACCCGCATGGGAGACCAGAAGAAGCACCTGGCTCCTGCCTTCAGATTAGCGCGCCAGCCGCGGCGGCCATTGGAGGGTGAACCAACGGCAAAAAGAAGACCTTTTTCTCTGTCTCTCTCTCTCTCACTGTCCACTCTGCCTGTCAAAAAAAAAAAAAAAACTTTATTATGGGGGATTTTAAGCATGAACAAAGGTAACCAAACAGTATAATGAGCGCCCACACCGGCAGCTTCAGTACCTCCCGGCTCAGCGCTCCTTTTTCATCAACTCTTGCCCTGCACAGTTATTTTGAAGCTAATCCAGAGCTATCAGCTCATCGGTAATATTTTCGATGCTCCCACTGTCCCATGTTGGGTCAGCGGAGACCTGTCCAAGCGGGCGTCTCCACCTCCCCTGAGCCTGCCTCACTTTGTGCCTCAGGGTGGTGTAGACTTGCCTGCAGATGGCCCTGCCTCAGACCTAAGATCAGCTGTTCTCCAAAGAACCCCCTGAGCACAGATCTCCTAATGCAGAAGAACTTAGAGGACTTACGCTTTCTAATAAATGGATTTTTTAAAGATACATTTTATTTATTCAAAAGGCAGAGTTACAGAGAGAGGGAGAGACAGAGAAATCTTCCATCTGCTGGTTCACTCCCCAAAGGGCCGCAATGACCAGAGCTGGGCCAGACCAAAGCCAGGAGCTTCTTCCTGGTCTCCCATGTGGGTGCAGGGGCCCAAGCACTTGGCCCATCTTGAGCTGCATTTCCCAGGCCATAGCAGAGAGCTGGATCCCAAGAGGAGCAGCTGGGACACAAACCAGTGCCTATATGGGATGCCAGTGCTGCAGGCAAGGCTTAACCTACGACACCACAGCGCCAATCCTATAAATGGATTAAAATCCAAAAGCCAGTGATTTAAAACAGGTGACTTATATGAGTTTAGCCTGTCAAACAAGAGTGAACAAATTATTTTAGGTCCAGATGTCCTTAGCTCTCAGAAGATTTAGTAGATTTTGAATCCCTTGGTTGTGGCGGAGCCTGTGCTTCTGGAGCACCTCCCGTGCTTAGGGTGCACGCGTGAGTGATCGGAACAGAGTCCCCGCTGCGGGCTTTAGCCCCGCCCTGAGGCCCCCAGGTCCTGTCCCCTCCAGCTCAGCCTGTCTGCCTCACTGTAGAACCGTGTATTTTCAGACATCCAGGCTTTAAAACCTCCATTCCCTATTTTCTCCTTCTCCTTCTCCTTTAATGTTACCAAATCCTCTAAAATCTAATTTGAAAATGTCACATGTTGGGGCCAGTGTTGTGGTGCAGTGGGTTAAGCCCCTGCTTATAACCCCATATGAGTGCCAATTTGAGTCCCTGCTGCTCCACTTCCTAGCCAGCTCTCTGCTAATGTGCCCGGGAAGGCAGCAGAAGGTAGCCTAAGTGCTTGGGCCCCTGCCACCCACATGGGAGGCCTGGATGAAGCTCCAGGCTCCTGGCTTCAGCCTGGCCCAGCCCTGGCCATTGCAGCCATTTGGGAAGTGAGCCAGCAGATGAAAGATCTCTCTTTCTGTCCTTCTCTCTCTCTCTCTGTAACTCTGCCTTTCAAATAAATAGTTTTAAATATCTCATATTCTTTCTAATAATAAAATGTTAATTGTATTATTAACAACAGGGACAGTGCCATGAGTTGTACACATATATACTTTAAGATTTGTTTATTTATTTATTTGAAAGGCAGAGCAACAGCAAGGGGAGAGAGAGACAGAGACAGAGAGAGAGAGAGAGAGAGAGAGAGAGAGAGAGAGAAGAGAGAGAGAGAGAGAGAGAGAGAAATGTTCCATCCACTGTGTCACTCCACAGATGGCTGCAAAAGCCAGGTCTGACTCAAAGCCAGGGACCCAGAATTCCATCTGTATCTCCCATGTGGGAGGCAGGGGCCCATCCTCTGTGGCTTTCCCAGGCACATTAGCCGAGAGCTGGATCGGAAGTGGAGCAGCCAGGACTTGAACCAGCTCCAATATGGGATGTCAGTGTGCAAGAGCATCTTAACCTGCCAAGTCACAATGCTGGCCCTGGCAACATTTCTGATCCCTGCCTTTGGGCTACAATAGCATTATTATCCCATTTCTCAGAAAAGGAAGTGGAGGTTCAGAGTGTGGACAAATTACTTGTAAAGGCAACTTTACTTGTCAGCTCTCTCTGTTCTGTTGCTTCCCACATCTCTCCTTTTCTGCATCCATGCCCTAAGACAGACTTTAAGATGGACTGAGTTATAATGGAGATACAAGCAGGATCAGCAGGCAGAGCTGCAGGTGCGTGGTTTCATCTAAGCTCTCTGAGCCCTATCTTTCTCGTCTAGAATGAGGAACTCTAGCTGTGCAATTAGAACCACCTGGGGAGCTTTTAAAAAATATTGATGCCTAGACCTCACCCCCATAAATTCCGATTTAAACGCTCTGGAGAGAGCGCTGTAGACATCAGCGTTTTTCAAAAGCTCCCCAGGTGACGCTAAAGTGCAGCCAGGATGGAGACTCACTGGGGTAGATGATTTCCGCAGCCCATTCCCACAGAGCGCCTCCTAATTACACAACTGGAGCCATCGCCTCGGTGATTAATCTGCCTGCAGCCTCTCTTAAAGGCAGGTTTCCACCACATTAATCCTCCTAAAACATTTGCTCGGCGACCTAAACCAAATCATCTGCAACTTCCCACGCTTACAGGAGAAAGTACAAAGTCCTGCCGGGGCAGTCAGGCTCCCCCAGGGAGAGGCCCACCCTGGCGCTGGGGGGTCCCCGTCTGGCCCTGCGTGGGCTGGATGCATCGTGAGTCCGGGCCTTCTCTAGTGGTGGTCAGTGATGTCCTCTCCCATCCTGTCCAAATGCTTCCCCTCCTTCAGGGCCCACCCAGCAACCCCAGAACAAAACCTGTGCAGCCCCTCCCCAATCCTTCTCTGCCTGTCCACTAGGTACACAAGAGGAAGCTCATGGGAGAATGGAAAAGATAAGTCTAGGGGTGGGGATTTGGCCTTATGGTTTGAATACAAGTCGGGGTGCCCACACCCCATATCAGAGTTCCTGGCATCAAGTCCCAGCTCTGCTACTCAGTGCTAGTTCCCACCCGTGTGCACCCTGGTGGGCAGCGGGTGATGGCCCCAGCAGCTGGGTCCCTGCTACCCAGGTGGGAAACCTGCATTAAGATCCAGGTCCTGGCTTCATCCTGACCCAGCTTGGGTCTTGGGGATATTTGGGAAGTGAACCAGTAGTTGGGAGGTCTCTCTCTCTGCCTTTCAAATAAATAAGTGAATTTTAAAAGAATGAAGAAGATAAGCTTATTTTGGTGCAAATTTGAAAGACATGCATACTTTTTCGTAATATGCATCTTTCATGAACTTTTTGAAGACCCTTTGTCTAATCACTTCACTGTGCTGAAGGTTTTCTTCATTGATCCACTCATTCAGTAGCATGGGTACCTACCACATGGCAGTCCCAGGGACATGACTGTATCCTTGGGGGAAGCCTGCAGTCACCAAGGAGGTTTTTTCCCATATTTATTTATTTTCATTTGTGAAACAGAAAAAGAAAGATCCACTGGTTCACTCCCCAATTGCCTGCAACAGCCAGCGTTGGACTAGGCTGAAGCGAGGAGCGAGCCTGGAACTCCAACCCAGTCTCCTACATGGGTGTCAGGAACTCCAGTTTCTGGGCCATCATCTGCGGCCTCCTGGAATGCACATTAGCAGGAAGCTGGATCAGAAGCAGAGTGACCGGGACTCAAACCTGGCACTCTGGTGTGGGGTGTGAGTGTCTCAAGCCGTGGCTTAACTCACTGCACCCCAGGGCTTGCCCCACCACGTGGTATTTTATTTTATTTCCAAAGCCAGGAACCTGGGAGGAACCAGGGTGTTTTGAGAGTACCAGACGGGAAGAAGCAGCTTGTAACCCAGATGGGCTGGGCTGGGAAGTTCTCACTGAGCCGTGTCTTCCGAGTTGAGATCTGTTGAGGGAAAAGCACAGTTATCCTGGCAGAGGGGCTCTGGGTGAAGAACATTCCAGGAAGTGGAAAAAGCAGGCGCAAAGCCCCCAGAGAGCGGAGACTGTGGTGTTGTCGAGGAAGGAAAGAGTGTTGCGGGGGTGAGGAAGGTGCTCAGATGCCAGGGTGAGCAGGACAGCCTGCGGGAGCCAGTGCGATGGCCTCAGCAGGAAGCAGTGAAGGCCCACGCTGGCGTGTGGGGAGCGGAGATGGTGACACGTGCAAGCCTTGAGACGACCGGGTTAGGTAGAACCTGTGGTTGACTGGCCACAGAGGAGGAATAAGGAATAAGCCAGGGTCACAGAGATAGAGACGTGGGGAGGGATTCCGATGCGAAGAGACGCAATGAGTTTAGCGTAGGATACGTTTGTCAAGTCTGAGTTACCTGTAGACCAACCAAGCTGTTGTACAACAAACAGCAGTACAAGCGTGCATGGGAAAATTAAAAGATAAGTTTATTTTGGTGCAAAACATTTTTTTTAAATCCATGCATATTTTCCTCTTAATTGTCACTTCTTATGAACTTTTTCAAGACCCCCTTATATATACTGAGACTTAGAAATAGGGGCTGAAGTGGGATCCACGGATGAGCACTGGGGTTGTAATTGACGCAGAGGGGGTGAATGAAGTGGATCCCGGTGAACGTAGAACGTGTAAATAGAGAAGACCAGGCAGCTGGGAGAGGCCCCGGTGTCTCAGCAGGTAGGCGGTGGGCCAGGCGCAGGAGTCCACGGTGGACATGTGGACTCGGAGAGGAAGAGTAAAGCCTGCAGGACTCCGTCTTGGAGGCGGAGAAAGAGAATGTCACAGACAGGAGGCGAGGGACTGCAGAGGTGAGGGCTGCCAGGCAGGCGGCGGAGGGGAGGGCCGGGTGGCCCTGGGAGATGTAGCAAGTAGGAGGCTGCTGGTGACCTTGGCAAGACTGGTGTCTGTGGGATGATGGGTGCAGAAGGCACATTGCAGTAGACAGGGGAGACAGTGGGAAGTACAACAGTGACCACAGACAGCTTCCAGAAACTGACAGTGACTGGTGTGCTGGTAGCTGTGAGGATCTGTGGGGTTAAGGGAGTGACTGAGACCAGCTTTTTTTTTTTTTTTTTTTTTTTTAAGATTTATTTATTTATTTGAAAGAGTTACACAGAAAAGGAGAGGCAGAGAAAGAGAGAGAGAGAGAAGTCTTGCATTCACTGGTTCACTCCCCAATTGGCCACAACAGCCGGAGCGGCGCCGCTCCAAAGCCAGGAGCTAGGAGCTTCTTCCCGGTTTCCCATGCAGGTGCAGGGCCCCAAGGACTTGGGCCATCTTCCACTGCTTTCCCAGGACATAGCAGAGAGCAGGATCGAAAGTAGAGCAGCCGGAACTCAAACTGGCACCCACATGGGATGCCGGCACTGCAGGCCGCGGCTTTACCTGCTGCGCCGCAGCACCGGCCCCTGTCATGTTTCTGTAGGCCTGTGTGTTCTCTGGATGTAAACCTCAGATAAGGACTGTGCTGGGTATCTTTCGGCTCCCTTCTCTGTGGTTCCCATGGTGCTGTGGGCATGGGAGTCACCCACGTGTCTTGCCAGAGTACTTCAGGCTGCAGCGGTCAGGAACACAGCCTGAGCAGGTTTTGTCACGTATTTTGCAAACGAGCCTAAGTCCATGGGTGAGGGCAGCCCCTTAGGAAGGTCAGCAGTCAGGCTCCCTGCTGCTCTCTGGCTTCTTTATCACGACCTCTCACTGTTCTCCTGGACCAAAATGACCACCCCAGATCATCTCTGTATGATTCCAAGTCAAGCATTTACCCGTGACTAACAAGTGCAGTGGTTTGCAAATTATCAATTCATCAGAATCAGCTGGATAGCTCTCTCAAACCATAGAGGGGCCAGTGTTGCACAGTAGCTTAAACAGCTGCTTGCACACATCCCATCTGAGTGCCGGTTCTAGTCCCTGCTGCTCTGCTTCCAATCTGGTTCCCTGCTAATGCACCTGGGAGAGCAGTGGAAGACAGCCCAAGAGTTTGGGCTACTACCTGCTGCCTCTCAGGAGCTAGGAGGAAGCTGGATTGGAGGCAGAGCAGCAGGGACTCAAACCAGCACCCCAGTATAGGGTGCTGGCATTGCAAGCAGTTTAACCTGCTGAGCCGTAACACTGAACTTTAGCTCTTAAGTTCCCTCTGGAAGATAATACACTTTGTGATTTCTTTATTTTTTATTAAAGTTTATATTTTTTGTTTTGTTTTTGTCTTTTAATTCCATTTGTCCATGAATTCTTTTTTAAAAGTTTTATTTATTTTTCATTTTTTTGAAAGGCAGAGAGAAAGAGAGAGATCTTCCAACCATTGGTTCACTCCTCACATTTCTGCAGCAGCTAGGGCTGGGCTTGGACAAAGCCAGGAGTCTAGAACTCAATCCAGGTCTCCTATGTGATTGGCCGGGATGCAGGTACTTGAGCCATCGTCTGCTACTCCTCAGGGTGTGTGTTAACAGGAAGCTGGAATAGGAAACGGAGGAGCTGGGATAACCAGGCTCACTGATATGGGGTGCAGGGGTCCCCCTGATGTGCGATGGCGACTGATCTCTTTTCGTACTGCAATAGCTAAGACTATATAATGTTGAAATGCAGTAGCAAAAGAGGATGTCCTTGTCTTGTTCCTAATCTTAATGGGAGAGCTTCAAGTTTCTCCCAGTTAATTATGTTAATGAATGGTTGTTGTATAAAGTACTTTTTCTGTGTAATGTGGCTTTTCTTTGTTGATCTGTTGATGTGATAGGGTACATTAATTGATTTTTGAGTGTTGTACCAGCCTTGTATACTTGCCATAAAATCACCTGGTCATGGGAAAGTATATGATTCTTTTTATATACTATCGGGTTTGATTGGCCTATATTTCGTTGGGGGTTTTTGCATCTGTGTCAGTGAGAGATATTAGGCTATAGTTTCTGGTAATATCCTTGTGTGGTTTGAATATTGGGGTACTGCCAACCTCACAGAATGAGTTAGGAAGTATCCTTTTGCTTCTACCTTCTGGAAGAGATTGTAGAGAAGTGATCTGATTTCTTCTAATCTCTTAGTGGAACTTGCCTGAGACCCCTCTAGGCCTGATGCTTTCGGTTTGGGAAGGTTATTATTGATTCAATTTGTAATGACTGTAAGACCATTCAAATAGTCTCTTTCTTTATTGTATAGATTTTGACAGATTGTATTATTCAAGGACTCAGTCCATTTGATCTAGGTCATCAAATTTGTAGGCAGCATTGTTCATAATTTTCTCTTATTGTTCTCTTATTTTTTTAAAGATTTATTTATTTGAAAGAGAGAGAGAGAGAAAGAGAGAGAGATCTTCTGTTTATTCACTCTCCAAATCGCCACAATAGCCAGAGCTGGGCTAGGCTGAAACCAGGATCCAGGAACTCCATCTGGGTCTCTCATACGGGTGGCAGGGACCCAAGCACTTGAGCCATCACATCTGCTGCCTCCAAGGTGCATTAGCAGGAAGCTAGATCCAAAATGAAGCAGCCAAGATTCAAGTCAGGCACTCCGACATGGACTGCAGGTGTCCCAAGCCATAGCTTAACTCCCTGAGCCACACTGCCCTTCCCCATCTTCTTTTCTAATACATGAATTGATTGCTATAAATTCTCCCCCAGCACTGCTTTTTTTTTTATATCTCACAGATTTTGATGTTATATTTTATTTTTAAAAATTTCTCTTATTTAAAAGGCAGAGAGACAGAAAACAGGGAGATGGTCAGAGAGAAGTCTCCCATCTGCTGGTTCACTCCAAAATGCAAAGAACAGCCAGGACTGAGCTAGGCCAATGCTAGGAGACTGGAACCCTATCCATTTCTCCCACACGGGTGGCAGGAATACAGCTCCCTAAGCCATCACCTGCTGTCTACAGGGTGCAGGTTAGCAGGAATCTGAAATCCATCGGGGAGCCAGGACTTGAACCCAGGCACTGTGACATGGGAGGCAGGCGTGTCAGGCAGCGTCTTAACCATGGCACCAAATGCCTGCCCCAGTAAGTTGTGTTTTTACTTAGATTCCTCTCAAGATGTCTTCTTTGACTCATGTGTCATTTAGAACTGTGTTGCCTAATCTTTCCATGTTTGGGGATTTTTATGCTTTGTTATAAATTTCTATTTTAATCCCTTTGCAGTCCGAGAACAGTGTGCGGTTTCTGTTCTTTTAATTGTGTCCATGTGTACCTGATGGCCCAGAATGTGGTCTCCTTTGCTGCATGTTCCGTAAGAGCTTCCGAAGGCTGAGCGAGCGGCTCTTGTCAGACGCAGCAGCCTACAGATGTCAGTTACTCCAAGCTGAGTCCAGCTCTAGCCCTGTGGTTTTCCAGCTGTGAGCTCTGCCCATCCTGATAGAGGGTGTCATGGTCCCTGACTAGAATAGTGGATCCAGGGGCAGCCACTTGGCAGAGCAGTCAAGATGCCACTGAGACAGCCCCATGGGAGTGCCTGGGTTCCAGGGCCGTCCACTTCCAGTTCAGCTTCCTGCGAGTGTGCACCCAGAGAGGCAGCAGACAGGGACTCTAGCGCCCGGGCCATCTTCGGCCTCCAAGATCCCAACAAGCACACCTCGATTTCAGCGCAGTACTCCTGGTCCTCCTTTCTCCATCTTTGCTGGGACCCGATGCTGAAGCCGCTGAAGCCGGAGACCCCAGCTGTCTTGAGTGTCCTCAGCCTTGCGGGCATTTGCGCTTGTGTGGGAAGTGGGCGGGGCGACTTTAAAGGGGCTCCCTGGTCAGGCTTTGCCCTGAAAACCTTGTGCTACTGGGGCTAACCCGGAGCCTCGGCGTCCAACAGTTCCTAAAAAGTTAAAAGGGTGGTTTCACGTTCTTAGTTGTTTCCCACAAAATGGGAATGAATTGATAATTCTCTGAAAAATGGACCCTGGAATTTCTAGTTGCTGGTTAGAAAAAGGCCCAACGTGGTAAGAAGGCTGATATTTGACTCGGTAATGTTTCAGAGTTGCAGAATTCACAAAGCACATGAAATAGGAAGAAGGAGACTCTGGCCTGGAACGCCAGGAAGTCACCACTGTTGAGTTATAATCACAGGGTTGTTGAGGAGTGTTTTCTCCGTGATTTTATTAGGTTCATGTTTCATTTCCCAGTGAATACTCAGATAGTACTTAGGTATCAAATAGTCAGCCAAATATTAAACTCTTATCTCTGGGGAATAAAAGTTTGAAAAATGTGTTCAATATCTCTAGTATTAAAATGGAGAGAGATTTAATATAGAAATAAAAATTTTAAAGCATATTAGCTAATCAACATTCCCATGGTGAGAAATACTATATTAAATATATATAAACCCATTATAAGTTGAAAAAGAAAAAAACTGAAAATTCGCTGTACTACGAAGTGGTAAGAGCCGAGAGGATTAAAAATTGAGGGTCATTTAAAAGCTCTGTGTCATTGTACTTCAAAAGCACCATGGAGACAGCAGACTTTTTTCCTTAAAGCTAAAAGGAACTTGTTGGTGCTTAGATGTCATCTGGTTTGTCGTCGTCTTCTTTTATTTATTTATTTATTTATTTATTTATTTGAAAGGCGGAGTACAGAGAGGCAGAGAGAGAGAAAGAGAGAGAGAGGTCTTTCATCCGCTGGTTCACTCCCCCAAATGGTTGTAATGGCTGGAATTGGGCAGATCTGAAGCCAGGAGCCAGGAGCTTCTTCCAGGTCTCCTACGTGGGTGCAGGAGCCCAAGCACTTGGGTCATCTGCTGCTGCTTTCCCAGGCCATAGCAGAGAGCTGGATCAGAAATGGAGCAGCCAGGTCTTGAACCAGCACCAGTATGGGATGCTGCGGTGGCTTTACCCACTATGCCACAGCGCCAGCCCCTGTCTTCCCCTTTTATAGAAAAGCAACGCACAAGAGTTTAGCCATCAGATTAATTTTTCTAATTATATTCATCCTAGCTAAAATCTAATGGGCTTTACATTTGCCGTTTCGTGGCCACCTCATGCTGACGTAACACAAACTAGAGACACACCGGCTGGCAGAGGAAGCCTACTGTGCTGGCTGCTGATCTGGGGTTGGCCGCAGGCCCTGAGCGGGCACGGTCGGGAGCTGGTAGTTAGGATCGCGCTGTGCTCCCCGAGGTGTGAGGTCTAAGAGGTGGGGGTAGAAACAGTTTGGGCTAGAAGCTGAGTCCCCGCCTTGCATCTGAGCAGCATAGATGCAGCCTTCCCAGAGCAAGGGAGGAGTCAGGTGTCACCGCTGCCCCCTAGCAGAGATCTCTTGGGATAAGAGAAGCAGGTGTAAGAACTCCGTTTTGTAGTCTAGCCTGTAGGGGATGCCAGGCAGGCATTGAAAGGCATGGTTAGCGTTGTAAGTGTTAACGCTTTCTTTCAGTAATGACATTAATTTTTCCATCTTGGTGATATGTTTCACAGGCTCAGAAAAAAAGTTTGAATCAGAGTCCCCCCATGTCCGCAGACGGCCTGGGGCGGGCGCAGATGCACCACCAGGTTGGAGACTTTGTAGTAAGCTCCCCTCCGTGGGGCCCTGCCCTCCCAGCACCACAGAAGCCTCCCTCACCTCCCTCGCCCCACGTGGGATCTTTCTGACTTAATCTCACCTCCACCCTGCTCCTTGGCCTTGTCCCTACCCTTTCCACCCGAATAATACGCCATCTTGCAGTGGCGGGACGAGACCATCCGTTGCAAGATGCTACCACGAAAGGAAAAAGTGCGTCTGGTTAAGTTTTGTGACAAAAATATGCTTTTCAGAAACAGTGAAATCCAGAACTGCATGGCCCATGTGACCTGCGATCACCTGCTGTGGCTTTATATACGCCCCCTCCCCCAGCCCCCAGCCCACCCCAGTGAAGCAGGGCAGGGTCCGTCCATGTTCCGGTTCTCCTAAGGCTGTTGAGTCGGCCTGAAAGAGAGACAAAGCTCGAACACTCTCAGGCAGTGCCCTGAAGTTGCCTTTTGGGGTCCATCAGTATTGATAGACGACTGGCTTGAGGTCTCATTCTCAGACTAGGGATAATTTGGAACTATAGCCCTTGCAGCTTCTTTTTATTATCATTTAATTAGTCAGATCCTTGGTTCTATTTATTACCCAAAGAGGTTTTAATTACCCTCACCTCGGCCTCCAGGGCTTGTGGAGAAATGTGCTCCCCTGCTCGCCTTCCTCACAGCCTTCCTGAGAGAGAAGCCCCTTTCAGAGTGTGCAGGGGGCTGCAGACAGAGGGGCCGCGCCCCGGGCCTGGGTCATTGCCTCTGTTGAGCGTGTCGTGTGTATTAATTCTAATAGGACAGGATTCTGGAACTGCACAACCACGGCAGGAAAAAGTAGTCGGATCACCTCCTGGCCCGCCGGCTGTGCAGGTAGGAAGCCTTGCCGTCCTCTCCTCCTGTCCGCAGTCATCGGCTTTGTGCTCGCCGTGGGGCCTCGGGAGCACCGTGAGCCTGGGCCCTCTGTGCCCGCGGAAGTGCGCTCACTGAAGACTCAGCCAGTGGGGCTCGCCTGGTTTGGTTTCTGCTCCTAGGACGCGTGCCCAGGGTATTTCTGACATATTCATAATGCTCCATTAAGCCGTCACTTCCTCACGGTCGGGTGAATACGGCGCCCGCAGCCAGCACTGGCCAGGCCCTCCAAACACACAGTTCCCTGTGGAATGGTATCGCGTGTTGTCATTTCAAGGAGGGATTTGTTCTTCCTGGTTGTGCTGAGAGGTTTGTTTTCCTGTGCTAGCAGCCAGGAACATAAGGAGTAGACAGTCCCTAAGGTCTTTTGACCCAGTTTAGCTTCGGAACCTCGAAGCATATCAAACCACTAATGCAAAGAGGAAGGAGAGGCCGTCCGGGCCAGGAGGTTAAGCCACCACTTACCCTGCTCCCAGTCCGGCTTCCTGCAAGTGCTCCTGGGAGCTAGCAGGTGATGACTCAGGTGCCTGGTTCCCTGCCATCCACATGGGAGACCTGGATGGAGTTCTGGGCTCCTGGCTTCCACCTAGCCCAGCCCCAGCCCCAGCCCCATCTGTTTCAGGCATGTAGGGGATGAACCAGTGGATGAAAGATCTCGCTGCCCGTTTCTCCCTGTTGCTCTGCCTTTCAAATAAGTAAATAATAAATAAATCTTTTTAAAAAATAAAATAGAAAAGAAAGGAATTTTTGTTTGTTTGTTTTGAGTTTACTAATGCCTTCATGTCTTCTCCTTCACACCCACCAATTACACCAATTAATAGTTTAATGAGGCCTTGCACAGTCTAGACTTTCCTGGCACACGTCATGAAGGATCTGTTTAGTTCTAGGGCTCTGCCCTAAGGCACGTGTGTCACCTCCACACCGTGTAAGATATGCCCTATTAGACCACACTTGGACTGTTTGTAACAGGTGCTGAACAATATTCGCTCTCTTACTTACCATTAAGAAAATGGATTCAGTAGCATCTACCCAGCACAAATGTTTGTGGAGCTGGAACCCAGGATATATTTATTCGGAAACACAGTGATGCATTTGTAGGACTTAAGGATTCAGCCTTGGAGCACAAACTAGGTCCATCCAAGGAACTGGCGGGACAGCTTTCTGTAGTCTTGACACACAGTTTCCCTATGTGGAATCTGCATCCTTGCTTGTATTCTGTTTTAGCAGGCATATCTTGCAGTCTTAGAATGTGCCTGTGGGGTGGAGGGGCATCGTGGTGCAGTGAGTTAAACTGCCTCCCAGGACACCCACGCCCTGTAAGAGAGTGCCTGGATCAAGTCAGTCCTGCCTCCACTCCAATCCAGCTTCCTGCTAGCACCCTGGGAGGCAGCAGAAGATGGCCCATGTACTTGGGTCCCTGCCGTCCACATGGGAGACCTAGAGGGAGGTCCACGTTCCTGGCTTCCACCTGGCCCAGCTCCGCCTTGCAGGCGTTTGGGGAGTGAACAGTGGATGGAAGATCTGTCTGTGTCCCTCTTGAGTCTCTGATACTCTGCATTCCAATTAAATCAATATAAAACATAAACTTTAAAAAAGGAATATTCTGGGAGAGGTGTTTTGGAATATCTGAAATGTAGTGTGACCATAGATGCGCTCATGTGAGGTCGTGTTCTGCTTTGTCTGCAAGAGGGGTGCTCACAGGTGTGCTTTGTCTCCAGGTGGACGGTCATTCGGGAGGACAGAAAAGGCCCGCTGCCAAGCAGCTAACGAAAGGAGCCTGGTGAGTTCCCACAGTGACACATGGGCTTCGACTGTTGCTCTAGGTCCCCAGACTGCAGGAAATAACACGGCAGAAGTCGGGTCTCAATCATGCGTGTATTCACCTGCTGTAAAGTGTGCCGTGAGCATTTTCCCTAGAGCTCTTTTTCCTTAGAACCCCACGTACATCAGCTGTGGTTTGAGCCTCCTGTTTGTGCTCTCGTGAAGAACAGCTCCTTGACTTTCTACAGTCCAGGGGTCTCTGATAAACTCCCATGTTTAGAACAGAAATGTATGCATGAAATTTACATGGCCAGTGGTCAGCCAGCAAGTCCATGTGAGATGGACTCTCGTGGAGATGGGTAGAGCACACACTCAGCTCACGACGGTACTCAAAATAGGAGAACAGATCTCCTGTGCTGTGAATTAGGACATTCCTGAGTGTGAGTGTGCATGACTTCAGAGTTTGTACACCAAAACAAACTGATCTTTTGATTCCACTTCCCACAAACTTTTTGCAGACCCCTTGTATATGCTAGTTTCTTTGCATGTAGATGACCGTCGTGATTAGATTTGACACCTGCCATGGCTGGACAGTGACGTTGGCCATTTCTCTTTCAAAGCATTCTCCAGCAGTTACAGAGGGACCAAGCCCACGCTGTGACTCCCGACAAAAGTCAGTTCCGATCATTAAGTGATGCGGTGCAGAGGCTGCTCTCCTACCACGTGTGCCAGGGCTCCATGCCCACGGAGGAAGACCTGACGAAAGGTAAACACGGCTCTGACTTCAGGGGACCCTCTGACGCCAGGCGCCCTCCCTCTGCAAGAGCTGATACAGGGGCTGCATCACAGACCCAGCCTGTCCCTGGTGTCCCCGTCTGTGTTTAGGATTGTGGCTTATCCATCTCAATATTCTGGGAAGGGGACACCTATCAGAGTGCTTTGTGGACAGACTGGGGGCACAGGATGCAGCGCACCTTGACATTGAACTGTGCTGCCTGTCCCGGGCAGTTCACGTCCCTGTCCCGGCTGCTGCACGTGGGAGGAGGCGGAGACGGCCTCAGCTCTCTGTCTGCTGATGGTTGCTGCTGGCCTGTTACATGGTTCTATTTTACAGCTGATGTTAGAGGCATTACGTTGTTGTTCTCCTGATTAAAGTTAAAATGGGCTATGTGGACGGTGGGGGGAAAAGTGAAGAAGCATGATGTGTGACCAAGGAAAAAGGGAGTCTAAGAAGAGAAAGTGGCCACGGTGTGAAGAAGTAGAAGCCTGGGGTGACTTACACTTTCTTACTGCTTTTTTTCCTGTCTCTCTTCAAAGTGGACAATGAATTCGAAACAGTTGCCACGCAGCTCCTAAAAAGGACCCAAGCAATGCTTAACAAGTACAGATTCCTGCTCCTCGAAGATGCCATGGTAAAGAATTGCGCTGCCAAGAGCTCCACAGGCACAGCGACTGTCACAGGGGAAGAGTCCAGGGGATGAGGCTATCAGACATAATTTACAGGGCACAGGTGGAGGCCGGCACTGTGGTGTAGCGGGTGGAGCCGTCACCTATGACACCAGCATCCCGTACGGGCACCTCTTCCCTCCTGGTGCGCTGGGGAAAGCAGCGGAAGATGACCCAAGTGTTTGGGCCCCTGCTGCCCGTGTGGAGACCCAGATGAGGCTCCTGGCTCCCGGCTTCGGCCTGTTGCAGCCAACTTAGGAGTGAACCAGCAAATGAAAGATCTCTCTCTCTCTAACTCTTACTTTCAAATGAATAAATAAATCTTTTTTTAAAGGCACAGGTGTTCAGATTATAGAAATATTTGGACTAGCTGCAGATAACGGCAGCTAACATCTGCTGTGCTTTCCTTGGTAAATCACGTTTCATCGGAACTATTATTTTCTCATTTAACAAATGAGGAAACCAGGATTTCGGTTAAACAACCTCCTGCTAAGTTTGCAGGGTTGTTGGTAGAGTTGGGACACAGCCCAGGACCCTGTGGGCCCCACACTGACGCTGCTCCTGCCTTTTACCCACCCAGAGGTGCAGCAGGTGGACTGGAGGCGCCTGCCGTGAGAACCGTTCAGCACAACATAGGCAAGACTAGCTGATGGCAATGTTAAAATCTGTTTTAGAGGGATCATGAACATACCATAACATTCACATTTAATTTTAAATGTATTTATTTTCTCTGCAAGACAGAGAGAGATCGCCCATCCACTGGCTTACTCAAAACAGTACTGGCCAGGCTGAAGCAGGAGCCAGGAACTCAATCCAGGCCTCCCGTGTGGGTGGCAGGGGCCCAAGTGCTTGGGTCATCACCTGCTGCCTCCCAGTGTGAGCATTACCAGGAAGCTGGAATCAGGAGCAGAGCCTTAAGATTTATTTATTTATTTGAAAGGCAGAATTATAGAGAGAGAAGGTGGGACAGAGAGAAAGAGAGCTCTTCTATCTGCTGTTTCACTCCCCAAATGGCCACCACAACCAGGGTAGAGCCAGGCCAAAGCCAGGAACCTAGAACTCCATCTGGGTCTCCCACATGGGTGCAGGGGCCCATGCATCTGGGCCATCTTCTACTGCCTTCCCAGAGACATTAGCAGGGAACTGGATCAGAAGTGAAGCAGGGGCCAGCATTGTGGCATAGCGGGTAAAGCCACCACCTGCTATGCCAGCATCCAGCTCCCTAATGCACCTGGGAAAGCAGAGGAAGATGGCCCAAGTGCTTGGGCCCCTGACACCCTTGTGGGAGACTCAGATAGAGTTCCAGGTTTCTGGCTTTGGTCTGGCCCAGTCCTGGCTATTGTGGCCATTTGGGAAGTGAATCAGCAGATGGGAGAGCTCCCTCTATCTCTCTGTCTCTCCCTCTCTCTCTCTCTCTGTAATTGTGCCTTTCAAATAAATAAAATAAATCTTAAAAAAAAAAGGCCGGCGCCGTGGCTCAACAGGCTAATCCTCCGCCTTGCGGCGCCGGCACACCGGGTTCTAGTCCCGGTCGGGGCACCGGATTCTGTCCCGGTTGCCCCTCTTCCAGGCCAGCCCTCTGCTGTGGCCCAGGAGTGCAGTGGAGGATGGCCCAGGTGCTTGGGCCCTGCACCCCATGGGGAGACCAGGAAAAGCACCTGGCTCCTGGCTCCTGCCATCGGACGAGCGCGGTGCGCCGGCCGCAGCGCGCCGACCGCAGCGGCCATTGGAGGGTGAACCAACGGCAAAGGAAGACCTTTCTCTCTGTCTCTCTCTCTCACTGTCCGCTCTGTCTGTAAAAAAAAAAAAAAAAGCGGCCTGAACCCAACTCAGCACTCTTCTGGGCTGCTTGTATCACAGGGTCGTTGGCTTAACCCACTTTGCCACAACACTGGGCCCCTGAAATGGCGTCTCAAGTGCACATCTCAAATTCTCAAGTTTAATTTTTTAAATATTTATTTATTAAAACGAAAGAAAAGAAAAAATAAATTAAAAAAAGAAAAAAAAAATAAAAAGACAAAAAAAGAAAAAGAAGATAAAAAAAAAAGAAAAAAATATTTATTTATTTTCATTTTATTTGGAAAGCAGTGAGAGAGAAAGAGAGACAGAATCCGACAGAGAGAGAGGGAGACCTTTCATCTGGTAGTTCATTCTTCAAATGCCTACAGCAGTGGGGCTGGGCTGGGCTGAAGTCTTCATCCCAGATCTCAGTCCAGGACTCCTGTGTGGGTAGCAGGGACCCGGCTAGTTGAGCCATCACCTGCTGCCTCATAGGGAACACGTTAGCAGGAAGCTGAAGTCAGAAGAGGAGCCGGGACTTGTACATGTGCATGTTCCAAGTTGCAGCCTTAACCACTGTGCCAAATCTCCACCTTCGTTTTTTTTTTTTTTTTTTTTTATTTGACAGGTAGAGTTATAGACAGTGAGAGAGAGAGACAAAGAGAAAGGTTTTCCTTCCGTTGGTTCACCCCCCAAATGGCTGCTAGGGCCGGCGCTGCACGAACCCAAAGCCAGGAGCCAGGAGCTTCTTCCTGGTCTCCCATGCGGGTGCAGGTGCCCAAGCACTTGGGCTATCCTCCACTTCCCTCCTGGGCCACAGAGACAGCTGGACTGGAAGAGGAGCAACCGGGACTAGAACCCGGCACCCATATGGGATGCCAGCACCACAAGGCAGAGGATTAACCAAGTGACCCACGGTGCCGGCCCCTCCACCTTCATATTTAAAGTGTGCAACTGGATGGTTTTTATTAGACTCAACAATAGATTGTCTCATTCACAACCATCACCACTGTCTAATTCCAGAATCTATTCATCACCCAAAGTAGAAACTAAAATTAATTTTGAAACATTAATTAATTAGAGAAAGGAGTAAGATATTTCAGGAAATAACGGAAAGACCAACCTATTCTGTTTTGGAAGTAGTTCTAAATTGCATAAACTTTAACCTATAAATTGGTCTCTTACAAGTCATTTTGAAGTTGAGATCAACTTGGAAAGCATATCTTGGAAGATTGGTTGAATGACGTGACACACTCATACAATATAGTGTCAGAGTGTGTGTGTACTTAAATACCTGTATCTGGGTTGGGGGTTTGTCCAGAGGCCACGTGGGATGCCCTCGGTGCATATCAGAGTACTTGGGTTCCAGTCCCAGCTCCGCTTCTTGTTCCAGATTCCTGCTAATGTGCACCCTGGGAGGCAGCAGGGGATGGCTCAGGTAGTTGGATCCCTGCCGGCTACGATGGAGACTTTGGTTGAATTCTGAGCTCCAGGGTTTGGCCTGGCCCAGCTCTGACTTCTTGTGGGCATTTGGGGAGTATTGGGGAGTGACCCAGAGGATGGAAGAATATCTCAACCTTTCTCTCTCTCTTTCTTTCTCTCTCTCTTCTCTTTCTTTGTGTCTGCCCTGCTTTCCCCCTTTCTCTGCCTTTCAAATAAATTTAAAAATAAATTTTAATGTAAATTTTTAAAGATTTATTTATTTTATCTGAAAGGCAGAGTTACAGAGAGCGAGAAATCTTCCATCACTAGTTCACTTCTCAAATGGCCGCAATGGCCAGGGCTGGGCCAGACCAAAGCCAGGAGCCAGGAGCTTCTTCCGAGTCCCCCACGTGGGTGCAGGGGCCCCTCCTCCACTGCTTTCCCAGCTGCATTAGCAAAGAGTTGGAGCAGAAGTGGAGCAGCCAGGAATCAAACCGGCACCCACATGGGATGCCGGCGCTGCAGACGCCTGGTTAACCCACTATGCCACAGTGCCAGCCCCTAATGTAATATATATATTTAAGATTGTGCCACCAAAGAGTCTAACAGTTCTCATATGTTCAACCTTTTCTGAAACAAAACTCAGACGTCAGAAAGGTCCAGCTGTGTCATTGGGGAGGAAAGGGCCAGGCGCTGGCCAGATCATCTTATAGCTGCTCCAGATTTGATTCTGGACGGCAAAGCTTCTATAACGGGGAGAGCCTTTATAAAAATGCACTGTAAAGCTTAGCGGAATAGAAAAGGGGGGTCACCCTACTGGGAGGATTTCTAAGGAGGAAAGGAGGTGTACTGAGCAGTCCGTGGAGCTGCCACCATCGTGTGCAAGCCAAGCGGTCTGTGAACGCGTGCGTGTCCTCCAGGGGAGACGCTGGGTGCTGGCGGTGTCCAAGGCACACACGGAAGGGACGCTTACGTTTTCATGCCCTGTAGTTACCTTGAGAATTTTGTACCAGCGTAAAAATTACCTCTCCCAAAAAACACATTTTTAAATAATGCATCAGATGTAAGCAGGCGAGATGGGACTGGGTGGGGCACCCAGAACCTAGACAGCAGAGTTGCATTTCTGATCGCCTCATGTATCCAAAGACACAGAGAGATGTTTGCTCCCAGCCAAAGGCCCTGAAATGACTGCCGCTCTCGCTTGCAGCGGATCAATCCCTCTGCAGAGATGGTGATGATCGACCGAATGTTCAACCAGGAGGAAAGGGCGTCCCTGTCGCGGGACAAGCGGCTGGCCCTCGTGGACCCTGGTAAGGCGCGTCAGTGAGCGTGGGGCCGGGGGCTGCACTGCTCGGGGCCACAGGGCCATGGGCTGTGTCACAGCTGACTGTCGGCTGAGAGACTTGCGGGTAGAACAGGGGTTCTGAGGCTGTGGGGCCGGGGAGGGGGTGGCCCAGAGGGAAGAGTTGTGCGCGCGTGCTCTGAGGACATCTCTTCTAGGAAATCCAGACTGGAATTTTGGTTCCGCTAGATGATTTTTTCCCTACTGTAAGCTTACAATTCTCCCTCCTCCTGTCATTTCTGAGAACAGAAGTCTGCCCGGAAACAAGCACGGTCAGCATGCTAGCAAGTGCCTGGCTGTGTGCAGGTTACAGCTGGGGGAACAGCAGTGAAACCGGGCCGGACCCCAGCTAGCGAACGGGCCGTCCTCGCCCGGCAGCTGCCTGCCAGCCACAAGTGTCCGCATTTGCCCACATTCTTCTGCCTTTTAACAATGAATTCCTTATTTTTTTTTTAATTAATTTATTTGAAAGTCAGTTATAGAGAGGCAGAGGCAGAGAGAGAGAAGGAGGTCTTTTTCCATCCACTGGTTCACTCCCCGAATGGTCACAGCAGCCAGTGCTGGGCCCATCGGAAGCCAGGAACCAGCAGCTTCCTCCAGGTCTCCCATGTGGGTGCAGGGGCCCAAGCACTTGGGCCACCTTCCACTGCTTCCCCAGGCCATAGCAGAGAGCTGGATCGGAAGTGGAGCAGCCGGGACTCAAACCAGTGTCCACATGGGATGCTTGTACTGGAGGCAGCGGTTTTGTCCGCCATGCCACAGCACCGGCTGCAGCAATGAGTTGTAATTTTTCCTAGCCTCTACAATTTCTTAAATCGAATGATGTTGTGATAATTCAGAGAATAGGAACCTTACCCACCCTTTCACCATCTTATAAAAGGAATGCCTTCCTCTCCACATTTTCTCCAGCTCTAGATAGGATTTTGTAGTCTAATGTTCTTGCATGCCATGTATCTGAAGTTTTTCATCATGTTGGAAATTTCCTATATTTTATTATAGTAGCTTGTTAATTTATTTCATCCCCTTACTATTGGACTATTAATTTTTCTGTGGCTTCACTCTCATTCCTCTAATGTCTTTTCTGGGACTAAAGTATAAAAGTTCTACCTTGTATTTGATGTGGCTCAAGACATTGACAAATAGAATATGAGGTGACTTCAAAAAGCTTATGTGAAATACATATTATGAAAAAAACTTCATGGTTTCACACATGTTGCCTCAAAATAACTTTTCAATTTCATTTTTCCATGAGCTTTTTTTAAAAAAATACATTTATTGATTTGAAAAAGTGACATAGAGATCTTCCATCCACTGTTTATTCCCCAAATGGCCACATAGGTCAGAGCCAGGCCAGGCCGGAGTCAGGAGCCAGGAACTCTACCCAGGTCTCCCATGTGGGTGCAGGGGCCCAAGCACTTGGGCCATCACCTGCTGTCTCCCTGGGTACATTAGCAGGGAGCTGGATCAGAAGTGGAGCAGCCAGGAGCTGACCTGGCACTCGGCTATGGAATGCCAGTGTCTCCAGCAGTGGCTGAACCTGCTGTGCCACAATGCCTTCTATGAACTTTCTGACGTCCCCTCAAACCCGCGGGCCTCACACTCGGTCTGCAGGGAGAGGCAGCAGGATCCTCCAGTATTCCCAGAAAAGAAGAGAATAACAGGGTCGGTGTCTGTCCCTTTTTCTCAGGACCTGAACTCTCCTATTGCCTTTTTTGGTGACTTGGCTTAGACCAGCCCTCCCTCCTCATCTTAGCCCCCCTCCCCTCTCTTCTTAGCCCCCCCTCCCCCCAGGTGACTGCCACAGAGGAGAGGCCACTCGTCCTTCCCCCTTTCCCCTTCCCCCTGCCTCCGTGCCCCGTGTACCTGTAGAGCCAGTTGGTTGAATGGAGTCATTTTTTAGATTACAAGCCTGTATTCCCTAGATCTCTTATTTTGAATTTGGTCAGCAAATTCCCGTCCACTGCATACATACGCGGTGTGGTTTTTTGAAAGCCGTATTTCGCTTCCTTACTCCGAGTGAATACTCTCTCCGCCCTGCGTGACAGCAGCCTGCCTTCCTGTCTCCGTCAGTGCCCGCAGCCCCTGTGCCCACCCTGTGCCCCGAAGCTGCGCTTCTCTGGCCGCCCAGGGCTCGCGCGTTTGGCCGCGGGCGGCGCATTCGTTCTGCGGTCCGGGCGCAGCGGTGCTGGGCGCCTGGCACACGGCTGCAGGGGTGCAGGTGCCTTCCGCCCTCCCCACGCGTGCCCCCTTCCCAGGGCCCGGTGCTGGAGGGGGAGCCCGGCTGCCACCAGCCCCCGATTTGCGTTTTCAGACCTTCTGAAAGCAGCCATTAACAAAAACGGACAGAAAATACCCCGGAGTGGACCGGGACGGAGCGCAGCGCCCTGCCCTGCCCACCGGGTGTTCCCACTTGTCATCCAGCAGCTTCCTCCTCAGAGCTGCGGCTCTGTAACCTCGGTCACTCCCCAGGGTGCTCTGGGGTGCCGGCCGGCCAGGGATGGGGCGGGGTGGCCCTGGGCACTGGCCGCTGAGGCGCGGTCGGGCGGTCCTCCCCTTCGCTCCTTAAAGTCCTCTCTGTTCCCGTTGCCAGAGGGTTTCCAGGCTGACTTCTGTTGCTCCTTCCAACCCGACAAGGCCGCTGCAGAGCCCCAGTTCTGCAGGAGCGACCAGCACGGCAGCAGGACCAGCAGCTCGCTCCATGTGACGGCCAAGGCCCCGGGCAGGGACCGAGCCAAAGCCGGCGTGGCCGAGCCTGCGAACCATGACCAGCTTCCTCTAGTGCCTAATCACATCGTGGTCTCTGCGGAGGGAAACATTTCTAAAAAAGCAGACGGCCTCGGCAGAGCACTGAAGTTGGACAGAGCGGGCTTGGCGCAGTACCGGAGCGCGTCGGACGAGAGGGGCGGCCGGAGAGAGCCGAAGGCCCGCGAGTGCTCCCCCGGCCCCGAGGGGCCCCGGAAGCCCTCCTGCAGGCCGGAGCCCGGCGCCGAGGGCCCGCTCGCCAGCATCCTGGGGGAGTCCCCCTCGGAGCTGGCGTGCAACAATTCCTTCCAGGACAGAACCTTGAGGAGTTCCCCAAAGAGCGACGTTTTACACACGGACGTCATGAAGGGGTCCGGAGAGCCGCAGCCGGACCTCCAGCTCACCAAGAGCTTGGAAACAACGTTTAAGAACATCTTGGAACTTAAAAAGGCCGGGCGGCCGCCCCAGAGCGAGCCCGCAGTCAGCGGCTCTGTCGAGTTAGATTTCCCCAACTTCTCGCCAATGGCTTCGCAGGAAAACTGCCTGGAAAAGTTCATCCCGGACCACAGCGAAGGCGTCGTAGAAACTGACTCCATTTTAGAAGCAGCTGTAAATAGTATCCTAGAGTGTTAATAGCAGCAGCGCCCCCTGCCGCCCGCCCCGGACACGATCCCCTCCTCCCTGGCGAAAGCAAACGGAACCGGCCTCCTGCCTCCAGCGCGCTTGACCGTTCATCACAGGTGGTTCTTTCTAATCTCAGTCCTGTTCTTGTTTAAGAGCAATACTCGTCGTGGTCACAGGGAGACCCCTGGAGCAAAACGAATCCTTGTTAGCAAGCAGTCTGATAGGCCCGACACATTTCTAGTGTTCTCCAAGTGCTTATGGTCATTTTTAAAATTTATTTTATTTTATTTTTTTAAACACTGTAACTCAATGAAACCACAGTATGCCTGGCCCTGGGTAAAATTTTGACAATCATAAGTCATTTGAAAAATACAGACTTATTAAAGAAAATCAAACAGCACTGATAGAAGCTGCTTTGTAAAAGAATATCCCACTGCATCTCCACATTTAGCCTTTGGGGTTTTTCAGTTTTGTTCGGTTTGGTCATCTTGAGGGTTTTTTTGGTTGTTTTTTTGTTGGGGGAAAGACCACGTGACTCTTCTCGCCAACCCCTCACCCCCGCGGCCGGCTCTGAGCAGTAAGTTGCTGGCTGCTGGCGACCCCTGTGGCCCCTCCCGGGAGGAGCCAGGAGCAGGGGGTCCGGGCCCCCCTGTGGGTCACTGCAGTGCTTCCCATGGTTTCCAGCATCTCCACTCTTGACCTCGGGCTAGGGAGTGCTCCCTCCTCTGTGGCCACAGCGTGCTGTGAGCTCCTTCCGCCAGGCTAAGGCAAGGGGAGGCCGGGAGAGAGCCATGAGGATTCTAATATGTATATATGTACAAGCATACATATATGTGAGCTACCGAGAAAAAAACACGAGTTTTGCTTTCTCTAATTGGACGTAGCCAACATCCCATGTCTGTTTCTGTTTGTCGCTGGGTTCTGTTTCATCTGACCTCTCTCCGCACCCTCTCCCACACGCGTCGCAAGCGCTTGCGTTTGAACACTATGTTGTAATTTTTCAGTTTAAACTTTAAGCGGACTTTGGCCCTGTTTATGCTTCTTGTTGTCTGCGAGCAGCAGCCGCCCCCGGCAGCAATCATTACCAAAACACAGACAAACCAAAGGTTACCAGCCAGCCCACCACTGAGAGGCAAGATCTGAGACACGGGATTCCCCCTGAGAGCCAAAGGATGCACCCTGGCAGGGTTCATGTTCAAGGGCCCTGTTCCCATCCGTGAACACCCCGGAGAGCTCTGTTTGTTTGTACTTCTTTTCCGGGAGCTTTCCCAGGTTCCTTTCATCCCATTTTGGTTGCTACTTCCATTCTCCACGCTGTTGTCACCATCACTTACCTCCTGTCACTGGGAAAGCTACCTACCAGTATCTCATGTGCTCCCTCCCACCGCGAGCGCGTGCGCACGTGTCTGAGCTGCGTGGACCCAAAGGCCACTCGGAACAGTGGGTACACACTCACTGGCCCTCTCATCTATTCTGCTTCTCCCCTGGCTTTAGAGCTGCACCCATGGTCTCCACCTTAGCATGTTGCCAGGATCTGCTCTGGCTATCCCCAGATTGGGGACACCCCCCCATTGTCATCACGTTGAGCGTTTCTTTTCTAGATTGGCCTATGATGGAAAGGAAGGCTTCTGATGATAGAAAACAAACAGCAGCACAGACCTGTTCCCTCCCTGCCCCTCTGTCCCACCACACAGAGAGGCACGGTGAGACAGCCCGTCTGCATCGTAGCAACGTCCCTTCCTCCCACCCCTGTGCCCAGCCAATAGATATCGGAAAATCTGGGCCATTTTGAGGTTACCATTTTTTCCTTGTTTGTGCCAATGTCCAAGTTGCAGGTTTCCCCTTTACCCTGTATTGTAAGATATTAGAAAGATAAGTTGGTATTGCCAGTTGGAATTTTCTGTTTGGGCAGCCCTGGGGTAACACCCCGCCCTGAACCCCGTGATTTCATAGGCTCTTCTCTTAGGGTTCATGCTCCCCTAATTCCTAGCAAGACCTAAAGATGGTCCCTCCTGATCAAATGTTTCTCATTGTGGAATTTGATGCCCAGAAGCCTTCTCAATAGGCTGCTTGTGAATTACATGAATTATTGCGAATCAGTGGAATTCTTAAGAGACAAGATAAGATTGATGTACAGTTGTCACTCATCTTTGTTCCTGGCCCTGCCCTGCCCTGCCCTGCCCCCCCAACCCTCGCTTTTCTATACGCCATCTTAGCAGAGTTTCTAACCACAAACACTTGTCTAGCAAATGGAGAGCCTAACTTACCAAAATGAAACTTGTAAATTTTTGTGTCCTTGTGTGTCAGTTTACTTTTTATGGAGGAAAGACTTTAGATAATGACAAATGAAGATTACAAAATGTACTTTACTCCTGTGATTAGGTTATGCGCACATGGGTCATGGCTCGCATGTGGAGCGCCCTCTGGTGGAGGGTGAGAGAGCTCAGCCTTGGATGGCCAGCATCCAGTTGTTCAGGTTCATTAGTCAGAGTTAAGTTTATAACTACTTGTACTCAATAACAAAAATCATTTTATTTCTTTCTCTCTCTCTCTCTTTTTTTTTTCTGTTGTTGTTGTGGAAAAGTGTGAATTTGTTATTAAGCAATTGATTTTCTGTGTCCTTAAGTACTGCCTAAAGATAAAGCAAATTTTAAACTGGCAATTACGAAAAAGAAATATTTTAGCTCTGAAGAATTTAGTAGACTCTGTTAGATTAGGGAGGCCTTACAGACTGACTTGACTTAAATAAGAGGACGCGTCACTCGCTGTCAGTGTGGTGTGGGCTTTATTTGCTTAAATACCTTCATTTGTATAGTATGTCTCACTTGAAATTGCTTTGTATACATTTTGTAAAAATATTTATAAAATGTTTTGTAAAAAAAAAGTATAACAAATTGCAGTTTATTTTGTTATGTTGGATAAATACTGTTAAAAGAAACCAGTCAGTAACTATATTGTTAATCCATGGTTAGGAAATGTTTAGTTGGAGATTACAAAATGAAACAACCATTGCAATACAGCCAAAGATTTGGGAAAATGTGCAACTGTGATTGTCTTGATTTTGCAAGGAGGAGTGGCTGCCTGGCCCGGAAGGAGCAGGTAAGTGTAAATGCCATTGCCAAAAGGCAGCACCGTCAGTGAGGGGCAGGGTTTTAACATCAGCCGTTCTAGCCAGTTACAAATGAAAACCAAGCTGCTTGGGGAGGAGAACCCCACCCCTACTCCTGTGGGCTGGGTCCTGGGCTCATCTGAGAAGTGGAATAAGGGAGCCTCACTCAGCCAGAAGTTCTCTTCAGTGTTTCAACCAGGATGAGCAAAGCTAAGGAAGTAGATAAGAAAACTATTATTTGACCAAACCGTGTGGAGCAGAACCTTTCCAACCATATCTGTAAAATCAGTCCCATGAGTGCCTGCTGTGGTCCTGCCCGCCCAGGTGTGGCTCCACCCAAATCATTAGGGAATCTTCCAGAAGGTGAAGTATATTTCTGGGGCAAATTTTTCTTTGTGGGCTAGAATTCATGCTTATACTCCTTTTTTTTTTTTTTTTAAGATTTATTTTATTTATTTGAAAGAGTTACAGAGAGAGTTAGAGACAGAGAGGTCAGTCTTCCATCAGATGGTTCACTCTCCAGTTGGCCGCAACAGCTGGAACTGTACCGATTCGAAGCCAGAAGCTTCTTCTGGGTCTCCCACTCAGGTGCAGGGGCCCAAGGACTTGAGCCATCTTCTACTGCTTTCCCAGGCCATAGCAGAGAGCTGGATCAGAGGAGGAGCAGCCGGGATGCGAACTGGCGCCCATATGGGGTGCCAGCACTGCAGGTCAGGGCGTTAACCCGCTGCGCCACAGCGCCGCCCCACCCCGTGGTTTAACTGCTCCCATTCCCCAGCACTAGCAGTAGCAGGAAATCAAGGTATCAATAGGAAGCTGTTCCCATGTATTGAACAGAAGTTAGAATAGTTACATCAGGCGATGGGGCCTCAGTGTCATCTGCAGCATGGCCCCAAGGTCAAGCCTGTCTCCCTGCCAAGGAGACACCTCCAGGCCCCACGCAATGGGAGTGTCCCCAGGATGAAGAGGTCAAAGGCAGGGTCATCCTGCTGCTTGGTGGGACCCGCATCCTCCCTCGACCCTGGGCTCAGGAGGCCTCTGAGGCAGGGAGAGTGGCCAGTGGGTGCCTGTGGGGCTGGTGGAGGGGGGACATCAGGGAACAGGAGGAAACCTCCACAGCCTCCAGCTGTGCTGTCCTCGAGGGGCTGGGCCCCACTCCAGGGTCTGGCTCTGCTTTAGCCCCGCGGTGCGCTCTCAGACGGGAGTTCAGCCCCACTGGGTACCCAGTGAAGGTGGACGGCGTTCACCAGCAGCCATTTCTGGAGCCCTTGGCTGTGTGGCAGCTAGACCCCGGGAAAAGCGAGGGAGTCAGAGTCTACGGGGAGCAAGCGCACAAATCCCTGCCACTGGGGGGCGGCCTGGGGCTCAGGACACAGTGGGAGCAGACGGCCCACAATGCCCCTTAGCAGCGAGCTGCAGCACGTCCCTGCACACCCTGACTCTTGGCATGGCTTTCTGCATTAAGTTCGAGAAAAGTGGGATGCTTCGTGCAGGGATGAGGAGCAAGGGTTTTGTAATTAAATGTGAAGTCTGGGGGGAAAGCTGGCTTCGCGCACACGCAGGCGTGGGAGCCCAGCCCAGGGTCAGGTGCATTCTGCAACGTGGGCCACCTGGCCACTCTCCTCTGCTGAAAGCCTCAGCTGTATTCCTCTGGGCGGCGGGAGTGGGGCCTCTGACAGCAGGTGCAAAGGCAAGGACGTTCTCACGGGAAAATCTCGGGTGGGCAGGAAGTGGGAGCAGAATCCGGAAGACAGCCACCCAGCAGCAGACGCATCCCTGCAAGTTGCTCTCTGCCTCAGTGTCTTGGCCTGCGAAGCAGGAAGAGTGTCCTGGCCCTGTACTTCCTAGGATGGGAAACTGAACAAGTGTGGAGGGTGAAAATGCTAGTGCCCCATCACTTCGGAAATAATTCAGAGAGCCGATTTTTCAGTTTTGCTTTTGGCCTTACCTACTACACTCTGTGTCCTTCCTCTGGCTGTCCTGTGTCTGTCCTCAACCCTCAAGGCTGTGCCCCTCACCTGTTCTCTCGCCATTCCTCCCCACTTCGGCTTGTTCTTCGTCAAGATCAAAAGCTGTGGGCCATGTTGTCTTCTCCAAGGTGTCTGCTCAACTCCCCTTCCTGCTGCCTGGTATCCCATTGTTGCTCTCAGAGGATGCACAGGGCAGAACTCAAAACAATGAAGCTGTAAGAGTCATAACCCGAGAACAGGGTTGGGACAGATGGGAGATCACAGATGGAGCTCCGCTGCCGTGTGTTGGGTAGGTGGTTTTGCCTTACTAAGAAGGCTTTGCTCAATTGTCTCTTAGGTAAAAGAGCAAAATCCCAAGTAATCTGAAATTGAAGGCAATACTGAAATAACTAACTCAAGGATGTACTGAGAAAGGGATTCTGGAAGCTGGCACTGTGGCATAGCAGGTTAAGCCGCTGCCTGCAATGTTGGTATCCCATATGGATGCTGGTTTAAGACCTGGCTGCTCCACTTCCTATCCAGTTCCCTGCTTATGCACCTGGGAAAAGCAGAAGCTGGTCCAAGTGCTTGGGCCTCTGCTACCCACGTAGGAGACCTGGAAGAAGTTCCTCGCTCCTGACTTAGGCCTGGCCCAGCCCCAGCTGAGGCTGTCATCTGGGAGTGAACCAGTGGATGGAAGATTCTCTCTCTAACTCTTTGAAATAACTCAAGCTTTTAAAAATAATAAAAGAAAAGAAAGGGATCCTGGAATCAATTCAGACAACTGCAAACTGTTGATCTTAGAGAGTCTTATTTGCAGGGCAGGCGTTGGGTGCAGTGGCTTAAGCCACCACCTTCATTGCCTGCAGTCCACAGTGAAGTGCTTGGGATCAAGCCCCACCTCCACTCCCAATCCAGCTTCCTGCTAATGTACCTGTGAGGCAGCAAATTATGGCTCAACTACTTTGGTTCCTGCCACCCATGTGGGAGACTTGGATAGAGCTCTGGTTCCTGGCTTCAGCATGGCTCAGCCCTGGCTGTTGCAGGTATTTGGAGAGTGAACCAGATAATGGAGAACACTTGTTCTCTCCCTCTCTGTTACTCTGCTATTCAAATAAATAAGTCACATAAATAAGACTTAAAATCTATGGCAGGTGTTTGGCCAAGCATTTAAGACACCACATCCCATACCAGAAGGCCTAGGTTCAATGCCTGCCACCAGACACTGACCCCAGCCTTCCTGCTAATACAGAGCCCAGGAGGCAGCAGAAGGTGGCTTAGGGACTTGAGTCCTTGCCACCCATGTGGAAGACCAGGACATTGAGTTCCGGGCTTCTGGTTTTGATCAGGCCTAACCCCAGCCATTATGGACATTTGGAGAATAAATCAGCAGATGAGAATATACGTATTCATTCTCTCATTCTCTCTCTCTCTCTCTCTCTCTCTCTGTCTCCCTCTGTCTTTCCATACATAAACAAAGGGATGGATGTTGTGGAACAACAATTTAAGCCACTGCTAGCAATGCCAGCCTCTGGCCCCGGCTCCTGATGTGGAAGACCTGACAGGAGCTCCAGGCTCCTGGCTTCAGCCCAGCCCAGCCCAGACCATTGCAGCCCTTTGGGGAGTGAACCAGCAGATGAAAGATCCACCCTCCCCCTTTTAAAGATTGATTTTACTTATTTGAAAGACAGAGTTACAGAGAGCGGTAGAGACAGAGAGGTCTTCCATCTGATGGTTCACTCCCCAGATGGACACAATGGCCAGAACTGCGCCGATCCGAAGCCAGGAGCCAGGAGCTTCTTCCAGGTCTCCCACGTGGATGCAGGGGCCCAAGGACTTGGGCCATCTTGTACTGCTTTCCCAGGCCATAGCAGAGAGCTGGATCAGAAGAGGAGCAGCTGGGACTAGAACTGGCACCCATATGGGATGCCAGTGCTTTAGGCCAGGGCTTTAACTGCTCCGCCACAGTGCCTTCCCCCTAATCCCACCTCCCACCCCCCACCCTGCCGCTGCTCTTGCTCTCACTCTATCATTCTGCTTTTCATATTTTAAATAACCCCACCAACACCTTCTTGTCCATAAAAATACATCTACAGCCAAAAAACCACCCAAAACCAAAAACAAGTTTCTGAGACTATTCTTTTTCACCTTACCTGTATTTTACTTTTTCTTTTTTATTTGAAAAGGGGAGAGAGAATGAATCTGGTTCACTCCCCAAATGGCCAAAACAGCCAGGGCTGGGCCAGATCAAGTTAAGGAGCCTAGAACTCCAGCCAGGTCTCCTATGTGGCTGGCAGGGGCCCAAGCACTTGCGCCATCCTCTGCTGCTTTTCCAGGTGCATTAGCAGGGAGCTGGATTGGAAGTGGAGCAGCCAGGACTTGAACTAGCACTCATATAGAATGGCACCAGCACTTACATAGGTTACCAGCCTTGCAGACAGTGGCTTACCCCACTGTGCCACGACACCCACTCTTGTATTTTACTTTTTCAAATGTAACCAGATGTCTAGTAGTATTAGACAGGAAGAAGGAAACTCCAGGAAGTCTTAGAGGATGGAAGCTGTCTTGCGCCAGATTAGTTTCTTCCATCATCACTCTGCTCAAGATTCAAAATCCCAGAAAAGTTTCGAGTCTCAGGCCCCCTCCCACTGGGAGGTGAGAAAGGGTTGGAAATGTCTCCCAAAGACTCTGCTTAAGTATTGGGAAGGCAAAGGTTTGTATTTGATATCCCTTACTGCTTCCAAAGTTGTACATGATGATGGCGAGCCCAGTTCCTAAGAGGAATGAGATGCTGTTAAGAAATGGAAATGGATGGAGGTGGGCAGGCCAAAAACTAAGAAACATCCACTGCTGAGAATTCAGGACATGAAAACCAGCTCACTGCATACAATGGCCGTCTTCCAAAATGTATTTAACCAATCGCTACTGGTGGACAACTGAAGTGGCCAAGAAGAGAACAGAGCCTGTGAGAAAAGACTTTAAAAAGACTATAAGATTTTTGGGGCTGGCAATATTTATTTATTTGAAAGGCAGAGTTATAGAGACAGAGAGAGAAAGCGAGCGAGCTTCCATCCACTGGTTCACTCCCCAGATGGCAGCAATGGCTGGAGCTGGGCTGATCCAAAGCCAGGAGCTTCTTCCAGGTCTCCCACGTGGGTGCAGGAGCCCAAGCACCTGGGCCATCTTCCACTGCTTTCCCAGGCCATAGCAGAGAGCTGGATCAGAAGTGGAGCAGCTGGAACTTGCACCGACGCCCATATGGGATGCCCGCACTGCAGGCGGCAGCTTTACCCACTATGCCACAGCGCCAGCCACAAGACTAAGATTCTTGAGGTGTGAATAGCTGTGCCACATTCTCATCAATAACCTCACTTTGAAAAGAAATCTCAGGCCAGCGTTATGGTGTAGTTGATAAGCCACTGCCTACGATGCTGGCAGCCCATATGGGCACCAGTTCGTGTTCTGGCTGCTTCACTTCCAATCCAGCTCCCCATTAATGTGCCTAGGAAAAGCAGTGGAAGAGGGCCCAGGTGCTTGGGCCCCTGCACCCCATGAATGGAAGATGTCTGTCTCTCCCTTTTTCCAAAAAAAATAAATAGTAAAAAAAAAAAAAAAATCTTACAGAGCAGGCATTTGGTGCAGTGGTAAGTCACTGCTTAAGACATCTGCATCTCCTACCAGAGTCCTGCTTTGAGTCTAGGCCATTCCACATCCTGGGAGGAGGCAGGTGAGGGCCCCAGCTGGTGGGTCCCTGCAACCCACATAGAGACCCAGACTGAATTACAAGCGCTTTGGCCTGGCCCAGCCTTGGCTGTCGTAGGTATCTGGGGAGTGAACGAGCAGGTGGAAGACATTTCTCCATCTGTCTCTCTGCTTCCAAAATAAAATGAAAATAAATAAATTTAAATTTAACAAAGAAAACCTTGGATCTTCCCCAGTGCTAGGGCACATGATCAGTGCTCAGTAAACACAGTTAGTGAACAGTTTTCTTCCTTTTTTTTTTTTTTTTTTTGACAGGCAGAGTTAGACAATAAGAGAGAGAAAAAGGTCTTCCTTCCGTTGGTTCACGCCCCAAATGGGGGCCACAGCCAGAGCTATGCTGATCCAAAGCCAGGAGCCAGGTGCTTCCTCCTGGTCCCCCATGTGAATGCAGGGCCCAACACTTGGGCCATCCTCCACTGCCTTCCCGGGCCACAGCGGAGAGCTGGACTGGAAGAGGGGCAGCAGGGACTAGAACCTGGGGTGCTGGTGCCGCAGGCGGAGGATTAGCCAAGTGAGCCGAAGTGCTGGCCAATTTTCTTCCTTTTTAGAGGGCTCCCTCCCTTGTTCTCTGGGTCAGTCTGGTGGGGCGATGCCTTTGGCACTGAAAATAAGTACTCTTGTAGCACCATCTACTGGCATCAGAAAGCCATTTCCCGAATCCTGACATTCAAAGTCCCATTTGAATATAAGTTATATAGTCAAAAATAGAAGGATTTTGAACTAATGTTGATCCAAGTTGTCTTATCTTTTCAAAGTGCTACCAGTTGAAAAGGGAAGCATTATGTTTACAAATCTGTTTTGAAACATCGGCCAAATTGTTGGTAGGATCTTTAATAAAGATGTTTGTCTCCAGCAAAGAAAAAATAAAAGGCCCCATTCAGCTGGGAGTATTGTTCATGACCCTGAAACTCCCTCTCCCTTCGGGATTACAGTACCACAGATACCTGTTATCCATTGGACAGGGGAAGTAGCAAAGTATTGGCATTTCTGTCATTTGTTTCCTGGTTTAATGGATGGCCTACACCTCACGGTTCCTCCTGTTCGGCCCATTTGTGAGACACATGGTGAGGCGCTGTGCAAATGAGCGTCCAGCGACAGTTCTGTGACTCTGAAGACTGTCGTGTCTTTGACGTTGATCCATCAGGTAGTGAGCAGCTCTGTCCATGACCCTATCTGCCTGGACTGCTTACTAGCGCCTACGGTATGATGTCTTGAGCAGTGAGCTCAGCCACAGTTCACAAGCCCCTGAAGGTGGTACCCACTGTGTTAACAGGTGTTTTCTTAGAATTCAATTCCCCACCCTCCAGCAGCACCCAATCTGTGGGCATTGGACCTAGCAGTTACGTGTCTGGGTCCCATAGGAGGGTGCCTTGTTTTGATACTCCAGCTTTCTGCAAATGCAGACCCTGGGAGCCAGGGGTGATGACTTAAGTTTGGCTCCCTGCTACCCACGTGGGAAACCCAGTTTGAGTCCCTGGCCGCTTGGCTTCAGCCTGTCCCCAACTGTTGTGGGAATTTGGGGAGTGAACCAGCAAATGAGGGATCTCTCTATCTCTGCCTCTCAAATAATCAAGGGGAAAAAAAAATACCAATCTAGTTAGGGGAACAAGTCAATGATATAGGATGGTGATGACTTTAAGTGCTGTTAAATTACGACATTACACCAGACCCACAGGATAAATACCCGGAGCCACACATTTGGCAAATAGCTGAAGCCATCTGTGATTGTCACAACAAGAATAGAAGTTCTGCTGGCATTGCTAACAGAAGCCAGAGATGCAGCTACACATTATGCAATGCATAGGCAGTCCCAAGAACAACTACATTTTGGACCAAAACGTCAATTATGCAAAGATTGGAAAACTGGCACTAGAGCCTTAGGACCCAGGATGAGCAAGACAGGCATGGTTCCAGCCCTGCCGGTAGCATGAAAAATAATGAAAACCGAACACGGATGCGCTGAAGGAACAAACACATCTATAATTCAAAAACGAAAACACAGCACCGCCACCTGGGACCACTCTGTTACACCATGAAAAACATTCCGGGAGAGCAGAGACCACACCAGAGCCCTGCTAATCTGCCCCTCCTCCAACCCCGGAATCAACACCTGCATCATAACAGGGTCCTGGCCTTGTGAACGCCTGAGCAGCGATGCTCTGGCGCCTTCCAGACGCCAGAGTCGTCTCCAAGGACTTGATGTAAACCCGGAACACGAGTAGCGCACATTCCCGGCGGCGGGTGCTACACGGGGGAGAGTTCGCAGGGGGCAGCGTGGACTGCTGGTTTCAGCTCAGCCGCTGTCAGACACTGTGCTAAGAGCATCGTAAGCTCCTCGGAACGCTGGGAGGTGAACGCCCCATGTCAGCCATTGCACAGGTAAGAAAACCGAGATACAGCGAGGTTAACCATCTCCCTCAAGGGTCCCGACGGAGCGGAGCGCACGGACTCGGGCAGCCTTCTCCACCGTAAGCCGTCTACAAACAACCGCTCCCACCACGCCAAAGCCGCAGCTCCCGGAGCTCCCAGCCCAGCGAAAAGGAGACCCCGCGCCTGCGCAGAGCGCCCGCCGGAAACGCCGCGTCGACGCGACAGCGGAAGCCTCAGGTGCATTGTGGGAAACGTGTTACTGTTCCCAGCTGATCTGCGGAAATGTTTCAGTGAAAGCAGCTGGGTTTTGAAAATTGCGAAGGAAGGTCTGTGTAACTACAGTCAGGAATCAGGGTTGGCAGGCCCTCTTCGCAGCGGTTCCCGGCTGTAAGTAGGCGCCGGCAGTGCTGGTCCTCCAGAGTGCGGGCAAGTACGTATAGACGTCTCTATGGTCAAGTAAACGTAGAGCGGCTCCTCTCGGCAACAACTGGGGGCGGTGCGCATGTGCAGTAGCTGCTGCTGAAGAAAGATGGCGGAGGAAGAGTGAGTGCTGGGTGTTTTGAGTTTCTGGAGCGGGGCGTTGAGTATCCGATTCCATCCACGTGTTTATGCCTTGTTGGCGCAAACTAAGGTGGACTGTAGAGCAAGGACAGTTTAAAATGTTCTAGGTTGCTGAGTGTGGGGGTGATGAGTGAGGCGCTGTGGGGCTGAGACGGGAGGGGGTCGTTTGGGTTAGCTCCGGGGCGAGGATTGACTTTCTACAGCGGTGTAGACAGTGCGAGATTTCGGATCACCCACTCTTTAAGTAGTCACCCTGTATATGGGTCTACACTTGCCCCAATCCCGTTGAGTTTCACTAGAGTCTTAATCGCTGCTAGTGTCTATGAAAGGCTTCGGTATTTAAAAAATAAATAAATAAAAAGCCTCACTGATGTATACGAACCCAGCGACCTGGGGATTCCTGAGTTTTTAAGGCTTTTGGGGAACGAGTGAACATAACGAACCCGTTTTGAGATCGAAGGGTTCCCAGGAATTTCATTCCTTGGGGATTTTTTTATGGACGTGTTCCCCAAAGCCTAGAGTATGGTATTGATGGGAACAGTCCACTGAGTGTTCGTTTCATAAATGTTATTGCTGCTAATCTCAAATTTCTATATTAGGCAAAGAAAAAGGATTCCATTGGTTCCAGAAAATCTCCTGAAAAAGAGGAAGGCTTATCAAGCCCTCAAAGCCACACAGGCAAAACAGGAGCTTTTGGCCAAGAGGGAGGTAATGCCGGGGAGCCGGGAAAAGGCGTTGGGATCTGTATTTGGTGAATCTCACTCAGCACGCATTGGTCTAGACTCCTTGGACGAGCCCCCACCCGACCCATTGTTTCAGATGCTCAGTGTCTTTGGAGATAAGTATTTAGAGAATGAGAAACAGATGCTTATTTTGTATTTCGTGGCACTTAACATAATGTTAGGTTGCATAACTACTTGTTGGTAAACATTGGCTGAAAGCACATTAGACTACTTTTTATTTCTCAGAAATCTTTAGGATTCGCATTTTCTCATCTTTTCTTGGATTTCTCACTTTTCCTGCATTCTAGGATATTGCAGTGAATCCGTGGGAAATGGAATTAAAAGATAACATTCTTTTGATGCAAAAAATTTTGGAAACATACATATATTGGGTCTTCAGAAAGTTCATGGAGGGGTAGGAGTATAGCCTATCAGTTAAGAGATCAGCGTTCCACATCGGAGTACCTGGGTTCATTCAGTTCTTGGCTCCAGACCTGAACACCAGCTTCCTGCTAGGCAGACCTTGGGAAGCAACAGTGATGGCTCAGGTGATGTGGGCCCTCCCACCTGGGAGTGAAGACCCGCTTGAATTCCTAGCTCCTCTTGGCTGCTGTCTGCCAGGCACCTGGGGAGTTAACCACCAGTTTGGGATTGGCTCATTCTCTCTCCCTCTGCCTCTCAAAAAAAATTCATAGGAATATGTACATTATGTAAAAATTAAGCATCAACTTCAAAACTTTGGGCACCATAAAAAAGAAATTTTAACTCCATTAAATACCCTCATAAGAATAGAGGAGGCTTGTTTGCTTGTCTTTGTAGAACACAGGGAGAAATGCGCTCTGTCAGTATCAGGAATGACAGCTGTAGGCATACAGGTGACTGTAGGCAGAACATGCCGATAACGACAGTCTGTCTTCTCTGACAGAGGAAAAGAAAAGAATTCAGGTTTAAGCGACTGGAGTCCTTCGTGCACGATTCCTGGCGGCAGCGACGGGATGCAGTCCGGCTCCGACGGCTGAAAGTGAAACCTCGAGCCTTGGAAATGCCAGACAAGCATCCCTTGGCCTTTGTTGTACGTCTCCAAAGGTAGGGAACTGGTTTAGTTTTGGATTCCTTGAGGCTAGGGCAAACTGTTGATTCAGCGTTAGGCCCCTTTCTGGGAAGATACAGAGATGCTAGACCCCAAGCCCCTAAGGCAAATCGTGCCTGGAATTTAGAGTTGAGCACAGTGTGCAGAGTTTCTGTCTGCAGGGTTCAAGTAAGTGCCCTGAATGGGAAGGGCAGGATAGTGGAGGCAGGGTGTTTGAGGATGCCCTCGCTAAGGCAGAAACTTGAACCTGGACCTGAAGCACATGAGGAGTTTACCAGTGTCGGAACTCCAACACATGTGCAGAGGTTGGGGGGGTGGGGTCGGTGAGCCCTCCTTATAGGAAACAGTGGAGTGGATGGAGCGTAATCAGCATTGTGGGGCACTTTCCACACTTCCTGGTACCGTCTAGCTGCATGTCCAGCTCTGCCACCTGCTGTGAAATGTGTGGGTCTGACTATCTGACCCCTGTCCTCTTTACCCCTGTTATCACTGCTTATGAACTCTTTCTCACTGGATTCCCCTGCTGTCCCACTCAGATCTGTGCTAGCCACCGCCCTCAGTGACTTTCAGGGAATCTGACTATGTCTTTGACTTAAAATCTTGAGTAGCTTCCACTGTGTGTAGAAACAAGTCCAGCTTCCTTAGCCAGTCACGGGTAGCCCTACATACCTTCTACCCCACAAATTCAGGAATCCCCTCTGCGCTCCTGTAGCACCCCAGACATTGCTGCACATCACGGGTAAGTGATATGTTTACTGAGTGTGTCTCCTGAAACTGAGTTTTACTATCAGTTTTCTTTTTTTTTTTTTTTTTGACAGAGTGGACAGTGAGAGAGAGAGAGAGAAAGGTCTTCCTTTGCCATTGGTTCACCCTCCAATGGCCACCGCGGCCAGCACACTGTGGCCGGCACACCGCACTGATCTGATGGCAGGAGCCAGGTGCTTCTCTTGGTCTCCCATGGGGTGCAGGGCCCAAGCACTTGGGCCATCCTCCACTGCACTCCTGGGCCACAGCAGAGAGCTGGCCTGGAAGAGGGGCAACCGGGACAGAATCCGGCGCCCCAACCGGGACTAGAACCCGATGTGCCAGCTCCGCAAGGCAGAGGATTAGCCTATTGAGCCACGGCGCCGGCCTTACTATCATTTTTTTAAGATGTGATTTATTTATTTGAAAGGCACAGTTAGATCTTTCTGGAAAAAAAGTATTTATTTATTTGAGAGGTAGAGTTACGGACAGTGAGAAGGAGACAGAAAGTTCTTCCTTCCACTGGTTCACTCCCCAGGCAGTCACAATGGCCAGAGCTGAACTGAGCTGATCTGAAACCAGGAGCTTCTTCCGGGTGCAGGGGTCCAAGTGCCTGGACCATCTTCTGCTGCTTTCCTGGGCCATAGCAGAGCTGGATCAGAAGAGGGTAACCAGGACCCATGTGGGATGTCGACGCTGCAGACGGCAGCTTTACCTGCTATGCCACAGTGCTGACCCGAAGCATAGTTAGATCTTTGATTCACTGGTTCACTCCCCAGATGGCCACAATGGCTCAGCCTGGGTGAGGCTGAAGCCAGAAGCCTGAAACTCTCTGGGTCTCTGTTGTGGGTGACAGGGGTCCAAGCACTTGGGCCATCTTCTGCTCTTTGCCAGGTGCATTAGCAGGGAGCTGGATCAGAATCTAGCTTGTCACAGGTGACAGTTTAACCTGCCACACAACCCAAAAGCCCAAAGTGAGCTTTTCAAGACGTGGTCTGTGTCTTTCTGTGTGGATGCCCAGGGCAGTAGCCCACATTGCCGAGTACTCGTGGAGCTGACCTGAGACAGAGAGCCTGACTTGTTGCCGTTCACTTCAGGATTAACGGGGTGAGTTCACTGGTGGAGGGGACCATTGCAAGACTTCGCCTGAAGAAACTGTTCAGTGGCGTCTTTGTCCGGGTCACCCCCCAAAACCTAAAACTGCTGCGGATAGTGGAACCTTACGTGACCTGGGGGTGAGTAGGATTTCCATGAGAATTCACATCAGCTCGCAGGCGAGTGTGTTACTTGCTCAGGGTTTCCTTCCTCAAGGCTCATTCTGCTGTGACCACAGTCATCAGATCAAGAACCCTGGGACTTGGGGAGGGGTCAGCTGTGCAGATAATGGTCTGAGCAGCAGCAGAGCTGGGCTTGGTTCCTGGCAGGCAGAGGCTCGGGTGGGGGAAGGAGAGGTTAGTTTTAACTTCATGTTGGAAGTGAGCTGGGGCAGCTCTTGGGTAAGAGTGCTGCTCCTCAAGCACTGAATGCAGCAGCGGCTTGGGGTTCATTTCCAGCTCTTCCCCGCCCTGAGCAGGCATCACCTGAGGCTGGAGTCACAGACTTTCAGCCGGGACATAGTCTCTGTTCTTGCATGCTTGTTTTTTCCCAGAGAAATTTTTTTGCTCGGTGAATATTTGTATCCAAAAATTTAATTACATAGTCAAGGCCACTCTAGTTTTTTAATCTCCTCCTTCCTTGATTCCCAAGCTCCTCAGCTAGAATGGGGTGGGGGAGAACTTTCCAAGCCTTTCCCCTCAGCCAGGCTGCAGGACCAAGTGACCAGTGTGCTACACGGAGCCCGCTGAATGCAACGGGACCGTGGTACTGCAGTGGCTAAGGCTCTATTTTATTCTGCCTTCCATAGATTTCCAAATCTGAAGTCTGTCCGGGAACTCATCCTGAAACGTGGACAAGCAAGGGTCAACAATAAGAGCATCCCTCTGACAGACAACACCATGATCGAGGAGCACCTGGGTGAGTGCTGCGGTTAGGGGTCAGTTAAGGCAGAAAGCGGGCGTCTTGATGTTGGACCCACGGTCTGTCTTTGGGGTCCCAGGAACCTGCCATGGCACCCAGCTCTGCATCTAGAGCTGTTATGGTTATGCTAGACCAATGTCAAATAAAGGAATTTGTGCCCTTGCATTTCTTAGGGAGATTTGGTGTCATCTGCTTGGAAGACCTCATTCATGAAATTGCCTTCCCGGGGAAGTATTTCCAGAAAATTGCGGGGTTCCTGCGCCCTTTCCAGCTGTCGGTGGCCCGTCATGCTACCAAGAACAGAGTGGGCTTCCTAAAGGAGATGGGCTCACCTGGCTATCGGGGTGAGCGCATCAACCAGCTCATCCGCCAGCTGAATTAGACGCAGGTGAGGCAGGGCACGGCTGCCCTTGGCTGACTGGGATGAACCATTCTTTGCCGTGGAATAGCTGTTTTTGCATTTGCCTTTGAGAGTATTTCAGAGTAGCCTTGACTCCGGAGGGGAAGAGGAGGCTGGTCTCATGGATGGAGACCTGCTTGGAACAGTAACTGCCCAATCAGACCATGAGGCTGTGTTTAACAGGCTAAAAAATGTTCACTAACATGGAAACTTCTGTATTGCTTTGGTCATTTAGCCGGAAATGGAGAAGAAATATTATTTTAAAAACTAGGGCCAGTATTGTGGCATAGCAGGTTAAGCCTCCGCCTGCAGAGCTGGCACCCCATATGGGTGCCAGTTTGGAATCCTACCTACTCCACTTCCAATCCAGCTCCCTGCTAATGCGCCTGGGAAAGCAGCAGCAGATGGCCCAAGTGCTTGGGCTCCTGCACCCACATGGGAGACCTGGATGAAGTTCTTGGCTCCTGGCTTTGGCCTGACCCAGCCCTGGCTGTTATAGCTATCTGGGGAGTGAACCAGCAGATGGAAGAGCTCTGTCTCTTCTCTAACTTTGCCTCTCAAATAAATAAAATCTTTAATAATTTTTTAAGAAAAAAATAAAAAACTAACTTCAGGGCAGATGTTTAGCCTAACCTTTAAGAACCCTGCATCCCACATCTGGGTCTCCATACCTGGCTCTGGCTCCCGACTCCAGCTCTCTGCTGATAACAGACCCTGTGGGGCAGCAGGTACTTGGGTCAAGTACTTGGGTCCCTACCACTCAACGTGGGAGACCTGGATAGTGTTCTCAGCTCCTGGTTTTGGCTGGCCAAGCCCGGGCTGTTGACATTTGGGGCATGAATTAGCAGATTGGAGTTCTCTATGAATCTCTAATAAATTGATTTTCAAAAATAATTTCCAAAAAGTTAAGAAATCTGAACTCTCTGAAATTGTATTTTATGCTGCTGTTACTCTTGTAGTACTACAGTTGTGTTTTTCTTCCTCAGGATATCTGAAAAGATGTTTTTTTGGAATTATTATCAAGTATCTTCAGAGAAGATTATCTTCCTTATCCCCGGAAATTGGAAAGGGCAGATCAAGGGAAAGATAGTTGTGATCATGGCAGGCACCTCCTCCCCACCCCGTTCCAAGGAGAGGTTCCACTGTCTTCCATCTTGGGTGCTGCCTCCTCTGGACTCAGCACCGACCATTGAGGAAGGAGTCTTCCTTTGTCACACCTTCTGTCCTGGCATTGATTTTGGTGAATGACTGGCCGGAGCATCTGTCAAGATTTCCTAGGACTTGGGGGCGAACAGGGCCTTGTTTTAAAGAGACTTGAAATACAGTCAGGAAGCGGAGCACCAAAACGTGCTCAGCTGTGTCTGCTGTGGACCCGTGTTCCAGCTGCTCAGTGACGACTCTGCAGGCACTCTCACTTGGCTGGCTCTCAGTGTGTCTGATGGCTTTTCTGTGCTAGCTTGCAGCTGGCATACTCCTTTTCTTAGCTCAGAATTTTTCAAAGGAAGGATCCCTTCACCGGGCAAACACACATACCCAAATATTTACTTGGAATTTCAGGGAGCTCATAGAACCCCTCTCAGGCAGCTGAGCCCCCGGGGCGAGGAAATCCAGCTCCTAAGGAGGGTTGGTCTCCCAAGCCTTCATCTTGCTAATCTCTGGTTCCGTGTCCTGCAGAATACCAGAGTTGACCAAGGTAGCATTTTCCCATGAAGCCAGTTGGGTGTTTTCCACTCACACACTGGCAGCTCTTGCGGCTTCTTGTGCCATCCATAAGTCTGGAAATGCCCACCCTGCCCCCTCTGGCTTGGGGGTTGAAGTTCTGGTTTCCCTGATGATTAAGCGTCAGATCAGGAAGTGGTGAACCGTTTTCTCAGTTTGGTGTGAGTGAAATTAGCACTGTGGCTTTTTAAGGCCCCAAATAAACAGCTTAGTTGGACCTTTTCCTTGCATATTCTAGACCCCAGAAGTCTTGCTGTTTATCCTGTTAATGACATAATAGGCCAGCAACAAGAGTTATGGGGAAATTAATCCTGGGGAGAGAGGGAGGGGTTAGTCAGTCAGTACATCTTTGTCTTTCATCAGTGGTCCAGCCCTAAATTGCCTCAGCTTGTGATCTAAGCAGTTGGTGAGGATGTGCCAGGCCTAAGTTAAACATGAAAACCTGCTTTAGGGCTGTGTTCCTGGGTCCCTTCAAATCAACTTTGCTTTAATTTTGGCTCATGGATCCCTTAAACATAGCTCTGAAATGAGTTAGCAGTAAAACAATGCATTAAAACTTGCCAGGTTGTGAGGTAATTAATTAGGATGGTTGGCTCCAGAGTTCACCTGGCAGAAAATGTTACTCTTATACTGTAAAACATTGTGAAATCGGATTACTTTAAAATGATGTATTACCAGGTCATGGAAAAACAGTTGTGAGTCTGGAAACACATGCCTTGTACCTCAGATCTGTCATACTAAATACGAGGACAGGCTGGGGTCATGGCTCAGTGGGTTAAGATGGCTGCTTGCAATGTGGACATCCCATGTAAGAGCACCAGTTTGGATCCAGCCTGCTCCACTTCTGATCTGGTTCCCTGCTAACAGGCCTAGGAAGGCTACCGGCTGAGTACTAGGCTCCCTGCCACCGCTGTGAGAGACCTGGATGGAGAGTGCTGGGCTGCTGGCTTTTGCCTGGCCCAGCCCAGCTGTTGCAGCCATTTAGGAAACAAACCAATGGGTGGAAGACCTCTCTCTCCCCCTCTTAAAAATATTTTTTCAAAAAATAAATACAGGAACAATGTCTCTGCTCTTCTGCACAATGAAGCTGATACCCTCTAGCCAGTCTGGTTATTGAATTATGCCAAATAGAAATAAATGTATAGTTCTTTATGAATAAAAAGTTTTCATAAGAATTGTGCTGTTTTTAATGTACCATGACACAGTTTCCTGGACAAATGGGACTACATTTATTGCTAGGAAAAGCTAGCCTATGACACAGTCCATGAGGGGGTGTTAGTGTGTATTGTTTGCAGTAGTCAACCTACACATCGGGTGCCTTGTAGGCTTTGTAGACGGAACAATCCAGTTTAAGGAGCAAGAGTAGATGCAGTGGCATCACAAGACGGTGATGGGAATTTGCTCTGCTCTAATTCTGGATCATTTGGCTCCAAGACACCAAGTCAACCTAAGTTGCCTTTTTAAGATGGTTTGGAATTTCAGTGTCTTTGAACACATTCTGAAAAGGTTAGAAAAAAAAACTTATTGGCTATCTGGAAAGTAGCCATATAAGATGAAGATGCCACGTGGCTCCATTACTACCAGAATAAATGGACCCCAGAGTAAAGCACTTCCGATCTCCCACACAACCCCTCCCTGTGGATTGGCCTGGGCAGGGTCTTTGAAATGAAAACGCACCGCGGGCAGTAAAGTATAAGCTTTGTTTCAGTTGCATGTAAAGAATCGAAAAAGGACTTTTTTTTTCCTTAACGGGTGGCTATGGTTCAGAAATACAAATACAGCACATCCTGATGATGCTTCCAGGATCAGCTCCAGTTGAGAGGCCACGGCTGGTTATCCAGGGTCGCGAGTTCCTGCAGGACACAGCCATGCGCCCCAGGTCTCAGCGGCAAAGTCCCTCGAACCTCAGGAAGCACAGTACTCATTTCCGAAGGCGCCGCTGCTGCCTCGGCGGGGCCGGGCCTCTAGCCGAGGGTGGCCGGGGCCTGGGACCCCGGGCCGAGGGCGGAGGCGCGCGGCAGGTCAGTCGGGCCCGCGGCCTCCCAGGGCTTGGGCTTCCGCGGGAGCACGGACGCCGTGGGCTCGCCATGGGTCGCCGTAATGTGCAGTTTCTCCAGACCCGGAACCTCCTGGCCCTGCTGAACCACCTGCAAGAGCTGCGCCAGGGTCATCGAGGTCGGGGCTGACCCAGCGGGTGCAGAGTCTCCGCCGTCAGACCTCAGACGGGGAAGGCTCTCCATGTTGGGCCGCGAAGCCTGACGGGAAGGCCTAGAAGCAAACACTTCCGGCGATGTGGGCGCAACCATCGTGAGAAGAGATGAAGGGAGGTCTAGACCATACCAAGCCCAGACGGGGGAGCACTTGACTGGCCGGCTGCGCGCAGAAACGCCGCAGAGGCAGACACGGCGGGGCCCAGCCCGGAGCTCCCAACGTGGAAGGTGCCTCAGAACAAAAAGGCATAGACTGCCAAGCTGTGAAGGCCGGGACAGAGCGGAACATGCGTGCAGGCGTGCCGCTGCGGGTAGCACGCATACCTGCTTTCGTGCCACGTCCTGCCATTCCCCGTTCCTTGTGCTCCCGAAGGCGAGGGCGGGCAGCGAAGGCCGGGCAGGTGTATGCAGCTGCTCTGGCTGCTGGGCCGGTCCATGTCAATAATCTTAAGGTTTCTGTCGTTGAAAGCGAGCCTGACCCGTTGACCACCACCTTAACCAAATAATCGAGCTTGATTAGTATTAGAAGGATGAACTAGCATCATTTGTCTCCAGCTGTGATGCTTAAGAAGCATACAACTCTAGTAATCCTCTCAAGAAACGTGGGGCCAGCATTGTGGTGCAGCGGGTTAACGCCTGCTGTGCTAGCATCCCATGTGGGTGCTGGTTCAAGTCCCGGCTGCTCCACTCCGGATCCAGCTCTCTGCTGTGGCCTGGGAAAGCAGTAGAAGATGGCCCAAGTCCTTGGGACCCTACACCCACATGGGAGACCCAGAAGAAGCTCCTGGCTACGGATCGGCTCAGCTCTGGCTATTGGGGTCATTTTGGGGAGTGAACCAGTGGAATGGAAGACCTCTCTCTCTGACTCTACCTCTCTCTGCAACTGTCTTTCAAATAAATAAAATAAATCTTTTTTTAAAAATGCAGACAGCAGACATTTAATGTAATGAATGCAAGACACCTACAGCCCATGTGGGAGTGCCTGGGTTCCATTTCAGCTTCCTGCTAATGCAAGCCCTGGGGGGCAGCAGGTGCTGACTGAAGGACTAGTGCCACCCATGTGGGAGACCTGGATTGTGTTTCCATCTCCCATTCCAACCCAATCTCAGCCCCTGTGGGCATTTGGGAGTGAACCATGGGACAGGAACTCTCGCTCTGTCTCCCTTTCTGTCTCTCTGCCTCTTGAATAAATAAAATGTTAAAGTCAGTGCTGCTGTGCTGCATCAGGTGGCCATGTGGTGGAGCAGACGGGGACTTGGAGCCTCGCGAGAGCAGACTTAACCCCAGCCCGTGGTTTCATCATGCGCACCTGTGTGATGAGACCCTAATAAAAACTCAGGAGACAAAGCCCAGTAGAGCTTCCTGGTTGTGGCCCAAGTCGAGTGGCTGGAGGGTGACCCAGTGACACAGCCCGAGTCCACAGGCAGAGGCCATGGCAGCTAGGCACCCAGAACTCCCCCGTCCCCATACCTCACCCAATGTGGCTCTGCACTTTGCTGGTCGGGCCGCTTTGACGTGCTGTCATCTTAACAACAGCATTTCCCTGCGTGTTCTGAGTTGTCCTGGTGAATTATCAAATGTAAATGCGTAATGGGAATCTCCCCCAACTTTGTCGCCCATCAGTAGGAAGTATGGGCGGTGTGGAGACCCCGGAGATTGCAGCTGACATCGGAAGTGAAAGAAGTCTTGTTGGGGGCTGTGCCCTTCATCGGGCGGGCATTTGTCCCGACTGGGTGGGGAGCACCCAGAGTAATAAAGGGAGGAAGGAGCTGTGCTGCCCTCTGTGGCCTGGCTCAGTCCCCTGGGTCGTCTACAGTTCTTGCGCTAATGATTTCCTCCCAAATCCCCAGCTTCACTGGCTTTCTGATGTCCTTCGCCCAAGGTCCACACCCAGCATCCTCACTGGGGGCTCTGGCTTTCGGCTCCACCATTGCTTTCTTTCCTGCCAGCCAAAGCAAGATGGAAGCTTCTGTGTGAAGTCAGAGCCTGCCTGGGGCGTCCTCCCAGACACAGCAAGGACAAACATGCTCAGATTCAGGGTGTGGCGTGTGTGCACATGTTTGCATGGAGGAGTCGCTGCAGGGTCATCATTCTCTTCTCTCACAGTGTCACTCTGTCACCGGCACAAGCCTGTAAGATGGTTAGGACGAGCCTTGGAGTTAGGGACGGCCAGGAGGTCCCTCAGACAACCCCTCCATGCACCACAGCTGAGCCTGCAGAGGGAGTAACAGAGCCAGGACTGAAACTGAGGCCTGCTGACTCCTGACCCAGTGTTCTTTCCCTAGGCTAGCCTCCTTCCTCGTGTGCCCTTGCTGTGCATGCAGAAGGTGGGGAGGAAGGAGTAGGAATGAGCCCATAGACAGAGGCAAAGACGGTTCTCACCCAGACACATCCAGAGCCTCTGCCAGAGTCAGCCAGGGCCCCATTGCTGTGAGGTTATTCCTGCAACAGGTGGCCAGGGCAGGTATCAACCCCGAAGTCTAGAGACTGGCTGCAGGTACCCCGAGCTCATTTATAACTCATACATCTTCCATCCATGATTTAACTTAAAAAAACATTCTATCTCAGTACTGGCATTGTGGCATTGCAGGTTAAGCCACTGCCTGTGACTCTGGCATCCCATAGGGACACCGGTTTGAGTCCTGGCTGCTCCACTTCCAAATCCAGCTCCCTACTAATGTCCTGGGAAAAGCAGCAGAGGTGGCCCAAGTCCCTGGACCCCTGCCACCCACACAGGAAACCTAGATGGAGTTTGGCTGTTTGGGGGGTCTTTTAAAAAATGGATTTATTTATTCAAAAGGCAGAGTGACAGAGAGAGAGAACTTCCACCTGCTGGTTCACTCCCCAAATGGCCACAACAGCCAGGACTGGGCCAGGCTGAAGCCAGGAGCCAGGAGCTTCTTCCAGGTCTCCCATGTGGATGCAGGGGCCCAAGCATTTGGGCCACCCTCTGCTGCTTTCCCAAGCCATTAGCAGGGAGTTCAAACTGGCGCCCATATGGGATACTGGCATTGCAGGCAGTGGCTTTACCTGCTACATCACAGCGCCAGCCCCTCCAAAATAAACTTTTTAAAAACTGTTAACTAAGGGCCTGGCTGCTTGGTTTGAATGCCTCCCCCAAGGCGCATGCGTTGGAAACTTGATACCAGTGCAACCGTGCTAAGAGGTGACTGGCTCATGGGGTCTCAGCTCCCATGAGTGGATCTACGTTGTCATCCTGGGAGTGAGTTTGCTATGCAAGAGTGGGTTTATTATCAAATGAGTTCGGTTCTCTCTCGCTGTCTCCCAGACTCTCACCCCTGAGATGGCTGCCACCGGGTTCCGACCCAGCCTCAGCAGATGCCGGCGCCTCGGTTTTGGTCTTCCCAGTCCCCAGAACTGTGAGCGAATCAAGTTTCTTTATAAGTTACCCAGCCTCTGGTATTGTTATAGCAGCGCAAAGTAAGCTAAGACAACAACGGACTCAGTCTATTCTTACAGACTCAAGGAGGAAAGATTGGGTTCAACCCAGTGCAAGCATTGGTTGGGAGCATTTGGCCGTGCACGGTGACAAATACTGGAGTAAAGATTGCTCCTCCTCCAAGTGGGCATTTGGCAGAATGGGGGTGGGGGCATCTGGGTTTGAGTCCCAGCTGCTCCATTTCCAATCCATCTCCCTGCTAATGAGCCTGGGAAAGCCTGGGAACATGGCCCAAGTGCTTGGGCCCCTGCATCCACATGGGAGACCCGGATGAAGCTCTTGGCTCCTGGCTTTGGTCTGGCCCAGCCCTGGCCATTGTGGCCATTTGGGGAGTGAACCAGCAGATGAAAGCTCGCTCGCTCTCTCTCTCTCTCTCTCCGTTCACTCCCCCTCTCTGTCACTCTGCCTTTCAAATAAACAAATAAATCTTAGAAGGAGGAGAAGGCGAAGGAAGGAAGGAGAAGGGGCAGTCAGGACTCAAACTGGCGATGCCATAGGGGATCCCAGCCTTGCAGGCGGCGGCTTCGCCCACTGTGCCACGACACCAGTCCCTGAGGTCACCTTCTGAGCATACGGGGCTAGCCTGAGCCTGGCTCTGGAACCAGACTGCATGCAGGTCCTAATCCTCCCTCTGGCCTTTGGAGCAAAGCGCTTCACTGTCTCCACTGCAGGCTTCCTGTTGGGGGAGTGAGGGGTGCAAGTGCCAGCGCCCCAGGATGCCCAGGAGGTGAACTGTGGTAATGAAGGGTGCTTAGCCAAGCTGGGCCTGCAGAGCCTTCTCAGACCCTGTCTCCGCCCCCTCCACCCTGCCTCTGGGGATGCGAGTCCCAGGATGCCTCCCAGCCCCCTCCCCTCCAGCTTCTAGGTTTGGCCAGCGGAGTTGGGGGGGGGGGGACGCAGAGAGAGAGAGGGCAGGGGGAGCCCTGCTATGCTGTCTTCCTCTCAGCAGCACCACGGGCGGCAGCTCTGGCTTTGGAGCCTGAGCCCGGAGCCTCTGCTCACGGCCTCGGGCTTGTGACTGGTGCCGGCCACTGCACTGGGGCTGGGACTTCCCCTTCACCCTGCCCTTGCCTCTGTGAAGAGACACTTCTTTTAAAAAATTATTTATTTGAAAGTCAGCTACAGAGAGAGAGAGAGAGAATCTTTTGTCTGCTCATTCACTCCCCAGGTGGCTGCAACAGCCAGCACTGGGCCAAGCTGAAGCCAGGAGCTGGGACCTTCATCCGGGTCTCTCACATGGGTGGCAGGGGCCAAGCACTTTTCCCACGCATATTAGCAGGGACTTGGATGGAAAGTGCAGCAGCTGGAACTCTAACTGGTGCCCCCATGGCAGCAGCTTAACCCATCACACCACGACACCAGCCCTTAAATAGACTCTTTATTAAATTCTGCTCAAATTACCCAACTATCAGTGGGTCATCTGCTCCCTGCGCCTGCTCACCAGCATGGGAGCTGACTCTCAGAGCAGCTCGCACAGGGTACGAGGATTGAGCTGATCCTAAATTCAAGGAGTGCAGGGGTGGCCTTCTCCCGGAAGAGGAGAGGCACCTGGGTAGCCCCACGTGGCCATGTCCTCATTGTGTATCTTTGGGGGGGCGGGAGAAGTGCACTGTGGTTACTCAATGTGGTGGCTTCTGCAGGAACCTGCTGGGGGGAATGAGGACCCCAGCATGTGGCCGGGAAAGGGAGTGAGCAGCTCAGAAGCAGCCCACACTCCTGCAGGCCCAGTGCACGTGGCTGGTGGAGGTTGCCAAGTTTCAGTGCTAGCTAAATGCTCCTCCCTGCTGAAGTCTCTCCTGCTAACGAACGGCATTGGTCCGTGCCAGAGCTCACACAGAGATTTGGGAGACTTGAACCCCACCTTCCCCCCGGAAATTCTCTCGACTGTGGGTATACCCTCCTCTCACATCACTCCCCCTCCCAGGACATCAGCCACAGAACCCTCCCCACCCCCACCCCTCCTGGACTCCAGGATGCAGCAGCACAAGGCCCACGCAGAGAGGACGTCCAGACCTTGCCCGTCAGCCTTGGCAGGTGCGCTGGGAGCATGTGTGGGAGTGGGTGCTAAGGGAACTGCACCCACGAGGGCGGATTGCAAGGCTCAGCTAGGCCAAACCGTTGGCCATGGAGGCTCATCCAGCATTTGGGATTTAATGTGTTGGCTCAAGCACCTGAGCAGGGCAATAATAGCCTACTAGGGCTGTTAATTAAGCCCTGGACTTAATGGCAGCCTAATTTAATACCAGTTAATAAGCTTGAAATGCCAGAACCTCCCTGGCACACCAGAGAGGAAGGAATCAGAAAGGCCGGGGAGATGGGAACTCTGGGTGAGTTCTGTGCGTCCTGCTCAGCTCTCCCACGCTGCGGATTGCAGGAGGGCCTGGAGGGGCTGGCGTTGTGGCACAATGGGTTGAGCTCCCCACCTGCTGCTTGCTGCACTGGCATCCACTATTGGAGTTCAAGTTCAAGTCCCGGATGTTCTGCTTCTGGTCCAGCTTCCTGTTAAGGCGCCAGAGGAAGCTGGCCCAAGTGCTTGGGCTCCTGCCACCCACGGGGGAGACCCAGATGAAGCTCCTGGCTTCAGCCTGGCCCAAGCCCTGGCTTTTGAAGCCATTTGGGGAGTAAACCAGGGAATGGAAGGTCTGTGTGTGTCTGTCTGTCTCTCCCTCTCTCTCTGTCACTCTGCCTTTGAAATAAATCAACATTAACTAAAGAGAGGGTCTGGAACCCCCTCCCCCTTTCCTCTGGCATTAGTAAATGTACCGTGAGTGGCAGCAGCACCTTCGACCGCCCTGGCGCCTGTCCTCTGTGGGCCAGAAAAGCAGTGGAACCAGATCGCTGATCTCAGTGAGAGATCCTGGTGTGCCTGGTGGTGTGATGGCCAGCTGGAGATGCTAAACAGAAGGCAAGGTGGATACAGTAACGCGATAGGGCAGACACGACAGAGGAATCACCAGGTGGACAGGTGACAGCCCTGTGGACGAGGGCCAGCCTCTTTTCCTGCAGCCCCTCTGGCTTGTTCGATGGATCCATGTAGAAACGGTCACGGCAGCAGGCTTGGAGGCCATGGGTCGGCCACGTCACACAGGCGTCCCCTTACCAGGGCTGATCTGGCTGTGGCCAGTGCTGAGGCTCTGATCGGGCACCATTCTCACCTGGTTGGGACTGACGCAACTGCTCTCCCACCCTGCCCACCGTATCCCCCTCAACGTGGATGGGCTGGACTTTCTCCTCCTCGGGTGCTCTGTCCACAGCCTCACCATGCCGTGCCTGTCACCAGGGCACTCCACACAGCAGAGTCTCCAACCAGGAAGCACATATCACAGCCGGGGAATGTCCAAATGGGCTCTTGGCCAGGGAACTCACTGCCCATGCTCCTGCCCCACGGCCTAGAGGCAGTTGCCTGGATAGCAGGGGGGAGGATTAGCCTCAGCTGGTGCCCCGCTGGGACATTACCCCTCCCTGCAGGGTGGGGGCGCTCTTCCACAGAACCAGAACCACAGGAGGGCTTTTCAGAGAACTCATAGTGGGGGTAGGGGTTTGGTCCAGCAGTGGAGACACCACTTGGGACGCCCACAGTCCTTATGGGAGGGCTTGGGTTCGAGTCCTAGCTCTGCTTCCAATTCCAGCTTCCTGCTAATGCTCACCTTGGGAGGCAGCACGTGATGGTCCAAGTGATGGGGTCCCTGCCACCCACATGGGAGACCCAGATCGCACTCCCCAGCTGCCAGTTTTGGCCTGGCTGTTTAGGCATTGGGAATTGAACCACAGGTGCGAGATCTCTGTGTATCTGGCTGGCTGTATGTGTGTGTGCTTTAAAAAGAAAACTTTCATGGAAAACTGGAATTAAAAGATATGTCATGGGGGAGGCGGCACTGTGCATAGTGTATAAAGCCACCACCTGAAGTGCCAGCATTCCACATGGGCGCTGGTTCAAGTCCCAGCTGCTCCACTTCCAATCCAGCTCTCTGCTATGGCCTTCTAAAGCAGTAGAAGATGGCCCAAGTCCTTGGGCCCCTGCACCCGGGTGGGAGACCCTGAAGAATCTCCTGGCTTCAGATCAGCGCAGCTCTGACCGTTGTGGCCAGTTGGAGTGTGAATCAGCGGATGGAAGAGCTCTCTCTCTCTCTCTCTGCCTCTCCTTCTCTGTGTAACTTTGACTTTCAAATAAATAAATAAATCTTAAAAAAAAAAAAAAAGATATGTCATAGGGCCAGTGCTGTGGTGTAGTGGGTAAAGCCACCACCTGCAATGCTGGCATCCCATACGAGTGCCAGTTTGTGCCTCAGCTGCTCCACTTCCAATCCAATTCTCAGCTGATGACCTGAGAAAAAGCAACGGAAGATGGCTCAAGTGTTTGGGCTCCTGCACTGATGTGGGAGACCCGATGAACCTCTTGGCTTCTGGTCTCAGCCTGGCACAGCCCTGGCTGTTGCAGCCATATGGGGAGTAAACCAGCAGATGGAAGATCTCTCTGTGTGTGTCTTTCCCTGTCTCTCTCTCTCTCCCTCTCTCTCTCTCTCTCTCTCTCTCTCTCTCTCTCTGTATCTTTGACTTTCAAATAAACAAAATCTTTTAAAAAATTTAAGGCTTGGTTCAAATATCATTGTACAAGCATTTTTCCTGATTCCCCCCCCACACTCCATCTTAGCCTCTGTTACACTCTGGGCCCATTTCCTGACTGCCCCCTCCCCTCAACCACTGAGATCTGTTTTCCTCTTGCTCTCCCCAGCCCCAATTCCCAGCATAAAACAGAGACCAATAAATGGTTTTGAATGAACGGATGAGTGGGTGTTTTAAGGCCTGTGTCATGTTGCATCATGCAGAGGCACCATCACGTATGTAGCTATTTCCTTATCATTGAGCATGTAGGTGACGTTTGCTTTTTGTTGTCCATCAGAAGGTATCATTTTCGTTTGACAGAATAGGTACACCTCCAGGTAGTGTGGGCCCCTATTCTCTTTCCTGGCTGGATGTGTAAGATTCACTATCTGGGATTATTTGGCAATACCAGCGATCCTCTCTAGTATGCACTTCCACTTTTTCCTACTTTCCTTTTTCACATTCTGGATGCTTCATCTCAGCTTACCAAGGACCTTGGTTTTCTACCTGTACCTATATGGAAGGGGAGGGAAGGAAGGCACAGCGCACAGTGAGCACTGCTGTGCACCAGGCACTCAGACAGGTATTTATGTGTGATTTCATTCTCCCAAGAACCTCATGGAAAGAGCTACAGAAAAGATCTGGGGCAGGCATTGGCTCAGTGGTTAAGACATGCCTTGGGATCTTGGGATGGCCATATCCCATACCAGATGCCTGCTGACAGCTTCCTGCTAACATGCACCTGGGAGGCAGCAGGTAATGGCTCAAGTGCTTGGGCCCCTGCACCCTTGTGGGAGACCTGGATGGAGTTCGGGGCTCCTGGCTTGGCCTGGCCCAGTCCCAGCTGTTGAAAGCATTTGAAAAGTGATAGATTCATTCTCTCTCTCTCTCTCTCTCTCTCTCTCTCTCTCTCTCTCTCTCTCTCTCTCCTCTTCTCAGCCAAGGAAACAACGAAAGGAGGAAGGATGGATGGTAGGAAGGATGGATGATCTGCAGTGAACCCTCAGCTGGGGCTTGCTGATAGACTAACTGCAGGATATAACATGTCCCTGAGCCTCAGGTTGATAGCACCTGTTGGGGTAGTTTGAGAATTAAATGATCCATCTAAGCAGCTGGTCATTAAATGGCAGGTGCAGAGTCTCGGATAAGCAACTCACTCAAAGACTAGGGCGAGGGGGCGTCCTTTTACCACCACCACCACGACCCCCCCACTCCCCGCCACGGCATCTTCAGGGCCCCCAGGCCGGGGTAGGAAAGTCCCCAGGCTCACAGGAGGATCGAGCGACTATGAGAGCGGCGCCCAACTATGAAAGCTCCCAGCAGGCAGGCGCCCGGGGACACCTGGGGCCGGAGCCCGGCGCGGGTAGCGCGGGAGTCTGCTGCTTTCCTGACTCTGGGAAGCTCCAGAAACCCGACAAGAGGCCGAGGGCGCTTTCCCCGTCTGTCATGTGGTCGCGGGGTGCCTGCGCCCACACCACCCCAAGCTGGAGGGCAGGAAAGTCGTTAGGACACCTGCCTCCCCTCCCCCTCCGGGCGGGGACCCCTCGGCCGCTGCGCGCACCTGGGCGCTGGCTGTGCCTGGGAACTCGTGGAGCCCGCCGCCTCCAGGCAGCCCTGGGATGCAGGGGGCTCCCTCCGGACAGGCAGCGCAGTGCAATCAACAGGATTATTAAAGTAATTGAGAAGACGGAAAGGGGGTGAGGCTGGCAGCAGAAGAAAGAAGCTGAGGAGCCAGGAAGAAATAAACCTGCTTATATAAAAGACGCAGGACGTTTGGAAAATAGTGGGGTTAGGAAAGATTGTTTATAACCTCGGGATAATTGCTGAGCGCTTTGGGGGAAAAATGTCATTTAGATGCACATCTTGTACCATCCGCCAAAGTTCATTGCCTGCAGAGTTCGGGAATAAACTCTCTAGGCACAGAAAGCCTAAAGAGGTGAGACTGTATCAGCTGTCTCGTGCCAGGACGTTCTCAACTTAAACGGGGTGAGTAAACCCCCAGATGGGTTGTTGGTTCACACAGAAGCAAACCACAAAATCTGAGGAGAGAATGAAAGGGAGCAGTCTTGAGAAATGGCCCCAGAAGCCGTAGTACACAGAGGGTTTGCTCAGTGTCTTAGCAAGAGAGCAGGAAACTGCAGGGAAGAAAACTGAACCGGAAACTGACCAGAGAGGAGAGACCCTCCCCATCTCAGCTGGGACATGCTTGCAGGATTTTTTCCCCCAATCATATCTATTTACTTGAAATGTAGAAAGAGAGACAGAGGGAGACAGGGAAGCTACCTCCCACATACTGCTTCACTCCCCAAATGCCTACAGCAGCCAGGGCAGGACATGGCAGAAGCCGGGAGCCAGGAACTCCTTCCAGGTCTCCCAGGTAGGTGGCAGGGGTCCAGGCACTTGAACCACCACCACCTGCTGCCTCCCAGGGTGTGCTTTATCAGGAAGCTGGGATTGGAAGTGGAGCCAGGACTTGAAGCCAGAAAATCCACCTGGGATGTAGCCATCCAAGCAGCAGCTTTACTGCTGCGACAGACACCCCCTGCTTTTATTTTTATTTATTTATATTTTAGGAAACATTTATTTGTTATATTTTAATGTATTTGAAAGGCATAGTAACAGAAAGAAATCTTTAAAAGAAAAAAAGATTGATTTATTTATTTGAAAGAGTTACACACAGAGAGAAGGAGAGGCAGAGAGAGAGAGAGAGAGAGAGAGGTCTTCCATCTACTGGTTCACTCCCCAATTGGCCGCTACGGCCAGAGCTGTGCCTATCCAAAGCTAGGAGCCAGGAGCTTCTTCCGGGTCTTCCCACAAGAGTGCAGGGGTCCAATGACTTGGGCCATCTTCTACTGTTTTCCCAGGCCTTAGCAGAGAGCTGGATCAGAAGTGGAGCAGCCGGTACAAACCAGTGCCCATATGGGATGCCGGCACTGCAGGCAGCAGCTTTACCTGTCACGCCACAGCACTGGCCCAAAGAGAGAGAGAGAGATCTTCTATCCGGTGGTTCACTCCCCAAACAGCCACAAACAACCAGACTATGCCAGGTTGACGCCAGGAACCAGTAATTCCATCCAGGTCTCCCACATGGGTAACAGAGGCCCAAAAACTTAGCAGGGAGCTGAATCGGAAGTGGAGCAGCGGGGACTTGAACCGGTGCTCTGAAATGGGATGCCTGCATCACAAGTGGAGGTGACAAGAGATTGGGCTCCTGCCACCCATGTAGAAGAACTGAATTGAGTTCCCAGCTCATGGCTTTAGCCCTAGCCCAGCCCCAACTCTGGCCATTGCAGGTATTTGAGAAATGAACCAACAGATGGGATCTCTCTCTCTCTGTCTATCAAATAAATAATTTCCTGAAAAAAAGCAAAACTTCAGCCACACTTTCAAAAAATAATGTCAAAACAGAATCTCCATTTGATCTAGCAATCTCACTTCTAGGTAGATAGGAATTAAAAGCAAGCTGTTTTGTTTTTAAGGAATGAGTAGAAAATTTATTTTTAAGTTTATTTATTTGAGAGGCAGAGAGAGAGAGACAAACTGAGAAAGAACTCCCATCTGCTGGTTCACTGCCCAAATGCCCGCAACAGTCAGGCCTGGACCAGGCCAAAGCCATGAGCAGGGCTCTGGGCACATAACCCAGGGCTCTCATGTGGATGGCAGGGACCCAGGACTTGGGCCATCATGTGCAGCCTCCAAAGGTGCCCAGTAGCAGGAAGCCGGAATAAGGAGTGGAGGCAGGACTTGAACCCAGGCTCTCAGATGGAGGATGCTGACATCCCAACTAGTGGCTTAACTGCTAGGTCACACGTCCATCCCTGAAGGCCAGGTCTTCAAGAACTATCTGTCCACTCATGTTTCTACCTGCATTGTGCACAATCGCTGAAATGTGGAAGCAGCCCAACGCAGAACACACATACGAGGGGGCAGTCTCCAGTCTCAAAAAGAAAGGGAATTTGGACTCCTGCTACAACATGGATGAAGCTGGAGACCCTTAACTGGAGGCTAACTGGAATACGCCAGTCGCACACAGACAACCACTGTCTGATTCCACTTTCACGGAGCCATCAGATGCATGAAGGCAGCAACTAGGAGCAGAGAGTGCTGGAGGCCAGGGGGAAGGGGAGGAAGAGTGTAGGGGTAGAGTTTCATTTTTGCAAGATGAAAAGAATTCTGGAGCTGGATGGGGGTGAAAAGTACTCAGTACTTCTGCAATGAACACTTAAAAACGGTTGAGATGATAAACATTTGTTAAAGATTTTATTTATTTATTTGAGAGGTAGAGTTATAGAGAGAGGGACAGACAGAGAGAAAGGTCTTCCACCCGCTGGTTCACTCCCCAAATGGCCTCAATGCCCAGAACTGAGCCAATCCGAAGCCAGGAGCTTCTTCCAGATCTCCCACGTGTGTGCAGGGGCCCAAGCATGTGGACCACCCTCTATTGCTTTCCCAGGCCATGGCAGAGAGCTGGATCAGAAGAGGAGCAGCCAGGACTTGAACCGGTGCCCATATAAGATGCTGGCACATAGCCACTACGCCACAGTGCTGGCCCCAAGATGATAAGTTTTACATTAGGCGTATTTTCACCACAATTTAAAAATGTTTTAAAGTCGAACAACAAACAAAAAATGACAAAAGGGTTTAAGACAATAATTGTAAGGAAATATGTATAGATTTGGAAATGACTTCATAAACAAAGGTATCCATTACCTCAGATGTTTAACAATAGTGATTAAATAAACTGTAGTGCATCCATAATTTTTATTGTTATTACTGTTATTATTTGAAAGAGACTGAGTGGCTGTGATTAACCTGCTGTGCTACAATGCTTGCCTCTAGTCTTTGCTTATTAATAATGTTTATTTTCCTGATTTTCAAAATAATACAGATTTGTTACAGAAAATCTGAGAAATAAACAATTATAAAGTTGAGAATCGGGGTGGGCGCTGTGGCGCAGAGGGTGGGGGCCGCGTGGGACTCCCGCAGCCATGTTGGAGTGCTGCTCCGGGGCCCGGCTGCTGCCTCCAGCCCGGCTTCTCCTGGTGCATCCTGGGAGGTAGCAGGTGACTGCACCCCTGCCACCCACGTCAGGGAGTGGATGGAGCTCCAGGCTCCTGGCTTCAGCCTGGCTCAACCTGGCTGTTTACAGGCATCTAAGGAGTGAACCAGCAGAGGGAAGATCTCTCTCTCTCTCTCTCTCTTTCTCTCTCTGCTCTGCCTTTCAAGCAGATGAAAATAAACACCGATGGGCTGGTGCGGTGGTGTAAAGCTGCCGCATGCAATGCCGGCATCCCATATGGGCGCTGGTTTGAGTCCTGGCTGCTCCACTTCCGATTCAGCTCTCTGCTATGGCCTGAAAAAGCCATGGAAGATGGTCCAAGTACTTGGGCCCCTGCACCCTTGTAGGAGACCCGAGAGGAAGCTCCTGGCTCCTGGCTTTGGATCGGCTCAGCTTGGGGCGTTGAGGCCATCTGGGGAGTGAACCAGTGGATGGAAGACCTGTCTCCTCTCTTCCCTCCCCTGTAGCTCTACCTTTCAAATAAATGAATAAATAAATTTAAAAAAAAAATAAAAGAAGCAGTGAAAAAAAGAGAGAAATCATCTATTTAAAAAGATAAAAATAAATTAAGACCATCCAAAATCCTAAAATGCAGGGATAACCATGGTTAATGTCCGGTATTCATCCTTTCAGGAATATTCATGTATTTTTTTGTTCAAAATTGAGCACATATTTTTTATTTAGATTTGTATCCTGTTTAAACTTTTTATTATAACAATGTACATGTCTATAAAAAGAGTATTTATTGGCATCGTACTATGTGCAAAAACCCTTCTCGTGACTCACCCTGTTGAACTCTCACAGGCCCCTTTGAGGTGTTACCGTCCCCATTTACAGATGAGGAAATTGAGGCTTGAGGAAGTCGTTTGCTAAAAGCCGCGTAACTTCTAAACGATGCGGTCAGGAGTAAATCCAGCCGATCTGGTTTCACAGCCTAAGTTCTAAACCACACTCTTACCTGACATCCCACGCCATTAAACTTCTTTGAAAACCTGAGTTGAAAAGCCGCTGTGTAGTAGCCGCTGAAATACATATAGCACCTCTCATCCGTGTAACCGTTCTCCTATCACTGTGCAAGTGACTGCTTTCTAATGCCTCACCTTTGCTTTTCTAAGATTTATTTATTTATTTGCCAGGCAGAATGACAGAGAGAGAGAGAGAGAGAGAGAGAGAGAGAGAGAATGTCTTTGATCTGCTGGTTCACTCCCCAAATGACCACAACAGCCAGGGCTGGTCCAGGCCAATGCCAGGAGACTGGAACTCCATCTGGGTCTCCTGCATGGTGGCAGGGGCCCAAGCACTTGAGCCATCTTCCTCTGCCCTCCCAGGACATTAGCAGGGAGCTGGATCAGAAGTGGAGCAGCCAGGACACTGATACAGGATGCTGCAATATGGGACGCCGGCGTATCAGTCCGCAGATCTTTTGGCTGCAACACAATGCTGATCCCTCCAAATATCTTGCTTTTTAATTAAGCTACTGAAGAAGAACATCATGGGGGCCAATGCTGTGGCATAGAAGGTTAAGCTTCCATCTGCAGCACCAGCATCCCATATGGGCACCAGTTCAAGTGAGACCTGGAAGAAGCTCTTGGCTCCTGGCTTTGGGCCCAGCTCTGGCCATTGCAGCCATTTGGGGAATGAACCAGTGGATGGAAAACTTTCTCTCTCTCTCTCTCTCTCTCTATATATATATATAGCTCCCTCCCTCTTTCCTTCCCTCCCTCCCTCTATCTGCCTTTCACATAAATAAATGAAGAAGGAAGAAGACCTTTCGGGGGCAAATATTTGTCCTAGCAGTTGAACCACTGGTCGGGACGCCTGCATCACCTGTTACAGTCCCTGGGTTCAAGTCTCAGCTCCGCCCCGAATTCCAGCTTCCTGCTCATGTGCATGCACCCTGGGAGGCAGCAGTGATGGCTCCAGTAGCTGGGTACCTGCCACCCACGTGGGAGGCCCAGAAGAAGCTCCTGGCTCCTGGTTTTGGCCTGGCCCAGCCCTGGCCATTGCAGCCCTTGGGGGAGTGAACCGGCAGATAGAGGATGTCTCTGTCTCTCTCTCTCTGTCAACTCTGCTGTTCAAACAAATAAATAAATCTTTTTTAAAAAGCAAATATCTTTGTTCACAAATCTTTGTCTTGTGAGGCCTATTTTGTGATTTTATTGGGGTATATGTGCACATGTAAAAATTCAGGATCCAAATGACAGCCATAACTAAAATTTAATAGAGTCACTGAAAATGACAGTTATAAAAGCTTTTTTTTTTTTAAAGGAGGTCTGTAACAAGATGGCAAGAGGTCTCCTGGGCACCTCCTTGCCTGTAATAAGCAAAGAGCCATCAGGAAGCAGCTCACTCCCTGGCTCTGCCTCCTGCCAGCCAGGCGACCTCGGGGGGGGGGGTGGTCACCCCAGCTCTCTGAGCCCAGCTGCCTCACCTGTGAAAGGGCCTCCCTGTGGTTGGGCGGATCAGACCCAGCGCAGTGCTCTGTGTCCCGGAGGTGGTAGTCGCCCTCCTGGGAGCCAGGGACTGGGCAGAGGCCCGTCAGACAGGAAGGAGGGCAGGCATCCAGTTCCTAGTGGGAGTGGCACTCTCTGTTCCCCGGCCCGTGAGAAAGAATTGGGTTTGGGGGCCAGGGAGGGCGTGGGAGGGGCTCCGTGGCAAAGCAGCTGAGGTGCAGCTGGGCCTGTGGCTGGGGCGCGGTGTTGTGAGCGCCTCCTCCCCCAGCACGCACCTCAGGTCTGCAGCTGGGTCCTGCTCCTTTCCCGTGGGTCATGGCTGGGCCGTGGCTGCTGCTTCTCCTGGCCCTGGGGTGTCCAGCTCTGCACACAGGTGAGCCCCCTCTTTGTATCCCTCTCTGTCATCTCCCCACGTCCCCGGTCATCTGCCCAACGCCAGCTCCTTGCTCTGGCCTCCCTGGATATAACAGGGAGGCAGGGGGCAGGACAAGGGCTGCTCAGAGCCGCCTAGCGGAGTCCTGGCAGAAACCCAATATCCCCTTCCCACTGTACTCTACCCCCAGACCCCTAGGCCCAGGCCCCAAATGCTGCTGCCTGGGCTCTGCAGTGCTGGTGGGGAGGGCAGTCCATCTCGGGGTTCAGAGAAGGAAGGCCAACCTGGATGGGTATCCGTGGACGCCTAGGGGTGAGGGCAGCTAAGGCCGTGCTATGTGACGTGGAGTGAGGTCCCGTCCTGTCCTGTCTGCCCTCAGGGTGCCCAAGTCCTACAGGACCCAGGGGGTCCCAAACTCACTTCCAGTTCCCTCTAACAGTGAGCCCGGAGAGGCCCAAGGCCCCCAGGACTTTCCAGACTCTTTGCCCCCAGCCTTCCATAATCAAAGGAATCCCAGTTCCATCTAGACGCATGTGCGTGTCTGGTGTGCAGGTCTGGGCCTTGAAGTCAGGGAGTCTCCTTGCTCTAAAGCTGGTCCTCAACATGTCACAGACACTTCCTCCCTGGAGAGAAAACCACACCTCTGGGGGACAGGGAAAGCCCTTGGCAGGAGGCCTGAGCTCTGGGAAGGAAGCAGCCAAGAAGAGGGACAATCCCCAGAGGCTTCATGTAGGAGGCAGAAGCTGAGCTCAACTTAGGTGGTGGGGTGAGAGGTCCTGACCCAGACTGCAGAGTGCGGGGTTCACTCCCATCGCCTTGGTGTGCAATGCCTTGTGAATAATTCACATCACAGTGAGGCTAATACTCGTCGGCCAGGGCATTCTGAACTCACGGTCTTTATTCTTCACGTTGTTTTTGCCAGGCTGGTGCTATGAACCCCATTCTATTGATGGGACCCCTGAGCCTCAGTAAATTAAGTGGCTGAGTCAGGAGCTGATCCCAGCTCTGTCTGAGGCCGTGTCCTAGGCTGGGTCCACTGAGCCCTGTGACAAAATCTGAGTTGTCATGTTTTCTGGGGAGGCGCTGCACAGGACTTGGGACTACAGGGATCTGAGTTCAAGTACTGGCTGGCTGGTTTCCCACACAGGTGCTCCTAGGACAAGAGCTCTTCCCTGGGTGCCCTTCCCCCACCTCTTCACAGGACTCCTTCCTTTTGGGGCATTTCTTCAGCTTGGTTATATTTCACAATTCATGTGTGAATTTATTTGTAGAGTTATTTTTTTTAAGATTTTTATTTATTTATTTTTAATTTTTTTTGAAATAGCTATAGAAAGAGAGAGAGAGATCTTCCATCTGCTGCTTCACTCCCCAAATTGCTGCTATAGTCAAAGCTGGGCCTATCCAAACCAGGAGCCAGGAGCTTCTTCCAGGTCTCCCATGTGGGTGCAGGGTTCCAAGGACTTGGACCATCCTCCGTTGTTTCCCAGGCCATTAGCAGGGAGTTGGATCAGAAGTGAAGTGACTGGGTCTTGAACCAGCAACCATATGGGATGCCGGCGTCCCAGGCAGAGGCTTAACCTACTATGCCACAACGCTGGCCCCATAGGGTTTTTAAAGAAATATTTATTTATTGGAAAGGCAGAGTGCCTGCAGCAAACAGGCGAGGCTGAAGCCAGGGGCCAGGAACTCCTTTTGAGTCTCCTACATGGGTAGCAAAAACCCAAGTACTTTGGTCACCTTCCACTGCAGTCCCAGGCCATTAGGAGACCTGGATTGGAAGTGGAGCAGCCAGGATTCAAACCAGCACTCCACCATGGGATACTAGCATCGCAAATGGCAGGCTAGTGCAATGGCAGCCTCTGTAGGTTTTAACATTTGGTATTTTATTTATATGAAAAAAATCAAATAGCCAAAAATAACATTGTGACATATACCGAATGAGTCATCTTTACTGAAGAGAATGTAACTGGGAAATTAGAAATATCTGGAAAACACAGGACAAATATTTGCAATGCTCACATGCCTTTTCTTAGAATTACAAAACAATAGGCCTGTTCTTCAAATGGGTGAACCATATGGTACATGGCTTGTAGCTCAATAAAGTGCATTCCTACAGAAAGTAACTGAGAATAATGCAAGCGTACTTCAAAAACTGCATGAATGGGCCGGCATTGTGCTGTGATGGGATAACCACTGGTTAAATCGCCATCTACAATGCTGGCCTTCCACACGGCACATCCCGGCTGCTCCACTTCCTATCAAGCACCCTGCTAATGCACCCGGGGAAAGTAACAGAAGATGGCCCAAATCCTTGGGCCCCTGTACACACATGGGAGATCCGGATGAAGCTCCTGGCTCCTGGCTTCAGCCTGGCCCAGCTCTGTCCATTGTGGTCATCTGGGTAGTGAACCAGCAGATGAAAGATCTTTCTCTGTCTCTCTCTCTCTCTCTCTCTGTAAGTCTGCCTTTCAACAAAATAAGTCTTTTTTTAAAAAAGTCACGAAAATGGAATTAAAAAGTAAATTTATTTTGGCACAAAAAATTGAAATTTCTCACATCATTCTTTCATAATAGACATTTTCCATGAACTTTTAATTTTTATTTATTTTTAAAAAGATTTATTTATTTGGGCCAGCACCGCAGCTCACTAGGCTAATCCTCCACCTGCGGCCCTATATGGGCGCCAGGTTCTAGTCCCGGTCACTCCTCTTCCAGTCCAGCTTTCTACTGTGGCCTGGGGAAGGTAGTGGAGGACAGCCCAAGTGCTTGGGCCCCTGCACCCGCATGGGAGACCAGGAGGAAGCACCTGGCTCCTAGCTTTGGGTTGGCACAGTGTGCCAGCCATGGCGGCCATTTGGGGGGGGTGAACCAACGGAAGGAAGACCTTTCTTTCTGTCTCTCTCTCTCACTGTCTAACTCAGCCTGTGCAAAAAAATATATATTTATTTGAAAGTCACAGTTACAGAGGGAGAGGATGAGACAGGTCTTCCATCAGCTGAATCACTCCCCAAATGGCCTCAAAGGCCAGGGCAGGGCCAGGCTGAAACCAGGAGCCAGGAGCTTCATGCAGGCCTCTCCCGGGGATGGCAGGGGTCCGAGGACTTGGGCCACCCTCCACTCCTTTCCCAGGCGCATCAGCAGGGCGCAGGACAAGAATCAGAGTAGCCAGGCACTTGCATATGGGATGCAGGCAATATAGTGGCAGATTAACCCACTGCCCTATACCACTGGCCCCTAAACTTATCTTTCAGTTCCACTTTCCATGAACTTTTTGAAGTATCCTCTTATAACAAACACCCATGCAGATTAACAAATGGTCAACGTTTAGCCATATTTGAATTGTATATTTTCCCAGAGAAACAAAAAAGTGACAGATATATTCAGAGCCCCCTTGGATCTCATTCTGGTCCCTATTCCTTCCCCTCCTCCCCAGAAGTAACCTTTTTTCTTGTGACTGGCACCGCATGGTATTATAAATGCTTGTGCACCCGCTACCTCTCCCACAGCACTGAGTTCCCGGAGGCCAGGAACAGTGTCTTACTCAGTGTTACATCCCCAGGGCCTGGCGCAGAAACATGGAGCTCAAATGTGATAGACAGATGGGAGTGGAGGATGGATGGAAGTACGGATGGACGAATGGGTGGATGGACAAACACATGAGTGATGGGAGGAAAGATGCATGAGCGGGGGGGGGGGTGACAGAATGGATAGATGGAGGGGAGAAAGGCTGCCTAGATGGGTGAATGCAAGCTGGGAGTGATGGTTAGAAGGATAGGTAGCTGGCTGGTGACAACAGAGGGACAGGTGGAACGATAATACCGCACAAGCCCAGCCTACAAAGAGATGCCGGCCTGGGAGGGTCTGGGTTGGATACCCGTGCTGTTTTGCAGGTGTGGGCCACACGCCCTTCCCCTCTCTGGCCCCACCAATCACGCTGCTGGTGGACGGAAGGCGGCAGACACTGGTGGTCTGCGTGGTCCTCGATGTCGCACCCCCGGACCCCACCAGCCCCATCTGGTTCTCAGCTGGCAACGGCAGCGCAGTGGACGCCTTCACCTACGGCCCATCCCTTGCGCTGGACGGCACCTGGACGAGTGTGGCCCAGCTGTCCCTGCCCTCGGAGGAGCTGGCATCCTGGGAGCCCTTGGTCTGCCACACGGGGCCCAGGGCTGGGGGCCGCAGCCGGAGCACAAAGCCCCTCCAGCTGTCAGGTGCGGATGGTGCCTGGGCTCCTGTGGCTGCTCCCTGTCCCCTCCCGCACACCCGGGAAGCAGGGTATGGTGGGAGGGAGGGATCCAGGCTACCCAGGCATGAAGGAGGTTCAAGTGCAGAGCATCCAGTAAGGCGGTACCTGGGCTCACAACAGGGCGGCCTCAGCGTCAAGAATCCTAGGATTTGTAATTGCAATGTCTAGTTCAACTCTAGGTTCCGCTGCAGGCCTTCGAAGAAATAATAATGCCTTCTCCCTCCTAGGGCTGGTTACACACACACCTCACCCTGTATAACCAAATTCACGTGGGAGTTCACATTATTGCCCCCTGGTGCAACTACAGGGAAGTAAAGTCGCATGTCCAAAGTCAGCCATCATTATTACTGACCAGACCATTACTTCCTCTTTCTGGATTACCTCAGTCTTCCCATTTTCCAAATGGGCATGTTTGCTGACACATGTCCTGCCCTCCAAAGAGTGCTTCTGACAGTCGGTCCTCGCAGCAAAGTGCTGGGTCACCACGGCCTGCCCCGACCCCCACCGCAGGGCGTAGGACAGGGCGCGGTGGTGAGTGAGGGGTTCTGGGCCCCTCAGAGGACTTGCAGGAAGTGAGCTCAGGATGTCGCTGCTGGCTCAGTTGTCCATCTACGCAATATGCCCTGGGAGCAGCACTGCCCAGGGCCGGGGCGCAGCGCTGGGGTGTGGCCCTGTCCTCTGCTGTGCATGGCCCATCCCTGGGGACCCACTCCCTTCTCCTTTGCTGGCAGGTGAGGCCTCCCCAGCCAGGCGCTGCCCCCAGGAGCCTCCTAGGGGTGAGTACTTGGAAGCTGGGGCTGGGCTGGGAATAAGGCCTGGGGACCAGGACCTGAGACTGGAGGGCGGGACACAGCTCTGACCTGACAGGTCCCGCCCAACCTCCGAGGGGTGGGGGCTGCCTTGCCAGGTTGGGGGCACTGTCTGCCATGCGATGAGGTGGGCTGGAGCCTCTGACCCCTGCACAGGTGAAGGCTGACACCAGGGTCTTGAACTGCGGCTTGGGGGGTGGCTGCTAGTGCCCATGGGATCCTGCCTGAGGGGGTGGGGGTGGAAAGAGCGCCGCGTGGGCAGTCATGAGGTCAGCTCTGGTCTCACTCTTCTTCCTGACCAAACAGGAAGTTGGGGGCTCTCTGTTCTCATGACATGAGATGCGAGCTCCTGCCTGGTCCCCACGCCTCCCCACCTTCAACGTTGGGGAACAGAATAAAATGAAGGCCGGGAAGAGGCATCTCCTTGTCAGCAAGGACTGAGGTTAGACACCAGGAAGGACTAACGTTCTCCAGGTGGCACTCTGGCCTCCTAAGCCAGCTTCCTCCGCAGGGATGGCGGCCCAGGCCCTGCGGCTGGGGGCGCTGCGCCTGCTGCTCTTCAAGTTGCTGCTGCTGGACGTGCTCCTGACCTGCCACCGCCTCGTGCTCCCGGGGCCCACCTAGCCCTTCTGGCCAGCGCGGCAGCCCAGGGCCAGCGGCCAGACTCACACACGCCGCCAGGGTCTGGAAGAGGGGGTGTTTGCAGACCCAGCCCCAGCCTGACTCTCAGGATCTGCCCTTAGTACCCGCTCCTCTAGCCTGGGAGCATTTTTTTTTTGTATATGACCTGCCTCCCCCTGAAGCCCAAAGCTTCCTGGGGCTGGGCTCTGCCTCCACCCTCAGAGGCGATCCACCCAGGCCCTGCAGTGCCTGGTGCAGAAAGCTGAGCACAAAGAACCTGATGAAAATCTCCTTCTCAGTCTCTCCCTCTCTCTCTGTAACTCTGCCTTTCAAATAAATAAATAAATCTTCCAAAAAAAACCTTAAATGATGCAAGCAAATTATAAATATTCTAACTCATGTCTTTCCTGGGAGGGGGAAATTGGGCAGATTTCAAAGAAGCAGAAATCTGGGAAGCCTCCCTCGAGGAAGAGGAACCGGGAATTGCAGCGTGGGTTGGGGGCTTGGGGAGGATGCTGTCCCATCCCCCTCTCCTTTCTCCACAGCCAGGCACTGGGCAAGGCCCAACCTCTGGGAATAGTCAGGGCAGGGAGCCCGGGAGCCCAGGAGCCCAGGAGCCCAGGAGCCCAGAGGATGGGTGCTGGGCTTGGGGTGAAGTCTTGTACAGACTCGACAAAAGTGAACAGGGCCAGGATTCCGGGGTAACAGGATCACGTCCAGTGTTAAGAGCACAAAAGGTAAATTCCAGACTTACATGTTGTTAATCAATTAAGGGTTATTAGTCATCTGACAAATATTCTCTGAGCATCAACAATGGGCCAGGCACTAAAGAGCTTTGGCGTTTGGGGTTTCGTTTAGTTTCCTAAAGAGGACTCTTGGCGGACAGAACACGAGGCTCCCACGCCAACTGAGACAGGGTGTGTGCTATTTGCACAGTGCTGGTGGGAAGTGCAGCCTTGTCCAGGGGGTCTTCTCCAGTGGTCACCCTGGGAACTTGGGGTGCTCTCCTGTGAGTACAGATGTCCTCTCTCCTCCAAGGAACAGCCCCTCACAACCACCCACAACCCTGGCTTCCCTGAGCCTCTGTGCTCACTCAGCTGCGGCTCCATGAAGACCCTGTGTCCCCCACTGCTCATCTCTCAGCAGCCTGTGAGGGGACCCTCCCTCCTCTCCTTTGGATTCTTTGGGGGGGGTCCCCACACTTGACCCCACCCCCGGACCTGCTTCTTCCCTGAGACACAGACTGAGGGAGGAGGCTGTGCTGGGTTCAGGGAAGGATCCAGCCATCCTCAGACTCTCAGCCACTGTCCCAGCTCTCTCCCAGAGAGCTCAGCGGCCCTCGTGCCCATTCCAGAAGCTTCCCTCGGCTTCAGCTCCTCTCCCCATGCTGCCCCAACTTCCCCACCCTGCCGTGCCCCTGCCTCTAATCTTCGGGGTGACTAATGTAACATTTTTTTCCAGGAGGCCTCTGGACCTCGAAAAGCAAGGGCTGTGGCCGGCCTTGGAGCCCAGATGACACGGGGACTCAGCCTGACCCTGTATTCTGTTGTAGTTCCACGTGCCCCAGTCCCTGCCTGGCCACAGTTCCTTGTTACCCACATACTGCTGGAGTAAGATGCTCGGGCGAGAAAATGACAAAGTCAAGGGCCTGGGCCTCAGTCTGTTCAAATCTTCATTTTTTTTTTTTTTTCAGATTCATCTTATTTATTTGAGAGGCAGAGTCAGAGTGGGGTGGGGGAGACAGAGAGAGAGGTTCACTCCCCAAATGATGCCACAGCCAGGGCTAGGACAGGCTGAAGCCAGGAGCTTCTTCCAGGTCTCCCACACGGGTGCAGGGGCCCAAGCATTTGGGTCATCCTCTGCTGCTTTCCCAGGCCATTAGCAGGGAGCGGGACCAGAAGTAGAGCAGATGGGACTCGAACTGGTGCCCATATGGGATGCTGGTGTCCCAGGTAGAGGCTTAGTCTACTACACCACAGTGCCAGCCACCAGTTCAAGTCTTCATAAAACAGCCTAAGTATCTAACCTCTCGGAAAGACACACAAGGTACTGAACAACAGAGCTTAATGATAAAAATGCAACCTGCAGGCAAATTCCAGGAGAAGCAGCCTTGGTCTGTGTGTCCATAAGACATTGAGCTCATGGCCGGTGCCGCAGCTCAATAGGCTAATCCTCCACCTTGCGGCGCCAGCACACTGGGTTCTAGTCCCGGTCAGGGCGCCGGATTCTGTCCCAGTTGCTCCTCTTCCTGTCCAGCTCTCTGTTGTTGGCCAGGGAGTGCAGTGGAGGATGGCCCAAGTGCTTGGGCCCTGCACCCCATGGGAGACCAGGAGAAGCACCTGGCTCCTGCCTTTGGATCAGCGCGGTGCGCTGGCCAAGGCGGCCATTGGAGGGGGAACCAATGGCAAAGGGAGACCTTTCTCTCTGTCTCTCTCTCTCACTGTCCACTCTGCCTGTCAAAAAAAAAAAAAAAAAAAAAAAAAAAAAAGACATGGAGCTCAGAGGCAGTCTAAAGCAGTCCCCAGAGACCCAGAGAGTCCTCCTCCTAATGACGCAGCAGATGGGGGGCTCTGGGGAGGTAGAGGAACAGACAACTGCTCTTAGCCACGTTCCTGCTCAGACCCACAGAAACCAGCACCAGGGCAGTAAAAGGGACAGGGAATTGCATATGAAAAACTAAAGTAACACAACCTGTTCCATTAGCTTTCACTTCACCAAACTGACCACACAGCTACGAGGAAGAGCACTTTGCAAGCACACAAACAGAAACTGCATGGGGCCAGCGTTCCTCTGCTTGGGACAACCACACCCCAGACAGATCAGAGTGCCTGGCTCCAGTCCCCGATACTCTGCTTGCGGCTGGGAGACAGCAGATAATGGCTCGAGTGCTTGGGTCCCTGTGGAAGAGTGGGATGAATTTCTGGGCTCTTGGCTTCAGCCTGATTTGTTGCAGGCATTTAGGGAGTGGATCTCTCACTCTTTCTCCATCTCTTCATCTCTTTTTTTTTTTTTTTTTTTGACAGGTAGAGTTAGAAAGGTCTTCCTTCCTTTGGTTCACCCCACACACACAATGGCCGCTATGGCCGGAACTATGCTGATCTGAACCAGGAGCCAGGTGCTTCTTCCTGGTCTCCCATGCAGGTGCAAGGCCCAAGCACTTGGACCATCCTCCACTGCCCTCCCGGGCCACAGCAGAGAGCTAGACTGGAAGAGAAGCACCCGGGACTAGAACCCAGGCCCATATAGGATGTGGCGCCGCAGGCGGAGGATTAACCTATTGAGCCACGGCGCCGGCCCCTCCATCTCTTTCAAATAAAATGAAAATAAATAGGGGCCAGCACTGTGGCATAGAAGGTTAAGCTTCTACCTGCAGTGCCGACATCTACATGGGCGCCAATTTGAGTCCTGGCTGCTCCACTTCCGATCCAGCTCTCTGCCGTGGCTTGGGACAAGCAGTAGAATATGGTCCAAGTCCTTGGACCCCTGCACCCAGGTGGGAGACCCAGAAAAAGCTCTGGCTCCTGGCTTTGGATGGGCCCTGCTCTGGCCATTGCAGCCATTTGGGGAGTGAACCAGCAGATTGAAGACCTTTCTCTCTCTCTCTCCCCCCTTCTCTCTATATATCTCTGCCTTTCAAATAAACAAGTAAATACTTTAAAAATAAAAATAGAAACTGAGGCTCAGAGAGGAATTATTCATTTCAGTTCCCCCTCGGCCAAACCTAGTGTCCAAGAGGACACCCAGAGAGTTTGAAGGCTGGGACTGAGAACTGTCACTCTCACCGGAAGAGTCAACCATAAAATTCAAACACACGTGCTCAGTAAGGGGTTGCGCATCACGACCTCAGGAGGGAAGTACGTCAGGGAGGCGGAGGAAGCCGCGAAGATGGCCTTCCACACGTATTCCAGAACCCGCCTCCCCAAGCCACCCCAGCTGCGGTGAGCTCTAGGTCTGGGGCCCGGTCCTCGGCCCCTCCCAGAGTCTCCGTTAGGGGGTGTGAAAAGATGTTGCTATAGGTCGCTGAGGCCACCATCCGCTATCTCATTGGTCGAGATCGAAAAAAGACCGTGCTCCCATTCGCTGGAGGCCAAGCCCCGAGAAAGCCCATTGGCTGCGTCGTCCGCGGGCCTTCGCCCGCTTCGAAGGCGGGCTGAGGCCGGGCGAGGAGGGCGCCGGCGAGGGGCTCGCTGTTGCCGTGGTTACGCCGAGGCACGTGTGCAGTCCCGGAAGCGGCGCCGGGAAGCCGCTCGCCGCGCGCGCCGGAGGAGGAAGCGCCGGCCGGTGCGCTCGGCTCGGGTCCGGCTGGGCCATGGAGTCGTCGCCTGAGCCCGCGGCCCGCTGCCTTCTGCCTCTCCCCTTGCTGCTGCTGCTGCTGCTCCTGCTGCCGAGCCCAGAGCTCCGCCCGAGCCACGCCAGGGCCGAGGAGACCGACTGGGTTCGCCTGCCCAGCAAATGCGAAGGTGAGGGGCGGGGCCCGCGGGGCGTTTCCTGCCGGAGGGGCGGGGCTCGCGGAGAGGGGTCGTGGGCCGGGGGCTCGGGCTGTGTGCGCCGCGAGGCTCCGGGGTCGGGGCGCCGCTGGGCGCCGGGACGGGCGAGGGGGAGCGCGAGCCGTGATCATGCAGGCCGTGATGAGGGAGGTGCAGGGCTTTGGCGCCCCCAGTCCAGGGTGGGGGTGGCAGGTGCGGGAGAGGGGAGTCAGTCATGAGACTGTTTAGGAGGTGGCCCGGTAGAACCAAATGGAAAGAGAGGGGCCCGCTCAGAGGAGACCACAGATGCCGCGGCCTGCAGGCCAAGAAGGGAGAGTTTGAGGAACCGAGAAGGCCCACGTGACTCGGGGCGGGGGGCGGGGAGAGCCTGAGCCGTCCCCTCGTGCCCACCCTGCAGCCTCGTCTGTCACCCCCGCTCCCAGCTAGCTGCCTGACGACGGGGCTTTTGCCCGGATGTCTGTGCCTACAGTAGCGGGTGGGGACCCCGTTAATGTTTCTGGAATAAACATGGCCATGTGGGAGCTGTGGCTGCGTGTGGAGCAAACAGGAGAGGCTCCAGGGCCCCTTCAGGGAAAGTGTGGAGCCAGAGGGGGACCTAGGAGAGGAAGGAGGATTTTAGGAAGATGGAGAAGGGCTGAAGACCAGGAGCTGCCCAGTGATGGGGGGAGGAGGCTGGGAGGGGCCTACCTTGGTGCCTTCCCCCACCTCTCTGGTCACCCACCCCTTCCGTCCCACCTCCCCAGCCTCAGGCCCCTCTGGAAGTTGGCTCTAGGATCCCTAAGCCCTGGGATGTGGGGGCGGGGGCTGGGGACACATAATCCTTTCATGCGAGAGATTAAAAGGGGGATGCTGCAGAGATAAGCTGACCTCACTGGAGGGGACCCCAGATGGCTTCTAGCCCCTGCCCGTGCCTCCCTCTGGAACAGGCAGTAGGGGGGGGTTAGGATGCTTCACTCTCAGCCTCCTGCAGTCCTGACAGATCCTTTGACGGTTTCACTTCCTCTTCTCTCTGTTTTCTTTTTCTGATACCAAAGAGCCCCTACTGTTTGTCTTTTTATTCCCCTAGCCTCAGAAGCTCACATTGGTTTTCCGTAGGAGGTGTTCACAGACTCGTGGCTGGGTTGAGCTGGAAAGGATCTTAGAGACCATCCCCACCTAACCTTTGCTAACTGATGAAGATTGATGTAAAAGGGATTTCCAGTCACAGGGTGGCTTGACAAAGCTCTCACCCTTGGGCTCCTCCTGATATTGTGTGTATTAAAGCTGTGTCTGGCCCACAAAGCCTGTCTCCTGGCTCAGAGGCCCAAGTGGATCAGGCCTCAGCACAGAGGAAGGAGAGCCTGCCCAGAAGAGGAGTAGGCGGGTGGCCGTGAGGGTCTGGGGTCTGTGCCATGAGTCTCCTCCAAGTGCGGTTCTGGGTGGGATGCCCCCGGGTTGGGGGTGGGGGTCTTGAAGATGCTTGGAAGGGTTGGGAAGCAAGGTTGTGGTTGATGGGCCTAAGAGAGGGGGTGTTCCAAACACCCCTTTCCACGCTGCTGGAATACTGCCTGTTGAGGGCGTGGGAGAAAGGGGCAGAGGAGCCAGAAAAATGATGAGTTTGCACAGGACGGAAGAGGGGAAGGAGTCCAGATGACCCTGGCCAGAGAGCAGGGAGCGGGAGCGTCCTCAGTCCATCGCAGGCTCTGAGATCACCAGCTTACAGTTTTTGGCATTTTCGTGAGTTCCAAATTCCCCAAGCCATCGGTTTGTGTATAGGTTGTAACATTTCACCAAACAAGCCCCCAGGACATGTTTTTATTTTTGTGGTAAGTTGGTTTTTGGCCAAACTCTGCTGTTAACAGTGCTGACAGCATTTAAGCTACAGACCATAGTCCCGAAGCGGCTCGGCCACACACACAGTCTCTATCCGCAGTAGTTGTCAAGCATCCGTCACAATGCAGGGGGCCTTCAGAAAGTTAACGGGGGGGGGGGGGGGGGGAGCCGTTGTGGTGCAGTGGATTAAGCCACTGCCTGGGCCACCGGCATTCTGTATTGGGGGCCTGGGATTCAGGCCCATCTGTATGCTTCCAGTCCAGCTCCCTGCCACCAGTGTGCGCCCTGGAAGGCAGCCGGTAATGGCTCAAGAACTTGGGGGTCCCTGCCACTCATGTGAGAGAACCAGGTAGAGTTCCTGACTCCTGGCCTCATTCTGGCCCAGCAGGCATCCAGGAGTGAACCAGCAGATGGAAGATCTACCTCTATCTCACTGCCATTCCACCTTTCAAATAAAAGAATAGACTTTTTGAAAGTTTTTGGGAAATGCATATTCTGAAAAAAACTATGTGGACTTAAAAATTTTTGCACCAAAATGAGCATATCCTTTAATTTCATTTTACCATGTACTTTTTTTTTAACTTTTATTTAATAAATATAAATTTCCAAAGAACAACTTTTGGATTATAGCAGCTTTTCCTCCCACAACCTCCCTCTTACCTACAAACATCCCATCTCCCACTCCCTCTCCCATCCCATTCTTTATCAAGATTCATTTTGAATTATCTTTATATACAGAAGATCAACTTAGTATATACTAACTAAGGATTTCAACAGTTTGTACCCACAAAGATACAAAGTATAAAGTACTGTTTGAATACTAGTTATACTGTTAATTCACATAGTATAACACATTAAGGACAGACATCCTACATGGAGAGTAGGTGCACAATGACTCCCTTTGTTGATTTAACAATTGACACTCTTATTTCTGACCTCAGTAATCACGTGAGGCTCTTGTCATGAGCTTCCCCTGTGGAAGCCTCTTGAGTTCACCAACTCTGATCTTATTTAGACAAGGTCATAGTCAAAGTGGAAGTTCTCTCCTCCCTTCAGAGAAAGGTACCTCCTTTGATGGCCTGTTCTTTCCGCTGGGATCTCACAGAGATCTTTCATTTAGGGTTTTTTTTTTTTTTTTTCGCCACAGTGTCTTGGCTTTCCATGCCTGAGAAACTTTTTAGCTGGATCTGAATGCCTTAAGGGCTGATTTTGAGGCCAGAGTGCTGTTTAGGATATCTGCCATTCTATGAGTCTGCTGTGTATCCCGCTTCCCATGTTGGATCATTCTCTCCTTTTTAATTCTATCAGTTATTATTAGCAGACAGTAGTCTTGTTTATGTGATCCCTTTAACACTTAATCCTATCATTATGATCAATATGAACTTAAACTGATCACTTTGACAAGATGGCATTGGAGGCCGGCGCTGTGGCTCAATAGGCTAATCCTCCGCCTTGCGGCACCGGCACACCGGGTTCTAGTCCCGGTCGGGACGCCGGATTCTGTCCTGGTTGCCCCTCTTCCAGGCCAGCTCTCTGCTGTGGCCAGGGAGTGCAGTGGAGGATGGCCCAAGTCCTTGGGCCCTGCACCCCATGGGAGACCAGGAGAAGCACCTGGCTCCTGCCTTCGGATCGGCGCAGTGCGCTGGCCGAAGCACGCCGGCTGCGGTGGCCATTGGAGGGTGAACCAACGGCAAAGGAAGACCTTTCTCTCTCTCTCTCTCTCTCTCACTCTCTCACTGTCCACTTTGCCTGTAATTTAAAAAAAAAAAAAAAAGATGGCATCGTTACATACCACCTTGATGAGACTGAATTGGAATCCCCTGGCACGTTTCTAGCTTTATCATACCATGTACTTTTAAAAGATTACTATTTGGGTCTGGTATAGTGAGTAAAGCTGCCACTTGAAACACCGGCATCCCATAGGCACCAGTTTGTGTCCTGGCTGCTCCATTTCTGATCCAGCTGCCTATTAATGACCTGGGGAAAAGCAATGGAAGATAGCCTGAGTGTTTAGGCCCCTGCCGCCCATGTGGAAGACCCAAATAAAGCTCCTGGTTTTGACCTGGCCCAGCCCTGGCCATTGGCGACCATCTGGGGAGTAAATTGATCTGAAGCCAGGAGCCAAGAGCTTCTTCTGGGTCTCCCACAAGGGTGCAGGGCCCAAGGACTTGGGCCATCTTCCACTGCTATCCCAGGCAGTAGCAGAGAGCTAGATGGGAAATGGAGCAGCCAGGACTCAAACCAGCACCCATAGGGGTTGCCAGCACTGCAGGTGGTGGCTTTACTTGCAATGCCACAGTGCCAGTCCCAATAAACAAAATCTTTTAAAAAAATGACTATTTCAGAGAGTTGGACAGACAGAAAGAACTCCCACCCACTGTTTGACTCCCAAAATGCTTGCAATAGCTGGGGCTGAGCCAGACTGAAGCCAGGAGCCAGGAACTCAAAGTGAGTCTCCCATGTGGGAGGCAGGGACTCAAGGACTTGCAGCATCGCCTACTGCCTCCCAGGGTCCACACTCGTGGGAAGCTGGGATCAGAAACCAGAGCCAGGAATCAAACCTAGGTACTCTGACATGGGATGTGGCCATCTTAACCTGTAGACCAGATACCTGCTCCACTGGGTGCTTTTTGAAGTGCCCTAGTGGTCTCAGACTGGTGAGAAACAGAAGAATCTAGGATGAGCTGTCCCTCCAAGGACCCTTGTTTCAGTAGAGAACACTTGAGACGATCGAAGGCCCTTGGGAGGGCATGGAGCCCGCAGAGGCCCGGAATGCCCCTGCTGACTCAGTTTCTGACCAGTGCAGGACTGGGAGACAGCCATGCTAGGTCCTGTGATTGAGCTCCTGCCACCCACAGGAGAGAACTGGACCAAGTTCTTGGCTCCTAACTTTGAGCCCAGTCCTGTGCTGGCCATTGTGGATGTTTGGGGAGTGAACCCAAGGTTGGGAGTTCTTATGCTGTCTCTGCCACTTGAAAAAGAACAGGTGAAATGCTTCTTGGGAGAGGAGGCTGTGTGTGTGTGTCCACCCACTGGTTCACTCCTCAGATGGCTGCAAGGGCTGGAGCTGGGCCAGGCTGACACAAGGAGCCTGGAACTCTAGGTGGGATGTCTGATGGGCGCAGGGGCCGGAGTACTCAGACCACCTTCCGCTTCTTTCCCATGCGCATTAGCAGGCAGCTGGATCGGAAGCAGAGCAGCCAGGACTTGAACTGGCGCTCCTATACGATGCCAGCATCGCAGGCAGTGGCTTAACCCACTGTGCCACAGCACCAGCCCTGGGAGGAGGCTGGGAGAGGGGGCAGAGAAGCCCCAGAGGGCATTAACCACTTTCCCAGGGCCTCGGGCCTTCATTTTTGCAGTGGTAATGATGTGTGTGTTCCTCTGTCTCCTCCCCTGGGATGAGCACATGGAAGGGAGAGCCCTTGTTTTCATCGGCGTATCCCCCAGTCAGTGCCTGACACACAGGAGTTGCTTAATTACTGTTTGAGGAAGGGTGAGAGGAAAGCAGAAAGGAATGTGTGACTGCAGAAACAAGGTCTCTGGAGGGAATGGAGCAGATTAACCCAGTAGCAGTAGAAAGCTGGGTTGATAAAGCAGCCATAAAAGACATTTCAGGGACATTGGGGAAATCTGAATATGGATTATTAGATACTTTGGAATTAGTGCTAATTTTCTAGTATGCATTTATGGTTATTAGAAGGTCCTTGTTCTCAGTTGATGGGTGATGACATTTTTAGGGGTGAAAGGTCAGATTTGCAACTTACTTTCAAGGTGATGTAACAGAAACAATATATATATTTTTTTGAGACATATTACTACCTTGTTAGGTTATTATATGTTACATATTGGAGAAAGATAATAAATCAACAATTGTTGGATATAAATAGGAGGTATATAGTTCATTGTATTCTTTCAGTTTTTCTGTATGTATGAAAAAAATTTTTTACGTTTATTTTTTATTTGCAAGACAGAGGGGCCAATGCTGTGGTGAGGTATAGCAGATAAAACCACTGCAGTGTCGGCATCCCATATGGGCACCAGTTCGAGTCCTGGCTGCTCCACTTCAGATCCAGCTCTGTGCTAATGCACCTGGGAAAGCAGTGGAGGATGGCCCAAGTCTTTGGGCCCCTGCACCCACATAGGAGACCCGGAAGAAGTTCCTGGCTCCTGGCTTCGGATCAGCCCAGCTCCAGCCATTGCGGCCATTTGGGATGTGAACCAGCAGATGGAGGATTTCTCTCTGTGTGTCTTTCCCTCCCTCTCTCTCCTCTCTCCCCTCCCCCACCTCCTCTCCTCTCCTCTCTGAAAAAAAAAAAAAAGCACAGTGATAGATGGAGAGCTCTTCCATCCTGTAACTGGCTGGGCCAAGCTGAAGCCAGGAGCCTGGAGCTCCATTGGGGTCTTCCATGTGGGTGGCGGGGACCCAGGTTCTTTTTTTTTTTTTGACAGGCAGAGTGGACAGTGAGAGAGAGAGACAGAGAGAAAGGTCTTCCGTTGCCATTGGTTCACCCTCCAATGGCTGCTGCGGTCGGCGCGCTGCGGCCGGCGCACCACGCTCATCCGATGGCAGGAGCCAGGTGCTAGGTGCTTTTTCCTGGTCTCCCATGGGGTGCAGGGCCCAAGCACTTGGGCCATCCTCCACTGCACTCCTGGGCCACAGCAGAGGGCTGGCCTGGAAGAGGGGCAACCGGGACAGAATCCAGTGCCCCAACCGGGACTAGAACCCGGTGTGCCGGCACCGCAAGGCGGAGGATTAGCCTGTTGAGCCACGGCGCCGGCCGGACCCAGGTTCTTGAGCCATCATCCACTGCCTCCAAGGCTGCACATTACAAGGAAGTGGATAGAAAACAGGCAGGACCCCGTCCCAGGCATTCCTATATGGATGTCACGTGGGATGTTGGCATTCCAAATTGCAGCTTGACCTGCTATGCCATGACGCCCAACCTATAAGAGATTTTTAAAAGTGAAATGGAGGAGAAATGAAGGCAGTAGAATGAGGGCCAGAACTGGACATGGGGCAGTGGGTGTTGGGGCTGGTTTCAGATAATAACTCCATCTGGTGGTCTGGTACTCACCCCTTCCCTGCTGTGAGCACTGACGTGGCCCCACCTGGGAGGGATCCCCCAACCTGGGCCTGCCTTGCTGGAAAACCGCCTCTCTGATGGTTGGCTTGTGTGCGCTCAGCGGGCTGTGCCGTGTCTCCCTCCTCCAGTGTGCAAATACGTCGCCGTGGAGCTGAAGTCTGCCTTCGAGGAAACTGGCAAGACCAAGGAGGTGATCGACACGGGCTATGGCATCCTGGACCGCAAGGCCTCTGGAGTCAAGTACACCAAGTCGTAAGTGAATGGGGCCCCGCAGCCGGGCTGCTTTGTTTTGGAGGCTCCGGAAGCCTGGGCTCCCTTCTTCCCTCCAGCTAGACAGACTCACCATGAGGGAGTTGACTTTTCCTGAGACCCAGTCTGCCCTGTGGTTCTGCCCACAACTGATCATGTGATCTCCATAAATCCCTCCCCTGCTGTGGCCTCTCGGACTGCCGGGACCATCACAGTGATGCCCAGGCTCTGCGTTCTTGCGGGCGGTGCCGTTTTGTAAAGTATTGGTCACCTGGGGTTACTGGCTTTTTATTTTGCCAGGCATACATATTAAAAAACGAAAAACAACTTTCACCCATCCAAAATGAGATTATATTTTACCATCAAAATTTAATACATATTGCTTTATAAAAAAAATCTGAAGTACTGAATCATTTAGTTTTATACAAACCCTTTCCCTTAGAGCTGTTACAATGTTGTCTCTCTGGTCTGTGTTCCAGCATTTCAGAGCCCCCAGACCAGATGACCTATCTTCCTCCCAGCTCTGACTCCCCGTTGGTGAGCTGTGCAGATGTCGGGCGGCAGGGCTGGAGGGGCGGACGCGAACCCCGCCGGGGCTGGGAGGGGGACTCAGTTGCTGTGCTGCTGCTGTCTCGGCAGGGACTTACGGTTAATCGAAGTCACGGAGACCATTTGCAAGAGGCTCCTGGACTATAGCCTGCACAAGGAGAGGACTGGCAGCAACCGGTTTGCCAAGGTTGGGCTTGTGCTTGCCCCTCGTGCCAGCCTGCGTGGGTCTGAGTGCGTGCCTGCTGCTGTGAGAGTGACTGGGAGATCGTGCCCTGCGAGCTGCCCCCTTTGCCTCTGTTCTTTTTTTTTTTTTTGGACAGAGTGGACAGTGAGAGAGAGGGAGAAAGGTCTTTCTTTTACCGTTGGTTCAGGTGCTGCGGCTGGTGCACTGTGGCCGGCGCACCGCGCAGATCCGAAGGCAGGAGCCAGGTGCTTTTCCTGGTCTCCCCATGGGGTGCAGGGCCCAAGCACTTGGGCCATCCTCCACTGCACTCCTGGGCCACAGCAGAGAGCTGGCCTGGAAGAGGGGCAACCAGGACAGAATCCAGTGCCCCGACCGGGACTAGAACCCGGTGTGCTGGCGCCACAGGCAGAGGATTAGCCTATTGAGCTGCGGCGCCGGCCTCTTTCCGTTCTTTAATGGCTGTTTGTACGAGTGGCCCAGCTTTTCCGTGGCAGTTGGCATGTTTATGCTGGCCTGGCCCTGCCCGTCAGGCTCCTGCCTGTTTCAGACACGGACATAGGTGCACCAAGTCCCCATGAAGGCCTGAGATATGGAGCAGAGAAAACTCTGCCAGGTGCAGGAGACGCAGAACAAGCAGGTGCAGGGTGGGTGTCAGGGAGCACCTGGGGGCAGTGATTGTCCCCCGGCCCCACTCTGCCCACACCGTCCCTCCCGAGACCCGAGCAGCGTGCCTGTGTAACTGAACTCACTTCTCTCCCTGGAGAATGAGCTGCTTCCAGCGAGCCCCATCCTTCTTTGTCGAACGTCTTGGTTCCCAGCACATGGCAAAATAGTTGCCACCTGCATTTTTCCACCTAAGTTCCCTCCCAGCCAAGGAGACTGACTGGTCATAAACGTGAGGGTGTTGTCTCAAGCAACACAGGTCCTAAGTTTATCTTTGGAATTTGAATCGTGCGCTCCATTTGGTAATTAGTCCATGTCTGTTGTAATTAAAAGTATTTAAAATGATTTGCCATTGCAAAAAACTGAGAAGCAGCCCGACTGTCAGTCGGTCGGGAGCGGTAGAGTACGACGTGTTGAGGAGTCCTTGCATGGGTTGTCGTGCGGCTGTGAGAGCAGGAAGCAGCTCTTTGTGAACCGAACTGAACCAGTCTCCAAGGTGCATTTTTAAGTAAAAAGGGCAAGGGACAGCATAGTGGGCGTGATGCGCTCCTGCTTCTGCACAGACAGGGATGGGGAGAGGGTGTGTTTTCCTGCCGGGCTGTGTGGATCATCTCTGGGAAGAGAGTGGAATGGAAGGATGCTTTGTCTCTGGGAGAAAGACCCAGGCAGCCGGCAGAGATGTTTATAGAATAAAGTGCCCTTCCTGCCCAGGCTATGCCCTCTCCCGCCAAGGACAGCACAAGCCAGGGAGGAACCGGAGAGGGGCATGGCCAGAGGGGAGCGAGCGTGGCCAGCCACAGGGCCGGAAAGAGCCAAGACAAACCAGTTTCCTGGATCAGAGGGTTCAAAGGGCCTGAGGGCAACAGCGGATCTGTTTGAAGGGGTGAGGTGTGGGGAGGCACGTCAGGGCATCAGGGTGTCAGGGTGTGCATGTGGGCCGCGGTGGTGCAACACTGGCCTAAGCGGGGGAAGAGGCGCCCCAGAGGGTCTTGACATCTCTGGGCTGGGCCCCGGGAGAGGTGGCGGCACCACTTCCCGCGTCTGGTTGCCTCTTGCAGGGCATGTCCGAGACGTTCGAGACGCTACACAACCTCGTGCACAAAGGGGTCAAGGTGGTGATGGACATCCCCTACGAGCTGTGGAACGAGACCTCTGCAGAGGTGGCTGACCTCAAGAAGCAGGTATGGGCCTTCAGGCCTCACAGACTGCCATGCGCAGTGGGGCCAGGTGGGGGCTGGGTCTGCCGAGGGAGGCCCCCGGAGCCGAGGGACTTGAGCCAAGCCGTTTCACCTCTCTGGCTTCAGTTTCCAGCGGCAAGTCCCGCCATCTGCCTGTCTTGTGGTGGGTTGTGAGGCTGAGCCGAGCCGAGCTGAGCTCCAGGAGCAAGGCAGGTGCTGGGCTTTGCCGAGCTGAAGTGTTGTGCTTGACAGTGCGATGTGCTGGTGGAGGAGTTTGAGGAGGTGATCGAGGACTGGTACAGGAACCACCAGGAGGAGGACCTGACCGAATTCCTCTGCGCCAACCACGTGCTGAAGGGCAAGGACACCAGTGAGTGGGGAGGCGGCGGCGGGCGGGCTGGCCGCCGGGATGTGTCCTGTGTGTCAGGCGGGATGTGTCCACCGCAAGGAGGTGGGTAAGAGAGAGCAGAAAAGAGCTCACGGGACCCAGTGAGGGCGCAGGCGCCGAAACAACCCGCAGAGAAGTTCGGTGCCCTCCCGGGGGCCTGGTGGCCGCAGTGAGGCAGCAGTAGGGATGATGACGTCAGGCACTGCTTGTGGTTGCTGTTCCTGGAGGCTCCCCGGTTCGTGTCCCCCCCGCCCCGCCGCCTGACAGCCGGGTGAGGGTGCCTCTCCTCGCCCCAGGTTGCCTGGCAGAGCAGTGGTCCGGCAAGAAGGGGGACACAGCCGCCCTGGCGGGGAAGAAGTCCAAGAAGAAGAACAGCAGAGCCAAGGCCTCGGGCAGCAGGAGCGGCAGCAAGCAGAGGAAGGAGCTGGGGGGCCTTGCGGAAGACTCGAGCCCCGAGGAGGAGGAGGGCGTCCAGAAGGCGTCCCCTCTCCCGCACAGCCCCCCTGATGAGCTTTGAGCCTAGCCCAGGGTGCCCTGTGCCGAGACCCCAGCCTTGACGCCGAGGAGCCAGGGGCGTGGCTCTGGCGAGCAGAGGTGGCCCGGCTTCAGGCTGCACCTGAGCTTCTGCTGTGCGCGCCGCCTGCCGCGGAGACACAGCCCCGGGAAGAACTGAGCAGCTGTGGTCGGCCCGGGCCGGCCTTTCCCCACCCAAGCGTTAGCTGACGCGGGCTTCTGGCAGGCCGTGCCCGGTGTTTTCAGGACTGTGAGGACTGTGGAGGGCGCTCGGCAGGGCAGGCAGCAGAGCGGGGTGCTGGGACTGCAGCCCTCCAGAGCCCGTGAGCACCCCACCCTCCACCCCGCCCTGCAGCACCCCCCGCTCCTCCTGGGGACACCTTGCGCTCTGCCCAGCCTTCCTCCCTGGGGCTCAGAGTAAAAACCTTTTGGCCTTTGGGTTCCAGCGTCCGAGTCCTTGTCAGCCTTCAGGTGCACCAGCGCTCCCCCGCCCTCCGGCCCTGCCTGCCCTTGTCCTCCCAGCCTCGGGGGCAGAGCATGGCCAGGCCGCCCCCATCTTCCCACTGCCGAGGCAGCCTGCCAGCTGGAGGGAATGGCAAGTGGAGGGCAGCCCAGGGTGCTGCGGGGTGGAGCGTGGGTGACGCCCAGCATGGGGTGCTGCCCCGGCCCTCAGCTCACCCTCACGGGCAGCCACAGTAGCTGCCCTCGTTCTCCCTGCTCACGCCACTGGCTTGTGTCCTGGGCACCTGGCTGCCCTCCCTCCTGCCTCTCCTGGCTCCCTCAAGACCATCCCCTCGGTTGTGTAAAGTGTTTACTGGTTATTCCACCAGCCCCCGCCCCACCCTCCCACCTCAGCCGCCCCACATGTTGGTCTTGAACCTTGTTCCCTGATGACCACACTCGATCTCTGTTCCTCCCAGCCATCGTGCCTGGAGCCTGGAGTGGAGAACACACGTACACATGTTTCCAAGTGACACCTGGATGACACCTGGTTACACCGAGTTCTCCAGCGCCCGGGGAGGAGCGGGCAGGCTGGCCTCTAGGGAGGAGAGTGGGCGGTTCAGGCCCCTCCCAGTCTGTCCTGGGGAGGAGCGGGTGATGACAGCTGCTGTTGCGTGTTAACCTTGGAGTATGCCTGTGAGGTGGGCGCTGCAGAGAACAGGCCCTGGTGGTGTGCCTGAGGTCCTGCTAGTGAGTGACTCCCAGGCCCCAGGTCCCTGTCTGGTGGCTGCCAGGGCTTCTTCCCCCAACACCTGGCACTGACACTGTAGATGAGACTGGCCCACTTCCACCAGGACTTAAACTAGGGGGTGGCTGCTGCTGCTGCTTGGAGGGAGTGGCAGGAGGTCCCCGGATCCCTGAGAGCAGCCCCCTCACACTTGCTGCCGAGGCCCAGTGGATAGGCGGGGGCACACCGCTGAAGGAGCCTTGAGTGTGCAGAGGCTCAGGGCCCTGAATCCCAACTCCTGGGAGGGGCCCGGGTTTTCTTCCCCTCCCCCAGCTAAGGGCATCCGAGCCTCTGAAGAGGAGACAAAAGTGGGAGCCTTCCTTCCTCTGGCTGTTGCTCAGGGCAGGTCCGCGGAGGTTGGTACCTCTGTGGTCCAGTCCCACCTTCCCATCTGCTGATGTCCTGCTACAGGAATCTGGGGTTTGGGATGGGGCCAGTGAGATTCCAGGCTGGGGTCCACTCCTATCCTGGGCTTTGTTCTCATCACAGGAGGTACTTGGGTGTGGGGTGGGGGCCTGGCCGAGGGCTAGAGATCCATTTGCAGCCCCCTAGACTGGGATTTGGTGGTCCCATTCTGATTCCCCTGTTCAGTCACTGCCCCACGGCACTGCCCCACCTGGCTCACCTCTGCCCAGAGCTTCATTGATTTATCTTGAAAGAAGGATGAGGCAAACCTTCCTGGGGTGTTGACCCAGTGGCCAATCCCAGCCCAGTCCCAGGCCCGAAGGCAGGCACACTGTGTTCTTCGACCTCCGCTGCACACGGCCCCCTGCCTGCCCCCCACCAGCACAGTTTGGGGAATTCTGAACTTGATAATTGCCTCCTACTTTCCATCTGAAAGTGAGAGGACTGCCTGAATTCAAAGTAGCCTGATTTCAGTCTTCCTATCAGAAATCCTGTTGGAACCGGGTTTCTTTATTTGAAAGGCAGTTACAGAAGAGAGGGAGAGACAGGGAGGGAAATTTTCCATCCACTGGTTCACTCTCCAAATGGTGTCAACATCAGGAGCTGGGCCCATCAGGAGCCAGGAGCTTCTTCTGGGTCTCCCATGTGGGTGCAGGGGCCCAAGCACTTGGACCATCTGCTGCTGCTTTCCCAGGCCTTAGCAGAGAGCTGGATCAGAAGTGAAGCAGCCAGGACACAAACCTACACAGTGTCCATATGGGATCCTGGTGCTGCACACACAGGCTTAACCTGCTAGGCTACAGGACCAGCCCCCCACCTATTATTTTAAATTAAGTCAAATTGTATATTTAAAAATAGATTTATATATTTATTTGAAAGTCAGAGTTACACAGAGAAGGAGAGGGAGAGAGAGTCTCATTTGCCGCTTTACTCCCCAATTGGCCACAACGGCCAGAACTGCACTGACCCAGAGCCAGGAACTTCTGGGTCTCCCACGCAGGTGCAGGGGCCCAAGGACTTGGGCCATCTACTGCTTTCCAAGGCCATAGCAGAGAGCTGGATCACAAGTGGAGCAGCCGGGACTCAAACCGGCACCCATATGGGATGCTGGCACTAAAGGCTGCGCTTTACCCGCTACACCACTGCATTGGCCCCTCAAATTGTACATTGATCTGTACTCTGTAACTTTCTTTTCTATGTCTCAGGGCTTCAGATTTGGTTTATTCAAAGTTTACAGAGACTGATACGATAAAAGGCGGCTGTACCATATTTCAGTAGGCAGAGGTGAGTGGTCTAGAGATGCAGGATTGATATTAATTTGCAAGTTTTGTTGGCAATGAAAGATGACAAAAACTAGGGACAATTTGGTACTGAACGCAACATCAGTAACATCTTCATGTAAAGAACAGTTGGGGCCACCACCATGGTGTTGCAGGTGGGTGCCGGCATCCCATATGGGCACCAGTTCAAGACTTGGGTGCTCCACTTCCGATCCAGCTCTCTGCTATGGCCTGGGAAAGCGGTAGAGGTTGGCCCAAGTCCTTGGAGCCCTCTACCTACGTGGAAGACCTGGAAGAAGCTCCTGGCTTTGGATTGTTGCGGTTCCAGCCGTTGCAGCCAAATGGGGAGTGAATCAGCTGTTGGAAGACTCTCTCTGTGCCTCTACTTCTCTCTGTGTAACTCTTTAAAATAAATAAATAAATCTTTAAAAAAAAAAGTGGGGATCAAGCTCATACATGGGCTTTTGGGGGACCCATAGGTAATTACCTAACCATATGTTATAGGACAAACTCCCAAAGCTGGCTGGAGGAACTGCCCCAGAACCCTCAAAGCTGGGTTCACTCACCTGATGCAGGGGAAGCTGATTGCTGAGACCAGGGTGGTAGGAGAAAGTAACTTATCTGTAGTGCCCAGAGCCAAGGGCGAGGCAGCTGGATGTCAACTCCTGGCCTCCTCAAGGGATTAATGGCCGTGAATCATGCAGACTGTGTGTTGAGCAGTGAGCGAGCAGCTCCCAGCCTGTTTAATTTTTTTTTAATTTATTTATTTATGGGGCCGGTGCTATGGTGCAGCAGGTTAATGCCATGGCCTGAAGCACCGGCATCCCATATGGGCACTGGTTCGAGACCCGGCTGCTCCACTTCCGATCCAGCTCTCTGCTATGGCCTGGGAAAGCAGTGGGGAATGGCCCAAGTCCTTGGGCCGCTGCACCTGTGTGGGAGACCCGGAGGAAGCTCATGGCTCCTGGCTTCGGATTGGTGCAGCTCTGGCCATTGCGGGCAATTGGGGAGTGAACCATCGGATGGAAGACCTCTCTCTCTCTCTCTCTCTCTCTCTACCTCTACCTCTACCTCTACCTCTCTACCTCTCTTCTCTCTGTGTAATTCTGACTTTCAAATAAAGAAAAATCCTTTTTTAAAAAACAAATTATTTATTTCAAAGGCAGAGCAATGGAGAGGGAGGGAGAGAGGGAGAGAGAGAGACAGAGAATCTTCCCAGTCTTCCCAAATGACCACAATAGCTAGGACTGGGCCAAGCCAAGTCAGAAGCCAGGAACTCCATTTGTGTCTTCCACATGGATAGCAGGGACCAAAGTTCTTAAGCCATCATCAGCTGCCTTCCCAGTGGCACATTAGCAGGGAGTTGGATCAGAAGCGGAGCAGCCAGGACTCGAACAAGTGCACCGATATGGGATGCCAGCATGGCAAACAATGGTTTAACCCGTGTGCCAAAACACCAATCCCTCCTGGGATTGTCCAGTGAAAGGGGCCAACGTGCTTTCTTGTGGTGCCAAAGGCAGGCTTGAGTCTGTCTGGGGTGTCTGAGTAGGACTTGCAAGTTCCAAGGAAGCTCTCAAAATAGGGGTTAGCACTGAGACGTTAACTAGAGGTATACTCAGGTCTGGGCTCCAGGCTCACCCTGTGCTTTAACGAATTCACCTTTAGCAAGGAGGTAGGTGACGCAATCATCAAAGGGAAGACAGAGGGACCGCAGGCTGAGGAAGAGGTACTCATGAAGTCCCCATCTGAGGCATTACGGGTAGGGCTTAGCCTCAACAACAGCATGGGTTTTAAACATTTAAAAATTTTTTATTCACTTTTATTTCTTTGAAAGGCAGAATGAGAAAGACAAAAAGAAATGAAGAAAGAGAGAGAGAGAGCTTTCATTTGTTGGTTTAATTCCCCAAATGCCCCCCCCCCCCCCCCAGCCACTAGCTCAGGCTAGGCCAGGTTGAACCCAGGAGGCAACTCAATCCGAGTCTCTCCTGTGAGTGGGCAAGGACCAAAGTACTTGAGCCAAACCCTGCTGGCTCCCAGGGTGCCTATTACCAATAAGCTAGAATTGGAGTGGAGCCAGGACTCAAACCTAGGCACCCCGATATGAGATGTGGGCATCCCAGACAGCATCTTGGGGCTGGCCAGCCTGAGGCTGGGGGCGGGGGTAGCCAGGAATTCAGTCCACGTGAGTGGCAAGGACCCAATCACATGACCATCACCACTGCCTCCCAGGTTCTGCATTAGCAGGAAGGTGGAGTCTGAAGCTATAGTAGGGAACCAAAAACAGGAATTCCACTATGGGATGTGGGCATCCTAAGTAATGTCTTAACTGCTGGGCCAAATGCCCGCCCTTCTCCCAGAATATTCTAATGGAAGAATGACTCTGGGTTCACCGACCCAGCACCCCAGTACCGTGCCCCTGATGCCAGAGACCTGTTGTCAGGGGGAGGGTGAGCACATGGCTTCATTACTTGGACATGGATGGGCATGGTTGACGCTGTCCTTGTGCTGAAAATAGAAAGTTAAGCATGATTACATAATCTCTGGCTTCCTCCGGCTCTGAGCTTCCATAGACAATCAAAGGGTTAGGGAGAGGAGGCTGGTTTGTTCTAGATTCCTTAACTGGCTCTTTATAGGCAGAGGAACAGCGCGGGTGGAGGAGACATCCACATCATGGTCTCAGTGGCACCTTCCTAAATCCACCTTAGTCAGGGTCTTGTCCTTGGGAGAGAAAGGAAAACTTTCTGCTCCGGGGAGGAAGGGTAGACATGCACTAAGCAAACCAAATGACTGATTTGTTTGCTTGTTTCATTTGAAAGGCAGAGAGACAAGAGACAGAGACATACAGGCTAACAGAGAGAGCCCCATCCACTGGTTCACTCCCCAAATCCCCACAACAGCCAGGGCTGGACCAGGCCGAATCCAGGAGCCTGGAACTCAGTTCACACCTCCCACATGGTCACCTGCTGCCTCCTTGGGTCAGCACTGTTAAGAAGCTGGGACAGGAAGTGGAGCCAGGACTTGAATCTCGGCACTTCAATATGGGATGTGGGTGTCCCTGAGTGGAGTCTTAACAGCCAGGCCAGATGCCCGCTCTCAAATGCCCAACTTACGAAGAGACAGTGTGGGGGTCTCCTGGGCCCCTCGAAGGCCCCAGCAACGGGGTCATGGAATGGCTCCTGGCCAGCGACAGTCAGCCCAGGTCTGTGTCCCCCAGGTGAGGATCCACATTTGCAGCGGTTGTCAGCTTCCAGCTGGCCTGCGTGGCCCCTGCTCCCTCACAGTGTATTTTAGTGAATCTAACTCTGCTTACTCTCCGCTCTGGGGAATTCTCGCTGCCCGCCACACAGGCCTCAAATGGTCACTTGCCACGACAGATGGGAACAATAAAATAGCAAGGGCACTGAGCATGCTCACTCCTGCCCCTGTATGGGTGACCCTGCGGGCGCCTGGGGGAAGCAGATGGTCTTTAGTGCCCAGTGGACCAGATGTTAGAAGTGGGCGGGCGGGGGGTGGGAACCACACTCAGCCTCAGCAGGCACAGGGCGAATCCTGAAGTGTTTCACCTACAGAACAGCGACACACCTGCTCCAGGTGGGCAGGGACGCTTCTTTCTCCAGTCAGGGCTCGTGCCCCGGCTTTCTTGGCTGCTGGGCCTTCCTCCTGTACCCCCATCGCCTCGCCGCGCGGTCCAGTCCTGCCGCTCCCCGCCCCCGCCCGTCACCCCGCTCAGCTCCGTGTGGGTTTTGAAGTGCTCTTCCCTTTTTCCCAACCGGAGCAGGGGTGGAGAGGGCCCTGTGCCTCCCGGGGCCGTCCTGCAGGTGCGGGCCGAGTGGGCAGCAGGTTCCTTCCCACGTGGGCTTGTCCAAAGGGCTGGGTGCTGAACTGCCGGGCAGCGCCTTGCCCGAAGTCCCGGCAGCCGCGGGCTCGCGGCCACGAGTCCAGGAGGGGCGTGTCCCCGCGCTCACCTGCCATTGGCCAGGTGAGGCTGCCGGGTCGACCGCCGCGGCCGAGCTATAAGTGCCGAAGCCGAGGTCGCGGGGCCCAGGCGCGGTCAGGATGGTGGACAGCGTGTACCGGACCCGCTCTCTGGGGGTGGCGGCCGAAGGCCTCCCGGACCAGTACGCGGACGGGGAGGCGGCGCGCGTGTGGCAGCTCTACATCGGGGACACCCGCAGCCGAACCGCCGAGTACAAGACGTGGCTGCTCGGACTGCTGCGGCAGCACGGCTGCCGGCGGGTGCTCGACGTGGCCTGCGGCACCGGGTGAGCCCGAGCGGGGTCGGGGGGCGACCAGGGGTCGGCTTGGCCCGGCCGCCAAACCACATGGCAGGCACGTCGGGGCAGGAGCCAGGGCCCAGGAGCGCCGCCGCTGCCGCCTCCCGGGGAAGAAGGGGCGCGGCGAGTGTCCGGGGAGGGCGGGCAGAGGGAGTGAGGGTGCGCAGGCCTGGGCCTGGGCCTGGGCCTGGGCCGCAATGAGAGCGTTCATGGCGCAGAGCAGGAGCTGGACTTGGGGCCAGCCCTGATTCCGGCTCTCACCTGGCCCCTCCTGCCCTGACCTTAACCCTGCAGCGTTAACATTTGCTCAGCGTACGTACATGCCAAGCGCTGCACCAGGAACTTGTGCTCCTGTTTTTCAAACCCTCACAAAACCCCATGGGGGTGAGTAGTGCTAATCCTCTCTAGGGAAGTGAGGACTCAAAGTCAGTCAAGGCCTCACCTAGTGGGGAGGAGACACAGCCCCAGGTCGGTTAGGGTCGCGCCACTGCGCTGTCCTGCTTCTGGGGCTGTTACTTAACTCCGGGAACTGCAAGTTGTCCCTTTCTCAAAGGCAGCTAACACACCTGCCCCGGAGTCCCTGGGAGGATTAATGCAGTTTGCCCATTGCCTGGCTCTGCAAAGGTGCTCTTTAGGAGGCGCCACCTGGTGATCAGCTGCAGCTTTGCCAGGTCATCTGAGGGCAGTGAGAAGGCAGAGGGAGCCCGGGCCTCTGGAGTTGGGACAGAGGGGCTCCACTTGCCAGGGGCCTCCTTGCCCTCCCAGGCCCCTGACTGCTCCTCTCTGACCCTATCCAGGGTGGACTCCATCATGCTGGTGGAGGAGGGCTTCAGTGTGACGAGTGTGGACGCCAGTGACAAGATGCTGAAGTACGCGCTTAAGGAGCGCTGGAACCGGCGGCACGAGCCCGCCTTCGACAAATGGGGTATGCAGTTCCGGCTGGGCGCAGCCCAGAGACGCCGTCCTCTCTGCCCTGGGTGCCAGGGCTGGGCAGGGGGAGAGTTGGTTCTCCTCAAGGGGACAGCAAAACTGTCATCTCTCTGAGGAGGAAGGCTTGGGTACCAGAATGGGGCAGTGAGTGTGAAGAGCTTTAACTGGCCCTGCCCCCAAATGAACACACACACACACACACACACAGCTCTGCTCCCCCCCCCCCACAGCTCCCGCCTCTCTCGACCCCTCTTCCCTCGGCTCCTCCATGTCCATCAAGACCCCCTCCTAACTGGATAGGATTGCGCACGCGTGCATGTGTGTGTGCATCTTAAAGAACTAACTGGGGCAGGACTGCACTTGGTGGAGGGGTGCTAGTCGCGCCACGAGGTTACCCTGCTTCCTCTTCCCCTGCCTGGCCCGTAGTCATAGAAGAAGCCAACTGGATGACTCTGGACAAAGACGTGCCCCAGCCTGCAGGGGGTGGCTTTGACGCGGTCATCTGTCTTGGAAACAGTTTCGCCCACCTGCCAGACTGCAAAGGTGAGAGGTGTGGTCTCGGGCGGGCAGAGCCTTGCCTTGAACCCCACCCCTTTCCACAGACCCCTGGGAGCCTGCCCTCCTGCCGAAGCACACTCTGCTCTCTGCCCTCCTCCGCTGCAGTGCTGGAGCCCCTGGGAGGAGAGAGATGGGGGGAGGCTGGCGCGAGGGGCCCTGAGCTGACCGAGCCTCTGCCTCTGCCTGGAGCTCAGGGGACCAGAGCGAGCATCGGCAGGCGCTGAAGAACATTGCAAGCATGGTGCGCACCGGGGGCCTGCTGGTCATCGACCACCGCAACTATGACCACATCCTCAGCACAGGCTGTGCGCCCCCCGGGAAGAACATCTACTACAAGGTGAGCCCCCTGGGAGGGAAGGGCTGCAGTGCACGATGTGAGCCTGGGCTCCAGGGCCCAAAGGTGGGTGACAGAGGTTCACGCGGCCTGCACCACTGCCCACAGAGTGACCTGACCAAGGACGTCACGACGTCAGTGCTGACAGTGAACAACAAAGCCCACATGGTGACCCTGGACTACACGGTGCAGGTGCCGGCGGCTGGCCAGGACGGCTCTCCGAGCTTGAGGTAACACTCGGCTTGGCGGAGGTGTGTGGCCACGAGGGGAGCCGGGGCCAGCAGGCCTCACGGCTGGCTGGGGCTCTGTTGCAGTAAGTTCCGGCTCTCCTACTACCCACACTGTCTGGCGCCCTTCACGGAGCTGCTCCGAGCAGCCTTCGGGGGCAAGTGTCAGCACAGCGTCCTGGGCGACTTCAAGCCTTACCAGCCGGGCCAGGCCTACGTTCCCTGCTACTTCATCCACGTGCTCAAGCGGACTGCCTGAGTGCAGCCGCAGCTCCCACAGCCTCCCGCCCGAACTGGGGAGGGGGGCCTGGCAGCCCCACGCCCAGCCCCTCTGTCCCTGCAGGTGCTGGGGGCGTGGGGACGTGGGTTCAGGCCAAAGGTAGAGTAAGCAATACAGCTGTGCCTTGTCGGCTCCTGCATGCTTTGTTTTTGTATGTTGCTCTTCTCCACACCAAACAGTCCTACCAAGACACCAGCAGGGGGCAGTATACACTTTATTTTCAGCCACTGTGAGGGCCCAATCCCCAGCCCTCCACAGCAGCTGGCCTGGGGGCGGGAGATGCCTGGTGAGCTCTTCCAGGGGCTGCCAACGCGCTCCCTACGCAGGGCATGTCCTGGAGGGAGGTGGTCTTCAGGTGCGTCGTGGGCAGCAGCCTGAGCAAGGGCCCTTTCCTCTCAGGTCTCTCTGTGGGGCCACCTGGGTACCTTTAGCCATTGTGGGCAGAGTCCCGGTCTGTAGGGGGCTCCTAGCAGGCAGCAAACTTGCGCTGGATGCGTTTGTACCGCAGCAGCTCCTGCTCGCTGACCGAGGGCTGCAGCTGGGCGGCGGCCTGCAGCAGGTCCTCCATGGTGAGCAGCAGTGCCGAGCTGGCCGGCTCCAGCCCTGGGGGGGGGGGGGTGGCAGGGGGAGTGAGACCAGCGGCCCCATCTCCGCTGAAGGCAGAGGCTGTGACCCAGGGGAGGGCCCTTCCTGCTAAGAGTGCCCAGGTGGCCCTCTTCTGAAATGCAGCCCCAGGACTGGCTTGCACTAGTGTTTTTGGTTGATTTCTGGGGCTGGCAAAGGGCTCACCTTCCTCCAGGTCACGAACCCTGCGTTTGAGGGCAGATGTCATGGCGTCCGAGCAGAGAGAGTACAGGTCTGCGCCTGTTAGCTGGGGTGGGCAGCAGTCCAGCACGTTCACCAGGCTCACCGAGGGCTCAAGCTTGAATCTTGTGGGGGTGGGGAACAGTTACAGCAGTCCTCACATCCTCCCTCTGAAGCCATCACTGCCCGACACACCCTGTGGCCACCCCAAGGCCCAGGCCCTCAGGGGTGTCTCTGGAACAGGGCATACTTGCGTGTGATGGCGCTCAGAACACGCAGCTGGGAGGCCCGGTCCTCACTTGCACCCACAAACACCAGCTTGTCAAATCTTAGGGAGATGGGGGTGTCTGTGAGAGGAAGCCCAGCCAGGAAGGGGGGGAGGAGACGCAGAGCAGGGATGAGGGATGAGCCCCGATGGGCCTGGTCGGGGGTTAGCAGGCTGGGGTGCCCACCTGCCAGGCCGCAGAAGGGCAGGGTCCAGGAGGTCTGGTCTGTTGGTGGCTCCGATCACAAACACATCCTGAGTGCTGTGAAGCCCGTCCAGCTCGGCCAGGAGCTGTGACACCACCCTGGAGAGGAGGAAGTGGAGCTGGGAGGGCCCTGGGGACCCGCCCCTGGCCTGTGCTGCCTCTCCCTGCAGGCTGCTCCTCACTAGGGCCTCGCGACCAGCTCTGCCTGTGCCCTCCACACAGGCTCCTGGGCTCCCCAGTACCACAGAACTGGAAGAGCAGGAAATTCTCTCTTTGGCTCCCACCCAGGACCCCAGACTCCACTCTCTCAGACCCCCACCTGTCCATCACTCCTCCAGAGTCTCCACTTCGCCCCCGGCTTGGGGCCAAGGAGTCCAGCTCATCAAAGAAGATAATGCATGGAGCTGCAGCCCTGGCCCTGGCGAACACTGAGGGGAGAGAGGGGCAGGCAGCGAGGGGAGCTCGGGGGTCTGAGGCTGGGAGAGGACGGGGAGGCCACACTCCAGGCAGGGACCGATTCGTGGAAGGGAGGACAAGGCGTGACCGCCAGCAGCCTGGGGGAGGGGCTGAAGCCCAGGGCCTCCCCTCTCTCACCTTCCCGCACGTTCTCCTCACTCTGGCCCACGTACATGTTGATGAGCTCTGGCCCCTTCACACTGAGGGAGGTCATGGGAGGAAGAGACCCATCAGATGCGCGCGCACACACGCTGTCGTCCCCTCTCGGGCTGCCCCCATCCCTCGCCCACCTGAGGAAGGTGAGGCTGCACTCCGTGGCTACCGCCTTGGCCAGGAGGGTCTTGCCTGTCCCAGGGGGCCCGTGGAGCAGAAGGCCCGAGCGCCTCAGGCCCAGGCTCAGCAGCTCAGGGTGCTCCAGGGGGAGCTGAATGGTCTCCAGGATCTCCCTCTTCACCTCCTGCAGCCCGCCTACGTCATGCCAGGACACCGAGGGGATCTGGAAGATGGGGGTGGGCGTCTGGCATATGCTGGCAGACGCAGCTCCTGCCCAGCCTCCACTGGCCCGAGTCCGCACCTTGGGGGCTCCCACGGCCCGGGAGTGAGCCGTCTGCAGCTGCTCCAGCGCCTGCCCGAAGTCCTCAGCCAGAAGGGGAAAGCCAGCCGCACACAGCTCCCCCTCATCCTCCTCGCTCCAGCCGCCCGGCAAACTGCGGGAGGAGCAGAGCCCCCAGGAGGACCTGACACAAGGCCTCCTCCCCGGACCCTCCCCATCTCCTCTTGCCACCTGTCCCCTCCTGCGCTGAACTCCCCTTACCCTGAGCTCCTGATCCTGGTGCAGGCTGCCCGGCTGCTGTGGGCCACAAGGGCACAGAGATCCCCGGCCACGAAGCCCTAGCGAAGCACAGGGGGACACATGAGCAGGGCGTGGCAGGCGGGAACCAGCGGGGGACTGGTGGCCGGCAGAGCGGACTTGGGGGTTCCTCCCCTCACTGGCAGGCAGCAGGACTGAGCTCCTGTGGCCCCCCGGGGAGGCGCAGTGCCCAGCCTTCATACTCACTGCACACCGCCGTGCCAGCTGTGCCAGGTTCACCTCTTGGCCCAGGGGCAGGTGGGCAGTGAGGGCCCGCAGGATGCTGAGCCGCTGCCCCTCTGACAGCACGGGCACCTCTAGCTCGTGTGGAAATGCTGTCTGCACGTCAGCAGGCAGGTCCTGGGCCCGGCTTGTGGTGGCCACAACCATGAGGGGAGGGCGGCTGCAGGCGGAGGGGTGGGCACTGAGGGCGGGCACGTGGCTGGAGCTCCTAGGCCCTGCCCTGTGCTGAGGTGGCTGCAAGGCAGGGACAGTGGTGGGGCCGGGATGGGACAGAGATCAGCCCCACCCTAAAGTTCCCAGCTGGGCCAAGGGAATACCTCGGGGGATAGGAGCTCCCTGAGGCCCGAGCTATTCTTCCCGGAAGTCCTGGGACCACATCCTCCTCCCTCGGGACACCCCAGGGAGCAGCGGATGGCTGAGAAGCCACAGGGGCTGTGAGGAAGCACTGGATGGCTCCAGGGGGAGACCAGGCCTCACGGGATACCAGGCCCAGCCCTTCATGAATACCTGCTGAGGGGGTCCTCATCGAGGAGGAGGTGACGCAGCACAGCCACCACCCGGGCATCCTCGCCCAGCCCATCACGGTCTCGGCCTAGGAGGTCCAGGGCCGTCAGCAACAGGACCACAGGCCGGCAGCGGCGGGCCCGGGAGAAGGTGGCCTGCAGTTTTGTCTCCACAGCCCCACTGCTGTCTGCACAGAGGCTGGAGCAGGGCACCTGGGACGGAGGCAGGCAGAGAGGGGAGGAGCAGTCAGAAGCTGGCATGGGCCCCCTTGCCCCTGAGGGCAGGGTTGGGTGCAGGGGGCACACTGGCCAGCTCCCACCTCTTCACCACCCTACCCCAGGCCCTGGGCTGTCCACCCTCCTCCTTCTAGAAAGCACCCACAGTGGCCGACCATCATGGGGAATACACTGACTGCGGCCCACTGGACCGAGGTACTGGGGAGGAAGAGGGAGAATCTGGGGAGGCCAAGGGGGCTCTGCTGTCCAGAGAGCCTCACCTTCAGTAAGTGGAGCCCAAGGCGACCACAGGCCGCCGTGACCGCTGTGGTCTTCCCACTGCCTGGGGGGCCCCGCAGGAGGACACAGCTAGTTCCCGTCAGCAAGGCCCCTCTGAAACCAGAGAATAGTCACTTGCACCCTCAATTCTGCCCAGATTTAAAGTCTCAAAAGCAGACCCGGTTTCTCTCTCCTGGGCCTCCCTGCCCACAACCCAGTGTTGTCTCCACAGTGAGGCTGCACCTCCCACACCGCCTGTGGTATCTGGCGGGGCCTGGAACACATCCGACAGCTGGAGACTGACCCCTTCCACCATCACTGTGCCCGCAGCAAGGCCTGCACTGTCACATCCGGTCTGTACTGTATGGAGAGGCACAAGGGTGGGCACGGACTCTGCACGTGGGCAGCTATGCCCTTCAGGGCCAGTGGGCTCTGCATGGGAAGGGGAGCCCCAGAGAAGCAGCCTCTGGGGCTGGTTCTTTGTCCACAGCCGACTTCGGAGGAGGGAGGTTGTCTCAGGAGAGAGCCTAGGAATTTGCTTATGGAGGATGGGACCGGGCACACAGGCCTGGGGAAGGTCCTCCCACTCCCACTCTGGCCAGAGCAGTAGGAACTGGGCAGCCTGGCAGGTTCTAAAGTAGGCTCTCCTCACCCCAGGACAGTAGCCTCACTCACCCCAGCTGGAGGCGAGGCTTCAGGGCAGTACAGATCTCAGCCACCAAGTCCTCCAGGCCCGGAGGAGACAAGGTGCTCCACGGAGCGCCTGCTGAAGGGAGACTGGGAACGCAGCTCAGGGTGGAACCCACCTGGGAAAGGCAGGAAGCAGCTTGTGTTCCTAAATCTTGCTTCCAGCCCCCACCTCCCTCCCTGCTAGGTCTACGCGCGACCCTGGGGCCTCACCATGTACAAGGAAGTGTGGGTGGTGTCAGCCAAGTAGGTGCTGGCTGGCCCATCTGCAACCTCCCCGATCGTTCTCTTCACTTTAAAGAACAGCTCTCGCCACCTGCGGGAGAGAGGCCTGATGAACCCCAGACCGCAGGCTTGTAGGCTGCCCACCCCAGGACAAGGTGGCTTTGCGCATGGCAGGGGGTGCAGGGAGATGGAAAGGATTTTTCCTTTCTCCCCCACACTGCACCCCACACATGCGAAGGGCAGGAGGTATCCCTGTCCCTTTGCTCCCCAGCGACAATCCTCAGAGGGCTTTGGGGCTGCCTGCCCACTGCAAGAGAAGCCGCTGCCGCAGTCAGCAAGGGATCATCTCATCACTTCCAGTGGCTTCACAACACAGTCTCCACCTCAAATGAAGGGACTTCACAAAGCCCACAGCAAAGTGGAATTAAAAGCTAAGTTTATTTGGATGCAAACATTTTTGAGATCTGTGTAGTTTCTCATTTACATAAGAATTGTTTGAAGACCCCTGGCACATACCCACTCAGGACCCAAGCCTCAGAAGGAGGGAGACTCCCTGGCTCTCATTCAAGCCACAAAATCTAATGGCAGGCAGACTCCTTGATAACGATATCTAGGAGTACTGATTCTCTCTTTCCCGGCTGCATGTGGGAATGACCTGTGAAGCTTAAAAAAAGATTAAACATTTTTCACTCATTATATGCTTCCATTTAGGAGACTCAAGGTTGCCAGAGGCCGAGGGGCAGGGGAGGATATGGAGTGGCTGGCAGTGAGTTCCGGGCTTTTCCTGGGGTGATGAAAGTGGTCTGGAATTAGACAGCGGTGTTGGTTGCACAACCGTGTGAATGTAATTAAAACCACTGAGTTGAAAGTATGAGTTTTATGGTGTGTGAATTTATCTCGATTTAAAAATTAACAGTCCTCCCTCCTCTGGGGGAAGAAAAGGATTCTGGTCTGATGGGTCTGGACAAGGCTTTGCTTCTGTGTTTCAAAAGCTGCCCTCGCCATTCTGACAGGGCTGTGCAGACACTGGCTAGCGTCCCAGTGAGTGCAGTTCAGCCTCCTCACGGGGATGGGCAGCAGGTAGCAGCTACTAACTTAATCTTTCAAATAAAGACAGGAGGCGAACTCCCCCCCTCTTCAACCTGCAGACAGCAAGGCAAAGACAGAGCCAATCACTCGGGCCCCTTTCAGGTCCAGGCAGGCTGCAAATCCCTTTGCTCACAGCACCACAGCTGCAAGGCTGCGCCCTCCGTCCTCCAGCAGTGGGTGGAGGCGGGGATGCCTCAAGGTGATACGGGGAAGTGCAGCAAGTGAGCATTCAAAATGCCTGCGTTCCAGCTGGCAGTGACTGCGGTCACAGCAAGAACAAGTGGCGCATGTGGCCAGCGCCGGGAGCTCCGCACGGGAGTGTGAGGAGGGTCAGCACTGCTGTGTACAGCGAGAGACCACCTTCCCCAGCAGAGGGCTGCTGCACTGCCCCAGTGAGCAAAAGGGCCAGAGCTCGGGAACCTAGCAGGACACTGCAGAGGACATGGGGTATGTTCCAGAGAGCCAGATGGACAGCCGTGGAGCTGGCTCCCGCGTGGCCTGGTTCTAGGAAGTGGAGCACAGGAAACGCATTGAAGAGGCTACACCAGCAACAAAGGAACTCCCTTCCAGGGAGCAGAGGACATCCTGACCAAGCCCAGGGAAGCCCAAGGCACTCGTCTCTGTCTGTCCTTGGGCCCACCTGCCCACGCACCCCAACCCTGCCTGCCTTGGGACTTGCCGGGGTAGGGGAGAGAACCACATACGTGCTCAGCACCCGGAGGGAAGGCAGGTTTCTATAGGGTTGGGACGGCAGAGATCCAGGGACAGAACTGGCTTGCTGGTCTGTCTTGTTAGTCCTTGCGCCTGTTTTTCTTCGGGAAGCACAAAGGGTGGGTGTTCTATAGCTTTCCTCACAGGTGTTAGCTAAATTTCAGATGGGAGACAAAGGAGGGAACTGACTGATAAGTGCCAGGGTGGCATTTTCTGTCAGACCCCAGCCACAGCCTGGGACACCGCAGAGGTGTCATGAAGCCTAAATGGGGTTACACAGGGCACCACCAGGCTCTCCATATGGGCAGCACCGCCCTGAGATTAGAGGCACTGAGCCCCGGGCAGAGCCAAGCTTTGGATAGGGACCAGGGAGAATCAGGTCCTCCAGATAAGGCGTCTCTCTTGGCAGAGGCTGGGCTGGCGAGGCCGGAGCCCGGGACAGGACCGCTCTTAAAGCTGGGTCAGTGCACCTCCCGGCTGTGATCTCCTTTTAGTTCTCTGCCGCAGGAGATCGGTCCAGACTGGAGAGGCTGCCTGTGGCACATTTTCCTCCCTTCACATGTGGCCAAAGCAGTCCTCACACGGAACCTCTGGGCTCAGAGTCAACAGGAGGAGGAGAAAAGCTGGACCCATGGTTTTGGGTTCTTGGCTCGGTTATGCTGTTTGTTGCTCTCCATTGAGGACAGGAAACAGAGGCGTCCCCTCAAGGACAGCAGCAGTCTGTCTCTCCTCTGTTTAAGGCTGAGAGACAGAAGTGAGGAGCAGAAAGGTACATACTCCATCAGCTACGGCAGAAACCAGTGCCTGTGTGGCCTTACGCTGAAGTCGTGGCCGAAATAGGCCTGTGGCTGATAATGGACAGGAAGGAAGGAATCCTGTCTTGGTCTAGGCCATTCACCTACTCTTATTCCTTTACTTCCCCTAAGCCCACCAATCAGTCTGAGGATGAACACCTCCCAAAGCCAGCAGGTTCAGTGGTTCTTAACCCTTTCTCAGTCGTGCACCTGTTTGGGAATGTGAGGGAGGGGCGGACCTTCTCTCCATGCCTGTGCATGACAGCCAGAGAACATCTCAGGCACACAACTCAGGCGAAGGGGACCAGAGAATGCCTGCACCAGGTTCCCAAGCCCAGCTGTGAAACAGGAGGCTGCTGCATACCTGGGCAGTTTCTCTGGGCTTCCTTCCAGGATCTCTACTTGCCCCACCGTTGGCACACACAGGACATCCCCTTCTTGGACTACCCTGCAACACAGCAGTGGTTCTGGTCAGCTCACAGCAGGAGTTAGGAGTATGCGTCTGACATCTCCCCACGCCCAACCCCAGCATGCAGATTGCGTAGTCCTAGGGCTCTACTGTACACCCAGAGAACCCACGTAGTTCTCCAGGGTACGAGGCAGAGCTAGAATGAACTGGCAGAAGTGCCAGAGAGAACGGAAACATCAGAGACCAGTGGGGGTCACAGCACCGGGCTTTCTTGGAACTCTCTGATCAAGAGGCTTCTAGTTTAGAATGCCCACATTCACTTCACGGTCCAGAGTTCTCTTCTGCTGCCTGCCTGACACACCAAGAGGATTCTAGCCACAATGTTGCCTAAAATGTGGCTTTCAAAAAAAAGGATTTATTTGAAAAGCAGAGAGAAGGAATCTTCCACTTACTGGTTGACTTCCCCAATGTCTGCAACATCCAGGGCCAGGTCAGACCAAAGCCAAGAACCCAGACTCTATCTGGGCCTCCTAGTACTTGGGATCCAAGTACTTGGGCCATCATCAGCTGCCTTCCAGGAACATTAGCAGGAAGTTGGATCAGAAGTGGGGTAGGGGCCAGCGCTGTGGTGTAGCAGGTAAAGCTGCCACCTAAGTGCCAGCATCCCATCCAGGCACCAATTTGAGTCCCAGCTGCTCTATTTCCCATCCAGCTCTCTGCTATGGCCTGGGAAAGCAGTAGATGGCCCAAGTCCTTGGGCCCCTGCACCGCGTGAGACCTGAAAGAAGCTCCTGGCTTCAGATTGGCACAGCTCTGGCCATTGCTGGCCACGTGGGGAGTGAACCAGCGAATGGAAGACCTCTCTCTCTCTCTCTGTGCTTCTTCCTCTATGTAACTCTGCCTTTCAAATAAATATTAAAAAGAAAAAAAAAAAAGGGCAGCCAGGGCTTGAACCAACATCCCAATGTGGGATACAGGCAGCTTAACTTGCTGTACCACAATGCCTGCCCTTTTTAAGTTTATGTTCAAAGATTTGTTTATTTGAAAGGTAGAGTGACAGAGAAAAGAGAAGAGACAGAGAATCTTCCATTCACTTCGTTCGCTCTCCAAATGTCCGAAACAGCTGGAACAGAGCAAGGCTGAAACCGGGAGCCCAGAACTCCACCTGGGTCTCCCTCATGGGTGGCAGGGACCCAAATACTTGAGCTATCCTCTGTTGCCTTCCCAGGGACATCAGCAGGAAGCTGGTTCAGAAGTGGAGTAACCAGGACTCCAACCAGGTGCTCAATACCCACCCTCTGTGGGCATCCCAAGAGCCGGGACTGGAGCCTGGCACTCCAGTTTGGGATACAGGCATCCCTGGCAGTAGCTAAACCGGCTGCATCACAATGTCCACCCCTAAAATTTGGCTCCTTTTAATCAGAGGCCCCGGGACGTCTACCTCTCAGGCACGGGATAGAAGAGTGATGAGGGAGATACTTCCCGCCCTCCATGGAGCAGGCAGCTAACCTGGGTGTCTGAAAGTGCCGGTAAAGCGCGTGGTCATAGTTCCCGTTAGTGCTGTAGTGGGGAGAGGACACAATCTCGATGTGTAACTCTCTGGCAAATGGAGGTCCGCCGAGCAAGGAGCAGCTTCCCTTGCCTTCAGGGGCAGTGCAGCCTTCCAGGTACCTCTGTGGAGAAGCAACCACGGCCTTACAACCTCCTCCCGAGGAATCAGGATTGCCCTTCGTCTTAGCAGCCAACAGATCTGCTTCCACCCCAGCCCTCCACAGCACAGGGCTCGCTGGAGCAGGGCCTGCGGCAGCAGAGCCAGCTACCTCCATTTTCCCTAGTGGGCACCAGCGAAAGACGTCACTTCCTTTTCTGACTCTGGCTCCAAACAGTTCCCCAGTAAAGAGAACCTTCCTGTGGCACCTTTCACTTGTACCTGAGCCAGTGAAGTGGGAAAGACAATGAGTGACCCCAAGCAGTCACTGGGATGATGAAGCAGACATTAGTGGGGCCCTGAATTCAGGCTGGAGGAAAAGGACAGAACCTCACCAGACTGGACAAGGCTGATTCGGCTGACACCACTAAGTACTCCGGCAGCTTCTTCTCCACTACAAAGGGAATCTACCTTCATGCTCGTTCACGTCTATCCTATCTCTCTTCTTGACAACCCATGATATTAACTGGATACTCCAGCACTGCCCAATAAAACTTCCTACAATAACAGAAATGTTCTAGATCTAGTGTGGCTACTGAGCATTTGAAATGGGGGTAAAGCAACTGAAGAATGATATTTTGCCCTTTATTTCATTTTAATGAAGGAAGCACTAACTGGGCCGGCGCTGCAGCTCAATCCTCCGCCTTGCGGCGCCGGCACACCGGGTTCTAGTCCCGGTCAGGGCGGCAGATTCTGTCCCGGTTGCCCCCCTTCCAGGCCAGCTCTCTGCTATGGCCAGGGAGTGCAGTGGAGGATGGCCCAAGTGCTTGGGCCCTGCACCCCATGGGAGACCAGGAGAAGCACCTGGTTCCTAGCTTCGGATCAGCGCAATGCGCCGGCCACAGCGCACCGGCTGCGGCGGCCATTGGAGGGTGAACCAACGGCAAAAGGAAGACCTTTCTCTCTCTCTCTCTCTCTCTCACTGTCCACTCTGCCTGTCAAAAAAAAAAAAAGAAGCACTAACTGGCTAGCAGCTTCTGTATTGGACAGCTCTGGCCTAAACCATAAACCAGACTGCTTTACTAAGCTATCATTAATTATTTTAATTAACTAATCATTAATTGGCCATACAGGTAGCCATTATTAATTAAACATCAGACTGTATTTGTCCCCTCAAACTCAGCTGCCATCTTGAGGTGAAGGCAGAAACCAAAAACTTTTCGTGGATGTATTTAATACAATGGTAAATACCAGGCATCAAATATAATAAAAAGCTCTTCCTTTAAGAATTAATTTAGAGGCCGGCGCCATGGCTCAACAGGCTAATCCTCCGCCTTGTGGCAGTGGCACGCCGGGTTCTAGTCCTGGTCGGGGCGCCGGATTCTGTCCCGGTTGCCCCTCTTCCAGGCCAGCTCTCTGCTGGGGCCCGGGAGTGCAGTGGAGGATGGCCCAAGTGCTTGGGCCCTGCACCCCATGGGGAGACCAGGAAAAGCACCTGGCTCCTGGCTCCTGCCATCGGATGAGCGCGGTGCGCCGGCCGCAGCGCGCCATCCACGGCAGCCATTGGAGGGTGAACCAACGGCAAAGGAAGACCTTTCTCTCTGTCTCTCTCTCTCACTGTCCACTCTGCCTGTCACACACACACACACAAAAAGAATTAATTTAGAATACATGTTGAGTAACCTTTATCTGAAATACTTGAGACCAGTGTTTCAGATTTTGGATTTTGTTCCTCGATTTCACAATACTAGCGTAGACGTTACAGCTTCAACATCTCTAATTTGAGAATCTGAAATCTGAACTCTGGTATGTTCCAACTGTGAATTTCAGATTAGGGATGCTCAGCCAGTACACGACTGGAGATTAGGCAGATTATGTGATCATAACAGGAAAGCACAAAATAAATGCCCTAAGAAAGGTACAAAATGCCCTCAGAGGAAGAAGGCGTGTTAAATCTGTGTTGTCGAGATTGCGAAAGGCCTTCCGACAAAGGTGGACTCTTTAGATGGGTCTTGAAAGATAGGGCAGCAGGATTTCAACCGATGAGTCTAGAAAATGGGGAGGTACTTGAAGTCAGGGTGAGCGAGAGCCACATCACTGAGCCATCCTCCTCCTCACTACCCTGCACAGCACTGTCCCGTGTTCAGCAGACTAATACGCACACCCCGCCCCCAACCTGTGAACCCACTTTTCACAGATGAGGCGCCTTTCCTGCACCACTTACACCACCGGGGCGGCTTCTGGTATTTTGATTACAGACAATGGCTAAGTAAGGCAGAGGCATTCAGCGAAAAACTCCCTAACAGTAAGGAGAAGGGGACCAGGAGTCTGCTGTTCTGGTCTTCCAATCCAGTTAAGACAGAGAAAAGGAAGCACTTTTGACCCCAGTCCTGTTTCATACCTGGATGCTGAGTTCTCCCACTTCCAGGGGGTCACAGCCGAGATTAAAAGCCAGAGAGACGGGCACCAGCGCCAGACCGTCGGCGAGCGGCTCTCTCGCCTGCCCAGAGCCGGGTCCCAGCCTCTCCGAGAGGTCCCAGCGAGGCTCCAGGACCCGCACCGTGGCCAAGTGCGGCTGGGAAGTGCTCGGTGACTCGCCGGCCCGAGCCACCCACACCCATTCGCCCTGGAAGAGCCCGAGGCCGCGCAGACAGCTCCGGCTCACCCCCAGTGACTCTCCAGTCCCTCCCAGAACGCCTTGGAGTCGTCGGACCGTATTGGAAACGGCGAAGGAGGACACGACGGGCGCGGCTGGGGGCCGGCAGCTGTCCCCCGTCTCCGGGCACACCCTAGCCCGCCCGCGGAGCTCGGTCACGGCCAGCCGCGTTCCCGGGCCCAGCAGCCCTTGCAGCGCAGGCCGCGTCTCCAGGACCCGCGGCCCGGGCACTGGCAGGGTCTCTCCGCGCCTCACCAGCAGCGGCCCGACTCGCGGCCCGAAGCCCGGCCCCGGCGAGGTGCCAAGCAGCGCCCAGCCTAGTGCCGGGGGCCGCCGCACGGGACGAGCCCGCACCCACGCCCCGGAGCCCAGCGCCAGGAGCCGGAGCAGCGCGCGGCTAACCAGCAGCTGCGGGGGCCCAGGGCCCTGCTCTTCCGTCCCCGCGCCCGGCCCCTCGAGGGCCGCCACAAGCAGAGCCGGCCCCGCAGGGCTCTCCCCTGCAGGTCGCAAGGCCAGCACCAGGCCCAGTCCCGCCGCAGGCCACGGGCCCCCGGGCGGGAGCAGCACAGCCAACTGGGGTATCTCAGTGGGGAAGGGCTCCAGCACTCGCAACACAGCCAGCGCCATGGTGACAGGAGACCAATGAGGAGCCTGGAGGAGCTCGGCTTCCGGAGCCGGCGACCCTTGGACCAGGAGGCGGGAGCGCCGTTTCCGCTTCCGGCCGGGCAGGCGAGAGGGGAGGGGGGAAATGGGCGGGGCGCCGGACGCCGCGGGTCCGCGCTTCAATGGCAGTTCCCGCGATGACTGCGGTTGCGCGGTCTTCACGCATGCGCTCTTCGAACCTCTGTTTACCATGGTTTGCCGTTGCGTTTTAGCGGGGAGTACCGTCCTCCCGGCCGCATGCCTGTAGCCCTGTAGCGTGCACTTAACAGTGTATTGACTCATCTGAACAGTTAGCGGGCCCAGGACTGACTTGGGCCAGTGGAATGTGTAGGAAGGAGTCCATTCCTCTGTGGCATCCTAGTTTCCCCAGTGAAACTGTAGGCTCGGAGGTTTGGGATGGCGGAGGTTGCAAAGGCAGTGGTAGGGTTATAAAAATGTCTCCGACGTGTTCATGGGTATGTGGTGGTTGCTGGCTGAATTACATGTGATTCATGGAGCCCTGCAATACTTGGTGCTGCCACACCTGTTCCGACACATCCTACACAAAACCCACGTTCCCGGGCTTCTCGTCCTGCTCATTGTCCTGTTGATGCTACTCCCACCGAGCTTGAATTAAAGACAAAGCTTTCCTCTCTCATTACCCACCCCCAGCCCACTTGCCCTCCCCCGCCAATCCTTGCACACCATTCACTGTTTCTAATTCTGGTCTGGGTCAAGCAGCAGAGCAGGCAGGAGGGAGGGGTTCAAGGCTTTTGTCGTGAGCACCGAGCCAACAGCTGGTTCTGACCTGATTCTTGGATCCCACCCTTGCCTGCACCTCCACTGCTCTGTGGGAGACACTGAAAGTGACAGGCCACATTTCCAATGACTGTCGTTTTCGCTGAGAATCCAGTGGATCGGATGGTGGCAATCTCCTCCTTGTGGGTCTTGCATTCTCTTCCAGCTGCTGCACAGCTTACTGCTTTTTTCACAGCTGAGCAGCCTGAGGCTGTCTTCTGTTTTGTACATTTTGCATTCCTGAAAATCTGAAAAATATCTGAAAACTGTGTGTTATATGTTACAAGGTGTTTTTAAAAAGATGTATTTACTTATTTGAGGAAATTACAGAGAGAGAGAGAGAGATTCCACTCGCTGTTTCACTCCCCAGATGGCTGCTACAGGGCTGGGTCAGGCTGAAGTCAGGAGCCCAGAACCCCTCCCAGGTCTCTTTCATGGGTGGCAGGGGCCACGTACCTCAGCCATTATCTGCTGCTTTCCCATGCACATGATCAAGGAACTGGATTTGTTTTTTTTTTTTTTTTTTTATCTTTTTTTTTTTTTTTTTTTTTTTTTTTTTGACAGGCAGAGTGGATAGTGAGAGAGAGAGAGACAGAGAGAAAGGTCTTCCTTTGCCGTTGGTTCACCCTCCAATGGCCGCCGCGGATGGTGCACTGCGGCCGGCGCACCGCGCTCATCCTATGGCAGGAGCCAGGTGCTAGGTGCTTTTCCTGGTCTCCCCATGGGGTGCAGGGCCCAAGCACCTGGGCCATCCTCCACTGCACTCCTGGGCCACAGCAGAGGGCTGGCCTGGAAGAGGGGCAACCGGGACAGAATCCGGTGCCCCGACCGGGACTAGAACCCGGTGTGCCGGCGCCGCAAGGCGGAGGATTAGCCTGTTGAGCCACGGCGCCGGCCAAGGAACTGGATTTGAAGAGGAGCAGCCGGGACTCAAACTGGCACTCAGATATTAGATGCCAACATCGCAAGTGGAGGTTTAACCCACGCTTCCACAGTGCTGTCCCAGCCCCCATATTTAACAGAACATTCAGGAAGGTACTTGGAACCTGGATTCACATGGATGAAAGTTCCCATTTAGGGTGTGGGCATTCAGCTTAGTGGCTAAGATGCCCGCACCCTACCCCACTCAGTGTGCCTGAATTTGATCCCTGGCTCTGGCTCCCAACAATGCAGATCCTGAAAGGTTGCAGTGATAACTCAAATAATTAGGTCCCTGCCACTCAAATGAGAGAGCTGGATTGTGTTCCGGTTTGGCTTAGCCCTGCATCTTGTCTGGCTCAGCCCTGGCTGTTGTGGGCATTTGGAGAGTGAATCAACAGATAGGAGTGTGCATGCACTCTCTCTGCTATTCGAAGAATAATTAAAAAGAAAATTCCAATTTTGTAGTTGTACTATATGTGACTTTGTCCTCTGCCTCCCAGAGGGACCAATGACAGGATGGATGAGGAGAGGGGCATAAAGGATATGCCTTTGGCCGGCGCTGTGGCTCACTTGGCTAATCCTCTGCCTGTGGTGCCAGCACTCCAGGTTCTAGTCCTAGTTGGGGCTCCAGGTATTAGCCCCGGTTGCTCTTCTTCCAGTCCAGCTCTCTGCTGTGGCCCGGGAGGGCAGTGGAGGATGGCCCAAGTGCTTGGGCCCCTACCCCTGCATGGGAGACCAGGAGAAAGCACCTGGCTCCTGGCTTCAGATCGGCGCAGCACCAGCCGTAGTGGCCATTAGGGGAGTGAACCAATGGAAGGAAGACCTTTCTCTGTCTGTCTCTCTCTCTCTCACTGTCTAACTCTGCCTGTCAAAAAATAAAAAAAGAAAATAAAGGATATGCCTGCTTTACACACTGGCAGGCACGCTGCCGGCCTCAGGACTGGGGCTTCCCTCCAGGCCTTGCGGGGGTGGGTAAACACACCTGGCATCCTGCCAGCACCAACACTTACACAGACACAATCCTTCCACCACTTCCCTCGCAGGCTTTGTGCTACCTTGAAACTGGCAGTAATCACTGAAGGCCAATCGCCACTTCTGTAAGGTAGCCAGGATCCCACATTTGCTGTCTTTACTTCCTTACCTCCTCTTCACTCTTCAACCCACTATACACTTCCACTCCTTTGAAACCGCCTTGGCAAAGATAACCTGCAACTTCCTAACTGGAGAATCACGGTGACTGCCATCCAGTCTTCTCCTACTCTTCCTCTGGAATATTCATTTTTCTTTTATTTTTTTTTTATTTCCTTTGCCATTGTAACATCAGTTTTCCTCCAACACCTTCTGGCACACATCCTCAACTCCTTCCTGCTACCATAGCCCCACTGTCCAATGAATCACCAAATCCTGTTGATTCTACACATTTCCATGACCACTGTGTTATAACGTCAATGTCCTGACTTATTATTATTATTATTTAAGATCTATTTATTTGAAAGGCAGAGTGAGAGAGAGAGAGAGAATCTTCCATTTGTTGGTTCACTCAATAAATGATGGTAACAGCCAGGGCTGGATAAAGCCAAAGCCAGGATCCTGGAATTTTATCTGGGTCTCCCCCATTGGGTGGCAGGGGTTGAAGCACTTGGGCCACCCTCTGCTGCTTTCTCAGGTGCATTAGCAGAGAGCTACATGGGGAAGCAGAGTAGCCAGGTTTCAAAACTGGCACTCCAACATGGAATACTGGAGTCTGAAATCCTGGGCTTTGTCTTTTTTTTTTTTTTTTTAAGATTTATTTACTTATTTGTTTGAAAGGCAGAGTTACAGAGAGGCAGAGGCAGAGAGAGAGAGAGAGACAGAGAGAGAGAGAGAGAGAGAAACTGTCTTCTATCTGCTGGTTCACTCTCCAAATGATAGCAATGGCCCGAGCTGCACAGTTCCAAGGCCAGGAGCCTGGAGCTTCTTCCGGGTCTTCCACCCAGGTGCAGGAGCCCTTGGGCCATCTTCTACTGCTTTCCCAGCAGAGAGCTGGATCAGAGCGAAGTGGAGCAGCCAGGACTCGAACCAGCGCCCCTGTGGGATGCCGACACTGAAGGAGCCGCTAAGCCACAGCACCGGCGCCTATATTGTTTCTTAACCTCTGTGATGCTCACCAGACTCCCTGGGGCCAGGATAACTGAGTCGAATGCACTAGAACGTTGATTGGGCCGGCTGGTGGGTAAGGGTTCCGGAGGCACTCAGCAATGAAGATGCTTTTCCAACATTCAGATCTGGCTCCCCGATCCCGGGACACTTGTAGTTAGGAACGGGGACCCTCTTCCTAAGGTTGCACGGAACGACGAATTTTCAAGCCATTTCACGCAGGTCCTGACCCTGCCAGGCTTCCCCTCTGCTCTATGCAACTCCCATCTAGGGAGGCGTTTGCTCTGGAGGACCCCTGGGAGCGCTCTCCACCCATTTTGCGCCTGAAATTAAGCGCTACTTTACGCCAAAGAAGAATGGTACCCTATGCTTCCGGGCTGCTTTCCTGCAATTCCACCTGGACGGGGTAGCAGAGCTGGGAGTGTGCGAGGACCACTTTGGAAGGGCAGAACAGAGCCGCAAGGGTTGCGAGGAATGGCCGAGGCCGACGCACCCGACGCCGAAGTGCAGCAGTCCACGGCAAGCTTGGGTTTCCCTTTACCCCCGCCTCCTTCGCTAAGCTCAACCCACTTTAGGGCGGGATCTCCCTCCCCAACCAATTCTGGGAGCCGAACCCTGGCGGTTTGTACTCTTTCTTTCCAATGAGAAAAAAAGGAAGCAGCTCGGCTCCAATGGCCAATCCGAGGAGGCGGCGCCTGGTTGTCAGGCAGGTTTGTAAGAGTTCGGGCCAATTGGAGGCTCAGAGACCGCTCGACCCGGGCGCAGCGCGCAGGCGGTGGCGGAGAGACGCCGAGCGGGCCGAGTGCGGCCGAGCAGAGCCGGAGCCGGAGCGGGGCCGCAGGAGCCGGGCCGGGTCCGGACGGGCCGAGATGCCCTATAAACTGAAGAAGGAGAAGGTGAGCGTGGCCCTTTTTCTCGCGCCTCCGCCTTGGGGCCTGCGTGGAGCTCTGGGAGGGGCCTGAGCCAGGCCCGGGACAGCCCAGGACTGACCCTCCCGCCGGCCTCCGCAGGACTCCCGGGGCCAGCCCTCCGCCTCCGCGGCTCGCAGCAACCCCATCCCGTGCCGCAGCTGGGACAGCTCCCCCACCTTGCCCCGTCAGATTCCCCCCCGACGTGCACCTCCCTCCCTTCCTTCCTTGCTCCTCCCACCCCCGCCTAGGGTAACCTCCTCCCTCCAAATCTGCCCCGCTCCGCGGTCACTCCCCTGCTTTCCCCCTTCCCTGACTCCCCCTCCCCGCCCCCTTCCCCACCGACGTGGGACAGCCCCTTAGCAGAGACTGCACCTCCCTCCTGCACTGCCCCCTCCCCCCGCCCTGCGCAGCCCCTTCTCTGCTCTCACGCGCCCGGGACGGCCTCTCCACTGGCTCCTACAACCCCGTCTCCCTCCACGCCAAGCCCCCTGACCTAGAGCAGTGCAGCTCGCTCTCTCCCCCACCCAGATCTGGCCTAGGCCCCTCCCTCTAGTCTTCCTTCAGCACACAAACTTGGAAGCTTGTGCTTCTGTTGATGGAACCTCAGAACGTCAGGGCTGGAAGGGGCCCCAGGCGCGTGCAGTGCAACCCTTTAAGGTACAGATGAGGAGACTGAGGCCCGGGCAGGGGAAGGGACTTGTCCAAGGTCACACAGCCTGCCGGAGGCCTGGCTGCAGTGTCAAGGCATCTGACCTAAAGGCCTCTTCTGTCCCAAAGCCCTCCTAGCAGGCATCGACTGGTGCCTAGGTTCAGCCTGCAGCAACATCACTCCTAATCTGAGCAGGCTCCTCCCCTTATTCCTAATCCTAGGATAACCTTTACATCTTCCTTTTTATTTATTTATTTATTTTGTACCAGTGCTGGATTCCTGCCCTTTCTGGGCCATGCTACCTTCAAATCAGGAATCTGTCCACATTGTCAGATTTGCTTTCCACCTTATCCTGCATGCTAGCTGGCCCTGGACAGCCATGCCTTTGTGATGCTGTCCTGACATAGGCCATTCTTTCCCGTTGGCTTCCTTCACCTTCCCCTCCTACCTGCATGCCACCTTCCCCTGTTCCTCATCTCTGCCTCTTCCTCTCCTTGTTTCCTGCGGTTGCTGAGGTCTGACTCAGAGGTGTGGCTCCTTTGAGGTGCAGACTCACACAGAGGATGCTAGGATACCAGTTCCAGCCTCCCCCAGCTTCTCCTCCCCTGGGGCTGGCCCCTGGTGGTGGGGACTGGCTCCGGCCACCCTCTTGATGAGCCCAGAGGTGCGTTGCTCTTGGTTGCCCTCTGATTGGCTTGGATTGCCGTGCTGCCATCCTGTGGCCTTATCAATGCAACCCTTTATCCGGGGCTTGTTAGGTATCTGCCAGGCAGCTTTGGCTCGGGGTTGTCCACACAACCTCTCCGCACCTGCTTGAGTCTCTGAGTAGAGGGTTGGTGATGGTGTGCTGGGCGCTGAGGCTGCTGCGGTGCTAAGTGGGACGGGGTTGTGTGCCTCACCCAGGCCCTGTCTGTAGGGAGTGGGCTTGCCAAGGTGGTTTGGGCCCTTTGGCTGTGGATGCTGCAGTCAAAGGTCAGGCACATTAGGGGCTAAGGGGCATGGAGTTCAGGGGAAGCCGGTGAGGTCCCCGCCCATCTGTAGTTTCTAGTCTGATGGACCAGATGTTGTCCATCTGCCGAGAGCCTTTGCCTACTAGGAGTTTGAGAAGAAGAAGAAGAAGAGAAGGTCTTAGACTTGCTGGGACCACAAGTGTTAAGTGTGGTGGGGAAAGGGTCCAGGAAGGACTGGGGTGCAAGGAGCCAGATGTAACCTTGAGCCCCTGTAGCTTTCTCCTTTTGAGTATTGGCAGCGTTTGGCCTGCTTTAGTGGCTGACCATTTCTGGGGGTGACTGGGTTGACGATGTGCCTGAGGTTTGCCTGGATCCCGTGGGACCACAGAGCGAAGGTAGTTAGATGGAGGATCTCTATCGCTCAAGGATCTCTATCACTCAGCTGTCACCTGTTCTCTTTCTCTTATCCCTGCTGGTCGCGATCCTGGGCATTGTCCCTCCTCGGAGCCCCCCTCAGGAGTGAGCTCTGCTTCCTCCTGTGGATTCGCAGAACACTTGGTAAACCACTTACAGCCCTTCTCTGTTCGCGCCTCAACTGGAATTAATTTTCTTCCCCCTTGAGATAATAACCAAGCTTCATTGTGTCATGGTGTCTCCTTTGTACACAGTAGGTACTTAGTGGGCTGATGCTGAGTCAGTCTCTTGGGAGGGCTTCATGGTCCTTCTCCTTCTCTCATGTTCTGATCTGGGGCTTAGCTTTTTTATGTTTCTGAATGCTATGCCCAGCTCCTTCCCAATTTCCTTGTCTGTAATAAAAGCAATGATACTGGCTAACATTCATGTACCAGGCATTGTGTTAAGGGAAGTGGGTACTATGACTGTCATCACTTAATAGATGAGGCTCACCCAGGCCAGTTACCTTCCAGTGGTTGTCAGGCTGGTGAGAGTTGGGCCTAAAACACAGGGCTGGCCCCAAACCTCAGTATCCTGCAGCAGCACGGGGACTGTTGGGCGCGTCCGATGCACGTGCTGTTCACCTGTTAGGGAGCAGGGCTGGTGGGCCCGGTTCCCCCTGCCCACTCACACCCCCACACCAAGGCAGCGGGATCTGTCTCAGGCATACTCCCTCCCTGAGAGAGATGTCTGAGGCATTGTGCTGAGTGCCATAGGGTGGGTGGAGGGGTGCAGAAGAGAACAGGCAGCTGACGATGAAGTAGAACGAGGAGACCTGTGTGAAGATGGCACAGCTTTGTCCCAAGGGCCTGTGGCCGAGGGATGTGCAGTCCCTGCAGCCTTGTGTCCTGTCTGCAGCCCCCTCCTTTTTCTGTCCGCCTCATGCCCTGAGCCCCAGATGAGGGGCCGAGTGGCCAGCCTCGACAGCAGGCGGTTGGGAGTGCGCTCAGCCCAAAGAAGCGACTCCTTCCCTGTTGTGCACTGCGTGGAGCTGCTGTGCACCCAGCTTCCTCCCCACCCCCGTGAAGCCTTCCCCCCACTCCAGCCCACGCAGAGCTCTCTTCTCCCTGAAATCCTTTTGCCCCCATAGTCACAGTCACTTGATGTTAACACTGCTTGCTGAAGGGGCCTGGCTGCCATGCGGTGCAGAGTCTCAGAGCTGCAAGTGATTTCCAGGTTTCTCCAGGCCTGTCCGGTCTGCAGGCTGGAGGTGACCCGGCCTCTGCCTGATGGCTTCCCTGGGTGGCCACTTTCTTCTGTGCCACTGCCCCTTGCTGGGAGCCTCAGCCTGTCTTCCAGAAACTTTAGCCCATTGCTCTTGTGCCCCTGGATCTGCACGGACAAGTCTTGTCATTGGTCCACACGGCAGCCCTTGGTTGGTTTGTTGAGCTCCATCTTGCTCCCCCACCCCGCAGGACTCCTCCCTCCCTCCCATTGTGAACTATCCCGGTTCTTGCAGCTGTTGCACTTGGGAGACTCGCGTTTGAATCCACTCCCAGTCCGGATCACGTTTTGCCTTAAGAAAGCTAGGATTTGTCAGGGCCCCTCCTAAAGGCTGGCATTACAGCTGAACCAGATCCACCAGGACAGCCTTGTGAGGGCCACGCACGCCATGCGGCCCTGTTGAGTGGGTGGATGGTCTTGGGAGCTGTGGGAGCTACCACTGCACGTGGACAGCCTGTGGTCAGACCGAAATCCCCAAGTCTTTTTCACATTTTCCCCTTCCTGTCCCTGCACAGTTACTTTTTCTTCTTTTTTTTTTTTTTTTTTTTTTTTGGCCAGAAGCATAGGAAGAGGTGATGGAGCCAGCTGCCAGGCTCCGGAGGGAGGCTTTAGCCGAGTGCTCAGTCTTTGTAACCGTCCAGCGCTTTGCCCCGTCCCTGTCCCCCATGCTGCCCACTGAGGTGCTCTTCACATCTGGGATAGGAAAACTCCTATGCCTGTTAGCATCCTGGTCCCTACCGCTTGAACATCAGGATCAACCTCTTGTTGGATGCTATTTGCAGCATCCAAAAAACGCCTCCCAGTCTTTGCAGATGGCCCTGAGGCAACTTCTGCCCCTCCAGTGTGAAAGCCTCTGGCATCTCTTGGACCCCCTTAGCCAGAAGCCCACCTGCACAGCCTGGCGCCTGACACTTTTCCCTTGAGCCTCCTCACTTTGGTTCTTGCTGCCCAAAGGCCCTCCCAGACCTAACTCATGCACCAGCCTGGTGAGGTGGCAGATAAAAGGGCACATGCATGGTTGCGTGTTGTGTCAGGGAGGCCTTCCTACCTGGGTTCTAACCTCCTTGGAGGGACTGAAGAGCTACTTTGTGTTCAGCCCTCCCCCAACCCAGGACCAGATGCAAGGTCACTTCTAACCGGGTGGATTCCGCTGGACTGAGGGTATTTGCGATACAGACCTAAGCAGTCCACACCAGGCTTCTCCTTTCCCTCCGGCAGCTGCTCACCCTCTGCCGTCTTCTCTCTTCAGGAGCCCCCTAAGCTTGCCAAAGGCAGCGCCAAGCCCAGCAGCTCGGGCAAGGATGGTGGCAGCGAGAACGCCGAGGAGGTAAGGATGGAGGCATGGCCCTCGTTCTGGCGCAGGTGCCAGCCACAACTCCTTGATGTCTGGTGGGCCCATCCCAGGGGACCCAAAGTGACTGAGACGGAGGGAAAGGTGCCTTCTGTAGCCTGGGAGTATTCCTTCTGGCTGGTGTGTACCGAGGAAGCTGTCCAGAGATGCCAGTAAAAGTCGTTTCTGTGTCTACCAACTTTTTTTTTTTTTTTTTTAATTTATTTATTTATTTGAAAGAGTTACACAGAGAGAGAAGGAGAGAGAGAGAAAAAGAGAGAGAGGTCCTCCTCTACTGGTTCACCCCCCAGTTGGCCGCAACGATCAGAACTGCGCCGATCCAGAGCCAGGAGCCAGGTGCCTCCTCCAGGTTTCCCATGTGGGTGCAGGGGCCCAAGTACTTGGTCCATCTTCTACTGCTTTCCCAGGCCACAGCAGGGAACTGGATTGGAAGTGGAGCAGATAGGACTCGAACCACTGCCTATATGGGATGTGGGCACTGCAGGGGGCGGCTTTACCTGCTACGCCACAGCACTGGCCCCGTCTACCAACTTTGAGTGTTAAGGAGTAGGGGGTCTGGGGCCCTAGGGAGAGGGGAGAAAGTCCATGGGCAGGCAATGTGAATCGTGGCTCTGGGAGGGGCTGGGGGAGTGGGAGTGGCTGGTGTCTCTGAGTTAGGCAGGGCTGGATCCGCTGGACTTGGTCTCAGTGGAGTGGGAGCATGACTGGAGAGTCCTGACCAGAGGTCGGCGCAGCTCAGCAGTCTGGGGCCATAAAGCAATAAACAGTAAGCAGAGCACTCCCGAGAGGGGAGGGACCGAAGGAAGCCCAGGGTATGTCCGCGGAGTTTGTCTGTGACAGCTCGGGGTGTTTGTCGTGACAGCCGCATGAGATGCTCTGGGTGGTAAGGTCCTGTGCACCTGTGTGGGGAGCCCCCACCTGCCTGGAAGTGGGGGTCGGAGCCGTCTCTGCTTCCTCCTGCTCGAAACTGTTCAGAGGGAGGGAGGAGAGCAGCAAACAGAGCCTTCCCCTTGTGGGCAGGTCTGGTGGGCTTGGGGGAGGAAAGGTTGATGAACAAGTGGATCTGGATTTTTCTGGCCACTTGGGGTCCCTGTCCTCTCAAAAGAAACCCAAGCAAACTTCTGTCCGGTCTTGAGTCATCAGGAGGCACAGTAGGTTTTCTCCTCCATTTATAGTCGTGGAAGCCGAGGACCAGGGCAGCGAAGCGGCGCCTTCCTCTGCACTGACAGTGTAGTGCGAACGTGGCTCTAAACAGTCCTCGCTCAGCCTTGTAACTGACGGCGCCGACTGCTCTCCCACCAGACTGTGAACTCGGAGGGACAGCTGCGTGTCACTCAGCCTCGCTGTTCCCCACACCTGTCTCCTGCTGCACTTGGCTCCCAGGAAATGCCCCCGGGGACAAACCCACCAGGCTCATTTCTTCCTTCAGACCCACTGGGAAGGTGGTGGCTGACATTCAAAGCAGCATGAGACAAGCAGAATTTAAAGGGGGAGAAAAGAATATTTAGGGAGATAACTCCCAGCTTTTTTTTTTTTTAGGGTTTATTTATGTATTTGAAAGGCAGTATTACAGAAAGATACAGATATCTTCCATCTGCTGGTTCACTTCCAAAATGGCCACAATGGTCAGGGCTGGGCCAGGCCAAAGCCAGGAGCATAGAACTCCATCTGAGGTTCCCACATGAGTGGCAGGGCCCCAAGCACATATCCAGGTGCCTAGGCTCCAGTCTTGGCTCTGATAGCCATTTCAGCTTCCTGCTAATGTGCACCTGGGATGTAGCAGGTGATGGCTCCAGGAGCTGGGTCCCTGCCACCCACATGGGAGACCCAGATCGAGTTCCTGGCTCCTGCCTTTGGCCTGGGCCAGCCCCGGCTGTTAGCACCTGGGGAGTGAACCAGCATGTTGGAGATCTCTTTGTGGCTGTCTCTGTCTCTCTGTGTTTCTCTCTGCCTTTCAAATAAGTAAATTAGTAATAATAAAAAGAAGTATATTCCGAGACCAAATGCTGTGATTTCTCCACTGCCTTCTGGACAGATCTGGTGGGGAGAGGGGTGGCTGTTGAAGCCCTCTGGGAAGGGAGAGTTGTACTGAGTTCACCCTGGGCTCTTCTGAAACACTGCCCGGGCTCCCCTGGCTGAGGCAGCTGCAGCACTTCTGCTCCGTGACTCCCTAGCAGTGCACCCATGTCTGGGCTGGCAGGGGGATGCTGGAAACATCAGGGCATAGGCTAGGCGGTCTTCAAAAGCTGCTTGGCAGAGTCCTGCCCTTGGCCTTGGTCTAGTCCAGACGTTTGCACTCTGCCAGCCAGGGCAGCCCTAACAAATTAGCCAGGGCTAAGTGGCTTAAAACCGCCAAAGTCTATTCTCTCACCATTCTGGAAGCCAGGTGTCTGCGGGACCATGTCGTTCTGAGGTTCTGGGGAAAGATCTGTTCCTCTCCTGGGTTCTGGTGACTTTCTTGACAACCCTTGCTGTTCCTTGGCTTATTGACGCACCACCCCAGTCTCTGCCTTTGTCATCACATGGCTCCTCCCCTGCGACTCTCTCTGTCCAAACTTCCCCTGCTATAAGGACATCACTCTGGGTGGATTTAGGGCTCACCCTAATCTAGTGTGACCTCATTTTTAACATGGTTGCGTCTGCAAAAGCCCTGTTTCCAAATAAGGTCATGCTCACAGATTGTAGGTGGCCGTGAGTTTTGGGGGGACCCCGTGCAACCCCGTAGGCTGCATCCCAGGCACCGTGCGAAGGACTTTGCATGGCGTGTCTCATGTAACCTTCACAGCACTCCCCTGGGCTGTTCTATTATTGTCATCCCCATTTCTCAGAGACGTTAGATAGCTTTTCCTCAGCCAGGAAAGGACAGAGTGGAATCCAGCCCAGGTGTGTGTGACTCAGGAGCTGGTTCTCCTGTGGTCTTGGTGAAGTGATAACGCTGGCTCTCAGATTCTAGACGAGTCCTAGAATGCAACAGAGCTTTGGGAGATCAGGTGAGACTCACTGTGACCCGCCTGTGCAGGTAAAGGGGTTTTAAGATTTTTTTTTAAAGATTTATTTTATTTATTTTTTTTTTATTTTTTTTTTTTTTTAAATTTTTTGACAGGCAGAGTGGACAGTGAGAGAGAGAGAAAGAGAGAAAGGTCTTCCTTTGCCGTTGGTTCACCCTCCAATGGCTGCCGCGGCCGGTGCGCTGCGGCCGGCGCACCGCGCTCATCCGATGGCAGGAGCTAGGTGCTAGGTGCTTTTTCCTGGTCTCCCATGGGGTGCAGGGCCCAAGCACTTGGGCCATCCTCCACTGCACTCCTGGGCCCCAGCAGAGAGCTGGCCTGGAAGAGGGGCAACCGGGACAGAATCCGGCGCCCCAACCGGGACTAGAACCTGGTGTGCCGGCGCCGCAAGGCGGAGGATTAGCCTGTTGAGCCACGGCGCCGGCCCTATTTATTTATTTTTTGACAGGCAGAGTGGACAGTGAGAGAGAGAGACAGAGAGAAAGCTCTTCCTTTGCTGTGGCCGGCGCACCGGGCTGATCCGAAGGCAGGAGCCAGGTGCTTCTCCTGGTCTCCCATGGGATGCAGGGCCCAAGCACTTGGGCCATCCTCCACTGCCCTCCCGGGCCACAGCAGAGAGCTGGCCTCGAAGAGGGGCAACCGGGACAGAATCCGGCACCCCAACCGGGACTAGAACCCGGTGTGCCGGTGCCGCAAGGCAGAGGATTAGCCTATTGAGCCGCGGCGCCAGCTCAAAGATTTATGTTATTTATTTGAAAGTCAGAGTTACAGAGAGAGATAGAGACAGAGAGAGAGGTCTTCCATCCACTGGTTCATTCCCCAGATGGCTGCAATGACTGGAGCTGGACCGATCCAAAGCCAGGAGCCAGGAGCTGCTTCCGAGTCTCCTACGTGGATGCAGGGGTGCAAGGACTTGGGCCATCTTCTACTGCTTTCCCAGGCCACACCAGAGAGCTGGATTGGAAGTGGAGGAGCTGGGACTAGAGCCGGCGCTCATATGGGATGCTGGTGCTGCAGGCTGGGGCTTTCACTCGTTACGCCATAGCACCAGTCCCTATATATATATATGCATGTATGTATATATATATATATATGTATGTATGTATGCATATATGTGTATGTATTTATATATACATATATATGCATATATGTATATATGTATATATATTTATTTGAGAGGCAGAATTACAGAGAGAGGGAGAGAGAGAAGGAGAGATCTTCTACCCACTGGTTCACTCCCCAAATGGCTGCAGCGGGTAGGGCTGAAGCCAGGAGCTTTTTCTGGGTCTCCTACGTGAGTGCATTTTGGGCCATCTTCCACTGCTTTCCCAGGCCATTAGCAGGGAGCCGCACTGGAAGTGGAACAGCCAGGACTCAAACTGGAGCCAGTGTGGGATGCCGGCACCATGGGCAGAGGCTTGACCTAGTACACCACAGCGCCGGCCCCAGATAAAGGTCTTTCCCGGTGTGTCTGAGGAGGAAACAGTTCAGTGCCGTGGACTCTTTGATGTGTTGCACCCTCTCCTGAGTTTGGAGAGCAAAGACATGTGGGAGGAATTAGCCCAGTCTCCCCGACTTTAGCCGGGCCTCCCTAAAGCCAGAGTTATTACCCCGAAAACCTTTTTGGCCTTTTCAGTCTTATAAACCTCTTTGGTGGGGTAGACATTTGGTGCAGTGGTTAAGGCATTGCTTGGGACATGCCCTTCTTGTCTTGGAGTGCCTAGGTTCAATTCCCAGCACCGCTTTGGATTCTAGTTTCCTGCTGATTTTGCACCCTGGGAGGCAGCAGGTGATGGCTCAATGCCAGAGGCCCTGCCAGCCGTGTGGGAGGCCCAGCTTGAATCCCTGGCTTCTGGCTTCAGCCTGGCCCAGCCCAGCTGTTGCAGGCATTTGGGGAGTGAACCAGCAGGTGGAAGATCTCTATCTGCCTTTCAAGTACAGAAAAATTAAAAATAACAGAACCCACCTCTCTTGTCCTCACATTGCTTACCAGTTAGCACGCAAACTCATTGGTGTGGCAGCGGCCGCCCTTCTGAGCCGGCCCCGCCTTACTCTCCTGGCACTTACCCTGGCTGCTTGTCCCACTGAGCCATCCTCGATTCAGCAAGCCCTTTTATGACTCATGTGTGTGGTTTATTGGCCTGGGCTGCTTTATTTCTCTCCTCTCTTTACTTTTTTATTTTTATTTTTTTCGCTACTAACCCTGATTCTTCCGGGCAGAGTTGGTAGCTCTGTCCTCTGTGTTTCCATTATCCTTTGTGACTCTGCCTCTCTTCCTGTGTTTCCCTCACTATGAGCTGCGTTTGTGTCTATCCTGCCTACCAGACGTGAGTTCTTTGAAGGTAATATCTTAGTCACATTTTCTGCACTTACTTGAGAGGCATAGAGACAGACGGGGATCTCCCATCCACTGGTTCACTCCTCATATGCCCACAGCAGCCAGGGCTGGGCCAGGCTGAAGTCAGGAGCCTAGAATTCAACTCAGGTCTCTCTACATGGGTGGCAGGGACCCAAGCACTTGAGCCATTGCTCTGTTTCCCAGGTGTGCACTGGCAGGAAGCTGGTGTCAGGAGCTGGAGCTGGGTTTTGAACCCAGATGCTCCAGTATGGAATGTGGGCATCCTAACCAGTGTCTTAAAAGGAAAAAAAAAAGATTGATTTATTTATTTGAAAGGGAGAGTTAGAGAGAGGCAGAAGCAGAGAGAGAGATCAATCTTCTTTTTTTTTTTTTGTAACTGTTTATTAGTAATTGTTTAAGACAAAAAAATCTGTCTTCAAAGGTCAATTATTTGAACAGATACATAAAATTCTCATTAAACATTTAGCTATAGCAAACAAAGGTCCCTCAACTGTTCAATGGATAACAAAATGTAGTGTATTTTGTACAATGAAATTCTACATAGCAATGAAACACTGATTTATAGTATCTCAAAAGTTTATGTTAAAGGAAAGACGCTACACACAAATGATTATATTTCGTAATGAAATTTCTAGCAAAAATGCTTTTTTCTTCTTTCCTCCACCATCGTGGTGGGTGTCCCTGACTCTTCCTCGCCATGTCTTCTCACAAGACCTTCAGAATCAAGAGGTTCCAATCCATAAGCCATACTTCTTTCATGCTCTTGGGTTATATCCGCTACATAAGCAAATACCACAGAGAAAGTCACTGCAAAAACCCCAGAAACAGAGATAACAGCAAAGTACCACCATGGGCTGATCTTCATTAAGGGAATTGGGGCACATGTGAAAAATACTGTTAGCAGCAGGAACGATTTTCGGCCCCAAACATCAGAAAGAGCACCAATAAGCGGGGCACTGAGGAATGACAACAAACCTTTTACTCCTTGAATTAGGCCATTCATCAGAAATGTATGTTTAGGGAAAGTTTCATGTAATACCACCAAGGTGGGTTGCTGTCAACAGTCCCCAAGCAAAAAACTCCAAAAAGATGACAATAACCGCATGATAAACACTAGGAGAACCTATCCCTTGAGGCGTGCCTCCGTCCTTAATGATGATCTTCTTGGCCAGCATGATACTGCGGTTCGCGGCCCATTTCTTCTTCTTCCCCTGGGTCATTTTACCATCCTCGACTCCTGGCGCTGCTGCAGCCACTCCCGGGGCAGCCGGCCCCAGCGGCGAGTGCCATCCCGCCACTACTGCGGGGCCGACGAGAGATCAATCTTCTATCCGCTGGTTCATTCCCCAGATGGCCACAATGGCCGGAGCTGGGCCAATCCTAAGCCAGGAGCCAGGAGCTTCCTCTTAGTCTTCCACATGGGTGCAGGGACCCAAGGACTTGGGCCATCTTCTGCTGCTTTCCCAGGCCATAGCAGGGAGCTGGATGGGAAGTGGAGCATCTGGGAGTCGAGCTGGTGCCCATATGGGATGCCAGCACTGCAGGCAGAGGATTTACCCACTATGCCACAGCGCTGGACCCCCTAACCAGCATCTTAACCTCTAGGCCAAACACTCTTGTCACGTTTCAGTCTTTAATGCTTAGCCTGGTGTTTCCTGAGTAAATGAAGGAGGGAAAGAATTCAGCACAGCTAGATAGAACTCTAGGTGTCACCATGGGAGAGAATGCCTCTGTGCTTTTGTGGGTCTTAAACTAAAATAGTCTTCATTTATTAGGCCACTTAATCCATTGTGCAAAAGGCATGGCATTAATCTTTGCTTTCTTTTCCTCTTAAGTTTATGTTTCATCTTTCTTACATTTTCTGTAGTGCTTAAATTTCTCTATGTTTGGCCGGCGCCATGGCTCAACAGGCTAATCCTCCGCCTTACGGCGCAGGCACACCGGGTTCTAGTCCCGGTTGGGGCGCCGGATTCTGTCCTGGTTGCCCCTCTTCCAGGCCAGCTCTCTGCTGTGGCCCCGGAGTGCAGTGGAGGATGGCCCAAGTGCTTGGGCCCTGCACCCCATGGGAGACCAGGAAAAGCACCTGGCACCTGGCTTCTGCCATTGGATGAGCGCGGTGCGCCGGTCGCAGCACGCCGGCTTTCTCTCTCTCTCTCTCTCTCTTTCTCTCTCACTGTCCACTCTGCCTGTCAAAAAAAAAAAAAAAAAAAGAATTATTTATTTATTTTGAAAGGTAGAGTTACAGATAGAGGAAGAGGTCATCATCCACTGGTTCACTCCCCAAATGGCCACAACAGTCGGGGCTGGGCTGATCTGAAGCCAGGAGCCAGGGGCATCTTACGCATCTCCTACTTAGGTGCAGGGGCCCAAGCACTTGAGCCATCCTCTGCTGCTTTCCCAGGTGCATCAGCAGGGAGCTGGGTCAGAAGTGGAGCAGCTGGGACTTGAACCAGTGCCCATATGGGATGCCAGCACTGCAGGCAGCACTTCATCCGTTATGTCCCATCACTGGCCTTGAGCTCTTTTTTTTTTTAAACTGTATGTTTTTAGCCATGCAACTGTCTGTTCTCCCAAAACCTTACTTAGACAGTGGTTGGGGAACCACTGAGCTAAGTTCAGTCCCTTCCTTGTCAGCAGAGAAAATTGAGGCCTTGCGTTTCCTGTTCCGGGAAGAATGCTCCTTTCCCTGCAGGTTCCCCAGCACAGTTCATGGAAGGCAGGGTGTCTCCATCTTACCCGGGAGGACGGAGAGAGTTGTGTTCATCCTTGGGGTGGTGTTCATGACACTGGCGTTGAAACCTCATCCTAGCAGCAGTATGGCCTCGCCCTCCTGATGCCTTCTGTTGCCATCCGGTGCTCTGATCGGAGGATTCCTCAGAAGGGGCTGGGAGGGAAGGGCCCATGGGGGAACTGAGAGCCTTGGCTGCTGTTCGACTGACCGAATAGCCACCAGATGCCTGTTAGGTACCAGCACTGGGAATGCCCCGAGGGCTGCCAACCAGGGACCTGGCTTTCCAAAAACTGGCCATCTGGAATAACCCATGAACAGCCTGGGAAAGAGATGTCACTGGGGGAGATTGATCACCGAGCCACTGGAAGGGACAAGCAGTGGCAGTGCTGGGAAGGTCTGAGAAGGCTTTTGGAAGAAGGTGGGACTTAAGCTGGATCTTTAAAGATGCAGTGATCCTCTGGGTCCCCTATTTGCAAGCTAGGGGGATAATGAGCAAAGGAGCATTTGGGGGGCCAGGTGTGTAGCCAAGTGGTGGAGACACCTCTGTCCCATATCAGAATACTTGGGATTGCAATACCTGACTCTGGCTCCTGACTCCAGCTTCCTGCAAGTGCAGACTTTGGGAGGCAGCGGGGATGGCTCTAGTGATCGGATTCCTGCCAGTCACATGGGAGACTTCGGTTGAGTCCCTAATTCCTGGCTCTGGCCTAGCCTAGTCCCAATCATTGTGGGCAATCTGGGGCGGCGGGTGTGTGTGTGTGAACCAATAGATAGGAGTGCTCCCTCAAGTGAGTATGTAATAATAATAAATTAGGAGCATGTGTGACACAGTGGTTAAGGTGCTGCTTAGAATACCCACATCCCGTATTGGAGTGCCTGGGTGGGAATCCTGGCTTTGCTTCCGATTCTGAGTCCAGCTTCCTGTTAATGCACATCTTGGGAGGCAGCAGGTGATGGTCCGTGCCACCAACGTGGGAGATCCAGATTGAGTTCTGGGTTCTTAGGTTTGACCTGACCTAGCCGTAGCTGTTTCAGGCATTTGGAGAGTGAATCAACAGGTATAATATCTCTCTCTGCCTTTTTGTGATTCAGGTAGGTAGGTAGGTAGATAGATAGATAAAAAAAATTTTAAGATTTATTTATCTATTTCAAAGGCAGAGTTACACAGAGAGAGAAGGAGAGGCAGAGAGAGAGAGGTCTTCCATCCACTGGTTCACTCCCCAATTGGCTGCAATGACCGGAGCTGCGCCGATCTGAAGCGAGGAGCCAGGAGCTTCCTCTGGGTCATCTCATGTGGGTGCAGGGGCCCAGGGACTTGGGCCATCTTCTGTTGCTTTCCCAGGCCATAGCAGAGCTAGACCGGAAGTGGAGCAGCCGGGTCTCATACCAGTGCCCATATGGGATGCTGGCACCGCAAGCAGCAGCTTTACCTGCTCCGCCACAGTGCTGGCCCCAATAAAATTATTATTATTATTATTATTTTTTTTTACAGGCAGAGTGGACAGTGAGAGAGAGAGACAGAGAGAAAGGTCTTCCTTTGCCGTTGGTTCACCCTCCAATGGCCGCCGCGGTCGGCGCGCTGCGGCCGGCGCACCGCGCTCGTCCGATGGCAGGAGCCAGGAGCCAGGTGCTTTTTCCTGGTCTCCTCATGGGGTGCAGGGCCCAAGCACCTGGGCCATCCTCCACTGCACTCCTGGGCCACAGCAGAGGGCTGGCCTGGAAGAGGGGCAACCGGGACAGAATCCGGCGCCCCGACCGGGACTAGAACCCAGTGTGCCTGCGCCGCAAGGCGGAGGATTAGCCTGTTGAGCCACGGCGCCAGCCTCCAATAAAATTATTTTTAAAAGATAAAGAAGAAGGTGCTGGTATTGTGTGGTGGGTAAAGCTGCTGCCTGTGACTCCAGCATCCCATATGGGTGCCAGTTCATGTCCTGGTTGCTCCACTTTAGCTCCTTGCTAATGTACCTGGGAAAAGCAGTGGAAGATGGCCCAAATGTTTGGGTCTCTGCTACCCACATGGGAGACCCTGGAGAAGCTCCTGGCTTTGGCTTGGCCCAGTGTTGGCCATTGTAGCCTTTTGGCATGTAAACCAGCAGGTGGAAGATAGGTCGTTCTCTCTCTTTCTCTCTCCCCTGTGCCCACTCTCCTCTCTCTGTCTTTCTCTCTCTCTGTAACCCTGACTTTCAAAATAAATTAAAAAAAAAAAAATTAGAAAGAGAACACTTAAGGTGTGCTAGCATAGGAAGGAATTTCCAGGCTGTATTCTTGAAACCTGGGTGTGGAAATAATAGAAGATATCTCTTATAAAATCTTTCTTTAAAGACTTATTTTATTTATTTGAAAGGCAGAATGGCAGAGAGAGAGATCTTCCATCTGCTGTTTGATTTCCCAAATGATGGCCTGGCTGGGCGAGGCTGAAGCCAGGAGCCTGAAACTCCATCCAGGTCTTGCACACTGGTGGCAGGGGCCCAAGGACTTGGACCATCTTCTGCTCCTTCTCTGCGCTTTGATACAGGATTGCCAGCTTTGCAAACAGCAGCTTAACCCATTGCGCCACAACGCTGGCCCCTAAAATACTTCTTTTGTGATATATATATTTGTTATTTCAACCCTTACTACTATTGTCATCCCATTTTACAGATGAGGCAATGGAGATAGAGGCTGTGTAACTCTCTGTAGGTTGCTCAGTTACCAAGTGGCCAGGCCAGAAGTTGAGCCCAAGCAGTCTTGAGTGTGTTCTTGAGCACCAAGATCCACAGAGAAGAGGTTTTTGTTGTTGTTGTTTCTTGTTTAATTTTTTTTTTTTTTAAGATTTTATTTGGGACCAGTGCTGTGGTGTAGCGGGTAAAGTCGCCGCCTGCAGTGCTGGCATCCCATATGGGCGCTGGTTTGAGACTTGGCTGCTCCTCTTCCAATCCAGCTCTCTGCTGTGGCCTGGGAAAGCAGTAGAAGATGGCCCAAGTCCTTGGGCCCCTGCTCCTGTGTGGGAGACCCAGAAGAAGCTCCTGGCTCCTGGCTTTGGATCGGTGCAGCCCCAGCCATTGCAGCCAATTGGGGAGTGAACCAGAGGATGGAGGACCTCTCTCTCTGTCTCTCTTCTATCTGTGTAACTTTTTCAAATAATTAAATCAATCTTAAAAAAAGAAAAAAGATTTTATTTATTTATTAGAGAGGTAGAGTTAGAGAGAGAAGGAAAGAGACAGAAAGGACTGCCATCCTGTGGTTCACTCCCCACATGGCTGTAATGGCCAGAGCTGGGCCGGTGCGAAGCCAGGAGCCAGGAGCCTCTTCCGGGTCTCCCATGTGGGTACAGGGGCCCGAGAACTTGGGCCATCTTCTACTGCCTTCACAGGTGCATTAGCAGGAGCTGGATCAAAGTAAAGCAGCAGGACTTAAACCACTGTTCACGTGGGATAGCGGCTCCACAGGCAGAGGCTTAACCTACACCACGGCGCCGGCCCCAGGTTCCCCACCACCACCTTCTGTCTTTCCCTCTCTGGTGTGACTCACCTGCCTTGTGTAGGAAAGGAGACCCCAGACTCTATCTAAAGTCCCCCTGGATGAGTGCGGGTCCCTACGTGAGAGGTGTGTGACAGCTGCTCTTGCCCCTGCTTGCGTTCGTGTTTGGGGCAGTGGTTTCCGGCAGAAGGAGAGGAAGAAGGCCAAAGGCCATGGTGAAAGAGCCACACTGGACCCACAGGCCTGCCTGGACTGGACCCTGTGTTCCCCTGTCGTTCTCTGAGCCCGATAGGTACAAGCTCCACAGAACTGTTTTCATTAAAAGTTCAGGGTATGCAAAGCATAACATTTCTGTCTGCCTCCCTTCCCCCACCCAGAGGGTTTCAAATCTCCCATTCTTCTGGTGGGGGCTGGAGAAGAGGGGGAAGGTAGGGATGAAGCCAGGAGGTCAGTGTTTCCTACCATGCAGGAGTTCCCACCTGGACATGGCCCCGCTGCCCTGGTCCCACAGCGGTCCCTGGTTTGAGTAAGAGCTGTCCTGTGGCTGTGTGTCTCTCCTCTCCTGACAGGGAGCTCTGACATCCAGAAATAGCGTTTCATAATCAGCTGTATTTGAGTGGACATTGTGCTAGAGCAGGTTAAACCACTGCACGAGACACCTGCGTTCCGTCGTGGGGCGCCTCGTGCAGAGGGCCAGCGGCTGCTCCTGCTGCAGTTCCCTGCTGGTGCACCTGGGAAGGCAGCTCAAGTCCTTGGGCCCCTGCCGCCCGCGTGGAGGCCAGCATGGAGTTCCTGCCTCCTGTTTTTCAGCCTAGCCCCAGCCCTGTGTAGGCATCTGGGGAGTAAACTAATGGATAGATGATCTGTATCTTCCCCTCTCTCTGTTACTCTGCCATCCAAACAAAGTTAAATTTTTTAAGAAAGTTGACTGTATTTCTCCCATTATAGAAGCAATGCCAGCTGGTAGCAAATTTAGATATATAGGGGAAAAACATCATCTGTAATTCTGCTGCAGGAGCTCTCACGAACACAAGGTGGACTTGCTCTCGTCCCTCCCTTTCTGAACCTGGCTTTTGGTCTGTGCATGTGTCTTACTGTGGGTGAGCCTGTTTTGCATATGGTTTTGTATTGTCCTTATTTAACTTAGCATAGGAAGCAATTTTCCGTCAACATGTGGTTTTTGTTTTAAATTTTTTTCCAGTGTGCTAATAATGTGTGTTGTTCAGAAAGTCAGATGGTACTGGGCTTGCGATAAGTGCAGCCCCTGCCCCGGGCTGCTCTCTTCCCACCTGCAACTTCTAGCTCTTTCCTCTCTTATCCAGGTTCTTTCACAACTTTTTTGTTTTGTTTTGTTTTCTTAAAAATAAACTTGTTTGAGATTTAGATACTATCTTTTGACTTTCTGCTGTGGAAAATTACAGTCTCTGCATTCTTTTTATATAGTTTTTAAAGATTTATTTATTCGAAAGGTAGAGTTACAGAGGCGGGGGGGGGGGGGGGAGGGATGGAGAGGCCTTCCATCTGCTAGTTTACTCCCCAAATGGCCACAATAGCTGGAGCTGCACCAATCCGAAGCCAGAATCCTGGAGCTTCTTTTAGGTCCCCCACGTGGGTACAAGGGCCCAAAGACTTGGGCCACCTTCTACTGCTTCTGCTTTCCCAGGCCTTAGCAGAGAGCTGGATCGGAAGTCCCGGAGCAGCTGCGATTTGAACTGGCACCCATATGGGATGCTGGCACTGCAGGCAGCTGCTTTACCCACTATGCTACAGTGCCAGCCCTAGTCCCAGCATTCTTATGCCTCCATACAGGTATTTCCCCCACCTTCCCAAATACTTATCTCTAATTTGGGGTAAAGTACTATGACAAGATCAGTATCTTTCAAAGCTGAACCATTTGTGATTACATAAATTACAAAGTACTCATAATAAATAAATAGATAAGTAAATAAATAAATAAATAATTTTGAGAGGTGGAAAGATGGGGACAGAGAGCTCTCATCCACTGTTTCAGTCCTTGGATGCCTGCATCCCAAATGAGCACTGGTTGGAGTCCCAGCTGTTTCAGTTTGGATCCAGCTCTCTGCTAGCACGCCTGGGAAAACAGTAGAAGATGGATGGCCCAAATGCTTGGGCCCCTACCATCCACATGGGAGACTCAGATGGAGTTCCAGGCCCTTGGCTTCAGCCTGGCCCAGCCCTGCCCATTGTAGCCATTTGGGGAGTGAACCAGCCGTTGGAAGACCTCTTTCTCTCTCTTTTAAATAATATATATTTTTTAATGGAAAAGAAAAAGCTGTGCACAAAACTTCTTTTAACATATAGGATTTTTATTCAGCTAAATTTGTAGTAAACTGTTGAGACACAGGAATGAATTTCTTTCTTTTACGATGTAATTGAAGGATGTCACACACTCAGGAATGTTAGGTGCAGTGCTTCATGAAGTTTCAGTTCTGGGTACACCACGCACCCTGCAGCCTCCCAGAACAGTCAGGACGCAAAAGCTCCCATTCCTCTGAAGGCTCCCGGGTCTCTTCTCCATCAGTGCCTGCACCCCCTCCTGCACCGCCAGCCTGTCCTGGAAAGATAGCCACTTGTCTGACTTCTACCACCGCTGGTCCCTCAGTGAGCTTTGCCTGCTCCTGAGCAGAACGAACATTCTGGAGACTCCCCACGCACAGGCAGTGGCACCACCTTGGCAGACATGATTTCTGGACTGCCAGCTTCCAGGGCCACAGCCCAGTCATGCCTGAGACGCTGGCCTTAGCTGCGTCATGACTGGAGACAGCTGCTTGCTGCCCAGGCGCGTACAGGCCTACATCAGACTGGGGGTCGACGGGAGACCCAGGCCCCACAGGGGGAGGTATCTCCTGGTGAGAGGACTCAAACGGCTTTCTTGTGTGAGCAGGCGCAGCCACAGCCGCAGCCCCAGCCCCAGTCACAGCCGCCGTCATCCAACAAGCGTCCCAGCAACAGCACGCCGCCCCCCACGCAGCTCAGCAAGATCAAGTACTCAGGGGGGCCCCAGATTGTGAAGAAGGAGCGACGGCAAAGCTCCTCCCGCTTCAACCTCAGCAAGAACCGGGAGCTGCAGAAGCTCCCGGCCCTGAAAGGTACCTGCGGACGGGCAGGGCGCTGGCAGCTGGGCGTCGGCCAGGCAGGGAGGGAGGTGTTGCGGTGTTTGGGGAGAGGAGGGCGTTCTAGAGAATGTGGGGCAGGGGAGGCCCTGGGAGGCAAGGAGGCTGTGGCAGAGAAGTGCTGGCCAGGAGACGCTGACTGGGGGGGTTCCCCCAGATTCGCCAACCCAGGAGCGGGAGGAGCTGTTTATCCAGAAGCTCCGCCAGTGCTGCGTGCTCTTCGACTTCGTGTCCGACCCACTCAGTGACCTCAAATTCAAGGAAGTGAAGCGGGCAGGTCTCAACGAGATGGTGGAGTACATCACTCACAGCCGCGACGTGGTCACCGAGGCCATCTACCCCGAGGCTGTCACCATGGTGAGTACAGGGAAAGGGCCCAGGGGCGGGTGGCTGCCCCCAGAGCAGCCCCGCTGAGCTCTAACCCGGGCCCCACCCCTCAGTTTTCAGTGAACCTCTTCCGGACGCTGCCGCCTTCATCAAATCCTACAGGGGCTGAGTTCGACCCGGAGGAAGACGAACCCACCCTGGAAGCTGCCTGGCCGCATCTCCAGGTACCGGGGCAAGGGGCCAGGCCGACCCTGGCCATGGGGAGCAGGGGCACCCTGAGGCCTGCAGCACGCGGCCGCTCCCGGTGCTTGAGGAATGCCTGCTCAGTGCGGCCGCTGCTCCACGTCCACAGCTCGTGTACGAGTTCTTCTTGCGCTTCCTCGAGTCTCCTGATTTCCAGCCAAACATAGCCAAGAAGTACATTGACCAGAAGTTTGTCCTCGCTGTGAGTTCCTGAGCGTCCGTCCTTTCCCTCTCCTCCCGTCCCCTTGAACTCGAGCCCCTGCTAGAGCCCGCCCCTGGGTCACAGCTGCTCTTTGCCCAACGCAGAGCATGTTGGGTTTCAGCTGTGTCTGCTACAGGGTGTCTGTGGGGGTGGCGGGGTGGGGTGGGGTGGGGTAAGTCAGAAAACCCGCCCTGCCCTTCAGAACAAAAAAGCACCGCAGGACTCTCAGTGAACAGTCCTGCCATCCGGGCACTTGCCCCCCTGCCCTCTCCCCGAGAACCGTGTGCCCAGGCGCCAGCCTCCCCAGCTGCCGCCTCATTAGTGGCGCTTCCTCCTCCTCCTCCTCCTCTCAGCTCCTAGACCTCTTTGACAGTGAGGATCCCCGAGAGCGAGACTTCCTCAAGACCATCCTGCATCGCATCTACGGCAAGTTTTTGGGTCTCCGGGCTTATATTCGTAGGCAGATCAACCACATCTTCTACAGGTGAGACCGGGAGTGCACTCAGGTGCAGAGCCAGCCCCTGCTGAGGTGGGGCAGGAGCAGGGAGGCAGGGGAGACTCTGCTGGCTGATGGGGAGACCTCAGCGGTTGTCAAGAGAGCCCTTTCTCTCAGGTTCATCTACGAGACGGAGCACCACAATGGGATTGCCGAGCTCCTGGAGATCCTGGGCAGGTGAGAGGCGGCGGGGCACGTTCCTAGAAAGTGGGGGAGACTCGAATGGTGCCATGAGCTTGGATCTGGCCTTTTGGCCCTAACAAACCTCGTGCAACTCCTAGCATCATCAATGGCTTTGCCCTGCCCCTTAAGGAAGAACACAAGATGTTTCTCATCCGTGTCCTGCTTCCCCTTCACAAGGTCAAGTCACTGAGTGTCTACCACCCTCAGGTGAGCTACCTGCCTCCGGAGGAAGTCCCATGGGATGGGGGTGGCATAGCGAGCAGCTGGGCTAACTCCTTCACACCTCCCTTTGTATGCTGGGATCTTGTGTCTGTCATCGACCCCTCTGAGCCCTGCACCTCACCGCCTTTCTACCTCTTTTGCAGCTGGCATACTGCGTGGTACAATTCCTGGAGAAGGAGAGTAGTCTGACTGAGCCGGTAATTCCAGGGTCCACCTGCTGCCATCAGCTTCACTTGCTATTCTGTTCCCACTGGTCAAGTGCCATAAGCAGGTGCTCAGGAGGCCTGCGGCCTGACAGATGTCATGATGTCCTGTCCAAAGGCGATGGGAGGCCTGTATACACCCAGGGAACAGACCTAAGCCAGAGAAACATGAGCAGTCAGCTGAAGTCCCCCTTGCTGTGCCCACCAGGAGAGAGGGCAGGAAGGCTTGCCAGAGGACCACTACAGGTACTGAGAATGGTCCGCCGCCTCTTCTCACAGGTGATTGTGGGACTTCTCAAGTTTTGGCCCAAGACTCACAGCCCCAAGGAGGTGATGTTCCTGAATGAGCTAGAGGAGATTCTGGATGTCATTGAGCCTTCAGAGTTCAGCAAAGTGATGGAGCCTCTCTTCCGCCAGCTTGCCAAGTGTGTCTCCAGCCCCCATTTCCAGGTGAGCCTCCGACCCAGCCTGTCCCAGCCCGTCCCAGCCTGTCCCAGCCCCTGTCTCCCAGAAGCTGAGAAGGGCTGGAGCAGGCAAGCAGCACCCCCACCAAGTCCCGCCTCTCCCCACCAGGTGGCAGAGCGTGCTCTCTATTACTGGAACAACGAGTACATCATGAGCCTGATAAGTGACAATGCTGCCCGTGTTCTCCCCATCATGTTCCCTGCACTCTATAGGAATTCCAAGAGCCATTGGAACAAGTAAGACACAGGCGGGATGGGGTAGGTGGCAGGATCTGATTTTGGAACCTTTGAGGGTGTGAAGAACTAGAGTGCCAGAGGCCTCAGCTGGTCACTCAGCAAGTGGGGCTGATGTCCACTGGGTACTGACAGGACCTGAAATCAGCTATCCCCAGGACACCAAACAGCAAAGCAGGGCCTCTCTGACACCACTCCTTGTGGCCAGCTGTTGTGTAGGTCACATCACAGCTTTGGGTAACTGTACTCTGAGAGAAGCCGACACGATCCCCTTAGAGCGTAATGTGTACAGATTCCCAGAACGAGCAGTATGTGGCACAGATGCAGTTCATTCTGCTGCTGAGAGGCCACCAGTGTGGGTTACAGTGGGAAGTGGCAGGGAGACGGTAAGCCTTAAAGGAGGGGAAGGATGGACAGGTGGATGGGTGTCTCAGGTCACATGCGTTAGCCAGAGCTATTTGCTTAAACTGTACAGAGGTTTGAGAAATAAATGGGAGTCACAAATGAGACAATGGGAGACAGCAAATTGGAGTGGGGTGCTAAGGGCAGGCGCTGTCTCCTGTCCCTCACCTTTGCTCCTGGTGGCAGGACAATCCATGGACTCATCTATAATGCCCTGAAGCTGTTCATGGAAATGAATCAGAAGCTGTTTGATGACTGCACACAACAATACAAGGCGGAGAAGCAGAAGTGAGTGCCTCTCTCCCTTTTCCACCTTCTGCCATCACCTCTCTGCTTCTAAGTCCAACTCCAATCCTCCATTTGCTCCCTCAGGGGCCGGTTCCGAATGAAGGAAAGAGAAGAGATGTGGCAGAAGATTGAGGAGCTGGCCCGGCTTAATCCCCAGGTGAGGTTTTTCTGCCAGTGTAGAGCCGGGAGGGGGAGGGGGAAGGGGAGGAATAAGCAGACAGGCCACAGGCCTCTGGAGCGGCACTCACTGCTCGTCCCCGCCTGTTCTCCCTCTCAGTACCCCATGTTCCGAGCTCCTCCACCACTGCCCCCCGTGTACTCGATGGAGACGGAGACCCCCACGGCAGAGGACATCCAGCTTCTGAAGAGGACAGTGGAGACCGAGGCCGTGCAGGTGGAAGGCGCTGGGGTGGGGCTGGGCAGTCGGAGCAGAAATTACGGACAGACGGGGAGGGCAGAGGGGACAGAGCAGCAGAGGCCACGGATAAGGGAGAGGAGGGGCCGGCGTTGTGGCGCACAGGGTTAAGCCACTGCACGTGAGACCGGGTGGAGTTCTGGGTGCCCGGCCTCAGCCTGGCCCAGCCCCAGCTGCTGCAGCCATTTGCAGAGTGAACCAGTGGACGGAAGAGCTCTCTCTCTCTCTCTCTCTCTCTCTCTCTCTCTGGCACTGTGCCTTTTGAATAAAGAAATCTTTACAAAAAAAGAACTAAGGGGAGGAAACACTTAAGCAGAAGTGGTCACCGCTGCTCGCCTGTGCCTGTCGTACACAGATGCTGAAGGACATCAAGAAGGAGAAGGTGCTGTTGCGGAGGAAGTCGGAGCTGCCGCAGGACGTGTACACCATCAAGGCGCTGGAGGCGCACAAGCGGGCGGAAGAGTTCCTAACTGCCAGCCAGGAGGCTCTCTGACCCCTCACCTCCCACCACGGGGCCACAGCCCACTTGGCCCTGGGACGCTGCCCCGGCCCTCCACCCTCGCTCCCTACCGGCTGACCCGGGCAAGGCAGCGCCTCTCTAGCCAGAGAAGGAAGCAGGCGCTTGAAGCAGGGACATCCAGAGTGTTCCCGCTTCTCCCCAGAGTGTGTTCATGCCTCCCTGTGGCTAGCACAGTCAGGTTGAGCACTGACGCTCAGACAACTGGGGATGCCTGTCCCCCTCCTGCTCCTAACCCCACAGCTACCTGAGGCTGCTCTGAGACATATACAGGAACACGTACGCTCCTCTCCCCTTCCCTCCATCCTCATTTGAACTCCAGGTATCTCTTCCTCTCTCTCCCCTGCAGAGGCTTATAGGGAGCCGCAGGAGATGATTCTCACCAAAGTTACGTCCAGCTCTGTTGGCCCCTGGAATAGCTGGAGGGGAGCCAACTCCCAGCAGCACAAATAAGCCCCACCCCAGCAGTGTGCAGGCTGTGAGGTGGTATTATTTCCTCTCACCCCCTGCCTGACCAAGACAAGAGAAGTCAGAAGGAGAAATGATGAATTTACGGCCCAGATGGACCAAGATGGGGGGGATGAACAAGCACCCCACCCTGTGCCCTTTCGGTGAGCAGCAGCCCGGGGATCACGAACACGGAAGGGACCACCCTGGGACTGACTGCTTTCCTGTGCGGCTGGTTCCCAAAGCCACAACGAAAGAAGCAGGGAGCAGTGCCCCGAGGCGCCCCGGACACCTATTTATTTCCTTGTTTGTGCTGATGCTGAGCAGGCTCTCACTTGTCCCTCTTAGGCACCTTGGAGGGGCAAGGGGCTGAGGAGGGCTGGACCCAGGTTCCAGGGGCACAGGCAGCGTGGGTTCCGGCTGTGTACATAGGGTGCTTTATTCTCCACAGAGTAATACATGCCAAGGTCGGTGGGGCTTGGGCCGATGTCCCCAGATGTACAGAACTGAATAAAGTGGGTCTCTGAGAAGTCCGATTTGCCTTGATGTGGAAAGGGAGACGGGGAGGATGGACATTATAACCAGAGGTGTTCAGTCCCGTGCTGCCTCTGGCCTGGAATGTCGGGAGGGAAGGCAGCTCCCCTGTGTTCACTTCCAGGCAGGGGATGCCTGCCGGGCTTGGAGGGCTTTCTGGACCACGTCTTCCCACTGGGCATCTGAGATCTCCTGAGCCCAGGCAGGAACCCCTGGTGCCGGCAGGCTCACTCCAGCCATCGTCCTTTTCACTAGCTCCACGTGTTCTGAAATCACAGGCAGAGGCCAGTCAGGGAGCAGAAACAACAGGACCAGCTCCCTTCCCCAGTCCTATCCACCCAGAGCCTGTGGGCCGGTGGGACCCAATCTGTCATTTCTAGGTACGCCTGCCCATACGCGAACCTTGCAGGAGAACACTTCCCCTGGATTCTGAAGTCTGCAAAATCTGAACTATAAGGAAATACAGTGCTCCGCTGTAACTTCCCTCACTGGACTGGGCCAGTCTATTTCCTTCATAATGATTCCAGAATGACAGAATGATCTTTTTTTACCTGGATCCATGGGAATAGAGCTGTGACTGCCCAATGCTGTGGCTCCCTCCTCATCTTCATCCTCACTCTCTAATGGGGGGTCTGGTAAATGAAGCCCCAGAGCCTGCAGAGTCGGGGGGTAGAGGGGAACAGTTCCAGTCCAACCTCTCAGGGACTCCGGCTTTGCCTACTCAGGGACGAGCCCTCCTCGGCCATACCTGGATCCGATCCTGGATGTCAGCAACTATATCCTCCGCGTCCCCCACCGGTGCCAGCTCCACCTCCTCTTGTTCTGGATCTTGGTTCAGGGGCTGGTAGGAGTAGCCGGCTGGGCCTGCCCCCGTTTCCTCCTGCTCTTCCTCGGGCTCCTCGCCGCTCCAGTCCCCGGTGCCTTCTGTAGGGCCCTGATGCGGTCCCAGTTCTTCAGTTTGATTGGGGAAGATACGCTCAGGGCCCATGGTGTCTGCCCCTAGGACTACTGCTGCCATCCGGGAAGGGGCTGAAAGGACAGGGGAGGCCAGAGGGTAGGGACGGGATGAAACCAGGCCCACCTTCACGCTCTCACTCAGCTACTTCTGGCTTCCTTTCGCGTCCACAAAGCCAGTTCTCTTTCCCCAAGGTTCCTGCATCCGTCTCCGACCTCTCCTTCCCCTAAGTCGGAGCTCCACCACCCTCGCTAAACAAACAGCCCGAAGCCCTGCCACCTCCTAAAACAACCCCTTCCAGAACGCCCCTCACCACGCCCTCCCCTGGAAACCCTGAGACGCCCCCCTAGAAAGGACGTATCCGCCCCCTTCTCCCCTCTCCCAGGGTTTCCCCTCGGTACCGCTTTGGCAAAGGCCTTTCAGGCCCAAGGGGCTTCCCTCGTATCGCCCAGCAGCGACGCCCCACCCGCCCCCACCAACTCTCGGCGCTGGGGTCTCCGCGCGCCTCACCCTCTCAGAAGCCCTCGGCCAAGCCCGCACCTTCACTTCCGGCGGGGAAGGACGTGAGGGAGCGCCTAGTGCTGCAGCCCCGCCTTGTGCTCGTGACTGACGCGCGCGAGGCCCAGGAGCCCGCCCCTTGCCCCGCCTCCGCCATCCCCTGACCGGACCGTAAGGACTACATTACCCAGTGAGCGCCGCGGTCTTGACACAGTCCAGCACATGCGCAAGAGCTCTCCTCGGGCTCCTGCCCTCTCCACAGCCCTCAGGTCCCCTCAAGGAACTTGTGGACTACAAGTCCCGGAAGGCTTAGGGGACCTAGTCCTACTGCTCGTGCGCGCCCAGCTGCCCGCCGGAAGGACCGAGCCTGGCTGTGTTTATCTCGTTGGGGACTGAGGCGTCGGTTGGCGCGCAACGGGTTCTAGGCTGCAGGCAGCGCGAGGACCCGCGGCCCCGCCCCGGCCCGGCCTGGCAGGTAGCCTGGGATGGGTTCAGGGGCAAGGAGGAATTGGGGGGCTGGGGACGCCCATGCCTAGGGCTGGAGTCGTGGGGGAGGGGCCTGAGAGTGATGAGGTGGGGGGTTGGGAGGGACCTAGGGGGATGATGGGAAAGGAGAGAGTTAATGGGGAGAGAAGGCCTGGAGGAGGATGGTGGGGAGACCGGTGGGAGAGACCTGATGGCTGGAGGGGGCCCTTGGGGAAACTGGGAGGAGGACTGGGTTAGGAGAAGAACGGGGCCGCTGAGCATAATTGGGGCGGGGAGGGGGAGGCTGGGATGCCTGCAAGAAGACGGAGACAGCTTTTCGGAGAGGAATGCCCGTGGCTGAAAGGGAATCTTAGATTTTCTTCCTTTCGTGGAGAAGGATGGAGGGATGGCTGTCGGGTGGCGCTTGGAATTGTGGGAGAAGGAGAAAGGCGAAAATGGTAAAGCCTTCCGGAGATGAAGAGCCAGAAATGGGGGATGAGCATTGGCAAGAGACCAAGGAGAGGAGGTCGGTGCCTTAAGGGAATCAAGGAAGCTTGAACGCGCCACAGTGACGATGGATGTTGACCCAGAGATGAAAAGAGCCCCCGCCCCGAGCTTGTTCTGGGGTCTGAGTTGTCCGTAGGGAGGATAGCTTAGCTAACCTTTCTCCACCTTTGGCTGCAATTGCTTGCCTCTTTGCTTTTTTTTTTTTTTTTAACTTTACCTGCTAGAACTGAAGGTAGATGAAGACCTTCCATCCCGAAGCCCTGCAGCCTCCTAATTATCCCCACAAGCCTTGATCCAAGATGTTTTGGATTGGGAATAGAGTAATGAATTGAGGGTAGCTTTCCAGTAGGGCTGTTTCAGATTGGGCAGGGTGGCTATTTAAAGCGTGGGGTGTGGATTGGGGGAGGTTGGGGGGGAGGAGGGGTGATGGGCAGGCCAGCTGGAAGTCATTTCTCTTTCCTGCAAGGGGCCTCCCTTCCATGAGCTTTTTCTGTGCCTGAGGTTCTGCCTGGCTCTTCCCTCTGCCAGGAATTCTTGAACAGGGAGACGATCCACCCAGACTCAGCAGGTGCCTGCCAGCAGAGGCACTGCCAGTGGCGAGAGGATTGCCTGAAAGAGCCCTCAGATGTCCCCATTATCGCTAGGCTGGCAGCTTGCGTTTAAGAAACCACGACCTCTCGCTCGGGCCTGGGTCTTTGTCTCATCCTGCCCGAGGGCATTTTTGCTTTCCAGTCCCATCCTCCTTTCAGGGGTCCACGTGGGGGACGAGCTGCTGGAAATGGGTTGTTCTCCTGTAACACTGTTGGAGGTTTGGGACAGTGGCAAGAAGAGAAAAGGCCTCCTCCCCGTCCTCAGCAAACTTAAACTGTTCGGGCTTAAGTTCCTAGTCTTGGCAGCATGCCAGGCACAGCTGTCAAAGGAACTCCTCGTGCCTGTGGGGGGCCCTGGGTGACCCCAGTGACAACAGCTCAGCCTGACAAGAGCTCTCTGTGAGGGGCTAACCAACCACAGTGTCACAGAGGTCCCTGGCCTGGGTTGGGGCCTGTCCCATTCTAAAAGCCTAAAAGCTTTTCTGCTTTAAAGCATCCATGCCAGCTTTCAATGGACCGTCTGGGCTGGCTAGACTATTAATAGCTGTGAGTATTTTGAGATCCCTCTCCCCACCTTGAAGAGCACAGGGATTCTTCGAGAGGTGGCAGTAAGCAGAGCGGAGACGAGAACACACCGGCCTGGGAAGGGAAGGGGGCTTGCAGCTTGCGCCAAGCCAGGCACCAGGGGGTGCCTCCATGAGTAGGGGCAACCACAAGCCGCAGATTCTGAGCCAGCAGTCAGGTGGAGGCGGCCCCACCCTTTGCTGTTGAAGAACAGAGGAGCAGGGATAGCTCCCTGACCTCGGCAGCTCCTCTGGGGCAGGGCCAGCCACCTGAGCTGTGCGTGGTGTCCCTGCAGAGGGGTGGTGTGGGAGGGCCCCCAGGGTGACACTGGGAGGCAAGGGCTAGTGCTGGGCAGAGTTGCCGGGAGCTGGTCAGGAGACGCCTTCCCTGAGGATCCCTTGTCCCTGACTTTCGTGCAGGTAGCAGAGGCAGCAGGCCGTGCCGGGGGGGCATGTTGCTGTAACCAGTGACCCAGGGGATGTTACGGTGGACAGTGCACCTGGAGGGCGGGCCCCGCAGGGTGAACCATGCTGCAGTGGCTGTCGGGCACCGGGTATACTCCTTCGGGGGTTACTGCTCTGGCGAAGACTATGAGACGCTGCGTCAGATAGACGTGCACATTTTCAATGCAGGTAAGCCGGGCTTGCACCGTCGTCGGGTGCCCACATCAGGGAGGGGAATGGGTTGGCTGGGTTAGGTTTGGCCATGTCTCTGTGGCCAAGGGGATTAGGGATGAATGTCTGGGTTGGGGAAGAATGGACAGGCTGAGGGAGGCTCCCAGGACTGAGCAGAGCTGTGCCCACAGTATCCTTGCGTTGGACAAAGCTGCCCCCAGTGAGGCCCGCCGTCCGTGGGCAGGCTCCCGTGGTACCCTACATGCGATACGGACACTCAACTGTCCTCATCGACGACACAGTCTTCCTTTGGGGCGGGCGAAATGACACCGAAGGGGCCTGCAATGTGCTCTATGCCTTTGACGTCAGTGAGTATGGGTGTCAGAGAGACTGTTCTGCCAAACGGTGCCTCGGGGGACTGGGGAACAGGGCAGCCCCGAGCTAGGAGGGCGTGTTGGAGGGGCTGCTGACCCGAGCCCTTCTCTCACTTCCTTCAGATACTCACAAGTGGTCCACACCCCGAGTGTCGGGAACAGTTCCTGGGGCTCGGGATGGACATTCGGCTTGCGTCTTGGGCAAGATCATGTACATATTTGGGGGCTACGAGCAGCTGGTATGTCTGGGAAGAAAGAGGGTCAGGGTGGGAAGGAGGAAGAAGGGGACTTTCGGGTGGGTGGTGGAATGAGAGGCACTGGCTTGTTTGCAGGTTTTGACTGGGGAGGAGGGTTGGAGGATCAGAGAAACCATTGGCCCCCTCTTCCTCTCTCTTCCCACGCAGGCGGACTGCTTTTCCAATGACATTCACAAGCTGGATACCAGCACCATGACATGGACGCTTATCTGTACGAAGGTCTGCCCTTTCTTCTCCTAGATCCCTGCTCCATCAAACAAGTAGTCGGACGCCCAGTGAGAGCAGATCCCTTCCAGCCTCTGTGCTGACCCTTCCCCGTCTCTCTGTTCCTGCCAGGGCAACCCTGCGCGCTGGAGGGACTTCCACTCAGCCACAATGCTGGGCAGTCAAATGTACGTCTTCGGTGGCCGTGCTGACCGCTTTGGGCCATTCCATTCCAACAATGAGATTTACTGCAATCGCATCCGCGTCTTTGACACCAGAACCGAGGCCTGGCTGGACTGTCCCCCGACCCCAGTGTTGCCTGAGGGGCGCCGGAGCCACTCGGCCTGTGAGTGTCTGTTGTCTCCCTGTGGAGCCCCCTCCTGCTGCCCTCCTCACTCATGTGCCACTCTCCTTCCAGTTGGGTACAACGGCGAGCTATACATCTTTGGTGGCTATAACGCAAGGCTGAACCGGCACTTCCATGACCTCTGGAAGTTTAACCCCGGTAAACAGCACTACCCTTGGGGAGGGACAAGGAGCAGTTGAAGTGGGAGGAAAAGGAAGGGTGAGGGGACGGGGGATGGAGAAGGTACCTGGGTTGGGCACATACTGAGCTTCCTATATATATTTCTCTTTAGTGTCCTTTACCTGGAAGAAGATTGAACCGAAAGGGAAAGGGCCATGTCCCCGCCGACGCCAGTGCTGCTGCATTGTTGGTGACAAGATTGTCCTTTTTGGGGGTACCAGGTTAGAACGAGATGAGAGGGCTCAGGGAAGGGCTGAAGTCTATGGAAGCGGGAAGCGTTTGAGCCAGAGGGCCTGATGGGTGGTTTTCCCCCTACCTTCAAGTCTCTTTTGATCCCTACAGTCCATCGCCCGAGGAAGGCCTAGGAGATGAATTTGACCTCATCGATCATTCGGACTTACACATTTTGGACTTTAGTAAGTATAGTTTTGCAGTGCTCCTGTCCCCAGGGTCCCTGTCACTGGGTGACGAACCTTAGGACTGGATCCTCTGCTCAGTTCTGACCATCTCCCTCTTCCGTCTCCTCTCTTAAAGGCCCTAGTCTGAAGACTTTGTGCAAACTGGCAGTGATTCAGTATAACCTGGACCAGTCGTGTTTGCCCCATGACATCAGGTACAGGGAGTGCTGGAAAGACGGGAGTGGTTGAGGCTGAGGGAGCAGCTTGTCTCAGTGTGGAGGAGACTCTGCTGGAGATGCTGTATAGGTGTGGGGCACGCAGTGGAGGGAGGGGAGTTACCGCTCGGACTTGGACCCATAGTCACTAGCACCCTGAGAACTGCGTCACTCTTAGAACCTGCTGCAAAGTAAACACCTGTGTAGCAGCCTCTGCTCCACATTAGTGCCACAGTTAAGGGAGGGCCTGGCTACTCTGAATTCCATTTTCAGATTCAAATCAGTCACCAAAAGTTACCTTGTATATGTCATTCAGAGACACTTCCCTCTCCTTATATCAACTCCCTTTCTCCCACTGAGTATCTGACACAGTGTGAACTGGTGGAATGGACTGGCCCGTGTGTCACGTGTGCAAGAACCCAATGCCAGGCACACTGTTTAGGATCCTGACTTAAGGAGGCCCTTGGTCAACCTTTGTAGAATGAAAGTATTCTTGAGAAGAGAGATTTAATTTTAATTGGTGAGGTGGGTGGGGCAGCTCCGGGAAGGATAGGAGAGCTGAGTCATGTTTTAAAAGGATGGGTGTTGACAGCAAAAATAGGTATTTCTGTTGGGGGGAAGTGGAGGGTGGCCTGGTTGGATCTGAGCAGAGCAAGAAAGGTAGGTTGGGGCCACAGATCCCAGGTGCTTGGACTCAGAATGTATATGAACAGGAAGTCCACTTGAGCTTGCAGGCGGAGGAGTGTTTGGTTTGGACTTGGTAATGAATGAGTCTGTTAAACCTATTAGGGCTAAACGAAAAGGCGCTGTGGGTGGTTAGCTTTAGGAAGGTGGAGGGACTGGTGTGGGCACAGCTTGGGGTGAGGGCTCCCCCATCTGTCCCTTCTGCTTGTCACTGCTGGCTTTCCAGGTGGGAGCTGAATGCCATGACCACCAACAGCAATATCAGCCGCCCCATCGCCTCCTCCCACGGGTAGGAGGAAGTCTGCCGCCTCCCCTCCTGAGCCTGCTCTAGTCTTCACTGCCCCTGCCCCTGCCTTTCACCTGCCTGCTCCTTTGGACCCTGGACTCAGTATACCTCCACGTGGACTTGTTGGACTAGAGGTGTTTCTGTGCTGTGAATTCAGTGGGGAGCTGTGGGGGGAGGATCCGGTTCCGCTCCCCTCCCCCTTGGGCCGAGGGCCCCTTCCCCGTGGTGCTCTGTCCCCGTCCACCTCTTGATTGCTCCTGGGCCTCTGCGCCAGGCCAGCCAGGCTCTGCTGGGAAAGGAAGGGAGTGGGAAGAAGAGAGAAGTGAGCAGTGTCCGAGCCTCAGGAGCGCCCCCTCCCTTCCACCTGCCCGTCCCCCTGCTTGAGCCGTGAGCATTGGCTGGGAACTGAGAGGAGTCGCAGCTGTTGGCATGAAACCTCCTTCTCCCCGACCTGGGAGGCGGGGACCAGCAGATAATCCTACCCTTTCCGAGCCGTCGCTGCACCGAGGCTCAGCCAGCTCGGATTTTATAAAAAGGAATTAAAATCTCCAAACGTGTTTGTCTTTGTGGAACGCGCGGGGATGGCGGGGGTCGGCGGGAGCGGAGAGGGGAGGCCTCCGAGGGTCTGGCTTCGCAGCGAAGAGCGTTAGGAAACCAAATGCCACCAAGACCTGGCCCAGCTTGCGACTCGGCGAGAAGGTCGCAAGGTTCCCCGGAGCAGCTCTCCTTGGGCCGGGCTCCCGGCACCCCGCTGCGCCGTGTCCTGCTCTTTCATCACCTGCTTCCAACGCGGCCTCCGGGGACGCCGGAAGGGGCGGGGCGCGGGCCGCCGTGAGCGGAAGTGACGCTATTCCTCGTGGGAACGCTATGGCAGCGACGCTGAGAGCCGGGGCTGGTGTCCGACAGGCCCGCAGGACCCAGGATGGCGGGGCAGGGGACCCGGAGGCCGCGACCAACAGCCTACCGAGGGGTGAGGACCGGAGGCCCGCGCGCGGCGGGACGTGGAGGGCGAGCGCTTCTGGGTTCGGACGCGCCGAGTCGGGTTTCTACAGGAGAACGCGCGGAAGGACCGCGGTTCCTGGGGGTTGGGTCCGGGTCAGCGAGTTCCTGGGATGCTGACTGGGCATCCGTCGGCAAGCACAGCCCTGGCTGCCGAGATGCAGCAGCGAGGGACAAGCTGGAGCTTTGCTTTCAGAAAGGGCGGTGGACAGTAAAGAGTAAAAAGGCAAGCGACGCCTCAAATCAAAAGGCAGACGCCGAGTGGTGTTACTGGGAGGTAATGTGGCGTGTGAACTATAGCAGCTTCCTGAAAAGGCGGTAAGGGCTGTGAAGAGAAGTAAGGCAAGGGGGGGAGCAGCTTCTCATGAGGTCGTCAGAGAAGGCCGCGCGGCGGAGGGGGCAGCGACACAGCTCTGGGGAAGCCCCCAGGCGGAGGCGGTGGCCAGTGCCAAGGGGCTGAGGCTGGAAGCTGCCTTCCCAGGAACTGCCAGGAAGCCTGATGCTGGGAGGATCAGTGGGGGATGCGATTGGAAACTTGACATGGGGCCAGGTCTTGTGGGGGCCCGGGGCATTGAGAGATGGACGGCTTGGCGTTTATGCTGGAAGCCGCTGGGAGCTCCAGTTCAGTTTGTGGCAGTGATAAGATCAGGATTCTTCGTCGTTGCCTCGGGCTAAAGTGAGGTGCAGAACTTTGAGAGTGACTGGAGGTCCAGTGAGGTCTGTGCACTGAGAGACGCAGAGTCCATGGACAGGACGTTGGCCGTAGTGACCAAGCAAGGGGGCCAGAGAGCCTGTGTGGAAATCTGTGAAGAACCAATTTAATTTTTTTAAGATATTATTTATTTGAAGGGTAGAGTTACAGACAGAGAGAGGGAGAGACAGAGAAAGGTCTTCCATCCGCTGGTTACTTCCCAAATGGCCACAATGGCCAGAGATGGGCCGATCCAAAACCAGGAGCCGGGAGCTTCTTCCAGGTCTCGTATGTGGGTGCAGGGGCCCAAGCACTTGAGCCGTCATCCGCTGCTTTCCCAGGAGCATTAGCAGGGAGCTGGGTTGGAAGTGGAGCAGCCGGGACTCAAGCCAGTGCCCATATGGTACACCGACGCTGCAGGCAGCAGCTTAACCTGCTACACCACAGCGCCGGCCCCTAAATAAGTAATTTTTTTTTTTTAAAAAGGAATATCTCTTGCTCACTTTGGCAGCACATATGCTAAAATTGGAGCGATACAGGCCGGCGCCGTGGCTCAACAGGCTAATCCTCCGCCTTGCGGCGCCGGCACACCGGGTTCTAGTCCCGGTCGGGGCGCCGGATTCTGTCCCGGTTGCCCCTCTTCCAGGCCAGCCCTCTGCTGTGGCCCGGGAGTGCAGTGGAGGATGGCCCAGGTGCTTGGGCCCTGCACCCCATGGGGAGACCAGGAAAAGCACCTGGCTCCTGGCTCCTGGCATCGGACAAGCGCGGTGCGCCGGCCGCAGCGCGCCGACCGTGGCGGCCATTGGAGGGTGAACCAACGGCAAAGGAAGACCTTTCTCTCTGTCTCTCTCTCTCACTGTCCACTCTGCCTGTCAAAAAAAAAAAAAAAATTGGAGTGATACAGAGATTAGCATGGCCCCTGCACAAGGATGACACCCAAATTTGTAAAGCATTCCATATATATTTTTTTTAACAGGCAGAGTGGACAGTGAGAGAGAGAGAGAGACAGAGAGAAAGGTCTTCCTTTTCCTTTGGTTCGCCCCCCCAATGGCTGCTGCAGCCGGCACACCGCACTGATCCGAAGCCAGGAACCAGGTGCTTCTCCTGGTCTCCCATGTGGGTGCAGGGCCCAAGCACTTGGGCCATCCTCCACTGCACTCCCGGGCCACAGCAGAAAGCTGGCCTGGAAGAGGGGCAACCGGGACAGAATCCGGCGCCCCAACCGGGACTAGAACCCGGTGTGCCGGCGCCACAAGGTGGAGGATTAGCCTAGTGAGCCACATTGCCGACCAGCATTCCATATTTTTAAAACAAACAAAAAATAAGTAAATAAAAAGGAGCAGCCCAGGACTAGGGCTGTGGTGCAGTGGGTTACAGCCTCGGCTACAGGAGCTGAAGCCCTAGAGCCACATTTCACTGCTTTCCATTGGCATCCGCGGGAACCCGCATCCTGCATAGATCAGGATGAAATCCCAGGCTCTTGGCTTTGACTTGCCAGCCGTTGTGGCCAGACAGAGAGTAAACCAGCAGATGGAAGATTTCTCTCTGTGTGTCTTTGTCTCTAAGGTTTATTTAATTAGTAAATAAGTAAATCTTTGAGGTCAGTGTTGTGGCGTACATAGTAGGCTAAGCCTCTGCCTGCTGCACTGGCATCCCATATGGGCGTCTATTTGAGACCCAGCTGCTCCACTTCCTATACAAATCCCTGCTAATGTGCCTGGGAAGGCATTGGAAGATGTCCCAAGTCCTTGGGCCACTGCACCCACATGGGAGACCTGGAAGAAGCTCCTGGCCTCGGACTGGCCCAGCTCCAGCCACTGGGGTCATTTGGGAAGTGAACCAGTATGTGGAAGATCTCTCTCTCTGTCTCTGCCTCTCCCTCTCTGTAACTCCACCTTTCAAATGAATAAATAAATCTTAAAGGAGTGAGCCAGCAGATGGAAGATCTCTCCTCTCTTCCTCTCTCTCTAATCATGTCTTTCAAATAAACAATCTTTAAAAAAAAAAAAAAAAGGAAGATCTGCCGTTTGCTGGTTTATTTTGCAAACGCCAGCAGCAGAGAAGGGCATTATGACAGCAGGTTAGGCTGTACTTGGGATGCCCTCGTCCATGTCAGGGTGCCTAACCTTGTTTCTGATTGAGCTTTCTGCTAGTAAATGTGAGAGGCAGTAGATGATGGCTCAAGGGCTTGGGTCCCTGCCACGTATGTGGAAGACTGCATGGACTTCCTGGCTCCTGGCTTCCTCCCAGTAGATGATGGCTCAAGGGCTTGGGTCCCTGCCACGTATGTGGAAGACTGCATGGACTTCCTGGCTCCTGGCTTCCTCCCGGCCCAGCCACAACTGTTACAGGCATTTGGGGTGCAAACCAACGGATAGAAGGTATCTGTGTTTCTGCCACTCTGCCTTTCAAACAGATAAAAAATAAATGGACATTAAGAAATAAAAAAGAAGGAACTGTGGCTTGATCTGCTTCTACCTTAGGCATACTCCTTCTTTAGCAAGTTGAGGCCCCAAGTAGATGAACAGCTGGGGAATCAGGTGGCGGTATAGCCCCGGCACAGCCTTGCCATCTGGGAGCTCCAGTAATTATTGGGGTGCTGGTGTCTCTCAGGAGTGGGAATCGCTGAGCTGAACCGTGTCCCTCCTCCCCTGCCACTCCCACAGATATGTCTAACTTGTCATTTGAAGAGCTGTTGGAGTTGCAGAGCCGAGTGGGGACTAAGGCATACAAGCAACTGGTAGTCGCAAACAGCACGAAGAAGCAAGGTTCTAGACCACGTGTGCAAAATGCATGTGTCGCAGATAAGCACAGGTGAGCAGCAGTGTCTGTCTAGGGGCTGGAGGGTACCTGGGACCTTAAATAGGCATCTGCTTTTTTGGAGGGGGCCAGCAGGTGGAAATTTTCTGATCAAGGCAGGAATCCCCTCGAACTGTCCTTCAATTTCTCCATAGGCCTCTGGAAATGTCGGCCAAGGTTCGAGTGCCATTTTTGCGTCAAGTTGTTCCCGTCAATAAAAAGGTGAGAGGAGGCAGGAAGCAGTTTCTCAGGAAAGGGAGATCAAACGATGTGTTCTAAATTCTCACTGTTCTCTCCAAAGGTGGCCCGGGACCCCCGCTTTGATGATCTGTCAGGGGAATACAATCCTGAGGTGTTTGACAAAACATACGAATTCTTGAATGGCATCCGAGCTAAGGAGAAAGAGGTATGCGACGTGAGACTCTTCCTGGGCTCAGCTTAGAGCGTTGGGCAGAGGAGAGCAGTGGGCAGGTGTAACTCTTGAATTTGGTTGGAATAGTCAAATCCTGGCTCATCAGTCGGCTGAGCGACGGTGGCCATTAGCAGGTGACCTCATCTTTGCTTTGGTGTTCTGATCACTAAAAGGGTCGTCATAAGCCTGTCTCCCAGTGTTACTGAGTTGCTGTATATGAGCCCCTAGAATAATGCTGACAGTGCCTGAGTGCTGAGTGCTGTCTGTCGTGTTGCTTTGCGGATCTGCAGCTTGTAAGAAAGCAGTTGAAGAAGCACCGTTCTGGGGAGGAGCATGAGAAGCTGCAGCTGCTGCTTCAGCGGATGGTGAGCGGCGGGTGAGGGCCAGTGGCTGGGGAGAGCGCTTCCAGGCAGCGGGCGAGGCCCTCCTGCTCACGCGTCCCTGCCCTCTCGTCTTCGCTCCTCAGGAACAGCAAGAAATGGCCCAGCAGGAACGAAAGCGGCAGCAGGAGCTGCGCCTGGCCCTGAAGCGCGAGCGGCGGGCTCAGGCCCAGCAGGGCCACCGGCCATACTTCCTGAAGAAATGTGAGTGTGACGCAGCTCTCGCAGGCTGCTTACAGGGACCACGGTGGGGACCCGGCAGATGCCTTCAGGGAACCCGTGATGGCTCCACTCCAGGGTAACGCGAAGACAGAGAAATAATAGGAGTTGTGTCTGGGCTGGTATCCCTAACTAGATTATGGCGGGAACCGTTGCTTTCTCCGTGTTACACACGCCTCTGGCTCCCCCAAGCTGGGTCAGGTGTGTGGGAGGCTCCCTCGTTGGTTGGATTGAGTAAGACTGGCATCATATCAAAAGTCAGCCCGCTCACACACCCTCTGAACTCCAGGGGTTCACGAGTGGCGGGAGTCACTGACCTGGAGAAAGGGGAGAAGGTGGACTTCTCCATTCACCAGCTTGCTCTCTCTGTGTCTGCAGCCGAGCAGCGCCAGTTGGCCCTGGCTGAGAAGTTCAAGGAGCTGAAACGCAGCAAGAAGCTAGAAAGCTTCTTGAGTCGCAAGAGGCGCCGAAACGCAGGCAAGGACAGGAGACATCTCCCTCTGAGCAAAGAGTAATCAGGAACTGCTGGCTGCCCTGCTGCTGCCCAGGAGAGATGGCTCTGCGGGGCAGAGTTGGGCTCGGCCAGTTCTGGTTCCTTCCCGTGGACACGCGAGGATCACAGCTGCCCTTGAACTAGCTTGGCTCAGAGGAGTCTGGAGGGCTCTCGGACCGTCCCAGGGCCAGACAAGGAGAGCAGCTCAGCCTTTTTCCAGACTGCACTGCCTCTGCTTGGATCTACTCATCATCACGGCCCCCTGTCCTTGCCGATGGTTCCAGTACAAAACAAGAGGGGCCATGGAATCCATTCAGGCCTCCCAAGCCTGAGACTTTGTGTAGGAGCCGCTTCATAAACATTTTTGTTACTCGCTTTTTTGTTCTTGTCATCGTGCTTATTCGTGAGCTGTGTGGGTGGCCTAGATGTAGTGGCTGTGTGTGGGAGTAGGCAGCAAAACGGCCTCTTAGACCAGGAGGTCAGGTCAGACTCTTCCTACTTAATCTGCTTCCTCCAAAGATGACTCAGTCATGTACAGGGGGAGCAGTCCCAGGCTTGGTTTTGGATGAACCGGGGAGGCAGGAAGTGTAGACAGAGAGCTTCCACTCAGACCTCAGGGATGTCTTTCTGATGAAATGTCGTGGAACACGAGCTCACAGTTAAACACACAGCACGCTGGGAGAGAAACGGCCATGAGCAAGAGTCGTTGGGAACAACAGGCAATAGAATCAGACCAGAAAAGATGACACGGGGTAGGTGACAAAATAGAAAATGTGACACTCAGGTTTAAAGGAGAAGTATGACTAATGAATTCAAAAGGGACCAGGCTGGTTTGATTGAAAAGTGAAACTTTTAGGCCAGCGCCGCGGCTCACTTGGCTAATCCTCTGCCTGCAGTGCGGGCACCCCGGGTTCTAGTCCCAGTTGGGGCACCGGATTCTGTCCCGGTTGTTCCTCTTCCAGCCCAGCTCTCTGCCGAGGCCCGGGAGTGCAGTGGAGGATGGCCCAAGTGCTTGGGCCCTGTACCTGCATGGGAGACTGGAAGGAAGTACCCAGCTCCTGGTTTCGGATCAGTGTCAGTGTCAGCACAGTGGCCATTGTGAGGGTGAACCAACGAAAGGAAGACCTTTCTCTCTCTCTCTCTCTCTAAACTCTGCTTGTCAAAAGATAAAAAAAAAAAAAACTTTTAAAGGTGAAAATGCACTAGCTGAAATCAGAAATGTTATTTTAAGCAGCAGATTAGACTTCTCCCTAAAGGGAGAATGAACTGGAAGTAGATCAGAAGAAATTAGAGATGGAGTATAGAGAGACAGAAATGGAGACTAGGGGAAGATGGTTTTGCAAGGAAGGTGCAGTGAGAAGGTTTGACACATACGGTTCTGGAAGGAGAGACTGAAAGACGCTGAGAATTGGGCCCAGCGTTGGAAGAGTGGCTAAGATACTGCGTGGATGCCCATATCCCCTATCAGTGCCCAGATTCAAGGCCCAGCTGGCTTCCCAGCCAGCTTCCTGCTAATGCACTCTGAAGACAACAGATGATGTTCCTAATGCTTCAGTCCGCGCCACCCACGTGGGAGAATCAAATCGTTGGCTCCTGGTTTTGGCCTTGCCCAGTCCAAGCTATTGTCTGTGATGTCGGCATCCTATATGAGCGCCAATTGGAGTCCCGGGTACTCTGTTTCTGATCCAGCTCCCTGCTGTTGTGCCTGGGAAAGCAGCAGCAGATGCCTAAGACCTTGGGCCTCTGCCCCGACCCTTCCTTGGGAAACCTGGATGGAGCTCCAGGCTCCTGGCTTCAACCTGACCTATCTGGCCATTGGACTCATTTGGGGAGTGAACCAGTGTTTAAAATATTCTCTCTCTCTTTTTCTTGTCCCTCCTTTCTCACTCTAACTCTTTCAAATAAAAATAGACTTTAAAAGAAGAAAATCTCTTTTTAATTATTTTTAAGATTTATTTATTTATCTGAAAGAGTTACATAGAGAGAGAAGGAGAGGCAAAGAGGGGGGTGTCTTCCATCCGCTAGTTCACTCCCCTATTGGCTGCAATGGCTGGAGATGCGACAATCCGAAGCCAGGAGCCAGGAGCTTCTTCCAGGTCTCCCACACAGGTGCAGGGGCCTAAGGATTTGGGCCATCTTCTGCTTTCCCAGGCCATAGCAGAGAGCTGGATCAGAAGTGGAGCAGTTGACACTCAAACTGGTGCTCATGTGGGATGCCGGCACTGCAGGCGGTGGCTTTACCTGTTACACCACAGCGCCAGCCCCCAAAATCCCTTTTTTAAAAAAGTTTCTGTTTTTAAAAAAAGATAGTATTGGTTGCTCCAAGCCTTCAAACTGCTACTCTTCCCCTTCAGTGAGGATCCAGAGATGTTGGAAAAAGCTTGGCGCTTCAGTTATGTTGATTTTGTTCTAGGTAAGAGTTTTAGTGTGATAGAATTCACATTCTCTATAATATACCCATTTAAAGTGTGCATTTTTTAGCATATTCATAGAATTATATAACCATTCCCACAATTTGGGAACATTTCTGACAGTGCAGAAAGAAGCCACACCTCTGAGAGGCAGCGTTACAGAGGGAAAGACAGACAGAAGGGTCTTCCATCTGATGGTTCACTCCCCAAGTGGCCGCAACTTCCATAGCTGAGCCAACCCGTACCCAGGAGGCAGGTGCTTCTTCCAGGTCTCACACATGGGTGCAGAGGCCCATGGAGTTGGACAATCTCCCACTGCTTTCTCAGGCCATAGCAAAGAGCTGGATCAAAGTGGAGCAGCCAGGACTGGAACCGGTGCTCATATGGGATGCCAGCACTGCAGGCAGAATCTTAATCTACACCATGGCACCAGCCCCCAACTCTGCCTTTTGAATAAGTACATCTTTTTTTTTTTTTATTTTTTAAACTAAGCTTATGTAAAGTATGTATTATGAAAAAACTAGGCTTGGATTTCAAAGTTATGTGCTCCACTATAAACTTGTCTTTTGATTCCATCTCCGTGAACTTTTGGAAGGATTCTAATAGTGCAAAGCATGAGCCCCAGGTCCTCCGCAGCCCCGTTTTCTTGCCTCATCCTGAGGGCCTTCTCCCAGGCCTGTTCACTTTTCTTTACAGACTCGGTTCCAACTCCCAGGCTGGGTGGCACGCAGTTCCCTCTGGGTGGCCTCTGTGCCACCTGGCTCTGCTTCACCCTGCTCCCTGTCCTTCATGGCTGTCTCCTTGTCACCTCTGGGCTGCAAGAACCATGGATTCCTTCCCTCCTCCTCCAGGGCCCTGCCAAGCCACAGGGCTTCGTCTGAGCCCTGAGTGCCCTCACCCGCCTGCCTCAGCGCAGGTGGGGCCGGGGAGCCAGTCATGGCAGCAGGGGCAGGCCTGGCTTGCCAAGGAGGTTAGCTGGGGGCGGGAGTTTGAGGCCAGCATGCACAGCTCTGCACAGAGCAGCCAGGCAGGAAGGAAGAGGGGACGGTAGGGAGAAGGTTGAGGGGACGAAGTGACTGCAGCTCCTCCCTATAAAGCTGGAGCCATGGAGGTGGGTATACACTCACGTTTCTAGGTGCTTGCAGCACCCCAGGGGTCTCTCCCCTCACGTTCACCCCACTCGCCTACCCTAGGGGGGGTACCCGTGAACTACCTTCAGTGCCAGGCTTGGTGGCCAAAATAGGGACTCATTGGCCAAGGCTTTGCTGTATCAAATGCTTCTGCACCTGTTACTCATCAGGGTTCCAGTGACTCTGGCCCAGTGCCACCAGAGAAAAACAAAGCTCTGCCTGATAACCACCAGCTTGCCAGGGGCCGAAGTGGGGGCTCAGGGCTCGAGCCTGCCGGGTGTACATGCATCAGAACGAGAAGGGGCTGAGGCCCACCTCAGCCCACGCAACCCGCTGCACCACGGGGCGTAGGGGCAGTCATGCTGGACTGCTCCTTTCTCGCCACTCTGCCATCCTTACCCTAACAAGAATCCCGTGGTGTCAGTGCCAGAGAGCCCCTCCCCACCCCGAGCAGCCACCACACACACACAGACCACAGAATTAAACTCTTGCATTTTATTTCTGTAGAAAGCCCTGGCCTACATTCTTCAGACCCGTCTCCAGGGCTACCGGAAGGTGGAAAAGCTCTGGGTGCCAGAGCAGGAGGCATAGGGTACACCCCGAGAGCGAATCTGCAGGGTGTGGAAGGTGAGCGGTGGGTTGGGGCCTGAGGAGCCTGGGTTCAGGGACTCCGTGTGAGGCTCCATCACAGTCACAGGGACCGCGTAGGCCAGCGTCTGGGGCCGGTCATCGTGGCGTCTCAGCGTGCCCTTGCTCAGCAGGTGCAGGATGCAGGAGAGGACGTCAGTGCTGCTGCAGGTGGAGCCCTTTCCAAGGCTGCTGAGCAAGCCCCGGGGTGGACACGGGCCCTTCTGCCAGGCCTCCAGCACCTGTGGGCAAAGCACAGGGAACAGCGGGTTGGTGGTGCCCGGTGTACTAGCTGCCAGGTTAGCCACAGCCTAGGGAGGAAGCTGTGGGGGCCATGGGTCTGCTCCCACCTCTCTCACACTCAGGCTGCAACAATGGACCCTCCCCCTCCTCCAAAACCCCTGGGCTGCGCACCAGACAGACGAGCTGGTCAATGTGCAGCCCCTCGTCCCCGTGGGCCTTGAGGATGCGGACGATGAGGCAGTTCAGAAGGTTCCGTCTCTTCTCCAAGTTCCGGCCCCCTTCGTCCTCAGCTCTCAGGTAGGTCTGAGGCGGGATGAGCCACACGCTGCCCCTCCGTGGCCTGGGTTCCTCGCTGGTGTCTCGAACCTTAAGCACCCCTGAAATAAACACTGGCCACTTACGGGGGCCCCTGGAGGCTGGCCCTGGCTCAGAGTGGAGGCCCTGTGGCCCTGAGAGCATACCTCCTGGTATGTTCTCTTGCTCGTGGAAGTCCAAGGGGCCTCGAGAAGAGGTAAGAGGCCCGATCGCCTGATTCAGCAGGTCCGCAGAGAGCCCAGAGAGCGCCAGCAGGCTGTCCACGCAGACGGCCTTGAGGGGACAGGCGGAAGCATTCAGGGCTCCCCAGACAGTGTGGAGGGGGGCTGGGAGGGGAGAACAGCGAGGCAAGGAGTAGGGGAGAAAGATAAAGGGCAGTGGGGAGAAGGGAAGGGTGGGTCACCTTCAGATCATTGAAATACAGCAGCAGCCACATCTGCACGGTGGACACGTGCAGGGTCTGGTCCCCGAACTGCAGCTCAGCCCGGCCTAGCCACGTCCACTGCAGTCGCCTCTGCATTCCGCGACCTAGAACAGGGTGGCTCTGACCTGAGAAGGTGGTAGGGACGAGGAGGGGACAGCACTGGGCTGCAGGGAGGGAGTACTGTGGGCAAGCTGTGTCCTTGCTGATCCCTGCAGTGTGTGGGCCAGCACCGGTGCACACTATGACTCCCCCCCCCCCCGACAGTCTCTGGTATCTGGAAGCCACTTGGGACTAGCCCACACCAGACACCCTCTAGTCACCATCTGTGGGGTGGAGTGGGGTGGTACATTTTTAAGAAAAACTTATTGGGGCCAGTGCTGTGGTGTAGCAAGTAAAGCCGCCATCTGCAGTGCTGGTATCCCATATGGGTGCCGGTTCAAGTCCCAGCTGCTCCACTTCCAATCCAGCTCTCTGCTATGGCCTGGGAAAGCAGTAGAAGATGGCCCAAGACCCGGAAAAAGCTCTTGGCTCCTGGCTTTGGATCAGCACAGCTCTGGCCATTGTGGCCAACTGGGGGATGAACCAGCATATGGAAGACCTCTCTCTCTCTCTCTCTCTCTCTCTCTCTCTCTGCCTCTCCTTCTTTCCCTGTGTAACTGTTTCAAATAAATAAATCTTTTAAAAAAGAAAAATTTATTTTCATTTATTTGAAAGGCAGAGAGAGAGAGAGGAAGATCTTCTATCCACTGAGTCACTCCCCAGATGCCCTGGGGTGGGGCTATGCTGCAGCCAGGAGCCAGGAACTACCCCATCCACACCTCCCCCATGGGTGGCTGGGGCCAGGACTTGAGCCATGATCTGCTGCTTCCCAGGGTGCGCGTGAGCTGAAAAATGAGCAGGAAGGAGCTGGGCTCAAACCCAGGCGCCCTCATTTGGGATGCAGATGTCCCACGGTTAGCCGCTGAGTCACACACACACCCCCACTGTTTCTAAGGAGATAACATCAGGAGGTGAAGCAGGACTGGGGCGCTCATCAAGCTGGAATACTGAGACAGAGGAGACACTGCCCCCACTAGGCCAGGGGCACCCTGGGAAGGGCCTTCTTTGCTGTGTTGCCGCCTGGCCCAAGATCAGCCCCGCTGGGGTGGAGGGCACTCAGGACCACAGCTGATTGGCCAGGAAGGAGCCACATGCCCCAATCTGAGAAGACCTCTTTTGGTGGCCTCAGGTGCCTCCTGCTGCCGTCATCCTCCCCCTAACCCACAAAGAGATGCCTGGGTCATCTTTAAGGACAGAAGAGGCAGCGACCCAGGGACTAGTGTCTGACTGCGCCTCCCCTCACGCAGAAATCCATGCTCCAGTTCCTTCCTCACTGCCTAAGGAGTTCTTGTCCCTAAAGAACATCTCTTTCGGGGCTGGCACTATGGCACAATGGGTTAATGCCCTGGCCTGAAGCGCTGCATCCCATATAGGCATCGGTTCTAGTCCCTGCTGCTCCACTTCCTATCCAGCTCTGTGCTATGGCCTGGGAAAGCAGTGGAAGATGGCCCAAGTCCTTGGGCCCCTGCACCCACATGGGAGACCCGGAAGAAGCTCCTGGCTCCTGGCTTCGGATCAGTGCAGTTTTGGCCATTGCGGCCAACTGGGGAGTGAACCAGCGGATGGAAGACCTCTCTTTCTCTCTCTCTCTGTGTAACTCTGACTCAAGTAAAAATAAATAAATCTTAAAAAAAAAAAAAAAAGGACATCTCTTTCCCCATCAAGGCTCCCAACCCCAAGCTCCAATCCCAGCCCAAGGTCCTCTGGCCAGGCACAGGCCCCTCTGCCTGGTTACTCACTCCTGTTGTAGAAGTTGGAGTATCGGTTCAGGGTGCCCCGCAGATAGGCAGGCAGGCAGATTCTGGGGTCCATCATGTGGCAGATGGAGGCGACAGGCCAGCAGCGAGGGGACAAGACAAGCACAGACACTTCTGGCATCACCCCTTCATAATAAAGGTCCTCATTCTCTTCTTCCTCCCCCAGATCCAAAGCCGCTACTGCTCCAGCAACCTCTTTCTTCTTGCTCTCACGCTCCTGGCTGCTGGCTTCTTGGCCCACCTGAAGGAGCACAGGGTTCTCAAATGCCGTGGGCCTCCTCCAGTTTGCTCCACGTGCCCCCACCCCACTACCCACCCCAGTCCCCAGCACCCACCTGGATTTTCTTCTCCGCGTCCTCCAGCCTCAGCAGCTCCTGATCAAGCCGCTGGAGCTGGTACACGTGGAACTGGCGCTGCAGCTCCTCGGAGGTGGTCAGGCTCCTCAACATCTGCTGTGGGAGGCGGTTGGGGAAGCAGGAACCAATCTGCTCCAGCACGGCCCCCTCCAGCCAGCTCGAGCCCACGCCCAGGAGACGGTCTGACATATACTGCCTGCAGCAACACAGCCGGGCACAGCCTCATCATGGCCCGCCCGGCCCAGCCTGCCCACAACCATCTCCCACTGGCAGGTCCACACTCACTGGTAGTAATGCTCGAAGGTGGTCGCTATCTCCAGGCCAGAGAAAATGAGGACAGTCTCTAGGCATCGCTGCAGCTGTGCCAGCATCTCCATCCCCCGCGTCCCACCGATCCGGCTGCCCTGGATCCGCTGGTCAATGTTCCGGGCAAACTGCTCGCTCACCTGGATGTTGGAAGAGCACAGGTGGAGCCTGGAGCTTCTTCTGACTTATTATGTAGGAGGATTAAAATGTTTATTTATTTGAAAGGCAGAGATACAAAGCAAGAGACACACAGAGGGGCTGGCGCCATGGCGCAGGTTAATCCTCCACCTATGGTGCTGGCATCCCATATAGGCGCCAGTTCTAGTCCTGACTATTCCTCTTCCAGTCCAGCTCTCTGCTGTGGCCTGGGAAAGCAGTAGAGGATGGCCCAAGTCCTTGGGCCCCTGCACCCGCATGAGACTGAGAAGAGGCACCTGGCTCCTGGCTTTGGATTGGCACAGCTCCAGCCATTGCAGCCATTTGGGGAGTGGACCAATGGAAGGAAGACCTTTCTCTCTGCCTCTTCCTCTCACTATCTATAACTCTACCTCTCAAATAAAATCTTTAAAAAAAAAAAAAAAAGAGAGAGAGAGAGACACAGAATATCTTGTTTGCTGGTTCACTCCCAGGTAGCCCAACAGCCAGGACTGGGCCAGGCTGAAGCCAGAAGCCAGGAGTTTCTTCTGGGTCTCCTACGTGGGTGCAGGGGCCCAAGCATTTGGGACATCCTCTGCTGCTTTCCCAGGCACATCAACAGGGAGCTGGATCAGAAGTAGAGCAACTGGGCCTCAAACTGGCACCCATATGAGATGCTGGTATCGCAGGTGGGCTACATAGCAACACTTTATAAAATGAGGAAGTCAGTTCCATGCACAGTCGTGGCCGCACTACAGAGTTCCTGATGACACAGAGCCGGAGGCCCCTCGGGAGCCTGGCTTCACACTCCTGCTGTGCTGTGCCCTGCTTACCCAGTGCGTGTGCACTTCCATTATCATTTGCTTCACCGTGTATCTTCCCTGGGAACACTGTAAACCCTGAAGGGAGGACTTCCCCCATCTTCTCACTATTCTCTCTCTACCCTTATCCCAGTGCAGAGACAGATTACGTGCTTATTAAATATGTTCTTTAATTTTTTAAGTTAATGTAAAGAAAATAGAGGGGGCGCCGGATTCTGTCCCGGTTGCTCCTCTTCCAGGCCAGCTCTCTGCTGTGGCCAGGGAAGGCAGTGGAGGATGGCCCAAGTGCCTGGGCCCTGCACCCACATGGAAGACCAGGAGGAAGCACCTGGCCCCTGGCTTCAGATTGGCGCAGTGCGCCAGTCGTAGCGTCCATTTGGGGGGTGAACCAACGGAAGGAAGACCTTTTTCTCTGTCTCTCTAACTCTGCCTGTATATGTGGGGGGGGGGACAAACAAACCTAAGGGGGCCAGCGCTGTGGCGCAGTGGGTTAATGCCCTGGCCTGAAGCATCGGCATCCCATATGGGCGCCGGTTTGAGACCTGGCTGCTCCTCTTCTGATCCAACTCTCTGCTATGGCCTGGGAAAGCAGTAGAAGATGGCCCAAGTGCTTGGGTCCCTAACACCATGTGGAAGGCCTAGACAGACTTCCAGGCTCTGGCTTTGGTCTGCTCTGTCCTGACTACTGCAGGCATCTGGAGAGTGAGCCAGTGGAAGGGAAAAATATATAAATAAATCTTTAAAATCTTTAAAAAATACTAAAGTAAATTACAGTATATCCATTAATGGTGCTTACGCACAAATAAAAAATGAGAACAAATAGGAACACTGAAAAATCTTCTATCTTACCAGTCAATAGAATAGACAAGAGGTGAGCCCTGTGGCACAGGTTAAGCCGCCACTTGGGATGCCTACATCCCATGTCAGAGTGCTTGGGGTCAAGCCCTGCCTCTGCTTCCAGTCAGGCAGCAGCAGATAGCCCAAGTACCGTGCCACCCACATGGGAGACCCAGACTGTTCCTAGCTTCAGCCTGGCCCAGCCCCAGTTGTTGGGGGCATCTGGGAGTGATAAAGGAAAGATCTCTCTCTCTCTCCCCCTTCTTATCACTCTTTCAAATAAATTAATTAATTTTTAAAGAAAACTAACCCAGGAGGGGCAGGCAATTGGCATGGTGGTTAAGATGCCTGCATCCCTTGGCCGGCGCCATGGCTCAACAGGCTAATCCTCCGCCTTGCGGCGCCGGCACACCGGGTTCTAGTCCCGGTCGGGGCACCGGATTCTGTCCCGGTTGCCCCTCTTCCAGGCCAGCCCTCTGCTGTGGCCCAGGAGTGCAGTGGAGGATGGCCCAAGTGCTTGGGCCCTGCACCCCATGGGAGACCAGGAAAAGCACCTGGCACCTGGCTCCTGCCATTGGATGAGCGCAGTGCGCCGGCCTCAGCGTGCTGACCGCGGCGGCCATTGGAGGGTGAACCAACGGCAGGGAAAGACCTTTCTTTCTGTCTCTCTCACTGTCCACTCTGCCTGTCAAAAAAAAAAAAAAAAAAAGATGCCTGCATCCCACATCAGAGGGCCTGGCTTTGAGTCCTCGCTCTGCTCCTCATTCCAGCTTTCTGGTAATACACACCCTGGTAGGCAGCAAGTGATGGCCCAAGTGTTTGGATCACTGCCACCACATGGGGAGACCTGGATTGCGTTCCAGACTCCTGGCTTTGGCCTGGCCCTGCCTCAGCTGTTGCAAGTGTTTGTGGAGAGAAGTAGCAGATAGAAGATCTTTGTTCCTGTCTCTGCGCCTTTCAAACAAATAAACGAATTAACTAATTAATTTAAAGAGGATACAGGACGCAGCAACACAGTTACTTGAGAAAATCATGCATCCTGGGGCTGGTGCTGTTGTGCAGGGGTTAACGCCCTGGCTTGAGGGACCAGCATCCCATATGGGTACCATTTTGAGACCTAGCTGCTCCACTTCTGATCCAGCTCTCTGCTATGGCCTGGGAAAGCAGTAGAAGATGGCCCAAGTCCTTAAGCTCCTGCACCCATGTGTTAGACCTGAAAGAAGCTCCTGCCTCCTGATCGGCGCAGCTCCAGCCATTGTGGCCATTTGGGGAGTGAACCATCAGATGGAAGACCTCTCTGTCTCTCCTCTCTCTGTGTAATTCTGACTTTCAAATAAAGAAATAAATCTTTAAAAAAAAATCATGCATCCTAACAGAAAAATACACATCAAGATATGCATGATAGCATGCTACAGGTCACTGCTTGTTTTCTTTTTTCTACTTTTCACGTTTTTCAACACCATGATATATACAAATACACTGAACAGGGATGGAGAAGACCGCCGTGCGGCAGGGGAAAGGTGAGGGGCAGGTGGGAGACTTACGTGGGCAGCTCTGAGAAAAGGGAGCTTCAGCAAGGCCCCGGCACAGCCATTCTGCAGTGCCAGCAGGAAGGCGGCCCGAGGCCCGAACAGCTCAGAGCTGGACTTCTGCAGGTTATAGAAGTGCTCACAGTAGCGAGGCACAAAATCATCGTCCCGCCAGTGTGAGGTCAGAAAGCTGTGCACCTGGAAGGAAGGGGCAGGAGTAGGAGGATGCGCCGGCACGCCGCACCACAGTGCCCGCATTCCCCGATGCCTGCTCCTGCCCACCTGCTCCTCCACCACGGCTCGCCAGCAGCGGGTCAGATTTCTCATGATGCTGCTGGGAAGGCCCCTTGTGGCCAGGGAGCTCCAGTCGTGGCTTCTGTTTCTGCCCTCTGGGGAGAGAGAGGAAAAGAAGACTCAGGAAGGGTAGCCCTTCAGCTCCTGGATCCCTATCCAAGGGAGCACCCTGGGGCCTTTCCTGCCACACTGCCGCCAAAATGATGTCCCTGGACATCATCCACAACCCTGCAGGATGGACAGGCTGGGCACACAGGGAAGGGAAGGTGAGGGCCAGATCCTGTGGCGTGCTAGTGGGAGCCCAGGAAACTGATGCTCTCTGCCAGGATCCCCCACACTTACTCGGCCGAGGAGTGGCCACCACCGGAGGAGGCGCCTGGCAGGGCTCCACGTGCACCAGCAGGTGGGTGAGGCGGCGCACCCTCGAGGAGAAAGCTGCCGCACGGCTCTGGGGATTGTGGGCAGCCTCCCGACACTCCAAGTACTGGTCCAGCAGCCAGCCCAGGGGGCTGATGCCATCCTCATCTGGAGGTAGAGAAAACACAGCAAGGTGCAGCATGTCTGCAAGGCAGCGGGAGAACCTGGCTGCACAGCAGTACAGAGAGAGCAGCCAGAGTGACACAGGGGACTGGGCTGTGAGACCCCCGCACACCTACGGTGTCAGTGGGCACCTGGGAGACGTGGGGAAGGGGGCAGCCCCTGGGCTGTGACAGAGGGCACTGGGGTGATGACTTCGGGTACCAAAGGGCCAAGAGCATAACCCAGGTGGTTCTAGGGTACAGCCAGGTGCTGGTCAGTGGGGCTAGGCAATGTAAAGGGGGCCGGTTGGGGGGTGGTTACCGGGGGAGGTGATGTTCTGCACCAGGGGGCTGACCAGGGCCTCCCAGCAGGTCTTGCCCAGTGCTTGGGCAGCCTCATCATCAGGGAGGAAGTAATCAGCAAAATTCTGCTCCTGGCGCAAAGCCCCATTGAGTCTGGGGATGAGGACAGAGAAGGAAGGTGTCAGGGGCTTAAGGAGCAGGTCACCTGGTCAGTGTCCACACAAACCTGAAGTTGCTGGCTGACCCTAGCACCCACCCTAGAGCCCACTGGGTACATTGGGGCTGCTGTGGGCTAACTGGCAGTCCCATTCCCAGCCCACCCATGAAATCTCATCCGTTTATCCTTTCTTCTTCTCTTATACTGAAGCCCCTCCCTAAGCCCCATTAAAGCCCCATCCCATGGTCCCCATTGAGCCCTGCATGCCAGCCATTTGCAGTGATCCTGCCTTGCACACAGATCCAGGCACATGCACACATACACACACCGAGAACTCAGGTGCAGGAGGCTCCTACGGTTCTCTGCTATGTCTTGGCTCCAGGCCTGTGCGCGAACCATGTAGAAGAGGCGTGTGTGACGACACAGCTGCTCCCGGAACACTGGCCAGAACGTGGGCTTGGGCCCCAGCACCTCCACACCCCGAATGCGCGTGTCAATGCCACCCTGCAACACATACAGGCCTGTTTTCACTTACCGTCGTGGCATTGCTGGGGTAAGCCATGCTAACAAACCTCCCCTCTAGGGCTGCCCCAGGTCCCAGCAGACACCCTGGTTTAAGATCAGCCACAGCTGACAGGGCTCAGAGCCTCACACCTGGGGGCCACACCCCATAGCCTTGGCCTCACCTGCTGGCAGCGCTTGATGCGGATCTGGATGACGGGCCAAGGGTGGGTGAGGTTCTCCAGGAGGATCACGCGGCTGGCACAGGGCATCACATTCACCTGCAGGGCGAAGACAGGGCCATTCCCGCCATATGCGTGGACAGGAGAGCTGAGTGCACCCGAGTCAGTTTATCCAGTTCCAGACCCTGCAGCCTGTCCCTCCCTTCTGTAGCCCAGGGATGGGTGGGATCCTTGCTCAGGGTCTGAGGCTGTCACATAGGCACAGGGAGAAAGGACTCACTCTGCTTTCTGTGGGGGCACAAGACAGGAAGGAGTTTAGGAGTTTAGGGTATGAGTACGAAAGTGGATCCCGTGGGGGTGGGCTAATGGCACAGGGGTCCCTACTGAGTTGAGTTCCGTGGTAAGAGAGCTCGCATTGTCGCCCCCGCACACCACCACCCGGGCAGGCATGTAGCTTGAGTCCTCGCCAGCCACCAGCAGAATCAGCTGCCTACAGGTAGGAGAGGAGCCAGTGAGCACCAGCACCTGGCATACCCGAGCCAGGGGACTCTTTGGCCAAATTCAGGGAGTGGGAGGAGGCTTTCAGCAAGACGCACAGTGCCATCTCAAGAAAGCATAGGTGTGTGGCTGAGCATGTGTACACCCATGTGAGTTACCTGATGAGGACGCCCTGGCGCATGTGCAAGGTGATGAAGTGGGAGCCGGCGCTGCCGCTGGACTCCCAGTAGGTCTTGGGGTTGCGGTCCGTCAGCTTGCTGGCCCGGTGCGGGTTGGAGGACACCTCCACCTTCTCCCAGCACTTGTCCTCATTCTCGCCCATATTGGAGCCTGGGGGCGAGCAGGGAGGGGTGGAGGGCACAGCCTGGAAGGCGCAGGTGTGGGGATGCGAGGCAAGGTGGGGGATGGGCATTAACCTTGGCACAGATATCTGAGGAACACGTCAAAGAAGGGGATGTTGATGGGCCGGTGGGTTCGTCTGTGGTCTTCAATCTGGCCCAGCACCATCTGCAGCCGGAAGGTGGGTGAGAAGAGGGAGGGGAGGAAGGAGAAACACCAGAGATGCATGGAAACACGGTGTGGGAGAGGCCAGGCAGCGGTGGGACTTCCTTCATGGCATGGAGGAACAGCCCCAGGCTCCTGGGAGCCACCTAGTCTCAGGCACGCCCCCCTCCCAACCACTGCTCACACAGGGCTGAGCCCACAAACTTCCCTCCTGACCTGGATGCAGCCCCCCAGAATGTTGGTAATGAGCTTCCGGTACAGGTGGGCATGCTTCTCGCACTTGAACACCATGTCCCGTAGCTCCTGCGCCAGCTCCAGCTTCCCCAGATGCTTCTCCAGGGCCTTGGAGATGGCATCTCGGGCTCCCAGCTGGTTCAGCACCACAGCGTAGTCCCGGCTCGCTGAGGTCAGGCGGTGCAGGAAAACGATCAGCTCCTGGAGCACCTGGATGGCACACCAAAGGGCAGGTGACCACAGGGGACAGGGCATAGCCACAAGGGCATCTGCAGTACAGAGCCATTGTGCGCTATGTGCAGGGGGCGCTGTGGTGAAAACAACAACAGTGAGGAACCAAAAAGACAGGGATGGGAAATGTGAGAGCCAGGTGGAATTAGAGAACCAAAGACACACTGAAATGAATGGAAAATGCCAAGAGGTGCCCGGCCCCCCGAGGGATATACACTAATGATGTCAGCAAGAGGAGCAGATAGCAGACCTGGGTTTCTTCAGGTCAGGTCCAGTGGACCCAAGCACCAGCTGGAGGACTGTGTGGAGATGTGCAGGCCCCAAGCACAGATGTGCATGGCTGGGGCAGGGGGACTCAAGGAAGGACAAGGTGTGTGTGTGGACACTCAAGGAGTCTACCTCAGAAGCCTAAACTGGCTACCAGCCAAAGGTGCGGCTTGCAGACACCCAATGCACCACAACCCTCATTCTCTGACCGCGTCTGTGACCAGGCCCTCTCTGTAGCTCTCACAGGAGACTGGTTGGTGATGGTCTCCTCTGCTGCCTCCAACCCCTTTCTCCCTCGCCCTGGGCCAACAAGAGCATCGTTCAAGCTTTCATGTAGCACATATGGATTCTCTGGTGTAAGCAAGGGGCCGCTAAGTGAGACTGCACACTTGGGTTTATTGATATTTGCACAAGGAAACACAGGAAGGGTACCTAAGTTAACACAAGCAGTTAGCAATAAGGATGGCAGGTGTGAGCAAGAACGCTCAATGTATACCTTGTTACATCGTTTTGATTTGTGAACCGTGTGAGTGTGTTACCTATTTAAAAAAATAAAATTCAATTTTAAAAACACAACTCAATGCAAGAGCACAAAGGCTCCATCGTGTCCCCCACAGTGCTGCCCAGGGCATCGGGCTCACCAGCAGCAGCCCCGGGCGTTCTCCCTCCCAGCATATCCCACAGCAGGGTGGGGGTACCTCTCGGTCGGTGTTTGGGGACCGCAGGCAAGCCATGCAGGCACTCATGGCCTCATGCCAGGGCAGCAGCAGTGCGTCAGGGAAGTCCACCAGCTGCTTCAGGATTCTGGGGGATCGACAGGACACAGATGTGCAGGCAGCCACACGCTGCCCCTCTGCCCATCCCTGCCTCTTACGCCCCCTGACCTCAGAGCAGTCAGGTGCAGGGCTCTGTTGGTGGCTGGCGTGCCAAGGCTCTCCATCAATGCGAGGAAGGGCTGGGGCTGACGCTGGAGCTGCAGCAGTAAGGATGGGACCGCATGCTCCTGGCTGCCCTTTGAGCTAAGGGCTTGCTCCAGATCCAGGAGGATTTTCCCAGTGGGGCCGCAATCCTCTGCCAGATGCTGCAGAGGAGACTCGGGGCTCTGACACGGGGCTTCTTTGGCTGTGGGAGAGGAGGAGCCACTGGGTTGGCCGCTGTTAGTGACAGCAATCACAAAAGGACCGAGTCACAACTCTCAATCATGTTTTCTCATTTCTCCGAAAAATGTTTTTGATTTGTCTCCCTAAAAGTTAGGTTTGAAGATCTCATCTTACAAGATGGCATTACAACACGTTATATTCTATATATTCTATATTATTGTAGGCTTTCTGCCTACAATCATCAGACCATGTCCTTAGATTTAAAAGCAAACAGATTTTCTCTGCCACAAAAAGTTGGAGCTGGGGGCCAGCACTGTGGTGTAGTGGGTAAAGCTGCCACCTGCAGTGCCAGTATCCCATATAGGCATCAGTTTGAGACCGGCTGCTCTACTTCCAATCCAGCTCTGTGCTATGGCCTGGGAAAGAAGTAGATGGTCCAAGTGCTTGGACCCCTGCAGCCATGTGGGAAACCCGGAAGAAGCTCCTGGCTCCTGGCTTTGGATCAACCCAGCTCCAGCCATTGTGGCCATTTGAGGAGTGAACCAGCAGACAGAAGATTGATCTCTCTGCCTCTCTGTACTCTTCCAAATAAATAAACTTTTTTTTTTAAAGTCTGTTTTGTTTTTGAAAGGTAGAGTTAGAGAGAGGTTTTCCATTTGCTGGGTCACTCCCCAAATGGCTACAACGACTGGGGCTGAGCCAGGCCAAAGCCAGGAGCCAAGAGCTTCTTCCAGGTCTCCCACATGGGTACAGGAGCCCAAGCACTTGGGTCATCCTCTGCTGATTTACCAGGTGCATAAGCAGGGAGCTGAATCAGAAGTAAGTACAGCCAGGACTCAAACCAGTGCCCACATGGGATGCTGGCACTGCAGGTCAGAGCTTTAACACACTACAGCATAGCACCAGCTTGATAAATGAATCTTTTAAGCCCCTGTATTCATGTGGGAGACCCAGATGAAGTTTCTGGCTACCGGTAGATGGAAGATCTCTCTGTCTCTCCCTCTAACTCTGCTTTTCAAATAAATAAATTTTTTTAAATGCAAAAGAGAAATTAAATTTTTTTCTTAACTTGTATCTATTTTCATTTTATCTGAATATCAGAGAGACAAAGAGAGAAATCTTCCATTGTTGGTTCACTCCCCAAATGCTTGCCAAGAGCTAGGGCAGGTTGCAGCCAGGACCTGGAACTCCATCCAGTCTCTCCAGAGGGGGAGCAGGCACCCAGGTACTGAAGCCACGCCTTGTCGCCCCCAGGGTGTGTGTTAGTGTGAAGCTGCACCAGAAACAGAGGAGCTGGAATTCCAACCAGGTGCTTCAACAGGAGAGGAAGGAATCCGAAACAGCGACCTAACCTCTGCACCGAATGCTCCCTCCTGAGGGCTTGTTCAAGGTTGCAAACATCTCTTACAATTTCCTAACTTTCCATCCTCCTTCATTCTTTGATGGGAAGACATCTACTTCACTTGTTATTATCTCCAAGTTTCAAATTCTTCCCAAGGTGCCACTTTTTAAAAAAAAAAAAAATAGATTCATCCATTTACTTAATTATCTGAAAGGCAGAGTGATAGGCGGGGTGTGGTGGGGAGGGGTGGTGTGGAGACAAAGGGTGACAGTAAGCAACAGCCAGAGCAAAAGAGACAGAGAGAGATCTTCTGTCACCTGTACACTTCCCAAATGGGCACAACAGAAGTCAGGAGCCAGGAATTCCATCCAGGTCTCCCATGTTGGTGGCAGGGACTCGAATATTTGGAGGTACTATCTCCTGTTTCCCAGGCACTTTAGCAAGGAACTGGACTGGAAGCGGAGCAGCCAGGACTTGAACTGGCACTCATGGGATGCAGGCTCCCTAAGCAGCAGCTTAACCTGCTGCACCACAATGCTTACCCTCTGAGAGGCCATCCTGCCCAGACAGTGCTGCACAACTATTAGCACAGACAGTCCTCCTGCACCAGTGCCCTCCTAAAGCAAATCGGCGAGCTACTACCTTTGTCTGCATCTACCTTGAGCTCTGGCTGGGTCTTCTGATTCCTGGGGCCGGGCCTGGGCTTCCAGCAGGACATCTCGCTCAGCTTCTACAGAGGATGCGTAGGCCACTTGCCCTAACAGGGCTTCGGGCCCATACTTCCTGTAGATTCGGCAGTTGAGCAGATCCCTAAGGGCGCTGTCATCAAGTTTCTGTGGCAGAGACAGCAGCAGGTCCTGGGCCAACTCTATGGGGACTACCAGCTCGGAGAGGATCTCGTCATCCAGAATATGCTGTCAGGGAGAGAAAGCTGTCATTGCAGGCAGCCCCGAGGACTCCCAGGCTTCAGGGCGACCTGGTAGGGGCAGGGGTCTCTCTGCATACACACCCCTCACTGTGAACCTCTCATGGCTGGCAGCTGGCTCCTCCCAGAAAGCTAACCCACTCCTTCCACCTCCCAACATTCCAAACCCCACCCTGCAGACCCCACTGCCCATCCTGAGCCTTCCAAATGCTCTATCACAGTCCAGCACTCGCAGTGCAGCCCTCCCTCCAGGGGTCTCTACCTCTCCATCCAGGTTCTCCTGGAGGAGCTGCAGAACATCCTGGTGGTCAGACTCGCCCAACTTCCTGACGAAGAAGAGGAGCTCCCACCACTCAGCCTGGGTCAGGTGCTCCCTCTCCTCAGCATCCTCATCCTCAGGCGGCACGTAAGGCACAGCATGGAGCTCGGTCATGGGCTTCCAGCGCAAGGAGGGCAGGGCTGTGGAAATGGGCCACGTGCACAGGATGTCCCCCAGCCCACTGCCTCTCGGCTCAGGGCTGACCCCTGCTTCCTCCCTGAGCTCACCTCGATCCAGAGCGCCACTGATCATCGCCCTCTGGTACTCATCAGCTTCAACCATGTCCTCCATGTCTTCCTCAAAGCCTAAGATCTCCAGCATGTGCCAGTGCACCCAATAGCTGCGTCCTGTCGACTCCCAGAATACCTGCAAGATGGGGGAAAGTGAGAGGGAGAGGGAAGAGAGCGCTCACGGATGACCGGGTGTGATCCAACGATGAGGACTTAAGCCCTTAGTTCGACCGCTTGGTCAGGTTTGGAAAAATCTCCATAGAACAAGACACTGGCATATGGAGAACATATACATGCACTCAAAGGACGCCTTTTCCTTTGGGGGATGGGTCTCCTTTCACCTGTTCATTGATGGCCTTTGTCCCAACACTTCCTCCTGGCCTCAAGCACCCCATCTCTCTAATGTTGACCTCCTAGGGAGCCTTGCTGTCTTATCTCCTAAACACAGACACCACATCCTCCCTCTCCAGTGCGGACGCCTGTCACCATCTTGGTCTTCCTGAGGATTCTCTCCTGGGGTAGTCCGCTGGAGCTCCCTCATCCTGAGAAGGTCCCCAGCAGTGTCCCGTCACTGGGCACCACACACCCACCTGTGCAGGGGGCACACCGCTGTTGCTCTGCTGGAACTCGCCCTCATCGCCGGCACTGATCTCCTCGAAGTTATCCAGCATCCGCACGCGCATCCCCGGCTCCAGCGTGTCCCGCACATACAAGGCATAGGTATTGCCGCTTGCAAACTGAGAGCGAGGGCGAAACCGCCTTGACTGCCTGAGGGCGGGCTGAGCCTCGGTGGGTGGGAGCTGAAGGTCCCCATCTGCCACCTGAGGCTGGAAGATGGAACAGGGGGACCGTGGAGAGCTCCCTGGTCTGTTCCAGGTCCGGTCCCAGCGCATGGCCTGCACCAGCTCTGAGATCAGGGTACCCATGGCCATGCTGTACTCCAGCTCCAGCCGAGCCCTGTCCCCACTCAAGTCTTCAGGAGCAGAGTTGTTCTGGGCGCCCGATTCTCCAGCACTGTCGTTCAGCTGATCCAGGAGGGAGGTGACATGCAGATAGCGCTTCACCAGGGAGAAGAGCAGCCTTCCTGGGACCTGTGGGATGCAACTCGTGGCCACACCTGCCTCGTCCCGGCCTTAGTGTCCCTCTGGCTGGCATCCTCTGTAGACAGCTACTGAGGCCCAGCCCCCAGATCTTGCCCACAGCTCCCCCACCTGGCCCTCACATGATACCTGTGGCAGCTGAATGCCCTCGAAAGACATGGGATGTTCGGCGAGCGTGGCCTGTGCAAACAGTGCTAGCAGAGCACAGCGGCTGTCAAAATCCAGCTGCTTCTCAATGGCCTCTTGTTGGCTCAGTGACAGAAGAATCTGGGTCCGGGTCCCTGCAACCCACATTTCAATTGGTGATGACTCCCTAACCTCACCTTTCCCAGGCATCTCGCCTGAGCCCTCTGTGCTCCCAATCCAGTCTTCCTGCCACCACATGGTGGCAACATGGTAAGCTTCCAAAGCCAGTTTACTCTCTCATCCCGACACACACATGGCAGAGTCTAAACTCTGCACAAAAGACCAAGTCATATGAGGCTCTCCAGGATGGGGTCTTTTCTCTTTCTGCAGATACCTTGGCTCAATCCTCCCCCACCCCCCACCCCCCCTCCATTCCCTTTCCCTCCAGCAGAATTGTTTCCATTCTAACAAGGCCAGGCTCCTGCCACAGTGTCCCGAGTTCCTGAGCTGACCCAGCCTGTCTCCTGCCTCCCCTCCCTCCCCGACACGGCCCCTCACCAGCATCGTGGGAGGACAGGGCTTGTATCATCCGGCCTGCGCTCCAGCGGATCTGATAATCGGGGCTATTCAACATGTGCATGAGCAAGTCCAGGACCCTCGGGTCTTTGAATATGCCAGTGAGGGGCTCGATGCTGGCGTAGGCGCTGAGCACGTGCACGGTGTGAAGCAGAGGCGCAGGAGGGGTGGCGCCCACACACTCCTCCAGCTGCCGGAGGGCCCTCTGGATCAGAGACTTCACGTCCGTCTCCATCTCGCCCAGCACAGACTTGTCCAGGGCCCCAGTCTCCGCCGCGGACTCCTGCGAGGGCCCAACCACCTGGCCGTCCTCGTCCAGCATCTTGTGGCAGTTGGCGTAGATCTCATCGTTGGACATCCACAGCAGGATGTGCTCAGCCTTGCAGTCCACTTGGCCAGAACCTGCTTCCCCCTCATCCCCACGCCTGAGGATGAGCCAGCGGATCTGGTACTCGGGGTGGCCATCGTGGCCCACGCGCTGGCGGATCAACTCATCAGGATAGGCATGCAAGCCGGGCCCCAGGGGGACCCTGAATTCCCTGTAGCGGAGTTCTCCCACCATCTTGGCACCTTGCACACACAAGGAAGAGAAAACAGGCAAGCTGTGGTGAGAGTGGCGGTCAGGACACCAAGGCCGTGCAGAAGCAAATGTGGCAGCAGCTGCTGGGCCGGGAGTTGCATCGCTCGCGGGGTGGGGCAGGCCTCAGCGGCGCACACTGGGGTGTTTGTCAGGAGCGAGCATAAAATTCGGGATTGGTTTGGAAGTGTGGGAGAGGGATGGTGGGGGCAGGGCGGCCTTGGAGTTGGGACGGGCGGAGAAGGGGGTGTGTTCGGTAGCGAGCTGGGGCGGGAGAGCCCGGGAGTTGGGGGGGGGGACAGGCGCGCCAACTCTAGGGGCTCAGCTCGGGAAGCGGAGTGGCAGAGACCCCGAGCACTGGGCGCCGGCGGCACTCGTGTGGCAGCAAGGCTGGCGGGGAGCCGCGAGGCCCGCGCGGCGGCCACAGCCCGGGGCTGAGGGGGCGCGCGGCCGCGCGGGAGAGGGGGCCAGGCCCGAGAGGCGGGGGGAGGGGGCCACGAGGGCCCGGGAGCTGGGGGCGGCAGGGGGAACGGGCGGGCGGGCGGGCGCCAACCCGGGGCAGGGGCAGGGGCCGCGGCGGGGCTCTGGCCACCTCAGAATTCCACCGGGTCCTGGCGCGACGCCTGTCCTTCGCAGAGCCAGGGACGCCACACGGACGACGGCGGCGGCGGCGGCGGCGCTGGCGGAAGTTTGCGCCCGCCCGGGCTCCCCGAGGGGGTCGCGGCGTGGGGCGGGAGGGGGCGTGTCCCCGCGGGCGCGCAGGGGGCGTGGCGCCCGGGCCAGTGCCTGGTCTCGCGGGCACGCGCCGGTGGCGGCCGCCGGTGGCGGGGCGGAGCCTGTTGCCCGCCGGCGGCGCCCGAGCCCAGCCCAGGGGCTCCGCTGCCCGCCCGGAGCTAAGGACTGACTTCCGCCGTCCCCAGCGGAAAACCTGGGGCCCTGAGAGGACGCCGGGGCGGAGCCGCGAGTGCCACCTCGGCGGAGCGCCGCACCGCCTGCTCTGCGCCGCCCTTTCCTCTTCCTTTCTGTCCTCCCGCCAGCCGCCGCCGGAAGTGCCTTCCCCGTTTCCCAAAGTGCGGACTGGAAAGAGCCTTGGAGGTCATTCGTTCCTCCCACCCCTGTTGCGTGTAAACGGAGTGGGGGCGGCCCCAAACCGTCCTTTCCTTTCTCCCCCTGCCCCACTGGGTTGTAGCTTTTTCTCATGTCCAGTCTGAACCGCCACTACCCCTTCAAAGCAAAACAGCAACACAACACCAGAGCAGAAAAGGATAACAATGGGGAGGCGTTTTATTAGTCAGGGATGTCAGCTTCGGGCAGCAACGGAGGGCAGCTTCACGTAACTCTTCATGGGCGGCAGCGGGCGAATCTTCCGGCCAGCCCAGCCCCCCTTGCGCTGCCACAGCCCGCTGTTAGGCCTCTTGCCCAGCCAGCGGTTGCGACCGGCCTTGCCGATGACCCGTTTGTTGTGATCAACATTGGACACTCGGCCTACCGTTGCTATGCACGTTTCCAGCACCTGCCAAGAGAAAACAGATGGAGCCGAATGCTCCGTGGAGGGGAAAGAGCCCGGCAGGGTAGAGGGCCCAAGCTTTGGGAGGATTCTTCCACTCCACGAGAGGAGAGAGCACGCCACGGTGGAACCTAAGTGTGGATTCTACAGCAGGAACTGGGAGTTGAAAAGGACATTGCTTCCTATTCTATGGTGCCAACCCACAAGGCGTGCTTGGTCATGTGGCAGCAAAGGAGAGACCCCGCTCCGGGCAGTTCCTGGCATCATAGAGCACCTGGGAGCTATCCCCAGGCAGGAGAGGTGCATTCTCCAGGTTTCTCCTCTGCTGATCCCCCACCCCCTGTGCCCACACACGCACCTGCATCTGCCGCTTTGAGGGCAGCTGGATGATGGCTGTCCCGTTCACCTTCCGCAACAGCACGCCGCATGTTCCTGGGGAGGGGAATATGCAGCTTTGCCACCCTCCAGAGGAGGAGGACGTGGGGGAGTGGGGATTGACGAGGGACCGTGCCCTTTAGGAGCAGATGGAACAAAGAAGGATGGGTGCCGTGTTTGAGGTCAAAACACAAGCACCTCTTCTTCCTCACGTTCCTCATTTCTCCCCGACTGTTTTTCTGTCAACGGACCAGACGTGGGCCCACAGTGCAGAGAACTGTGATGTTAGATACCCCTGGGGCTTCCAAATTGTAGGACCCAGGCAGCTGCCTTCCCCGTACCTGCAGCTCGGATATACTGGGCTCCCCGGCCTGGCTCACTTTCCACATTGTTGATGAGGGTCCCCACAGGCAGGGCCCCAAGAGGATGTGCGTCCCCTTCCTGGGCAGCAACTGGAAGACAGAATTTCTTCAGCACTCGAACCTTCGTAGCCCTCGGCCCTCAGACCCGGCAGCCATCTCTCACCTGCCATTCGACCTATATGGTCCGAGTTCAGGATTGTATCTCCAGGCTGCATGTTTTCTGTGGCAATGATCCAGCGTTTCCGACCGCCCCCAGCAACCAGAGCTATGTCTGCTGACCTGTTCAGGATGATGGACAGCTGAGCAGGCTACTGGCCAGCTCACATCTTCTGAGAAACTACACAGCAGTCTTTCAGACCACACCATCACCATCCCATGTCCCCAACTTGCCTACAGGGATCATAGCGGACTGTGACAACCTTCTCCTTAAAGGGTCCTGGCTTGGTCTCCTCCTCAGGCCGGAAACGCAGAAAGTCAATCATGCGATAACGTTGTTTGTGGCCCCCGCCTATACCGTGCACTCGGATGCGGCCTGCAGTCGGGACAGTTTGGAGACATGATCCAGAGCAGACTTGTTCAAGCCCCCAGCACTGGGAACAGGCTCATCCTGGGCCACAGAGCAGGCTTCCCAGCATTATGACACAAGCAGGAAATTGTAAAAACGTGCAGAAAAAACACTGGGGTAAGCAGGGGTGTGGCAACACCTATACAGAGCTTGATAAAAATATAATCATATGATAACTTAAACTACAGATCTTCCAGATAAACTGTTTTCAAATTACTGAATTCAGTAAGTTTACTGAGGGCCGTGTCAATTGCACCTAGGAGTTCAACTGCTATAGTTTTTGAAGGGTATGAAGAAAAAGGTCCTGTGGATTGTCTCTGAGCACAGACCAGCTGTCTGTTGTTTCATATTCCATTCCCTGGCTCCAAGGCACACATTATTTTTTTTTTTTTTTTTTTTTGACAGGCAGGGTTAGTGAGAAAGACAGAGAGAAAGGTGTTCCTTCCATTGGTTCACCCCCAAAATGGCCAGCATGGCTGGCGCACTGCGCAGATCCAAAGCCAGGAGCCAGGTGCTTCCTCATGGTATCCCATGCAGGTGCAGGACTCAAGCACTTGGGCCATCCTCCACTGCACTCCTGGGCCACAGCAGAGAGCTGGACTGGAAGAGGAGCAACCAGGACAGAATCCGGCGCCCCAACCAGGTCTAGAACCTGGGGTGCCAGCACCGCAGGTGGAGGATTAGCCAAGTGAGCCACGGCACCAGCCACATATTACTTTTTAATGACATTCCTCTGCCTTACAGGGTACAAGCGTGTTAATGCACAGGGCTAGTGTTCTGGCCCATTTTTCCCGTTTACTAGTTAAACCCCCTTGCTCTTGCTCCCACCTGTATGGTCACGGCCTCCAGTCTTCCGCATCTTCACTGGTTTAACGGTGTACTTGGTAACATTCTTCCAGGAAACAAACTTGGCATTAAGGGTCATAGAGGTAACGACCGGGCGACAGGGGAGCAACGTCAAGGCAGAGGGCAGCTGGAGGAGGGCATTGCTTATCACCTAGGGTTAAACAGAAACCTTTTTTACTTGAAAGTGACTTGGAGGAAAAGCACCAGGGAACACCAAGGGAGGGGCAGGCACTGCGGGCTAACAGGTTAAGCCATTGCTCGGGACACACTTCACATAAGAGTTCCTGGTTACAGTCCTGCTACTCTACTTCCTGCTAATGCAGCCCTGACTGGCAGCAGGTGCTGGCACAGGGGGTTGGTCCCTGCCACCCAAGTGGGAGACCTGGATGCTGTTCCAGACCCCGACCTGCTGCAGGCATTTGGGAAGTGCACCAGCAGAAAGAAGATCTCTTTTTCTCTCCTTCTTCCTGTTCCTCTGCCTTTAAAATAAACTTTGTATTGTTAAAAAAAGATCTATTTATTTATTTGAAAGACACAGAGAAAGAGAGAGAGAGATCTCCCATCATCTGGTTAACCCTCTAAATAGTCACAATGGCAGGACTGAAGCCAGTAGCCAGGACTTCACCCAGATCTCCCGTGTGGGTGGCAGGAGCCCAGATATTTGGGCCATCTCCTACTGCCCTCGCAGATGCATAAGCAGGGAGCTGGATTGGAAGCAGACCAGCCTTAACTCAAACTGATGCTCACATGGGATGCCTGCGTTGCAGGTGATGGTTCAAACTACTGTGTCACAATGCCAGCCCTTCAAATAAACTTTAAAAGCCAAAAATCCCAGGGGAGAGGGCACAGACCAATTTTAGCCTGTAGCTAAAACTCCAAAACCTCCACCTTTCACAGTTTGCCCAGACCAGAGCAGAACATTTTCCTGGGTGTTCATCACTGCTCGCCTCTGAAGTGGTTCTTCCGTGGAATGTTCTCTCCTTGGACATCGCCTTCCAAATATGGCTCAAAACTCTCTGTCTCCAGGAAGCACATCCTTCCCTCAACAACTCCCTTCTGCGCTGGTAACTTCCACCCGCCCAAGTACCACTGTAAGCCTCTGCATTACATTCACATATGAATGTCTTGTTCCTCGCTGTAATCTCTCGGCTTTTCACAGAGCAGACTGCTTTGCTTTTGAATTTTAAATATGTTTCTGCCAAACTCTCCCCTAAACGGCCTGGGCAAGACTTAAAACTTTTCTGTGACTCCCAATTTGCTTACCAGGAAGGTCAGGATACCCTCACCAGAAAATATTGTTCGTGGTACCCTGCCCTGCATTCTCTAATTTCAGCTACAGCTCATCCTTTTAAGTATCTCAGCGGCTAAGAACACAGGCTCTGAAGCCAGACTGCACAGCTCTAATTCTTGGTGTGTGACCTTGGAAGCCTAATCATTTATCATCTGTACAATGGGAATGATAATAATTACCTTATGGAGCACTTGAAAAGAGTTCACTTATTTGAAACGTCTATTATTGATGCCTGGTTTATGGCAAGCACTCAATAAACATTAGTTATTACTAGAACCAGTACAACTGATGTGCAAAGCATTTTCACCTCCAGTATTTCGTCTGAGGAATTCCGTCTTACGACATAGCAACACTTACAGACAGCTGAGGCTGACATTGCTTTATCCAAGGTCCCAGGTCTTATTGTGTTTTCTAACCCGATTCGCATCCCTAGACTCCCATCGCCGGCTGACCCCTCTCCAGCAGCCCAAACCCAAACAGCCTCCTTCTTGAGTAAAGCGGATTACCTTGGAGGCAGGGAACAGGTTCGGGACGGGGCTGACGACGGCTGGGGACCCCAGTCTCAGGGAGCCCAGAGTGCGGGTCAGGGCACACACGGCCATGGAGGTGGCCAAAGTCTGCTGGGCTCCGCGCGCCACCTACGCCTTCAGTCAGGCTGCCTGGCGATTACGGATCACGTTGGCTGCTCCTTGCACCGTCGCTCTCCATTGACGTAAACGGAGGCGGGCAGAGAACGTCAATTCCAAACCGGCCACACATCGCCTTTCCTCGTGGTCAGAGCCAATCCTCGGGCCGCTCTAAGGTCGCGTGACTAGGGAACAGGCCCCGCCCCTTAGAGCCGTCAAAACAATTGCCTCGAGCGGCAGCCATGATGGATTTAAAGGGGCAGTACTGGCAAGGGCGGCAGGCCGACCGACAGACTGCAGGTGAGTCTTTGCGGGTATCTCTGGGTCTGAGATTTGAGGTCCCTACCACCTGTCATTCCTGGACTCCGTGACAGATGAGCAGCCCTCCTGCGACTAGCCTCACAAAATTCCGAATTCAAAAACCCCGCCCCCCTCGATTCTTCCCCGCCCCTTGTCATGAAGACGGACAGACGGACGGCCTGCCCCGCCCCCTGCGCGACCAACTGACTCAGTGACCTCGGGATTGTCCCGCCGCCGGCCCCTCGCGGGCTGCTTGGACCTAGGTCGTCCAGCACTCTCCCGCCCCTGCCCACCTCAGTGTGTCCCCCACGCAGGGCCCCAGGGCAGGTCAACAGGCAGAGACGCCCCTCGAAGCGCGTTCCCAGGTCTGGGACACCAGCTCCCAGCGCCGCTCAGGAGAGTCCCCAGTTCCTCCCCCGCATCACCAGGCATTTGGGAGACACCATAAGGTGATTCCTGAGAGCCTGTTAGCAGGTGATGGTGACAGGAAAAGCCACGGAAGCGACGGCGCTGGGAGTGAGCAGGTCTTCCTCTTCCCCCTCTCCCAGACACCCCTGTGGCAGGTCTCTGATGAAGTCTGTCTCCAACTCCCTTCTTGGGAGAAGGGAGCTCCCCAGGCCTGGAGCCTGAGGCTGGCTTGGAAAAGGAGGAGGGACGTTGGTCATCTTCCGTGGGCAGGAGGAGGGAGGGTGTTTGTCCTGGGTGGGGCCTGGTGCCAGGTCCTCTGGGTGGCTGTGAAGTGGCCAGAGAAGGGGTGGGAACAAAGAACTTCTGGACTTTGGGCAGGGCATATCCTTCTGAATCCCTAGCTGCAGGCAGAGTTTCTTCCCGGCTCAGTCCTGATCCCCCAGCGCCGCGGGCTCTGCTGGGCACTCAGGTAAGAGGACAAGGCAGGTCCTTCTGAAGAAGCGGGCGGGCAGCCTGGGTCCTGAGAAGTGGGGAGAGGCAGGGCTGGCTAGTTTGGGAGATGCTGGGCTGGCTTCTGTGGGTGACGCAGTCTGAGACCTTGAGCCCTCTCATGTGATCCTGCAAGGAAAGCTCCTGGTTTCACTTTGAAACCTATTTTTCCCTTTTTTTTTTGAAACCCCAACTTTTAAATTTTTTTTGCATATTTCCTGACTTCTTTAACTGTGTTCCCTTTGCAACTCTCCCAAACACCATTTTTTGGATCCTTTTTATTATTTTTTTTTTATTTGAAAGGCAGTTACATTGAGAGAGAGAGAGAGAGAGAGACGTGTGTGTGTGTGTGTGTGTGTGTGTCTTTGATCCACTGGTTCACTCTCCAAAGGGCTGCAATGGCCAGCGCTGGGCCAGGCTGAAGCCAGGAGCCTGGAATTTGTAGCTCCACTTGGGTCTCCCATGTGGGTGCAGGGGCCCAAGCGCTTGGGCCATCTTCTGCTGCTTTCCCAGGCGCATTAGCAGGGAGCTGGATCAGAAGTAGAACAGCCGAGACTTGAAATCCCAGCCAGCACTCATGAAATGCAGCAATGCAGGAAGCTTAACTGACTATGTTACGATGCTGGCCCTTCTTTGCGTGCTCTAATGTAGTCTCTCTTCTCTGCACTTCTTTTCCTAACCTAAGCTCTCTTCAACGTCTTTTCTGTTCTGTTTGTAAGTCTTAATCTTTGATAGTTCCAGGCACCTTTGTTCCTTCTGTAGTCTGGCTTCATTTCAACTCTTCTCTCTCTTTTTTAAAAACAACATATTTACGCTATTTTAAAGACTTTTTAAAAGTTTATTTATTTGAGGCCGGCACCACGGCTCAATAGGCTAATCCTCCGCCTGCGGCGCTAGCACACCGGGTTCTAGTCCCAGTCAGGGCACTGGATTCTGTCCCAGTCACTCCTCTTCCTGTCCAGCTCTCTGCTGTGGCCCGGGAGTGCAGTGGAGGATGGCCCAAGTGCTTGGGCCCTGCACCTGCATGGGAAACCAGGAGAAGCACCTGGCTCCTGGCTTTGCATCAGTGCGGTGCGCCGGCTGCAGCGGCCATTGCAGGGTGAACCAATGGAAAAGGAAGGCCTTTCTTTCTGTCTCTCTCTCTCACTGTCCACTCTGCCCATCAAAAATTAAAAAAAAATTTTTTTTTAAAGTTTATGTATTTGAAAGGCAGAGAGACAGAGAAAGATAGACGGGGCCATGTTGTAGAGCAGCAGTAAGCACCGGTTTGAGTCCCAGGTTCCTATTAATGTGCCTGGGAAAGTAGCAGAAGATGCCCCATGTCTTTGGGTCCCTGCCACCCATGTGGCAGACTTGGATGAAGTTCCAGGCTCTTGGCTTTGGCCTGGCCCAGCCTCAGCCCTAGCTGTTATGTCCATTCGGGGAGTGAACCAGCAGATGAAGAGTTCTCTCTCTCCCTTTCTCCCTCCCTCTCTCTCTCTCTCTCTCTCTCTCTCTCTCTCTGTAACTCTGCCTTTCAAATAAATATCAGAAGCGGATCCAGGACTCGAACCCAGGCACTCATCCCATGTAGCATCCTAACTCTGTGCCAAATGCCTGTTCTCCTCTCAGTCTCTGCCCAGATTCTTAGCTTTCTGTTAAGTGTAGCAGTTTTCCCCCAGCTAAGTCACAGGATCACCCATACTCCTGTCCCTTCACTTGGATCCCTATTACCAAGGTGCTCAGCTTCTCTGTTTTGTGTTTACCACAGCTGAATTCTTGTTTCTTTCTAGCCCAGGCGAGGTCCCCCTGGCCAGGATGTCAGGTCTGGTGTTGGGGCAGCGGGATGAACCTGCAGGGCACCGACTCAGCCAAGAGGAGATCCTGGGAAGCACTCGGCTCGTGAGCCAAGGACTGGAGGCCCTGCACAGTGAACACCAGGCTGTGTTGCAAAGCCTATCCCACACCATTGAGTGTCTGCAGCAGGGAGGCCATGAGGAGGGGCTGGTGCATGAGAAGGCCCGACAGCTGCGCCGATCCATGGAAAACATAGAGTTGGGGCTGAGTGAGGCCCAGGTGAGCTGGTGCTGAATGATCCAGAGCGGGTGGTGGAGCAACTGTCTGGTTGGATGTTTGGGTCACTTGGGATCACTTTGTCTTAGATGCGTGCATACATTAATTCAGTAAATATGTTTGAAGCCCTTGGTATGGACCAGAAACTCCTCTGAGCAGAGGAGATATGTCACAAAATCTTTGCCACATTGGTGTTTGCATTCGGGGGGGGGGGAGGGGGCAGGCAATGCACAACAAATGAGTAAATGATGCAGTGTGCTGGAGCAATACTTGCTAAAGATAGAAATGAGTCAGAGAGGGGGACTAGGGAGTGTGGGGAGAGGGTACAGTTTTAGATAATGCTGATCCAACAGGGCCTCACTGTAACGGTGATATCTGAGCAAAGATTTAAAAAGGTGATGGAATGAATCATCCAATCAATAAGAGATCAGTCTCCTAAACAGAACAGCCAGTGCAGAGGCCCTGAACTTGAGCCTGCCTGCTGAGTTCATTGAACAGCAAAGGGCAGTGTGGCTGTAGTGCAGTCAGTGAAGGAAAGCAAAGTAGAAAAGTCTAATGGACCATGCAGTCAGGGAGAAGCAGAGAGATCATGTGCAATTGACTGCTTTTATTTTATGTTAGTGATATGGAAGCTATTGGAATGTTTTGTCTCTTTAGTTTAGTTTATTTTTTTTTATTTATTATTTTTTTTGTGAGAGGAAGGAGATAGAAAGAAAGAATGATCCCCCACCTGCTGACACACAGCCCCAGTGCTTGCAACAGACAGGACTGGGTCAGGATTGAAGTCAGGAGCCACCAGGTCTCTCATGACATGAGCCGTCACCACTGCCTCCCAGTGTCTGACCAGCAGGAAGCTGGAGTCAGGAGCCAGAGCTGGGGACCAAATCCAGGCACTTCCATGTGGGACATGGTGTCCAAACCAGCATTTTAAAAACATCAGACCAAGCATCTACCTCTATTGGAATGTTTTGATTTTTTTTTTAAGATTTATTAATTGGGGCTGGCATTGTGGTGTTATGGGTCAAGCTACCACCTGCAAGGTTGGCGTCCCATATGAGTGCTGGTTTGAGATTGTGCTGATTCAAGACCTGGCTGCTCCACTTCCTGTCTGGGTAAGCAGCGGATGATGAGCCAAGTACTTGGGCCCCTGAGCCAATGAGGGAGATGTGGAAGAAGGTCCTGGCTCCTGACTTCTGCCTGTCACAGCCCCAGCCATTGTAGCCATTCGGAGAGTGAACCATCAGATAGAAGATCTCTTTTCTTCTCTCTGTAACTCTGCCTTTCAAATAAAAATTATTTATTTCTTTGAAAGGCAAAGTGACAGAGTAGGGGTGAAGTGGGGGAGATATCTTCCATATACTGGTTCTGTCACCAAACGGCTGCATCAGCTGTTGCTGGGCCAGGCTGAAGCCACAGACCGGGAACTTCATGTGGAAGGCAGGAGCCCAAGCACTTGGGCCATCCTCCACTGCTTTCCCAGGCATGTTAGCAGCGAGCTGGATCAGAAGTGGAGCAGCTGGGATTCAAACCAGCACTCTGACATGGAATACCAGCATCGCAGCCACTGTACCACACAACGCCAGCCCCTGTCAGAATGTTTTGAAAAGAATGATGTGATCTAATTTGACATCATCTGGCTGCTAGACTGAGAATAGGCTCCGGGGGAGCAAGGGCAGGAACAGGGAGGCCAGTGAGGAGGCTGCTGTGGTCGTCCAGGTGGGAATTAGTGGTGGCTTGGCCTTGCTTAATGGCAATGGCAGTGGAGAGATTCAGGGTGTATTTTGAAGATAGCATCATTGCTAGCTAAAATCCCTGCCTCTGGGCTCCTCTGTGTTCCTGCCAGTCTTGCTGCTTCCCAGTAGGCTCCCCTCCTGCCTGTAGGCTCCCTTCTGCAGTCTGGAGCTCACAGGATGTGCCCACCTAGGTGATGCTGGCTCTCGCCAACCACTTGAGCACAGTGGAGTCGGAGAAGCAGAAGCTGCGGGCTCAGGTACGGCGACTGTGCCAGGAGAACCAGTGGCTCCGGGACGAGCTAGCGGGCACCCAGCAGCGACTGCAGCGCAGCGAGCAGGCCGTGGCTCAGCTGGAGGAGGAAAAGAAGCACCTGGAGTTCCTGGGGCAGCTGCGGCAGTATGACGAGGATGGGCACGCTGCGGTGAGCACTCGCAGGTGGGGCTGGCCAAGGGACGGGCAGCTGGGAGTCACCAACAGTGGGGCCGTTGTCCCACCATCCTCAGGGCCCAGGAGCTCCCCAACCTACCCCCACCGGGCAGGATTGCTTTTTCAGGTGATGGCTATGGGGAAAACTCTGTTCATTCAATGAACGTTTGGTGAAATGCTTACTGTGTCAGGCACTATGCATTCCCTTAGTGAACAGGCAGACACACTTGCTGCTGTCACGGTCATGGGCTTGTGAGGGGAGGTAGACAAGCTCCTGGACAATTCCAGTGCAGAACACTAAGTGCTACAGGTAGGGAAACCCAGTTGCACAAGACCCTCTTAATATTTGCTGTGGAAATGTGTGAAATTTCACTCTTACTCAACGCTGTGCCTTAGGCAGTGCAAGATGTGTGTAGGGAGCTATAAAGACCCGTAGAAGAGACACTCTGCCTTCTTGAGTTTATAATGTGTCTGTAGGGGACAGGGCTCACACTTGAGAACGCAGGTGTGACAATAACAAACATGGCAGCAAACGTTCTGTGCTGGATGAGTATGGCTCAGTGCAAGAGGAATTCGTAGGAGGTAGGCCCCTGAGGCCGGAATGATTGAAGGATTCCCAGAGGGGGCCAGGGACAGAGATGGATATGCTTTAGGTTGAATTTCTCATTTGACAAGGGTTTGGGATGGTTCTTGAAGGATTAGGGCAGAGAGGCAGGGGAGTCAAGCTAAGGCTCCGGGGCTGCACTACTGGTCTACCCCGGAGAGAGTCAGGAGATGCTTTGCATGGGACACACTGGTGCAGGGGGCAGAGGGCAGGGGGCAGGGGGCAGGGGAAAGGGCTGGAGGTCGCTGCTTAAAGCTGCCGTTCCTGATGGGAAGAGCAGATTTCTCCCAATGTGGAAGTAGGTTGGACAGGGAGGGGTGCTCACTATGTCCGAAGCAGGCAGTGGCGGGTGATGGGTGTGAGGCTGAGTGAGACACCTTGGGCATGTGTCAGTAAGGTCAGAGACACTGTCCGGCCTCAGGAGAGACAGAACAGACGTATAATCAGAGTAAACACCAGACATCAGCACAGGGCTATAATTACAAGAGTTGAGCAGGAGAGAGGGAGGCTGGGGAGTGGAGGTAGTAAGGAAGGGAACTTTCTGGATATGAAGGAAGGGGAAGTCGTGGGAATTTGTGCCAAGCATCTCTGGCTTTTGCCAACAAAAGAGGCCTGAGTGTGGCTGGGCCGGATGCTGGCCTTCCCAGGGCAGAGGCCCATCTCTGTGACTTTGTGGCTTAGAGGGGCCCTCACATCAGCGATATCTTGGCCCTCACATGCTGCTGCTTCCCTTCCAGGAGGAGAAACAAGGGGATGCCACCAAGGATTCTCTGGATGACCTCTTCCCCAACGAAGAGGAGGAGGACCCTAGCAACGGCTGTGAGTCTGCCTCAGAGCTGGAGGGGAACGAGGGGCAGCAAGAGGCTGCTCTGGGCCCAGCCCTGTGCTCAGGATGTCACCATCCGGAAACAGGTCCTCCCCTCTCTCTGGAGATGGGGCAGGGCTGGGCTAGTCCTTTAATTTTCTCAGCCTCCTCTTTATCATCAATGTTTATTAAGCGATATGTGCCGAGCACTAGGAATAGCAAGATGAAAATAACACAGGTCTCACTGGTGATGTGTTCACGGTCTATGGGGGAATGACCCGAGATGGGAAGAGCGTGAGTTCTTCAGGGGAAGGAACCAGCTCTTTCTTATCTTTGTGTTCCTAGGATACCCCCTGGCTCAGGCTTATTATTTTTTTTTAAGCTTTTTTTTTTATTTATTTGAAAGGCTAATAGAGAGAGAGAGAGAGACAGACAGGGAGGGAGGGAGAGAGAGAGGGGAATTTTCCATCTGCTAGTTCACTCCCCAAATGACTGTAACTGTCAAGGCTAGGCCAGGTCAAAGCCAGGAGCCTGGACAACTATCTGGATCTCCCATGTATTTGGGCTATCTTCTGCCACTTTCTCAGGAGCTGGATCAGAAGTGGAGCAGCCGGGACTCAAACTGGCACTCATGTGGGATGCCAGGGTCACAAGCGGTGGCTTAACCCCTTATGCCACAACACTGGCCCTGCTTAGTCTTATTGAGTTAATGCATCACTGGGAACAAATGGAACTGTGGTGGGCATAGGTTCCAGGGAGCAGGTAACAGAATAGCAGTGGAGGCTCTGGTGTCAGGAGAGAGAGTCTGGTAGGGGGCAGGTGCAGGTGTGGAACAAGACATAGAGGGGAGGAGTGGGGTGGGAGAGGAAGAGTCCTCCAGGAAATCTGCTGTTCGTTTTCCGGGCTGGCTCAGTGTCGCGTGGCCAAGGCGCCGCAGCCGCCCAGCAGAGTGGATATGAGATCCCAGCAAGGTTGCGGACGCTGCACAACCTGGTGATTCAGTACGCAGCCCAGGGTCGCTATGAGGTGGCCGTGCCGCTCTGCAAGCAGGCGCTGGAGGACCTGGAGCGCACATCTGGCCGTGGCCACCCTGATGTCGCCACCATGCTCAACATCCTTGCCTTGGTGTATCGGTGAGCACCGCCCCCACCCCACCCCCCGTCCCCCAGACTCCTCTCCCTCTTTGGTGCCCATGCCTCCTCTCCACTGGGTGCCTCTTCTCCCTGCTGGGCTTCCAGGATATTCCCCACTGGGTACCATGCCAAGTCCTTGACCTCAGACGATGCTCATCTCGCAGGCTGTTTGCTGCTCTGGTCTCTCCTCTGGGGAGCCTCCACACACACACACACACACACACACACACACACACACACCAGCTTCCTGTGGCCTCCTCGGAGCATAGCAGTGCTCTGCATCCTGGTCTGGGTGTGTCAGTGGAGCCCTCTCACCTGGCCTCCTGTCCCCATGGGGGTCCCCAATCTCTAAGTATACCTCAGTCCTCCCCAAGGGAGGGAGAGTGGGAAGGAGATGCCTTGGGAGCAGAGGTCAGGGTAACCGTTGTCACCTTTGGCCTCTTCCAGGGACCAGAATAAGTATAAGGAAGCTGCCCACCTGCTGAACGATGCCCTCAGCATCCGGGAGAGCACTCTGGGCCGGGACCATCCTGCTGTCAGTGCTCCTTGCCCTCTGCCTTCTGCCCTCTGCCATTGTTCTCTTAGCTTCTCCGCATGCTGCCCTTGGTTCCCTCACTCGGATGCTCAGGAAGGAGGCACAGGACCTCCTTTCTGCCAGCACCGTCCCATATCTCCGTGGCTCTCAATTCTCTGCAGTTCAATTACTTGTTTTTTATAATTAATATTCTGAAATTTAATTCATAGACAATGTATCCTACTTACAAGAAAGTTAATATGACACACTAGTTAATATGAAAGAGAAGCAAGGGAGTAATTTATGAGAATAATAAATTTAACACAGTATGCTAAGATAAAAATACAACACAAGAATAACTGTGTTGAGTACAATAGTGCTAGAAGACATAATAATAAAGTAGTATGATATATGAGGAATAACTCTGGATTTAGAAGTAGACCAGTAAGTGACTCCATGTAAGAAGTAATAGAAAAATGAGACAGAAGTGTGGGTACAGACCTGATTAGAAGGCAGTGTTATAATAAGTAATCACAGGTCATACTGATTTGAATATGAGAAGAGAACAGAGAGATAACCTCAGAAGTGGGGCCAGTAGGCCAAGACAAATGATAGATTGTTAAAGTGGGAAAAATGGGAAATAAGCTCCTTTTTCAAGGTGTGTAACAGCAGGGATGATGGGACTCGGAATACACGATTCCCATCTTGATATCCCACCAAAAGTCAGAGTCAAAGCTTGCTGTCTGTGTTGGAGTGCCAGGCAGGACATTCAGAAGTTGGCATAGTTGCCCTGCACATGCAGAACATCTGTTGTGTTCTCACCTCCTCAGGGGTAATAGTACCCTCAGTCTTCATGGCAACCTCAAAAAAACACCCCAGAAATTTCTACAAGTGCCCCTAGAGGGCAGTACAACACCCGCAGAGCCCAGGAGCCTTCCTCCCCTCAGCTTCTGAGTGTGTCAGTGAGAGTCCACCTCTCTTGGTGTTGTGCCACGTGGGGCCCTGCTGTGCGGCGGTGGGGAGGGACGTCAGGTTCTCCAGGGTCCTGCACGTCTGATGGGCCAGGTCTGTCTTCATAGGTGGCTGCCACACTCAACAATCTGGCTGTGCTCTATGGCAAAAGGGGCAAATACAAGGAGGCAGAGCCGCTGTGCCAGCGAGCACTGGAGATCCGAGAGAAGGTACCGGAGCCTCTCTCCATTCGTCCCCATCCATCACTGTGACGCTTCCCCCATGTCAGTCTACCCTTGTCCTTCACTTCTTCCCCTTACCCCACCCCCACCCCCACCCCCAGCTCTGTTTCCTCTCCCTCATTCCCTTCCCTCTGCTCCCTGTGTGTGTGAACCATCATTATGGCCTTTTGTCTGCCCCTTCGCTCCCCCTCAGGTCCTTGGCACCGACCACCCAGATGTAGCAAAGCAGCTGAACAACCTGGCCCTTCTGTGCCAGAACCAGGGCAAGTATGAGGCCGTAGAGCGCTATTACCTGCGAGCACTGGCCATCTATGAGGGGCAGCTGGGGCCGGACAACCCGAATGTAGCCCGCACCAAGAACAACCTGGTAAGGGGTGAAAGGACACGGGGTGGAAGGAGGGGGCGGGGGAGGCCACCTGGCTCCTGGAATTGGCCAGAAGCAGCATCTGGCATGCCACTGTCATCCACCGAGTGCCCGTCTCTGGGGCTGCCTTTGGGACTGAAGGGCTGCTTCAAGCCAGCGGCAGAAGTGCCGGAGCCTCTTGGGAGTGGAGCAGGGATACCCTTGACCCTGCTGCTAGAAAAGGAGGCCCTCTGGGGAAAGTCAGAGAGACAGCAAGAAGTGGACGCCCCTGAGCCCGGCAATGACCTTGTCTCCCTCCATCTCTTGCTCCTGTGCCTTCCTGCCTCCCAGGCTTCCTGTTACCTGAAGCAAGGCAAGTATGCTGAGGCCGAGACGCTGTACAAAGAGATCCTGACCCGAGCCCACGTGCAGGAGTTTGGGTCTGTGGATGGTGAGTGGTGTGGGCCTGGGGAGGGGGCTGCAGGGAAGAAAAGAAATGCCCGCGAAAGGTGGGGGGTTAAGATCACGGTGGTTCCCGGGGTGGGGGGAGGAGACCCCTTTCGTCCAGCCGTGTCAGCCTGTGGGTCCTGGCTCTCACAGACTGTCTGGCTATGTTCTCTAACCTCCCCACCCCACTCCATGTGTCACCCCCAGATGACCACAAGCCCATCTGGATGCATGCAGAGGAGCGGGAGGAAATGAGCAAAGTGAGTGGGGGGTAAAAGGCCAGTCTGGAGAACCAGAGGCCTCTAAGGCCTGTGTCTTGCTATTTCCGTTAGCCCAGCTGCTCCCTTCCCACCCCTGCAGCAGCCCTAGATGCACGGTGCCTTTCCCAACCCAGCCTGCACCCCAGCCCATGCCAGCCTACACCTCAGCATCTCTGTACTTTCATCACTGGCTCCCATTCCCCATCCCATCTGTCCTGCAGATCCGGCAGCATGAGGGCGGCACACCCTACGCTGAGTACGGAGGCTGGTACAAGGCCTGCAAAGTCAGCAGGTGAGCTGCGGTGGAAGCCAGCTGGGCCTCTGCCGCCCTCCATCCAAGCCATGGCCCAGCCTCCTGGACCTTCTCCTCTTCTCTCTGAGCTTGCCTCAGCCTTAATGCCAGTTCCTCCCTCTCCTGCTTCCTGTCCTGAGCCCGTTCTTGTTTGTTTCCTGGGTCTCATGTCCCACAGCCCCACCGTGAACACGACCCTGAGAAACCTAGGAGCTCTGTACAGGCGCCAGGGGAAGCTGGAGGCAGCTGAGACCCTGGAGGAGTGTGCCCTGCGTTCCCGGAAACAGGTCAGAGGCCAGGCCGGGAAGGAGGTCCCCGAAGGAAGGGTGCTAAGACAAGGGGCAACCCAGGCTTCTTGTGGGTCTCCTAAGAATAGGAGTCTCCTCCGATGATGACAGGAGCGAGAGGAAGGTGAGGCAGTCTTGTAACTATTTTTAAGGCTGTTCTTAGCCTCTGCCTGCCCTTTGTGGTCAGGACACCAGATTCAAGATTCCCTGCACCAAACGGAGATGATGGAGCTCTGCTCTTCCACTGGGGCCGTGTAGGTGCTGGGGTGAGAAGGTAACACTGAGGAGAGCCCCAAGTCAGAGTTTCTCAGTTTTGAGTCACAACCCATTAGTAGGTGGGGAAATCAACTCGTTGTAGGCGATGGCTAAAGACATGTATGTGGTTCTATAGAGGACCACATTGCAGAGAGAGAGAGGTGAATACTGTACTGTAGGTGTGTACTGGGGCTTCACAAGGAAGAGTGTTGTCCTTGCAGTGGCTGGTGGTGAAAAAGGGTTGAAAGCCCCCTCCTGAGTAGTTAAGGAGTAGGAAGGCCCACCTCCCTTTTCCTTCCAGGGTACTGACCCTATCAGCCAGACCAAGGTGGCAGAGCTGCTTGGGGATGGTGACAGAAGGACCTCCCAGGAGGGCCCGGGGGACACTGTGAAATTTGAGGGAGGTGAAGATGCTTCGGTGGCTGTGGAGTGGTCAGGGGTAAGTCTGCTCAGTGCCCTTGGCCTCTCCTGCCCTTGCTGGTGGCGGGGCGAGGCCCTGAGCTTCTTTTCCTCCAAGCTCTGGTAGGATATGAGGGCAATCGTCTTCATTCTAGTGAGTCCGCCTCTTCCAACCTGGCGCTGGGAGCCAACTTTTGACAGGGCTCTTTTTTTTTTTTTTTTTAAAGATTTTATTTATTTATTTATTCAAAAGTCAGAGTCACAGAGAGAGAGGAGAGGCAGAGAGAGGAGAGAGAGGTCTTTCATCCATTGGTTCACTCCCCAATTGGCCACAACGCCCGGAACTGCGCCAATCCGAAGCCAGGAGCCAGGAGTTTCTTCCAGGTCTCCCACGCAGGTGCAGGGGCCCAAGGACTTGGGCCATCTTCCACTGCTTTCCCAGGCCACAGCAGAGAGCTGGATCGGAAGTAGAGCAGCCGGGACTCGAACCATATGGGATGCCAGTGCTTCAGGCCAGAGTGTTAACCTGCTGCGCCACTGCGCTGGCCCCTCTTATTTTCTTTTAAAATTTATTTATTTTTATTTTAAAGATGTGCACATGTGAGAAACAGAGGCACACATGGACACACACAGAGAGAGAGATATTCCACCTACTGGTTCCATTCTGCAAATGTCTGCAACAGCTGTGGCTGGGTCAGGCAGAACACAGTCTGGGTCTCCCACATGGGTGGTGGGGACCTAAGTGCTTGAGCCATCCCCTGCTGCCTCCTAGGGTACACATCAGCAGGAAGCTAGAATAGAAAGCTGAGCTGGGACTTGAACCCAGGGCACTCTGGTATGGAAGGCACGTGTTCCAATCAGGGTCTTAACCATGATTCCAAAAGCCCTCCCACCACCCTTCCCCACAGGGCTTTTATTTTCAATCACTGGGCTTTAGGGGTGGAAGATGTGTGCAGAAGAAATCTCAGTAGTGGACTCAGAAGCCAGCTGGCATGGAGTCCCCTTAGCTCCCATTGTTCCACTCTGTCTGCCAGGATGGCAGTGGGACTCTGCAGAGGAGTGGCTCTCTGGGCAAGATCCGGGATGTGCTTCGTAGAAGCAGCGAACTCCTGGTGAGGAAGCTCCAGGGGACGGAACCTCGGCCCTCCAGGTATTCAGCCAGGTTGGGATATGGCAAATAAGGCGGGTCTGCCTTTGCTTGCAGCTCTTCTTGGCCCCTGATCTCTGGAGAAGTGTCTGGGAGAGATCTGTGGGATGGCGTGGCGGAGGAGTTGGGGCGAATGAGTGTCCCAGTGGGAGGATAAAGGATCCTGTGGAGATGCTGGTTCCTGATGCAGCTGAGAGTGGGGCAAGCTAGGGGGAAGAGGCAGTGATCTGATTTTGTGCAGCGGTGCCCCAGAGGCCTGTAGCTTCAGGACTGCTTGAGGAGAACAGGAGGCCTCAATTCTTCTTTCTCCACTGTAGCAGCAACATGAAGCGGGCAGCCTCCTTGAACTATCTGAACCAACCCAGTGCCGCGCCCCTCCAGGTGAGAAAGCAAGGACACAGGCAAGCCCAAGGAGAGTCAGGGAGAGGGAGAGTCACCTGGGAGGAGGACAGGGCCGGGGAACTGGACAGTCCTTGGGGAACCAGGCAGCTTGTTGGGGTGGTGACCACCAAGAGACAGTTCCAGGCCAGAAATAGTAGCAACTAAGTCAGCAGGAAGGGACTAGGAATTGATGTTCTCTAAACTGGTCCTTTGGAATTATGAATAATTCAGGAATGACCTGGAGCCCTGCAGCCACCATCCTCCTCACCTTGGAGACTTAGAAGTACATGAGAAGGAGACAACAGAAAAGTATTCAGTAATCTGCCTTGGAGAAAACAGGACTGATGCGTTGATGGCAGTGACCTCTGCCATCGACATATTCAGGGCACGTGCCAGGAGTCCACCAGATTGTAGCCAACTGGAAGATTTCTCACAGAGGCTAACCAAAGCCCCCAGGGCTTGGGGTTGAGTTACAGGATCTGTATCCTAGGACCCGGGATGGATGCAGCTGTGGGATGGATGGACTCCAGGAGGCCAAGGTCCCTGGCTGACAAGGTGGTATTGTTGTTTCAGGTCTCCCGGGGCCTCAGTGCCAGCACCACGGATCTCTCATCAAGCAGCTGACATTGAACCCTCCCCACAGGCCTGTTGGGTCCCCCACAGCCCTCACAGCATTCCCCACTGCTCCAGTCCCTTCCCCACCGCAAGGTGGGGTAGTGATCGGGGAGCAGTGTAACCAGAAGTCTGCTGCTGCCCATAGGGTCTCGGCTCCCTCCTCAGGAATCCCTCTTAGGAAGGACCCTCAGGACACACTCTCCCTCCACCAGGGGGTCCTCAAGAGCAGCTAGCTCTGGGGCCCCCAAGGTGGGCCAGATCAGGTATGCACCTTAGAGATGAAGCCTGCCTTTCTGTCAGAGGGTCTGGGGCTGGCCGGCCGGCCGAGCCACCTTGCCCGGGCGTCTCTTGTTCCCTCCGCTCTGCTGCCTCACTTCAGGTCCATGTATTTCACGTTTCTTAAATAAAAGAATCAGGTAACCTTTCTGCCACTGCGTCCTGAGTGCAGAGGGCAGGAAGGTCCTTCAGAGAGGGGCGAGGGGCAGTGACAGATGGGGTGACAGGAGGAGGGGCGAGTCTTAGACCTCTCCTCTCTTCTTTATTCCCTCTCCAGCAGGCCTGGAGGGAGGCATCTGGGGGATGGGGAAGGAGGGCCCACAACCGGGGAGAAGGTGCTGTGGACTGGGTTGTCAGGGACATGTGGTGGCCATGTGGCAGGACCCTGGGGTCCTGGCGCCACTTCTCCTGCCTGTGAGGCCCTTTGTGGCTGCCCCTCCTCCTCCCAGCTGCTTGGGGGAAGGGAGGCCTAAGCAGGCCTGGGGGGCCCTCCAGAGCCCGAGGGGGGGGGCAAGGCACTATCCCTGTGCTCTCAGCACATCCTGGAGGCCTGAGCAGCAGCTGGGGCCCATCTTCTAAAGCTTGACTCCTCCTGACCCGCCTCCTACACCCCTTGCTGCTTTCACAACAAAGAAAGAATGTGGGGGTGGTGGCGCTGGGGGTTGGGGGGTGCCTGGAACAAGGGCTGTGCTGGGCCTCCCCACAGCTGGAGACTTGGCCATGCCCTGACACAGCCCAGACTGCCTGGAGATGGACTTGGGATGGATTTGTCAGTTTAACAACCTTCAGCCTGGTTTTCAGAGCCCAGTATGTTTCTACCTTTGGTTCAGAGCCGGCTGAGCCCCAGTGTGTGACTCAGGACATCAAGGACACCCTGCCATTCTAATCTCCCTCAGGATTTCCCCATGTTGAAGAGTGGGTCACGGCCGACCCTTTCCCCTCCTACCTGGAGAATTCTAGGGGAGCTGTTGGTGGGAGCCTCCGGGTGGGCCCACCTGACCAGCCTCCCTAGGGACCACGGGATCAGAGGTCACTTTGGTACCCCCTGGGTCCCTGTAGATTGGGCGGTGGGTACACGGCTCCCTACCTCGCCTGGGTCCCCCGCCCTCCCCGACCTTCTTCCCTCTATCCCCCCCAACCTCTCTCCAGACCCCTCCCCCAACTGCGAACTCCTCCCCGCCCCGGCGGGGAGGGGGGCGTCGAAGGGGCGGGGCGCCGTGCGGAGGCCGGCGGGGAGGGGGCGTCGTGGGGCGGGGCTTGGCGGCGGCGGCGGCGGCGCGCGAGGGCTTGGAGGTACCCGGGAGCGCGCGGCTCTGGCTCCGGACGCCTCGGGCTCGGGCTCCGGCTGCTGCAGTGGCGCCCGTGCTCCGGTGCGCTCCGCCTCCTGGGCCCGCCACGGAGCGCAGCCCGCGCGCCTGCCGTGCGCCCTCCGGCTCCTTTCCCCGAGCCCTCCGCGATGGGAGCTGCGCGGGGTTCCGCGGCCAGCCCCCCTTGGCTGGCTCTGCTCAGTGTCCTGCTGCCGCTGCTGGGCGGTGAGTCCCAGCGAACTGGGGAGCGGGAGGCGCGGGAGCCTCGCGGGCAGAAGAGGGCACCGGGGAGGGTTTGGGCGGCGGGCGCGAGGTCAGGACTCCGGGGTGGTGGGGAGGCTCACTGAGGGGTGCGGGGTCCTGGCGGAAGGGCAAGGGCAGCCGGAAGGCCGGCGCAGCCCCCGCGGACTCGGCCGGGGTCCCTCTCCCACCCCGCCAGCGTTCCAGCCTCCCCAGAGTTGTCCCGGCTCCACTCGAGAGTTCGCTCGAGAGAACTGCTGGGAGGTCCCGGCTCCCGGCCCCCGATGGGGGAGTTTCTTTTTGGGGGAGAAACGGCGACCGCCCCTGCGGGGGGTGCGGCTGGCGGTGGAGGAGCCGGAGTCGCCCCGGCGGCTCCGGCCAGGTGAGGAGCCCGGCCTGGGGCCCTGTGCCGGACCGACCTGCGGCGCGCAGGGCGCGGAGCTTTGTTACCTAGGCCGGCCCGACGCTCCCGGCTTTCCCCTCGCAAGTTCCTGGGCAACGCTGGGACCTCGAATAGTCTTGCTCGCGGGAATGGACGAAGGGAAGAATTAGGGGCCGCCCCGTCGCCTCCAGCTCTTGGGCCCCAGCCCTTGAGCCCACTCGGTGCCAGGGTCGCGTCCGGGCGGCCGAGGGTCCCAGGCTGTCGCGGTGACTGTGTCGGAAGGCCGCTGGCAAAATCGGGCATGGCCTGCCCGCGAAGGTGCGGACGGGGTTGGCCGTGCTCCCTGCTTCCTGGATTTCCATCCTGGCCGTGCTCTCTCGGAGCTCTTGGGCCAGAAAGGCCTCCTTCGAACTCTTCTTGGAGGGCCCCAGCATTTTGGCGAGGGTGTGGCCCGCATCTTCGCGGCGGCCGGGACACCCTTCCCCACCCCCCTTCAGCTTGCATTTCGCGGCTTTGTCACACTGGTGTCACCACTTTGAAGTGCTTTATAGGAAAGCGCCAAGCTATCCCAAACAGCCCGGGCTGGAAATTACGCCTCTCCCCCTCCTGCGTGCTCCCAACAACAGAATCTTTAGTGGTGGTCCTGGAAGCACCCCTCTCTGCCCCGGGGGACCTGTCCTGGCTGAGCGCTTGCACCCTCCTTGGCAGAGTGGCCGTGGGGTAGCAGGGCAGGGGATTAGTTGCCTTTTCTGAGGTCTTCTGGCCTGCTGTGGAGGGGCTCCCCCAGCCGTAATTGTTAAAGGAGGGAAATGTAACCCGGGAAGGAGCTAAGACAAACTCCGGTGGTTCCCAGGAGATGTTTCTGGAGTGGCTCTGTGTTCCTTGTGATGTGTGCGCTGGTTATTGCTCATGGCAGAATCCACATCTGCTCCCAGAGGAAGTGTGCACTTTTTTCTTTTTTTTTTTTTTGCCCAGCCTGGATGGGGGGTGAGGGGGGACAACCATATGGGCGGCCAGCAGAGCGAGCTCAAAGGCCTGAGGTCCTCTAGTTGGGTTTGGATGTGTGGATCTGTCCGATATGGCTGCCTTCAGTGCCGCTGTGGAGAGTCCTGGAGTCTAGAGGAGATTGTTCAACAAATGCGAAATTCCTAAATTCCTTCCGAAACTAGATGACTCTGATGTTAATCGATGTTAATCTGGTGGCGGGTGTTTGGTTGGGGGTGGGGGGAGTTAGGGTAGGCTGCTGAGGGCTTGGGACAGGAGGTCTGGAATCTCCCCAGGGTTTGGGGGGGTGGTGGTGGTGGTGTCTTGTGCTCAACAAAGGAACATTTTAATGAGAGCCTTAAATCAATTCCACCAAATGTGCCTTGGTGTGGAACCTGTCCATGCGCTGTAAACAGTTTCAGCCCAGGCCGAGGCGCCTGCTGTCTTCAAGTGAAATCCCAGTTCTCTACCCACCCCCAGATGCGTGACTTCAGGGGGCAACGATTTTTTAATAGATCACAGTCAATTTTTCCATCTCATTGCTTAAATGTGTAATTAACTGGAGTTGTAGTGAGACCCCACTGTTAATAGGGCTGGAGTCAGAGACCTCAGCTGGCTGGGTTTGTGGATTAGACCATTTTGAAGTTTGTGTAATTATGCTGTAAATGGCTGAGTTACTTTCCAAACTTCAAGATCCCCAGTGTGATAAATATGGTGGTGGAGGAGAAGAAGGCTTGGCATTTGAAACCTGGAATTCTTTTTTTTTTTTTAATGTTTATTTATTTTTATCTGCTTGAAAGGCAGAGCAGCAAAGAGAGAGAAGTAGAGATCTTCCATCTGTTGGTTCACTTTCCAAATGCCTGTGACAGCCAGGACTGGGACAAGCCAAAGCCAGGGGCTGGGAATTCCATCTGGGTCTTTCAGGTGGGTGGTGGGGCATCATCTGTTGTCTCCCCCGGATGCATTAGCAGGAGGCTTTATCAAAAGCAGAGCAGCAGAGACTTATAATCATACGTGGATATGGGAGGTAGGTGTCCTACAGCAACAGCTTAACCCCATGTACCACAAACCCACCCTGCAAGCCGAGAATCTTGACTGCGTGGTCGGTTGTGGTCACTAGCCATCCATGGGGTCTCTCTTCCAGGCCCTGTTTCTCTAGGGAAGTTGCGTTGGGATAGGCACTCCTGCCGATTCCTCTAGGCTCCATAGCCTGTATTTCAGGCCCAGGAGTTGCTTGCATCAGTGATTTCTCGTCAAAATCAGTTCAAACTCAGGGCGAGTTTCTTGACTTCTTCCATTTTCCACCTCTGTAAAGAGCCCTCCTTCCTGGGATGAAATGTAATGAAGGCTAGAAGGGGCTCCTTTCCTGATCTTCACCTGTGGTGGGCTTCCAGTGTGCCCCTCCAGTGTTACAATGAGCCCCAACAGTAAATTTTTTCCACCTGCTGGGACTCTGCATCCCAGCACAGGTGGCCTGTTTGCCATCTCCTAAACATACCTGTTTTTCTCCAGCCTTTCTTTTGCCCTGGTACCAGTCCCCCGGTAGGTGCCTCCCTCCGCCTCTGCCTTGAGCAGCCCCACCTCCCCTTCCTCCCTGAAACTGTCCTCTCTCCTGCCGGGAAGTGGACGCCTGTCATTCTTAGGATACTCTCCGTAATTTTGCCCTAATTGGGTCTTAATTTGCTGAAGCCTCCCCCAGTAGAATTCAGGGTGGTGCCTTATTTATCCAGGTTGGGTCTCCCTTTCTGAAATGGTTGGGACCTGAAGTATTTTTTAGATTTTTGGAGGTGTTTTTTTTTTAATGAACATTTGCATACAATTTATAGGTTCAGCATTCCTCAACTGAAAACCCCAAATCCAGAATGTTTCAAAATTTGAAACTTTTTGAGTGTCATGCTGGCATTCAAAGAGTTTCAGGTTTTGGGTTTTTGGACTAGTGATGCTCACCCTGAAACAAGGTTTATTTACCAAGTGAATGAACAGGCTAGAGTCATCAAGGGCAAATAGGTTGGCTCTCTCTCGCGCGCGCTCACTCTCTCTTTAAGATTCATTCATTCATTCAGTTATTTGAAAGGCAGATTGACAGAGAGATGGAGGAGAGATCTTGCATCCGCTGGTTCACTCTCCAAGTGGCTGCAATGGCCAGGTTTGGGCCAGGAGGAAGCCAAGAACCTGGAACTCCATCCAGGTCTCCCACATGGATGGCAGGACTCAGTACTTGGGCCATCTTCCCGGGCGCATTAGCAGGAAGCTGGATCGGAAGCAGGATAACCAGGACCTGCACCCAGGTTCTGATAACAGACGCAGGCATTGCAGCCTAACCTGCTGTACCAGGGTTGCCTCTCATTTCTCCTCGTGCTCTTCTGGGACCACACCAAGGCATCAGGCCTTCCTTGCTGTTTCCGGGCTCTCTGTGCTTTGTGGTGGCTTTTCTGAGGTTTGATGTGGTGGGACTTCTGGCATTCTCCAAGAGTTCTAGGCATGGACAGCCCCCCCCCCCCCCCCCGTGTCAGAGGCTGGTTTGCCTTGCAAGGCTACAAACATTGCTGTTGAGGGTCCTTCCTCAGTGAACTGTGTAGAGCCCTTGATCATCCATAGCTTTGCTACTCACAATAAGGTTGAAAGCCACGGGTGAGTCAGAGTCACAGTCTGCATTCTAACAAGAGCCCCAGTGACTCTGCACCTCAAAGCTCCGGAAGTCTTGGTCTAGGCATTCCTCCTTATTCAGAGACTCAAGATACACAACTTTTATAGCTATTGCATCAATGTAAATTAGGGGCTAGAGATCTGGCGCAATATCTGGAGATTTGCTTTAAATAACAGCTCATGTGAACACTCTTTGGTGTGATGCCTGCATTTAAAAATTACCCCACGAGCAGGCGTTTAGCCTGGCGGTTAAAACATCTGCATCTCACGTCTGAGTGCCTGGGTTCATTTCCTGGCTCTGGCTCCTAACTCCAGCTTCCTGCCAGTGCAGACCCTGGGAGGCAGCAGAGATGGCTCAAGTAATTAGATTCTTGTCACTTGCGTTGGAGACCCGGTTTGAGATCCTGGCTCCAATTCCAGCACCAATGGTTGTGGGCATTTGAGGACCGAACCAATGAATGAGAGTGTTTCTCTCTCTTCCTCCTTCCTAAATAAAAAATTAAAAAAAGAATCCATATATACACACTGCCTCACTTTGGGTTTCAGTTGAATTAGATTTTGTCCAGGAACTTGCCCATTAAGGGTGTGACCTAGAAAGTCTGCAGCATTCAGTGTGAGGGCTAGTTCTCTCGGGGCCTCTGCATTTCCTAGAGGAGTGCACGGCTCATGTTCTAATTCTAACGAAAGCCTGGGGAGAGATTGGATTTGCTGGGCAGAAATGTGGTCGAGGGAAGACTTTTCAGGAATGCATTTGCTTCGTCAGGGGAAGCCTGTCCCCATGGGGCACCGTCAGTCTCAGGGGCATTTCATACTTTGGGGTGAGGGGGTTTGTGTGAGTTTGTGTTGACGCCTGGGCAGCTTCTGTGCTCATCTGGGGTGGAGGTTGGCCAGTTCAGACTCAATATTTGAGCCAAGAGCAGCTTGGGGCCAGGGAGTCAGTCTTTGGTGTTTTTGATGGAAGAAAGGGTCATTAAACCGGGTTGGATGTCCTTGGCCAGCGGCCCTCAACCTCCCTGAGCGCTCCCTGTAACCTCAGTAGCTTGCCTCTCTGCTGCTGTGCCCGGGCTGGGGCCGTGGTTGGCTGGCGCTGGCCCTCGCCTTGCCTTGGAGTTGCCGCCTGCCCCCGACCCGGTCCATGATGGCCGCTGTGCCCCCCCCCCCCATCTGCCTGGGCATCTCTTCTGAGCGCGTGGAGGTCCTGCCATTATTCTAGCTGGACTTAAGTACTCTTGTGGGGGTTCCCTGAGTTCATGTCCCTGCTGAGGGCACGTTCGGCCTTGCTGAGCCCCCTGGCGCTTTGGTGGAGCTGGCGCGGGAGCTGCCACAGTAATCAGCGGTTTGAGGAAGCCCTCTGTAGTGTGTCACTTTTTCCATCCTTCTTTCTTCTCTGTGCTTGGGCCAGTTCCCTCCCAGCAATGCCGCATAGTTAGCAGGGGGGCAGGGAGGAAGCTGAGTTGGAAGGGCTGACACGCAGGCACCCCCGCCCGTTGCTCTCCCTCGCTGCGCCCTTTGGTCCCTGTGTGTGTTGTGTGTGTGTGTTGAGTGACTGCGCAGGTGAGCCAGACATCGCCCGCCAGCTGCCCTGTTCAGTCCAAGCTCAGGCCCTGCACTTGCTGGTTTAGATGCACCTGGGACTTTGGAAAACTGGGTCCTGAGTTGTAGGGTGGGGACTGTGAGTACCTGGTGTAGCTGGGATTTTCTAAATGTCTAGTGGAGGGCAGGTAACCAGAGGTCTTCGTTAAAATTTCAGTTTCCTGGGACCAACGCTGTGGTGTGGTAGGCTAAGTCTCTGCTGGCGGTGCCGGCATCCCGTATGGGCGCTGGTTCAAGTCCTGGCTGCTCCTCTTCCAATCCAGCTCTCTGCTGTGGCCTGAGAAAGCAGTAGAAGATGGCCCAAGTGCTTGTGTCCCTGTCCCCACGTGGGAGACCCAGAAGAAACTCCTGGCTCCTGTCTTCTCGTCAGCCCAGCTCTGGCCATTGCAGCCATTTGTGGAGCGAACCAGCAGATGGAAGACCTTTCTCTCTGTCTCTTCCTCTCTGTGTCTATAACTCTACCTCTCAAATAAATAATAAATAATAAATCTTTTAAAAAATTTGAGTTTCCTGAGCCTTCCATCAGGATCCCTGGGGAGAGGCCAAAAAAGTTTTTTTTTTTTTTAATTGCTGGCTTGTATTGTAGTTTTTGAATAGCCAATCCAGTTTCTTGGAAGCTGCATCTAGGAAGGGCTTCTTGGGGCATGGCTTGCTAGCTGGTGGTTAAGGCACGAGAGCACCTACGTGTGCGGGGTGGCTGTGACTCCTGACTCTGGCTTCCTGCTAATCAGAGCGTGGAGGCAGTGGTGATGGCTCAGACTGGGCTCCTGCCACCCACAAGGGAGACCTGGAATGAGTTCCCCATTGTGGACATTGGGGAATGAGCCAATGAGTGTCCTCTCTCTGTGCCTCAAAAAAAAAAAAAAAAAAAAAAAGCAGCAGCTTCATCAGAGGTTGAGAACCCGTAGGCAGCCACACGGAGAATGGATCAGTGGGGAGGTGGGAGAGAGGGTGGTGTTGACAAGGGTTAAGGGGGTCCATTCGAAGTGCTTGAGTATCCCCATGGGCAAAGCTGTCTGGGGAGAGGGCAGGAAGGAAGCCAGAGAGAGAGAGATGGGAATCAGGTGAAATATAATGAAAGGCACCATTTGGCAAAGGAACCAAGTAGAATGGGAGAATATTCCAGAATGTGTGGGACAGTAAGTCCGAGACAGAGGAGCAGATGGGGAGCGGGAGGGCTTCAGAGAGGAGAGAGGACCAGGCGTTGCTAGACACATGTCCGCAGCGGTAAATGCCTCAGCAGACTTGCAGGGGTCTGAAAGCTGTGTGGTGTTAAAGCCGGAGGAGAGACACCTGCTTCTCCGTGTCTGGGCCTGTTGCTGCCTCGCCACGTGATCCTGAGCTGCTAATTAGCCTTCCTGAGCCTCAGTTTCCCCATCTGCACAGCACAGGTGGTTGTTGCAGATCCCCGCCTTGCCTGCCCCCTGCTCTCAGGCTGTGAGATGGTTGTGTCCGGCCGGGAGCAGCTGCCACTTCAACCAGCCCTGAAGACTCCTTTCGAGAGACTGTCCCCAGTCTCCAGAATGGTCTGTGAGGGCTCAGCAGAGTCCCTCCAGACGGGCAGCGTTAGAAATCGTTTGCTCTTTGAAGAGCACAGGCTTTCTAGATGGGTCTCCGTGTTCCAGCAGCAGCCCAGCAGCAGCGTGGACACAGCCACTCTGCATTCCCTGCGTCCCAGTAGCGGATCCTCCCGAGGTGGGGACAGTGTGGATTTAGGGCCGCTGTCTGCCTGCATGCTGAGATTCTTGCCGGAAGCAGGCTGTAAACTGCACTGCTCTGCAGCCTAGGCAGACTTCTACAGGACCTGGGGGACGAGGGTCTCTGTGGGGTCCCAGTCAGCAGCTCTGTGTACACTGTGCCCAGGGCCATGTGGTCACGGTTGGAGGGAGGGCTGGCTCTGGGGTGGTCATGGAGGCCAGGATGGGCACTGGTTCCTTTCTGCCTCCTTGGGGTGGTGTGGTGAGGAAGTGGTAGTGCTGGTCTGCTTTTGGGCCTGCTGAGGTCTCGCGGGAGCTAGCTCGTGGTGCCTTTGTGCCTCCTAGAAACAAGTCCCCCTCTCCTCCACGTGAGTGCCACCTTCCACAGGGCTCAGACAGAATTTCGGTATTGACACTTTAGCCAGGCATCTTGAGCAGTGCACAACCTGTACAGTTGTATGTGGCTGCACCACTGGAACAAGGGCCTTGCATCTCAAGGCCTTTTGTTTCTCAGCTGATCCGCCAACACGATTTTGGTCACCTCTGTTCTTGTGTTCTGTTTCAGAGGAGTTCTCATTAGTGTTCTTCTGGCTCTTTTTAAAAATTGTTTTTTTGGGGCTGGTGCTGTGGCTCAGCAGCTTAAAGCCCTGGCCTGAAGCACCGGCATCCCATATGGGCGCCGGTTCGAGTCCCAGCTGCTCCTCTTCTGATCCAGCTCTCTGCTATGGGCTGGGATATCAGTACAAGATGGCCCAAGTCTTTGGGCCCTGCACCCACGTGGGAGACCCAGAAGAAGCTCTTGGCTTCTGATCGGCACAGCTCTGGCCATTGCGGCCATCTGGGGAGTGAACCAGCGGATGGAAGAACTCTGTCTCTGTCTCTACCTCTCTCTCTTTCAAATAAATGAAATAAATCTAAAAGAAAATATAAAAAAATGTTTTTTAGATTTATTTATTTAATCGAAAGGCAGAGTTACAGAGAGGAGAAAGAGAATGAGAGATCTTCCATCCACTGATTCATTCCCCAAATGGTTCAACAGCCAGGGCTGGGTCAACTCAAAGACAGGAGCCTGGAATTCCATCTGGGTCTCACGTGTGGGTGCAGGGGCCCAAGCACTTGAGCCATCTTCCATTGCTTTCCCAGGCATATATATTAGCAGGGAGCTGGATTTGGAATTAGAGCAGCCGGGACATGAACTGGTGCCCATATGGGATGCTGGTGTTACAGGCAGTAACTTAATTATTTTTTTTCTTCTTCTTCCTTTTTAAAAAAATATTTATTTGAAAGAGTTACATAGAGGAGAGGCAGAGAGAGAGAGAGAGAGAGAGAGAAATCTTCCATCCACTGGTTTGCTCCCCAATTGGCTGCAATGGCCAGAGCTTCGCTGATTTGAAACCAGGAGCCAGGAGCTTCTTCTGGGTCTCCCACGCGGGTGTAGAGTACCCAAGGACTTGGGCCATCTTCCACTGCTATCCCAGGCCATAGCAGAGAGCTTGATTGGAAGTGGAGCAGCCGGGACTCAAACCGGCTCCCATATGGGATGCCGGCACTGCAGGCGGGCAGTGGCTTTACTCACTATGCCACAGCGCTGGGCCTGCAGGCAGTAACTTAAAACACTGCACCACAATGCTGGCTCCTCTGCTGGCTCTTGTGGTGGGGGGATGGGTCCCTGCTGCTCATAACATACAACAGGGGCCTGGGAAGCTGTGGCTCCTACTGTGCCCGCCCCAACACCTTGTACATCTGTGGGTGTTGATAACTTGGCCTGCTCCTGAGCTCCTCTCCCTGCTGCAAGGTTTTGGTGCCTGGCAGTTGCAGGCTTCTAGCCTCCTGTGATGTGTGATCAGAAGGCTGGCTGAGCCTCCAGAGAAGAGGGGCTGCTCGTTCAGGGGCTTCAGGCACCCCTGTCTGCAGTGTCCTCTCCCTGGGGACACTGGGCCCCCCCCAGGACCCCAGGTGAGCTTATGAGCCTTGCTGATGTAGAGGGGTTCTGCAAGAAAAACGGTGCCACCTCAGCCTTAAAGGTGAGTCCTAGGTCTCCCTGGGCTCTGGCTCTGGTCTCCTGGTGATGTCCATGCCTCTGGGGTCAGAGAAGGCTGTGGGCAGGACCGGGAGTGGGGAGTGGAGAGTGGGGAGGTGCAGACCCTGCTCCTACGTGTGCTGTACACTGCTTGGGTGACCACAGGCAAATTCTGTCCCTTTCTTGGGGCTGCAACTTGACCTTGGAGGCCCTCACCACGGTGACCATGGCTGACCCAGTGTGTGGCACCTCAGGCCATGCTTGTGTTGCACCTCAGGGACTCTGCTCCTCCCCCTTGGTTTTGGGCAGAGCACTTTCATCCAACGGCTGTTTTTTTTTTTTTTCTCCTGAATTTCCAGTGTGGAAACGCCTGTAGACTTCATGTGCTATGTGGGTGATGGGGCTATGGGGATGAACTGCCTTGGTTGCAAGGGGAATGGAAAGGGCTGGATAAGCTGGGGGAGGGGGAGGAATGCCACGTGAGAGAAAGTGAGGGATTTCTCCCAGGAAGACAAGGCTGAGTGCTTACCTGGTCAGTCCTCTTCTCTTGCATGAAAGGGAGAACAGCGGAGGGAGGCTGAGGCTTGGGAGGCAGGTGCTGGGTGTATTTGGAAGAGGCAGCTCTGCAGTGTGCAGACTTAGAGGAAGGTAGTGCAAGAGTGCAAGAGTAGTGGATCTTTCTTTTTTTTTTTTTTTTGAGGTGGGGAGGGCATTGTAAAGAAACTGAGGCACTGGCCGGCGCCGTGGCTCAACAGGCTAATCCTCCGCCTTGCGGCGCCGGCACACCGGGTTCTAGTCCCGGTCGGGGCTCCGGATCCTGTCCCGGTTGCCCCTCTTCCAGGCCAGCCCTCTGCTGTGGCCCAGGAGTGCAGTGGAGGATGGCCCAAGTGCTTGGGCCCTGCACCCCATGGGAGACCAGGAGAAGCACCTGGCTCCTGGCTCCTGCCATCGGATGAGCGCAGTGCGCCGGCCGCAGCGCGCCGACCGCGGCGGCCATTGGAGGGTGAACCAACGGCAAAGGAAGACCTTTCTCTCTGTCTCTCTCACTGTCCACTCTGTCAAAAATTAAAAAAAAAAAAAAAAAAAGAAACTGAGGCACTGAGGCACAGGGGTAGGGATCTGGCACATCATCTGTTAAGATGCTGCTGAGGACCAGTGGGCTGGCAGGTTAAGCCCCCACTTGCAGTGTTGGCATCCCGTATTGGAGTGCTGGTTCGAGTCCCGGCTGCTCTGCTTATGATGCAGCTCCCTGCTAATGTGCCAGGGAAAGCAGCAGAAGATGGCCCAGTCCTGGTAGCCTCAGAGGTGGGAGTTACCTCTCTCTTTCTTTGTAAGGAAGGAGTGTTATCTGTAACCTACAGGCCAGTGCTTTCTTTTGGGCTTCCAAGCACCAATTTTTCCCCTTTTTTGGTTATAGAACAGCAGGGTTGAGATTTCCAGTGGCCTGTTCAGAGATTTGTACAGTTTTTAAGTGTTAGGGTTACACTGAGTCTAGCACACTGTGTGAACCCGCAAGTCCGTAGTCTCCCCTTCTTAGTGCCTTTGGAAGGTCACGGGCAGATACAGGCCCTGTCTTGTAGGTGTGCTGCCGCATTCCAGGCCCTTACTGCCTGCTGGGAGTTGTACACCCGGCTGTGCTGTGGTGAGGCCACGTGGGTGGTAGTAGTCACCTCTATGTGGTTAGTAGAGTTTGCTGCCCTAACTACTTTTTAAAAAAAAGATTTATTTGAAAGGCAGAGCAAGAGAGAGATTTTCTATCCATTGATTCACTCCCCAAGTGGCTGGGACAGCCAGGTATGGGCCAGGCCATGAGTGCAGGGGCCCAAAGACTTGGGCCATCTTCTGCCTTTTTAGGTACACTAGAAGGGAGCTGGATCAGAGGCAGAACAGCAGGGACTCAAACTGGCTCTCTGATGTGGGATGCTGGCACCACGGCGGCAACTTAACTGGCCGTACCACCACGCTGGCCACTGCCGGCCACTTTAGATGACATGCCTGTGCCCGGTGCTTCTGTCCCTGGCACACAGTGGGGCATGGTGACTGCTGAATATTCAGAAGAGGTGGGGCCATCGCCTCTGGCCCTCTGGAGGTTGTGAGTTTTCGTCCAGGCGTTCATCCCCTGGCCTGAGCTGCTAACGGCCAAGTTTGTTCTTCCGTGTCCGAGGTTCTCCTGGCTGGCGCGTGGGAACCTGTATCCTGTCCAGGCAGGATGCAGAGTGACAGCTCTGGTGATGAGATTCCATTGCAGCTCCTCTGTTTCCAGAAGACAAAGCCGAGTTGTGTCCTGGTCGGGAGAGGTGGGAGAAGGCCCCTTGTGGGCCGGCAGGTCCTGAGCGAGGTGACGGGCCAGGGTGGCATTTGAGAGCCAAAGTTCATTTCCAGCCTTCTGAAAAAGAAAACAAATCACAAACAAAGAAAACACTGTCTTGCAGCCTTAGGGGGAGAAATAAAGGAAATGTTGTCAGTCTTGTCGCTCCAGCTACAGACAGCAACTCATTCTATCAGCCTGGTTAATTTAGCAGATTAGACCGCTTGTTAAAGTGGCCAGGTTTACAAAATGTCCAGCAGGGACCGCACATTCTCTGCCTGTGATCTGGGCTTCTCCTCCACCCCTCAAACCCCCCACTCCTGGCCTTGGAGTCGTCCTGTGGGAGGAGCTTGAGGCAAGAGGAGGGTGAGGCTGGGCTCTGGCACAGCCCTGGGGTCCTGGAGGAGGATCCCTCCCCCAACTGTCTCCTTTTGAAGAGTTCTTAAAACACTTGGCAGCCGCATCGCACGCATGGGGTCCCGAGCTGCTCCGTGCTGTGGGGCTGATGCCCTTGGTTTCTGGGTTAGGGCAGGGACACTGGAGGTCACTGCCTGGCCTCCTGTGCCCTCCCTTACCTCTTAGCTTTGTCTCCGGGGCCCTTTGAAGCGGGGCCGCCCAGCCGGCCTGCCCTGGCTGAAAGCAGCAATTTTAGGCGAGTCTCTACTTGGCCCTTCTGTGGGTCTACCTGTTCTGGGTGCTCACCAGCTGCCGCTGGCGACCCAGAAAGGGTGCCGGAGAGTGTGGGCCCAGCCCAGCCCAGGCCTGGGTGGCACCCTCTTTGCCTCTTCCCACTCAGCCCGGATCAAAGGCGCCTCCCGAGGGAGCAGGGAACTACCTCTCAGTAAACAGCCGGGTCTCTCAGCTTTTGAAGAGCTGAGCCCTGGGCCTGGAGGAATGCAGAACGTTTCATTTTAGGGGTGGACTTGGGTTTCCACTGCTTTCGGAATTTGCAAATTTGAAGCAAATGCCCTCATTTAGCAGCAGGCAGGCTGGGCAGTAAACCGGTGCTGTTTACGGGCGTTTATGGCAGTCACAGGTATTTGTGGAGAGGGGGACCACAGCAGGTTCGGGAAAAGATAAGAGGGTTTATGGTTAGGTGGGTTGTACAAGGACCCCAGCCAGGTCTCCGGTGCAGGGCTGTTGTTAGGTGGGCTTCATAAAAAGCATTGTCACCTCCTGCCCCCCTCCCCAGGAGGTGTCTCCTTCAGGCAGACAAAGGGGTGTGGGATGGTGTTGATCCCCAGGGGCCTTGCTAAGGGCTGGGGCCTTGCTGGGCTGCGGAGGTATCAGGTTTCCAGTGAACCCTTCCTTCTCCTGCTCCCGGCACTTGAAAGGCTCGTTAACTGTGCTTTATATGTGTAGCAAGTTGGCTGAGAGGTCCCGCTCGCTTCCAGCCAGTTTTGCAAGGAAGGATCTCGGGAAACCTGTTTTCCTTTTGTTGTTGTTTCTGGAAGTAGGATCTGTGAAGGTGCAATTGGAGAAAGACCGTGATTTCAGGCATCGACCAAACAAGTGCTATTTGCCTTTGATGGGGCAGTTTAGGAGGGTCTGCCCGAGGCCTGGCTGCCCTCCTGCCATGGCTCCTCTGCCCCCAGGGAAACTGAGAAATCTATGCAGGACTGGGAGACGTTAGTTCACATCTCTGAGCCTCTTTTGTCAGATGGAGATAATAGCAATCTCATTAGAGTTCCTGTGAGGCTTAAGCAAGATAGTACTGTGTTTTCTTCACTCTAAAATGCTCTTTTCACATCTCTGAAATTGGGATGTCGCCTGTGGTCTTAGATAGCATTGTGTCTTAGTGTAACTGGAACCGGTTTTCCTTTTAGTGCACATACATCTTACACTCAGTGCCAGCTTCCTGTGAATGCACACCCTGGGAGGCAGCAGGCTCAAGCACTTGGGTCCCTGCCACCCACACAGGAGAGTGGGATGGAGTTCTGGGCTCCTGGCTTCGACCTGGCCCAGCCCTGGCTGATGTGGGCATTTGGGGAATGAACCAATGGATGGAAGATCCCTCTCTGTCTCCCTGCCTTTTAAGTTGAATGAAAAGGAATAGATTTTAAAAATTAAAAATCAGTGCCTTCTTCAAAATTCAGTTTATGTGAAAGACTTAGTCTGTGGTCTAGGATTGCTCGATGAAAGATGGTTGTAATGGTGATGAGAGTAATTTACAGGGCTGTTTTTGCTTCAAGTTTTTCAAAAACTTGAAATTATATTATTTTTGGAAGTCATCCCACAGGAACAGTTTAATCCTGACTGTGCTGTTTTCCTGTTAGTGTGGCATATGAAGAACAAATGATGCTTAAGGCATAAGGCATCTTGCTAAATATTGCTTGTGGATGGTGGTGGTGGGGATTTCAAGTCCTCGGCAAGCAAGAGATGTCCAGCAGAGGAGGTCCCCAAGAAGACAAACATTGTATTATAGGAAGAGGAAAAGGACTCTCTGATGGCAGAGTCTCCATTTAAAGAGGCCGAACCAGGGGCTGGTGCTATGGCAGAGCAGGTAAAGCCGCTGCCTGCAATTCTGGCTTCCCATATGGGTGCCGGTTCCAGTCCTGGCTGCTCCACTTCCGATCCAGCTCTCTGCTGTGGCCTGGGAAAGCAGTAGAAGATGGCCCAAGTCCTTGGGCCCCTGCACCTGTGTGGGAAAACCTGGAGGAAGCTCCTGGCTCCTGGCTTCAGATCAGCGCAGCTTCGTCCTTCGCGACCAACCAGGGAGTGAACCACGGATGGAAGACCTCTCTCTCTCGTCTCCCCTGTCTCTCCTTCTCTCTGTGTAACTCTAACTTTCAAATGAATGAATGAATGAATGAATAAATAAATCTTTTTTTTTTTTTTAAAAAGGCCGAACCAGGTGAGAATTTAGCCCAGCAGGTAAGATTCCTGTGTTGCATGTCGGAGTCCCTCGGTTTTATACTCAGTCCCTGGGTTTTATACTCCAGCATTCCTGCTAATGCCCTGGGAGGCAGTGGTGGTGTCTCACGTAGTTGGGTTCCTGGTACATGGTGCAAAAGACCATTCCTGCCTCTTGGCTTTGGCCCAGCCCCAGCCATTCCTCACATTGAATTCTGGGCATTTGGGGAGTGAACCAACGGAAGGAAGGCCTTTCTCTCTGTCTGTCTGTCTCCCTGACTAACTCTATCTGTCAAATAAAAAAAAAGTTTTTTACAAGGCAGAGCTGTTCCTGGGGGGGACAGAGGAGTGGCTTGACTGTTAGGCACATGGGGAGGGCAGGGGAGGAACCTGAGCCAGCCAGGTGGCACACACAGGGGAGGGTGATTCCTCCTGCAGGCAGCATAGTTGTGTGGGTTGATCCTAACTCTGGGAGATGCTGGTGCCCCTCACTCTGTTTTGTGGTATTCAGCCATTGCTGAATGGCACCTTTCCCTGCTCAGGACACAGGTAGCCCAAAGGCCAGGGGATTCTTAATTGGGTTGAGCTCTGTCTTGTTTCTTGGTGGGCTGGGTTGGCTGTGGGGTTGGGGTTTCAATGTGGATGAAAAGATCTGTCCCTTCTATATGGTGGAGTCACTTCTGTACCTCGTAGGGGATCAGCACACAGGCTTTCAGTGTTGTCACTGAGAATTTTAACCCACAGCAGGTGCACCCAGGTAGGAAAGGAACAGAGGAATGGATCATCTAAAAGCAAGATCTCAAGGGCTGACGCCGTGGCTTATTTGGTAAATCCTCTGCCTGCGGTGCCGGTATCCCATATGGGTGCTGGGTTCTAGTCCCGGTTGCTCCTCTTCCAATCCAGCTCTCTGCTGTGGCCCAGGAGTGCAGTGGAGGATGGCCCAAGTGTTTGGGCCCTGCACCCGCATGGGAGACCAGGAGGAAGCTCCTGGCTTCGGATTGGAGTAGCTCCGGCCATAGCAACCATTTGGGGGGGGTGAACCAACGGAAGGAAAATCTTTCTCTGTCTCTCTCTCTCTCTCTCACTGGCTAACTCTATCTGTCAAATAAAAAAATTTTTTTTTAAATTAAAAAAATAGGCCGGCGCCGTGGCTCAACAGGCTAATCCTCCGCCTTGCGGCGCCGGCACACCAGGTTCTAGTCCCGGTTGGGGCTCCGGATTCTGTCCCGGTTGCCCCTCTTCCAGGCCAGCTCTCTTCTGTGGCCCGGGAGTGCAGTGGAGGATGGCCCAAGTGCTTGGGCCCTGCACCCCATGGGAGACCAGGAGAAGCACCTGGCTCCTGCCATCGGACTAGCGCGGTGCGCCGGCCGCAGCGCGCCATCTGCGGCGGCCATTGGAGGGTGAACCAATGGCAAAGGAAGACCTTTCTCTCTGTCTCTCGCTCTCACTGTCCACTCTGCCTGTCAAAAATTTAAAAAATAAAATAAAAAAAAAATTAAAAAAATAAAAAGGCAAGCTGTCGCATCCCAGGGCCCAGGAGTGGGAGATGCAGGCCCTCTACGAAGTGGGTGCTTTAGAGAAGAATGAGGCATTGTGGCGGATGTGCTTTGGACAGTCAGGAAGAACTACACTGAGGTGTTGGAAAGGGTGTCTGCTCTCCGCAAAGCCTTTGATAATGCACACTGATAAGGGTGCTTTTGATGATTGACAGCTGGGGAGCTCACTGACCCTGGGAAGTTTTCTCCTTCTGGGGAAAGTTGTCTCAGTGAACAACTGTCTTCCCCCTGGGTGGGTTCCAGGACTCCCCACAGGTACGCAGACCCAAGTCCCCCATAGGAAAGGATGGCATAGCTTTTGCATAAACCCCTTGTGCGCACACCTTAATCTCTAGATCACTCAGTGTTTAACACAAGCGTCGTGTGAATACTTGTTATACTGTATTGTTTAGGGAATAACGACAAGAAAAAAGTATGCACATTTTTAGTGCGGATACAGTTTTTTAAAATGAGAGAGAGAGGGGGAGAGAGAGTGATATTCCATCTGCTGGTTCACTCTCCAAATGGCCACAACAGGCCAAAGCCAGGAGCCTGGAGCTCCATCCGAGACTCCCATGTGAATGGCAGGAACCCACCCAAGCACTTGAGCCGTCTTCTACTACTTTCCAGGGGCATTAACAGGGAGCTGGATTTGAAATGGAGCAGCTGGAACTCAAACTGGCTCGCACAGCATGCTGGCGTCACAGGCACAACACCAGCCCTGGATACAATTTTTTTTTTTAAGCACGTTTTTCTCTCCATGATTGGTTGAGTGCACGGATGCACAACCTGCAGGTATGTAAGCCAACTGTACCGTACAGCCCCTGTTATATCGAAGGCGCTGGCAGGTAGATGCCCACGGGTCCTCTGTCAACTGAGTTCAGCCAGTCTCCTAGTTGAGGTCTGATGCCCCCTGATTTATTGGCATCCGTGACCAGGAAATCCTAGAGAGAACCTGTGTGGACTTGCTGGCTCTCCTGCCAGCCCTGGGAGAGGTGTTGATCAGGCTGACAGCCCAGCACAGCCCCCTGAGCCCACCCCCACCCCTACTGGAAATCAATTAGTTAAAAGTTGCTCTTAGACTCCTGACAAATTGCTTTAAGTTTTTGCTGCCAAAGAGAACTCTGAAAACGGTGCAAATTGGGTTATTTACACTGTCTCTGTTTTTGCTGCTCCCACCAAGTTGGTGAAGGAGGGCCAGGATCCAAGTGAGCTTTTCAGGTTCTCAGTGGCTGAGTCCAGCAAGTCTCTGGCCTCAGGTGAGGTGGAGGTAGGGGTAGGCAGGTCGCCCAGGAAGTGCCATTGAGTGCAGGATGTGAGATGACCCACACCAGGCCTTTGAGGTCCCTGAGACCAGCCCCTTCGGATCAAAGAAATACCTTTTGTGTTTCCGCTTACTTTCTTCTGCCTTGGAGCCAGAGTCATAAAGAGGTGGGGATGGGAGGGCCTGCACCTGGTTGCCAGGGGTGGTGGGCGGAGTGGGGGACAGCAGGGGGTGGCCGCTCTGCACTTCCTGCAGTCAGCTCCTGCTGCCCTGGGCACCTGGGCCTCTGCTGTGCTGCCTCAGATCCCGGGCCCTGCCTGAGCTGGGCTAGAAGCTGGTGAAACCGGCCACACAAAGACGGATTTCACTCCAGGCTAAGTGTTTTGTTGCTGAATCATTTGCATTCATTAAAAGTAGTGTGGGGTGAGTGATATTTAAGGCAGCACTAAGGGTTTGCTGGAGACTGCTGGAGGCTGCTGCCTTCGAATCTCATTAAGAATTCTGGGGCCGGGGAGGGGACGGGTGCAGCTCATTCAAGCTTACTTAACTTCTGACTGCTTTGGGCATAGGCCAGCTCCTAAAATATGAAAAATGTTTGCCCAGCAGCCCCCAGAGCTTGGCCAGACTGCCCCGGCCAAAGAAAACACACTTACAATTCATTATTTAGCCGCCTCCTGTGCGCTTGCTCGTGTTTCTTCCTCTCCTGGGAACTGGCTGAGTTGGGGGCACCAGGTGGGGGGCAGGAAGGCTCCTACAACCTTTTAAAGGGAAGCGACGTCTACAGCAAGTGCTCTGCTCCCTCCGCCTCCCTCTCCCAGTCTGTTCATCCATTCCCTGCCGCTGCACCTCACTTGCCTCGGTTCTGATGCTTGCCCATTTTAAACAGTGCCACCGCAGGCACCCTTGTACCTGCTCTGCCCTTGCGCCTGGACGTCTGACATCCCTGGAAGGGGAGTTACTCTGCCAAAGAGAATGAACACATCAAAATCGTGTACGTGATTCTGTACTGATGCTATTTTTATGGGGAGGGAGTTCAGAGCTTTCATCAGCTCCTTAACAGCTCTATAGCTCAAAAGTTCCCAAACTACTGCTGTGCAGTGGGCCCGTGAAAGTCAGCTGGGACGTGTGTGAACGCTGGGAGACGCGGGGTGGCCAGGCGAGTCGTCATCCGAACACCCCAGCCCTGTGACTAATAACGGTGCCAGGGCACTCAGCACCAGCCAAGGCCGTGGGCTCGCCCAGCGCCCGCCAGAGGTCTGATATTCTGAGCTCTGGGATCAGGCCAGTCAGTATCTCTTCCGCACCACTTGAAACTGGGTTTCCTGCTCCTCTATTTTCTACTCTCAGGTGTGTTCTTTTCGTAGCCCCCAACCAGACGATGTGCCTTGCGGCATGGTGTCAGGGTCTTGTCCTCTGTCTCCCATGACACCTTGCCTGCCCTACATGCTCAGTGGCTGCTCCTTAGCTTCTCCCAACTCCGCTTCTTCATCTGGAGGTTGAATGTGATGATTGGCACCCCACCGAGTGATGGCTAAGATGAGGGTCTAGTGGGGTGTTTTGGGGAAGGGGTGTTGGAGCATTGCCATTGTGGGAGGGGAGCCTCAGAAGCAATCACTCTGGGCCCCCCCGACTCCTTGGGATCCCTTCAGGCACACCGAGCTCTCTAGAGCAGGTTCATTCCAGGCTGCATTTGTTACTGTCCCCTTCCTTGCTCTCAAACCTGTTTCCTCCCCTTCGCTCCTGTTGTCCTAGGCTTTGTTCAATGTCTGTCATTCCTTCCTTGGAACCCTGCTGGAAAAAGGAAGTGGCTTTTCCTCCCTTAAACATATAAAGAAAACATGTATTCAGGCCAGCACTGTGGCACAGCAGGTTAAAGCCCTGGCCTGCAGTGCCAGCATCCCATAGGGGCGCTGGTTCGAGTCCTGGCTGCTCCACTTCCGATCCAGCTCTCTGCTAATGCACCTGGGAAAGCAGTAGAAGATGGCCCAAGTGTTTGAGCCCCTGCATCCGCGCGGGAGACCTGGAAGAAGCTCCTGGCTCCTGGCTTCGAATCGGCATAGCTCAGCCACTGCAGCTGTCTGGGGGAGTGAAGCAGCAGATGGAAGACCTCTTTGTCTCTGCCTCTCTATAACTCTGCCTTTCAAATAAATAAATAAAAATCTTCAAAAAAAAAACCACAAAATTTTTAAAAAGATTTATTTGAGAGGTAGAGTTACAGAGGGAGAAACAGAGAAGGCTTCCATCTGCTGATTCACTCCCCAAATGGCCACAGTGGACAGAGCTGGGGCCATGTGAAGTCAGGAGCTTCCTCCGGGTCTCTCACATGGGTGCAGGGGCTCAGACACTTGGGCCATCCTCTACTGCTTTCTCAGGCCATAGCAGAGAGCTGGATCAGAAGAGGAAGAGCCAGGCCATGAACCAGTGTCCATATGGGATGCTGGTGCTACAGCTCACTGCTCCACAGTGCTGGCTCCTTATTTATTTTTTTTTTTTAAAGATGTATTTATTTATTTGAAGGAGAGAGTGAAATCTTCCATTTGCTGGTTTACTCCCCAAATGGCTGCAACAGCCTCAGCTGGGCCAAGCTGAAACCAGCAATCAGGAGCTTCACCTGGGTCTCTACTGTGGGTGGCAGGGGTCCAAGCACTTGGGCCGTCTTCTGCTGCTGTTCCCAGGCCATTAGCAGGGAGCTGGGTTGGAAGTGGAGCAACCGGGTCATGAACCAGCACCCATATGGAATGGAGGCATTGCAGATAGCAGCTTTACCCACTATGCCACAAGGCCAACCTCTCAAATTCTTTTTTTTAAAAAAATATTTATTTACTTGAAAGGCAGAGTTGCAGAGAGAGAGAGAGGGAGATGAAAAGACACAGAGAGAGGTCTTCCATCTGTTGGTTCACTCCCTAAATTGCCACAATATCTATAACTGAGCCATGCCAGAGGCTCCCGTCTCCCACATGGTTGCAGAGGCCTAGAGATTTGGCCATCTGCTGCTGCTTTCTCAGGTGCATTAGCAGGGAGCTGAATTGGAAGTGAAGCAGCCAGGACTCGAACTGGCATCCATAAGGGATGCTAGCATTGTCGGCGGTGGCTTTAACCCTGGGCCACAATTCTGGCGCTTCTGCAAATAAGCTCTTTTTTTGTTGTTGTTAAAGATTTATTTATTTGAAAGGCAGGGTTACAGAGAGGCAGAGAGAGGTCTTCCACCTGCTGGTTCACTCCCCAAATGGCTGCATCAGTTGAAGCTGGGCTGATCCAAAGTCAGGAGGCTGGAGCTTCTTCTGGTTCTTCCACGTGAGTGCAAGGGCCCGAGGACGTGGGCCATCTTCGGCTGCTTTCCCAGGCCACAGCAGAGAGCTGGATGGGAAAAGGAACAGCTGGGCCCCGAACCAGCGCCCATATAGGATGCTGGCACTGCAAGTGGTGGCTTCACCCACTATGGCACAGTGCCAGCCCCTGAAAATAAACTTTTAAAAATAAATAATTATGCTGTGGCCCGGGAGTGCAGTGGAGGATGGCCCAAGTGCTTGGGCCCTGCACCCCATGGGAGACCAGGAGAAGCAACCTGGCTCCTGCGATCGGATCAGCGTGGTGCGCCAGCTGCAGCGCACTGGCCGTGGGGGCCATTGGAGGGTGAACCAACGGCAAAGGAAGACCTTTCTCTCTGTCTGTCTCTCTCACTGTCCACTCTGCCTGTCAAAAATAAAAATAAAAAAAATTAGAAAAATAGACTCAAATTTTCTTTTTTTAAAAAAGATTTATTTATTTATTTGAAAGGCAGAGTTACGGAGAGGGAGAGACAGAGAAATCTTCTATCTGCTGGTTCACTCCCTAAATGGCTGTAACAGTCAGAGCTAAGCCGATCTAAAGCCAGGAACCAGGAGTTTCTTCCAGGTCTCTGTGTGAGTACAGAGGCCCAATACTTGGTCCATCTTCTGCTTTCCCAGGCCATAAGGAGAGAGCTGGGTCAGAAGAGGAGCAGCCAGGACATGAACCAGCACCCATATAAGATGCCTGCGCCATAGACGGAGGCTCAGCCTGCGATGCCACAGCACCAGACCCAAAACTAATAAATTTAGAGTAAGGAAAATACAGAATTGATGAATCATTTAGAATCCAGTACTAAAAAAAAAAAAGCATATAGAAGAAACGAAACTTTGGCAAATCTAGTCGAGAAGGGGCTGTTGTCCTGTGGTGCCAGCATCCCATAGGAGCACCAATTTGGCTTCTGGCTGTTCCACTTCCGATCCAGCTCCCTGCTAATGCGCATGGGAAGGCAGTGGAAGATGGCCCGTGTTTGGGCCTCTGCACCCATGTGATGGCCTTCATGTTCTTTACAGATAAAATAGGTTTTTAAATAGTAAACATAGCTAGCAACTGGAAAACCACTACCATCAATAAGAGAATAGTCATTTAGCCAGATACAAACGTGCACAAAACCCTGAAGGTTTGCCATGTGTTGGCAAGTAACTGTTGAGAAAAATGCTAAGGGGTGCTGGCGCTGTGACGTAGTGGGTAAGGCTGCTGCCTGCAGTGCCAGCATCCCATATGGGCACTATTTCGAGTCCCAGCTGCTCCAGTTCTGATCCAGCTCTCTGCTATGGCCTGGGAAGGACCTCCTGGCTTCTGGCTTTGGATCAGTGCAGCTCCGGCCGTTGTGGCCAGTTGGGGAGTGAACCAGCGGAGGGAGGACCTCTTTGCCTCTCTGCCTCTCCTTCTCTCTCTAATTATGACTTTCAAGTAAATAAATATTTTATTTTTAAAATTTATTTGACAGAGTTAGAGAGAGAAAGATCTTCCTTCCGTTGTTTCACCCCCCAAATGGCCGTTATAGCCAGCACTGCACCAATCCGGAGCCGGGAGCTAGGTGTTTCCTCCTGGTCTCCCATGCGGGTGCAGGGACCAAACACTTGGGCCATCCTCCACTGCCTTCCCCGGCCGCAGCAGAGAGCTGGACTGGAAGAGGAGCAACCAGGACTAGAACTCAGCGCCCCTAAGAGATGCCAGCGCCGCAGGCGGAGGATTAACCAAGTGAGCAGTGGCGCCGGCCCCCAAATAAATAAATCTTAAAAAAAGAAAAAAAAGAAAAATGCCATGGAAGCATTCATCCCCTTACACACACAGAATTGCCTGCACCCAGCGTAAGGCAGTATAATGGGAACCGTTGGTCGAAGGAGCCAGTGTGTGTCTCTCTGCTCCCTTCTGAGTCTGAAGCCAGTTGAGAGGGTTTAGGAGGAGAGAGCAGGAGAAAAGCAGGTGGAGATCAGACCATCACCTGGATGAGTGGTGAAGTCTGCAGAGGACCCATTTGTCCTGTTCATCCTTGAACTTGGCAGATTTGCCCCTCGCCATAGCAGTGCTCGGGGGGTGTGGGCCACCTGTGTAAAACGTGTCCCATGTGCCTGTGGGGAGGGGATGGGTCAGAGCCACTCGTACCCAGTCAGACGTCACCTCTCCCTGGGGCTCAGAGAGGGAGGTGAGACCTAAGGCACTCTGCAATGGGAGGAGTTACTTTCCTTAGCACTTCCTCCTTTGCCCTCTGCACTGACAGCCCATAACCTTTGAAGGCCTTGGGGGTGTGGCTCCCTGCCAGGGCAGGGGCTCAGCTGTCAGCCCCCGCCCCCCTTCACTGCCCACACTTCCTGTGGTGGGTCCTTCCAGCACACCTGGAGAGCACAGCAGGTTCTCCCCAGAGGCTCTCCTGGGATCAAAGCAGGACAGTATTGCAATTAATTCCACAGCGACTCTGCACCCAAGTGAAAATTCACTCTTATTTTCCAGCCCAAATCATGTTTCTTTTTCTTCATTAAAAAAAAAAAAAAGATTTATTTTTATTTGAAAGAAGAGAGACAGACAGACAGAAGAGATCTTCCATCTGCTACTTCACTCCACAAATGGCTGCAATAGCTGAGGCTGGGCCAGGCTGAAACCAGGAGCCTGGGACTCCATCCGGGTCTCCTACATGGATGGCAAGGGCCCAAGTACTTGGGCCATCTTCCGCTGCTTTCCCTGATGTATTAGCAGGGAGCTGGATTGGAAATGTAGCAGCTGGGATTTGAACTGTTGCCCATATGGGATTCAGGCATCAGAGGCAAAGGCTTAACCCTGCTGTACCACAGTGCTGGCCCCTTCTTCGTTTTCTTCAGAGAAGTTAATAAAGATTGAGAACAGGAACCCTCTTTGTCTTGCTGAGTGCTGTACTCAGCATTGACAAGTTTGTGATGCATAGTAAGCATTCAGTAATTTAATGATCATTCTGGGATGATGCAATGTGTATAGCAGAAAAGATTTATTTTCCTGATTTTATGGATTACAGATTAATAAGAAAAATGTAATAGTAAAATTACGGAAAAAACAGGCAACAAAATTGGATAGAAAATAGTAAGAAATTTAGCTAACCAGTAAACATGCACGATAACTTTGTCTTATTAAGGAAAAACTGGGGCTGGCACTATGGCTTAGTGGGTAAAGCCTCCGCGTGCTATGCCGGCATCCCATATGGACACCAGTTCGAAACCCAGCTGCTCCACTTCGGTCCAGCTCTCTGTTATGGCCTAGGAAAGCAGTGGAAGATGGCCCAAATTCTTGGGCCCTGCACCCACGTGGGAGACCCGGAAGAAGCTCCTGGCTTCAGATTGGTGTAGCTCCAGCCATTGTGGCCAATTGGGGAATGAACTAGCGGATGGAAGACCTCTCTCTCCTCTCTCTGCCTCTCCCCCCTCTCTGTGTAACTGACTTTCAAATAAATAAATAAATCTTTAAAAAAAAAAAGAGAAACTAAGTGAGGGTCAGTGTTGTCTGTGATGCAGCAGATTAAGCCACCACCTGCGATGCCTGCATTCCATATGAGCACTGGTTCGAGTCCATCCCTGGGGACTCTGGGCCCTGTCACCCACTTGGGAGACACGGATGGAGTTTCAGGCTCCTGGCTTTGGCCTGGCCCAGCTCAGGCTGTTTTGGCCGTTTAGGGAGTGAACCCACAGATGAAGATCTCCTTCTGTCTCTCCCTTTTTCTCTGTAACTCTGGCTTTCAAACAAACAAACAAATAAATAAAAGGACGAACTAAGTGTCTCAATTAAAATGTAAATTGAAACAAAGCATTTTTTAAAGATTTTTTTAAAAAAGATTTATTTGAAAGGCAGAGTTCAGAGAGGCAGAGCAAGCAAGAGAGAGAGAGAGAGAGAGAGAGAGAGAGAGAGAAAGAGAGGTCTTCACCTGCTGTTTTACTCCCAGATGGTTGCAACGGCCAGAGCTGTGCCAATCTGAAGCCAGGAGCTTCCTCCGGGTCTCCCACATGGGTGCAGCGGCCCAAGCACTTGGGCCATCTTCCACTGCTTTCCTAGGCCATAGCAGAGAGCTGGATTGAAAGTATAGCAGCCAAGACTTAAACTGATACCCATATGGGATGTCGGCACTGCAGGCAGTGGCATAACCCACTATACCACAGTGCCTGCGCCACAAAACATTATTTTAAATCTCTCAGATTGACAGGGATATTAACCACCAGTGTTGTTAAGGAAGCATACATTGGCACAACCTTTATGAAGAATGATTTATTGCTTACCAAAAATTTGAAATTGTATTCTTTTTGGAAGTCATCCTGCAGGAACAGTTTAATCCTGACTGTGCTCAAGTGCCTATACAGACAGGTTCAATGGGAGTATTCTTCTGTAATGTCAAAGGGGCAGGGGGCGGCGCTATGGTGTAGGTGATAAAGCCGTCACTTGCAGTGCTGGCATACCATATGGTTACTGGTTTGAGTCCTGGCTTCTCCATTTCCAATCCAGCTCTCTGCTATGGCCTGGGAAAGCAGTGGAAGATGGCTCAAGTCCTTGGTCCCTGTCCCTACATGGGAGACCCAGAAGAAGCTCCAGGCTCCTGGCTTTGCATTGGTGCAGCTCCAGCTGTTGCGGCAATTTGGGAGGTGAACCAGTGAATGGAAGACCTCTCTCTCTCTTTCTCTGTCTCTCTCTACCTTCCTCTGTAACTTCACCTTTCAAATAAATAAATCTTTAAAAAACAACAACAATAACAACAAAAAACACCTGAAAACCACCTGAATGCCTACTGGTGGCATATTGGATAAGTGTATTATGAGTAATTGATGTAGTAGGATAATACAGAGTTTTTGAAGAAAAACGTGAACTGACGTGGAAAGACATTGGTGGTTAACTCTATAGCAAGCAAGCGAGGTGTGGGGCAGCAGGTGTTAGAGGATGAATTGTGTCTCCCACAAGATACCTTGAAGCCCAGAGCTTTGTGAATGTGACTTTTTTTTTGGAATTAAGGCCTTTGCAGGTGTAATCAAGTTAAGAGGAGGTCAGTAAGGTGAGTAACTATCCCACGTGGCAGGTGGTGACTGACAGGAGAGGAGCAGAGGGGCGGGTGTTTGACTCAGAGGTTATGATGCCGCTTTGGACACCACATCCGTATCTCAGTGCCTGGGTTCCCAGCTCCTCGTCTGATTCTGTGCTTCCTGGGACACAGCAGGTGATCGCTCAGGTACTTGGGTCTCTACCACCTGCCGGGGAGATCCGACTTGAGTCCCCAGCTCCTGGCTTCTGCCTGGCCCAGCACCATCTGTTGCAGGCATTTGGGGAGTGAAGCAGCAGATGGAAGATCTCTCTCACACAGAGACAGAACACCAGGGGGGATGGCCTTGTGATGACAGGCAGAGATGGGGGTGATGCAGCTGCAAGCCAAAAACTGCCACGGCTTGCCTGCAGCCCCAGGAGCTGGGAGAAAGGCACGGAACAGAGGCTCCTTCAGCCCACAGCACTTTCATTCACACTTCTGGCCTCCAGAGCTCTGCGAGAACACATTTCTGCTGGTTGAAGCCACCAGTTGTGGCCATTAGTTACAACAGCGCTCGGACATGAATGGAGCAGGTGTGGCGTTATCCCAGAGGACTTTCAGACTGCACCTGCCACTCTGCATGGCCAAGAGCTGCTTCAGTCCATTCCTGTCCTGCTGGGGACAGCCTGGGGGAGGGAGGTGTTCATGTATGTTTCGCCTCCCTCGCTGCCCTGGCCAGTCTTGTGTCCCTTCCCTTCATCGTCCTTTGCACTCTGAGCATCCATCCTGAATGACTCGGCGTTCTCTGACCATGCCTTGGCCTTGTCTTTGTGCTTCTGGCTTGTCCCGTGCACCAAGCCCTTTTCCTTCATAAAACCTTGTGTTGAAGACCCCTTCCTGCAGGATTCTTCCTTCACCCCGGTCCTCGCGTCTTGGGTTAGCACCCACGCTGGCTGGGTGATAATGCCGTAAAGCCCAGTGATATGGACAGGCCAGAGAGCTTGTGGCCAGGAGGCCTGGGAGGTGAACCCTGCATTTTCCCTGGCTGGGCCTCAGTTTTCCCGTCTGCATAATGGAGACGGCAGCAGCCCCATCACGGGGTGGGTGTCAGCGTTAATAGGACAGAGTGGTTCAAGTGCTTGGCGCGGAGCCGGGCTCCGGCGTAAGCGGCCAGTAGGTGTTAGCTATTACTGTAATTACATGTTTACCCGTCTCACTCCCCCACTAAACGGAGATCCTTAAAGGCAGTAATTGTGTGTTTTTCTGTCTCCATTCCCACTGTCTTAGAGCGGACTTGGCACATGGGAGGCTCTAAATAAATGTTTGTGGAATTAATAATGATAATTAATGTAATTGCCTTCCAGGATCCCATCTTGGGCCTTGACCCTCTGCTAGTTCCACATCGTGTAGGCTTCCTGTGGCCAAATCCCTGGGCTCCGTAAAATCACCGCGAGGCAGCTCCCACTTCCTGAGCAGTGCTTGTCCTCAGAGAGCCTAGAATCTAGTGGGGAGGGCAGGATTGTCAGCCCGGGAAGTGTTAAACAGTAGCACTGGAGGGGAGAATGGGGGTTCACAGTTACTGTAGCACATTGCTATTTCACTTTTTCTTTGTTTTCCGAATTGGTTTGAGAAAGCTGCTTTTTGTTTGGTTTTTACATACTTACCTTCATCTGCTGGAGAGATTTTGCATCTTCTGGTTCACTCGCCACATGCCCACAGCAGCCAAGGCTGGGCCAAGCTGAAGCCAGGAACTTGGAGCTCCATCCAGATCTTCCATGTGGGTGTAGGGGCCACTGCCTGCTGTCCCTCGGGGTGCAGGGTGCATTAGCAGGAAGCTGGGAAGCTGGATGAGGAGCGGAGATGCCAGGCCTGAGCTGGCACTCTGGTCCAGGGTGTTGGCGCCCAGAGCCCTGGCTTCACCTGCGCACGATGCTCTCCTCTCCCAGTCTTTTTTTTTTTTTTTTTTGATAGGCAGATTTAGACAGAGTGATACAGAGAGAAAGGTCTTCCTTTTCCGTTGGGTCATCCCCCAAGTGGCCGCTATGGCTGGTGTGCTGCGCCGATCCGAAGCCAGCAGCAATGTGCTTCCTCCTGGTCTCCCATGCGGGTACAGGGCCCAAGCACTTGGGCCATCCTCCACTGCCTTCCCGGGCCACAGCAGAGAGCTGGACTGGAAGAGGAGCAACCGGGACAGAATCTGGCGCCTCAACTGGGACTGGAACCCGGGGTGCTGGCACCACAGGCAGAGGATTAACCTATTGAGCCACAGTGCCAGCCACCTCTCCCAGTCTTAATACTGAAAGTCAGATCTGGAGGCTTCATCAGGTTCAGGTTTTTGTCTTCTTCACATGTATGTGCCTTCGTAGACCCTGACATCAGGTTGTCTCCAAAATTAGCAGGCATCAGTAATCAGCGCTGGAGCCATTATTTCATTAGGGGTTTGTAGAATGCTGTTGTCCACTTATTAGCTGGAAACTTCTGTAAAGACACCCCTCCCCCACTAACTTCCATTACCCTGAGCTGTAGCTGTTTTAGAATTGAAACCAAGTGCTTGATTCTTTGCCGGTTTTCAGAATAATCAGTCGGTGTTTAGTGTTCTGTAGAGGTGACCGGTAAGCAGCTTGCTTTTTTATTTTTTTAAAGCATCATTGTGAGCTCATAGATTTTAAAAACTTTTAGGGGCCCCTCAAAAAGTGTGTGTGGGCAGGGAGAGTGGAGCGGGTTAAGCCTTTGCGTGGGACATCTGTGTTTCGTATTGGAGCGCCTGGTTCGAGTCCGGACGACTCTGTGTGTGGAGTTCACACACACTGACTGACGTGGGAGGTTGTGGATGATGGCCGAGTACTTGGGTTCCTGTTCCCCATGTGGGAGACCTGGATGGCATTCGTGGCTCCTGGCTTTGGCCTGGCCTAGCTGTTGTCGGCACTTGTTGGGGGAACTGGTATGGGACATGGACTTCCTGGAAGCTAGTCGAATTGTTGTCACATACACCTATGCCTCCAAAATTTTAAAATCTATACAGTTTTCTTTTTGTTTTTAAGATTTATTTATTTATTTGAAAGTCAGAGTTACACAGAGAGAGGAGAGGCAGAGAGAGAGAAGTCTTCCATCTGCTGGCTCACTCCCTAACTGGCCATAATGGCTGGAGCTGCGCTGATCTGAAGCCAGGAGCTTCCTCCCATGTGGGTGCAGGGGCTGAAGGACTTGGGCCATCTTCTGCTGCTTTCCCAGGCTGTGGCAGAGAGCTGGATGGGAAGAGGAGCAACCGGGGCTCGAACCGGCGCCCATATGGGATGCCGGTGCATCAGGCTAGGGCATTAACCCGCTGCGCCACAGCGCCAGCCCCAACAGTTTTCTTTTATAACATGCGTTTTCGTGAACTTCCTGAAGACCTCTTGGAGTTGATGCATTTACCTTTCATATGCTTCCTTTGGCCAGTGAGAGCCTGTGCTGGCCCCAAACCTTCGGGTGAGACCCTGCTAGGCTTTGCTTGTTTTCTTACCTGATAGTGAAGCTCCATGATTCTCTTGCATGTTTCCTACCTGCAGTCAGCTACTGCTCCACAGAAAAAGTGTGCAATTTAAAAATACACACTGCTCAGTGAGGATAGTAGCTCTGAAGAAAAAATAACAAAAAATATGTATTTATCTGAAAGGCATAGTGACAGAGGGAGAAAGAGAGAGACCTATCTCTTTCCTGCGGGTTCACTCCCCAAATGCCTGCAATAGCTGAAGCTAGGCCAGCTGAAGCCAGGAGCCAGGACCTCCATCCCCGTTTCCCACTTGGGTGGCGGGGACCCGGTTGTTTTGGCCGTCATCCACTGCCTTCCCAGGTGTATTAGCAGGAAGCTGGGTTGGAAGTGGAGTGCCTGGAACCGAACCGGCACCTTGATTGGGGATGCGGGTGTCGCTCGTGGTTGTTACCCTGCTGGGCCACAGCAATCTCAGGGCACAGTTTTTAGAATATCGGAGCAATATTATGAAACCACTTTTCAGAAGAGAATTACTATCATTTACACACCAGCGAAGGAGGAGGACTGTGGATCTTGGCCTTCATTTGAGGGACAGAAGAGCTCGTTCTGATGTGCGCGTCATAGATAACCAGCACAGCTTAGATGACCAGCGCGTTGGCGAGCTTTCGTGTATTTATGTTGTGAACTCGTTGTTGTTTTGACCATGCTTCTATTTGAATTTTAACCGTCTTAGGATTAATCTGCGACTCAAATTACCAAGGCAGCCACTCATGTGCTGCAAATGAGTCTCCCAGTTTTTGTCATTTGCTGTTGCTAGTTGTTTGCAACTCCTGTTTTCTGTCATCAGCATTTTCCCTCCTGGGGCCCAGCCTGCCAGGCCTCTCTTAGCAGTGTATGTGTGTGTGTGTGTGGGGGGGGGGGCTTACGGGATCCGAAGTGAGGTGCTGTGGCTCTCTCCACACGTTTCTGCGTGTGTGAGCGTCACCGGGCCGTCTGCCCCGACCTGCAGTCTCTGTTCCTTTAGGCCTGACCCCCACCTCATTACAGCAGGATCTGGACCCCTCTTCACCCAGACAGGTATGTGTGCATTTTGATGGTGAGAGAGACTGAGTGCCTGCTAATCCACACCTCTGTAAAAACACCGGAGTGGGGGGTGGGGGTCCAGAGAGGGAGGTGGATCATCAGAGGTCCCTGGGGCACTCAGCAGTTACTCTTTGAACTACAGAGCCTTGTGAACCTGGGCCCTGCTGGGCAGCAGAAGGCCAGATTAAAGACCTCGGGGTCTGTCCGACGAGCACCCCTGCACCTGGGTGGCAGAGGCTGGATGAGCGTGACTGTGGGCCAGTGTGAGAGGAGTGACAGCCAAGGCGGGTGCTGGCTGGGAGGCCCTGGTTCTAGAATGCAGTTCCTTAAGGAAAAAAATCCTGAATGAAATAATGAGGGTAAATAAAGGCGCCGGGCCCAGATTCACTCTGGTGCCTTTCTCTGGGCCAGGCACCGTTCCAGACGTGCTACCTGCATTAACCTGTGAGTCCACGTTTCCGCACAGGCCTGTGAGGCTGATAACTGTTATTAGCGCCATTTCACAAATACAAAAACCCAGGTGCCAAAAGGGGAAACAAGTTGCCCAAGGTTATTATACTCTTTGGTAAGTGAGAGAATGGAATTTGGGTGTAGGCAGTTTGAGTCCAGTCTCTGAGCCCTGGATCCTGTCCCCACCCTTCCCGCACACCACATGCCACGGCCCTAAGGGTGTGCAGCTCTTTAAGTCTCCCAGGAGGTGCAGAGGCCCTGCAGGATACATGACAGGTGCTACCAGCCTGGCTTTTTTTTTTTTTTTTTGTGACAGGCAGAGTGGACAGTAAGAGAGAGACAGAGAGAAAGGTCTTCCTTTGCCGTTGGTTCACCCTCCAATGGCTGCCGCAGATGGCGCGCTGCGGCCGGCGCGCCGCGCTCATCCGATGGCAGGAGCCAGGTGCTAGGTGCTTTTCCCTGGTCTCCCATGGGGTGCAGGGCCCAAGCACTTGGGCCATCCTCCACTGCACTCCCGGGCCACAGCAGAGGGCTGGCCTGGAAGAGGGGCAACCGGGACAGAATCCGGCGCCCCGACCGGGACTAGAACCCGGTGTGCCGGCGCCGCAAGGCGGAGGATTAGCCTGTTGAGCCACGGCGCCGGACGGCTTTTTTTTTTTTTTTTTTAAATTAATATTGAGAGGCAGAGATACAGAAGGGGTGAGAGAGAGAGACCTTCCGTTGCTGGTTTACTCCCCAAATAATTGTAACAGGCAGGGCTGGATTAGGCTGAGGCTAGAGCCAGAAACTCCATCCGGGCCTCCCACATGGTTGGCAGGAACCAAAGTGCTCAGACCGGCATCTGCTGCCTCCCTGGCACAGTAGCAGGGAGCTGGATCAGAAGCGGGGAGTAGTTTGGGCTTGAACCAATATGAGATGCGGACATCTCAAACAGTGGCTTAATCCACTGTGCCAGATGCCTGTCCCTACTGGCCTGAGAGGTCTACACCCCAGGACCGGACAATGCTCAGAGCTGAGTCTAAGATGCAGGTCTGAGCGTGGCGGCCAAGCGAGTCTGGAGGGCGCCCAGATCTTGGGGTCTGGTGAACACAGGGTGTTCATCTGGACTTTTCTGGACATAGTCATGTCCTGGTGTTGGCTCCCCAAGGCAGGAGCCAGGGTGTGGGCCGACCCCGCGGATCGCAGCGTCCGAGCCTGGGCCTGGCTCTTCTGGAAGCCGTGTGCCGTGTCCTTGATTTAGCAGCAGCCTGAGTTCCCAGAGCAGCGGCGGCAGGACTGCCGGGTCAGGGCTTCTGGAAAGGTGGGGTGGAAGTTGCGCCGTTGCCTTCTTTGCCTTCTCGCTCCTGGCCTAATGGCTCGGACCATTTTTAGATGTCAGGAAGTATAACAATATGGCCCATTTCTCTCGGTGAATAATGGATGAAGCCAGGGAAGGTGCTGTACTCTTCCTGGTGAATTATTTACCAGGAGCCTCTCACTTGAGGGCGTTCCATTATAAATGCTCCAAATCTGGTGTAGACCGTGGACCCTCCCCTCTCCTCCCACCCCGGCTGCTCTCCCACCCAGTGACGCATGCCCTGACCCTGTGGCCGTGGACTGAGTCTGGAGGCTGAGGGGTGGGGAGTCGCAGGACAGACCTCCTAGTGAGTGGCCATCAGCACAGGGCCGGTGCCCACGCCGCGGGGGTGGGGAGCCTGTGGGTGTACCTGTGTCTCTGTCTCTAGGACTCTGGTGTGTGTGCTTGTTTCTCTGCCTGTTGATTCCCCCGCCCCCCCGGCAGGGTCTAGGTCCCACTGTGTCTCTCTCAGCGTCTCTCTGCCCCCTCTCCTCCGCCCGTTCTCCCTGTTGGTGTCTGTCTGTCTGTCGCTCGGTCTGTGCGACCCCTGCAGCTCCTTGTGAGACACGTGGGGACTGCCAGTTCCAGCTTTAAGTGAAGCCAGATCTCGGTGCCTCCCAGACCCTGCCTTAGAGATGGACGGAGCAGGCATAAAGTGAGCTTCGGGTCTTTGTCACTGTTTTGGCTGTTCAGTCCCGCGATTGCGTCAGCCGGTCAGGAGGGCTTTCTTCCCCAGCTGTCTGTGTGTGCCTCGCGTTTTGTAACGTTTGCCCCCAGAGTAGATTAGCCCCAGGCTGGAGGCACCTGGAATGAGCTGCGCATTCTGTGTTGCTTTCAGAAATAACTTACAAGGCACTGCTTCTGACCCCATTTCATTAGTTGTCTTTTTTTTTTTTTCATCTGTTATGGATTTGGAGATTGAAAAACTTTTCTTGCTATCTTTAGCCAGAATGCTTTTTCTAAATAGCTGACTTTTCCAAAAGAATGGCTCTTTTGTGGCTGTTTTCTTGAGAAATAAAGGAACAAATCACTAGTAATGCAGTTAAGAGAGTCAATAAAAGAATGAAATTCATCTTTGTCTCATGAGAAAGTGTATATTTTAAGCAGTAAAATGAGGTTTGTCCAAGGAGCCCAGGGACTGTCTGGGGAGCGTGGATGGTTTGCCTCTAGTCCAGCTGCTGGCCTGCCTTCCACTTCCGTCACTGTGCACCTACCCCAGGGCCGATGCCTGTCTCTCTGCTGCCAGGCTGGCCATGCGGGCCGGGGCTGGGCTCTTTTACCTCCCCGGAGTACTCGAGCTATAAGCATGGCTGCAGCTGGTGCCCACTACCAATACCTTCCCCTCCTCTCCTGTGCATTGTGATGGGCAGCGGGGAGCCGTGTCCCAGCTGAGGGAGGGCTGATGGCGTTGCTAGGTCCGTCTGCCGACAGCCACATTGGGCACTGCAGAGTCCTGTCTCCCATGTGCCTCTCCCATCCTGGAGCTGGGGGTCCGAGAATGCATGCACTTTTGCCTCCTCCAGCCAGTGACCCTCCCAGGCACCCTCCCGCCTCCTCCCTCAGTCTGGATTCCTCTCCTTGTGTTCTGGGTTAGACCTAAAAGCTGGCCTTAGAGACCTGGATGGAGCAGCCCTTTTTGAGACCCGTCCCCAGAGAGAAGGGTCGGTTTGCAGAAGCAGCTGTTGGTGGACAGGTGGAGATTCTGCTCTGGCAGGAGGAGGGGCCTTGGAGAGACGTTGGTGGCCATGGCCTGGGAGGACAGCCCGGCTGCCAGGGGGTGCCCGGGCCTCCTGCACATGTGTTCTGTGTCCCCGCGTGTGCAGCAAATGCTGCCCGCCGCCACAGGCGAGGGGCTCGTGCCTTCCACATCACGACATAGCAGAGTGATTTCCTCACATTCCCCACTCTTGGCTGCTCCGGGAAGTGGTTTGCACAGCACTTCTAAATATAAAAGCGTGGGGCAGGCTGTGTGTCTCCTACCCCTCCTGCTACCCAGCCCAATGCCAGCCTCTCCTTTTGTGCTGGGGTGGGGTGGGGGAAGAACAGGAGAAGCTGGGGTGTGTGTGGGAGTGTGTGTGTGTGTGTGTGTGTGAGAGTGTGTTGTGTCAGTGTGTATGGGTGTTGTGTGTGTGAGCAACTCTGTGAGTGTATCAGTGTATACGAGTGTGAGTGTGTTTACATGTGTAAGAGTGTAGGTGGGGGCCGGTGCTGTGGCGCAGTAGGTTAAAGCCCCAGCCTGCAGTGCCGGCATCTTATATGGGTGCTGGTTTGAGTCCTGGCTGCTCCTCTTCCAGCCCAGCACTCTGCTATGGCCTGGGAAAGCAGTGAAAGATGGCCCAAGTCCTTGGGCCCCTGCACCTGCGTGGGAGACCAGGAAGAAGCTCCTGGCTTCAGATAAGCTCAACTCCAGCCATTGTGGCCATTTGGGGAGTCACTGTCTGTGACCCCACTTTTCAAATAAATAAATAAAATCTTTTTTTAAAAAGAGTGTAGGTGTGTGTGAAGATTTGTGTCTGTGTGTGTATATGCACAACTGTATGTGTGGGTGTGTGAGTATAGGTGGGTGTGAGGGGTTGTGTCTGGGAGTGGGTGAGAGTGTATGTGTGGAGGAAGGGTGGCACCAGGCTCAAGGATTCCCAGAGAGTGGGGAAGCGTGGTGCTAGGGCCCCCAGAGCGGAGGGTGCAGACTTGGAGACTGCTTTTCAAACTGGACGGCTCGGTCAGCCACTTACTTCCTTACCAGCAGAGGGATGGACGGTACACCCAGTGGAAGGGCTGCGGGGAGAACGGGACAGAGGGCATCAGTGAGTGTCCTGCAAGCGGACACGTGGTGGGCGGAATGCAGACTGAGGAGCCCACAGGTCCTGGGCGGCCCCCGCCGCTGCCGTCTGCTGAGATGTTCTTCAGTCTGCTTTTCCTCTCTGTAAACTGAGGCCTCTTTGACCACGAAATACAGCAGTTTCTTCTTTCTTTAAGCAAATATATGTAAAAGTTTTATTTATTTATTTGGAAGTCACAGTTAGAGAGAGAAGGACAGATGGGGGAGAGAGAGGTCTTCTATCCCCTGGTTCACTCCCCAAATGGCTGCAATAGCTGGGGCTGGACCAGGCTGAAGTTAGGAGCCTGGAACTCCATCTGGGTCTCCCATGTTGGGGGGCAGGGACCCAAGTACTTGGGCCACCTCTGCTGCCTTCCCAGGCGTGTTGAGCAGGGAGCGGCTGAGACTTGAACTGGCACTCTGATAAGGGAGTTAACCCACTGTGCACAACACCAACCCCAGTGGTTCCCCCTTATCTGCAAAGGATTGGTTCCAAGCCCACTAACCCGTGCCTGGAACTGTAGATAGTACTGAACCCAAGGAGAATGGTTTTTCCTGTGTGTGCATACCCATCATAAACTTTTAAAAAGATTTATTTGTTTATTTGAAAGAGAAGGAGAGGTAGGGAGGAGAGAGATCTTCCATCCGCTGGTTCACTCCCCAGTTGGCCGTCACGGCCAGAGCTGGGCCGATCTGAAGCCAGGAGCCGGGAGCTTCCTCTGGGTCTCCCACCTGGGTGCAGGGGCCCAAGCACTTGGGTCATCTTCCACTGCTTTCCCAGGCCGTTCTCAGGGAGCTAGACCAAAAGTGGAGCAGCCAGGACTCAAACCGGCGCCCATATGGGATGCTGGCACTACAGGCCAGGGCTTTAACCCACTGTGCCACAGTGCCGGCCCCTGTGTGGGCCACCAGCCACCTATTGCTCCTGAGCACAACTTGACTCCCACGTTGTCCCATGTGGCTAGTGGCTATCCTATTGGACAGAGCAGGTCTAAGGGGTATTTTATTTGCATGTTGGTTTTTGTTTGTGAGGAAGAGAGACAGAGTGAGCTCCCATCTGCTGGTTCATTCCCCCAAATGCCCACAACTGGGCCAAGGCCAGGGCTGGGAGTCAGGTCTTCAGAGTGAGTGGCAGGGACCTGGCCACTCGGAGCCATCATCCCTGTTTTCCAGGGTGTGCATTAGCAGGACGCCATGCTCAGGAGTGAATCCGGGGTTGGCTGCAGGTGTCTTAACCGCTACACTAAATGCCTGCCGCAAGGGACAGTTTAACTTCATTTAAAGCCTGGGATGGTTTTCCTCATTGAGTGGAGTCCGGGCCACCACCACCCCACTCCCTACCCCCAGGAGTTCAGTGTTGCTGGGGCCAGGCCTGGTCAAGGTCAGGGAGTCCCGGTCTGCCTGCCACAGAGAGTCGGGCTGAGCTGTGCGGCGTGGTGGTCAGGTGTGCAGCTGTGCCCATCTGCTGGGTTGGAGCATCCCAGGAGGGAGACAGGGATAGGAAGAGAGAGTTTGGCAGGTGGGGCTCACGGAGTTTCCTGGGCCTGTCTTCAACCTAAGGCTTGGTCCAGGTGGTGGTGCCCGGCCTGTCATGTTGTTTGTCCCCTGCTCTGTAGGAGAGACTGCAGGGCCCTCCTGGGCTCCACCCTGGCGCTGTCCCCAGAGTCCCTCCCTGGTCCCTGAGAGTTAGGGAGCACACCTGGGAGTGCCTGCAGCAGCTCCCATGTCATCTGGAGTGATGAGGGCTGAACTCCCTCTCTTTCTCTCTTTTTTAATTAAAGAAGCTTGTTTAAAATATTTAGTTTTTTATTTGAAAGGCCAAGTTTACATAGAAAAAGGGAGAGACTGAGAGAGAAAGCAAGAGAGATAGCAAGCTTTTCCATCTGCTGGTTCACTCTAAGTGGCCACAATGGCCAGGACTGGGCTAGGCTGAAGTCAGGAACCAGGAACTCCATACTGATCTCCCAGGTAGATTGCCAGGGCCCAGACACTTGGGCCATCTTCTGCTGCTTTCCCAGGTGCATTAGCAGGGAGCTGGACTGGAAGTGGAGCAGCCGGGACTCCCAACTGATACCTGTATGGGATGCTGGTATCACAGGTGGCTGATTAACCTGCTGGGTCGCTGCGGCCACTGAGGTCTTTGTGGGGCTGGGCCTGAGGCTCATCTCCCAGTCTCGCACCCATCAGCTGTCAGGGTGTTCTTTCTGCAGGCCCCACCCTCAGGGGCATCTCTGGCCAGCAGCTGGCTGCTGTGTCTCTCCCTCTCTCTCTTCTGGCAAAGGATAGACACGTCCCCAGGTGGGGAGGGCTCCGTGGTTCCACTGGCAACCCTGTTCCAGCTCCTGCCTGGCACTCGCCCTTGGAAGGGATTGCCTTAGTCCCAGGACATTTCCACCCAGCGTCCACCTTCCCCTGGAATTTGTGTCTTGTTTGTTTTTTTAAGCTTCCTGAAAAACAGGTAGACTTCTGTGTATCTGCATGTAACCTGTGCATCATTTGAGTAACAGAGGGGTCTGCAGGCCGAGAGAGTCTCTGACATTGGTTTTCGGGCTGCCCACTTCCAGGTGAGAGGAAAGTTAAGTTGGACGAGGTTTTGGGTCAGATGGACGCTCGTGCGCTTCAGTTCCCCGACACGTGCTCACGAGGAAGTGTCACATTGGCACAACTCACCTGTCTGTGCCTTGAACTTGCCATGTAGCTCGGGATAAGGCCCAGAGTCACAGCAGAGGCAGAGGTTGCGGGCGCCAAGGCAGGGAGCTTTCAGTGCAAGCCTGGCACAAACCTGTGGCCGAGGCTGCGGGGGCACTCAGAGACAGAGGTGGGTCTGGGGAGACCGCCTGGGCCTGAGCTGTGGAGCGGGAGCAGTGTCGGACCCCAAGCTGTGTGCCTGTTTGCAGCCCCCACACACCTACTGTGCATAGGGGCACATTTTTTTTTTTTTTTAAAGATCTGTCTTATTTATTTGAAAGGCAAAGTGAGAAAACTTCCATCTGCTGGTTCCCTCCCCAAATGACTGCAATGGCCCAGGGCTGGGCTGGGCCAAAGCCAGGATCCAGGAACTCCATCCAGTCTCCCACATGGGTCCAGGGGCCTAGAGACTCAGGCCATCCTCCGCTGCTTTCCCAGGTGCATTAGCAGGGAGCTGGGTTAGAAGTGGAGTGGTAGGGACTGGAACCAGCGCTCACGTGGGATGCCCCCATCAGGTGACACTTCACCAGCTGCGCTATAGCACTGGCACAAGGCACACCCACTCCTGCCCTGCCCTGGCCCTGCCTCTGGAGGCCATGCAGGAGCTGTGGGGAATGGGCCCTTTGTTCTGTAACTCACTGCTGCCGATGCAGTGTTCGTTCTCGGGGACTGGCCACATGTAGGCTCTCATGTCTCTGACTTTCCAGACGTAAAGCTGCGTGGGTGGGGCAGGGATTGGCCCACACACCCTGCTTGCCAGCGGCTCTGTGAGGCCCAGAACCCCGGTCTCCCTTCCCCACATCCCTCCCACCCGCTTCACTTGGGTGCCACATGATGTGGGCCACGAGGCCCCTGCCCCCACGGTGGGCCCGGCAGAGTCCAGTTGTGGCTTTGGCCTGAGGTGGAGGCGCTGGCCTGTTCCTTTGCTTCTCCCCCCAGTCCCTGGTGATCTCATGTTTCTCTAATCCGGATGTGGGAAGCTCTCCAGATGTGCCGGTTAAATCCCAGGACAGGGAAACTCAGCAGGGCCCTGGCTCTGCTCCCTCCTGCCCTGTATGTCTGCAGAGGGCTCCTGTGTGTGAACCGGGCCCTTTGTAGATCCTGCGAGGACCGGGGTGGGCGTGGTTCTTGGATAGTGACCTCTGAACCCTCTCGTGCCCAGCTCACCATCAGACAGCCTGGGGTGCTGGTGGTCTGTGAGATGCATTGCAGAGCCCTAGGCTCGCAGCACCCCGCAGCATTTTGTGTTTCTGCTGACCTGGGTGGACTGGGAGGTGACTGGGCTTGCTGTTCATGCAAATGCCTTGTTCCTGTACCCACTGGGCTACAGGTGTGAGCAGCTGTGGGCTGCCGTGGGGGAAGTGGGGGCTCGAGAGCAGCGGGATGTGTGCCCGCTGAAGGCCAAGGATCTGCAGGGCCGGTGTTGTCCCCTGGGGAAGGAGGATGGGACAGGATGGGGAAGACTCCGGTTCCTCTCCCATGGTGGTCTTTTGAGTTTGCTGAAGGCAGAGACTTGTGCACAGGGCTGACCTCCTAAGAGCTAGGGAGCTCAGTGGCTGCTGTCTACCCAGGAGTACCTGTGGTTCTCGGGGTGGGCTGCCGTCCCTGGTGCTGTGGTCCTGGGCAGGCCTCTCCTCTGGGGGCTTGTGTGTGGTCCAGCAAGAGTCACCTAGGATTCAGGTTGTTCCCCCAACCAGAGACCTGTACCCTGGAACCAAGGATTGAGTCCTCAGTAAGTCCTGGTGTGGGGTGAATTGGCCTCGGGCCGAGGAGAGGTCACGTGACCCCACAGCACCATGCAAAATTCCCATCTTTCTGGGGGGCCTTTGGGCTGGCAGTGGCAGACTCCTCCCCTGCTCCAGAGGCGCCTGTGCCGAGGATGGAGGGAGAAGTGGATAGAATCAGCCAGTCGTGCCGGGCAGGTTCCAGGCCTGTGCAGGTCCTGGGGGTGTTTTTCCTAGAACAAAGGGACCAGCCCCTGGGAGCTCACTGAGCAGCCAGGATAGGTGCTTGGACCAACGTGGCCCAAATGACTTAGAACTGGAATACTTAGGGAAGACTTCCTGCTGCTGTCCGCAACAGTTGTGTTTACACCTGTGTATGTGTGCCCGCACACACACACACACACACACACACACACACATACATGCGTGCATATGCACACATGGTTGGCTGGGCCTGGGGCCCAGAGAACAAGGAGAGTGGGCACCAGATCAGACGCGGGCAGGGCTCGGGGACGGGAGCTGGGCTGCTGCCCACACAGCCCTTTCTCTTGGGGCTGGCGCTGGAGGCACAGTCAGGGAGAGGGTCTGGGTATAGACGGCTGTTAGGGCACCAAGGAAATGGCTTGGAAGACCCCCTGACTGGGTTCTTGCAGCTCTGGCCTTGCTGGGGTTACCATGGTGTGGGAAGAGGGCCCTGCCCACTTATCGTTGCCGAGGGGCTTCAGCGGGAAGCAGACCCACTGTGAGCTCCTGGCTCCTGTCCAGGACCCACAGCCTGGCTGGTAGGGCTGGCGTCCCCATTTCACAGCCAGGAGAAGGATGCAGCGGCCGTAGGAACATGAGCACAGCTCCCGCGCCGAGAGCTACTCGCAGAAAGGATACGTGCTTGGGGGTGGGGACCATGTGACGGGGCAGCACGTGAGAGAGGGACTAGTGTGCCTTCCCCACGTGACGGCCCTGGGCCCGGAAAGGGGGCCCCTGAAGGAAATGCCCCCCAGCCCCCCAAAGCCTTCCTCCTGCTCTGTCGCCGCTGCCCGCTGTTTCGTGCCCGTCAAGAGCCCCTCACCCCTCTCCAGAGTCTGGCAGAGCTGCAGGGACTCCTCAGTGTGCCTGAGCCCCTGCCTGACTCCCGCAAAGCGCAACAGCCCAGTGGTGGCTCCTCCAGGCCACCGTGCCCAGGGCCCCAGCGAGCATCCTCAGAGTGGCTTCTGAGCCAGTGTGGGTGCCAGGCTCCCTGGGGGCGCAGCCTCACGGCCGGGGCTGGGGACTTGGAACAGGCCTCTCCAGACATCTCAAGTCGGCCCCAGCCAAGCGCTAACCAGGACCTGCTGTGAGCCGACGTCAGGACAGAGGCCCCCGCGGGGCTGGCTTTGATGTTCCCCAGGCCCTGTCGTGGGGGCACGGGGGCTCTGAGTGGCAGTCTGGGAATGCAGCGTCTTTCACCACAGCTATGAAGCGGCCCAGCCCCCACGCCAGGAGCGGGTGCTGGAGCCTGGGGGTGGGCTGGGGTCCTTTCCCGCCGCCCCGAGGTCTGCTGGCTCTTCCCCCAGCTTGGATTTGGATTGGACCACCTGGGGCAGGTGGTCTGCAGCCCAGGGCCCCTCTCCCTCCATCCCACCCACCACCTGCTGATCCTCTTCAGACCTCTCCTTACTGCCCGGGGCTGGGAGGAGTCCTGGACCTTGGCCACGCTGGAGCTTCTGAACGTTTGTAGAATTTGAGTCCCCTGAGCAGCAAGAGACATCATCCCGCCAGCCTCTGCTGCCTTTTACTGCAGGGGAGCGTTGCATGCGGCACTTCACCCATCAGCCACCTCGGCAACGCCTGCCAGCCCGTGAGCGGGCCCAGGAAGCTGAGGCCAACAGTCTATGTTCGTGCCCCAGGCCAGATACCCCTGGGTGTGAGCTCAGGATTTGAGCCCGACCTTTGTGATTCCAAACCCTCAGCTGCTCCTCTGTGTGGGCGAGACTCCTGGCTCCCTCCCCCAGAGCTGCAGAGGCTGACCTGGGAAACAGGGTGGGAGGGGGGTTTGCCCACATTTTGAGGGCAGGCGATCTGTCTTTGGCCTTGACGAGCGTCCTGGACTTGGGTGTTGAGGGTCCCAGGGTTCTGGGGAGTCACAGGTGCAGGTCTGCTGGTCTGTGCTGTGAGCCTTGTGGGGAAGCGTGCCACACGCTGGTCCCGCCCCACACCCGCCTGCTCAGCCGCGTTCCCTGGGTGCCTTTGTGTGCCTGGCGTTGTCTCTCCTTCACTGCCTGGCTGTGGGCAGTGTAACTGCCCGCTGTCAGGTCAGATGCTTCCAGGGCTGTTTCTGGGTCCCTGGGTGGGGCTGGGAGTTGGCTCCTCTGGGCTCTGCTCCTGAACTTGGGCAGGTCCCTTCATACCTGCGGGGGCAGGGCCACACCCCTTGGAGCCCTTGGCAGTGTCTGGGTGTGGCTGGATCGTCATGTGCCCAGGGGTGCCAGACAGTGCTGCTGTGGTGGACACAGCTCAGCGAAGTGGGGAGTTGGCCTGCCCAGAGAACCATCGGTGCCCCTTGTAGAAGTAATGCCAGGAAGTTCCCTGTGTTTTAACTTTTATTTATTTTCACTATATTTGTAAGGCAGAGAGAGTGATTGATTGATTGATTTTCCCCCCTGTCTTCTGTTTCACTTCCCAGTTAACCACAACACCCAGGACTGGGCCGGACTGGGGCCACTTTCCCTCTATCCCACCCACCTGTTCTAGGAAGAGCCCAAAACTCAATCCAAGTCTCCCACATGGGTGGCAGGGACCCGAGTATTAGGGCCATGGCGTGCTGCCCCCCAGTGCGCACATTAGCAGGAAGGTGGATAGGAAGTGGAGTTAACCAGGACTTGAGCCAGGCATTATGGTGTGGGATGCGAGTGTCCTAGGTGTCATGTTAACCCTGAACCAAACACCTGACCCTTGGACTGTTCCGTGTTGGGAGACGGATCAACGCTGGGGCAGCTGCTCGTGTGGGTCCTGGCCTAGGGGACCCAAGACTTGTCTTGCCCTTGACTTCATGAGAAGATCAAGCCTAGTGCCCTAAAGAGACATACCCCGGGCCGGCACTGTGGCGCAACAGGTAACAACCTGCCGCCTGCAGCGCCTGCATCCTATGTGGGCACTGGTTTGAAACCTGGCTGCTCCACTTCAGATCCCACTGTCTGCTATGGCCTGAGAAAGCAGTGGAAGATGGTCCAAGTCCTTGGGCCCCTGCACCTGCATGGGAGACCTGGATGAAGCTCCTTGGCTCCTTAGATGAAGCGAACCCTAGGCTGGAGCCTGGACAGGGGCTCTTTGGGCTGAAATCAGTCTCAGTGGTTTGGAAGGGGCCAGGGAGGACCCGTTAGTCTCTCCTCGCTGCTCTTGCCCAGCCCGCTTGGTCATAGCAGAGCCTGCTTCTTCAGTCCCAGGTGGCATATTTCTTCTTCTGGGCGGGGAGAGTGTCCCTTTCCACGTTCAAGGCCAAGTGGCTCCAGGCCTCTGCAAGGCACCCACATGGGCGGGAAACAAAGCCCAGTGTGTTACTCCCGGCGCCGCTGTAACCCTGCCACCCACCTGCCTGGCCCCACCCTCCGCCTCCCTAACCCATCTGCTCATCAGCACTGGCTTCTCACTCCCCTCGCTTCCCACTCGCTGTAGGCACACCTGTGCTTGCAGGTCCCCCTGGTCTGTTGAGTGTTCTCCTGGCCCAGCCAGGGGTGCAGGAGAAAACTGGGAACTACTTGGTTCACCTCTCGCCTTAGCAGAGAACAGTTGGCCTTGACCATGGATGGGTTCTCTGGACTTGGGGGTGGCCCTGGCATGTCTGTGGCCACAGCGTAGGTGTGTAGAGAGTGTGGGCTTCCCCAGGGATGGAGCGGGTTCCTCTGCCTAACCCTGGGCTGCAGCTGCCTCTGTTACTGGCACCCTAGGGGTTGTATTTCCGGGATGCTCTTTGGGTCCTAGACAGCGGGGAGGGTTGCCTGCTAGTTCCCTGCTCCCCGGCCTGGCATCCAGGTCCAGGCTCTGTTCTTGGGGAGCCTCCTTGTACAGCCCACTGCCATGCTGCCCTGGGGGCTCCCCTCCACCCCCCCTCTGGCATTTACGTGACCGTAGCCCTGTCTTGGATAAATGTCCTTTGTGCCCCAAAGACTCGAGGCCCCTGAGGTGAGGGCTCAGCGGTTTTGTATCCAACAGAACACTTCATGCCATTGAGAACTTTTTCCATGGACTCTTACCAATGGCCGTATTGTGATCCTTCACACCTGCACTTACTGGATGCCTGCTGTGTACGCAGGCTCTTTCCTTCTCCTGTGCTTGGGATTTTGGCTTCTGTTAGGACAGGAGCTGCAGCCCCTCCTGACCCTGCCTCTTCTGCGTCTCCACTGCAGGTGCCCAGGCAGCCATCGTCTTCATCAAGGAGCCATCCTCCCAAGATGCACTGCAGGGACGCCGGGCACTGCTGCGCTGTGAGGTCGAGGCTCCGGCCCCAGTGCATGTGTACTGGCTGCTCAACGGGGCGCCCGTCCAGGACACCGAGCGGCGTTTCGTCCAGGACACCGAGCGGCGCTTCCCCCAGGTCAGCAGCTTGAGTTTCACTGCTGTGGACCGGCTGGAGGACTCCGGCGCATTCCAGTGCGTGGCTCGCGATAACGTCACCGGCGAGGAAGCCCGCAGCACCAACGCCTCCTTCAACATCAAATGTGAGAGCCTCGTCCCCGTCGCACCCTCCACCACTGAGCCCTGGGGTCCCCTCCTTGACCCCAGCTTCTCCCAGGTCCAGTCAAGGGAGGCAGGCAGGGCGCGGTGGCCGCCAGCTCTTCCTGCTTCCGTGGATAAACACAAGTTGGAAAACTTTGCATTTTCGAAAATTTGTTTCCCCTTTGAGTCTCGGGCCCATTTCTCTGCTGGATGTTTTTCTCAGGGGGAGGGACAGTGAGGGCCTTGACTGCCTATCAGGCTTGATCCTCCAGGGCCCAGTGCCAGTGCTTGGGGTCTGGTTCCTGCAGCCCCCAGCCGCTGATTCAAGAACACCCCTGTGTCTCTTGGGCCCCAAGCCTCAAGGTTCCACAATTTCCCATGTGTCCTCCTTGCCTTTTGCCTTCCCTCCTGGCTCCACCCCTCACTGCACCTGTGGCCTCTCCCACAGGGATCGAGGGGGGCCCTGTGGTCCTGAAGCAGCCGGCCTCTGAGGCCGAGATCCAGCCACAGACCCAGGTCACGCTCCGCTGTCACATTGACGGGCACCCTCGGTAAGGAGCCAGACGGGTGGGGATGGAGAGGGTTCTCTGAGACAGCTGGAGAAATCTGCCCATATCCTAGGCTGCTTTGTTCTGTAAACACCCCCGCCCACAAACGCTGATGACCTGGCACTGGCCTGGCCCACAGCAAGTGTGGGGCGATCCACCACTTCTGTGAGCTGAGCGTTCCAGAATCGCAGTCGCATCTGCCCCGAATTGTTCTATGCCCTTATGCAAGTCATTCCCTGTCCTCAACCCTCAGTTTCTCCATTTGTAAATGGGTCTAGCTCTGACCCCTGATTCTGTATCCTCTCCTGGCCACCGAGGACTCCCTGCCCCCTGGTGCTGACCCCCTCCCCCATGCAGGCCCACCTACCAGTGGTTCCGAGACGGGACGCCTCTCTCTGATGGTCAGAGTAACCACACGGTCAGCAGCAAGGAGCGGAACCTGACCCTCCGGCCGGCCACTCCTGAGCACAGCGGCGTCTACTCCTGCTGTGCCCACAATGCCTTTGGCCAGGCCTGCAGCAGCCAGAACTTCACCTTGAATATTGCAGGTGAACCTGGGGAGGGGATGGAGGAGGTGAGGCAGGGCTGGAAGGGGCGTCACCACCCTGCTTGCTCACCACCCACCACGCTTCCCTGTGCCCCAGATGAGAGCTTTGCCAGGGTGGTGCTGGCACCCCAGGACCTGGTGGTGGCAAGGAATGAAGAGGCCATGTTCCATTGCCAGTTCTCAGCCCAGCCGGCCCCGACCCTGCAGTGGGTCTTTGAGGATGACACTCCCATCTCCAACCGCAGTCGGTAAGCATCTGGCTGGGGGCCATCCAGGACTGGTTGTGTACTGTGCTCGACAGTGTCGAATTATGCATGCAGTGCCTCACATTTCCACCAGATGGCAGTAGACTATTTCCCTGTTCCAAAGTGAGGCCAACAAAGGGAAGTGTCTCCTGGAAGCGCATCTTTTTCCAATTTGCACAAAGCTTAGTGTGTGAGCTGGGGGTGGCTGTGCTGCTCTCCCCACTTCCCTCTGCCCCATGAGGCTTCGGAGAAAGGGGAGGGGAGATCCAGGAAAGAGAGGGACACGGGAGACCTAGGTGGGCACCATGTGGATTGTTGCATGGAAGGGAAGACGCCTTACACACACACACACACACACACACACACACACACAGCTTTTGGAAGAAGCTGGGAGAGTCCAGCCCCGCTCTAGGGCCAGGTCTCCTAGCTTAGGCCCTAGGAGAGCAGCGAGCACCTTCCCCACGCCAGGCACGACCATAGCCCTTTAGCGTGTGGTGCCCTGGTCTCAGGCTTGGCTTACCCCTGACCTTCACCCTGCTGTGGCCAATGGGCTCTGACCCCTGGAGCTGGGTGCCTGATTCGTGGGGAGGTGGCCAGGTTGCACACTGTGGCCCACTGCACTGCTGTCTGCCCCATATCACTAAGGCTGAGTCTCTCGTTGGAACACACAGCTGCACAGGAACAAGTCACACAAGCAAGAGCATGTGCATCCTCACTCGCGTGCACACACTCGCATGCACGTGCACCAGCCTCCTTCTCGCTGCTGCATTCCCGGCTAGTCCCTTCCCATCTCCAGCCTTTGCAGGAAAGGGTCCCTGGGCACTCCCCGGAAGGAGGCCTGCAGGCCACCCCTTTCCAAACAGCGCTCTGTCCCGTCCACAGCCCCCAGCACCTCCGCAGAGCCACGGTGTTTGCCAACGGGTCCCTGCTGCTGACCCAGGTCCGGCCTCGCAACGCAGGGGTCTACCGCTGTATCGGCCAGGGCCAGAGGGGCCCACCCGTCATCCTGAAGGCCACGCTGCACCTGGCTGGTGGGTCCCCGGGTCTGGGGTGGGGTGAGGGGTTTGCCTTCGATGTTGGTGCACAGAGATTTAGGCTCCAGTTCCATGCACAGGGCAGGGGGAGGAAGCAGGGAGGGTTTGGTGCGGGGGGGGGGGGGGGGGTTGGGCTGGCTGGGGGAGGATACCACATTCCCTGAGGCCACAGCGGTCAGCCAGCTCCCCCTCCCCCCCAGAGATTGACGACATGCCGCCCTTCGAGCCCCGGGTGTTCACCGCTGGCAGCGAGGAGCGTGTGGCCTGCCTGCCCCCCCATGGTCTGCCGGAGCCCAGTGTGTGGTGGGAGCAGGCGGGGGTCCGGCTGCCCACCCATGGCAGGGTCTACCAGAAGGGCCACGAGCTGGTGTTTGCGGATACTGCTGAGAGCGACGCCGGCGTCTACACCTGCCATGCAGCCAACCTGGCTGGTCAGCGGCGACAGGATGTCAACATCACCGTGGCGAGTGAGCACCTCCGACCTGCAGGCCGAGGGGAGGTGGAGGGGGCCGCCATCCTGAGAGGTCTCGGCCTCTGGCTGTGACGGACAGAGGCTTCCCTGGTGCTAGCCTGGGGCCCGCAGGTGGGGGGCCTGGTCACCTGCGGGGAGGCACTGTTGGGGCAGGCCCAGAGTCGGGAAGGGGGACAGGCCCTGTGGCAAAGCGGTGCCTGGACTGCAGAGGACCGAGCACTGGACCTGGGTCCCATTGTGTGCCCAGCCCTGGAATGACCGTGGGCGGCAAGTCAGCTCCCTGGCCAGGGCCCACGCGTACCCTACAAGGTGCTTGCAGGAACCAAGTGAAATCCACGTTTGTTTTTTGGGGCGTAATGGTAGGCATGTTACGGAAAAGGGGGGCGGGCAGAGCAAAGCGATGACTTGCTGCACCACAGCGCCGGCCCCTGCCTTTCACATAAATAAACCTCAAGGACAAAAAGAAGGAGAGCAGTGGAGTGTGCATGGTTTCAGCTGAGAGTAGAGCCATGAAGAGTAAACGAGAGTAAACGGCAGAGGGAGGTGGGGGCGGCCTCTGCTGCAGGGGTGCTCACGTGAAGCGGGGGTCCAGCCCTGCCACAGGCCCTGAGAGAGAAGGAGGCTTGCATGTTGGAGGGATGCAGTAGCCGTGTGGCTTGTGGCTTGAGTAAGGGTGAAAGTAGATCCTGGGTTGTAGGGGCCTTGTGGGAACACAGCAAGGACCCCGGCGTATAATTGCATGTGTCCATCGTCTCTTGTTGCATAAAAGCCATTCCCAGACGTACTCTGGTGAGACGGCAGCTGTTGATCTGCTCACGGTGCTGTGAGCAGGGTTCCAGTGGGACAGCCCGTTAGCTCTGTGTGGTGTTTGTAGTTAGCAGGCAGCTGGCTGGTCCCTCGTGGCCTCACTCATGTGTCTGACCACGGGCAAGGACTGTTGACCACGGGGCCTTGGTTCTCCATGTGGCTGACGAACTTGCAAGGCTGAAGCTTAGTGGGGGAGGCCAGGGGTTTTGAGAACCAGTCGTTCTTCTGGACCAGATGGGATCTGCATGTGGCTAAAATAAAGCGGGGATCTGAGGACAGCCTTGGCTGTGTGTGGTGTGGTGTGTGGAGTCCCGCAGGCCAGCACTTGAAGTCCTCTCCCTGTAATGTCTTCATCAGTCACCGCTGGCTGTGCCATGGGCATAGACGTGCCCACCTGCAGGTGTACTGTGACGACGGAGGTAGCTACGAAGGTAGCATTCAGGCCTTCGCTGGGCAGGACTGCTATGGGTCTTCCCAGGTTCTGAACTCAACGAGGGGGCGTTCGAGTCCCTCAGGCTGGAGTCCATTGGTGCTGTAGACCTATAATCAGTCTCTCTGGTTTTCCAGCGGTGCCCACATGGCTGGAGAAGCCCCAGGACAGCCAGCTGGAGGAGGGCAGGCCGGGCTATCTGCATTGCCTGACCCAGGCCACACCCAAGCCCACGGTCGTCTGGTACCGGAACCAGATGCTCATCTCCGAGGTGAAATGGGGCAGGGGATGGCTGGCAGTGGCGGGTGGGTGGGCCTGCCCCTGCCCGATTCCCTCCCTGCTGCCCCCTTTCCCCTGTAGCCACCCTACCCCAGAGAAGCCGTGTGTGTGTGTGGGGGGGTGGCCTGAGGCTCTGACGTCCCTTGTGGTGGCCTCTTGTGAGCTGCAGGACTCCCGGTTTGAGGTCTCCAAGAATGGGACCCTGCGCATCAACAGCGTGGAGGTCTATGACGGCACGTGGTACCGCTGTGTGAGCAGCACCCCAGCCGGCAGCATCGAGGCCCAGGCCCGCGTGCAAGTGCTAGGTGAGCCTGCATGGGTCGGGTGCGCCCCCAGCCTGGGCAGTGGCACAGAGGGGGAGGAGCAGCGGGCCCAGCTCCGCCCAGCCTCTTCAGCAGCCGCCATTCTTCCTCTGCCAACACAGAGAAGCTCAAGTTCACACCACCGCCACAGCCGCAGCAGTGCATGGAGTTTGACAAGGAAGCCACGGTGCCCTGCTCGGCCACTGGCCGGGAGAAACCTACTATTAAGTGGATACGGGCAGGTGGGTGCTACCTGGGCCTGGGGTGAGGCCAGGCGCGTGTGGCGCCAGCCAAGTGCCTGGCACCAGCCAGGAATGGTGGTAATACACAGGAAGATGGAGCCGACTGATAGGAAGAGAAGGGCTGGGCAGGTCAGGGGTCAGAGGTCAGCTGACAGCGCTGAACAGCTCAGGCCCCAGTGACCATGCCGATCAAGGGCATTGTCCAGGGCTCCTTCACCCTTTTCACCATCAGAGCCTTCAAAAGTCTGGGGAAAATCTGGGCCGACACAAAGCCAGGTGCCAGGAGCTTCTTCTGGGTCTGCACGTGGGGGCAGGGGCCAAGCACTTGGGCCATCTTCTGCTGCTTTCCCAGGACATCTAAAGGAGCTGCATCAGAAGTGGAGCAGCCGAGACCCAAATGGGATGCTGGCACTGCAGGCGGTGGCCCCACTCCGACACAGTGCCGGCCCTATGTGTGTTCTTTTTTAACATAGCAGTTTCACTGTACAGAGTTTTCACTTATTAAACTTACATGAGGTAGACACACATATTATAAAAACAGAAAATGCAGATAACCGTATGTAGTCTTACATCCATTTTAACCTAACGCCATCAAGCGCTTCCCCTGATGTTAGACATTCTGCATAAACACTGGGTTTGATGATTGCAATAGTATTCCAATGATTGGATTCACTGTAATTTATTAAAATATTTCCTAACGGTTGGAGATTAGGGTTATTAGCTATTCCTGCACTTTTATTGCTGTAATAACATCTTTAAGCCAGAGGGGTTTTTTTTCTCCTTTTTTTGGATTTAGGTTTATTTCCTCTGGGAAACATTCCCAGAAATGGAATAATTATGTATAAGAGGGCATGGGCATTTTTACAACCATTGACATGAGTTGCCACGTTGTTTATTTTAGAAGGGCTGCACTGATCTTTACCCCCCACCAGCAGTGAGAGGGAGAAGGTAGGGTTGTAGGTGCTGCAGAGGTGGGTCCTCTGCTTGGGTCTGGGGGGAAGGGGGCTCCAAGTGGATCTGAAGTCTGGGACGGTGGCAGAAAGCAGCCATGAGTTCTGGGGTGAGGAGCAGAGAACAAGGCCATCTTGGGGCCCCGTTGGAAGGCCGCTCAGCAGATGAAATGTCACATAAGACAGTAGGAGGGGGCGAGACTGCAGATGGGGAGAAGGGGTAAATAATGGGGTGGTGGGGAGGGGAAGCACTCAGCATGGGCTCAGGAGTCGGGCTTTGCTGGCCAGTGAGCCGGCAGGAGCGGCCCAGGGCACTGCCAGCCTCCAGGGAGACTCTGCTCTGTGGCCTGATCCCTCTTCATTGCCCCTGCAGATGGGAGCAGCCTCCCAGAGTGGGTGACAGACAACGCAGGGACCCTGCACTTTGCCCGCGTAACCCGCGATGACGCCGGCAACTACACTTGCATTGCCTCCAACGGGCCGCAGGGCCAGATCCGTGCGCACGTGCAGCTCACAGTGGCAGGTGCGAGTGTGGCGGGGCCCGGGGGGTGGGGTGGGGGTGGGGGCACGGCCTGGACCCTGCCAGCCCCCATCGCTCACCTCTTGCTCGTCTTCTTCCCGCCCAGTCTTCATCACCTTCAAGGTCGAGCCAGAACGGACGACTGTGTACCAAGGCCACACAGCCCTTCTGCGGTGCGAGGCCCAGGGAGACCCCAAACCACTCATCCAGTGGAAAGGCAAAGACCGCATCCTGGACCCCACCAAGCTGGGACCCAGGTGAGCCCCGGCCCCGGCCGGCACCTCCCGCAGCCCCGGCTCCTGGGAGGCGGCCAGGTGGGCAGTGCCGCGGCTTCTCTCCGGGCAGGATGCACATCTTCCAGAACGGCTCCCTGGTGATCCACGACGTGGCCCCCGAGGACTCGGGCCGCTACACCTGCATCGCGGGCAACAGCTGCAACATCAAGCACACGGAGGCCCCCCTCTACGTCGTGGGTATGCCCAGCAGGGCCCTGCACCGAGGTGGTCTGGGGAGGCTTTCTCAGCCTGCTCTCCTGGGCCCCTCCATTTGCGTGGTGGGGGAGGCGTTCTGCTCTGCCCCCCTGGGGGCCCCCATGTCACTGCAGTCTTAGATTCCTTGGCGGAGCTGGGCTGACCGTTACTAACACCCGACGTGGGTGTCTTGGGCGGGGGGGGGCTTCTCCTCCTGAAGTGCTTCCTCCCGGGTCTCCTGCAGCAGCCACACAGTGGGTGGGTCCCTGGGGGTGGGGGGATCAGGCAGGGGTGCAGCAGGACGAGGCCCCAGGGAGGAGGATGTGCTGGGTTCAAGGCCCTGGCCTGGGCCACCCCCGGCACTGCACTCCGGGAGGGTCCCTCTCTCCAGCCTGTCTGTGCATTCGTCCGCATGGGGCTGACTCCTGGGAACCCTCTGCTGTGCTGAGTTGCTGGCCGTGACTGGGCTTTTGACCCATAAGTCCACACCTGCTGCTGGCTCTACAGCAAGGCCAAGGCTCTGCGAGAGCTTGCTGGATGGGCGTTGTCGGTGACCCCCCCCCCCAGCCCGGACTCTTGGAGTAGATGCGGGGTGGGCGCTTGAGTGGGGAGGGACATCCCCTGGTCAGACACGTCTGTGTGTCTCTCAGACAAGCCAACGCCGGAGGAGTCCGAGGGCCCCGGCAGCCCCCCGCCCTACAAGATGATCCAGACCATTGGGCTGTCGGTGGGCGCAGCCGTGGCCTACATCATTGCCGTGCTAGGCCTCATGTTCTACTGCAAGAAGCGCTGCAAAGCTAAGCGGCTGCAGAAGCAGCCTGAGGGCGAGGAGCCGGAGATGGAGTGCCTCAACGGTGAGTCCCGGAGCCTGCAAGCCAGCGAGCTAGCGGGCGGCTGAGCAGGGCGGGAGGCGCAGCGGCGGCGGGTGCTGAGCGCCCTCCTGCGGCCACGGCGGGGACAGCCGCAGCGCTGCGGGCCACGGGAGGCCCCACCCCTCGCGGGAAGCCCGGAATTGGCCGATTCCCAGCGCCTGGCTCAAGACTTCCTCGCCAGAGCCTCTTGGAGCAGCTGCCTTTGTTTCCCTGCCTACCCTCCCCAGGGAAGGGGTGACTAGACCACAGATCGAGTAGTGTATGCACCCGTGCATCTGTCCCACGTGGGCTCTCCCCCGTGAGTCTGGGCTTCCCCAAGGGCAGTCCGCCCTGTCTCTACTCCCTGCCTGCCCCGAGCAGAGCTCTACCGGGCAGTGCTGGGTTTCCCGCATCCCCCTTGGTGCTCTGGGAAGTCTCCCTCCTCGTCACTTTGATTGTGTGTTTTTGGAGCACTTTGCACCTGGGGTGCTTCTGGAAGGCAGACAACCCCTGTAGAAGTGGTGGTGGGGGGTGGGGAATTTGGGATAGACCTCTGCAAATTATCCCATCTCAGAGGCAGTGATCCGCTGCACCACCAAGTGGTCACATGGCAAAGGGTGGCCCTGAAGTGAGGTTCCATTGGAGGCCAGTGCATCCATCCCTCACCCCATGCCCCTTCTTTCCAGGTGGGCCTTTGCAGAACGGGCAGCCCTCAGCAGAGATCCAGGAGGAAGTAGCCCTGAGCAGCCTGGGTTCAGGCCCAGCGGCCACCAACAGGCACCACAGCATGAGTGACAAGATGCACTTCCCGAGGGCCAGCCTACAGCCCATCACCACACTGGGTGCGTTGTCCTGAGCCCCACTGCCCCGCTGGGTGACAGGCCGCCGGCTCGGGCTTGAGGCTGGGTTACGGGCATGGGGCTCGGAAGGGCCTGACCCCTCGGCTGCTAGCAATGGATGGGGATAGAGGCAGGGACCCTGTCTGGTGCCCCTGGTGCCCCCTGCAGCTAGCGATGGATGGAGATAGAGGCAGGGACCCGTCTGGTGCCCCTGGTGCCCCCTGCAGCTAGCGATGGACGGGGATAGAGGCAGGGACCCCGTCTGGTGCCCCCTGCAGCTAGCGATGGACAGGGATAGAGGCAGGGACCCTGTCTGGTGCCCCTGGTGCCCCCTGTAGCTAGCGATGGACGGGGATAGAGGCAGGGACCCCGTCTGGTGCCCCTGGTGCTCCCTGTAGCTAGCGATGGACGGGGATAGAGGCAGTGCCCCCTGCAGCTAGCGATGGACGGGGATAGAGGCAGGGACCCCGTCTGGTGCCCCTGGTGCTCCCTGTAGCTAGTGATGGACGGGGATAGAGGCAGGGACCCCGTCTGGTGCCCCTGGTGCCCCTGGTGCCCCCTGCAGCTAGCGATGGACGGGGATAGAGGCAGTGCCCCCTGCAGCTAGCGATGGACGGGGATAGAGGCAGGGACCCCGTCTGGTGCCCCTGGTGCCCCCTGCAGCTAGCGATGGATGGGGATAGAGGCAGGGACCCCGTCTGGTGCCCCTGGTGCCCCTGGTGCCCCCTGCAGCTAGCGATGGACAGGGATAGAGGCAGTGCCCCCTGCAGCTAGCGATGGACGGGGATAGAGGCAGGGACCCCGTCTGGTGCCCCTGGTGCTCCCTGCAGCTAGCGATGGACGGGGATAGAGGCAGGGACCCTGTCTGGTGCCCCTGGTGCCCCCTGCAGCTAGCGATGGATGGGGATAGAGGCAGGGACCCCTTTTGGTGCCCCCGGTGCCCCCTGCAGATTTGGTGTGCTACCTGCGAGGTAGCTCTGGATGTTTTCTTTGACTCCTTCTTCTGTTTAAACTTCGTTCAAGAGGAAAAGTGGGGTGGGTTAGGGGGTCTGTGCTAAATTTCTAACTAGCATACATTGAAACGTGAACTATTAGGACCTGTTGATCCTGAACCCCCAAAATGCTCATGTGGACCACGCGAGAGCTGGGAAAGTGCCCTCCGTTTTTGTAACCCCTGTGTTGTTACCATTGGAGACGCTGAAGCCCAGGTGGGGGTGAGGGGGGGTGCAGAGGGGGTCCCAGGCAGCAGCGGGGCCCAGCCCGCCTGTGCCCTGTGTCCGCAGGGAAGAGTGAGTTTGGGGAGGTGTTCCTGGCAAAGGCCCAGGGCCTCGAGGAAGGCGTGGCGGAGACCCTGGTGCTCGTGAAGAGCCTGCAGAGCAAGGACGAGCAGCAGCAGCTGGACTTCCGTCGCGAGTTCGAGATGTTCGGGAAGCTGAACCACGCCAACGTGGTGCGGCTGCTAGGGCTGTGCCGGGAGGCCGAGCCCCATTACATGGTGCTGGAGTACGTGGACCTGGTACGCTGTCGGCAGGAGCCCTGGGGCCTCGTCGGGCAGGGCATGGTCCCCCGTGCAGGGTGGGAGCTGGGGGGTGGGTCCCACAGACACCTCCCCTGCGGCTGTTGCCGTCTGGAGGGGCTCCGCTCGCCGGGCCCCTAGACCTGACGTCTGCCTTGCGTTCTTTAGCACCCGTATCTGCTGCGTGTATCCGGGGTGCGCCCTGTGTTCTTCTGGAGCTTGCACGCAGCCTGCAAGCCCTCGGGGCCGTCTCCCCTCACTCTGCTGGGGCCCTGACCTGACCGAGGGGCTTGGCTTTTCCCACAGGGAGACCTCAAACAGTTTCTGAGGATCTCCAAGAGCAAGGATGAGAAATTGAAGTCCCAGCCCCTGAGTACCAAGCAGAAGGTGAGCACGGGTGGGAAGGAAGGTCCCCGGGGCGGCCATGGTCACAGAGGCACCTGGGGGCCAGGCCCTCGGTGAGTCCCTTCCATGTATTAGCTTCCTGTTTTAATTGTTTACTTGTCTGTTTCCACCTAATTGAGAGAGAAAGTGCGCGCGCGAGAGAGCTGCTGCTTCACTCCCCAGATGCCCACAACAGTCAGGGCTGGGCCATGCTGAAGCCAGGAGCAGGGAACTCCATCCAAGGCTCGCGCGTGGGCGGCGGGGACCCGAGGACCTGAGCCGTCCTCTGCTGCCTTCCAGGAAGCCTGACGGGAGGCAGGGACAACCAGGACCGGAATTGGCACTCTGACATGGGATGCCATCCCCGATGTGTTATTTAATTACCTCATTAGCTCCTGAAATTAAGTGTGAACTGTACCCCATTTTGTGGATGAAGAAATTGAGGCCGAGCGAGGTTAGGTGACTTGCCCACAGGTCTCGTCGCGTGACAGTGGCTTTGCACTGCTGTGGCGGCAGCTTCTCGTGGACGAGCTGCTCGGGCCCTCCCTCTGGGGCAGGAGCCCCCACGCAAGCAGCAGAACCCCCTGCTTGCTTGTAGTGAGCGTGAGCTGGAGGAGCAGCGAGCAGTGCGCGTCCAGGGGCCTGCTGGGCTGGGCTGGGCGGGACCTGAGCCTCTTCTCCTTGGGCTCCTGCCGCCCTGGAGGGCAGGGCTGGGCTAACCAGTGTGACCAAGGGCCGCAGAGGTGCGGAGAGGCAGCCAGAGATGCTAAGGCACAAAGTCGTCTGCTTTCAAGGACAGGAAGCAGTAAGTGAGGAGGCGGCGGCGGTGTTGAGAGAGCAGTGTGGAGGAGGTGGGGTTTGCTGGCTTGGACAGGGTCGTGGGCCGACAGGAAGTCCCTTGCCCCTGTCCTGTGACCTGAGGGCCTTGTCTGACCGACAGTTGTCACCACCTTTGCCCCGCACCTCTCCTGCGCTTGTCTGCCATGAGGTCTTCGGTGCGGCGGGTTAGCGGCCGTAAGTTGGGTTCCACGCTCTCCACTGACGATTTTCTGCGTTAGATGGGGGATTGCTTTTAAGGATTCCTTCCTTTTTTTATTTGAAAGGGAGAGAGAGAGATGGAGGTCTTTGATCTGCTCTTCACTCTCCAGATGGCCACAACAGTCAGCACTGAGCCAAACAAATACCAGGAACTTCATCTGGGTCTCCCACATGGGTGCAGGGACCCAGGGACTTGGGCCATCTTCCAGTGCTTTCCCAGGCCATTAGCAGGGAGCTGGATCGGAAGTGGAGCAGCTGGGACTCAAACCAGTGGTTGTATGGGATGTTGGTGTCACAGGCGGTGGCTTTACCCACTGTGCCACAGCATCAGCCCTGAAGTCTGGAAGGTTTTTTTTTTTGTTTGTTTGTTTTTTAATTTATTTAACAGGTAGAGTTATAGACAGAAAGAGAGAGACAACCCTTCTGTTGGTTCACTCCCCAAATGGCCGCTACGGCTGGAACTGTGCCAATCCGAAGCCAGGAGCCAGGAGCCTCCTCCTGGTCTCCCATGCAGGTGCATGGGCCCAAGCACTTGAGCCAAAATCCACTGCCTTCCTGGACCACAGCAGAGAGCTGGGCTGGAAGAGGAGCAACTGGGGCAGAATCCGGCACCCATATGGGATGCCGGTGCCGCAGGCGGAGAATTAACCAAATGAGCCACGATGCTGGCTCCTGGAGATTTTTAAATAAGTTTTCCAGCTGTTTTAAGTTTATTTATTTTTTATTTATTTTGAAAGCAGAAAAAGAAATACTATGCATCCACTGGTTCACTCCTCAGACGCCTGCAACAGCCAGGATTGGCCCAGGCTGACACCAGGAACTCCAGCTGGGCTTCCCCCAGGGGAAGGGACCCATGTATTTGAGCCATCACCTGCGTGTCCCAGAGTGCATTAGCAGGAAGCAGAGGTGGGAGCCCACCCCAGGCACTCGGACAGGCATCCCGGGGGCAGTTTGGTCTGCTGCGCCTTTTAAGGTCAGGGAGGAAGCAAAGGGACATGGAGTGCCCATCTGCTGGTTCACTCCCAGATGCCTGTGGCTCCCAGGTTTGGGGAGGGGAGGAGGATAGAGCTGGGAGGTGGGAACTCCATCCAGGTCTCCCACAAGACTAGTAAGGACCTGACTACTTTAGCCCTCCCCACCACCTCCCAGGGTCTGCAGGAAGCTGGAGTGGGGCCAGGCACTCCACTGTGGGACACAAATGTCTGTACTGGCCCCTCTGACAGTGTTTCTTGGTAGGATTTCCAATGGGAGGTGTTTTACTCTGCACTCAGCGGGGGTCCACGTACACACACACCCCTAAAATTAAACTTTGGTGATCCTGTGTTTATGTACTTGACTTTTCCTGCTCTATTATTTTTTTCTTTTTAAATTCTCTAAATTAGATTTGAGACCCATGTGGGTCTTTTAAAAAAGTTTTAATTTATTTGTTTAATTTAATTGAAAAGCAGAGAGAACCAGAGAGGGAGAGAGGATGAAGGAGATCGATCCCTTCCGCTGGTTCACTTCTCGGATGCCTACAGCATCAGAGCCTGGGCTAGATGGAAGCCAGGAGCCAGGGACTCAGTCCAGGGATTCTACCTACTTGCGCCATCACTGCTGCCTCCCAGGGCTGATATCATTGGGAAGCTGGAAGCAGGAGCAGAGGCAGCCTCAGTAGCTCTCGGACACGGGACGCAGGCCTCTCCAGCTGCTGCACCGGACACCCCGGCCCTGTGTGAATCCTGCTGAGCGTTGCTTTTGGGGATGCCATAGAAATGAGGCTTCTTGGGAAGGTGCTAGACTTGTCGATAACTTCCTTGTGCTATGGGGTCGTGAGCTGTGTGGTCCCTTTGTAGTCCTAGGGCTTGGGCAAACGGAAGGAGGAACGGTTTCCTTTTCAAAGGGAGGTGGCGTGTTGGGGCCGCTCCCCGGCCAGCTGGAGTTGGAATGAGGGTGCCCCCTTGATGGAGTGGGCAGAGGATTTCAGGAAGCAGTGGGCTGGTGCTAGAAGTGAGGCGGGAGCCCTGGGTGTCGGCAGATGCTGGAGGTCTGTTAGATGATGTCAGAGCCCCTTGACCTTTGACCTCTTTGCGGGTCACTTCTGAGCTGATGACAGCAAGGAGGACCGGGACCTCAGTAGTGTCACAGGGGTTAGCCAGGACTCGGGCAAGCCCTTGGGGGCGGAGAGGGATGGATCAGCTGGTCTGCACCAGAGGACAGATCTTTAACAGAATTTGGAAAAGGAACCCAGTGGCCTTCCCATGGCGTCTTGCCCAGCAGTGAGGAAGCGCTCGCTTGACCTGGGTCTCACAGGGTTCCCTTTCACGGCCTCACTTAGGCAGTATTTCCAGGAGCGCTGCTCTCGGGAGAGAGAACACGTTAGTGCCCGTGCCAAGGCCGGCCTCCTGTGTTTCCTTGACCAGGAGTCGGTTCTGCATCAGAGAGCAGGCTGCAGGGAGTCCCAGCCCTACCGGGTCACACCATCAAAGCCGCTGCCTGCCACTCACAGACGCTGCCCTGGGGTTCTGAAGCCTGGAGTAGAGTCCGCTCTGTTCATGGTGATCGCTTCAAGGAACACCAGCAGCGCTTGGGGCATTCTGAGGATGGCAGCCCAGGGGTTGTTAAGACTGGCCTCACTTTTCTTCGAGGAGACCCAGTGTGCACCTGTACCCAGCGGGGCCCAATGATCCTGGCAGCTTCACCCATCCGACTTCTTTTTGTTTTTTTAAATAATTATTTTATTTATTTGAAAGAGTTAGAGAGAGAGGTAGAAAGGTAGAGCCAGAGAGAGAGAAAGAGAGAGGTCTTGCATCCACTGGTTCACTCCCCAAATGACCGCAATGGCCAGAGCTGAGCTGATCAGAAGCCAAGAGCCAGAGCTTCTTCCAGGTCTCCCACGTGGGGGCAGGGGCCCAAGGACTTGGGCCATCTTCCCCTGCTTTCCCAGGCCATAGCAGAAAGCTGGATCAGGAGTGGAGCAGCCGGGACTAGAACTGGTGCCCGCATGGGATGCCAGCACTGCAGGTGGAGGATTAACCCGCTGCGCCACTCGCTGACCCCACTGCCCAGTTACTTTTCCTCCGCAGTGGTTATTCTCTGTGCGTCCAGCCCTGTGCTCTCGCTTTACTGAGTGCTTGCTAGTCCAGTCCTCGAGCACCCTCCGCCGCCGCCCCGTTTACAGGGAAGGGAATTTGCAGGCTCTGCTGTGAGGCCTCCGAGCGGCCTCGCCGGCAGCAGGGCAACCCCATCAAAGGTTGTGTTGGGGGTGGTCCTGTTAACCCCTATCCTGGGCTACTTGGACAGGCTACCGTCTCTTTGCAGGTGGCGTTGTGCACCCAGGTGGCCCTGGGCATGGAGCACTTGTCCAACAACCGCTTTGTGCACAAGGACTTGGCTGCCCGCAACTGCCTGGTCAGCGTCCAAAGACAGGTGAAGGTGTCGGCCCTGGGTCTCAGCAAGGATGTGTACAACAGGTAGGAGTGCAGGGGCTGGGGGTAGGGGCTGGGGGTGCACACATGCAGTTTAGGGGTATATGGGAAAGAGGGTAGGACATACTTGGTCCAGCGCTGCAGAGCCCAGGAGGGAGTCAAGCCTTCTAGTCCTTTGTCCCAGAAAGGGAGCCACAGGCCTTGATGGCTGCAAACTTTCCCTAGGGCTCAGAAGCCACCAACGTTTTCTTTTTAACAGCGAGGCAGATTTCACAGCAACAGAACTTAGCTGTTCGTGTGGTTTCTTCTGCAACTCCTTGCATTCAGTGATTTTTGTTTTAAAAACTCAGACTGCGCTCAGTGCCTGCCCACGCGGTGGACACGTCCCCCTGAGGCCCGGCTCCGGGTCACCCCAGGTCGTCTGACTGCTGCTTTAGTCATGATGCTTTGTCATTAGTAGAGCTCTTTCCATTAAACAGGTTCCCATTTATCAGCTGTTTAAAGTGTGGAAAGTGTTTAAAGTGTGGAAAGTATGCATGATTATTAGTTTTCTGTTAACGTTTAGGCAGAGTTTGCTTTTTATTTAAATTTATTTTTTATTTGAGTGGCAGTGCAACAGAGAGTGAGGGAGGGATCTTCCTTCCATCTGCTGATTTACTCCCCAGTGCCCCATCACAGCCAGGAACGGGCCAGGCCAGAGTTAAGAGCCTGGAACTCACTGCGTGTCTCCCCCAGGGGTGGCAGGGACCCCAGTACCCAAGCCATCACCTGCTGACTCCCAGAGTGTGCATTAGCAGGAAGCTGCGCTGGAAGCAGAGCCAGGACTTGAACCCTGATATGGGCTGTGGGCATCCCGAGTGGTAACTTAACCACTGTGCAAGTGCCTACCCACCCCTCTTAATGGAATTTTCAAGCCATCGAACCGACATGGCTGCCTCCAAGTGTCATCCAGTGTTAGCCCTGTGCCCTACATACAAGCAGCCAATTGCTCTGAATGCCTCAGTGTGGGAAGACTGGGCCCCGGGCTGTGTGCACCACGCGCCACCATGCCTTGGTTGCTTCTCTCTTGCAGTGAGTACTGCCACTTCCGCCAGGCCTGGGTGCCACTGCGCTGGATGTCCCCCGAGGCCATCCTGGAGGGCGACTTCTCCACCAAGTCGGACGTCTGGGCCTTCGGCGTGCTTATGTGGGAGGTCTTCACGCTTGGAGAAATGCCCCATGGTGGGCAGGCAGACGATGAAGTCCTGGCAGGTAGGCAGCTGCCTTCCCCAGGGATCATTCCATCCTGGTTCTGTCTCAGGGCTGATGCTTCGTCGCTCCCCAGCCGCCACTGCTCAAGCCCTTTGAATAGTGAGCTGTTTTCATACTGGTTGGAAAATAACCCTGGCCCCCAGCGCCCACGGCCTGCACTTGGATGCCAGTCCAACTCCCCCGCCCCCCACTTTAGCTCCCACAGGGACCTTTGCTGCGTGGACCCCACCCCGCCAGCCAGCGGGAGCCAGGGCCAGGAGGGTCAGCCTTTGGGTTGCAAGATCCTCATCACAAGCTTTCTGAGCCAGCGCCTGCCACCCCTGCCCCAGTGTCGCCCTCACGTGGCTGCTTGTGCCAACTGCAGGCAGGTTGTTGAGTGTCTTGACTGCACCCTCCTTCTTCCCACAGACTTGCAGGCCGGGAAGGCTCGGCTCCCGCAGCCGGAAGGCTGCCCAACCAAGCTCTACCGGCTGATGCAGCGCTGCTGGGCGCCCAGTCCCAAGGACCGGCCCTCTTTCAGCGAGATCGCCAATGCCCTGGGAGACAGCTCTGCCGATGGCAAGCCGTGAGCCGGGAGCCCGGCAGGCTGTGTCTTGGCACAGCCTGGGCAGGGGGGTCGCTTCTGGAGGGGAGCCTTCAGCATGGTGGGCCTGGTCCCGACCTCTTCGGCGCTGGAGCATCCACCCTGGCGCTATAGGCATTGCGGCATCGGGGCTGGGCCGTGGGCTTTCCTCTTCCTCACCTCCAGCCCCTTGTGGAGGTAGATTTAGCCCCAGATTGGGTGACCAGGGCCTTGGGCCGGGCAGTCTTCTCTGCCACCCTTCCCCCCCACCAGGGACAGCGTGGGTGCCTCAGGTAACCCTGGTTTCTGGCCTGCAGGCTTCTCCCCTTGACCAGGTCCAGCTCTGCCACTCACCTGCCAACTTTGCCTGGGGGGCCGGGGGCAGGGGGCAGTGGGGTGGCTGGGGACAAGCTGGGTTTAGGGGGGGAATTCCTTCATGTACTCAAGTCTCAGACTAGTTCTGGGCATGTAGGGCATGGGCCCCTCATGGGGTCTAGGCCAGGATGCTCGAGGACCCGGCCAGTGAGTCCTTCCCGCCTTGGGCTTGTGCACGCTGACCCAGCCCCATTCCTCCCCCAGCCCTTCTCTCCTTTCCTCATCCTAAGTGCCTGGCAGATGAAGGAGTTTTCAGGAGCTTTTGACACTATATAACCCGCCCTTTTTGTATGCACCACGGGCGACTTTTGTATGTAATTGCAGCGTGGGGTGTGGGTGGGCATGGGAGGCAGGGATGGGCCCTGGAGGAGATGGGGAGGGTGGCCAGCTCTGCCTCTCACTTTTGTTGTTGTTGTTGTTTGTTTGTTTGTTTTTTGTTTTTTTTTTTACACTCGCTGCTCTCAATAAAGAAGCCTTTTTTACAACCTGTTTCTGAGACTGATTCCCTGCTGTGGCCCAAAACCACGGTCCTGATCCTTCCCTGGTCCTGGCATCTGTGCCTGCTTGGAGACCCGTGGAGCTCAGACAGGGCTCACAGGCCAATCCTGGCCCTCGGCTGCAGCTCGCAGCTCGGTTGAGACTGAGGACTCAGAGGCGGTGGGATTGCATCTGTCCACCTGGTCTGTCCACCTGGTCTGTGTTGCTGACTGCTGGCTGGCCTCTTCCTCGCCCGGGCTGGAGGAGTTTGAGACAGGCTCAGGTTTCCGAGCCCCTGTAAGATTCTAGGAGCTGGCAGGTGTTTGTCAGTTAAGACGTTGGTTAGGACTCTTGCATCTCACGTTGAGTGCCTGGGTTCCAGTCCTGGCTCTGCTCTGGATTCCAGCTTCCTGCTGATTAGTACTCTTGCAGGGGCAGCGGATGATGGCTCAAGTAGTTGGGTCCCTGCCACCGGTGTGGGAGACCTGGGCTGAACTCCCGGCTCCTCGCTGTGTTCCCCCGCCCCAGGCCGCTGTGGCCATTGGGGAAGTGAACTAGCAGATGGGACCTTGCTTGCTCTGTCTCTCTCTCTCTCTGTCTTTCTCTCACATAAACAAATACATAAACATTTAAGAAGACCCTAGCGGGGAGCTGAAGGAGGTAGAACAGCGGTGGTGGCTTCATGCCTCATGGCTGCAGGCCGTTTAGGCTTCAAATGATTTGATTCCAGCCTGTTCCTCACCTAGACCACAAGAAATGAGTTCAGCAGTGTTCTGCCTGTTCGTCCCCAAACTTCTCAGTAATGAAGCTAACAGCTAATAGCTTCTGCAGACTCGCTCTGTTGTAAGCATGTTGCTAAGCTCTTAGTATGCATCATCTAACTTAATCTCAATGGTTCCAGGGGTCCCGCCCCCACCCCGCTCACGGCCCTTACCCACAGCTCCACTGCCCAAGGTTTCACTTACTGATGGCCAGCCATGGTTCAAAAACATCAAGTCGAAAATTCCAGAAATAAACAGTTCATGTTTTAAATTACTTTTATTGCAGTCTGTTATAGTTATTCTATTTTGTCGTGTTGGTGGTGGTCTCTTACTTTGGCTAATTTATAAATTAAACTTTATCATAGGCGTGTGTATTTTGGAAAAAGCTTAGTATATATGAGGCTGAAGCTTGGTGCTTTTCAGTTTCAGGAATATACAGAATGGCCTAGAACATGTCCCCTATGCATAAGGTGCAATGATGGTCTTGGGTTACATATTACTTAGCTATTGCATGTTGGGATGGCAGTGCTATGTAATATAACCCCCAAATCTTAGTCCCTTACAACAAACATTTTGCTCAGGGATCTTCAGGTTCAGCAAGGTTTGGCTGATCTTGGCTGGACTTAAGCTGAGTTCAGCTGGGCTTGGCTTCAGGCTGTGGGTCTGGTGTGCGAACACCCAGACCGTGTTGTTCTGCAGTGGGAGAAGCACAAGTGGTCCCACCAAGCCATATGAGCACATTCTAAAAAAAAATCAAGTAAGAATGTTTATTTTTTTGAGAGACAGAGATCTCTCATCTGTTAGTTCATTCTCCAGATGCCTACAATAGCTGGGGCAGGGCCAGGCCGGGCCAGAAGCGAGGAATTTAATCCAAGTCTCTCATGTGAGTTGTAAGAACCCAGTTATTTGGGGCCAATACCGTGGCTCACTTGGTTAATCCTCCGCCTGCGGTGCCAGCATCCCATATGGGCTCCGGGTTCTAGTCCTGGTTGCTCCTCTTCCAATCCAGCTCTCTGCTGTGGCCCAGGAAGGCAGTGGAGGATGGCCCAAGTGCTTCGGCCCTGCACCCGCATGGGAGACCAGGAGGAGGCATGGGAGGAAGTACCTAGTTCCTGGCTTTGGACTGGTGCAGCTCACTGGCTGTGGCGGTCATTTGAGGGGGTGAACCAGCAGAAGGAAGACCTTTCTTTTTTTTTATTTTTATTTTTTATTTTTATTTATTTATTTATTTTTTGACAGGCAGAGTGGACAGTGAGAGAGAGAGACAGAGAGAAAGGTCTTCCTTTGCCGTTGGTTCACCCTCCAATGGCTGCCGCGGTCGGCCCGCTTCGGCCGGCGCACCGCGCTGATCCGATGGCAGGAGCCAGGTGCTGGGTGCTTTTTCCTGGTCTCCCATGGGGTGCAGGGCCCAAGCACTTGGGCCATCCTCCACTGCACTCCTGGGCCACAGCAGAGGGCTGGCCTGGAAGAGGGGCAACCGGGACTAGAACCCGGTGTGCCGGCGCTGCAAGGCGGAGGATTAGCCTGTTGAGCCATGGCGCTGGCCAGAAGGAAGACCTTTCTATCTCTTTCTCTCACTAACTATATCTGTAAAAATAAATAAAATTAAAAAAAAAAAAAAGAACCCAGTTACTTGAGCCACCACAGCTGTCTCCCAGGGTCTGCGTTAGTAGGAAGCTGGAGCTAGCTGTTGAAGCCCCGGCACTCCAATATGGGATGCGGGCATCTTCCTTGCAAGGTCAAATGCTCACCCAAGCATGTTTAAAACCACAACTTTGGGGCAGGTGCTTAGTGCAGTACTGAAGATGTTGCTCAGGACACCCTCGTGCCTGGATCTGAGTCCCGGCTCTGCTCCCAGTGCCAACCTCCTGTAATGCACACCCTAAGGGGCAGCAGGTAATGGCTTAGGTGGATGGGTGACCCAGACTGAGTTCTGGGCTCCTGGCTTCATTCAGCCTGGCCCAACTCTGGCTGCTGTGGGCATTTCTGTCTCTCTCTGCCTTTCAAGTTGTGTGTATTTCACTATATATTTCAAATACACACACACACACACACACAATAAAGTCCACAAGTCCATTAACATTTTATTGGTCAAAGCAAGTCACATGGCGAGACCCAGCATTAACACCAGTAGGAGGCACTGCAGAGCCACATGGCAAATATGTAGATGTATGCTTTGTCCCTCTGCATCCACGAGGGACTGGTTTTAGGATAGTCCCCCCATGGACACCAAAGTCCACGGGTGCTCAAGTCCCTTACATAAAATAACAGTAGTGTTTGCAGCTAACCTACGCACATCCTCCTGTTTGCAGGCAGCTCTCCATATCTGCGGATTCTACCAATGGCAGATTGAAAACACGTGGGAAACAGTACATCTGTATTGAACACTTAAGACTTTTTATCATTATTTCCTAAACAATAGAGTATTACAACTATTCACGTAGTCTTGACATTGCAATAGGTCTTAAAAAGCAATCTTGGCTGGCACCGTGGCTCACTAGGCTAATCTTTCGCCTGCACACCGTCCCACTGGGTTCTAGTCCTGGTAGGGGCGCCGGATTCTGTCCCAGTTGCCCCTCTTCCAGGCCAGCTCTCTGCTGTTGTCCGGGAGTGCAGTGGAGGATGGCCCTGCACCCGCATGGGAGACCAGGAGGAAGCACCTGGCTCCTGGCTTTGGATCAGCGCAGAGTGCCGGCTGTAGCAGCCACTTGGGAGGTGAACCAATGGAAAAAGGAAGACCTTTCTCTCTCTTTCACTGTCTTACTCTGCCTGTCCAAAAAAAAAAGCAATCTTGAGATAATTAGAAGTATACAGGAGGACTGTGCACAGGCTATATGTGAATACTGCACTGTTTTGTATAAGACCCTTGAGCATTCCTGGATTTTGGTGTTTTTGGGGTGGGGGAAAGCTGTTGTAGAGCCAGATCTGCACAGAAACCGGGGCACGGCTGTGCTTCGCAACATAGGAAGACGAATGATGACGTAAAGGAGGATGGGTGACTGTTCTCTAAACACTGGGACCACTCATGGAAGTAGGGAAACTGGATGGAGGAGGAGCTTTCCTGGAACAACATCTGATTTTTATATATCTAAAGGTCCACGCACAACACCTCTGTGAGCCGTTTTTTTTTCTTTCTTTTTTTTTTTTTTTACCTGTTATCAACACTTTAAGGCCTGTAGGCCTGCAGCACTCCAACATGGAGTGGGTTTAAGTCTCTCCCTGCCTCCCCGTGTGGGCAAAGGGCTGTGAGGATGAAGCCATCCCAGGCAGTCAGAGGAGCTGCCGACGCCCAGGGCTTGGCTAAAGCTGGAGACACGGCAGCCTATTTGATGGGAAGCTGGGAGCTGTCTCTTCCCAGACACCCTCCTTGTGGATGTGGGGGAGAGCGGTGGTCCTCTGGGGTACCCCTGCTGAGAGCCGGGGGCCCTGTGTGTGTAAACTAGGGCAGGAATGAGACCCCAGGGCTGTGATGGTGCTTTTCGGACAAAGTAGAGCCCCCAGCACCGTTCATAGCTCCTGAAACCCTGCTGGAATCTATTTATTTATTTGACCTGTTCTTCCTCTTGAGCTAATACATTCCATATGTTTTAACTACCTGTTGTGTAAATTAGGAAAAGAGGGGGAAAAGAAACCCTCTTTAAATTGTGGAGCTGGTCCCCATGGGAGACCAGGAAAAGCACCTAGCACCTGGCTCCTGCCATCGGATGAGCACCGTGCGCCGTCCGCAGCGCGCCGTCCGCGGCAGCCATTGGAGGGTGAACCAACGGCAAAGGAAGACCTTTCTCTCTGTCTCTCTCTCTCACTGTCCACTCTGCCTGTCAAAAAAATAAATAAATAAATAAATAAATTGTGGAGCTGGTGTTTGGTGCAAAGATGCCTCCTGGGATGCCTGTATATCCGAGACCTGGTTCTGCTGCTACCTCCGGCTTCCTGCTGATGTGCACTCTGGGAGACAACAGGTGAGGGCTCAAGTACTTAGTTCGTGCCACCCACATAGGAGACCCAGACTGCAGGCTCCTGGCTTTGACCTGGCCTGGCCTCAGCTGTGGCAGACATTAGGAGAGTGAACCAGCATGTGATAGATTTTGTCTGCTTCTGCCTTAAATAAAATGAAAAAATAACTTAAAAAACTGATTGGGAAGTGGGGAGGAGAAGGGCTCTTAATCCCCATACTTAGGAGTTTGATGGAAAAGCCAGTATTAAATGCATGTATTTAACAAAGTGGGTGGGAAGAGACAGCGTTGGGGTCCAGTGGGTTAAGTTCCTGCCTGAGATGCTGACAGCTCATCTGGAGTGCCTCTTGGAGTCCCTGCTGCTCTGCTTCTGATCCAGCTCCCTGCTAACATGCCTGGGAAGGAAGGGGAAGATGGCCCACGTACTTGGGCCCCTGCTACCGGAGTGAGGAGCCCAGGATGATTTCCATTTTATTTGAAAGGCAGAGGGACAGAAAGAGAAGAGAGGGAGATCTTGGGTCTGCTGGTTCACTCCCCAAAAGCCAGGAGTCCCGAACTCCCATCTGGGTCTCCCTTGTATATGGCAGGAACCCAAGGACCTGAGTCATCACTTGCTGTCCACCAGGGTGTGTGTTAGCAGGAAGCTGGGAAGTGTACCAGTAGCTGGGACTCAACCAGGCGCTGGTACAGGCTGTGAGGCTCCCAGGGGGTGACTGAACAAATATGCCACATATCTGCCCCAATTTTTAAATTTTAACTGCTGGTTGCAGTACACTAATGTCACTACCACTACCCCTGATGGCTCACAACTGTTTTTATTGAATCTTCACAAAGGATTTTTAAGGCAGGAGTCACCAGGATGTTTATGCCTGGGAAGAGGTGACTTACCCCAGGTTGCTCTTAACTCTTCCCTGACCACTTCCTCTGCTCTTGGGTCTTCTTCTCATTGAACCTGTGTTAAGAATCTTGTGATCTGAGGAGTATGGAGTTTGGAGAGATCGACAGCTCTTGTTTCACAGGGCTAGCAAGAGGTAGATTGCAGATTGGACTAACTTCTGTAACAGCGAAGTCCAACCTGATTTCACTGCATTGAGGCAAAGACCCGAACTCAGACCCTTAGCTTGGGCCTCATACCACCCCATCTCTTAACCTTTTCAATCCCCTACCTCCTTGGGCTCCCCGAGCCGACTTGCTTGAACTCAAGCAAGAGCGTGCTTGGCTTAAACTTTCTGCCCCCGACGCTTTCTCCCGCGCCGCCCGCGCCGTGGGCCATCCCCTCCCCCAGCCCAGCGTGCAGCTGGAAGTCTTCACCGCTCTCCATCTCTCCTCCCTGCCCCCATCGGGGACGAGGAGGCCGGCTGTCCGTCTCCTCCGCCTTCTCCAGATGTAAGTACGTCTGCCAAAGACCCCCCTAAGTGCAGAGGATGATGAATGAGGACCGGGGGACGGCCTGGTGGGAAAGCGCTTGTCCCCTTGAAATGCGAGGGAAAGGGAAGGGGGTTGGGGGTTGGGCTGGAACCCGGAGCGGCTGGACGCGATGTCCAGATACCCCGGACCCAAGTCCCCGCTTTTCGGCCAGTGACTTTTCCTCCCTCACGAAGACGTGAGGAAACGCTCCCGTCTCTGTCGTTGCAATCTGGACTGTGATTTCTTCATTTACAGCAAACCCCCCAGTCCACTCTGGGGCTCCCTCAAGTTTGCTTTCAGCTCCCTCTCCGCCGCGCGACAGAGCTCCGGTCCTCTGCCAGGCAGCCCCTCCGCTGGTCCCTCCCAATTCTCCACCATTCTCCGGTTGGGGGGTTAGGGGGCGGAGTCTTGCCTCGCGTCCTGTTCCTTTAAGAGGCGTCGGCTCCTCCCCTTTCGGAATCGCGGTCTGACGCGGGATGACAGCAGCGAGTTCGGTATGTCTATGCAAATAAGCGCCTCCTGCGGGCCAATGGGGAGCGGAGGTGCCGGAACCGCGGACCAATAGGGCGGGGGCGCTGGGGCTCACCATATAAGGAGCGGCCTCGCCATAAAAGGAAACATTGTATCTCTTTATATGGGGGGAAGGGTCGGGGGATCCCTCCGCCGCCAGCGCGTGGTCCCGGCCCCCTCCACCCGCCGTCTCGGCCGCGGCCAGCAGCCCCTGCCCCCCGGGGGACGCTGACGGCCGCTGAGCGCGCCGCCCTAGCATACGGACAGGGGGCGCTGCGCGCGGCCTGGGGCAACCCGGGCCACAGGGGCAGGAAAGTGAGGGCCCTGGTCGGCCCGGGCGTGCTGGGGCCCCGGGTTCGCAGCGGCGGCCGCGGCACGGATAGCGGCACCAGCAGCAGCAGCAGCAGGAGTGCCGGGTTTCGCCGGGAAGCCGATGGCGGCGGCGGCGGCGGCTCCGATCCCTCGTTGACTGTCCGTCCGCCCTCCTGCATTGAGCGCCATGTTACCGAGCCAAGCTGGGGCCGCGGCGGCTCTGGGCCGGGGCTCGGCCCTGGGGGGCAGCCTGAACCGGACCGCGACGGGGCGGCCGGGCGGTGGAGGCGGCGGCGGCGGGACTCGCGGGGCTAACGGGGGCCGGGTCCCCGGGAACGGCGCGGGGCTCGGGTCGGGCCGCCTGGAGCGGGAGGCTGCAGCGGCGGCGGCGACGACCCCGGCGCCCACCGCGGGGGCCCTCTACAGCGGCAGCGAGGGCGACTCGGAGTCGGGCGAGGAGGAGGAGCTGGGCGCGGAGCGGCGCGGCCTGAAGCGGAGCCTGAGCGAGATGGAGATGGTGGTCGGTGGGCCCGAAGCGTCGGCGGCCGCCGCCGGGGGCTACGGACCCGTGAGCGGCGCGGTGAGCGGGGCCAAGCCCGGCAAGAAGACCCGGGGCCGCGTGAAGATCAAGATGGAGTTCATCGACAACAAGCTGCGGCGCTACACGACCTTCAGCAAGAGGAAGACGGGCATCATGAAGAAGGTACGGAGCCGGCAGGCTGCCGGCCGCGGGGAGCCCCGAGGGGTGGGGACGCGCAGGGGGAGCCCTCAGGGAGGCAGCGCCGAGGCGGAGGTGAGAGGCGGCGAGTCTGCAGGAGGTGTGTGGGAGGGGAGGGCGCGAGGGGAGGGGCTGCCGGGGAAAAGTGGGGAGAGGGGAGATGCGCCGACGTCCGGAATTGAGGGAAAGGGCGCCGAGGTGGGAGTGACCGGCTCGAGAGAGGAAGAGGCCCTGGCCGAGTGAAGGGGCCGAGGAGCGGCGGCCCGCGAGTTGGGTGATGAGGCGCGGGAGCCTGTACGGGTCCGGTGCACCCTGGGGTTCCGTGGAGGGCGCCAGGAAAGCGGGGAGCAGAAGAGCAGGTATGGAGGCGAGGAGGCTGGAGCCTGCGTGGGACGGCGGTGGGCACCACTGGAATGGTGCTAGCTGGGACGACAGGCGAGCGGGGGGACCACGTAGGGGAGCGAGGTCAGAGGCTGGCTGCCCGCTGCCCTGTGCCTTGCACTGCATCCACAGGCAGGACTGGCCGCAGACCCGCCTGTCCTGGGGGACCAGTGGGGTTCCCAGCCTTCAGGAGAATTTGTGCGTGGAGTTTTGGGGGGGGGGATCTGAGAGGTTTGCACAGGGACCTACATATATATTTGCCAGTTATCCAGTGAAAAGTGGTGAGGAAAGGCGTCATTTTGGGGGGTTGTGAAAGATATGGGAATGGATAGAAGCAGAGGAACGGGGAAAGATAAAAAAAAAAAAACCTAGAACCTTGGGAACAGTGGCTGGTGTTTTTATCTGTCCCATATGGAAATCCAAGCTGCTCCTAAGGTGGGTTGTACAACTTTGTTGGGACCGTTGATAGCATCCCTGGGGGTCCCTTTCCTGGGCTCATGGCACGGTATTGTTGCTAATACAGCTCCCACCTGCCATCACCTTACACACTCTCATATTGGTGTCCCTTGTCACTTGATCATCAGTGGAGAGGCTGTGGGGAGGTGGTTCATGAAGGGAAACCCCCCTGCCTCCCTCCCTCCCGTCCTTCTTCCTTCCCAAGTCAAAGAAAAGAGTAGCGCAGTATTCTAGGCTAGAAAGAGAAGTTAGGGCATGGCAACAGGTTAAGGCCTCTGTGGTTCCTGTCTTAGGTGAGTCCTTATCACGGGTGTCAGGTGTGCAGTCCAGTCTGGTAGGGGTCTCTCCTGCTCCCTGTGACTGTGGGGAAGGGGTGGGGGGGGTGTCTGTGAAGCTCCAGGCACCAGGCAGTGTTGGGGGGTAGCTGACTGCCTCTCCCCCCACCCCCTGCTGTGTCCCCTGAGGTTATATATTCCCTCACTGGTGAGATGTGACTGTTTGCTGGGGGTGTCTGTGAGTCACTGGGGCCGCTCCTCAAAGGAAGAGGACCTGAGTCCTCTTGGTGCTCCAAGCTCACTTTCAGATATCAGCATAGGACCCCCCCCCCCCCCCGCCAGTCACTCAAACAAAAGGTTGTTATGGGAGTGGGAAGTTGAGCTCACTGAGTAGTTTCCCCCTTTCCTACTTCCCAAGGAAGGTAGAAATCAACAGTTTTGCTGACCTGCCCATCTCCCTCCCCATCCCCCAGGCTTATGAGCTGTCCACGCTGACAGGGACACAGGTGCTGTTGCTGGTGGCCAGTGAGACAGGCCATGTGTATACCTTTGCCACCCGCAAACTGCAGCCCATGATCACCAGTGAGACCGGCAAGGCGCTGATTCAGACCTGCCTCAACTCGCCAGACTCGCCACCCCGCTCAGATCCCACCACGGACCAGAGAATGAGTGCCACTGGCTTTGAAGAGACAGATCTCACCTACCAGGTGTCGGAGTCTGACAGCAGTGGGGAGACCAAGGTGTGTTTGGATCGCCTGTGCGAGGGGAAGGAAGGGTAAGGGGGTCCCACTCCCTCCCCAGTCCAGGACAAGCGCACAGGGCCCACCGCTGTGCAGAGGAATGGGTTAGTACCCCTCGTTCTAGGAGACAGGTGTCCATCCTCGCTTTCCTGACAGGAGGCCGGCCCCCTAGATAAGCGGGCGGCCTCCGTGCCCATATAAGGCCGGCTCGGGCTCCACGCCGGTCTCCCGCCCGCAGCCCGCCTGCCTGGCAGGGCCTTTGCATTCCTCCCGCCAGCTGTCTCCCCGCTGGGGGCGGGGGTGTAGTTAACCCAGCCCTCCCAGCAGGCTGGGTCGCTAGGGAGTAGGAAGGGAGCCCTCCGGGTCCCAGGGTCCTGGGAAGCCGGCCGGCTGGCTGACTAGGCTGGGGGACTACCTTGCTAGTTCCTTCAGTCCCTTCGGCCAGGGCAGTGAGGGAGTGCATTTGCTTGCTGCTGGGGGTGCCGGCCCTGGTTACGCCTCCCCCTTCCTTTTCCCGGTAAGGAGAGGGGGCGGGGCTTCCTCCCTTGCTGTCTGGGGAGCTCCTCCTTCTGGGTGGCCCTTAACTAACTGACTAATGGGAGGAAGCGGCAGTGTTTGCCTTAGCAACGCCTCGGCCAATCAGAGGCTTTGAGCCCAGCTGCTTCGCAAACATCCCGCGCTGTCCCACCCCCAGCTTTTGAGCCCCCTGATTGACTCAGTTCTCATGTGGGCTTGGTGGCTTGGTTCTCGGCTCATGTCTTCCTTCCCCTTCTAAGAACAAAGCCTTCCTGAGGGGGAGTGGACATCCTAGGCTCCCCACCTCTCTTCGTCTATATCACCCCCGTAATCATTTTCAAACCAAACAGTCAAGCAGCAGGGCTCAGCAATTCAGGAAATTTTGCTGGGTAAGTTCCATTGGTAGTTTAAATCGTGAGTGTTTGGCTAAGCCCCCAAGATCTCCCCCAGAATTCTCAGTCCCTGTGTCACATGCCTGGCAAAGCAGAGCTGGAGGAACCCTTTTAGAGAGTGCAGAGTTGTCCAGGCCCCCTCATGTTTATACAAGAGGAAAACAGGCTTATAAAACGAAAGCCGAGGTCTCAGGACCACACAGATGGTGTCTGCCGGAGCTGAGTGGGAATGGATGCTGAGTGTCCTGGCTGCTCAGCCAATGTGAGAACTACTCCATCCAGGCAGAGAGCTCAGAGAATTACCATCCTGAGAACAACAGGTACTTATTTTGGTCTCGTTATGTGCCAGGGACTGTTCCGTGTGTGCGCTAGTTTAATCTCCACAGCAACCTATGGGGTAGGTATTACCTTCCTTTTAGAGTTAGGAAACTCCCTAAGCTCAGGGGTCAGGCAGCAGGGAGATGGTGGAGCGGGGATTGAACCCAAGCACATTTGGTTTCAGTCTGGGCTCTCAGTCCATGCAGAACTTCTGCAGGGGCAGGGTCTGGCAGAGGCTCACGGCTCCATCTTTACTCTGGGTATAGGACACACTGAAGCCGGTGTTCACGGTCACCAACCTGCCGGGCACCACCTCCACCATCCAAACAGCACCCAGCACCTCTACCACCATGCAAGTCAGCAGCGGCCCCTCCTTCCCCATCACCAACTACCTGGCACCAGTGTCTGCTAGTGTCAGCCCCAGCGCTGTCAGCAGTGCCAACGGGACTGTGCTGAAGAGCACGGGCAGCGGCCCTGTCTCCTCTGGGGGCCTTATGCAGCTGCCCACTAGCTTCACCCTCATGCCTGGTGAGTCACGAGGGACAGAGAGAGATTTGTCCTCCCTGGGATAAATGGAGCATGCTAAGAGCAGGTTCAGGGCTGGCACTGGGAGAACCTCTTCCTGTATCAGAAAAAAGGATGAGCAGGGGGCCCGAGTCCAAGAGAAGCCTCTGTGACCTGTTGCAGGTGTGCCCCTGCCCACTGCGACCCGTGCTGTCCCATCAGCTGAGTACACTCTGGCCTTCTCAGGATAGCCCAGCCCTGGTCATCCACTGCCAGGGGGATGGTAGACATTCCCCCACTTGCCTACCCTGACTGTAGGGCAGGCCATGTCCTTAATGGGTCAATGCCAACCAAAGAAAGTAGAAGCAAGGCCAGGGGTGGGAGGAGTAGGGCAGGGCAAGAGAAGAGAATGGAGCCCCTGGAGAGGAGATTCCTCTTGGACTCCTGGGAAAGAAAGCAATGGGAATCGGGGACTAGTGTGCCAGACCCTAGGACTGGGGTGTTTGGGGGTACTTGGTGCAGGTGGCGACTGGGTGGAACAGAGCACACAAGTAAGATTCTGTGTCTCGTAGGTGGGGCAGTGGCCCAGCAGGTCCCAGTGCAGGCCATTCAGGTGCACCAGGCCCCACAGCAAGCGTCTCCCTCTCGCGACAGCAGCACAGACCTCACGCAGACCTCCTCCAGCGGGACAGGTATAGCTCACAACCCCATCACCCTCCCCACCCTGCCTGCCCCCTGTGAGGCCTATCAGTAGCTGTCCAGCAGTATCCTACCTGTCAGCGAATGCCTTAGCAGGTGAAACTGAGGCTTTGAGCCCGAGCGTTGTGGGGAAAGTCAGGTGAGCATGGCTGGGGCTGTGGATTGCAGGAGGAAATTAGAGACGGTTGAAGCTGCCTCCTCCTCCTCATTCAGATGAGGGCCTGGTGGCCTAGAAAGGAGAAGTTACTTGTCCAAAGACACAACATTTGCTTAATTGCAAGGAAGGACTTGGGCAGCAGGTGTCTGCCTGTAGGAGGGGCCGAGGGGTTTGAGCAGCCATGAAATCCTCCTCTGGTGTCTCTAGTTGCTTCAGAAACGGAGACACTCTCCAGGTTATTAAGTTCTTGTTGTTTACAACTTTGTTGCACAGAGTGCTCTGTGGACTTTGAGTACCACCACTGCCTGGGCACTTCTTGGACAGGCAGAATCTTAAGCTTCACCCCAAGGCTACTGACTCAGAATCCACTGGATGCCCGTTAGCACTTGAGAAGTGCTGCTTTAACATTTGTGAGCTGCACTTTTAGGAAGAGGGAAGAGGAAGAGAACCAATAAAGAATGGATCCATAGAGTTCCCTAAGACGCCCCATACTTCCTGACAGTAGCTTGGTCATAAGAATACTTTTTGTTGCTGTTGTAAATGTTTCTTTTCAAAAACTTTTTAAAAGTTTATTTCCATTTTTTAGTTGAAAGGTAGAGAGACAGGAAAACTGAGACACAGAGATCTGCTATCTGCAGGTTCAGCTCCCAAATGCCCACAATAGCCAGGGCTTTGTCAAGACTCAGGTCTCCCATGTGGGTGGCAGAGGCCCAAGTACTTGAGTTATTATCTGCTATTGCCCAGGGTATGCACTGGCAGGAAACTGGGTTGGAAGCAGAGCTGGACCTCAAACCCAGGCACTCATTATGGGATACAGGCATCTCAAGCAGCATACTAACTGCTGTATCAGATGCTTGCCCCGGTCATTGTAATCTGTGTTTGTCCTAAGACCTCAGGTCTTAGAGAACCCTGCAGATAGGCAAATAATATGATGCAGGAGGATACAATTAAAAGCTGGCGCTGTTGCATTCAAGAAAGAATTGGCTTTTCTTAGTTGATGGAATGGAGAAAAGGAGCGGTCTGGGAGCAGGCAGGAAGACTCTGGAGGTCTGGAATCCCTGGGGTGGGCTGGGGCAGTCAGTCGAGGAGCGGGCCCTGACGTGTGTCTGTGTTTGCCAGTGACGTTGCCCGCCACCATCATGACACCGTCTGTCCCCACAACCGTGGGCGGCCACATGATGTATCCTAGCCCCCACGCAGTGATGTACGCCCCCACCTCGGGCCTGGCTGACGGCAGCCTCACCGTGCTCAATGCCTTCTCCCAGGCGCCATCCACCATGCAGGTGTCCCACAGCCAGGTCCAAGAGCAAGGTGAGTAGAGGTGCAGGATGAGGCAGGAGGATCATTTCCTCCCTTAGACTCCACACCACCCGCTTCTTCCCCTCCCTGCCACTGAGATGCACCCACTCACACACACAGACGCACACACTCGGATGCTCACACATGTCCTGTGCAAACCATGCTAACTCGGGTGCTCACGCATGTCCTGTGCAAATTACACACACACATACACGGGTGCTCATGTGTAGACTGTGCAAACCACACACATACTCATGTACACACACATGCACACTCGGGTGCTCACGTGTGTCCTGTGCAAACCACACACACACTCATGTACACACAAATGCACACACACTCAGGTGCTCACACATGTCCTATGCAAACCACACACGTGTGTGCACACACACACTTGGGTGCTCACACATGTCCTGTGCAAACCACACACATGCACACTCGAGTACTCATGCATGTCCTGCAAACCACACATACTCACACACACACATTTGGGTTCTCACATGTGTCCTGTGCAAGCCACACACATACACACAGACATACACACACGGGTGCTCACACGTGTCCTGTGCAAACCACACACTCAGGTGCTCACGGGTGTTCTGTGCAAGCCATAGACACACAGGCGCGCACGCACGCACACACATTGTCCCATCCTTGTCTGTGCACTGGGACACTCACCCCAGGCAGCTCAGTCTCAGGCTCAGCACCTCCAGTATCTGGAAATTCCCCGTGAGCACACAGTCTGAATGTCCCCCGTGGTTGTCCCGTGCAGGTGGTGTGCCCCAGGTGTTCCTGACAGCACCCTCTGGGACAGTGCAGATCCCTGTCTCTGCAGTTCAGCTTCACCAGGTAGGCGGGGCGCCTCTCCTCTATCCCAGACAACTATTTCATGTCCCCTGAGGGGAGGGGGCAGCGGGGAGGTGGGTAGTTAGCACCTAGGCAAAGCCAGAACCCTTGGGCTGGGACCCCATTTGTTTTTGACTGGTCAGGCTAAGCAGGGAGAAAGTAGCCTGCGCTGGCTGGTCAGGGCCCTGCCCCCCGGCCTCACACCCCTGTTCCCTCCAGATGGCTGTGATAGGGCAGCAGGCCGGGAGCAGCAGCAACCTCACCGAGCTACAGGTGGTCAACCTGGACGCCACCCACAGCACCAAGAGTGAATGATCCGCCCTGCCGCCCTGGACAGCTGGCCGAGGGACGGCACCACTTATTTATTGTTGCCTTTTCACGTTTTCTTTACACACACGTTGACGGGCCGCGGGAGGGAGGCGGGGAGGAGGCGCGGGCAGCCACAGGACTATGCCCTCTCGCTCCAGCCAAAGAAATGGGCCTGCCTGCCCTCCCCCCGTCCCCCCTCACCCACTCCTCCTCCAGCGCCGCCTCCCATGTCTGGGGTCAGGATGGTGGAGCTGTCCTCCCTCCGCGGTTTCCCCCTCGCCAGCTTGGCTCGGTGTTTGCCATGAGTATTAGCTTCCCCAACGGGAAGGGGCCCCACTCCCTGCTCGCAGGCCTTCTGTGGGACTGGGCACCGTGTCTTCCCTGGAGGGCACAGTCGGGACCCTCTCTCCAGCCTCTCTGCTGACCCCAGGTCAGCGCCGTGTCTGCCACAGGCTGGGTGAAACCCTGCTGCCGCCCCTCAGGGAGCCAGCTGGGGAGGCGGGGTGGGGGGCTTCTTCCTTCCCGCGTGTGGCCCTCTGCCCCTTGGGATCCTGAGTAGCTGGGCCCACGCACAGGGCAGGATCCTGGGGCCACCTGCCCTACCTGGCCGCTGCCCGTGGATCTCCAGGGCTCCTCCCCTCTCCTCCAGCTGCTTTACTTAAAGTTGATTTTGAACTTTTTATTTGAGGAGACGAAGTGAAAACAAATCTATAAATATATATTTTTAAAATATTTAACTTTTTTTTATGGCGTTTTTCTCGTCCCCCCTCCTTGCCCAAACTCCCCTTCCCTGGGGAGCCATGGGGCTCCCCAGAACTGGCTGGGCCCCTGGGGACAGAGCCACCCCATGAGCTTGGGGTCTGCCAGTGTTGGGGGGGAGATGCTGGGACTGCCCGGCCCTGGGTTGTTTCCAGGAGAAAGCCGGGGAGGGGCCCTCAGGCCATGCCCCAACGGGGTGGGGAGGGTCACCCACAGCTCTGGGCCTCTTTTTGCCCTTGAGGGCTGTTGCTAGGGAGAGGGAAGAGGGAGACCAAATGTGGGGGTGCGGGTGGGAGGGCGTCAGGCAGAGGCAACTGACTTCATTTGTGCCACACGCATGGGCATTGCAGCCTTGTGCGCCCCCAGGCCTGCAGCCGCCTGGGGCCCAAGTTGCAGTGAGCAGGGTGGGGTCTGGGAGGGGGTGAGAGACAGGAATGGGGGTCAGGAGAAGTGGGAGCAGCTCTGGGGCTGAGAGCAGTGATAGGGGAGCCAGGAACCGGCAGCTCTCCCAGGGAGTGAGCAGCTACTGTAACTTTTTTAAATTAAGACAAAAAAAAAAGCCTTGAAGAAAATGACTTTATTTTTCTAAGTGTAACCTCAGTATTTATGTAATTTGTACAGGGGCCATGCCCCACCCCCCTCTGCCCCCTTTGGGGTAGACCTTAAGGGTGGGCCAGCATAGGGGGAGGGTCCTTTACCCTGTGTCAGAGCCTACCTTCACCACCTGTATCCGAAAGGAAGATTTTTCAGACAGGGCAGCAGCTGGGTGCTGTTCTGGAGCCCCAGGACTGCCTTCAGTAGGAACAAGCCTGCTTCTGTGATTGGGTGAAGGGCTGGGGGAAGATTTTGCGCACAGCCTAGTTGTCAAGGGGATGATTTGCCAGTGTGTTGGAGAGTCCCCTAACCCCCTAAACCCCCATTGCTGTCTTGCCCTAATTTGGGGTGCCAAGATGGAAGTCACCTTTCTGGGCTTTCTCCTGGAGATAGCTGGGGCTAATGGGTGGCTTTCTTGGCTGGGGCATGGCAAATCAGGGGCCAGAGAGCTGGGGGAGCTTGGGACTCAGGTCTGTAACTGCCCAGCCCCCTTGCTCTGCTCTTGTTTCACTCCACCGCCACTCACTCACTCCCCACTCCCCCGCCCCGGGGAGGAGAGGCCATGAATGAATTCTTCCTCTCCTTCCCACAGAAGACAGACCCAGTGAGTGAACCAGGCAAAGTGCTTATAATGTGTGTCGTGTGAGCGTGGCCTTGGGAGAACATGCGTGTGTCGGGATGAGGTGGCATTTATATGTGCAACGACCCTTGGTGTGTCCCTTCCTCGGTGGCTCTGGGGTATGTGTGTGTGTGTGCCTGAGTGGATGTGTGTGTGTGTACGTGGGGTGTGTATGTCAGTGGTTTCTACTTCCCCTGGGATGCTGACCCAGGAATAGTGGACGTGGTCACAGTCCTATGTACAGAGCTTTCTTTTGTATTAAAAAAAAATACTCTTTCAATAAATGTATCATTTTTGTGCACAGACTGTGGGGTCTTTGGCTCTGTTTTTCTAAATATGGAGGGAGGGGAGGGAAGCAAACCCCAACACATACTGCTACGGGGTGCCTTGGGCTGTTGTGAATGCAAGGAACACTTTGAGGGGCTGGAGGGCTTTCTCCCCACGCTTGGCTTTGCTACGTCCTTAGCTCAGCGGAGCGATTATAACGAATAGGAAAAGTGTCAACAAGTAACCTAAAGCATGCCTGAAGGGGCCGGGAAACTCGGGGACCCGCGCCCCACTACGGTCTTGAGGCTGGAGGGCGAGTCGCTAAGGTTTCAGAGTGGAATCTGCGATGGGAGATGGAGGATGAGGAAAGACATCAGGGACACTTGACAGCTATCTGCAGAGAGAACGAGGACACCGATCCTCCGGCTGTGCCCACGCTTTCCACGCAGCCGCCCGCGGCCAGCACGCATGCTCCGCTCGCGCGCCGTTCCGCGGCTCTGGGCGTGAGCCGCCGGGGGACCCGTAGCTGCCGGCCGCGCGTGCGCTCGCGGTGTGACCCGGAAGGGAGCGGCTGAGGAGGCGGGGCCAGCGCGGCGGGACTGGCCGCTGGGTCCCAGCGAGGGCCGAGCCGGGCGGTGGGAGGTGAGAGGAGAGTTCTGCGCGGACGCGGTCCCTCTCCCGACCCCTCCCCGGTCCCTTAGCCACTCTCCGTGGAGCTGAGGACAGGAACTGGGCTTTGCCCTCTGAGATTCGCTGGGTCCTGTCAGCCTCCTCGGGCCGCACCTCCCCATTCTCACCTGCCCTCCAGACCCTTTCCCCGGTCCGGTCGGGTCCCTACCGGCCTCCTGCCCTGCCCAGCTGGTCGGCAGGCTTGGGCCTCACCTGGTCCCCACACCTCGGTTTATTGCTCCAGGTCTAGACCCCCTTCCCGCCCCCCTATAGGCCTATGGAATCATTTGACTTCGCCTTCGCTAGTCACTTGCCTGTTGCCACATCCCTGGTTACCTCTCAGCGGAGGGGCCCCCTGCCCCCGTGAGGTCCACATCCTTCGTTCCTCCTTCCCCTCACTTAGTAAGTGAAAGAGCAGAGTTGAGAGTCACGTTAGGACTGGAGTCTGTACTGTAGCGCCTCACCCCCTGCCTCCAGCCCCATGACCCTAGATCCTTACCATACATAAAGCGTAGGTAGAGGTGGGACCGAGTCTTTTTCCTTCTGTAATTTTACCCAGTTCCTGGGCCTCTCCCCTTTTTACAAGGCTGTCACCGTTTTCCCCATCCGGTCATCTGCCCCGCCATCCCAGTCCCTTTTCGTCTGTGTTTTCCAAGTCTGCTGTGCCCACCTCCTTCTCCGCATGTTCCCTGGCGTGTGCGCTCCGTGCTTGCCCCGACCTGGTCCCGTGTTTCCACACATCCTGGCTCCGGCCCCACTGTCCTTCGTGTTCACCCACGTCACCCTTCCAAGCTAGATCTGTGTTCCTCAGCTGTGCACAGCTCTGCTGTGCAGACCGTCCTGCTCGACTTCTGCTCTGGGTATTGTCACTTACCTGCATTCTCCTTCTCTTTTAGATCTCAGTGTGTTCAGATGCTCACATGTATCCATCGTGTTTCTCATCTTCCTGGCCTCTGAATTCCTTCGTAAAGCCTGTCCGTCACAGCCCATCCCATGTTCCAGGAGTCTGCCTCCCTCTGTGTGGTCTTCCCCTAGTCCCATATGGCATTATCTTTCTCCTGTTGTATCCTAGGAGGTCACGATGGTGGGGGAACGACGTGCTGAGGACCTCATGGTGCCCTTGGGGCCCTGGCTGCAGGCATATCCCGAAGAACTCATTCGACAGCGGCCCGGGCATGACGGGCATCCTGAATACCTGATCCGCTGGAATGTCCTCAGGCGTGGGGAGGTGGGCAGAGTGGGTGTGGAGGAAGGCAAGGCGGAGCACATCCTCATGTGGCTGTCAGCTCCTGAGGTCTACGCCAGCTGTCCCAGGCTGTTAGGTGAGCAGGCACGAGCCAAGGGACCCCAGAACGAACCAGCGGGGGGTTCAGGAAGCTTTCCCCGAGATCCAGGAGGCCTGGACGAAGTGGCAATGGGAGAGATGGAGGCTGACGTGAGGGCGCTGGTATGCAGGGCTGCCAGGCAGCTGGCAGAAGGCGGGACCTCAAGCCTCCCAGCTGCCGTGCTGCACACCATCCACGTGCTCAGTGCCTATGCCAGCATTGGGCCCCTCACTAAGGTCTTCCGGGAGACGGGAGCCCTGGACCTGCTCATGCACATGTTGTGCAACCCCGAGCCTCAGATCCGGCGGAGCGCGGGCAAGATGCTGCAGGCTCTGGCAGCCCACGATGCTGGTAAGAGACAGCCGGGGGAAGAAGGCAAGTGTTGGGAAGAATGGGGCCGCGTGGCATAGGAACAGAAAGAACAGTGGTCTCCCAACTCTGTAAGAACACATAGCTCTTGGTTAATACCAATTCAGTGCAAAGGAAAAGTAATAGATTAACAGTGTATTATTTCAGGTACTTAAACAGGATAAAATCATTAATACCTGGTTCATGGATCCATTTTTTTTTTTAATTTCTCAATCCATGTTATTTTATTTTATTTATTTAAAGATTTATTTATTTACTTGAAAGGTAGAGTTACAAAGAGGCAGAGAGAGAGATCTTACATCCTCTGGTTCACTCCCCAAATGGCCGTGATGGCTAGAGATGGGACAGTCCAAAGCCAGGAGCTTCTTCTGGGTCTCCCACCTAGGTGCAGGGGCCCAAGGACTTGGGCCATCTTCTACTGCTTTCCCAGGCACCTTTTTCAGGGAGCTGGATCAGAAGTGGAGCATCTGGGACTTGAACCGATGCCCATATGGGATCCTGGCACTGCAGGAGGCAGCTTAACCTGCTGCGCCACAGCACTGGCCCCTCATGTGTTCGTTCTTAGTGCAATCGCAGAGAAAAGAATGGGGTAGATTTGCATTTTTTTAAAAAATTATTTATTTTGAAAGTCATGAGTTAGAGACAGAGACAGAGAGAGACAGAGAGAGAGAGATACTCCATCTGCCGGTTCGCTCCCCAGATGGTTACAATGGCCAGTTCTGGGCCAGGCTGAAGCCAGGAGCCAAGAGCTTCGTCCAGATTTCCTATGTGTGTGACAAGGCCCTAAACACTTGGGCCATCCTCTGCTGCTTTTCCCTGGTGATTAGCTGGGAGCTGGATCTGAAGTGAAGCAGCCAGGTCATGAACTGGCGCACTTGTGGGATTCTGGCCTTGTAGGTGGCAGCTTCGCCCACCGTGCCACAAAGCTGGCTCAGGATGTACATTTTTAAACCTGTGAGTTGCGATTGATTAGTTGGTTGTGAAACCCATTTGATGGGTTACAACCAACATTTTTTTCTTAAAAAAAAAAAATATCAGTGTACAGGACTTGATAAGTTTTGTAGCCTGAAATATGTTTCAGTTCTAGATGCATTTGTTTATGCAGGGCTACATGTAAAATGTATCCCTTGCTGTGGGTCTCCTCACAGAGAAGTTCAAAAGCCTCTAGGGAGGGGAATAAAAAGTCTGGGCAAGGCAGGGAGAAAGGGCTTGGGATGGAGAAGGTGCAGATCGGTTGTGGGTTACAGGGAGCCGGGCTCACGTCCTTCTGTCACTGAGCCAGCAAGATGGCATCGAGCAGCACATGGATTTTGACAGCCGCTACACTTTGCTGGAGCTGTTTGCAGAGACCACGTCCTCTGAAGAGCACTGCATGGTCTTCGAGGGCATTCACCTGCCTCAGGTACTTTGCTGGCTGTAGGGGTGCTGAGCACAGAGCCTAAGACGTTATTTCTGAAAAGCTGGTCCAGGCCTGGGCATCAGCCCCGGAGCCCCGGAGAGCTAGTTAAAATGAAGGTCCATGCCCCATACCCGATTCCTCTCTCTTCAGAATTTTTGAAGTTAGAACCCAGGAATCTGTGGTTTATATGTTTCTCACACAAGTAGAAGTTTGAGGCCTGCAGGCCTGTTTCTCTAGAGGAGGGCAAGTGGGAGAGGCTGAAGCCAGGGGGAAGTGAACCTATGCCAAGGATTGTGTCCCACAGATCCCAGGGAAGCTGCTCTTCTCGCTGGTGAAACGCTACCTTTGTGTCACCTCCCTGCTGGACCAGCTGAACAGTAGTCCAGACCCAGGAGCTGCAGACCAGAGCTCCCCATGCCCCATGAGGCAGAAAAGCCGGGGACAGCGGGAGCTGGAGTTCAGTATGGCTGTAGGCAGCCTCATTTCAGAGCTGGTGCGGAGCATGGGCTGGGCCCGGAACCTCAGTGAACAGGGCACGTTGCCACCCCGGCCGACACGGTCCATTTTTCAGCCCTGCATTTCAGGGCCTCCCCTGGTACTCCCCACCATCGTCACCACCCCCAGAAGGCAAGAGAAGGCCTTCCGCCAGCGCTCTGAATTCTCTAGCCGCAGTGGCTATGGTGAGTACGTACAGCAGATGCTGCAGCCGGGGATGCGCGTGCGGATGCTGGATGACTATGAGGAGATCAGTGCCGGCGACAAGGGCGAGTTCCGGCAGAGCAACAATGGCGTGCCCCCTGTGCAGGTGCGTGTATGACGCTTGTGGATGGGACACTGCTGGAGGTCTGTTCTGGGTGGGGCACAGCCGGCGCTTCCATGAAAGAGGCTCTAGAAGGCCACTCAGGGAAAAAACCCGAGGAGAAATGGAGTGGTAAAAGAGGGTCAGGAATTGAGAGGGTGCCCTTGGAGGGTGAGGTCCTGGAGAGGCTACCCCAAGAGCAGACTGATGCATGGAGATGCCCGCCCCCAGCAGTGGAGACAGGTGGGAGCGGAGGCCCCCCACCCCACCACCAGTGGAGAAGGGTGGGAATGAAGGCCTGAAGGTTGGGCAAAGAGGCAGGGCCTGTGCTTCAGAGGGCTTTTGCTCTATGGAGATTTTCCCAAGCCTAGTGAGGTGTTTATCTGAGAGTGTGCCCCAGATCTGGGTCTGGGCATGTCCTCTTGAGACTTCATAGTCCAGGGCTCAGAGTACTGAGCCCTCCGTATTCATTCCTCTCTTCCTCCCTCATGCCAGGTCTTCTGGCAGTCAACAGGCCGCACCTACTGGGTGCACTGGCACATGCTGGAGATCCTGGGCCCTGAGGAAGCCACTGGGGATTCAGCCTCAGCTGTGGAGAAGGGGACAGGAGCCACCCTCTTGGACACAGGTGAGCCCAAGGGACAAGGATAGCATTTGTCTGCACAGAGGAGGAATGACTGGGCTGAAGCCACTTGTGAGGTTCGTAAGTCAACTGTGTTCCTACTCCTGTGCCTGTGTCCTCAGCCTTTCCTGCCTGGGACTGGAAGCCTGTGGGTGGGCTCTACTCTCTGCCGTACCTGCAGCCTGAGCCCCAGCAGAGTGAGGAGTTGGGGTACCTGACCCAGGCTGAGTGGTGGGAGCTGCTTTTCTTCATCAAGAAGTTGGACTTAAGCGAGCAGCAGCCAATTTTCCAGAATATTCAGGAGAAACTGGAGAAGGTATTACAGTCCTGAGGTTACATTTGGTGGCGGGGAGGGTGTAGTTGTGAGCTAGAGGTGGAACTCTCTAAAGGGAGTTTGGACTGTAGGATCACCCTGAGGGGAGGCTGGAGCTAGAGCTTGGAGAATATGAGGGCTCTGCTGGGGAGAGAGGCAAACCTGTGAGGGTGTCAGGTGTAGAAGATGAGGGCACACAGTGGGTGGCCACCCTTCCCATCACTGCTTGTCCCTGAAATGCATCCCCCTTTTGTCGGCAGACTCTGGGTGAAAAGGCCCTGGGTGACATCTCTGTGCCTGTAGAGATGGCTGAGGGCCTGCTGCGCATCCTCAGTCATCGGTTTGAGGGCAACACCCTCAGTGACTTGCTCAACTCCCAAATCTACACCAAGTATGGGCTCCTACCTGATGAACTGAGCAGCTCCTCGTCTTCACGGAGTCACTCCTGTACCCCAGATCCAGAAGAAGAGTCCAAGCTGGAGGCCAGCGTCTCCCAGGAAGAGGCCAAGCCCCCCCAAGCAAAGGCTGCGCTCCCTAAGGCAGAGGCAGAGCCCGCCCAGGCAAAGGCTGGACCCCTCGTGGCACAGAGTGATTCCCAGCTGTTTAACCAGCTTCTGGTGACCGAGGGCATGGTTCTGCCGCCCGAGGTGAAGGAGGAGGCCAGTGGTGAGTCGGATTCTGAGACGGGAGGGCGAAGATGTTGGAGCAAGTCCTGGGTGGGCTCAGTAGCCGGAGTACATAGGATAGGGGGAAAGCCGTGGAGTCAGATCACTTTTACAGGGAAAAATGCCTTGGAACCATGGTCTGTCTGCCCTCTGACCTTGATTGTGTTTCTTAGCCTTCACTCCTTTTCTTTGGTATCTCTGGAAAAGGAGGGTCCGTTTTCCAGGGTAACTCCATCTTCTCCGATGAGCTCCTTCACTCAGAATTGGAAAGGTTCCAGATGCAAGCTACAGTAACGGATAATGTATTTAAATGTTGGTGGTATGACTGGGCTTGACCTTTAAAGACTTGCAGCTTGGAGGTGCCACAGTTCTTTCAGCCACTGCCTTCTTCCGACTGATTGCAGAAATGGCGCGAGCCTTGCGGGGTCCTGGTCCACGCAGCTCCCTGGATCAGCATGTGGTAGCGGTCGTGGCCACTGTGCAGATATCCAGTCTGGACACAAACCTGCAGCTCTCAGGGCTATCGGCCCTCTCCCAGGCTGTGGAGGAGGCCACTGAGCAAGACCACCCCCTGGTTCGTCCTGACCGATCGCTGAGGTTAGCATGTACAGGGAGGAGGTTCGGGTGGAGCTGACTGCAGTGAGTATGGTTGTAGGCAGGAAGGAGCTGTGAGGTCCAGAATCGGAGAGGCTAGGGGCAAAGGAGGGTGGGCCCGAGGCAGCCGGGCAGGAGGGTGGGACGCTGTGACGGCTGATGTTCTTAGCGTATGCCTGTGGTGCCAGGTACTGTGCTGGGATTTCACGTGCGTTCTCATCAGTCTGCCCATCATTGGAGCAAGCATTGAGTGTTGTTATCCCATTTTATGGATGAGAAAATGGAGCCTAGAGAATTCAAGTAACTTGCTGAGAGTTTTACAAATGGCAAATCCAAGAGTCAGTCCAACATCCTTTTGGCTCTAGAGCTTGAGATTTTTTCTTTCTTTTTCCTTCGTGCGTTCTTTCCTTTTATTTTTCAGTTTTCTTCTGCTACTTAATTACACAGATAACATGCAGATACATTCTTGTTTTTAAAAGCGCTGAGGAATCTAAAAGAATATTATAGAATGAAAAGCCAAAGTCCCCTTTTGGCACTGTCATCACTGGTGTATCCTTGAGGTCTTCTGTGGATTTGCGTTTGTAACTGTGTGTTTGGAAATGGAGCATTTTCCGAGTTTGTATTTTGATAAAAGTAATCACAGTCTGCATATCCCTACAGCTGGCTTTTGCCTCACTATGTCTCAGAAGTCTTCCCGTGTTAGTCCATGGGGGCTGCCTCATCGTTTGTATTGCTGCACAGAACTGTGGTAAGGTGCAAGTGCAGTGTTCTGATGGATCTGTTTTCCCTTACCTCTGCCAGCACTGAGGATTTCCATATTTATAATCCAAAAATTTCAAGTTGTCAGTAACTACTTTCTTAGTTCTAGTGAAGTTGGGCATTTTTGCCTACATTTGTTCTTTTTTTTCTTATAAAAACTGTTTCAGTCCATTGCCTACTTTTAAAATTGGGTATGCCTTTTTCCTTGTGGATTTGTAGGGTCGATATTAATTCTGTATTATTTATGTTTCAGATATTTTGCTTGCCTTTGAGAAATCATATCAGCTTTATTTTTATGATTATAAAATAACTCCTGCTTACTTTAAACAAAATCAGGAAGTTTTAGAGATAAAAATAAAGTGATAGCCTTTTATGCAATCATCGTTAACATCCTTACTTCATATCCACAGTCTGTAGTCATACATGTTACTCATGTATGTTGATTAGTTTGTAATAAATCATGGCTACAGAAGAGGCTATGTATTTAAAATATGCCAAGTTCCCACTGTAGTCTTCATGTGGCTTCTGAGAAAAGACAGGTAAAAACAGCTCTTCTGGTGCCTTTCACCTTCTTTCCCAGAAGTCCCTCATCCGTGTTCTTCCCTCCGTGGTTCCCAGGCCACCCCTCAGGCTGCCTCAAATCTTTCTTTGGCTCTCATGGCCCTCACTGTGACTTAGGGACTCTGGATGCGCATCTTCTTTTTCCTTCTCATCCCCTTTTCCTCCGGGCCCTTTCTTCAGCTCATGTTGCTGGTCTTTTAATTTTATTCACAGTGTCTTTCATTGAACTGAAGTTTTAGGTATTTAGGTTGCTACATTTTTCAGCTTTTTCACAGCTTCTAAGACTTTTGTGTCCTCTATTTTTTTAAAGATTTGTTTGTTTATTTATTTATTTATCTTTATTTGACAGGTAGAGTTATAGACAGAGAAAGAGAGACAGAGAGAAAGGTCTTCTTTCCGTTGGTTCACTCCCCAAATGGCCATTATGGCCAGCGCTGCACCGATCTGAAGCCAGGGGCCAGGTGCCTCTTCCTGGTCTCCCATGTGGTGCAGGGGCCCAAGCACTTGGGCCATCCTCCACTGCCCTCCCAGGCCACAGCAGAGAGCTGGACTGGAAGAGGAGCAGCCAGGACTAGAACCAGCGCCCATATGGGATGCTGGCGCCACAGGTGGAAGATTAACCAAGTGAGCCATGGCGCCGGCCTAAGGTTTATTTATTTATTTATTTTGAGAGGCAGAGTTACAGAGACAGAGACAGAGCTCTTCCACCCGCTGGTTGACTCCCCAAATGGCCACAACAGCCGGAGCTGGGCTGATCTGAAGCCAAGAGCCAGGAGCTTCTTCTGGGTCTCCCACGTGGGTGCAGGGGCCCAAGGACTGAGCCATCTTCCACTGCTTTCCCAGGCCATAAGTAGTGGGAAAGAGGAGCAGCCGGGACTTGAACCAGTGCTCATAGAGGATGCCAGCGCCACAAGGGGAGGCTTAACCTACAGTGCCACAGCACTGGCCCCTTTTGTGTCCTATTAAGAAGGTGTGTCCCATTAAAAGATTATAAAAATGCTTCCCTATATTTTCTAAAAATATCTGTGATCTTTGCTTTTTAACATTCATCTTAAAATCCCTTTGCATTTTGTTTTTGTAAGTAGTATAAAGCGGATCTCCAACTTCAGTTTTTTTCAAGTGAATAACAAGGTGACTTCACATCACATTTTATTTTTATCTTAAAATTTTAATTGATTTTATTTTATTTGAAAGGCAGAAAAGGGCCAGTGCTTGTGGCATAGTGGGTAAAGCCACTGCCTGCAGTGCCAGCATCCCATATGGATGCTGGTTCAAAGACCCAGCTGCTCCACTTCTGATCCAGCTTTCTGCTATGGCCTGGGAAAGCAGTGGAAGATAGCCCAAGCGCTTGGACCCCTGTACCCACGTGGGAGACCCGGAAGAAGCTCCTGGCTCCTGGCTTCGGATCGGCATAGCTCTGGCCATTGCAGTCAACTGGGGAGTGAACCAGGGAATGGAAGACCTCTCTCTCTCTCTCTCTCTGCCTCTCCTTCTCTCTCTGTGTAACTCTGATTTTCAAATAAATAAGTAAATAAATACTTTTTAAAAAGGGTGAGAAAGAGACTGACAGATGGAGAGAGATCATCCATCTGCTGGTGGACTCCCCAAATGCCCACAACAACGGGCTGGGCCAGGCTGAACCAGGAGCCTGAAACTCTACCCAAGTCTCCCATGTGGGTGGCAGGGATCCAAGGACTTGGACCATCCCATGCTTTCTCCCAGGGTACATACAACAGGAAGCTTGGAATCAGGAGCGGAGCCGAGAGTCGAAACCATGCACACTGATACAGGCATCCCAAGAAGTGTCTTAACTGCTGTGCCAAACACTCACCCCAACATCAGATTTTATAATTTTTTAAAAGATTTTATTTATTTATTTGACAGGTAGAATTATAGACAGTGAGAGAGACAGACAGACAGGTCTTCCTTCCATTGGTTCACTCCCCAAATGGCCACAATGACTGGAGCTGCGCTGATCCAAAGCCAGAAGCCAGGAGCTTCCTCCAGGTCTCCCATGCGGGTGTAGGGGCCCAAGCACTTGGGCCATCTTCCGCTGCTTTCCCAGGTCATAGCAGAGAACTGGATTGGAAGAGGAGCAGCCGGGACTAGAACCAGTGCCCATATGGGATGCCGGCGCCACAGGCAGAGGATTAACCCAGTGTGCCACGGTGCTGGCTCCCAGGTTTTATAATTTTAAAAAAAAGTTATTTATTTATTTGAAAGGCAAGAGTGACAGAGGGGGAGAGAGGTCAGTCTTCCAGGTGCTGATTCACTTTCTAGATGTCTACGACAGCTGGGACTGGGCCAGGCTGAAACCAGGAGCCAGGAACTCCCATCTAGGTCTCCCATGTGGGTGGTAGGAACCCAAGTACATGAGCTGTTACTTGCTGCCTCGTAGGCACAGTAGCAGGAAGCTGGTTTGGAAGCAGAGGCAGGACTGGATCCCAGGCACCTTGCCATGGGATACAGATGTTTCAAGCGGTGACTTAACCTGTTGTGCCATAACCCCTGCCGCCTGCCTTCCCTGATGCCCCCCCTCCTGATACCACATTTTTTAAAAAAAGATTTATTTATTTATTTGAAAGAGTTATACACAGAGTGAGGGAGAGATAGAGTGAGAGAAAGAGGTCTTCCATCCACTGGTTCAGTTCCCCCAACTAACCGCAATGGCTGGAACTGCACCGATCCAAAGCCAGGAGCCAGGAGCTTCTTATGCCCAAGGACTTGGGCCATCTACTGCTTTTCTAGGCAGAGAGCAGGTTTGGAAGTGGAGCAGCTGGGACTTGAACCGGCTCCCATATGGGATGCTGGCACTGCAGGTGGTGGCTTTACTCACTGTGCTGCAGCGCTGGCCCCTGATACCACATTTTAATTGATACATGTTTTCTTCTGTCAGTGGCTGAGATGCTGGCCGTCTCTTTCCTGTTGTCTGTTTGGCTACCCTGCATCAATTCCAGTGTTTTGATTTGCATATGTTTATATTTGTATTTTACATGTTTATAGTTGTATCTGGATGACTGTAGACAAATCCACTACTATTTTTTTCCAAATGTTTCTTAACTGTTCTTGCATATTTTCTCTTCCTGTGTCTGAATCTTCGTGTTGTGGCTTTTAAAAACTTTTTAGGCATTTTGATTAGAATTACATTGAATTTGTGATTTATTTGAAAAGATGAGCCAGGATTTGTGACCATTTTGCTTTTCTGCCCACCTCATAAAATGAGGATCCAGGACCAATTAGATTGTAGAGGGGAGGGGATTCAGGGGAAGACTGAGGCAAACAGGTTGGGGGTGGGGGGTAGGCTGGGTCTTGTAGGTGGGATTGGGCAGGAGTCAGCTGGAGTCATGGCTGGGAAGCTAGGCAAGACTCCTTCGGATGAGGAGCCCCATGTCTCTTCTCTCCGCAGAGAGAAGCTTGTGAAGACCCTAGTGGAGTTGTTAACCAACCAGGTGGGAGAGAAGATGGTGGTGGTGCTGGCCCTGCGCCTCCTCTACCTGCTCATGACCAAGCGCGAGTGGCGCCCGTTCTTTGCCAGGGAGGGTGGCATCTATGCTGTGCTGGTTTGCATGCAAGAATATAAGACTTCTGTTTTGGTGCAGCAGGCGGGGCTGGCGGTGAGTGCACAGGACCTGGTGGGAGAGAAGGCTGGGCAAGAGAGGCAGATTGGGGGATTGCTGGGGATGGATGTACTGTGGAGATTTAGACCAGTGTGTAGACGTTGGCATGGGGAGGTACAGGTGGATTTAAGAGTGCAGTCAGCATAGTCTTGTTGATTGTGCACATGTTTGGGGAAAGGAGAAGATAATTTTTGTGAATGATGCCCAGGTTTAAAATGGGGTAACCGGGGACATGAGGTGGCTGTCTGCTCATTGGAGAATGTTGTAGGAGGTATGAAGAGAAGGTAGGGAGTTGAATTTTTGGGTATATTGACTGTCCCACATCTTTAGTTTTAGTTAGGTGTCCAGTTAAAGATGAAGTCTCTAGATAGGACAGTTAAACTAAAAGTGGTTTTAAATACATATGAATTTTTAATTAATTATTTGAGAGGTAGAATTACAGACAGAGGGAGAGACAGAGAGAAAGGTCTTCCATCTGCTGGTTTACTCACAAAATGGCCACAATAGCTGGAGCTGGGCCCATCTGAAACCAGGAGCAAGGGACTTCCTCCAGGTCTCCTGCACAGGTGCAAGGGCCCAAACATTTGGGCCATTTTCTGCTGCTTTCCCAGGCTATAGCAGAGAGCTGCATTGAAAGAGGAGCATCCAGGACAGGAACTGGCATCCATATTGAATGCCAGCGCCACAGATGGAGGCTTAGACTTCTACGCCACAGTGTTGGTCCCTGAAAGTAGTTTTTTGCTCTTTTATCTGAGTGGTACTCTTAGACAGAAGCAACTCCTTCACCAGATTGGGTAAAACAAAGCCAGCACTCCCATTGCCCTGCCACCTTGCCCAGAGAATAGAGAAGGAAGGCTCTTGGCCAGGGGAGCTTACAGAAGAATTGGCCTTCTAACTCTTACAGACTGAAGTGCTGGCTAGTGGGGTGGTGAGTGATGAGGGCAGAGGACTGCTGTCTAGCCTGAGGTCCCAAAGGGAGACAGGTTGGGCTCAGCTGGAACAGTTTTGAGAATGGATTGCTGCAGTATAATGGCAGTTGGAGGGAGAGAAGCACCTGTCCTCTTAACAGCAGGTGATCCTGGGAGAGTCTGGGAGGCTCTTTCCCTTATGGGGCCAACTAGGTTCTGTTCCTTCCAAGAATAGCCGTGTGTTCACAGTCTAGGCTGTGTGCACTCAAAGAACTCCTCCCCGATCCTCTCAATTATCTAACCAAAATACAGTATTGTACTCACAAATTTAAATTCTTGCCCTGCAGTAAAATTCCATCATACTATGTATATTTTCAGGTATACAAAATTCAGCTAATTGAGACAGGCTGGGGTAGCTAAGGAAAGAAAGCTTCCTTAGGTAGTAATTGCTTAGAGGGTCCAGTCCTGGCCAGGGTAATTGTCTTGAGACTCATTCCTGGCTCATTGTATCCCTAACAGTTTCCTCTAGAGTCAGCCCTGTCACCAGGAGAGACCTTCTCCACTCTTGTGATATAGTGTTTATTTTAACTTGGTTTTTCCCTATAGGACTAGCAAGTGAGTTTCCATATTACATATATATATATATATATAAAATTCTGACCATTCTGCCTTGTTGAGAAAGATTGATGCTAGCTAAGGCCAGGGCAGAAAGGCTTGGGAGTGTTGGGATCCAGTGGTAACAGAAGCTTGGGATTAGACAAGAGATTGCCTGGGGAGGGAGCACAGAGTGAGAAGAGAAAGGGAACAGGAACTTCAGTGTTTGAGTACCAGGTGGAGGAGAGTTGGAGGAGGAGAGCCAGGAGGATAAGAAGTCCTAGAACTCAGGGGAAAGAAGTTTTAGAAAGGAAGGCGGGGTCGAGAGAGATGGGAACTTTAAGGAAAGCCTCAGAAGATACCTAGGTGCCGTGAAAGGGCTCCATCCTGGGGGGAAGACACTGGAGGGAGGGGCTTGGTGCTGAGCACATGGGGCAGAGAGAAAGAGCAGGCAGATTTCACTATCCAGCCTTAGATTTTGTTTTTTTGCTTTGTTTTCTTCCTCCTATCCATAACCCTCCCCACCTCCCTAGCATTTGCTGTCATGAGTAACTTTTCCATTTCCCTTTCCTGTTCTACTATGGGCAAACAGTTCAGCAACCCCAAAGTTTGAGGTCTAGAATGATGGCGCTGACCCTCCTCTTCTTTGTGAAGGCTCTGCTCACTCCTAACTCTGCTTCCACACCCCCTCGCAGGCATTGAAGATGCTGGCCATTGCCAGCTCCTCGGAGGGCCCTGCTTTCCTGACTGGCCGTGATCCTATCCAGCCTTTGTTTGGTGCCCAGATGACCAGAGAGATCTTCGCCAGCATCGACTCAGCCACACGCCCAGGCTCTGAGAGCCTGCTCCTCACTGTCCCTGCAGCTGTGGTCCTGATGCTGAACACAGAGGGGTCAGGGCACTTCCCTCCAAACTCCACATTCCTGCCAAATCCCAGACCCCCGCTGCTGCTCTGCGGAGGCTCATGTGCTCCTCAGAAATTCTCGTGTGGTCACCCCTAGATTAAACATTGATGGCCTGCTCTGACTTTCACTGGAAGAGAGGCCAAGTGGTTGGGGACAGAGAAATCCCACTGAGAGGGAAGAGAGACCCTGACCCTCTTTCATGGGGTTGGAAGGAGGGGCCAGATGTGCTGGCTCAGAGGGACCACAAGAGCTACCCGGTTACAGGACCCCCGCACTGGCTTCCTTGCTTCCAATGCATTCACTCTGTTAACTTCTTCCTGGGTCGCCTCCCTCCTCCCAGGTGCTCCTCTGCAGTGAGAAATGGCCTGCTGCTGCTCAACCTGCTTTTGTGCAACCACCACACTCTGGGACAGCAGATTATAACCCAGGAGCTGAGAGACACGCTGTTTGGGCTCTCAGGGATAGCACCGGGGACAGAGCCCATGCCTACCACACGCACCATCCTCATGATGCTTCTCATTCGCTACTCAGAGCCGCCGTGCCGTCCTGAGCACACAGGTACCATCGTGCAGTGGACGGGTCAGCCGGGGAACCCTACAGTGGCAGCCCGGGGCCAGGAAGGATATGGTGTACGGACCAGCCCCTTCCTGGAAAGACAAGAGGCAAATTCAGGACATGGGTCAAGGTTTTGGTGCTTAAATCGGGGCTTATGTAGAACTTCCTGACCCAGAGAAGAAGGAGCTTCTGGCACAGGGCAAGAAAATTGCCTTCTGAGTGGCCTTGGCGTAACATCGGCATGGGCTAGGTTTGGACTAGTTTTATTGGACAAAAGAAAGTTGGTTGAAATGACATCCAGGGAGACCCTCTTGAGAGGAATTGCAATTTATGGTACAGAAAGTTTGTGGCTACAAATGTGAAATACTGATAACATGGGGAAGAAGCCCCTTTGGGTTTAAAAAGCAAGTGACAACCTAGAAGTGTGGAGGGACATCACAGTAAACAATGCGTCTTAGTTCCTCTCTCAGAAGCCATGCTAATAGCATATGGATATAATCATAATAGTTAATATTTATTATAATAGCTAATATTTGGTACAGCTAATGTTTGATTTTATGTAATATAAAAGATGATCTATGACTGTATGAGATTTAAAAATATCTTGTGTGTAATTGACAATGTTTGCTACTAGATTTTTTTCTAAGTTATGGTTAGGTATATATTTGAGGCCCGAAAAAATCCTTTTAAGTGTGGTAAAAACTACAGGCATCCTCAGTCTGGGAGGAAAATTCGGGGGTGGTTTTGTAGACCTTCCCATTTTTCAGTTTGAGCAACTTGTAAGTCTCCTCTTTGTACACATTTTCCCCCTCCGGTGTTTCTGGGCTGCAGCACTGGAGACCCCCAGCACCCAGAGCCAGGAAGGGTCCCCTGAGCTGCGGATTCGATCGCTGGTTGGGGGCCCATCTGCAGAGCTACTCCTGGAATTAGAGCACGTGCTGTGCCGTGAGGGCAGCCCAGGGGATGCCGTGAGACCCCTCCTCAGGCGCCTCCAGCGGGAGACCCAGCCCTTCCTCCTGTTGCTGCGGACGCTGGATGCCCCTGGGCCCAACAAATCTCTGCTGCTGACCGTGCTGAGGTGCGGGACCAGAAGGCATCTGTGCACCGGGGTGGAGGGAAGCTGGCAGGATGCTGAGACTTCACTGGCTTTTGTCCTTGCTCTAGGGCCATGGCCCGACTGCTGGATTACCCCGAGGCAATGGTCCTCCCCTGGCACGAGGTTTTGGAGCCCTGCCTCAACTGCCTGAGTAGCTCCGGCAGTGACTCTGAGGTACCAGAGCCCTGGCAAGGGATTGGAGGGGGAGGCAGCCTCTGGGTCACCAGCTACCTTGGGAGGCTCTGGGGGGTTGCACCCCAGCCTTTGTGAATGGGTCTGGGGCACTGGCATGGAGGTTGGAAGAGGAAGGCTAATGTCCTCTAATAGTTTCTGGAACAGGAGTCTTTGTGTTATCAGCCTTTTAACTGCACCTGGATTTTGTAATCTGGGTTTAGAAGAAGCCTTCAGTCACCAAACCATTCTTTGCTGTCCACCCTTCAGGGTTAGTGTGTTGTGGAGGGAGGCTCAGGGACCACGGTTGGCTCTTCAGCTATAACTTGGCCCTGGCAGGAGGAAACCTGGGGAGCTGTGCCTGACCTTGGCATCTGCCAACTCACTCTGGGGTCCCAGCACCCCAAAGCATCCTGTCTTTGGTACCCTACTTTCCATGGGCTTTCAAGTTTCCCCCAAATCCTGGCCAGCTCATTTCCCTTACTGAGCCAGCCGTCAGCCCTTCTGTACCCTGCCTTTAGTTTCCCATAAATTAATCTGTGTGGCTCTGGGTTCAGGTTGTTCAGGAGCTGATCTGCTTCCTGCATCACCTGGCCTTGATGCATAAGGACTACGCGGTGGTGCTCTGCTGCCTGGGAGCCAAAGAGGTCCTCTCCAAAGTCCTGGACAAGCACTCGGCTCAGCTGCTGCTAGGCTGTGAGTTGCGGGACCTGGTGGCGGAGTGTGAGAAGCATGCCCAGCTCTATAGCAACCTCACCTCCAGCATCCTGGCTGGCTGCATTCAGGTGAGAGACAAAGGCACAGAGTGGAGAGCCCGTAAGCCACAGGGTAGGGGACCGGCACTTGGTGTGTTTCCCTCTTTGGGATCCCTGTGTGGTACAGTTGACCACAACTCTGGGGCACTTGTTCCCTAACCTGTAATCTATATAGACCTTATAGAGTTTGAGGAGAAGGGAATTAGTGTTCTGTCACACCTTGACTTTTTCTCTATACCTGTTTCTGTATATTTTTTCATGTTCTTCGCTCGCTAATGCAGATGGTGCTGGGCCAGATTGAAGACCACAGACGAACCCACCAACCCATCAACATCCCCTTCTTTGACGTGTTCCTCAGGCATCTCTGCCAGGGTTAGTGCCCTCCTGGCTCCCCCTGCACCTGCTCTTCCCTTCCCTCCGGCTCCCTGGTCCCTTTCCTTTTTTCTCTCTCAACTCACTGGGCTGTGCCCTCCACCCCTCCCTGCTCCCCCCCCCCCCCCAGGCTCCAGTGTGGAAGTAAAAGAGGACAAGTGCTGGGAGAAGGTGGAGGTGTCCTCCAACCCACACCGGGCCAGCAAGCTGACGGACCGCAACCCCAAGACCTACTGGGAGTCCAACGGCAGCGCCGGCTCCCACTTCATCACCTTGCACATGCACCGAGGAGTTCTTATTAGGTGTGAACACACCCGTGTGCATGCATATGCACACACATACACACACACGAATGTTAGCTGCGATACATATCTCCAGAGCACCCACCTGCACAGCCCCACCCATAACCTGTGTCTTACATAGAATAGACATCTTTAGTCTCTGGAGCTGGTGACCTGTATCCCAGCAGGTGCAAACCACCCTGTGCTTAAACTGGCATTTGTTTAATGCCAGGCATTTGTTCCTGGAGAAACAAGGACAATGAATTACAGAACCTTTGTTCAGGGAGCTTGCAGTGTAGATGGGGAGCCAGGCTAGAAGATCAGAGCACAGAGTAAGAAAAGGCATCATGGCTGACCTGTGCCCTGGATCCTGAGGCCAGTGAGGGGTAAGAGAAGGAGGAGTTGACTGAGCAGTGTTCTCTAGATAGAGGCAACAATGAATATTCCAGACAGACAGATGGCATAGGCACAAAATGGAAGAAACAATGCTTACTGGATGGAGGGGGGCTAAATAATTGTGTTTGGCTGGGAGGAAGGGGATGTGTGTCAGTGTGGTAGGAGGGGAAGCCATAAGAGTAGGCAGAGTCATGTCATAGAGGGTTTTCTTTTTTTATTTTTTTAGATGGATATTTATTTGAAAGGCAGAGTTGCAGAGAGACAGGCAGAGAGAAATCTTCTATCCACTGGTTCATTCCCCAAATGGCCACAATGGCTGGAGCTGGACCAATCCGAAGCCAGGATCCTGGAGCTTCTTCTGAGTCTTCCACATGGGTGCCAGGGCCCAAAGACTTGAGCCACCTTAGGATGCTTTCCCAGGCCATAGCAGAGAGCTGAATCAGAAGTAGAGAGCCTTAGAATCGGACCGGCACCCATATAGGATGCTGGCACTGCAGGTGGTGGCTTTACCCAGTACGCCACAGTGCCAGCCCCTCACAGAGTTTTATGAGCTAAGAAGTTCGAACTTGATTCCAAAAATTGAAGATGGAAAGAGACAGACTGGGTTTTTATTTAGAAAGCTCACTGTGGCAGGAAGGGAGGGGTATGCGGTGGACTGGTTGGGAAATGCTCAGTGTGGTTAGGTAGGCAGCAGCAATGGGGATGCAGGCACAGGAAGACACTGGGAGGAGCCTGCAGGACTTGGATAGGTGAGGGCGGCTGTGGGAGGGGTCAATCTACAGTGATGGCAATCCACACTGAGTACTGGGTGGACGGCTGTCAGTTTTATTGCCCAAGAGAGAGAAATAGCAAAGGGTGCAGACGGGTTTGTGTGGACAGGTGATCATTCCACTTGGGCCTGTTAACTTTGAGCTACCTATGGGATGAACATGATATGAAATATCTGTTTCATACCTAGTATGAGAGTGCAGGAGCCTGGCCTGGGGTAGAGCTGTGGACTTGGAGTCACTTGAGTATTAATTTCCAGTTGAAGCTGTTTAGATGAGGTCATTTGAGGGGAATCTAAAGGGAAGAGCAGAGGGTCTGGGGAAGACAGATGTGTCTGTAGCCTGTGAATTGGGACCAGGTTCCTGGTATGACTGACTGCCCTCTCCTCTCTCAGGCAGCTGACTCTGCTGGTGGCCAGTGAGGACTCCAGCTACATGCCAGCCCGGGTGGTGGTGTTTGGGGGCGACAGTGCCAGCTGTATCAGCACTGAACTCAACACAGTGAGGACCTGTGTGCCCCTCCCCTTCCCCTTCCTTATGTTTGCCCAGGGCCTATGGGAAGGACCCAGGCGCTGGGGAGTGGTAACCTCTCTTCCTCCTGTGAAGGCACCACCTCCCCTGCTAAGTGGTGAGAGTGGAGCCCCTGGCTCCCTGGGCTTGGTGCAGGGAGAGTGAATGGCACGCTCCGTTACCGGGTGACAGCTGTCAGCAGTCCTTCCTTCCTGCTCCTGGAGGTGACAGCTCACTCTCTCCCTCTTCCCCTTGCCCTGCCAGGTGAATGTGATCCCTTCTGCCAGTCGAGTGATCCTCCTGGAAAACTTGACCCGCTTCTGGCCCATCATCCAGATCCGCATCAAGCGCTGCCAACAGGTGTGGCCTGGGAAGAGGCTGGGGGCTGTGGATCAAGAAGTAGCTCAGGGTCTCCAGAGTGGCTACGCTCTCTAGTGTTTGGAAGCCAGGGCTTTAGCCACAGTTCCTTCCTAGTCTGCTTGGGAGGTGGCCCAGGAACGAGTTGAGTTACTGAGTTATGGGATGTCCTGAGCAGTTCTAAGAAACTTGGGCCAGCGCCGTGGCTCAATAGGCTAATCCTCCACCTATCGGCGCCGGCACACCATCTAGTCCTGGTTACCCCTCTTCCAGGCCAGCTCTCTGCTATGGCCCGGGAGTGCAGTGGAGGATGGCCCAAGTCCTTGGGCCCTGCACCCCATGGGAGACCAGGATAAAAACCTGGCTCCTGCCTTCAGATTAGCACGGTGCGCTGGCTGCAGCGCACCGGCCGCGGCAGCCATCGGAGGGTGAACCAACGGCAAAATAAGACCTTTCTCTCTGTCTCTCTCTCTCTCTCTCTCAACTGTCCACTCTACCTGTGGGGGGGGGGGGGGAAAGAAACTTGGGACATGAGGCTTGGCTTTTGTGGTGCTTTGTGGCCAAGATGACAGATAAGTCTGTGCATGTTACAGGGCGGAATCGACACCCGGGTTCGGGGTGTGGAGGTCCTGGGTCCCAAGCCTACGTTTTGGCCCCTGTTCCGGGAGCAGCTGTGTCGCCGTACGTGTCTCTTCTACACAATCCAGGCACAAGCCTGGAGCAGGGACATAGCAGAGGACCGCAAGCGCCTCCTCCAGCTCTGTCCCAGGTGGGTGGGGCCGGAGGAGGAAGATGGTCAGGGGGAACAGAACAGTGTAAGACCTGGGTAGAGGCAGGTTGGCCCCTGTAGGAGTGTGAAGGGGAAAGCTCAGCCAGGACACAAGGGGAAAAGTGAACACAGGTGGGAAGTGTGTGCTGGGAGGGGTGCTCTGGGGAAAGGGCCGAGCATGGGAGATTGGGGACTGACTGCTCCTGAGTCGAGGAGGCCTCCGGGAAATCTGTGCCTTCAATCCTGACCATACATCATTTGTTCCCAGACTGAACAGGGTTTTGCGCCATGAGCAGAATTTTGCTGATCGTTTCCTCCCTGATGATGAGGCTGCCCAAGCACTGGGAAAGACCTGCTGGGAGGCCCTGGTCAGCCCCCTGGTGCAGAACATCACCTCCCCTGGTAACCACCCCCCAGCCGGCCCCACTAACTGGTGCCTTCTAGTTATCCCCAGGGATCACCTGAGTTCATTCTCTTGGTTCCTGTCTTTATCCCGAAGGCCTGTCACCTCAGTGTTCCTTTGTCTTTTCCACCCCAGGGACTGCTCCCTGAGACCGGTATTTGAGTCTCCCCATCCCCACCACCCTGTTACCATATCCCCAGACTCCAGCTGCAGCAAACCTCGGTGAGGGGCGGGCTAGGGCCTTGCTGTCCCCTGAACCTTTCTGTGTGCTCCTTCACCCTCCTCCCTGGGCTGGCTGTTCCTCCTTCCCGTGGAGACCTGTTCCCTCCCTGTCTTCTTGCAGATGCTGAAGGTGTCAGCTCCCTGGGGTGGCTGTTGGGTCAGTACTTGGAACGGAGAGAGCGCTCTCGGATCCCCCTGAGCCCAGCAGCATCCTTTGCTTCTCGAGTTCGGCGCCTTTGCCACTTGCTGGTGCACGTGGAGCCGCCTCCTGGGTCTTCCCCTGAGCCATCTGCTCGGCCCTGTAAGTCCCAGCCACAGGCAGTTGAGCTGAGGGCCCAGGGCTGGGGTGGGGAACCTTTTCTCTGCCAAACGCCATTTGGATATTTATAACATCATTCATGGGCCAAACTGATCAACTTAAAAAATTAGCCTGCTATAGATTTACTGAATTTTGAATCCCTCCTGCGGTTGCCTTGGCAGGGCCAGACCACATGATTGCACAGGCCGGACACTCCCCACTGGAGGCAGTGGTGGTATCTGGCATCCTTTTCCTGGAGGATGCTCTTCTTACTGCTCTGCTGTGGGCCTTTCCGGGGGCTTAGCACTCACAGTTCCTGGATGCAGTCCGAGACTGAGATGAAGCCTCTTCCTCTGCCCTGTGTCTCCACAGTCAGCAAGAGCAGTAAGGGTCGGTCCCGGAGCCCTGCACCTTCAGCCGTCCTCCCAAGCAGCAGCCTGAGGAACATAGCCCAGTGCTGGCTGAGCGTGGTGCAGGAGCAGGTGGGCTTCTGCAAGCTGAAGCAGTGCCGGCAGGGTGGCTGGCGGTGCGGCGTGGGGTTGGGGGGCTCAGGGTGGCGCTGCTCCTTTTCTATGTCTTGCCCTTTCTCCTCAGGTCAGCAGATTCCTGGCTGCAGCCTGGAGAGCCCCCGACTTCGTGCCTCGTTACTGTAAACTCTATGAGCACTTGCAGAGAGCAGGCTCAGAACTGTTTGGGTCACGGGCAGCCTTCACGCTGGCTCTGCGCAGCGGCTTCTCTGGCGCCCTGCTGCAGCAGTCCTTCCTCACTGCTGCTCACGTGAGTCCCGCCAGCCTCCCAGTGCATGGGGCTGAAAGCTCGTGTTCTGTGCTCATCTCCCTCTGCTCTCCTCTTTCACCCCCTTCCACTCCCCACTCCCTCATTCGTCGTTTGCCCAGAGTCCTTTCCATTGCCCCCAGATAAGTGAGCAGTTCGCCAGGCACATTGACCAGCAGATCCAGGGTGGCCTGCTCGGTGGAGCCCCTGGAGTGGAAAAGCTGGGGCAGCTTCAGCGGCACTTGGAACCCATCATGGTCCTTTCTGGGCTGGAGCTGGCCACTACCTTTGAGCACTTCTACCAGTGAGTGCAGCTTGAGAGGGAAGGGATGGGAGGCCTAGGCTTCAGAGAGAGGCAAGGCTGGAGTTTGAGGAGGGAGATGAGGGAGTAGGCAGTGGAGAGGAGAGGTTAGGATGTGGAGGTGGTCCTGCACTGGTGGGAAGGGAGTGGGAAGGAGAAAGTGAGATAGGGCATATGACAGGCTAGGCTGCAACAGAGGGACCTGCATTCAGAAGCGGGAGGCTGGGCCTGGGCCACGCTGGCACTCACCCTGAGACTGGGCTCGGGCTGTGTGTGCTGCAGACACTACATGGCAGACCGTCTCCTGAGCTTGGGCTCCAGCTGGCTGGAGGGGGCCGTGCTGGAGCAGATTGGCCTCTGCTTTCCCAACCGCCTTCCCCAGCTAATGTTGCAGAGCCTGACCACCTCCGAGGAGCTGCAGCGCCAGTTCCACCTCTTCCAGCTCCGGCAGCTTGATAAGCTGCTCTTGGAGCAGGAAGGTGAGGAGGAACAGGGCCTGGAAAAAGAGGAGGTAAGAACAAAGGGAGAGAATGGGAGAATAGGAGAGCAAGAGAAGCCCGGACCCAAGAAGGGAGCCCTTGGCCCTTGAAACCCTCTTGTTCTTCAGGAGGAAGAGGAGGCTGAGAGAGAACTAGTTCCTGAAGACCCAAGCCCACCAGCTTCTGTACTGGTGCTGTCACCACGCTGCTGGCCAGTTTCCCCACTCTGCTATCTGAACCATCCTAGAAAGTGCCTTCCGGCAGAATTCTGTGATGCACTCGACCGCTTCTCCAGTTTCTACAGCCAGAGTAAGGATCTAGGGAGAGGGAGTCAAAGACTGGGATGAGCTGTGGGGTGGCAGGAGAGGAGAAGGAGAGGACCTTTGGGTAGGAGTGTGTGGTCTCTAGGGAAAGCAGTCTCCTGGAGGAGAATGGAGTGTCCTCACGACTTCCTTCCACTTCTATACATTTGTCCTCTTTTCTTTTTCTGACTTCAAGTTGCATGCTTAATTTTCAGTCTTTTGAGACTTTTTTCCAAATAAAATATTTAAGGCTATTCATTTCCCTGTGAATACTGGTTTAGCTGCAACCTGAGCAGTTTTTAAGATGTTTTTTGTCAGAGTATAACTAGTATTTAGTGAATTGTGCCCATCTTGATTATAAGTTGTAATGATTTATTATACTCGTATACACTCACCCCTCCACCTCCCAGATCAAGATGCAGAATGTTCCCAGCACCCCCAAGGCCTTATCCCTCCTGGACCTTTCCCAGTCAGTATCTTCTTCTTAGAGTAGCCATTATTCTTCCCTTTATCACCATATATTTTTTGTGTGTATTTGAACCTCACATAATTGGATGTACTTTGCTGTGTCTGATTTCTTTCACATGAGTGTCTGTGGGGGTTACCCACGCTGTCAGTTGTATCATTTATTTGTTCTTTTGGGTTACTGAATCACATTCCTTGTGTGAATATAATTATCCTTTCTGTTGTCTATGAATGTTTGGACTGTTCCATAAGTTTTTATAATGTAATATTTTTACTGCTTAATTTTAAGAATTTTCCAATTTCCATTTTTATTTCTTGTCTGATCTTTTAGTTTTCATGAGTATATTTTTTAAATTCTCAAATATTTCTTTGTTTACCTATCTTTCTTTAGATTTGTTTTTTAGTTTTTAGATTGCTTTATTTGTTTTAGTTTTAATTAGCATGCAATAATTGTACATTTTTAGTAGATACAGCACAATGCCTCAGCAAACATACACAATGTAATTCAATCAAACTGGACAATTAGCCTTTCCATTTCCTTATCTTTTCCTTATGTTTGGAGCCTGCTCTTTTTCTTTAGATTTCTACCTTTATTCCATTGTGGCTAAAGAACATGGTTTCTATGATTTTGAAGCTTTGCAATTTATTGAGAATTCCTTTGTGGTCTAGTAGGTGGTCAAATTTTGTATTCCATGTGATAAGGAAGAATATGTATTCTTTAGCTGCTGTATGTTCTTGACCTTATTAATTGTACAAGTATTATTCACATCTTTTGTAATCATACTAACTTTACAAAAGGATTTATTTATTTTGAAAGGCTAGGTGACAAAAAGAACATGAAAGAGATCTTCCATCCTCTGGTTAACTCCCCAAATGGCTGCAACAGCCATATCTGAACCAGGTTGAAGCCAGGAGCCAAGAACTCCATCTTGGTCTCTAATGTGGGTGGCTTCTTCTGCCTTCCAAGGCACATAATCAGGAATCTGGATCAGAAATGGAAAAGCCAGGACTCATACCGTTATTCCTGTATGGGATGCCAGCCTCAGAAGCAGTGATTTAACTTGTTGTACCACGACACTGCCCCACTAATTTTTGTAAATGTTAAAAAGAAAGGTCTTTTAAAATTTGTTTCTAAAAACAGTTATTTATTTTAAAGGAAGAGCGAGAAAGGTAGAAAAATATAGAAACAGAAAGACATCTCCCATTGGCTGGTTCACTCCCCAGTTGCCTGCAACGGCTGGTACTGCGTCCAGCCAAGCCAGGAGCTGAGAACTCAATATGTTTCTCTCACATGGGTGGCAAGAACCTACAATTTTAACCTCGCTACCTCCCAAGATGTACATTAGCAGCAAGCTGGAACGGAGAGTGGAGTCAGGACTTGAACCCAAGCACTGTGATAGGGGATGTGGACATCCCAAATGACATTTTTTAAAAAGATTTTATTTATTTATTTGAGAAGTGGAGTTTTAGGGAAAGAGAGAAAGGTCTTCCATCCACTGGTTCACTCCCTAAATGGCTGCAACGGCCAGAACTGGGCCCATCTGAAGCCAGGAGCCATGAGCTTCTTCTGGGTCTCCCAAGTGGGTGCAGGAGCCCAAGGACTTGGGCCACCTTCTACTGTTTTCTCAGGCCATAGCAGAGAGCTGGATTAGAAAAGGAGCAGCTGGGACACAAACTGGTACCCATATAGGATACTGGCACCACAGGCGGAGGCTTACCCACTATGCTACAGCGCCATGCCCACCCAATGGCATCCTAACCCCTATACCAAATGCTTGCTCCATAGAGGTCTTAAAATTTTTTTTCTTAATCATTTATTTGAGATATAGAGAGACACAGAGCTCTCCCATCTGCTGGATTACCCCTAAATGCCTGTGAGGGGGCAGGGCCTGGGCTAAAGCCAGGAACCAGGTAATCAATCCAGATCTCACGCAGGTGGTGGGAACTGATATAATTGAGCCATCATTGCTGCTTCCCAGGGTCTGCATTGCCAGGAAGCTGGAGTCAGGAGGCAAAGCTGGGAATCAAATCAGCCACTCCAAAGTAGGATAAAAGCTGTTTAACCACTGGACAAAAAGTCTGCCTCAAAATTACTAAATTTTTTGTTTATTTGATCTACTGAGAGAGGTGTGTGAAAATGTATCATTATGATGATTATTTTAAAAAAATTTCTGATGTCAATTTTGCTCTATTTGCATGTGTATATATATATTCACATATACATACATATGTGTAAAATTTATTAGATACAATTTTTTTTAAATTTATTTGAAAGGCAGAATGATGGAGAAAGAGACTAAGAGAGAGCTTCCATCCTCTGATTCACTCCTCAAATGGCTACAATGGCCATATCTGGGCCAGGCCAAAGCCAGGAGGCAGGAACTCCACAGGGTCTCCCATATGGGTGGCAAGGGCCCAATCTTCCACTGCTTTCCCAAGCGCAGTAACAGAGAGCTGGATCAGAAGCAGATTAGCAAGAACTTGAACCAGTGCTCCCGTATGGGATTCTGGTGCCATAAACTTCAGCTGTTGGCTAGATACAAGTTTAAAATCACTTAGCAATACCATCCATAGAATTTTCTGTAATGATGGAAAAGTTCTCTCTGCTGTTCAGTGTGATAGCTATTCATGACTATTAAGCACCTGCTATGTGGCTAATATAACTGAGGAACTGAATATTTAATTTTAGCCAGTTTAAATAATCACATGTGTGGGGGCCAGCATTGTGGCATAGTGGGTTAAGCTGCCACCTGTGATGCTGGCATCCTGTATGGGCAAAGGTTTGAGTCCTGGCTGCTCCACTTCTGATCCAGCTTCTTACTAATGCACCTGGGAAAGAAGCAGAAGATGGCCCAAGTACTTGGGCCCCTGAACCCACATGGGAGACCTGGAACAAGCTCCTGGCTCCTGACTTCAGCTTGGCTCAGCCCCGGTTGTTGCAGGCATTTGGGGAGTGAACCAGCAGATGTATGATCTCTCTCTGTCTCTCCCTCTGTAGCTTTGCCTTTCAAATAAATAAAAAATAAATCCTTTTTAAAAAGTAAATTTGAAATGATTTTTTAAAGTCACATGTGACTAATGGCTGCTATAATGAACTTCACAGGTTTAGTCTTCATAGGAATTTAAAACCTAATTATGAAGTGACTTTCAAATAAGGCCTTTTTTCTTAAAGTCTGTTTTCCCTGATATTAATAATTTACAAGCTTTCTTTGATTAGTATATTTTTTAATACCTTCTGCCTTTTTAAAAAATATTTATTTGTTTATTTGAAAGTAAGAGCAACAGAAAAGTGAGGCACAAAAATAGATCTTCCATCTGCTGCTTCACTCCCCAAATGGGCACACCAGCTGGGTCTGGTTTAGACCCAAGCAAGGAGCCAGGAACTCCATCTAGGTGTCCCATGTGGGTGGCAGGGGCCCAAGCACTTGGGCCATCTGTTGCTTTCCCAGACCATTAGCAGGGAGCTGGATCAGAAGTGGAGTGGGGGCCGGCACTGTGGCACAGCGAGTTGAAGCCCTGGCCTGCAGGGCCAGCATCCCATATGAGTGCCAGTTCGAGTCTTGACTACTCCACTTCCGATCCAGCTCTCTGCTATGCCCTGGGAAAGCAGTAGAAGATGGCCCAAGTCCTTGGACCCCTGCACCGGCGTGGGAGACCTGAAAGAAGCTCCTGTCTCCTGGCTTTGGATCAGCTCAGCTCTGGCTGTTGTGGTCATTTAGGGAGTAAACCAGCAAATAGAAGACCTCTCCCCCAATCCCTCTGGCCTCTGTCTCTCTGTGTAACTGTCTTTCAAATAAAAAAAAAATCTTTTTAAAAAAAAAAGGTGGAGCAGCTGGGTCTTTAACTGGGACCCATATGGGATGCCGGCATTGCAGGTGGTAGCTTGACCTATTATACCACAATGCCAGCCCCTGTTTGATTTTTTAAAAATTGGCTTTTTTTGTCTCTATCACCTTTAGAAGTTATGCATTCTGTTTCTATGGCCAAATGCCCTTACATATTTAACTTCTGAGCTTGAGGTTTTTTTTTTTAATATTTATTTAGTTAGTTATTTGAAAGGCAGAGTTACAGAGAGGCAGAGATAGAGACACACACACACACACACACACACACACAGAGAGAGAGAGAGAGAGAGAGAGAGAGAGAGAGAGAGAATGTCTTCCATGTTTTCCATCCAATGGTTCACTCTCCAGATGGCCGCAGTGGCTGGAATTGGGCCAATCCAAAGCCAGGAGCCAGGAGCCTGGAGCTTCTTCTGGGTCTCCCATGCAGGTGCGGGTGCAGGTGCCCAAGGACTTGGACCATCTTCCACTAGTATCCCAGACCTTAGCAGAGAGCTGAATTGGAAGTGGAGCAGCCGGGACTCAAACTGGTACCCATATGGGATGCTAGCTCTGCAGGCAGCGGCTTTACCCACTACCCCATAGCACCTGCCCCCGGGCTTGAGTTCTTAATATCACTTCCCTCCTTTCTGAACAATAAAGGGACATTAAAAAATCTCAATTGCAGCTCTAACTGCTATCTGACTTCCTATTGTTGTTCAGTATTTTAGAATTTTTTTTAACCTCCCAGCTTAGTCATTATTCCTGTTTTCAGTTTATGTTTGCCCTCATACCAGTTGCTTTAGTCACCATTCCTATTGCATCTTGGTCCTTCTGAGTTCAGATTTCTTCTTCTTAAAGTATATCTGTTGGAAGTTTCTTCATTGAAAGCATATTGGTAGAAAACCTTACCATTGTTTATATACTGGAATGAATTATTTTTAACTTCATGTAAGGGCGCAACGGCTGCCTACGACCCTGACATCTCCTATCAGAGCACCAGTTCGAGTCCAGAATTCCTGCCAATGTGCCTGGGAAGGCAGTGGACAATGACCCAAGTTCCTGGGTTCCTGCCATCATGTGGGAAAACAGAATAGAATCCTTGGCTTCTGGCTGCTTGCTAGCCCAGACTTCACTGTTGTAGCCATTTGCGGAATGAACCAATATATGAAAGATACCTCTCTTTGTCTCTTCCATTCTCTCTGTCACTCTGCCAAATGAATAAATATTCTGGTAGATTTCAAATATATATAAACAGAATAAATAAACTCCATCAACTCCTGGCCAATCTTATTTCATATATATTCCCACCTGCTTTTCCCCAGGCCTAAATCTAAAAGATAAAGATTCTCTTTTAAAAATAAGGACATCATCATTATCAAATCTTTATAAATTAATTTCTCTCTCTCTCTCTCTCTCTTTTTTTTTTTAAAGATTTATTTATTTGAAAGGCAGAGTTACAGAGAGGCAGAGGCAGAGAGAAAGGTATTTCATCTACTGGTTCACTCCTTAAATAACTATAATGGCTGGAGCTGGGCCAATCTGAAGCCAGGAGCCAGGAGCTTCCTCCAGGTCTCCTGCATGGGTGCAGCGGCCCAAGCACTTGGGCTATCTTCTGTTTTCCCAGGCCATAGCAGAGAGCTAGATCGGAAGTGGAGTAGCCAGGTCTCAAACCAGATATGTGGTGGCTTTACCTGCTATGCCACTGTGCTGGCCCCAAATTAATAATTTCTTCTATCAAATATGCAGTCAGTGTTCATGTTTACCTGACTCTCTTGAGGATTTTCTGATTCTTTAATGAGGATCCAGATGAGACCCACACACCGTATTTGGTAATCTCTTTTGGTCCCTGCCTTCTATTTTTTTCTACTTTGCAATTATTTATGGAGGAAGCTGGGTTGTCAAGAAGAGTTGTCCACAGGTTGGATTTAGCTGAGTGCATCCATGTGGTGTTCTCTGGCCTGTTCCTCTCTCCCCTTTATTTCCTGAAAACAGATACTTACATGTAGAGGTTTATTCAGCTTTGGGTTTGAGTTCTGTGTGGGATTGTGACTTCCAGGAGGCATGTAATGGCCAGCTGTCTCTCTGTAATCTGGAGAGTCAACCAGCTCATGGAAGTTCTCTCTCTCTCTCTCTCTCTCTCTCTCTCTCTCTCTCTCTCTGTGTGTGTGTGTGTGTGTGTGTGTATGTGTGTGTGTATGTCTCACTCTGCCTTTCATATAAATCAATCTTTTAAAAATTTCATGTATTTCCATCATGTATCATTGGTATTGGTTTTGGGATGCTCACATAGTCCTGTCTTTGGCCAGAGAGTGCCCCTCAGGTTGGCTTTGAGCATTTTTGGTTCTCCTCCCTTTCGTAACTTCCTTGCTTTTTACTCCATGAGCACATGTCCCATGTTCACCTTGCCTGAGCTGTGACATAGGGAGGAGAAAGAGACCCGGGCTAGTAGAACTTTTAGGAGCATGAACTCCGTCAGGGTGAGACGCAGGTCTCCTCTCTGTGTTTCTCTGAAGGAGCCTGCTGGGAGTGGGGCTAGGCACAGACTGGGGTCCTAGATGCGCAGGGAGGCAGGCACAGACGAGTGGGGTCTGGAAGCTGGGCCTGGTATCTCTGTCTATAAAAGCCAGGCCTTCTTCCCTACAGGGACTAGTACAAGCAAAGCTTGACACCTCAGCCCTGAGCCCAGCCTTCCCGGTAGACTCTCTGTCTCCATTCTTCTCCTCAACACTTCCCTAGGTCAGAGCCACCCAGTCCTGGACGTGGGACCACATCGGCGACTGCAGTGGACGTGGCTGGGCCGGGCTGAGCTGCAGTTCGGGGACCAGACCCTGCACGTGTCCACCGTGCAGATGTGGCTGCTGCTGAATTTCAATCACACAGAGGTGCCTCAGCTTCTTAGCCTCTGTCTGCTTCCACCGCCTGTCATTGCTCTGCTCCGTCCTTTCCTTTCCTTGACTCCTGACGCGCCCCGGGTCTCCTCACCAGGAGGTGTCAGTAGAGACCTTGCTGAAGAACTCTGACCTCTCCCCGGAGCTGCTGCTCCAGGCACTTCTGCCCCTCACCTCTGAGGATGGCCCTTTGATCTTGCATGAAGGTCAGGATTTTCCACAGCGAGGTAGGTCAGTGGGGGCTGGGCTGAGCCTCTGCTGGGGTAGAGGGACTTCCTGGGGTGTGTGTGTCAGTGGGGGGGGGGTAGTGTCGCAGACAATGGGAATGGGTCCTCTTAGTCCCCATGCATCTGTTCCTCCCCCTCCTCGAGTACCTGACTGGGAGTGGGTTCCAGGTGTACTGCAGCTTCGTGAGCCCAGGTCCCGACCCAGTGGGGAGGCCCTGTGGCTGATACCTCCTCAGACGTACCTGAACGTAGAGAAGGATGAGGGTCGAACCCTGGAACAGAAGAGGAACCTGTTGAGCTGTCTTCTTGTCCGTATCCTCAAAGCCCATGGGGAAAAAGGACTCCACATTGATCAGCTGGTTTGTCTGGTAGGCGGTCGGGCAGGGAGAGGAGCCATGAAGTTGGGGGAAGAACAGAGAGAGCTACGCTTGATGTTGGGGGTTGAGGCCGGATATCATCCTCAGTGGGAGATCTCTGTCGGATGACACTGGGATTCTATTCCTCCCAGGGCGGTTAGAGGTAGAGAAGCAAGACATGGGTGTTTGCCATGTGCCAGGCCCTATTCCGGGGGCCTGATTGCCTGATTAAATCATTTAATCCTCACAACAATCCTGAGATAAGTATTATTGTGTTTGACCGATGTGGAAAGTGAGGCCTGAGAAAGTGTCTACCGCAGTCACACAGCTATGAAGTGGCAGAGCTGGGTCCTGTACTCAGGCAAGCTGGCCCCGCTTGGTAAGGTGGCCTGCTGTTTCTCTCCTCCCGTCCAGGTGCTGGAGGCCTGGCAGAAGGGTCCAAATCCCCCTGGAAGCCTGGGCCGGGCTGTTGCTGGGGGTGTTGCCTGTAGCAGTACGGATGTCCTTTCTTGCATCCTGCACCTCCTGGGCCAGGGTTACGTGGAACGACGCGATGACCGTCCTCAGATCCTGATGTATGCCAGCCCAGAGCCCACAGGACCCTGCCGAGGTCAGGCAGATGTCCCCTTCTGTGGCAGCCCGAGCACTGAGAGCTCCAAGCCTAGGTAGCCACCCCCACCTGCCACTTGCAGTGGGCTTTTTGTAGTGCCAAGGCCAGATTTGCCTGTAGAAGAGAACCCACTCTCTTTGTCTAGTCACATCCTCCCTAACCCTGTTGTCTCCCTGACTTTCTCTCCCAGCACTACTGCCTCCTTCTTTGCCAGTCGGAAGGCTTGGAGCCCTGACCCTCCCAGAGCAAGGGGGTAGATATCCAGCCTGCACGATCACATGGCCTGGTCCTGCGAAGGCTGCCACAGGCAGGACTCGAAATCCAATACATCTATATCTATATCTATAGCAGGCTCATTTCTAAGTTGGTCATTTTGTATGGCCCATGAATGATGTGATAAATATCCAAATGACCCTTGGCAGAAAAAGGTTCCACACTCCTGTGAGCCAGGTCTTAAGCAAGAGACCCAGATACTTAGACTCCTTTAGAGATGTCTCGTTCTCAGCAGCTACAAAGCACTCTGCAAATACATGCTGCGTGCTGCCTGTGCTCTCTGCTGGGTGAAATGCAGACTTCCCCGAAGCTGGCTCCACCAGCACAGGAATTTGCCATAGGCTTTCCCCTGGGCAGCACCCCTAAAGCTTTCACCATGGTCGGGGCCGCTTCACCAGTGCAGCTGGGGCACTCTTTTCCCACATGCTGTTTGCGTTGCGTGTAAGCCGAGTTCTCTAGAGCAGCCTTTCTCCAGCCTGAACATGCGCACGCGTCGGCTGGGGATCATGATGAAGTGCAGGTCCTGACTCAGTAGGGCTCGCTGGGAAACCTGTGCCACCGAGCTACAGGCTACACTTGGGAGCAGTAAGGCAATTGGTAAATGGTTGTTTGCTTCTCAGCAGAGGTGCTGCTCGTGTTTTGGGTGGGACTACAGTGAGATGTCCCTTCCAGGATAGCTCCCGTAGCGTCCTGATCCCTGTCCGCTAGAAGCCCCCAGTTATTGCAACAGCCAGCCTCACCTTCATGTTTACAAATGTTTCTGTGGTGCTAACCCTAGGCTGGAAGGCAGCTGTGAGCAACCAGTGAGGGGCAGGAGCGGGGGGAAGTGGGATTCATTTAGTGGTTTCAGCAGGGCAAGGTGGTAACTGCTGTCTTTTCTCTTCCCCCAAGCCCCGAAGCTGTGGCTGCCCTGGCATCTCTGCAGCTGCCCACAGGCCGTACCATGAGCCCCCAGGAGGTAGAAGGGTTGATGGAGCAGATGGTGCGGCAGGTGCAGGAGACGCTGAACTTAGAGCCAGATGTGGCACAGCACCTGCTGGCTCATTCCCACTGGGGCGCCGAACAGCTGCTGCAGAGCTACAGTGATGACCCTGAGCCGCTGCTGCTGGCTGCGGGGCTCTGTGTACCCCAGGCCCAAGCTGCCTCTACGCGTCCTGACCACTGCCCTGTCTGCGTGAGCCCCCTGGAGCCCGAGGATGACTTGCCCTCTCTCTGCTGCATGCATTACTGCTGTAAGGTGAGGCCCCACCAGCTTCCCTCCTGCTGCAGGCTCTCCAGCCTAATGCAGTCCCTTGGGAACTTAGGTTCTCACAAAGCACTGCCACTCCTAGCCTGGGAAATGTCAGACAAGTCACAGTGCCTCTTGAAGTAGTCTTGTCATCTGTTAGTGGTACCACCTGCCTTGGCACTTCGATGGGTGAATGCTAGGGTCCACTGAAATATATTAGTGGTTGTCAGACTTTGCTGCAGGTTCTTGTCACTGGGAGCTTTCAAACCCTGCTAGGGGCCAGCACTGTGGGGAAGTGGGTTAAGTCACCACCTGCAGCACTAGCATCCCATGTCAGAATGCTGGTTGGAGTCCCGGCTACTCCACTTCCAATCCAGCTCCCTGCTGATGTACCTGGCAAGGCAGCAGAGGATGGCCCAAGTGCTTGGGTCTTTGTCCCCACAGGGGAGACCCAGATGAAGTTCTGGGCTCTTGGCTTCAGTGTGGCCCAGTCGCAGCTGTTGGGTCATTTGGGGAGTGAACTAGTAGATGGAAAATCTCAGTCTCCCTCTTTCTGTAAGTCTGCCTTTGATCTAAATAAATATTTTTTAAAAGATTTATTTATTTATTTTTATTTAAAAGGCAGAGTTAGGCAGTGTGGGAGAGACAGAGAAAGAGAGAGCACTTCCATCCACTGGTTCACTCCCCAAATGGCTGTAATGGCTGGATCTGGGCTGACCAGAAGCCAGGAGCCAGGAGCGTCCTCTGGGTCTCCCACATGGGTGCAGGGGCCCAAGCACTTGGGCCATCTTCCACTGCTTTCCAGGCTCATTCACAGGGAGTTGAGTTGGAAGTAGAGCAGTCAGGACTAAAACCAGTGTCCATATGGGATACTGGCACTGCAGATGGTGGCTTAACCCACTACGCCACAGCACCAGCCCCTTGATATACATAAATCTTTCAAAGAAAATAATGGAGGTCCTGATATTCAGACTATACCCTAGACCAATTAGATCAGAGTCTGTAGGTGAAACCCAGGCTTCTGGGATTTTAAAAACTCCTCAGGTGATTGCGAAATCAACAAAATGTGATATATGTATAAAATTATGTTAAGGCACTTTGTAAATGTCAGGAAAGTCGTATTAAACTCCTGACATAGACCAGGAGATATGGAAGGCAGAGGGAACTGTAGGAAGCTGGGCTTGTGGCCATGAAGTAGACCCAGAAGTTGTAGATGAGGGATGAGCTGACTTCAGAGGTAGGGAGAGGGGCTGGGATACAGAGAGGCCACACTACTGAGTCTGCCATTCCTGCCTCTCAGCTTTTTAGGACTGGCACCCCAACCCATCACCAGCCTAACCGGAGGTGCACCCACGGTGCCAAGGTTCTAGCTGCCTCTCCCCACAGCGCCTTCCCGGCGGTGGGCGTCTGAGAGGCACGTGAACATGCCTGTGCCTGTGTGTGTGTGTGGACTCCTGTTCTCACCTTTGGCTCTGCTTCTAGTTACTCCCACTTAACTGCCATGCTCCTTTCTTCCAAGGTTCTTAATTATTTCCTTTACACTTTGACTTTTCATTCAACTAATATTTGTCATGGACCTGCTATGAGCACTGTACTGGATGCTATTTGAGGGACTGAAAAAATCCAACACGGAATGACCTGGGAGCCACTAATAGTGGCAGCTGATACTTCTGGGGGCTCGCTGTGGAATGGGCATTGTGGCGTCTACATGCATTATTTTCCTAATTCTAATAGTGCTGTGAGCTCGGTGTTTTTATCATCCCCATTTTACAGATGACAGATAGAGAAACTTGCAGGGGAAGTAGTTTGCTCAAGGTCAGGATTTGGATTTTGGCAGCCTCACCTCACCTCGGCCCCCCCCCCCCATGCTTTGACGACAAGGGCAGGGAAGAAGACACACTTGGGTGACGTCATAGGAATGGCTCAGGTTGGAAGAGGGGATGATGGGCTTGTCCCTTCCATTGGGGAGGTCAGGGAAGGCCTGTCTGGGGAGGTAGCTAGGGGAGAGGGGTGCAGAGGAGTCGAGTTTGGTGCCTAACGCTAGTGCCGGGAAGGGAGTAGGTACAGGAGGTGAAAGAGGCCAGGCTGGTTGGATTTCTTTTTAAAGATTTATTTATTTTTATTTGAAAGGCAGAGTTACAGCGAAAGGTCTTCGATCTGCTGGTTCACTCCCCAAATGGCTGCAATGGCTGGAGCTGCACCAGTCTGAAGCGAGGAGCCAGGAGCTTCTTCCAGGTTTCCCATGTGGGCACAGGGGCCCAAGGGCTTGGGTCATCTTTCAGTGCTTTCCCAGGCCATAATAGAGAGCTGGATTGGAAGTGAAGCAGCTGGGACTGGAACCAGTGCCCATGTGGGATGCTGACACTGCAGGCAGTGGCTTTACCCACTATGCACAGCACCATGGATTTTACTTTCTTAGAAGCCTTGGTGTGTTTTAAGCAGGGGAATGATAGGGTCTCATTTACATTTTTGAAAAAGATGACTTTGGCTGTTGTGTGTAGAAAAAGTTTGGGGGGAGCAAGAATAGAAGCAGACTGTGGTATGAACTAGGGCAGTGGTGACAAGGGAGGCGGAAGATACACTCAGAGGTAGAGCTGACAGGGCTTGCCCTGTGGTATAGTGAGTTAAAGCCCTGGCCTGCAGCGCCGGGATCCCATCTGGGCACCAATTTGAGTCTTGGCTGCTCCACTTCCGATCCAGCTCCCTGCTAACATGCCTAGAAAAGCAGCAGAGGGTGTCCCAAGTCCTTGGGCCCCTGCACCCAAGTGGGAGACCAGAAGAAGCTTCAGGTTCCTGGCTTCAGATTTGCTCAGCTCTGTTCGTTGCAGCCAACTGGGGAGTGAACCAGTAGATGGAAGACCTTTCTCTCTCTCTCTGTAACTCTACTTTTCAAATGAATAAAATAAATCTTTAAAAAAATAAGAAATTTAAAAATTGAAAAAAAAAAAAAAGAGGCAGAGTTGTGGTGGGTTAGCTGTGGGGGTTCCAGACAAGAAAGCCGAGGATGAGTCCTGTGTTTCTGACCTGAGCTGCTGGGGGGATGGAATGTGTCCTTTTTCACAAAGTTGGAAATACTGAGACTGCTGGATCGGCAGTGGAGAGCCAAGTGGAGTTTAAGCTGCTTGTTGGACACCTGTATGGGACTCACAGGGAGGCAGTGGTTTTTTGAATTTGGGACGAGGTGGAGAGGCCTGGCTGGCATCACTTAGGGAAACAGAAGCAGGCTCAGGCACTGATTCTGGGACACCTCACCCTGTAAAGACACAGACAGCGAGGCTGAAAATGTGAATGAGGGCCGGCGCCGTGGCTCAACAGGCTAATCCTCCGCCTTGCGGCGCCGGCACACCGGGTTCTAGTCCCGGTCGGGGCGCCGGATTCTGTCCCGGTTGCCCCTCTTCCAGGCCAGCCCTCTGCTGTGGCCCGGGAGTGCAGTGGAGGATGGCCCAGGTGCTTGGGCCCTGCACCCCATGGGGAGACCAGGAAAAGCACCTGGCACCTGGCTCCTGCCATCGGACGAACGCGGTGCGCCGGCCGCAGCGTGCCATCCGCGGCGGCCATTGGAGGGTGCCACAGGCAGTGTGCCGGGCAGCCGTCATGAGAGGGGTATTTTAGGAGACTCAGGCTGCTGACCCGGCATACCCCAAATGGCCTGCTTGGGGAGAGATGGGAGAGGAGGGCAATTTGTCAGGACAGGCTCTTGCAGCAGCACGGGGGTAATGGCCTGATTTGGGGTGGGGCAGAGATGTGGGAGTGTCAGGAGAGTTAGGAACACGTGGAGGTTTTGATGCTGGTGACACAGTGGTGAATCTGGTTTATGGGGAGCTGGGTCTGTGCAGATGGGAGCCTCAGGGCAGAGATGCTGGGGAAGAGCCGGCTGTGGGGAGAGGCCAGCACCACACCCTCTGGCCTCCTTGCTCTCTGACCGCACTGCTGCTCCCACAACTTTTGTAGAACTTTGAAGAACCTTGTTCTTCTTGAGTCTCCCGCCATGGCCATCCCAACAGTAATTATAATTAAGCTAACACCACAGCCTACACACCCTTAAAGGCAAACCCATGGAAACTGGAAGGTTTGGAGTCAGTTCTGAGGTTGATCGAGAAGCAGGCCTGTCTCTGGCCTTCTGCATGGCCTGGGAGGAGGCAGGGAGGAGAGGAGCGTGCTAGGTCAGCGACCAGGACCCCCGCTGCTGTGCTGCTCCCACGCTGTCTCCTAAACACCTCTCCCCGCCTCCCACCCAGTCCTGCTGGAGTGAGTATCTGACGACTCGGATCGAGCAGAACCTCGTGCTGAATTGCACCTGCCCCATTGCTGACTGCCCTGCCCAGCCCACCGGAGCCTTCATTCGCACCATTGTCTCCACGCCGGAGGTCATCTCCAAGGTACCCCCTCTCATCTGAGAGGCTCCAGTGCAGAGGCAAGGGGACAGGCCCCAGGGAATGCTGAGCCGCAGGGGCTGGGGCCTGGAGGTGTGTCGTCTCGGGGGTGGTGCCCTCACCTCGTGGTACTTCTGGCCCCACAGTACGAGAAGGCACTCCTGCGTGGCTACGTGGAGAGCTGCTCCAACTTGACCTGGTGCACCAACCCCCAGGGCTGTGACCGCATCCTGTGCCGCCAGGGCCTGGGCTGTGGGACCACCTGCTCCAAGTGCGGCTGGGCCTCCTGCTTCAACTGTAGCTTCCCTGAGGTGGGCGCCCCCGGTCTTACCCTGAGCAAGAGTCACACTCCTTCCCTGCTCCGTGCTGCTCCTGCCCACCCCTGCCCCTCGCTCTTCCCCTTCCTCCCTCCAGATGTGACCTGTGTATCTGCTCGCTCCCTTTCTACGTGTGCCCCAGCAGTGCAGCCCTCAGAAGGGCTCGGCTGTGTCCTCATACCCCCTCCTGCTCTAGGCACACTATCCTGCCAGCTGTGGCCACATGTCTCAGTGGGTCGACGATGGTGGCTACTATGATGGCATGAGCACAGAGGCCCAGAGCAAGCACCTGGCTAAGCTCATCTCCAAGCGCTGTCCCAGCTGCCAGGCGCCCATCGAGAAGAATGAAGGGTGCCTGCAGTAAGAAGGGGGGGCTGCGTGGGCGAGGGCGGGAGGCCTGGCAGGGAGCAGGGGCAGAGGGGTTGTCATAAGCTCAGCAAAGGAGGCACTTCCCACCCCTCACCTGGCCCACACCACAGTGACTAAGGAGGGATTCAAAACTCAGCAGGGCTTGGAAAAGACTAAGCAGGCTGTGGAGCAAGGGCAGAGGCCCAAGGCCCAGGGCCCCGTCAGTAGTGACCCCTCCTGACCAGCCAGCTTCCTCCACAGCATGACCTGTGCCAAATGCAACCACGGATTCTGCTGGCGTTGCCTCAAGGCCTGGAAGCCAACTCACAAAGACTATTACAACTGTTCTGCCATGGTAAGGGGCTGCACTCCGCAGGAGCAAGGGCTCGTTCCAGGGCTGCAGAACGGCAATCGGGGCCAAGGTTCAGTGGAGGGGGAGGCCAGAGCCATGTGGACCTGCCAGGTGCTGGGAATTCTGTACTGAGAGCCTTGCCGCAGGTGCCTTCCACTCCCACACAGAGGTTGCCACAGAAAGGCTGGGGGTGGCACCGGGCAGGGTGGGGCAGAACAAGGATTCTAGCGTCAGAGCCAGGTTTGCTTGTGAGTAGCTTCGGGCTGATCAGTTCACTTCTTTGAGTCTAAACATCCTCACCTCTAAAGGGGTTGATAATATGACACTTAGGAGTTTTAAATGAAAACAGTCTGAGTGACGTGTGGGAAGGCCTCCATGAGCGGTGGCTGATCTGAGTAACTCCATGCTGGCCAACAAAACACTCAGTAACCCTGTCCGCCTGGGCTTCCCAGGTGAGCAAAGCAGCCCGTCAAGAGAAGCGGTTTCAGGACTACAACGAGCGGTGCACTTTCCATCACCAGGCCCGGGTGAGCAGGGAGGAAGTGGCTGGTGGGCGGGGTGGGGGCCAGCACAGCGCTGGCGCTGAGCGTCTTCCTCTGCACAGGAGTTTGCGGTGAACTTGCGGAACCAGGTGTCTGCCATCCACGAGGTGCCCCCGCCCAGATCCTTCACCTTCCTCCACGATGCCTGCCGGGGGCTTGAGCAGGCACGAAAGGTGGTTGTAGGGGTCGGGAGGAGCATTAGGGAGGTGCCAAGGGGGCCTGGGGGGCTTGGCTGCTTTCCTCCAGCTTGCCTGGTTGGAGGGGATGGGGAGGAGGCAGGGAGAGCTGACCGGGGCTCCCCTAGGTGCTGGCCTACGCCTGCGTGTACAGTTTCTACAGCCAGGACACGGAGTACATGGACGTGGTGGAGCAGCAGACCGAGAACCTGGAGCTGCACACCAACGCCCTGCAGATCCTCCTGGGTGAGCAGGTCCCCACCCAGGCATCCTTGCTGTGCCGCCTCTTCCCACGGTGCCAAGCGGCCCACCCCAGCCAGATGGGCCAGTCAGCACCCACCCGCCCACCTGCTGCATAGCCTTCTCACCCCCAGCCATTGACGCTCAGGTCTATAGTTGACGTGGTAAGGGGCTGGGGCACACGTGTTCATCCCACGTGTCGTGGGGTCCTGCTCCACGGGCGTGAGTGTCTAGAGTCCTCCTGCCACTCAGCAGGTGCCCAGTAGGTGTTTGTTGAAGGAAAGCATGGGTGAGAGTGAGAGAAGGGAGGGAGCCCCCTGCCTGCCCCCCTGCAGAGGAGACCCTGCTGCGGTGCCGAGACCTGGCCTCCTCCCTGCGCCTCCTGCGGGCCGAGTGCCTCAGCACGGGCATGGAGCTGCTGCGGCGCATCCAGGAGAGGCTGCTGGCCATCCTGCAGCACTCTGCCCAGGTATGCCCGCCCGCCCGCCCGCCTCTGCCCTGCACAGCCCTGGCCCAGGCCAGTCTGCGACTAGCAAGTGGCTGCTGGGGGACCTGGGTGCATGTCTCAGCTGGATGCTGCAGGTCCTGGCCCTCCCCGTCCTGGGCTTTCTCACAAATAAAGGGGCTGGGGCAGGAACCCGTCAGAATCACTCAGGCCACTTGCAGGCTGCACCTCCCGTGTGCGCACTCACAGTCCCAGGAGGGGTGAGGTTGTGGTTACTGATGGGAGGGACCAACAGGATCGTTTCCAGCCCTGACTCACTAATGTGGAGTCCGAACTGTGACTCCTGCCTTAGGCTACTTCAGCAAGATGTAGACATGCTGCAGGCCCCTGGGCATGGGCCAGCACAAACCACAGCCGTGTCCTTATCCCTGGACACCACTGTGATTTAAATTACGCAAGGGGGTGGCCTGGGAGGTGAGCAGAGGGGAGAGCATTGTGAGCAGGAGCCCGGCCCTCGGGAAACAGCAGTTGAAGGAATGGCAGGCGCAGAGGTTGGCTGCCCACACCTCCGACTCCTTGGCAGGATTTCCAGGTTGGCCTCCAGAGTCCATCAGGAGAGGCCCGGGAGGCTAAAGGATCCAACGTGCCCAGCAACCCGTGAGTAGGGCGCCAGGCCATCGAGGGGTGGCGGGCGATGTCGGGCTTCCCTGGGCCTGAGTGTGCTGGCTTGCCCAGGCCCCAGGGCTCCTCGGGGCTGCAGGGGGAAGAGGAGGAGGAGGAGGAGGAAGACGAGGAGGACGACGTGCCTGAGTGGCAGCAGGACGAGTTTGACGAGGAACTGGACAATGACAGCTTCTCCTACGACGAGGAGTCTGAGAACCTGGACCGAGACACTTTCTTCTTTGGTGATGAGGAAGATGATGATGAGGCCTATGACTGAGGGAGCGGGACGCAGGAAACACCCGGAGCCGCCCCAGTGTCACCAGGCTGAGGGGACAAGTTCACCCCGTCCCGGTGTGGGGGAGGGAGTCCCAGTGTTGGCAGCACCTTCTTCTGTAGCCGGAATAAACTTCTCCCTACACCCTGGAGGCTGGCTGGACACCCCTGCCCCACCTCCTTCCTCTCCTTAGACTCCCAGACACTTCTCTGCACAGAAGGCCCAGAGCTGAGCCCACAATGATACAGGGAAGTGAAGGTTTGTGGGGTGCAGGGCCAGGTACAGGCCTGGCCCAGCTCCAGAGGGGGCGGCAAGGAGAGCTGCAGGCCCCACAGGGCTTCCTCCTCGCTCTTTCAGTGTTCCGGGGCGGGGCGGGGCAGGGCTGGGTTTGAGGGCATCAGGAGGGGTCTTCTTCCTGGGGCCTGCAGACCTCTTACGGGACTGTGCCTCAGCCAGTGAAGGGGGGCGCGGACAGCCCCCCCCCCCCGCAGGTGTAAAGCTAGAGTGTCAGCCCTGTTTTCAGCTGCTTGGGGCCGAGAGGAAGGGGAGGAGAGCAGTGTCTGGGAGCAGCAGACTTTAATCAGGTGGGGCTAAGTCAGGGGGCCGGGTCAGCGGCGGCAGCTGCCTGCTCGAAGTATCGGTCCAGCACGGCTTCCAGCTCTCCCTCTTCGTAGTCCCACACCTGGAACTGCGAGCCGTCGGCTGCTCCGCGGATCATGGCAGAAAGCACTGGAAGGGCAGGAGGAGCCGAGCTGCCTTCCCTCCCCGGCCCCGCTGGGGGCCGCCGCGCTCAGCCCTAGGAGGAAGGAGCCGAGGGCCAGGCCGCAGAAAGCCTGGGCGGCAGGGCGGCCCTCCGGGCTTCCGATGCTCACCTCGGCCCGACTGTGGGCGGAACAGGCACAGGATTCGCTTATTGAGGGCCACGGCCCGGCCCAGCTCGTAGCCTACGCCCAAGGATGGCTGTGTCACTTCTGCCACCACCACTGGGAAGAAAGATGAGACCAAGGCTCAATGTGTGGGCACTTGGGGCTTGTGGGAAAGAGAGGGTGGGGGCTGTGGTGAGGAGGGAGCCCTAGGAGCCTTTCTAGGGGTCAAGGCCAGAGGAGTTGGCATGGAGGGAGCAACTCACCGTCTGCCTGCTGCAGCCAGGCCAAGTCCCGCTCGTGGATGAGCCTGTCACCCCCAGCAGCCTCTTCCCCTGTGGCAAGGGAAAGCTGGTCAGGGGCCCGCCCCACCCTGGTTCTCCGTGCTCAGTAACCCTCCTGTGCTCTGCTCAGGGAGGGAGGAGGCTTCCGCTAAGTGACCGCAAGGACCTGGGCAGCCCAAGATCACAGCAAGAGCAGAGAGGAATGGTAGCCAGGAGACACAGCCCCGTGCACGGTGGGATGTGTGTGCACAGCAAGGACTGACTCACTCCAGGGCGATTAGGAAAAGCGCGGGGGCACTTGACCAAAGGCAGGAGGGGCTTGCTGGGGTCAGCGCACGGGTCGCAGCCTCCAGCTTGATGGAATGTTCTCCAGGACACTGAAGCACCCAGCCCCCTGCATCAGAGCAGAGCGACTGCAGAGCTTGTTACGAAGACAGATTTGGGGCCCGGCGCTGTGGTGCAGCGGGTTAATGCCCTGGCCGAAGTGCCGACATCCCCTATGGGCACTTCTGATCCAGCTCTGTGGCCTGGGAAAGCAGTAGAAGATGGGCCCAAGTCCTTGGGCCCCTGCACCTGCATGTGACACCTGGAAGAAGCTCCTGGCTTCAGATCGGCTCAGCTCCAGCCATCGCGGCCAATTGGGGAGTGAACCAGCAGATGGAAGACTGACCTCTCTCTCTCTCTCTCTCTGTAACTCTGAGTTTCAAATAAATAAATAAATAAATCTTAAAAAAACAGATTTGAAGGCCTTAATCCAGATGATCAGAATCGGCATTTTAAACAAGTTTCCTCAGATGATGTGTTTTTTTTAAAAGGCAGAGGTCTTTCACCTACTGGTTCCTTCCTCAAATGGCTGAAATGGGCCAGCGCCTTGGCTCAGCAGGTTAAGCCACTGCCTGCAGTGCTGGTTTCCATATGAGTGCTGGTTTGCATCCCAGCTTCTCCACTTCCAATCCAGCACTCCTGCTAATGTGCCTGGGATGGTAGCAGAGGATGGCCCAAGTGCTTGGGCCCCTACACCCACGGAGACCGGGATGAAGCTCCTGGGCCTTGGCCTGGCCCAGCCTTGGCTGTTGCTGCCATTTGGGGATTGAACTAGTGGATGGAAGAGCTCTCCCTCCACCTCTGTAATCTATTGAAAAATAAGAAAACAAACTATGACTGAAACAGCCAGGAGCCAGAACTCCTTTTAGGTCTCCCATGTGGGTGGCAGGGGCCCAAGTACTCAGGCCATCTGCTGCTGCTGTCCCAGGCCATTAGCAGGGAGCTGGATGGGAAGTGGAGCAGTGGGGCTCAATCCAACACTCTGATAGGATAAGGCACTGTTGTGGGCGGTAGCCAAGTCCCCTGTGCCACAACGCTAGCCCCTCAAATGGTACCTGAGCTGCGCACACTCAGTTCCAACCTGGCAGGCAGGGGTGCATCTACTGCAAACTAGAGACCCTTACGCTTCAAAGTTCTGCCCCTCCCCGACCTCCCTGAGCAATTCTGTGGTTTTTGTCTTTTTTTTTTATTTTTTGACAGGCAGAGTGGACAGTGAGAGAGAGAGACAGAGAGAAAGGTCTTCCTTTGCCGTTGGTTCACCCTCCAATGGCTGTCGCGGATGGCACGCTGCGGCCGGCGCACCGCGCTCATCCGATGGCAGGAGCCAGGTGCTAGGTGCTTTTTCCTGGTCTCCCATGGGGTGCAGGGCCCAAGCACTTGGGCCATCCTCCACTGCACTCCTGGGCCACAGCAGAGGGCTGGCCTGGAAGAGGGGCAACCGGGACAGAATCCGGCGCCCCAACCGGGACTAGAACCCGGTGTGCCGGCGCCGCAAGGCAGAGGATTAGCCTGTTGAGCCACAGCGCCGGCCGGTTTTTGTCTTTTTAACAAAGTCACCCAGAATTGCGTTAGGTCGTGCACACACTCTTGGTAGGGCAACACAGGAACCACTTAAGGTTTTCTGAGAAGAGGTACAAGAGTCCTAGGCACAACTGCCACAACAGAAGGGTCGGGGAGAGCCCAACACATCCAAGCCAAACTTTACAAAGATGCAGCAGCCGGGAGCAGAATACAGGAGCCGCCTGAACAGAGCTCGTGAGAGTGCTGGTGGCCAGAGCGGGCTGCCAGGTCCGAGAAGGCTGACGTCTGCACAGAAAGGCTCAGCTCCGCGCGGGGTGACGTGGGAGCCGAGCGCCAGGTAGACGCTGCCCTCGCCTCCGTCCTTCTGCTCCTCCCTGCACAGGACGCCCCTGGCAGGGGCTGCAGAGTTCGCTAAGATGGCAGCGAGGGAGGGCCTGGAGAGCTGAATGCTGAGGTTGGGCAGGGGCGCTGGAGGGAGCACCCGGGCCGTGGGCGTGCACCGGTCCCAGGGAGAACCGGAACCCGACCCGACCCTCCCCGCCGCCCGCGCCCCGCGGCCTCACCGCGCGCGCCCAGCTCGGCGGCCGCCACGTGCTCGGTGAGCACCACCCCGAAGCGCCGCAGCCGCGACACGATCCGCCCGTACAGCGCGCGGTCGTCGCGTCCGCCGCGGATGCTCCCGCAGAAGTACAGGGCTCGGCGCCCCGGCTCGCCCGGCCCCACGGGTTCCCCGCGCTCCCGCGTCCCGGCCGCCGCCATCGCCGCCATCACCGCCGCCGCCAGCCTCCGCGCGCCAGGGGGCGCCAGCCGCGGCCACGTGACCCGGCCCGGCTCGGGAGCGGCGAGCTGGGGGAGGCCAGGCGGGGACCGACCCCTCCCAGACCCGGCTCGCGGGTGACTCGCCCAGGCGGGACTCGGGGTCTGCCCCCGCCCCCGCTTAGATGGGAACAAAAACCCTGGACCTGCTCTGGCCGCTTGCTCTTCTCTCGAACCCGGTATCTGCTCCGTCGGTTCGCCTTGCTAGATTATTTCCCTAATCACGCGCGCACTGCCAGGATCCTGGGCCAAGCCTCCCGCCGGGCAGTCCGAGGGAGCCGTGGTCCAGTCGTGGCATCCCGGCCCTGCGCTCCGAGCCCACCCCCGCGGCCGCCAGGATCTGCCTCCCCCACTGCACTTTCCTTTCTGCAGACTCCGCTCAACCGTGCCGGCCATGCCCTGGCCCCTGGTCGCCCGCCCGGGTGGCTTCCCGCTTCCTCCTCTCCTTCCCTCAGCCCCCTCCCGCCCCCCCCCCCCCAGCCCTGCCCTTTCTTCTCCCCTTCTCACATGCATCCCATAGAATTTGCTAATGGTGTTGTGTCCTTTTACAAGGAGTAGAATGCAGTTTCCCAGGGGAGTGGAGATTGCTGCTATTTGTGTTCGCTGCTGTATTTCCAGCTTCTAGGACTGTGCCTGCCGCATTGGAAACCTCTGTCAGCTATTGGTTGGCTGAATGAGTGGACTCCCAGCACTTTGCAACCTGCTGGGCCCTCTGCTAAGTCGGTGGATAGAAGCACTCTTTCCCTGGTGGTCAGGCTGACTGCCCCATCTTAGCGACAGTCACACAAGGGTGTGGCCAAAAATCCGAGTGGAACAAGAGGGTGTGCACCTGAGAGAAGGTCGTGAGAGCCCCCGCCCATGCCCCAGTGGTGGCCGCATCAGGGGGGTCCCATGCGTCTTTCCAGAAGGAACTGCGAGGACACGGTGTGGGCTCACGGGAGGGCGCAGTTTTATTCAGGGCTGTCACAAAGCGCAGACAGATTCCAGGCTAGTCCCGCCCGCTGCTGGACCCTGGACCAGGGAGGCAAACCTGAGCACAGGACTGTGCCCCGGTGCTGCCCCCTCCCATATGGGCACTCACACCCCTTTACACAGGGCCCTCGCTGCCACTGGCCTGGCTTGGCGGGCAGCCTCCACCCCCAAGCTTCCAGTCCTGTCTCCCGGCTCTAGGCGCAGAACACACTTGCCCACATGCACACATGCGTGTCTCAGCACGATGTACATATCAAGGGCCGGTCCCCATTGTCAGCTGGAGAAGAGGCGGAGCCAGCCACAGCCTGGCCCCCAGACCACCCAGCTCCCCTCTGAGGGCCTGCTTTTGGGGCTGGGGGCAGGGTTGGGGGTGGGGGGAGAAGTACCCCACCAGGTGGCTGGAAGGAAAATGGTGTCGCCCTTGGGTTACAAACAAGCTCTGTGACCTTGATGACCCCTTAGTCCCACCAAGCCTCAGTCTCCCTGTTTTCAGTGGCAAGGATGGTCATCCTGTGTCACCTGGTCTGCATGTGCGACACGCAGGAACGCTTGTCACAAGACACACTCGGAGAACTGTCAGGGCAGTCAAACTCCTCCGTGTGCCTCTACCACGGTAGACAGGTGTCACCACCCACAGAAAGCCAACAGCAAGAAGGAGCCCTCACGGGAACTGCGGGCTCCTGGGGGCCACGATGTCCTGTGGGTGACTGATGCACCACCAGAGGGGGATACTGCACGTGATGGGGAGTAGGGCGGATGTTAAAACTGCTCCAGAATGATAGGCTGGGGGCCGGCGTGGTGGTCCAGCAGCTGAAGCAATCCCGGCTGCTCTGCATCTGATGCAGCTCCCTAAAACTGCTTCTGGGAAAATAGCAGAGGATGGCCCAAGTGCTTGGGTCGCTGCCACTTACATGGGAGACCCAGATGGAGCTCCTGGCTCTGGCCTGGCCCAGACCTGGCTGTTGTAGCCATTTGGGGAGTGATCAGTGGATGGAAGGTCTGTCTCTCTCTCTGTCTCTTTGTCACTTTACCTTTTGAATAAAGAAATAAATCTTGGACCAGTGTTGTGGTGCAGTGAGTTAAAGCCACAGCCTGCAGCGCTGGCATCCCATATGGACACCAGTTTGAGTCTTGGCTGTTCTGCTTCCAATCCAGCCCCCCACTAATGTACCTGGGAAGGCAGTGGAGGATGGCCCAGGTGCTTGGGCCCCTGCACCCATGTGGGAGACCTGGTTGAGGCTCCTGGCTTTAGCCTGACCCATCCCAGTCGGTGTGGCCATTTGGGGAGTAGGCCAGTGGATGCAACATTTATTCCCTCTCATTCTCTCTCTTTGTAACTCTGCCTTTCAAACGCACAAATATTTTTTAAAAGGGAATCTTTAAAAATTTTCTTACAAAAATAAAGTTATACAAAGGTAAATTATTGCTTGATTCAACCACAACAAACTTTTTTTTCTTTTAATTCCAGAGGCAGGGGGAGAGCACGTATGTCCCATTTGCAGGCTTACTCCCCAAATGCCTGGAATGGCCAGCGCTGCTCTGTGCTGGGGCCGGGGCAGGAGCTCCATCCAGGTCTCCCTCGTGGGTGGCAGGGATCCAGCTACCCAAGCCTTCACTGCTGCCGCCCCGTGTCTGCACTTGCAGGAAGCTGGAACCAGAGCCAGGCCGGGCATCAGCTCAGGCACCCTCATGTGGGATGTGGGGTCTTAACTTAAAGGCCAAATGTCCACTCTCCCAAATTGTCTTTATTCTGGAAAATGTCAGACTTGTACCCGAACAGAGAACTAACTGTATGATCCCATCTGAGTGAGAGATTTAGAAAAGAGGTGGAAAGCAGGTTGGAGACGGTGGAGGGCTGGGACAGGGCGGGAGCCGGGGCTCCATGCTGAGCCCCTGTGAACCTCTGGGGGAGATGGAAAAGCTCCATATGAGCATAGAAGTGGTCGTCGCACAACTCTGCATTTATTTTTTTAAAAATCTTAAATTGTGCGCCTGTAGCTGGTGGAGTTTATTGGCCTATAAATTATAGCTCAACAGCTTTATTGAGGTATAATTTACATACCAATAAGATATATAAAGACCTGCATAGATGGAACGTGTGTGATTTGATGAATTTGGATCCTGTGAACACCTGTGGTGCCGTAACCACAGTTAAAGTCACAAACCTAGTCCTTCCAAAGTTTCCTGTGTCCCTTCATTGTTTTATTTTGTTTTCATGGTGTAAACACGTCATACAAAGTCCACTCGCTTCAATTTTGAAGTGCACAATATTGTTTTGCTAGCTAATGGCACTCTATTGCACAGCACAGCTCCAGAACTTTTTTAAAGATTTCTTTTATCTATTTGAAAGGAAGGGTTATAGAGAGAGGTAGAGACAGAGAGAGGTCTTCCATCTGCTGGTTCACTCCCCAAATAGCTGCAACAGCCAGAGCTGAGCCAGTCTGAAACCAGGAGCCAGGAGCTTCTTCCGGGTCTCCCACGTGGATTTAAGGGCCTAAGGACTTGGGCAATCCTCCACCACTTTCCCAGGCCATAGCAGAAAGCTGGAGCAGAAGTGGAGCAGCCAGGACCCATATGGTGTGCCAGCGCTGCAGGCCAGGGGTTTAACCCACTGTGCCACAGCCACAGCACCAGACCCTAGAACTTTAAAAAAAATAAATATTTATTTGTTTATTTTAAAGGTGGAGTTACAGATAGGGGTGGGGGGGTAAAGAGATATCTTCTGTCTGCTGGTTCACCCCCAAAATGGCTGCACTGGCTGGGGCAGGCTGGAGCCAGGAACCTGGAACTCCATCAGGTCTCCCACATGGGTGGCAGGAGCCCAAGCACTTGGGCCATCTTCTGTTGCTTTCCCAGGCCATAGCAGAGAGCTGGATCAGAAGTGGAGCAGCCTGGGCTGGAACCAGCGCCCATATGGGATGCTGGTATCAGGAAGCTTAACCCGCTGCACCACGACTCCAATTCTAGAGCTGCTTTATCAACATCTACCAGTTACACAATCCCCCACTGCCTCCATGCTCCCGGCCCCTGGCAACCACTATTGTATTTTCTGCCTCTAGGAATTTGACTGTTATAAATATCTGACATATGCTGATTTCATTTCACGCACTATTTGTGCTTCTGTGATTAGCTTATTTCATTTAGTGCAATGTCCTCCAAGTTCATCCTGTTGTACACTTCCTGCTTTCAAAATACAATGTGGGGCTGGTGCTGTGGCCAGCTCTCTGCTACGGCCTGGGGAAGGCGTGGAAGGTGGCCCAAGTCCTTGGACCCCTGCACCCGTGTGGGAGTCCTGGAAGAAGCTCCTGGCTCCTGGCTTCTGATCGGTACAGCTCCGGCTGTTGTGGCCATCTAAGGAGTGAACTAGTGGATGGAAGACCTCTCTCTCTGCCTCTCTGTAACACTGCCTTTCAAATAAATACGTCTTAAAAAAATACAATGCAAATTAGAATAATTAGAATTATATATTGAGTAATTAAAATAGTGTGGTACTGGCATAAAGACAGACCTGTGGCCCAATGGGACAGAACAGAGTCTAGAGATAAGCCTATGCCTGTGCAGCCAACTGATTTTTGACAGAGGTGCTAAGAATACCCGGTAGGGAGACGTCCCATTCATTGGTTCACTCCCCAAATGTGTTTGTTGCAAATGGTGGTGGGAAGATTGGCTAGCTGCAGGGACAATAAGGAGAATGGAGCCCTACCTTACACCATCCCTCAGAGTCGACTCAGACTAAATGTGAGACCTGATCCAAGAGGCTCATGGAAGGAAACACAGGAGAAAGCTCCTTAGCGTTGGTCTTGGCAATGATTTTTGGACATGACAACAAAAGCAGAGAGAGACAAGTAGGATGACATCCAACTAACAGAGCTCTGCCCAGCAAAGGAAGAAGTCAGCAGGGTGGTGGAAAACAACCTACGAAATGGGAGCAAATACTTGCAAAGCAAGCATCCGACAAGGGATTAATATCCCAAATATACAAATGACTCAACAGAAGAAAAATCAAGCACCCTGATTAATAAAAGGGCAAAGTAATCAAACAGATTTCCCAAAATGGTGATACAAAGAGCCAACAGATATATGAAAAGATGCTCAATATCAGTATCAGAAAATGCAAATCAAAACTACACTGAGGCCGAAGCCGCGGCTCAATACGCTAATCCTCCACCTGTGGCGCCGGCACACCGGGTTCTAGTCCTGGTCGGGGTGCTGGATTCTGCCCCAGTTGCCCCTCGTCCAGGCCAGCTCTCTGCTGTGGCCCGGGAGTGCAGTGGAGGATGGCCCAAGTCCTTGGGCCCTGAACCCCATGGGAGACCAGGAGAAGCACCAGGCTCCTGGCTTCGGATCAGCGTGGTGCACCGGCCAAAGTGCGCCGGCCGCGGTGGCCATTGGAGGGTGAACCAACGGCAAAGGAAGACCTTTCTCTCTGTCTCTCTCACTGTCCACTCTGCCTGTCAAAAAAAAAAAAAAAAAACTACACTGAAATACCTCATACCTGTTATGATGGGTATTATCAAAAATGGAAAAAGATAAAGTGTTAGTGTTAGTAAGAAGGTGGAACCCTATACAACACTGGTGGGAACGTAAAATCAGGTAGCAGCTATGGAAAAAGAGTATAGAGGTTCCTCTGAAAATTGAAAACAGAACTACTATATGATCCATCAACCCTACTTCTGGGGTACATCTCCAAAAGAATGAAAATTGGGGTCCTGAAGAGATACCTGTACACCCACATTCTTTTGCAGCATGATTCACAATAGCCAAGATATGGAAACTACCCCAATATCCACAGGTGGATAAAAGTGGATGACAGAGGCTGGTGCTGTGGCATAGTGGGTAAAACCGCCGCCTGCAGTGCCAGCATCCCATATGGGCGCTGGTTCGAGTCCCAGATGCTCTACTTCCCATCCAGCTCTCTGCTATGGCCTGGAAAAGCAGAAGAAGATGGTCCGGGTCCTTGGACCCCTGCATCTGCATGGGAGACTCGGACTGAGTTCCAGGCTTCTAGCTTCAGCCTTAGCCCATGGCTGTTTTGGTTATTTGGGGAGTGAATCAATGGATGGAAGCTCTGTCTCTGTCTCTGTCTCTCTCTCAAATAATTAATTAAAATTCTTACAAACGAAAATAACATAAGTTTCAATAATTATTGACTATGACCAATCTTGTTTCATCTGGACTTGTACTCCTTTTCTTCATTATACTATTTTAATGCAAATCCCAGATCATGCTGTTTCATGAGTATTTTAAAATGTGTATCTAAAAGATAAGGGTGTTTTTCAAAAAAACTCAATATTGATGTCATATTTTCATTTTTTAAAAGGATTTATTGGGGGCTGGTACTGAGGCTTAGTGGGTAAAGCCACTGTCTGCAGTGCTGGTATCCCTTATGGGTTCTGGTTTGAGTCCCAGCTGCTCCTCTTCCAGTCCAGCTCTCTGCTGTGGCCCGGGAAGGCAGTGGAGGATGACCCAAGTGCTTGGGCCCTGCACCCCATGGGAGACCAGGAGGAAGCTGGTCTCCCGGTTTTGGATCGGTGTAGTTCCAGCTGTTGCAGCCAACTGGAGAGTGAAGCAGCCGATGGACAACCTCTCTCTCTTTCCACCTCTGCCTCTGCCTCTTTGTAATTCTGCCTTTCAAATAAATAAATAAATAAATCTTTTAAAAAAGAAAAGATTTATCGACTTGAAAGTCAGAGTTACAGAGAGAAGAGGAAACACAGAGAGAGAAATCTTCCATTTGCTGGTTCACTCCGAAACAGCCGGAATGACCAGGGCTGGGCCAGGCCAAAGCCAGGAGCCTGGTGCTTCATCTGGGTCTCCCACAGGGGTTCAGGGGCCCAAATGTTTGGGCCGTCTTCTGCTGCTTTCCCAGGCCATGGACAGGGAGCTGAATCAGAATTGGAGCAGCCAGGACAAGAGCCGGTGCCCATATGAGATGCCAGTGTCTCAGGTGGTGGCTTTACCCACTATGCCACAGTGCTGGCCCCACAATTAAGAAGTTTAACAATGTTTTCTTAATATCACCAAATATTCCATCATTGTTCAAATTTCCTATTGTTTCGGGACTGGGTTTATCGTGCATTGTGGGACACCTGTGTCCCTGACCCCGGCTTCCTGCTAACGTGGACCGTGGGAAGCAGCAGTGGTGGACCAAGCAATGGGGTTCCTGCCAGCCAGGACTGCATTCCCTACTCTTGGCCCCGACTCCAGCCCAGCTCTACCCAGTCATTGTGGGTATTGGGGGGATGAACCAGTGCATGGGAGCTGCTCTCTCTTTGCCTCCCAAATAAATAAATTAATTAATGATTTTTTTTTAATTTAAAAAAAAGTTTATTTGGGGGCTGCTGCTGTAGTGTAGCGCGTTAAACCACCATCTGCAGTGTCAGCATCCCATATGGACACCTTTGAGTCCTGGCTGCTCCACTTCTGATCCAGCTCCCGGCTAATGTGCCTGAGAAAGTAGTGGAGGATGGCTCAAGTGCTTGGGCCCCTGCACCCACGTGGGAGACCTGGAAGAAGCTCTCGGCTCCTCGATTTGAGCTGGCCCCACCCTGTACATTGTGGCCATTTGGGGAGTGAACCAAAAGATGGAAGATTCTCTCTCTTTCTCTCTCCGTCTCGCTCTTTCTCTCCCTCTCCCTGTCTCCTTCTCTCCCTCTCTCCCCTTCTCTGTCACTCTGCCTTTAAAATACACAAAATGAATTTTTCCAAAAAAAGTTTATTTATTTTTACTTGAAAGAAAGAGAGAGAGAGATCTTTCTTTCTTTCTTTTTCTTTTCTTTTCTTTTCTCACAGGCAGAGTGGACAGTGAGAGAGAGAGAGACAGAGAGAAAGGTCTTCCTTTACCGTTGGTTCACCCCCCAAGTGGCTGCTATGGCTGGCGCGTTGCAGTCGGCGCACTGCGCTGATCCGAAGCCAGGAGCCAGGTGCTTTTCCTGGTCTCCCATGCAGGTGCAGGGCCCAAGGACCTGGGCCATCCTCCTGTGCACTCCCGGGCCACAGCAGAGAGCTGGACTGAAAGAGGGGCAACAGGGACAGAATCCAGTGCCCCAACCGGGACTAGAACCCCGGTTCCGGCGCCGCAGGTGGAGGATTAGCCTAGTGAGCCGCAGCGCCAGCCAAGAGAGAGATTTTTCATCATTTGTTCACTTCCCAAATGGCTGCAACAGCCAGGACTGGGCCAGGCTGAAGTCAGAATCCAGGAACTCCTTCCAGGTCTCCAGCATGGTTGGAGGGACCCAGTGTGTGGGTTAGGAGGAAGCTGAATTGGGAGCAGCGCCAGGACTCACACCCAGACACTCTGGTATGGGATGTAGGCATCCCAAACAGTGACTTAACCCACTATGTCACATCACCAGCCCAGTAAGTAAATATTTTTTAAAAATATTTATTTATTTATTTGAAAGTCAGAGTTGCACAGAGAGAAAATGAGAGGCAGAGAGAGGTCTTCCACCCGCTGGTTCACCCCCCCCAGATGGCCACAACGGCCAGAGCTGTGCCAGTCCGAAGCCAGGAGCCAGGAGCCTCTTCCGGGTCTCCCACATGGGTGCAGGGGCCCAAGGACTTGGGCCATTTTCTACTGCTTTCCCAGGCCATAGCAGAGAGCTGGATGGGAAGTAGAGCATCTGGGATTCGAACCAGCGCCCATATGGGATGCCGGCACTGCAGGTGGTGGCTTTACCTGCTGTGCCACAGCACCAGCCCCAGTAAATAAATATTTTTAAAAAATGTTTCCTTGGGGCTGGTGTTGTGGTGCAGGGGGTTAAGTCACCAGTTGCTATACCAGCATTCCCGCATCGGAGTGATAATTCTAGTTCTGGCTGCTCTGTCTCTGATCTGGCTTCCAGCTCATGCACCTGGGGAGGCAGCAGAAGACAGCTCAAGCCCGTGGGTTCCTGCCTCCTGGCTTCGTCCTGACCCACACCTGCCTATGGCGGTCATTTGGGGAGAAAACCGACAGACATAAGATTCTCCCTCTCTCTCTCTCTCTCTCTCTCTCTCTCTCTCTCTCTCTCCCTCCCTCCCTCCCTCTTTCTCTCTCTCCCTCCTTCTCCCTCTCTCTCTCCTTCTCCCTCTCTCTCTCCTTCTCCCTCTCTCCCTCCCTCTTTCTCTCTCTCTCTCCTTCTCCCTCTCTCTCTCCTTCTCCCTCTCTCTCTCCTTCTCCCTCTCTCTCTCCTTCTCCCTCTCTCTCTCTCTCCCTCTCTCTCGATCTGCCTTTCAAATGAATAAATAAATCCTTTTTTTTTTTTTTTTAAATTGGGGCCAGAGTCATGGCGTAGCATGTTTTATGCTGCTGCCTGTGACGCCAGCATGGCATTTGGGCGCCAGTTCATGTCGCTGCTGCTCCACTTCCAATCCAGCTCCCTGCTAATGCACCTGGGAAAGCAGTGGAGGATGGCCCACATACTTAGGTTCCGTCACTCACATGGGAGACCTGGAAGAAGCTCCTGGCTCCTGGCTTCAACCTGGCTCAGCCTTGGCTGATGTGGCCATTTGGGGAATGAACCAACAGATTCCGATCTCTCCCTCCCTCTCTAACCCTGCCTTTCAAATAAATAAATAGATCTTTAAAATAAACTTTTTTTACTTTCTGGGGGCAGGCATTTGATTGACACCACTTGGGGATGCCCACATACTGTAGCAGAGTGCCTAGGTTCAAGTCCCGGCTCTGCTTCTGATCCCAGCTTCCTACCAATTGCACCTTGGGAGGTAGCAGCGATACTTGAGTCCCTGCCGCCCACATGGGAGACTCAGATCGGCTGCTGGGCTCCTGGCTTCCCCCTGGCCCAGCCCTGGCTTTTGCAGGCATTTGGGAAGTGAACCAGTGGATGGAAGATTTCTGTCTTTGTCTCTTTCTGTCTCTCTGCCTTGCAAATAAATAAAAATTCCTATAATCTTACAAATGTTATACGTATTTGTTTATAATTTATTTGACTAAAGGCAGGATCCACATAAAATCCACCTATTGTGTTTGGTTGGCATGTCTTTTGCATCTATTTTTACCATGCACATGTCCCCTGCATATCCTGTATCTTTCTTCTCTCTCTCTTTCCTCTTAATGTTCCTGCAGTCTGGGGTTTATTGATTATGTCCCTGCGGCGTCTCCTAACGTGTTCTTCTGTTGTCCTTATTTCCTCTGGGTTGGGTCTGGATCTAAGGCTTGGTCAGTCACATTCAACCCGAGACAGGGCTATTTCCAGGTGGGCTGTGCACTTCCAGCACGAAGCACAGCTTCGTGCTGATGTTCGATTTCCAGGTCTGCTCATTCACTCATTCAGGGCACATGTCAATGCAAGTATTTTCCTTTTAAAAAAGCTTGATTTATTTATGTGAAAAGCAGAGGGAGAGAGAGAGAGAGAGAGATCTTCCATCTGCTGGTTTCCTCTCCAAGTGACCACAGCAGCTGGGGCTAGGCCAAGCTGAAACTAGGAGCCAGGAGCTCCAGCTGGGTCTCCCACATGGGTGGCAGGGGCCCAAGCACTCGGGCCGTCCTCTGCTGCTTTCCCAGACCCAATAGCGGGAGCTGGCTCAGAAGTGAGGCCGCCTAGACCAGACCAGCTTCCAACATGGGATGCCGGCACTACAGACAGTAACTTAACCCACTGCACCACAGTGCTGCCCTCAGTAAAAGTATTTCCACTGTAAAATAAAAACCCAGCTACAGAAACCACCTAAAATAAATGATTATTCTAATATAGACACTCTAGTAACCATCACCCTCACGTTTCTGTGTGCTCCCTCCCAATCACAGCCCCTTCTTTATAGTTTTATCACTCAAATGTGCCTCCCTGGACATTATGGTTTAACTTTTTTTTTTTTTTTTGGACAGGCAGAGTGGACAGTGAGAGAGAGAGAGAGAAAGTTCTTCCTTTGCCGTTGGTTCACCCTCCAATGGCTGCTGCGGACGGCGCGCTGCGGACAGCGCACCGCGCTCATCCAATGGCAGGAGCCAGGTGCTAGGTGCTTTTTCCTGGTCTCCCATGGGGTGCAGGGCCCAAGCGCTTGGGCCATCCTCCACTGCACTCCCTGGCCACAGCAGAGAGCTGGCCTGGAAGAGGGGCAACCGGGACAGAATCCAGCGCCCCGACCGGGACTAGAACCCGGTGTGCCAGCGCCGCAAGGCGGAGGATTAGCCTGTTGAGCCACGGCGCTGGCCATTATGGTTTAACTTTACTCATTTTAAAATATTTATTTATTCTGAGAAAGGTAGAGAGAGAGAGAGAGAGAGAGAGAGAGAGAGATCTTCTATCTGCTGGTTTACTCTCCAGATGGCTGCAACAGCCAGAGCTGGGCCAGGCGGAAAGCAGGACCCAGGCGTTCCTTCCGTGTCTCCCACACGGGTGACAGGCACCCAAGCCCTTGGACCATCTTCTGCTGCTTTTCCCAGGCCACCAGCAGGGAGCCAGGCTGGCAGTGGAGCAGCCAGGACAGGAATTGGCACCCCCATGTGATGCTGGCACCGCAGATGGCAGCTTTACCCACTACACCATAGTGCCGGCCCTGAGCTTGCTCATTGCTACACATCTTCAAAGTGTCGTCTAATCTGTAAGGGGGAGATACATTTATTAAGGCATTTATTCTGTGCAGGACACTCCGTGGGGCAAAAGGCGCTACAACAAAGGAGTAAAGGAGATTCTGAAACTTTTGACTGTGCGTGGCCTTGGGAAGGTTCAGTCTCAGCTCAACAATAGGAGAGGGGCTGGCGCCGTGGCTCACTTGGTTAATCCTCCCTGCAGCACTGGCATCCCATATGGGCTCCGGGTTCTAGTCCCGGTTGCTCCTCTTCCAATCCAGCTCTCTGCTGTGGCCCAGGAAGGCAGTGAAGAGGATGGCCCAAGTGCTTGGGCCCTGCACCCGCATGGGAGACCAGGAGGAAGCACCTGGCTCCTGGCTTCAGATCAGCACAACTCGGGCCGTAGTGGCCATTTTGGGGGGTGAACCAACAGAAGGAAGACCTTTCTCTCTGTCTCTCTCTCTCTCTCTCACTGTCTATAACTCTATCTGTCCAAAAAAAAAAAAAAAAAAAAGAATAGGAGAGCTCAGATTAGTGCCACGGGGCAGAGCGATTCCAGGAGGGCAGAAATTAGGCATCAGGAGCCCCTGACAGTTCCTCCTCAAACTTTTGCCCTTGAGCAGGGTCCAAGGTCAGCTTCTGGCCTAGGGTGAGAAAGTGGAACATGGAGGGGTCAGACTCACCCTCTCCTGCCGGACAACTAGCACCCAGTGGAGGAGATGGCCCGGTACTGTCTGGACGCTGGACATGGGGCAGTGTAGGGTGGCGTCCCTGAAAGACCGAAGACACAGGTGAGTGTCGTGGGGACCCTGGGGAAGCTAAGGCAGTGGTTTGCAGGGGAGAGGAGCCGAGGGGAGAGCGCCAGAGCTGTTCAGGGTGTTCTCCTTGAGGGGGCAGCTGGGGACTGGCCAGCATCTGCAGAGGAGGAGCCAGGGCAGCAGGATGAGAGGATGAGCAGCCTCCGAGCTACCCCGGGATGGGGACTGTGCCTTGGGGGGGGGGGTGGGAATGGGAGGGGAGGGGTGAGCATCAGTCCTAGGCCAGAGGCTAGGCCTCATCCAACAAAACGTGAAAAGCAAGCCTTGGAAGGCTCAAACTAAGTAAAAAATTAACCCAGTCGAGAGCGAAGTTCAGGCACATCCAGGACTCAACCAGGTGAAGCTCACAATTTTTGACATCGGATAAGAAGTTACGAGGTATGGAAGAAAGGCAGAAAAATATGACCAGTCATCAGAAGAAAGATCAGTCACAATAGATCCAAAAATTATCCAGATACTAAAATTTGTAGACAAGTACATTAAGGGATCTTTTTAAAAAAATTTATTATTATTTATTTACTTACTTGAAAGGCAAAGCAATAGAGAAGAAGAAAGGCTAGAGAGAGAGAGAGAGAGAGATCTTCTGTCTGCTGATTCAGTCACATTGTAACAGCTGGGGTTGATCCAGGCTGAAGCCAGGAGCTGGGAACTCCATCTGGGTCTCCCATGTGGGTGCGGGGGCCCAAGCTCTTGGGCCATTTCTGCTGCTTTCCCAGGCCCATTAGCAGGGAGCTGGATCAGAAGCAAAGCTGCGGGGCTGGTGCTGTGGCGTAACAGGTGGAGACGCCACCTGCAATGCCGGCATCCCAGCATCCCTTAAGAGAGCTGGTTCAAGACCAGGCTGCTGCACTTCCGATCCAGCTCTCTGCTGTGGCCTGGGAAAGCAGTGGGGGATGGTCCAGGTCCTTGAGCCCCTGCACCTGTGTGGGACGTCTGAAGAAGCTCCTGGTTCCTGTCTTCGGATCAGCGCATCTCTGGCTATTGTGGTCATTTGGGGAGTGAACTAGTGGATGGAAGACCTCTCTCTCTCTCTCTCTCTCTCTCTCTCTCTCTCTGCCTCTGCCTCTCTGTAGCTCTGCCTTTCAAACAAATAAACAAATCTTTAAAAAAAAAAGTGAATCTGTTGGAACTAAAACAGGTACCCATGTGGGATGCTGGCGTTTCAGGCGGCGGCTTAATCCATTGTGCCACAACACTGCCCCTCTTCTAAGTGGAAGACAATGTGGAAGAACTTTTAAGGGTCGGTGTTGTGGCAAAGTGGGTTAAGCTGCTGCTTGGGACTCTGGCATCCCACATCAGAACATTTTTGTTTTTTTGTTTTTGACAGGCAGAGTGGACAGTGAGAGAGAGAGAGAGAGAGAGAGAGAGAGAGAGAGAGAGAAAAGGTCTTCCTTTGCCGTTGGTTCACCCTCCAATGGCCGCCGTGGCCTGCGCGCTGCGGCCAGCACACCACGCTCATCCAATGGCAGGAGCCAGGTGCTTTTCCTGGTCTCCCATGGGGTGCAGGGCCCAAGCACCTGGGCCATCCTCCACTGCACTCCCTGGCCACAGCAGAGAGCTGGACAGGAAGAGGGGCAACCGGGACAGAATCCGGTGCCCCGACAGGGACTAGAACCCTGTGTGCCGGGACCGTAAGGTGGAGGATTAGCCTATTGAGCCGCCATGCCCTGTTCTGCAAACCAGCGTAGCCTGTTGCTGTTTCCAGTCCAGCTTCCTGTTCTAGCTCCCTCTCCTCTCCTGGAAGAAGCCCACCCCCGGCCTCTGCTGTCATTGGGAGTGAGCCAGCAGAAGGAAGAGCTGTCTCTGTCTCTCCCGCTTGCTCTCGCTCTTTCAAATAAATAAATAAATCTTAAAAAAAAAAGTTGGAAAAAATTGAACATTAGTACAGATGTGGAAGATTTTTCAGACTCAGACCTAACTTTTAGAGATGTAAACTACAACGCAAAGTTTGCTGATGAGCTTAGTGCCAGCTTAGAGGCTGCAAAATAAAAAGTTAATTAATTTGGAATCAGAGCTACAGAAACTATCCAAAATGAAACAGAGAGAAAGCACCCCCGAGAAAATGAACACCGTGCCGGCGGGCGGTAGGATGACGGCAGGCAGCCCCATGTGCAGGGTGATAGGAATTCCTGAAGGCAAGGGAGGATAGAAAACACCTCATCAAGTTTGAAAACTTGATGACTATGATATATCCGAATGCAAGAAGTTCAACAAACCCCAAGCACAAGTAATGTGAATACAGCTATCTTAACAGGCACATCAAATAGTTTAAAACCAGTGATCAAGTACCCAGAACAATCAGAGACATATTATATACAGAGAAACAAAGATAGGGTAACTGCGGATTTCTCATCAGAAACAATACAGGGCCAGCACTGTGGCACAGTGGGTTAAAAGCCCTGGTCTGAAGCACTGGCATCCCATATGGGCACCAGTTCAAGTACCAGCTGCTCCACTTCCGATCCAGCTCTCTGCTGTGGCCTGGGAAAGCAGTAGAAGACGGCCCAAGTCCTTGGGCCCCTGTACCCATGTGGGACACCTGGAAGAAGCTCCCAGCTCCTGGCTTCGAATCGGTACAGCTCCAGCCGTTGTGGCCATCTGGAGAATAAACCAGCAGATGGAAGACTCTCTCTCTCTCTCTCTCTCTCTCTCTCTCTCTCTCTCTCTGTGTCGCTCTCTGCCTCTCCTTCTCTCTCTGTAACTATGACTTTCCAATAAATAAATAAATCTTAAAAAAAAAAAAAGGAAAGAAAGAATATAAGCCGAAGATAGTAGAGCAAAAAGTTAAAGCATTGAAAGAAAAACACAGGGGCTGGAGAGGGTTCTGGCACTGTGGCACGGTGAGCTAAGCTGCCGCTTGCAATGCCAGTGTCCTGTACCAGAGCACCAGACCCAGTCCTGGCTGCCCCACTTCCCATCCAGCTCCCTGCTAATGCACCTGGGAAAGCACTGGAAGACGACTCAACTGCTTGGGCCCCTGCACCCATGTGGGAGACCCAGATGGAGTTCCCGGCTCCTGGCTTTGGTCTGGCCCAGCCCCAGCCATTGCAGCCATTTGGGGTGGAAGGTTTCTCCCCCCCCACACACACCACCTTTCAAATAAATAAATCTTAAAAACAAAACAGACACCTCTTAGGATTACAGCTCCAATATTCAAACCTGACTGTGTGTCATGACTGCTCAAAACTTCTCAGTGATGGGATAGGCACTTGGCCTATGGTTAAGATGCTGGTTACACAGAGCCTAGGTTCAATACCCACCTCTGGCTTCTGACTCCAGCTTCCTGCCAGTGCAGACCCTGGAACACACAGCTGATGGATCAAACAATTGGGTTCTTGCAACCCATGTGGGAGACCTGGATTGAGTTCCTGGCTCCCAGCTTCAGGCATCTGGGGAATGACTAGCAGATGGAGCATTCTCTCTCTCTCTCTCTCTGTATGTGAGTGTGTGTCCACCTCCCGCCCTCTGTCCCTCAGATGAATAAATAAAAGGACTAAAGCTGAGGTCCTCCAGGACCCCGCTTCTGAGTTGAGACAGGTATGCCAGAGGGTTGCTGGGGAGTGCTCTGGTGTTCAATGTCTATGGAGGGTGGAAGAAGGAAGGACTGGCCAGAGCAGAAGTTGAGTGCTGATGCGGTCTCAACAGACACCTCAGCTGACCCTACGAGTTTTGAACATCGGCTGTGTCTTCTGTTTACAAATATGTTATTAGTTTACTTGAAAAAGCAGAGTGACAGATGGATGGAGAGACAGCCAGAGTTGATCCAAGCTGAAACCAGGAGCCTGGATCTCCATCCAGGTCTCTCATGTGGGTGCAGGGGCCCAAGCACTTGGGACATTATCCGCTGCTTTCCCAGGTGCACTAGCAGGGAGCTGGATTAGAAACAGAGCAGCCAAGATGCAAACTGGTACTTGAATATGGGATGCTGGTGTTGCAAGTGGCAGCCTAACTCATTGCACAATCGTGCTGGCCCCAGATTGTCCCTTCTGAGCAATCCCAAACTTAGGGGAGGGGACCAAGCCTGTCTCCTCACAGGCTGATTATCAGTAGGGAGTGGGATGCCCCAGGATGGAGGCGTGGTCTGGGGGGTGGCAACTCCCTTGGTCAAGGCGAGGCAGCTGGGAGCAGCCTTCAGTTCCTCAGGCAGTAATGAGACCCAGATTCCTCGGGTGGGTGGGCAGTGGGGATACCCAGATTCCGAGGGTGGATCTTGCGGGCTCAGCACAGTACCCACCAGACTTCCCAAACCCAGATGAGTCAAAGCCTCAGCAAAGCTCACGAGGTCTTTCATGATCTTGTCCATGCCCACCCCCAGCCTCACTTTCTGCTGTTTTCTTGCACCGGAAGTCTCTCCCATGCTTCGTCCTGGCTTCATTGTCTCTCAGCCAACTCCCAGCAATCCTTCCAACTACTTCCAGGAAGCCTCCCCTGGTGACCCTGGCAGACTCAGTGACCCCTCACAGGATGAGAATTAGGAGCCAGGGTTGAAATGGCACCGGCTATCTGTGTAACCAAATGCACACGACTTACCCTCTCTGTCTCTAGGTTCCTTCATCTGTAACATGGGAGCTAACAACAGGATCCTCACCTCACAGGGTAGCTATGAGGATGAAATGAGTTCCTCTGAGGGTTCTTCAAAAATCCCCTGGATGGGGGCCTGGCATCGGGAGGACGCAGATTAAGCTGCTGCATGTGATGCCGTACCACATCCGGGCACTAGTTTGCCCCACTTCTGATCTGGCTTCCTGCTAATGTGCCTGGGAAAACAGTGAAAGACAACCCAAGTGTTTGGGCCCCTGCGCCCATGTAGGAGACCTGGATGGAGTTCCTGGCTCTTGGCTTTATCCTGGGCCAGCTCTGGCCATTGAAGTCATTTGGGGAGTTGATGAAAGATTCTCTCTCTCTCTCTCTCTCTCTCTCTAACTCAGCTTTTTGAATAAGTAAATATCTTCATAAAAATTTTTGTGGGAACTGGCTCTGTGGTGTAGCAGGTGAGGCCACTACCTGAAGTGTTAGTAGGTTTGAGTCCTGGCAGCTCCACTTCCGATCCAGCTCTCTGCTATGGCCTGGGAAAGCAGTAGAAGATGGTCCAAGTGCTTGGGCCCCTGCACCCGCATGGGAGACCAGGAAGGAACACCTGGCTCCTGACTTCAGATTGGCACATCTCTGGCCGTTGTGGCCATCTGGGAAGTGAACCAACAGAAGGAAGACCTTTTCCTCTGTCTCTCCCTCTCACTGTCTGTAACTCTACCTCTCAAATAAATAAATATTTTTAAAAATTTAATGGGAAATGGCATTGAAAGGTAAGAGTAATTTGGTGCAAAAGCTTGAAATCTATGCATACAGGAGGTTTCCAGAGGTTCACAAAAATGCATATTATTGAAAAGCTATGCATGCACTTCAATGTTTTGCCACAAAATAAAGTTATCATTTAATCTCATTTTCTACAGGCTTTAAAAAGTACCCTCATAGGGATAAAGTTAGAACAGCGTTTGGCAGACATAAATAGCTGTTGCTGTTATTATCGAAGGTGCCCAGGTTGGGTTTGTTGAAGGCAAGAGGGATGGTGGGGGAGGAGGGAGGGAACTGAGAGAGGCAGAGAGCAGAGTATGTTCAGAGAATATTGAGTAGTCCCATCTGTTGGAGGGGAGTAGTGGCCTTATGCACACATGTTGGGGAGAGTTTTAATGTCACACCAAAGAGTGTGCGTCTTATTTGGTAAGCAGTAAGAAACAAAGACAGAGTTTGTCAACAGACGGAAGAAAGGGCCAAAGAAAGAAATGTTAAGCTGGGAAGAAAGGCACAGCTGTGCTGAGGTGAGGACTAGGGAAGAGGAGCAGGTCCAAGCCTGGGGTGGTTGCAGCAGAGGTGAGTGGTGGGGAGTGTGTGCAGGGGGGGTGGGGGTGGGAACAGGATGGGAACGCGTTAGAGGGAAAACAGTGGAAGATGACCCCACATGAACACGTGGAGGATGGAGTGGGGAGTCAGGGAGGCTGGTGGGGTTAGGCCAGGGATGCTAGGGACACACCCTCAGTGGGGAGATAAAAGGTGATGAACAGGTGAAGATTTTGGAACAGGTAAGAAGTGATGGAGCGCTGAATGGCAGAGACCAGTGAGGGGGCCCCGAGAGGAGAGCTATCAAAGTCCTCGGGCTGGAGGAGTAGAGAGAGGGGCAGGGTCGAACGTGATGTCAGAGAAAGGGCAGTGATGTCAGAGCCAGGGCGGTGGAGCGGTGATGTCAGGGCTGGTGCTGATGCTGGCGGCGCAGTGCATTGTGGGCAGCTCCCCGCTCTGCCGCCGCCGCCGCCGCCGCCGCCCGAAGAGGATCGGGGCCGGGCCGGGCCGGGCCGGGATGGTCCCGGTCGGGAGGCCGCCACCGCCGCCGCCGCCGCCGCCGGAGGGAGCGGGCCGCCCCGTGCCGCGCTGAGCCGCCCCCGCGCCCGCCCCGCCCCGGCCCCGGGGGATGCGCCGCCCCGAGCCGCTGCCTCCGCCGCCGCAGCCGCAGCCGCAGCGGGCACAGAGCAGGTGAGGCGGGGCGGGGCCGGGCGGGCCGGGCCGGGGTCGGGGAGGGGGCGCCTTCCGCGGGCTCCTCGGGCCGCACACGGCTCGGCTGCCCTCCTCGCTGCTGTCGCCGGCTGAGCCAGTCGCCGGCCTGCACAGCCTGGGCCGCAGCCGGAGGCCTAGGGCCGCTCCCTGCCCCCCGCTCACTTCACCGTGCTCTCCAGCCGGTCCTCGGGGGATTTCGCTCCTCGCTCCTCGCTGGCTTGCCCTCTCCCTTGGCCTCACCCCTGGCTGTCCTGTCGCCCTGGCCAGACCGTTCAGCCGGCTCGCTCCCGATCCTCTCTTCCTCCCCCTGCATTCCTCCACTAGGCTCCTAACCTCACCGTGGAGCCCAGGAGCCCGTGCACCGTCCTGGCACTTCCTCACCTGTCATTATCACTTACCTGCCTCAAGGATTCCCAATTCCCTGCTCTGATGCATCACCCCTCTTCCCTCCCACTCCCCTCTGCCCCTTGCCACACTCCTTTCCACCTGTTCCCAGTGCCTCTCACTGGTCTCCCTTACCTCTCCTTACCTGGGCTCCCAGATTCACACACACACACACTCACACACACACACACACACACACGGCACACACCTTGCACACATTGCCATACCACGATGAGCCCCCAGTCGCTAGCTATGGAGCCCCGCTGTCCGGCACACATCCACGCACATGTACACACACACACACACACACACACACACATCACTGGCCCTGCACGCACGCTCATGAAAGTGATGAATGGGAACCTCCTCCACATGCCCTCCCCCTGGCTGCGAACCCAGGGGCTTGAGGGGGTTGTTACGGGACAGCCAGGGCTCTCCAGGAGTGCGCGGTCCTCTGAGGCAGACGGGGGAGGACAGGGAGAGGTAGGTCTCCCTTTCCCCTCGTGTCTGTTCCTTTGAGGTTTGCTCATCTCAGCACTGAAGTAGGACACACATTTTCCTCATTGGCGCAGAGTGTACCATCCCAGGCCTGCGTGGCCCCGCAGAGGTCATCCTGTCTAACTCCTTCAGACCCCTCCCCACCAGGGCGATTGTTTCTTCTGGCCGCAGCCTGTCTCCAACGCCCTGGTTCCGGAACCTCCATCCCCACCTCTCCCTTCTTCCTGCCCTCCCAATCCCCGCAGCTGTCCCCTACCATGCTTCTTCGCAGGAGGAGGGAAGGGCCCGAGTCACTGAAGTTGTGTGACTTGGAAGACACGGCTCAGCTTAGTCATTGTAAGAAAGAGAAGCAGTGGCAGGTGTCTCTCCCTGGTGAGACCTCTCACGCATGGCCCCCTGGCACACCAGGACCTTCACACCGCTCGCTGCCCCTGGCTCAGAAGGTCTCCACACAGGAGCCCTGGGAAAGGAGCCCATCCCAAGGAAAGACAGGTGTAGCTTGTTCCCGCCCCATCCATGGATGGCTTTAGTCACTTTGCTCCTCTCTTGCCTCCCTCCCCTCCCCAAGCTCCAGTCCCAAGTCGCTTCTGGCTGTGACCCACCAGGGTCGCTGTGCATGTCAAAAATGTTGGGGGAAAGATCCTGGTTCCCAAGCCTGTCTCGGGCTGGCAGAGAGCTTGGAGAGTCATTCCCTCTTGCCTCTGCCCCACACACGTGCACATCTCAGACCCAGGCACAAAGACACATGCTCACCTAGGGACGTGCAGGCAGAGGTACGCACACTTGCTTTGCCCTGTGTAACAAGTGCCTGGCTTTCCCAACCCTCACAGCTGGGACACTCTCCCTAGTAGCCAACTTCTACCCCACCTAAGGCGACCAGAGCTGTGCGCCCTGTGGGCTCCTGAGCAGACCCGGAGAAGTATGGCCCGAGGCTACGTCGCCCCGTGTCCACCTGACTTGAAGCTCCCTGCCTTCTACCGGGCTGCTCCTACTTTCCCGTTCTTGCCAGCGCAGCCTGCTTCAGTGGTCATCCGGAATCCGTGTCTTCAGCCCATCACCTTGGGCTCGCCCCCACCATGCTTCCTCACTTCCCAAGCTCACGGCTGGCTGGCCCCTCCTCCCTCAGCGCGGTCCTGGGGGCTGAGGTGTAGCCTCCCACTTTCTCCCTTGCTCGATGACCAGGTCACTCTGCTGCGGGTTCCCCAGGATCAGTCGCTGGTTCCTTTTCTCAGCGCCTCCAAAGCGCAACTCCATGGACATTTCTTGGCAAAGGCAAGGTGTGGAGCCATGGGCTCCAGCTCATTCAGACTGGTCCCTACAGGCCCAGGCCTCCTACATTGAGGTGAAGTCCCTGTGCCAGGATGCCCTCTTGGTCTGCGAGTTCTCCCCACATTAGCGGGCACGTGTCTCTTTGGCAAATGCCATCCCCGCAGCCTGGGCATCCACTGTTCCCCTGTCCTCTTCATCAACACGTGTGTCTTGCTGCCGATTTCACATCTCCGGTTTGTGTCTCTCCTGCACTGACCTCCAGCTGGGTGTTCCCACAGTAGTCCCCGGAGCATGGGCCCAGAGAGGATGCAGGACAGGAGAGTGGCACCCCAGGCCTCCAGGTCCCCACTCATGGTCCCTCTCCACCCACCCCAGGTAGATGGCCCCCCCAGGGCAGGCCCTGCGGACACCCCTCCGTCCTGCCTGCGGATGCAGTGCCTAGCGGCTGTTCTTAAGGACGAAACCAACATGAGTGGGGGAGGGGAGCAGGCCGACATTCTGCCGGCCAACTACGTGGTCAAGGATCGCTGGAAGGTGGTGAGTGAGTGACCCGGCAGGGAGGGGGTAGGGGGAAGGGAGAGGAGGCTACCTGGAGACCTCAGAGCGGTGCCCTCAGCGACCCCGCCTAGGAGGGAGGTGCACTGAACTCCTTTGCATAGCGCTCATAGGTCATTATTTTTGCCTGCACGTGTGGACAATCGCCCTCTCTGCAACTCCGCCCTCTCGCTTCGTCTCCCCACTAGGTCGCGTTGGTCCGGCCCAGCCTGGAACAACTCCTGGTTGGATGTCTGGGCAGGAGCTGCAGAGCCCCGAGTGGGGAGGAGGGCGGGTGGGGGAGGGGCGACTTCTCCGCCGGGCCTTGGAGAAGGGCAGGGGATGAGCGTGTGTCCCGCCGCTTCCGCAGAGGACGCGAAAGCTTGCGTTTGGGGAAAGAGGCCCTGCAGGCGGCTCCCACCGCAGCCGCGCTCCGTCTTCTGCGCGCACCCTCCTCCCCTCACTGGTTCCTGCGGCAGGTGCACCACGCCGAGACTCCATCTCCCAGCGTGCCCTGCTCCTCCAGCCCAGGACTTCGGGCTGCTCAGCCTGCCGGGAACCGTAGTCCGCCTCCTCGGGGAGGGGAGGGGGTTTGGCCCTGGCAGGGAGGGGGAGCGTGAGGGTCTGGGAAACGGCTGCGTCTGGCGAGCAGGATCTGCTCTGTCAGCCGCCCCCTTCTCTTCGTCGCCTAAGGGCGCTCTGGTGTCCTCTTATCAGTACGGGGGCAGGACGATGTGGGGTGGCAGCGTGGGGAGAAGCAGAGCGTGAGCCTGCGGGGAGCCCAGAGGGCGGGAGGGAGAAGGGCAGAGACCGGGTCTACACTGCGTGCGTGCGTGCGTGTGTGTCTGTGTGTGTGGTGTGTGGTGGCGCCTGCGCGCTCCCGCGCGCTGGGGCGAGGGGGTGGGGTGGAGTGGTGCGGGGATGGGGGAGGGTGGGGCCTGGGTGCAGGCGGGTCTCCATGGCAACTGCCTCCGGGGCCGCGCAGGTCCCCTAGAGGTACAGGGAGAGAGGCAGAGGTGGTGGCGTTTTCAGATGGGCTGGGGGCCCGGCAGCGGATCGGGATGGAGAAGAGGACACACAGAGGGAGGGGAGCAGCTGTGCGTGCGACAGAGGAGGACTTCCTGAGAGGCAGAGTCAGGGGCGAGGAGCTGGGGGAGGAGCCAGGGCGGTGATAAAAGAAGGGTCTGGCACCGGGAGGAGAGTCCCCCCAAGCCCTCCCCCTCCCCCCCCGCCGGCTCTGGGAACCAGGGCTTAGATGCTGAAAGATTGGAAGCAGAATGACATTTGCACTGGAAAAGTGAGAAAAAAGTGTTCACACACACACTGAGTTTAGGCTAGAACCTGAGCTTTCTGAGGGAGGGCGTGGGAGATGCGCGGGGGAGAAATGGCCAGTAGGCGCTGTTGGAGGGCAGGTGTGCAGCCTCTGCCAGGCCCTACCTGCTCCTCACTCCCCCACCTCCCGGGGCAGCCAGAGAGGACTGGACACCAGACGCCTTCCTTCAGCCTGTGCCCAGGGAAGTGTGGGGCTTGGGAACCAAGAACAAGCTGCCCAGACCTGGTCTGTGGCTGGCAGAAAGTGAGGCTGTGGCACTAGGTCGGGTATTTAAAGATCATAACGTTTTACTCCTGAGAAGTGCTTCTCAGGATGAGAACAGGAAAAAACACTCACACAAAGTCCGCACTTGCTTTGAGCAGTCACTGTTGCCAGGTGTAGCATCTCAACAACGTAAGGGGTAAATACCGCATCACCCCGTTTCACAGGTGTGGAGACAGGCGCAGGGATGAGGTAACTTGCCCAGTTCCCATGGTTGGTAGGTGCACCAGGTCTGTCTGAGGGTCAGCACAGTCGCCAAGCGTCACCCCCTCCGAGAATCTGGATCATAGGGCGGAAGGAATCCTTGTGCAACCAACTCTGCACTTCCCAGGAGCTTTTACTTTTGTGGAAACACAGACCTTAAGCAGCTCACCCCAGGGCATCCACGCTGAGCCCAGAGTCCAGGGCTGCTGCTTCCCATGCTGTGCTGGGGTGGTGATGTCCCCTCCAACTTCGGGAAGTCCTTCAGCAGGGCTTGGGGTCATGAAAGAACTTAGGAGAGGGGAGGAATGGGGGCTGGGCAGGGAGATGGAGAGACCATTCCTGTTCCTGGGCTCTGGGATGCTGCTTTCATGGGCCCCCTCCTCCATAATAAAAGACTGAAGGCTGTGGTTTGCAAGTTTTTCTCTTTGACCTAAAAGTTAATTTTTTTCCTTTCTGATTTTCTTAAGCTCTCATTGAGTTGTATTTCATAATTTTTATTTTCTATCTTTCTTTATATTTCTAAAAATATATTATTTGAGGGACAGAGAGAAATAGAGATCTTCCATTTACTGGTACACTTCCCAAATGCTTGCAACAGCTGGGGCCGGTCCAGGCCAAAGGCCAGAGATGAGACCTCTACCTGAGTCTCTCCACGTGGGTGGCAGAGATGCAAGCATTGGAGCTGTCACCGGGGTGCGCACCAGCCGGAAGCCAGAAGCAGAAGCCGAGCCAGGACTCCAAACCAGGCATTCTGATGTGGGATGCAGGTGTCTTAACTGCTACGCCAAACACCTGCTCTATTTCCTTCTCATTTTAAAATAAATGAAAACATTACATGAACCCCAAAAGTCGGCCCTGGCAGTAGCAGGCAGGCAGGAGAGGTGTTGGTGGAATGGATGGGTGCAGACACCCAGCTCCTACCCGGGGGAGGTTCTCTGTTGGGGGAGGAGGAGGTGACGGCAAGGAGGGGACTAGGGCAGGAGAATTGGGCTCTGGGAAGGAAGATGGCAGAGACACAGCCTCAGGCACCTGGGGAGCTGGGAGTAACTGTCACAAATGCCTTGGCTGCCCCAGCCTGCCTCCCTGGGTCCCAGCGTTTTGGAGCCTGGCAGATCTGAGCTTGGATCTCAGCACTCACACTTGGATGCCAGTGGGGTCCAAGGCTCCTCTCACATCGTGGATGCTGTGGCCGTCTGGGCTCTGTGTGCGATTGCCTGGGTTTAAAGGAAATGGCTTTTCTGTTTCACCGGCAGCGTGATCTGGAGCGACATACTGCACCCGGGGCCTCTTTGTTCGCTCTGGGGAAATGGAGGCTCACCCGAGTGTCCTCTCCTGAGCTGTGTGAAGCCTGGGGCTTAGCTGAGATGACCTGTGAGAACCCCAGCAGCCCCTGTTCCCGCCCCCTTGTCCCCTTCCATGCGATTACACACTGCAGACATGCAGGAATCCAGAAGCATCCACTGAGATTCTAAGCTTCCGTCCCTCATCCCCAAGACGTTGCCGCATCGCTTGCCTGTGGTCCGAGTGCGTCCCCTCCTGGTTTCTCCCTGTCACTCTCCTTCCTGGGCGCAGGAACCTCGTGCTGCCACCAGCTTTCTGCTTCCCTTCCTTCCCCTCTCTTTCTGCAGAGGCTTCGGCTGTAGCCTGTGCGAAACCCCAGTCCCCCAGCTCCATGCGGGGTTTCAACCACGGTTAAATGACTGTTGGGTCAAGTTCTGTGTAGATGTGAAGGGGAGGGCTCAGAAATGCAGGACGCCCAGTCCCCGAGTTCGTCTGGGCCCCGAGTTCATCTGAGCTCCGAGTTCATCTGGGCCCTGAGTCCGTCTGCTGCTGCTGGGTCCAGGCCCCTGGGCAACAGGCAGGGCTCAGGGAGATGCACAGAAGCAGGCAGCCCTGAAAGCAGCTCCTGAGAGGTGGGATCGAGCCATCCTCTTTCTTTTCTTTTTTTAATTTATTTTTTTAAAAGACTTTTTAAATGTATTTGAGAGGCCGAGTTACAGAGAGAGGGAGAGATGGAGAGAGAGGTCTTCCATCCACTGGTTCATTCCCCAGATGTCTGAAACACCTGGAGCTGCACCAATCCGAAGCCAAGAGCCCGGAGCTTCTTCTGGGCCTCCCATGTGGTTGCAGGGCCCCAAGGACTTGGGCCATCTTCCACTGCTTTCCCAAGCCATAGCAGAGAGCTGGATGGGAAGAGGAGCAACCGGGACTTGAACTGGTGCAGCGCTGCCCCCTCTTTTCTTTTCTTAAGATTTATTTCTTATTTATTTGAAAGGCAGGGAGAAAAGGAGGAGGAACAGGAGGGAGGGAGAGAGAGAGAGAGAGAGAGAGATCTTCCATCTGCTGATTACTCCCCAAATGGCCTCAAAGGCCAGGGCTGGGCCAAACCAAAGCCAGGAGCCAGGAGCTTCTTCTGGGTCACTCATATGCTCAAGCACTTGAGCCATCTTCCACCACTTTCCCAGGCGCATTAGCAGGGAACTGGATCGGAAATGGAGCAGCTGGGACACGAATGGACCTCATTTGGGATGCCAGCGCTGCAGGCAGAGGCTTTACCCGCTACGCCACAGTGCTGGCCCCTGTCCTCTTTCTGAAACCAAACAAGTCCCCGCTTACAGCTCAGCACCACCTCCCTGCCCCTCTGAGGTAGCCAGCAGCTCCCTCACCCTCCGGGTTACAAAGACTTTGAATCTCTGGCCATGATTCAGCTCTGCTCCTCCTGTGCAGTCGAGGGCTCCTCCACACCTCTCTCCCTGCCCGTGCCCACAGGCTGAGGGTGCCTGCGTTCAGATCGCCGCTCCAGTCTTCCCCAGAGCACCTTCCCAGCACCGGGCCCCAAAGTAGGAGAGGCTCAGCCTGACTTCGGGCATCTGAGCAGGGACCTAGACAGCCACGGGAGCCACAGCAGTGGGCGTGAGCTGGGACAGTCTCTTTCTGGAACAGTCTCTTCCCCTGCGGACACCCCTCAGGACAAAGCAGCCCCCGATGCGCTGGTCGCCCTGGGGGTCAGCCCGCCCTGAGCCTGGGAGGTCCTGGAACTGGTTCTCCTTCTGGATGGAGGTGGCTCAGTGTAGCCACGGGGTGGGACGAGTGCGTGTGTTGTCATTTGAGAGAAGAAAATGCCTGGGACAGTCCATTAGCTCTTCAGAATCTGGCACGGGGTCGTCCCCATGTCTGCCTGGAGTCGCGGGTCTCTGCTCCTTTCCTGCCACTTGCTCTGAAATCTGCCCGTGCGCATGTGTGTGCGTGCAGGTGGTTGAACACCCATGGGCTGAGCTGTGGGTCTCAGGGCACTGATAGGGTGGGGGCAAGGAAAGGACCCCTGCAGTCCTCCCCGTCAGGGCCTCCGTTCCCCGTCCAGGAAGGAAGAGCCCCAGCAGGCTGGTAGGAGGCGCTGTCCAGCCCCGTCTCTGAGCAGCCCCTCTCCTCCATCTCCGCAGCTGAAAAAGATCGGGGGTGGGGGCTTTGGCGAGATCTACGAGGCCATGGACCTGCTGACCAGGGAGAACGTGGCCCTCAAGGTGGAGTCTGCCCAGCAGCCCAAACAGGTTCTCAAGATGGAGGTGGCTGTGCTCAAAAAGCTGCAAGGTGTGGGCCTGGGCTAGGGCAAGGAGGGGTGGGGGAGATGCTGGAGCCGGGGGCTAGGAGGGGTGGGGGAGATGCTGGAGCCGGGGGCTAGGAGGGGTGGGGGAGATGCTGGAGACGGGGGCAAGGAGGGGTGGGGGAGATGCTGGAGCCGGGGGCTAGGAGGGGTGGGGGAGATGCTGGAGCTGAGGGCAAGGAGGGGTGGGGGAGATGCTGGAGCCAGGGGCTAGGAGGGGTGGGGGAGATGCTGGAGACGGGGGCTAGGAGGGGTGGGGGAGATGCTGGAGCCGGGGGCTAGGAGGGGTGGGGGAGATGCTGGAGCCAGGGGCTAGGAGGGGTGGGGGAGATGCTGGAGCCGGGGGCTAGGAGGGGTGGGGGAGATGCTGGAGCTGAGGGCTAGGAGGGCTGATGAGAGATGGAGCTGGGGGAGGAGGTGATAGAGCCAGGTGCTGTGGGAGGTGGGTCATGGGGAATGAGGGAGCCAGAGTCTGACAGATATGATACGGCCAAGGGCAGGAGGAGGTGATGGGCGAGGCACCTGGGGGCCAGGACTGGGGCCCCAGGAATCAAGGCTCCCCAGGAGCCCATGTTGGGGTTGGTTTGGGAGACCCCTCTCTGTACCCCTCAGGGAAGGACCACGTGTGCAGGTTCATTGGCTGTGGCAGGAACGAGAAGTTTAACTATGTAGTGATGCAGCTTCAGGTGAGCCCCCCGACCCACACTCTCTGCCCTTTCCCCCAAGAGTATGGGCTGTGACTGGGGAGGGGAGTAGGGAAGGGAGACTGTGGTTCCCGGGGCGAGTAGAGCGTGGGCACAACCGTTTGGGGACGAGGCTGGGCAGAGCATCACGGTGGAGGAGGCTAGGATGGCAGCCGAGGCTGGACTGTGCCCCCCGCCCCGCCCCAGGGCCGGAACCTGGCCGACCTGCGCCGCAGCCAGCCGAGAGGCACCTTCACCCTGAGCACCACACTGCGACTGGGCAAGCAGATCCTGGAGTCCATCGAGGCCATCCACTCCGTGGGCTTCCTGCACCGGGACATCAAGCCGGTGAGCCTCACCTCCTCCCTTCCTCTCCCCGCAGCAGCGGTTGCGAGCGGACAGCCCCTCTCTCGGAGCCCCGCCTCCTCCTTGCCCCGCCTCCAGGGAGCACACGCCCCTGCTGTTCGCCCTGCCTCTGTTCTCTTCTGCACCCCTCACCTCTAACCCCAATAGCCCTTGACCCTCGCTGGGGAAGGACTTGGGGGAGGGATGGACAGGTTGAGGGAAAGAGGCGGAGGGCCAGGGCTTGGCAGGGTGCTCCAAGGAGCTGAGTTTGTGGCCTCTTGGATCTTGGTGCTGGGAGAAAAAGTTCCCACTTACAGAGATAAGAGCTGAAGGCCAGAAAGGTTAGCAGAGCGGCGGGAACAGGGCAGATCTGCTGCCTTGTAGCACACCAGACCCCGCTGGCCCGCCGGGGGAGGGTCTAGGTTCAGGCCCTGGCTGGCTCACTGTTCCCTTCCAGAGCCCTTTCCCACCTTTGCCCTCTGCTTTCCTAACGCTGAAGTGAGAGAGCTGCAGAGACGTGCCTGTCACATCCGTGTGGGTGTGGGTGTGGTATCTTCCTGTGGGTGAGGCTGTGTGAGCCGAGGGGCCCTCTCCTCGAGGTGGGCCAGGGGGTTGGAGCCCCTGGGTTCATGGCTGCTGTCTCCACAGTCGAACTTTGCCATGGGCAGGCTGCCCTCCACCTACAGGAAGTGCTACATGCTGGACTTCGGGCTGGCCCGGCAGTACACCAACACCACGGGGGACGTCCGGCCCGTGAGTGCCACCACACCCCGGAGACCCCGAGTCCCCGCCGCCTCCCCTCCCCTGGACCCCCAACTCTAGCATCCACACTCAGCTCAGCCCCTCCTCCCTCAGCCTGGGCTCTGGGTGGGGTGGGGGTGGGGGCGCCTTAGCCACAGCCAGCGGGCTCCATGCCAGAGGCAGGTATGGGACGGGGGGGGGGGGGGGGGGCGGGGTCAGAGCGTGGGTCTTGGGTCTGCTCCTGGGCAGATCATCCTGAGAGTCGAGGCAGGGTCAAGACAGTCAGAGCTGGGCTTGGTAGTGGCCAAGGAGGAGGGGTGAGGCTCCTGGCGACGCTCTCTCCTCTGCAGCCTCGGAATGTGGCGGGGTTTCGGGGGACCGTGCGCTACGCCTCAGTCAACGCGCACAAGAACCGGGTGAGTGGCAGGCCTGGGCTGAGGTGTGTGGGGGCTGTGTGGACGAGGTCAGGGTGGTGCATGCTGCGGCGGAGGGGGTACATGAGCAGCTGGGGTCAAGGAGGGGAGAGACCGGGGCAGGGGCTGGAACCCGCCAGCTGGGTTGGAAGAAGGCGCCGCCTCCGGGGTTTTCAACTCGACTCTTCCTTTTCTTCTGGGTCCTTGTCCTTTCTGTTGTCACTGTGGGGTGAGAAGCGGTAGACACACAGGATCCCAAGTGTGCTGGAGGGTGAGGGGCGGCGCTGTGGCACCCCCAGGGAGACCCCAGCTCTGCCCGGAGAGGCCTCCCTGACAAGTGACCCTGGGAGATAGGCAGCCCCCCATGCCCAGGGAAGGACCTGAGAGCGTGGCTGACTCCCTGCCTGCCCCCAGGAGATGGGCCGCCACGACGACCTGTGGTCCCTCTTCTACATGCTGGTGGAGTTTGCAGTGGGCCAGCTGCCCTGGCGGAAGATCAAGGACAAGGTGAGCCCCGCACGGCCGGTGTATGTGGTGGGGGGATGGCTGGGGGGACGTAAAGGCAGCTGGGCTCCGTCTCCCTCGCCCTCCTGCCTGCAGGAGCAGGTGGGGATGATCAAGGAGAAGTACGAGCACCGGATGCTGCTCAAGCACATGCCCTCCGAGTTCCACCTCTTCCTCGACCACATCGCCAGCCTGGACTACTTCACCAAGCCCGACTACCAGGTGCCAGCCGCCGCCCCCGCCGCCCCTGCTCCCCGGACACTGCTGTGAGCCCGCGGCCTGCGGCTGTGCCCGCTCCTGCCCCAGGCCCCAGGGGCCTGCTGCCTTGCTCTGAGCATCTCCCCCTGGTCCTCTCACAGCTCTGTGCTCGTGTCAACAGTGGTCACAGCTGAACCTCTACAAGAGCCGGCCCTGTGCTCGGAGGTTTCCATGCATTAACTCATCGAAGCCTCCGAGGACCCTGAGCCTTCCTTCCCTTGACACTGTAGTGCTTGACAAAGCCAAGGGCTTTCCAGTACTTTACCCCAAAACCCTGCAGGAGGCGCAAGGGGGTGGTGGTGGTGACTGTTCCCATTTCATAGATGAGGAAAATGAAGTCCCGTATCCTGGCTGGGAGCAGGGGTGGGTCCGGGTGCAGTCTTGTGTCACTGGACAAAGGGGACACAGTCTGATAAATGGGGCATTAGGCGACTTCCTTGGTGTTGGCCATCACAGAGTGTAGCTATGCAAGCCTGCCTGGCGTGGCCCACTGCACACCTAGGCTGCAGCGTACGAGTATGGGACAGACAGTCACTCCTGGTTGGTTCAGCACGGGGAAAATGATGTGATCACAAGGTGTGGTCAGCACGAGCCGTCGAGGCTGCTGTTGGGCAGGGAGCGCTTCTGTCTTTGTTGTTAGGCAGGAGTGGGCTGTAAGTAATGAGGGGAGTGTGGTAGATCAACTGCATAAGCCGGGAACCTCAGCACTTCTGGGCACCACTGGGCGCTCTGTGCAGTGCATAACCGCATTGCTGTGCTTGCACACGGTGGGGAGGCTCCTTTGCGCCAGCTTAACACCAACCTGAAAGGCACAGTTACAGGGAGAGAGAAAGAGAGAAAGAGATGTTCCATCTGCTGGTTCACTCCCCAGATGGCCACAATGGCTGGAGTTGGGCAAGGCTGAAGCCAGGAGCAAGGAGCTTATCTGGGTCTCCCATGTGGGCACAGAGGCCCAAGCACTTGGGCCATCTTCTGCTGCTTTCCCAAGTGCATTAGTAGAGAGCTGGATTGGAAGTGGAGCAGCTGGGACTCGAACCGGTCCCCCAGTGGGATGCCGGCATTGCAGGTGGTGGTTTTATCTGGTACGGCCCTCACTACTCTTTCAAAGGCACCATCACTGCATCCCAGGGACCCACTATGTGCCAGGCATAGGGAGCACACTGTAGGCACCCAGTTAAGTGGATTCTGTCAGCAGAAAACCTACTGCGCATGCTGGAGAGGGCCAACCTGGAAGTGGCCTGGTCTGGGGGCCTTTGGGGATCAGTAGCTGCTTAGCACCCCCTGTACTCAGACCCCTCATTGCTGGCAGAGGTGGCCCCTGCTCCGGGCTCGGCCCCGTGGGCTCCCTGAGGCCCGTGCAGGGCTGTGTGCAGGCTGCTAGGGACACAGGGTCGGCAGGTAGGCATGTGAGAGGCTCACAGCAGTGCCTGTGCCCAGTGACCAGTGGGGAGAAGGGGAGACACGTGGGTGGCACGGGGAGGCCCCTGCAGAGGAGGCAGCCTTGCAGAGCAGGGCCCCACGCTGGGGGTGTGGGGGACTCCCCGCAGTTCAGGCAGCTGATGCTCCCGCCCAGATGGTGGCAGGCAGGGTAATCAGGGGACACATCTCAGAGGGTTGTGTCCTGCCCCTCCCCCCTGCAATCCAGGATGATCATTTGCATGCTGATTTGCATACCATGTGCATGTTTTCATTTCAAATCAATGTGCCCTTCTCCTTCCAATGCCCCCTCTAGACTCCTCCCTTCCTAGAAAGCCCTCTCTTGCCCCTGTCATCCCCGCCACTCCTCCTTCCTCCTGGCTAGCCCCGGGGTCACCTCTCTGTGCTCCCACCACCCCGCCCCCTGCAGTTGATCATGTCGGTGTTCGAGAACAGCATGAAGGAGCGGGGCATCGCTGAGAACGAGGCCTTTGACTGGGAGAAGGCAGGCACCGACGCCCTCCTCTCCACAAGCACCTCCACCCCGCCCCAGCAGAACACCCGGCAGACGGCCGCCATGTTTGGGTGAGTCAGGGGGGTGGGGAGGGTGGACAGGCCGTGGCCCCTGCCTGGAGCTGTCGCTGTCTCTTCCTGGACACACCACACTTCTCTCCTACTCTCGGTGCTCAACAGTGGAGCTCTGGAACTTGGGACAACTGCCATGTGCACCCTCGGACTGAGCACACAGGAGGCATCCTCATTTGGAGGAGTTTTCTTTCTTTTTTAAAAAGATTTTATTTATTTGAGAAGTAGAGTTACATACAGTGAGAGGGAGAGACAGAGAGAGAGGTCTTCCATCTGCTGGTTCACTCCCCAAATGGCCGCAATGCTGGAGCTGAGCCAATCTGAAGCCAGGAGCTTCTTCCAGGTCTCTCACGTGGGTGCAGGGGCCCAAGGACTTGGGCCATCTTCTGCTTTCTCAGGCCACAGCAGAGAGCTGGACTGGAAGAGGAGCAGCCGGGACTAGAACTGGCACCCATATGGGATACCAGCGCCACAGGCCAGGGCTTTAACCACAGCACCACAGCGCCAGCCCCAGGAGTTTTTGATCCTAGGGAATCCTAAGTGACAGTATCACCCGAGCCCACGGTTGATCTGGTGCTCATTGCTTATGTACAGGAATGGAATGGGCATGTCTTGAGGCTCTGCAGAGAACTGGATTGGAAGTAGAGCAGCTGGGAGTTGAGCCGGCACCCATATGGGACGCCAGCACTGCAAGTGGCGGCTTTACCCACTACACCACAGCGCCGGCCCCAGAACACATTTTTTAAAAATGTTTATTTGAAAGGCCGAGTGACAGAGGGTGAGAGAGAGACAGAGGAACAGAGAGGGGGAGATCTTCTATATGTGGTTCACCCCCAAGATGCCTCAACAGTTGTTCCAGGCTGAAGCCAGGAGCCCGGAACTCCATCCTGGTCTCTGCCTCCTGTGTGCAGGTGCCCAAGCACTGGGGCCAACCTCCACTGCTTTCCCAGGCACGTTAGGAGGGAGCTGGATCAGAAGTGGAGCAGCTGGGACTTGAACCTGCACTGGTAGGGGATGCTGGTGCTGCAGGCGGTGGCTTAGCCTAGTGCGCCACAGCGCCGGCCCCTCCAGTGCACAGTTAGCAGGGAGATCCCACACTTCATTGTGCCGGCAATGCTCAGGAAATGCCAAAGCAGCCCCTTCTAGATCCCCCACCCCCACCCCGGGTCTGAGGGAAGCCAGGCAGTGGACGCCAATGGAAATCCGGCAGGACTTTGAAAACCAGGAGCATTTCCTATCTAAATAGAGCTGGGTGGGTGCTCTGTGCAGCAGCCACCTCTTCTCACAGCTGGGGGGTGGTCTGGCTTCAGAAGCTTTGATGGACCTAGGGACACCCCCACCCCTGCCAGGGCCACCTTGGTGCCTACTCCTGTGCGTGGTCCCCAGGCCCGTGCTGGCAGGAGGAGAGAACACCTCTGCCAGCTTGGCTCATGCCCCTGCCTGGCCTCTCCAGGGTGGTCAACGTGACACCAGTGCCTGGAGACCTGCTGCGGGAGAACACGGAGGACGTGCTGCAGGGCGAGCACCTGAGTGACCAGGAGAACGCACCCCCGATCCTGCCGGGGAGGGCCCCTGAGGGGCTGGGCCCCGGCCCCCACCTTGTCCCCCACCCTGGGGGTCCTGAGGCTGAAGTCTGGGAGGAGACAGATGTCAACCGGAACAAACTCCGGATCAACATTGGCAAAGTAACCGCGGCCTGGGAGAAGGGCCCTGCCCTCCCCCCCCCCGCCCCCCCTCGGGCCCCACCCACTTCTCCGAGGTGCTGGCTCCCTGCCATCCACCTACCTGCCCTGCCTGCGTTTTGGGTCCCCTCCAGCACCCCGGCCTTGCCCCATGCTCAGATCACACTTGTTCCCGTGTGCCCCCACCCCCCTCTGCCATGTGGGCTCCAGCTCATGGGGCTCCCCTCTTCTGCAGACCCCCTGTGTGGAGGAGGAGCAGAGCCGAGGTGTGGGGGTCCCCAGCTCCCCGGTGCGTGCCCCCCCGGAATCCCCAACAACCCCAGTCCGCTCCCTGCGCTACCGGAGAGTCAACAGCCCCGAGTCAGAGCGACTGTCTACGGCGGATGGCAGGGCGGAACTACACGAGAGAAGGTAGTTTCTTGGGCCAGGGTGGGAGCAGAGCCCCTGTGGTCCCTTCCGCCTTCACGTGGCCGGTCTGAAGGAAAGGCCAGGTGGGAGGCTAGGGTGGGGGGAGAGGGTGGTGCTTGGCCTAGGGCCAGCCTCGGTTGGAGCCCCATATCAAGCCGGGAACGGTCCGGACTGAGGGGCAAGTGGGAGGAGAGGGCTCCTGGGTCCTTGAAGCCACAACGGAGCAGGAGTCAGGCCTCTGTGGCTCCCACGGGGTTGCCCTGGCATTGGGGAGAGGACACATCTCCCTGATAGCAGCCCCCGCCCTCTGCACACCCTGCCTCAGGGCTGGGACCACCCCAGGTGAGGAGCTCTGGAAGGTCAATGTCCTGTATCCTGTCAGTGCTCTGGAGCCAAAAGGAGAGGGGGTAGTTCCTGCCAGGCACAGCTTAGTGTCTCCCGGAGATAGATACATAGATACAGAAACTAACCTAAGGGGAGGGGCCCAGTGAGCCCTGGGGGAGGCTGCATTACCCCCCAGGCAGGACAGGCAAAGCTCCCTGCAGCAGGTGGCATCCGCGGCTGGGTGGAGGGGCGTGTGTTGGGGGACGGCCCGTGTGCAGACGGCAGCACACGCGGTGGCACAGAGATGTGGCAGTGTAGGCAACTGGGGGAAAGTGAATGAGTGGGTGATGGGTCTGCCAAGGTGAGCAGAAAACCCAGCCCAAGCCTTCGGTGCCAGACCAAGGAACGCATCTATGCTTGGGCTGAGGAGCCGCTGGAGTTTGTTAGCTGGTGCCAATGCAGCCCATGCCCAGGGAGAGAGCCCTGCCAGGAAGCCCTGCCAGGAGGGTGGCAATACAAACGGCTGGAGAGCCAGCTGCAAACCCCAGGACTCCTAAGGCAGCTGGAGGCAGCCGCTGACCAGGGTGAGCACGGGCGCAGTGAGGACAGAGTTGGTTTAAGGAAGTCCAGACTCCCTGGTCGGCCCCAGGGCACAGGGCCTCGAGTTTAGGCTCTGCGTGTTTGTTTTCCCAGAAGCCAGTAAACGTTCAGGAGCATTTGTAGAGTGAATGAGAGAGGGAAGGAAGTCTTCCCAGGAAATGAGGTTGGAGGGTGACAGCCAGGCCCATGGAGGGGGTGCCCCAGTCAGGAGGCTGCGGGAGGGACCCTCCACCTGCCACCAGCGCTGAGCACCGCCTGGGGCTGGCCTTGCAGGTCGCGGATGGATCTGCCCGGCTCGCCCTCGCGCCAGGCCTGCTCCTCGCAGCCGGCCCAGATGCTGTCGGTGGACACGGGCCACGCCGACCGGCAGGCCAGCGGCCGCGTGGACGTGTCGGCCTCCGTGGAGCAGGAAGCTCTGAGCAACGCCTTCCGTTCGGTGCCGCTGGCTGAGGAGGAGGACTTCGACAGCAAGGAGTGGGTCATCATTGACAAGGAGACCGAGCTCAAGGACTTCCCGCCGGGCGCCGAGCCCAGCACGTCCGGGACCACGGACGAGGAGCCCGAGGAGCTGCGGCCCCTGCCGGAGGAGGGCGAGGAGCGGCGGCGGCCGGGGACAGAGTCCGCCGGCCGGCCCCGGGGACGCGGCGTGCAGACGCTGGCCGAGGAGGACCTGCGGCACATGCCGCCCCAGCCCCCGCCGCCCCAGCTGAGCCAGGCCGAAGGCCGGTCGGAGACCTCACAGCCCCCCACGCCCGGCAGCCCTTCCCACTCGCCCCTGCACTCGGGACCCCGCCCTCGCCGGAGAGAGTCGGACCCCACAGGCCCTCAGAGACAGGTAAGCGTGGGCTCGCACCCCACTCCCCATCCCAGACACCCAGAGTCCTGGCAAGTAGCCTGGAGCGCCCACGTGCTGGCGGTGGACAGGCTGGGGGATCCAAGCCACGCCCAGGGGCAGGCCACGCCTCCTGAGGAAGTGCCCTCCAAGGGCGGAGCTGAGCCTTGCGTTGGGAGCCGTGCAGCCAGGTGACAAAACAGGAGGCAGGCCGCCAGCGCCAAGGGATCCAGGTGTGCAAGGGCCCAGGGTGGCAGGCCGAAAGCAGGGCTCGAGGCAGCCGGTGGGGAAGGTCCCGGGGCCCCATCACCGAGGGCCTCGAGGTCATGCCGAGGGCTTGGGGCTTGTTGCTGAAGGCTTGGTGACTTAAACAGGGCTGCGACATGATGACACTGGTACTTTTGAATGGTCCCTTGGGCTGCCTTGAGGGAAATGGAGTGACCTAGAAGCAGGCGGTGGCTTAGGCCAGGGAGGGGCCCGTGGACACGGGACAAGAAGTGTCGGGGAGAGGCTGGGAGGGCTGTGCGGCTTGGGGTGGGGGCGGGGGGTGTCACTGCTGCCCACGTTCTGGTCGGGCAGTGACACCGTCCTGAGCGGCTCCGAAGGGAACGTGCATTCCGATTTGCAAACCAGGACCTCAGGGTAACTGGTGGAGACCCACAAGGAGCCTCCAAGGCTCACGAGAGCTCTTGGCTGGAGATGCGAATCCGGGGGTTCTGGAAACCATGGGATTGGGCAGTGTCATGGAGAAGGACTGCAGGGTGAGGAGGCCCCAGAGGAGGGCGGAAGCTGGGAGCCGGCGGAGACATCAGGGAAGGAGAGGGCTGCACTGGAAGTGGTTCCGAGCATCAGGGAGCTCTATGGAGGGCGGGAGCTCTGAGAGCCCAGGGGGAGCTGCGGATGGGCACAGGGATGGCGTGGGGCCAGCTGGGCTGCAGTGGCATGTGTTCACGTGGGGGGCCCTGGGGACGAGGCTGCAAGGTCGGGAGGGGCCTCCAGGGTGGCTGGGTCTCACGCATCCGCCTGAGGGGCTGGGGCACAGCTCCTGATGTTTCGGTTACTTTCCTCTGACAAGGACAGGCAGAGAGCCACTGGCACAGCTGGGCTTCTCTCTGTGGGGTGGAGGCTGACCTTTGACCTGGGAAGTGGATGTTCACTCTTGCACCATGTGCTCAATGGGACCCACGATCCCTCAAAGGGGCTGGGGAGGGCCTCAGGGGCGATGTGGGAAGGGGCCCAGGGCTGTGCTGCATTCCTCCTGGTGGGGCACCCTTGAGGTGCCCAGGTGCAGGGCTGGAGGGCGGCGGTGCTGCTGGCTCAGACCGGCAGGCCGGCCTGGGAGGCTGCGCTGGCCTGGGCAGGAGGGTATCGAGGCCCCGTTCTGCCGGAAGTCCTCCAGAAGGGACTGTGGCCCTGGCGAGCGTACACCTTAACTTTGTCCTGACACTAGAAATTGGGGGGCTCAAAACGTGGGGGCTCCAAAGCCTCTCAAGCGAGGTCCTTGCTGACCGGAACTGGTGGCTCAGCTCTGGGAGTGGGGCGCTGGCCAGACTGTGCTGTAACCTGGTCACTGCTCCCGCTGCCATGGGCACCCGAGAGACAGGAGGAGGCGCCGTGTCTGTGTGGGCGCCTCGCGTTCTCCTCCGTTCACTGCAGAGGCCTAGGTTCCTGACCTGGCTCTGCCCGCCCCTTCCGGTGATGGGGCTGAGAGGGCGGGATCTGAGCTGTGCCTGGGGTTTTCCTTGTGGTTCCTCCCAGTGTCCCACAGCTGTCCTCACACTGGGGAATTCTGCTGCGGATCGAGGCTGGGGGAGGTGCGCCTCAGCCTCAGCCTCCACGGGCTCAGGTGCTGCCAGGAACGTGCAAAGGGCAGGTGAATTCCATGTGCCTGGGGCCTCCACTCCCCCGTAGATGACAGCGAGGCTGTCAGTATTTGATGGCTGTGTGCATCGCAGGAGCTCTGGCATGGGTACAATTGCGCCCATGTGCGCGGACGAGGCACCTGCGTCCGTCTGGTGTGCAGTGGGAGTGCAAGTGTGCAGGGAACCACAGAAGCCCAGGACACTCACGCTGGAAGAGTGATAACGAGAGAGTTATAATCCTAATGGCAGCAGTCTCAGAGCTAGCCCTTCCGGCCTTTGGCTTCCCTAAGCACGCTCATATTCTCTGTGTGTGTTCCTCACAACTCCGCGATCCCCAGGCAGTCCTGATGTAGAAGGTGAAGAACAAAGGCTCAGAGAGGCTCAGTTTCCAGCCCAGGGAGCCCAGCTGGCTGCTAAGTGGTAGAGCCGGGACTTGAACCCAGGCAGCTGGTTCCAGGGTCTGGAACACTCAGTCCGAGGCCTGTGTGTGTACCAGGAGCAGATGGCTTGTGCAGGGTCAGTGGGAGCCTGGAGCTCATGCAGATGCTCCGGCACACCTGCTGGCTGGCCTGTGTCAGCGGGGATGACCCTGGGCAAGTCGGCATGCGTGCGCCGTGCAGGAGAACATGTGGGGCGTGCCGCGTTCTGCTGGGTATTTCAAGAAAGCAGACGAAACAGAGCCCTTCCTTCCTCAAGGGCAGGGGAGAAGGAGGGCAGGGTGGACTGGCATATTTCCCCCTGCCTTTTATGGGACAGGCCTGAAGGCAGAACCAAGAGCAGCCTGGGTGGAGGTGGGGGCTCCGAGACTCTCAGTTTGTGGGATTGATGGGAAGCCTGGAAGAACACCCCCTCGCCTCCCTTTTGCGAGGAATCCCTCCCAGACCCGGCTCAATCTGCTCCGTGTCTGATGTGTGAACTTCCTTGCGGCGGCAGTCATTAAACGCAGGCACCTGCCATTCTGTCACCTCCACCTCGGGGAGCAGGCCTGGCGTTTGAGCATCTGTCCTTGCGTGTGCATGGTGTGACACTTCAAAGTGTCTCCCCTACACACAGCTGGTTTCTTCTCCAGGGGACCTAAGGTGCAAATTAGAAGTGGCTGAGAAAGCCCGGGCAGAGCGGTGGGCAGGCGAGGGCGTGCTGTTCGGGGGAGGGCTGTTCGCCATCCTGTGCGGGTGTCCCTGGCTGACAGCACAGCAGGTCAGCAGTCCTTGGGGCCACAGCCACTGGCCTCCCTGCCATGTGCTGGGCAGCGTGCTAGGGGCTGGGGACAAAGATGACTAAGGCTTCATTCACAGTCCTGCCTGTCCAGCCAAGACGGCTGCAGTGGGGAGACAAGGCTGTGGTACTGGCTGTCTGTTCTAGTCCAGCTGGGAGCTGGGAGCCCACGGGGGGAGCAGGGGTGGGCTTGAGGACAAGGGGGTGACTGCAAGTGGTGCCTTCCCGCCTGAAGGGGTTTAGTGCCAGCCTGGAGCCGCCCCCAGCTGCTGACCAGACTCTGGCTGGGGCATCAAACTCTGGTCTCCCATGTGTGCTATGAGCCGGGGCTCTGGGCAGGCGGCCCCAGACCCCTGGCCCTCAGTGCAGAGCAGACTGCTAGGCACGCTCCTAGACTTGGCCAGAACCCAGTGGAAAGGGAAAGCAAGGTGGGAATGGTAGAAGGTTAGAATGTTCTCTCCCCGCACTCCCCTGGACGCCCCGTGCCCTGTCCTTTGTGCCTGCCGTGTGACATCAGCACGAAACGCTGGAGCTGAGCATCCCAGGCCCCTCCAAGAGCTGGTCCCGCCGGTCCTCACTGCCACACAATGCACCTGGCCCCTGACCCAGAGGTCAGGACACGGAAAGTCTTGTGACACCCAGCCCTGCCAAAGTACAGCCACTTTGGATAAGTGACTTAGTCCCACCCTCTGGAAGAGTGATGCACAGCCTGCTAAAACAGCTCACAGCAGCACAGCATTGCCTCTCCCCCGCAGGCACTGTCCCCAGTGCTCTGCGCCTCCTGGCACTGCAATGTCATGACCCCATTTTACAGAACGAAAGACCGAGGCAGGGAGGCAGGCACTTGAGTTCTCCAGGCAGCAAGTGGTGGAGCTGGGATTCAAGCAAGAGTGGGGCTCCAGAGTCTGACCACGATCACGGAGACCCTGACACTTCTTGTGATGGGGCGGTGCCATGGCCAGAGTATGCAGGGGGTGTTTGGCAGCCTCAAGAGGAGCCTGGCGCCTACCTGGAGAGACAGGCAGCACCCAGCTGCCCACACCTGGCGACTGTGCGGTGGCAGAGCGGCCTTCCTGGGGTGGGGGCGGGTGTCCTGTAGCCCGGAGTGAGCCTGAGGTGGGAGTAAGCCGGGAAGGCTTCTCTGAGGAGGTGAGTGGCCAAGGTCTCCTCAAGGAGACCACGGTGTGAGAAGTGCCCAGGAGGAGGAGGAGGAGGAGGGGGAGGGGTGCCGCAGCGGCGCCCAGGGTCCGAGGCAGGACCTCGGCGGGACGCCGGCGCCGCAGGGGCTGTGCGTGGTGGGTGGCCCCCGAGACGGAGCTGTCCAGTCTGTGCCTGACGCCTCTTTTCCCTCCACTCTCTTGGTCTCTTTCAGTTGGAGGAGGACAGACTCTCGGGGCACTCCCTCCCGCGGTACAGCCCCCTGCGACGACTGGCGTCCTCCGTGTTCTCCTCCTCCACGCTGGAGACGGAGCATTACCCACACCCCGGCGGCGGCGGCTCCTCCGGTTCCCTCATTCAGCGCAGCCGCTCGGCCGAGAGCAGCCCGGTGCGCGCGCCCCACCGGCGCCACGCACCCCTGGCCGCCGGCAACCACAGACTCGTGCCCTCGGTGCTCCGCATCTCGCGGTCCCAGCTGCAGCAGGTGTGGGCGCGCTTCACCCACAAGACTTAGGCGGGGCCGCCCCCCCTCCTGGAGGGGGCAGGGCGGGGGGGCGGGGAGCAGGCAAGAGACCACGGGGTCCTTCCCAGGACGCAATAACCGCACACTCACACCCCGCCCGCCCCGTCACGCAATACAGGCCCCCGCCCGCCCCCGCACGTCGGCCCAAGGTACTGTAATCCCCGCCCGCCCCACCGCAGCCCTTTGCTAGGTGCCAGCCCAATGGTGCAAGGAGGGCTGGGCTGGTGGTGCACTTCTGGGGATGTTGGGCTGCAGCCCCTCCCACACCCCACCCCACCGTGTCCAGAATCCAGAGGAAGCGCCATGCCGGCGTAGGGGCGAGGAGGCGCAGTGGGTGGGGCGCGCTGGCGTGGGGTTGGTTCTGTTGGATCTGTGGGCTCTGGGTCTTGCTGGGCCCCATCCACCCTGGAGGGGCAGCACTTGGTGTGCGTGGGTGTAACTGGTGCAAGCCAGGGCATGTGGCCTCGTGCACTGGCTGGAGGCCTGGCCAGTGGTGGAGTGTCTGTCCTCGGTGTGTGTGTGTGTGCATGTGTGGGTGTGGGTGTGCGCATGCGTGAGCCTCCTCCAGGCTGTCATGGTGGGGGAGGGAGAGGGGACAGAGTCCCTCCCATATCTTACCCTAGGAGGCCTGGGGCTCAACCCCAAGATCGTGGGCCATCACCCACTGAGCCGAGGGCGGGTGGAGGTGCCCGGCCCCTGGCCCCCAGAGCAGGCAGTGAGGGACCCAGTCTGGAAGCAGTGGCGGACAGAGTGGTTGTTAAGGATGGGGCAGGCCCCACGGTCTCCGACCTGGGCGGCCCGCCCCTGCCCTCCTGGGCGGCCTGCCCCTGCCCTCGCAGGGTGCTCACCAGCCAGCAGGCCCCCAGGGGCGGCGGTGAAGCCAGAGCAGAGGGCAGGCAAGTCAGCCAGGGTGCTGGCGCCGGGGGAGGGGCTGCACACCAGATTCCTGCTCACTCTCAGCTCCCAGCCTGTCACCATGGGGACCTGCCCATGCCAGCTAGCACTTCGGTTCCCCGTGGGGAGGAGGGCAGTGGTGAAGGGGTTGCCAGAAAAGGCAGTGCCTCTGTAAGGAAGGAAGGAGGGACGAAGATTTGCAGAGCGTTTGGTTCAGTGAGAATGTGTCTCTCTGTCCGTGGGTGCTTGAGTGCATGGACTGGTGCCCATGATAGGGCTACCATGGATGGATGGATACTCAGGTTGTGCACTGCACAATTTCAGAGTGCCATTTGTGTAAGACCCCGCTGTGACCGGTGCCTACTGAAGTTGCACAGTGCTACAGCCCTGTGCATGTGTGTGTATGAACGTGTGTGTGTGCACGTGCGTGTGTGTTAGAGAGTCAGGAACAAGTGTGTGCAGTCCTTGGTAGTTTCTTGTGTATCTGCCCTCACCCGGCTCCTCTCTCCTCTGCTTCCTCCCAGGTCCAGCTCCTGTCACCTCCCAGGTGTCCCGGGCTAGAGCAGAGGGCCCCAGGTCCCTGTCCCAGCATGGGGGTGCTGTAAGGGTGTGGGAGGGGCCCAGGAGCCAGACTCTCCTGGCGGGTGGCTCTCACCGTGGGCCTGCTCGTCCGCACAAGCTGCTCCCCATGCCACGCTGCTTTTTCCTTTTTCTTTTGAGGATGCCTGGACCAAAGTTTCTTCTCAAAGCAGACTCCTATGCTAACGCTTGTGTCCCATCCTGAGTTCTCACTTTCCACACTCCCCAAACACAAGCCTCCATGGCTCTCCGGGCTGCCTCGTATCCACCACCCCCTGTCAGGCAGAAGAACAGTCCGAGTCGACCTTTCCAGCTGGGATGGGAATCAAAGCACACGGGCGAGGGAGTGGGGCCAGACAGCGGCCCGGCACTGCCCCCTCTCCTCTCTGGCCCCCTCCCAGTGCTCCCCAGGTAGAGACGGTGCCCTGGCCACACCTGCTCCTGTGAGCCATGGGGGCAGAGCCCCTCCCATCTGAGGTTAGATGACCAAGCCCTCCGTCGTCCCGCCCTCTCTTCCAGAGGGTTCGCTCTCTGAGCCTGAGCACAGGGCCATCTGTGGTGTCAGATCCCAAAGTGCCTAGTGACTTGTCCAGGTGGTGGCGCTGGGGTCAGCCTTGTAGGACACACAAGTGGCCAAGCCTTCTGAAGGGGCTCAGCAGCGGCACCCAAGGGACAGGGCGTGACCTGCAGTACCTTTGGGCCGCACCCTTTTGCACACCCTCCGCGCTGGAGGAGAGAGCGTTCTGTAAGCCATAAAGCGCTGAGCTAATAGGAGTATGCCTTTAGGGTGGCTCTGGCTTTTGGGGCCACATGTGTGGGTCGAGTTCCTGTGGCTCTGTCCCCCAGGCTAGAGAGGGATGGTGTCAGTAGGACTTCCCCAAAGATGGGGCCAGAATCTTGCAGGGAGCATCACCCTGTGTGGAGACGGTGCACAGCCCCCTGCCTCCCCAAGGCCAGCCCCGTCAAGAGCCTGCACCTCTTGTTGCATTTTGAAAACCGTTTTTTGTGCTTTACCGCCACAGTTTGCACGTGGTGGCGGCTTGCAGTGATTCACTTTTTGTTTTATTTCACAGACACTGGCACATAGCGCTTCTTATGTGCCAGGCCGTGATCCTTGCACTTTACAACTATTAATTCATTTCAGCCTCACGCCGGCCTGTGAGGGAAAGCCCAGTATTATGTGCATTGACCGACTAATCAGAATATGTCACTTAGAGATACTGCCGTGCCATGGCGGCTGCTGGGAGCCCCGTGGGTCGGTTGAAATGACTACTCTGTCTCTGCAGACGAGCAACCTCTCACCGCACGTGGCCCACACAGCCCATGACAGCTCCAGGGTTAGGTGGGCGGAGCGAGGGTTAGAGGAAGGAAGCAGGTGCTGGAAACCGTGACTGTGGTGGTGCTGGGGGGTCCCGGGGGTCAGGCTCACCCACACAGGGCAGATAGCGAAATCACCGAGCACCTGCGGGTGTCACCAAGTCACACAATCCACAGGAGCCAAGCCGCTTTGGGGACCTGGCAGGTTGGGGACTGTGGCCAACAGGGGAATCACACCCCCATCCTCAGCTCCATTGATGGTTGTCACTATCTTCCAGTTTTTATGCAAAATCTCCTAATTTTTAATTTTGGCATCTAATTAAAAATTTTTTTAAAGAAAAATTACCATGTGAGCCAAACCAAACCAGTTTGCAGGCAGAGGTGACCCAAACTCATTTTGCGAGCTCTGTGAGCCTGAGGACCCTCCACAACCCACTCTGCCTAGGGCTGTAGCTCTCCAAGGGGGGCAGTGTCTCAACCCAGGTGGGCTTCTTCGAAGAGGCAGCTCTTAGCCAGCGGGAATAGGTGTTGTGTGCTCTGTGTGTGCGTGTGTGTGTGTGTGTGTGTGTGTGCATGTCTGCGGGAACTCTTGCATGGTGAGTGGGGTCCTCCTGGTAGAGCTAGGCGAGGCTTCGTCCTGAGACCCCCCGGGGTAGTGAAAATGGCTCTGTTATTCTCTGTAACTAACTGGTAGACTTCCCACTTACACCCAAGGCAGCTTGGGTCACAGCAATAGCCACTCAGCACTGTCATCCCGGCCACTGATACCCTGAACCTGAGCGTCTCCCTTTGCGGTTAGCAATATTGTGGAGGGGTGCGGGGGGGGGGGGGGTGAGATCGCGCTGCCCAGTGGGTGGGAGGGTCGTGGCAGCTCTGAGCCATGCTGCCTGTCTCCTCTGCCTTGCCCAGGTGCTGTGTGCTCAGGCAGTGGTGGTGGGTGGCAGAAAGAGCCATGTCGGCGGATCTCATGAAGTGTGTGTGTGTGGGGGGGGGGTCTCTGATTCGCACTGACCGTTAGAGGCGCCTCCATCTGTGGGGATACAGCTAGCACTGTATCCTCTGTGGCCCTTGGATTAGTTGGTACCTGGAGAGGGAAGGGGAGACCTCTGAGCACGGCCTGAACACCCACCGCACCCCCCAACTCCATGTGGGAGTGGGACACTCCCTTGCCAAAGGGCAGGAACCAGCCCCACTCCAGTAGTCCGTCTTGGCGCACTAACCGCAGTCTTCTCCCCAAGGGAGAGGCCCGGCCTGAGGGCCACACCCCCCAGATAGCCCCAGACCCTACCCCCCACCACTGCCCAGTCCAGGCAGCAGGGGCCCGTCCGCGACTTGGCCCGCCACTGGGCTCCCACCTACCGGCCCTCACACGCACGCACACCTCATCCGCTCTCCGGACAGCCAGCGGGGCAGCCCGCGGCCCCTCGCAGGTGTACAACTCTAGCGGGCCCCCTGCCGCCACCTCCAGCGCCCCCACGAATGTACGTACGTCCCGTCCACGTAAGGAGCTGCTCCGCGGCGCCCGCGCCGCCCCCTGCTGCTAGAGGACCCAGCCCGGGTCGCCCCCCCTCCCCGCCGCCCCGCTTTGCGCTCCCTTTCGTTTGCTTCCCTGCCTTCGGGCTCAGTCGCTGGCCCCTGGACGGGGTCCCTGGCCCCCGGGTTGGGGGCGGGACCTGCAGTGCTTCCAGGGCCGGGGTGCGGATGGGGGCGCGGGGTGGGGCAGCTGGCGGAGGCTCCAGGCTCGCAGACCCCACTCCCATACCCCATTCCTGTTACCTCGCCGCCCACGGGGCTGCCCCCTCCCCCTATAATTGGCCTTGCAATTGGATGCCAAAGAGCCCAGAGCGGAGGGGGAGCGAGGCTTTGAGCCCGGGTCTCAGAGCCACCCAACACCCCCTTTTAGCCCACGCCCGTCTGCGTCCCCGTCCCGCTCCATCACTAAGGGCCCTGGGGGTCCCCAAACATGCCCTTACTCCCAACTCTCTCCTCCCACCCCCACCCCCGAAAATAAAACTCAGGGACCAACATCTGCTTCCTTTGCACTTGCTCCGTCGACCTCTGCCCCCCACTGGGAGGGGTTTCCGCGGCGGGGGGGGGGGGGCGGGGCTGGGCGGGGCTCTGGGCCCTCAGAGTCGGCAGTATTGAACGAGGAGAGGGGCTGGCCCCTGCCCCTCGAACGCAGGCCCGGCTGAGCCCCTCCCTCCAGAGACCCTAGTGTTTCCTCCCTAATCGAAGTGGGGGAGCGCTAGGGAGGGGAAGGGGGACCCTCCCGGTGTATTCCTGAGCCGCCCCTGCCGCCGTGGACCCCCGCGCCCTTTTGTACTGCAATAATACTGTATCATATGCTTGCACTATCCCCCCCACCCCGACCCCGCCAGCCTCAGCATGCACGGAAAACTCAAAACCACACACAGGAAGATGGGACGCTTTTCGTTTCTCTCTCTCTCTCTCTCTCTCTCTCTCTCTCTCTCTCTCTCTCTCTTTCTCCGGGGTGCGTCCTCCTTAGTGTACATAGCGGCGATGGGGGCCCCGGGACGGGTAGAAGAGCATGCACTGAGCCCCCCGCCCCTAGACTGCGAGTACTGTACAAATCCAACACTTGAAACCGACACGCACACGCGCGGCGCCGCCACGGGGGTGGGACACGGACACGCACCCGCGCGCACACGGCCGCGCTCGGGCAGGGGCGGGGCGCCCCGCCGTCACGCGTCGCTGTGCCAGGGATCTTGTGCCTTTTTAAGTCCCTGTATGTTAATGCAGACAATCCGGAGAGCTCGTGTACTACCAAATCCTGATTAAAGACGCCTTCCAGGAACGCGTGCCTGTGCCTCCGCCTGCTTTCTTTCACCCTCCCCAACCCAAGCCTGGCTGGAGGGCAGGGGCCAGCCTGCTGCTGACTTGGGGCTGGAGGGGAGTGGCATTCCAGGTGAACAGATCAGCTCTGCCAAACCCCAGGAGGTTTGGGCCTGCTTGGACTTTGGTGGGGGGAAGACCTCCAAGTGTGCACTGGGGTCCCTGGGACCCGATTCTAGATTGCCTGTGGCGAAGAGTGGAGGGTTAGGGGTGGGGGATCTCTTTCTATGGAGGCAGGCTCTGGAAGCCGGAGTTTGAGAGGGGAGGAGAGCCCAGGTTGGAGGCCGTGAGCCAGCTCCTGGGCTGTGCAGGGCCAGGGATGCATAGCGGGGTGAAGGCACAGGAAGAGTGAGTGGCAGGTGAAGAAGGAAGGAATTGTAGCAACATCTCAGTAGGTGTTGGGCAGAGGGCTCTGTGTGCCCCGGCCCACCACAAGGCTCTGCCAAAGGGGGGGGGGGACTTTTCCCTTCGGGCCAAAAGCAAGTATAGGGGAAAAGAAGGGCAGGCCGTCAACCCCTACCCCACCCCACACGGGGGCGGTTAGAAGACCTGCTCCCCGCCATCTGAGCCCTGCCCTGGGGCTTGCGGCCGTGGATAGTCACTGGGATTCTGGGGCGAAGTGTGAGGGCTGCGAGGACCCAGGGCGGCAGCAGGCAGTGCCCTCCCCGGTGGGGCTGAGAAGCAGAGATGTGAGAGCCTGGAGACCAGGCAGACCAAGAGGTAACGGCGAGGGCGAGGGCGAGGGCGAGGGCGCTGGGGGCAGAAGTGCTGATGGAGCCTCCAGTCCACAGCCCCACAGCCCGCAGAGGTAGTGAGCGAGCACGTGGCTGGGGGCGAGGCTGGGGACGTGTGCACCAGGCAGTTTCTGAGGGAAGGGGAGGGGGAAGAGGAGGAGGAGGAGGGGCACTGCTGAGGAGGCACAGAGCTCCCTCCTGCCCGTTGTCTCTCACCCTCCAGCTGTTGTCTCTCAGCCTCCCTCTCCGACCTTGGGACTGTGGGTGGCTGTGCGGTGCCCTGTGTCTAGGCTTGGCCAAGGTCCAGACAAGAGTTGGTGTGTGTACCCTATGTGGGCACCGGGGCTAGGGACACGGAGCAACGTGGTCCCAAGGCTGAGAGCCCAGTGTTGGTAGCAGCGTGTGTGTGGGGGGGACAGTCAGAGTCTGCTCTGTCCCCTCCCTTCATTTCTGCCTCTGGCCTGGGCTCAGTGGAGGGGGAGGGGTGGGGGATGGGCAGGGTGCTGGGCACTCTCTCTGCTCCCCCTGTGTTTTGTCTTTATAATGAGGGAGCTTTAAAACAGCCAGGTTGCTGGGAGCTGGGAGCCAGGGCTCTGTCCTTTCAAGAAGCGCCCCAGCTGCTGCTGGGAGTGTAAAAGGTGCGCACTGTTGGGAGCTTGACCAGGCCACCGCAGCCCCCTGCTGGCATCCGGCAAGCCTCAGAGGTGGCACCGGGCCACGGCGTGCCCTCAGGCCTCAGAGGGAAGCATGCAAGGCTACTGATCCAATGGGTGGGTGGATGGATGACCCACTGGGCATCCAAGGGATGCAGGGTAAGCCGCAGGCTGCGGTCTGAGGAACTCCTCCCCCTTGCCCCTCCTGGACTCAGACCCAGATGGGAGAGGGGCAGAGGGACTTTGAAAGCCCAGCCTGCCAAGGCTGGTGTGGGGGTCGCAGTGCCCCTGAGGACAGAGCTGTCCCCACTCTGTGATTTAGAGCCCTCCCAAAGGGCAGAGGGTCCGAGGTTGCCCACAGGGGAACACAGCATGGGGGGCTGGTGAGGAAACCGGCAGCCCAGGGCCAGGGGCCAAGGCTGTGCCTCGCTCCAGGCCTTGCTTCTCAGTCTGTTCTCATGCTAAGAGCTCAGCTCCCATTCTGTCTCTCTCTGGGCGCTAGGGGTGGAGGGCTTTGAGATGGCGGGGGAGAGGGTCCCAGCTCCCATCATCCACGGCGGGCGCTGTGGGACAGGGATCTAGGGTCTGGCTGGTTCTGGCAGGAATGTTCAAGGTGCAGGGAGGCAGACAGGGGAGCCAGGCAGAGGTTCTCCAGAGGGAAGGTGACCTGGTGCTGTCAGAGGCAGTCCTGCCCCGGGAGATATGTGCCCCATGCTGGGGAGGTGAGTGCTGAGCTGGACAGGAGAGGTGTGCTCCGGGCCCTCTGTCCGCACCTGCTCCCTGGTCCCCACTCACCCAGGGCTCACAGTTCTGTCTCTGCCCAGCCACTGTCTCCAGCCTTTAGCCTTAGTAACTGGACTCAGCAAGGCCTGGCACACACTTTGGCCCTGCCTAGAGTCTACTACAGGCAGAAGCAGATGAACCTCAATGAATGGACGGCATAGGAAAAGGGGACGCCTTCCTGGATGCAGAGGGACAGAGGTCTAAGGAATTCCCTGCACGGTTCCAACAGGCGGCTGGGATCTGCCGAGGGCCTGCCTGCCTCACGGCCGTCCCCACCAGGTCCTCCCCTGGGCTCTGATGAGCTAGTCTTGCCTTGCCCTGGCCAGCCTGAGCCTATGTCCCCTACCCTGTGGCCCCCTGGAGTGGCATCCAGGCTTTTCTGTGGTTTGGGGGGATGGGTGGGGAGGTGGCGGCCTATGATCTCCAAGCCAGGGTGAGCGAGCAGGTGAGGGTGGTGGGAGCCATGTGCACGCCCCTCCTCGCTCATGATCCTGGCCTTGGTGGGGCATGCCTGGCTCCACTGTGCTCCCTCAGAGACAAGGACCTGTCCGTCTGGTTCAGCACTCTCCAGATTTCTAGCCAGTCACATCATAGCCAGGATAACAGCGTGCAAGGACTACTTCTTGCTTGAGTGAGTGAAAGAACAAAAGACAAGCGAATGAAAAAGCACTCTAGGGGTCCTGTTCACAGAAGAGAGAACCAGGTGGAGAAGCAGAATTTGGCAAAGAGCAGCTTGTCTTGCAGGAAGCGTAGCAATTTATCATGTGAGCAGTGGGGATGAGGGAGACCCCAGGCAGCCCTGGCCAACAGTGAGATCCGTGATGAATGCGGGAACCGCTTAGTAGCCCTGGAATGCTTTGTGGAGAGCATGGGCGAGGTGGAGGTTCCAGGGTGTCCCTGGCAGGTGTGCCCCAAAGGCTAACAAAGTGCTAGACATGGTCGGCCCCATCCCACCGAGGCACGCGGCCCCCTCAGCCCCGATGAGCGGTGCATTGTGGGTGCCTAGGGGTGTTTGTGGATCAAATAGGGCGGAGCCAGAGAAGAGACCAAAACGGTGAAGGGGATTCAGCACCTGAGGCCCTGGTCAGGTGGTCCGGCCAGGTGAAGGAGGCTAAGGTGGGTCGGGAAAAGCAAGAATGGGCGTGGCCATCGCACTGTCAAGGAGGAAAGCTTAATGCTAAGTAACGTGTGTGGGGCTGGACAGCTTCCTGGCTGGCAGGTGGCCGCTGGGCAGGAAGGAAGGGTGTTGGAGTTGCAGGGGCCCAGCCTGCACGTCCAGAGGATGCAGGACAGCCCTACCGTGGTGCCCTGGGTGGCGGCAGCAAGGGCGGGCTACCTGTGGGCCAGCCCACCGCAGGACACTGGCCCCCCCCAACTTGGCCGACCTCGATGGGGGCCGCGTGGGCTCCCAGTTTCCATGTCCTGCTCTTGGCTGACTCTGGGCTCAGGATACACACGGTGAGGGAGGAGAAGCTTAACCGGAGAGAGCAGGGAGACAGAGAAGCCTCCCGAGTCCTGGCCTGGGACCTTGGGGTGGCCACCGTGGTGCATCGGGGTTGTCTGAGCACTAGGCACTCCGGAGCCGTGTGGGCTCCCAGCTGTGGGAGTGGCGGGGGTCTTCTCAGGCCCCAGTGCGTGGGTGGCCTCAGCAGTCCCTGTGTGTGCTCTTGCAGGTGTTCGTGGCACCCCCGTTCGAGGTGAACGGCCTCCCCCGAGCTGTGCCTCTGAGCCTGCCCTACCAGGATTTCAAGCGAGACCTCTCCGACTACCGAGAACGGGCACGGTTGCTCAACAGGGTCCGGAGGGTGGGCTTCTCGCACATGCTGCTCACCGCCCCCCAGGTCCCGCTGGCCCCTGTTCAGCCTCAGGCCAACGGGGAGGAGGAAGAGGAGGAGGAGGAGGAGGAAGATGAAGAAGAAGAGGAGGAGGAGGAAGAAGAGGAGGAAGAGGAGGAGGAGGAGGAGGAGGAGGAGGAGGAGGAGGAGGAAGAGGTGGTGGGCCTGGGGGAGGAGCTGGGGCCGCGCAGTGGCTCCAGCAGTGAGGGCAGCGAGAGGAGCACGGACCGCAGCCAGGAGGGTGCCCCGTCCACGCTGCTGGCCGACGATCAGAGGGAGTCCAGAGGCCGGGCCTCCATGGCTGACGGGGACCTGGAGCCAGAGGAGGGCTCCAAAACGCTGGTGCTCGTCTCCCCTGGTGACTTGAAGAAGTCGCCCGTCACGGCCGAGCTGGCCCCAGACCCTGACCTGGGCACCCTGGCTGCCCTCACGCCTCAGCACGAGCGGCCCCTGCCCACCGGCAGCCAGCTGGACGTGTCTGAGCCGGGCACTCTGTCCTCTGTCCTCAAGTCTGAGGCCAAGCCCCCTGGGCCCGGGGCAGGGCCTGGGGCTGGGACAGTGACTGCAGGGGCAGGGGGCGTGGCAGTCACCTCCTCACCCTTCACCAAAGTCGAGAGGACTTTCGTGCACATTGCAGAGAAAACCCACCTCAACGTCATGTGCTCCGGCGGACAGAGCTCTCGGCCCGAGGAGTTCAGCGCTGGGGGGGAGCTGGGTGTGGAGGTGCCTGCGGGTGGGGGCGCTGTGGAGGAGGGGCCCCCAGTGCCCCTGGAGAATGGCATCGCCGGGCCAGGGCTCCACGGGGCCGAGGTGCAGAGCTGCCCCCTGTCTGGCCCGCCTGGGGAAACCCGCTCAGAGGTGGCCATAGACTCACTGCCCAATGGCCCGGCCCCTGTCGAAGGGCCAGCTCCTGTGTCCCCGCCGGAGCCAGGCCCGGAGAGAGTGGCCACCGTCTCTCCCAGCCACCACGCCGTGCCGGGCCCTCGCCCCAGGAGCCGAATCCCTGTCCTGCTGTCTGAGGAGGACACGGGCTCGGAGCCCTCCGGCTCGCTGTCGGCCAAAGAGCGGTGGAGCAAGAGGGCCCGGCCACAGCAGGACCTGGCGCGGCTGGTGATGGAGAAGAGGCAGGGCCACCTGCTGCTGCGGCTGGCCTCGGGGGCCTCGTCCTCCTCCAGCGAGGAGCAGCGCCGTGCCTCTGAGACGCTCTCAGGCACGGGCTCCGAGGAGGACACGCCGGCCTCAGAGCCCACCGCCGCCCTGCCCAGGAAGGCCGGGCGCGCAGCTGCCACCCGGAGCCGGATTCCCCGCCCCATCAACATCCGCATGCCCGTGCCCGCCACAGCCCAGCAGACCCCCAGCAGACCCCACGGCGCGGCCCCAGCGTCTGACACAGCCATCACCAGCAGGTGAGAAACCATGGCTGCCCCCAGGGTGGGCAGGGGGTGACCAGAGGCTTCCACCAGACCACAAGGCCCAACTCTGCTCTCTCCCACGTGACTCAGGTCCTAGTCCTGTCACTGGGCTCCAGGGGCTGCTACCATAAGCATGTGGGGGCTGGGGGTGGGGGAGGGCACTGGGGACACCAGGCTTGGGAAGTGGGGTCCCCACATGGCCTCTGGGATGCCATTTGGCCTCCCAAGCCAAAGCATAAAATCCAGAGCTCTGAAGAGTTCCAACATGAGTTCCACCTCATGTTGATAGAGACACAGGTGTATTATAGGTTACAACGCAAAATCGTTTTGCAAGGAAGCAGGGTCCTCAAAGCAAGCCTGGAACAGGCTCTTCCAGCCTCTTCCGCCTGGGAGAGGCGGCCCCAGGAGGTCCTGCCTTGGGGGTGGGGCACCAGGTGTGCCCCGATCTCCTAGGTCCGGGCTGCTCTGAGGATGGGGGGCTTGAGGCCCAGGGCCCAGGAGGATTCTGAAGATGTCTGTCCTTTGTGTTTCTCTGGCCTCTTCCTTCCCCCTGAACCCCTCCCCCAAGCAGGCTCCAGCTGCAGAAGCCCCCAGGGTCGACCGCTACTGCTGACACCCGCCCCAAACAGCACCCCGCAGGCGGCGGTGGCCGCAGCCCCGGCCCAAGAAGAGCCCAGGCCGGCGCCAGGCCCTCAGCTCCCCGCAGCCCCGGCCTTCCCGCCTCCGCCCCGCGCCACCCCAGCGCGTCCCCTCGGAGCCAGTCCCTGTCCCGCAAAGAGAGCCCTTCCCCCTCGCACCAGGCCCGGCCCGGGGTCGCCCCGACTCGGGGCATCCTACAGGCCCGAGCCCAGCCTGACGGCATCCCCTCCCCGGGGGGCCCCAAGAAGGGACCCAGAGGGAAACTGCAGACTCAGCGCGCAACAACCAAAGGGCGGCCGGGGGTGGCGGAGGGCCGGGCCGGGGCCAGATAATGACGCCCGCGACCCTCGGCGGCCCCCTCGCCCCGGCCCCCGCCCGCAGCCGGCCACACTGGAAGCGCTCCCAGCACAGCCTTACGCGCCCAACGTGCGCCACCCGCGGCCCCCGCTTCCCGCCCGCTCCGCGAGGACGCGCGCGCGCGCGCGCGCAGCCGCGCCGTGGGGAGGGGCCGCCTCCCGGCCTCGCCGCGCCCTCCGCCCCTCCGGCCGCCCCTCGGGCGGGGCAGGCTCAGCCGGCTGCCTCCGCCCCGCCCCGGGGAAGGCTCACTTCGCACCGCGGACTCCGCTGCATCCACCAGGCCTCGCTCCTCTCCACGCCCCCCCCCCTCCCGGGACCTCTGCTTACACCCGCCGCGGCACCTTAGCCCCCCCCCCCCGCACCCTCTTCCAGCCAAAGCCCCCTCTTCCCAGAAAAGCAGCTTCCATCCGCGGAAGTAGAGGCTCCAACTCTGGGTTCCCGCGGTCCCTGGTGGTGGTGGTGGGGCTCTCTGGGGAGGTGGGGCCGGGGCCATGGGCCTACTCAGGTGTGAGGGGGCAGCTCTGACCTGCCCCGCAGCCAGCTCCATCCTCGGCACGCGGTGGGAGGTCGTGGGCAGGTGATTATTGAGGGTCGCGTGGTAGGGGAGAGAGCGCGCTTCCTTGGGCCGGGAGCTGGGGCCTCAGTGGAGCTGTGGGAGTGTGCGGGCTGCCTTCCTGCGCAGTGGGGAGTTGGACTGGGTCTTTCAGAAAGGTTTCACTCCCTCCCTTGGTCCCCCGATTTTGTGCGCAGGGCCCTTCACCATCTATCTAACCTCACTATCTAACCTCGATCCTGCACACGTGGTTTCAGCCCAGTTCTCTCTCTTCGGAGTTCAGTGCGGGTGGGGAGTGGCTGGTTGTCATTCTCTCTGCGGTGGCCCTTGGAAGAGTCTGGGACTAGGTTCTGCCTGGGTCTTCCCCTCGGTCCTGTCCCATGGTGGGCACACGGAGCAGGAGCAGACAGACCGACCAACAGCAGATTGTGTGCAGTGTGATGGTGCCCAGCCTAAGCCTCCGGCCCCTCTTGCCCTAACCCCAGCCCATGCAGCTGTGCTGCCCCGTGAGTGGATGTGGGGTCCCTGCTCGGGTCCTGGCTCCCATAGAGCTCACTGCACCTCATCAGAGGCCCCAACTGCCGACATCTGGGGCAAGCGGCACACTGGCTGCAGAAGGGACAGCCGGCCCTGCCTCAGTGGGACAGGCCTCCTCCACCCTCAGCCTCTGGCCCCTGTGTCCTTTCCTGAGCCACAGAGAGCAGCCACGACACCCAGAGGAAGAGGACAGGTCCCCGCGTGCCACCCAGAGGATGCCTACAGAGACGAGCCGGGGAACAGGCTGGTGGTGCCGGCTGCGCCCCTCACGGAGATCAGCAGGCTTGGGCAGCTGCGGAGCGGCTCAGGGGCCCGGCCCACGCTGACGCGGAACACTCAGGAAACCTCTCTGGCCACAGCCCTCCTTGTCAACCCGAGGCCCTCCCAAGGCCTGCTACTGCCCTCTGGGTCCAGCAGAGGGGGCGGAGGAGGATCACTCGCTCTCCACTAGGGCTCCTCTGAATGACAATCAGCTCGTGCCAGGCGGGGACCAGGCATGGCCCCTGGCGCCCAGGCCCTGGGCCTGCTCCTTGCCACCAACCGAACCGTGAATGTAGGGCTGCCAGCCTCATCTCTGCCCCAGGACCTACAATGGCCGGCCGGGGTTGGAGCTGCGAGGAAGAGGAGGGTCTGAGAGAGAGCTCCCGGCCCACCTCTCCTCCAGCCTCACCCAGCACCGGAGCTGGCAGAGATGCAAAACCCAGTCTGTCCTTGGGGTTCCAGAACTCCCCAGGGTCTCCCAACTGACCTCAGGCCTCTGAGTCATTGAATGTCACCAGGGAGGGGAGGGGAGCGGGGTAGGGGTACAGTGTGTGTTGGGCGAAGCGGCTAGGGGACAGACTCTGCTCCTCTCCCCAGGATGACCCAGGGCAGAGGACACGTCCCTCCCAGCGCCACCTCCAGCTGCAGCCTTGTCCTCCTCGTGCACCTCCAGGTCCTGAGCCCCTCCTCTCTGAGTGTCACCCCCTGCACACACACACACACACATGCCCCGTGTACCGCCGAGCACTCCCCCATCACACCGCCTATGTCACTGGCTCAGACGCAGGGGCCACGCACCCCCACCAAGCCTCCCTTCCCCCAGCTCCACCATGCACGAAGGGGGTGCTGGAGTGGAGCTGTGCCCCCCACCCCCTGCAAGGGGCTCCCTCTTCCCTGCTCTTCGCAGCGGGGTGGGGGGGGGTGGCTGGCTTGCTCAGTTTTCTCAGCTCCGGGGACCAGCCGCGGGGGGGGGGGGGGCGGGGGGAAGCCACTGCAGAATGTTTACATGCCAAACAGAATGTAACAGCCCTCCCCCAGCCCGCCCAGTCACTGCATGGCCTCTGCCCATCCCGCGCCTGTCCACCCCCACCCTGACCCCTGGAAGCCGCCTTCGTGATTAGATCGGGTCTTGGAAGGGAAGTAGCCATCACGTCATTAAAAAGCCTGTGGACCTTCCTCCCTGCCGGCCTGGACTCTTCTTCCTTCGGAGGGGCGGGGCAGAGAAGGGCTGCGGTGGGCAGGAGAGGAGAGACGACGCAGGTGACTTGCTGAGGGTGACACAGGTGGAGGAGGACCGCCCTGTGTGCGAGTCCTCTGATGGCTGCACTCTCAGCCCTGCCAGGGGGCCGCTGGGAGGGAGGCGTAGTTTTTCCTTGGTATGCATTTTCCATGATCTTTTTTGAAAATTCCACTTATATACACCTTCACAATTTTTGTGTCAAAATGAACTTTTTAAAATTCCATTTCTGCACATACTTTCTTTTTCTTTCTTTCTTTCTTTCTTTCTTTTTTTTTTTTTTGACAGGCAGAGTGGACAGTGAGAGAGAGAGATAGAGAGAAAGGTCTTCCTTTGCCATTGATTCACCCTCCAATGGCTGCCACGGCTGGCGCGCTGATCTGATGGCAGGAGCCAGGTGCTTTTCCTGGTCTCCCATGTGGGTGCAGGGCCCAAGGACCTGGACCATCCTCCACTGCACTCTCGGGCCACAGCAGAGAGCTGGCCTGGAAGAGGGGCAACTGGGACAGAATCTGGCGCCCCAAGCCCCAACAGGGACTAGAACCCGGTGTGCCGGTGCCGCTAGGAAGGATTAGCCTGTTGAGCCACGGCGCCGGCCTTTTTTTTTTTTTTTCTGCACATACTTTTTTAAAAAATGTGTCTAGTTATTTATTTGAAAGGCAGAGAGACATTCTTCCATCCACTGGTTTACTCCCCAAGTGCCAAATGCTACAGCCAGGGCTGGGCCAGGCCACAGCCAAGAGCCCAGAACTCATTCCGGGTCTCCCACGAAGGGGTGGCTGGGACCCAGGTACTTGAGCCATCACCTGCTGCCTCCCAGAGTGCACATGAGTAGGAAGCAGGATCGGAAGCAGAGCAGGGACTCCAGCGCAGGCATGTGGTTGTTGCACATGGTCCACGCATCCCCTCCTTCCCCGCGAACTTTCTGAGTGTCCTTGTGTGTTTGTAATCTGAGCCCAAGGGTTTGGCTAGGAGACCGTGGACCTACAGAGCTAACAGTTCAGATCTACACATGCAAGAGTTCAGAAAGCATCTAAATCCCACCACCTAGAGCCGGTGCGGGGAGCGTGGCCCTCCACCCCATGGGGACTCTGGTATGGGGAACAGTGAGACTGACGGGAAGGAGGTGGCTGATTGTATGGACTTGTGGGCTGCTCTGCAGGTGCAAAGCTCTAGGCACAGCTCTGTGTGGGAAGGCGGGCTTGTCTGAGTCAGATCTGAGTCTGGCTCCTGCAGGAGGGGGTGGGGAGGTGCTGGCTGACCAGGAGGCCTTGCTGTGCGGCGCTGCTGTCTGCTCCTTTTGCATTTTGAACTCCAGGATCGCCAGCAGTGAATCCTTCACTTGGTCAATACATAAACAATTTCTGCCCAGGCCAGGCTCTGGGCCACCCTGGGAGGGGGTTGGAAAGTCCAGACTCCGAAGTCCTGCTCTCCTGCCGAGAAGGCCACTCTCTGACATGTCCTCCTGGAGTGCCCTCCCCCCACCCGGTGCACCAGCCTTTGCTGTGCCCCTCCCCCCCCCGTATGCACTCACCTTCCCTCTAACTGAACGCAGGACACCCTGGTAGTAAAAAGACAAATTCTGGGGCCAGCGCTGTGGCATAGTAGACTAAGCATCCCATATGGAGGCCGGTTCGAATCCCGGCTGCTCCTCTTCTGATCCAGCTCTCTGCTATGGCCTGGAAAGCAGTGGAAGATGGCCCAAGTCCTTGGGCCCCTTCAATCGCATGGGAGACCTGGAAGAAGCTGCTGGCTCCTGGCTTCGGATTGGCACAGCTCCAGCTGTTGTGGCCATCTGGGGAGTGAACCAACGGAAGGAAGACTTTTCTCTCTGTCTCTCCCTCTCACTGTCTGTAACTCAACCTCTCAAATAAATAAATAAAATCTTAAAAAAAAAAAAAAAGGCAAATGTTGAAAGTACATGAATAAGGCGGCACCATGGCTCACTAGGCTAATCCTCCGCCTGCGGCGCCGGTGCTCTAGGTTCTAGTCCCAGTCAGGGCGCCAGATTCTGTCCCAGTTGCTCCTCTTCCAGTCCAGCTCTCTGCTGTGGCCCAGGAGTGCAGTGGAGGATGGCCCAAATGCTTGGGCCCTGCACCCCATGGGAGACCAGGAGAGGCACCTGGCTCTTGGCTTAGGATCAGTGTGGTGCGCCGGCTGCAGCGGCCATTGTGGGGTGAACCAACGGAAAAAGGAAGACCTTTCTCTCTATCTCTCTATCTCACTGTCTACTCTGCCTGTCAATAATAATAATAATAATAATAATAGCAGCTATGGGGCCTGTGCTGTGGCGTAGTAAGTTAAGTCTCCACTTGCGGCACCACCATCCCATATGGGCACTAGTTTGAGTCCCAGCTGCCCCTCTTCTGATCCAGCTTCTTGCTATGGCCTGAGAAAGCAGAAGATGGCCCAAGTGCGTGGGCTCCAGAAACTGCAAGGGAGACCTGGAAGAAGCTCCTGGCTTTGGATCAGTCCAGCTCCAGCCGTTGAGGCCATCTGGGGAGTGAACCAGTGGATAGAAGATCTTTCTCTCTCTCTTACTGCCTCTCAAATAAATACATATTTTAAAACTTTTTTTCCTTATCTTCCAAAACTACCAATTAGCAGTCACTTCTGATTTCCCCCAACCCGGAGGCAATCACTAATCTACTTTCCTTCATTTTTTTTTTTAAAGATCTATTTAATGATTTGAAAGACAATGAGAGGAGAGCGAGCGAGTGAGAGAGAGAGAGAGAGAGAGATCTTCTATCTAATGGTTCACTCCAAAAACAGCAGCAACAGCTGAGGATGGGCCAGGCTAAAGCCGGGAACTCCGTCCCGGTCTCCCACATGGGTGCATGGCCTTCCCAGGTGCATCAGCAGGGAGCAGGATCAGAGGCAGAGCAGCCTAGACTTGCACAAGTGCTCCTGTAGAGGGCGCCAGCGTCACAGGCGGCAGCTTGGCTCCCTGGGCCTCAGCTCTGGCCCCACGCATGTGCTGTCTATAGATCCCTTTGCCCCATTTCCTGTACGTGAAATCATGTAGCCTGTGGTCCTTGTGTGACTGCCTTCTTTCCCTTGGCACGATGTTTTCAAGGCACTTCCGTATTGTGGCCCTGATCACAACTTCCTTCCTTCCTGTTGCCGTGTAATATTCTATTAACAGCACGGATAGAGCGCGTTTCCTTCATCTGTCCACCAGCTGAGTCCAGGCCATTACGGATGGAGCTGCTGGGAGGATTCCTGTGCAAGTGTTTGGATGTCAGTTTTCAATGCTCCCGGAGCTATCCCAGGAGTGGGCTTATTGCATCATATGGTAGCAATGGGTAACCTTTTTTTTTTTTTTAAAGATTTATTCATCTATTTGAAAGTCAGAGCTACAGAGAGAGAGCCATCTTTCACCTGTTGGTTCACTTCGCAGATGGCCACAATGGCCAGAGATGCACAGATCCAAAGCCAGGAGCAAGGAGCTTCTCCTGGGTCTCCCACGCGGGTGCAGGGGCCCAAGCACTTGGGCCATCTCCCATTGCTTTCCCAGGCCACAGTAGAGAACTGGATGGGAAATGGAGCAGCCGGGACTCGAACCAGAGGTCATATGGGATGCTGACACTGCAGGCGGCTGCTTTACCCGCTATGCCGCAGCACCGGCCCCATGAGTAACATTTTGAGAAATCACCAAATATTTCCAGGATGGCTACCCTGTTTTCCAGGCCCCCCCAGTGGGGGGAGGAGCCTCGTGCTCCATTTCATGGCACACAGTACACCATTGCGGGAATGCACCATGATCACACTGGTTTTTAGTAGACTTTTTTCAACTTGTCATGACCATAAATAATGCCAAAATGAACACCCTGACTGCAGCTTTTACTTAATTCTGCAAATCTGATTATAGGAAACGTCTCCAGAATTGATGAAATTTTATTTTGTTTTTAAAGTTTTACCCATTCCTTTGAGAGGCAGAGTTACAGAGAGAGGGAGAGAGAGGGAGAGAGAGAGAGAGAGAGAGAGAGAGAGAGAGAGAGAGAAAGAGACTTTCCACCTGCTGCTTCACTCCCCAATGGCCAGGCCGAAGCCAATAACCAAGAACCCCATTCGGGTCTCCCACACAGGTGTCGGGGCCCAGGACTTGGGCCACCGTCTGCTGCTTTCCTGGGTCATGATCAGGGAGCTGGATCAGAACTGGAGCAGCCGGGATGCGAACTGGCATTCATATGGGATGTCGGCCCCACAGGCAGCAGCTTGACCCGCCACACACAATGCTGGCCCCATCTATCTATCTATATCTATATGTATAGATATAAATACAGATATACATATAGAAAAGATTTGTTGTATTTATTTGAAGGCAGAGTGGCAGAGAGAGAGGGAGAGCCCCTCCATCTGCCAGTTTACTCCCCCAAAGGCCACAGTGGCTGGGACTGACTGGGCTAAAGTCAACAGTCGGAACTCCACCCAGGTCTCCACTGGGGAGGGCGGGAACCCGACTATTTGTGGTCTGCCAGCATCTACACAGCAGGGAGCTGGATCGGAAGTGGAGCAGCCGGGGCTCAAACAGCCGGACTCATATGGGCTGCCAGTGTCACAGGTGGAGGCTCAACCTGCTGTGCCACAGCGCCGGCCTCTCTGTTTTGCTTCTGACAAAGGGGCCATGAATGAAACTGAGTGAGAGGGACGGAGTGAGCAAAGCGAACTGGCCGCAGGCGTTGCGGGTCTTGGCAGCCCCCTCTCTTTGTAGGGGTCCTCTCGGGAGCTCCTGGGAAGAGCGGGCGGGGGCAGATGGGATTTGTGTATGGCAAGAGCCCCTGGGTAGAGCAGGGGTACAGTGAGTCTGGGTACAGGCTGCCCAGTGTGAATCCAGGGCATCAGCTGCAGGCATCGGCTAGGGAGAGCAGGAGGCCTCGTGTTCAGTGGGAAGGACCCTTCACCTGGTTAGAGTCCGGCCCTCAGACTTGGGGCCAGGCTGTGGCCATGGCTGCAGACAAGCAGAGCTGACCTAATGCCTCACAGGGCAAAAGGCGTCCAGGGAGAGCTGGCATCACGCCCCAGGGACCTTTCTTCTTAGGGACCCCAGGAGCTTTGCTGACCAGGGGACTAGAGGTTCACCTACATACCCAGCTCCCCTATCATGGTGGTCCAGGGCTGCCCCATTTGGTCAATAAGAGCTGCAGGAGTCAGTGACCTCTGAACAGGGAGAAGCCCCTCCCCCAGGCACTGAGCCAGACAGGCTGTCAGGGAGAGCTGGGCGGCTGGGCTGGGGAGGGCCTGCCCCCAGGGGGTTGGATCCTGGCTGCAGGCTCTCCACTCACCTGTCCATCTGCTTGCACTTCCAGAGTCCAGGGGTCCACGTGGTGAGCAGGGTGAGCAGTGCTGGCTGCTGCAGCAGGAGCCCGCACCAGGCACGGTTTGGTGGGTGGGCAGCATGGGCTTTGAGGAGCTGCTGGAGCAGGTGGGCGGCTTCGGGCCCTTCCAGCTGCGGAATCTGGCCCTGCTGGCCCTGCCCCGCATTCTGCTGCCCCTGCACTTCCTCCTGCCCGTCTTCCTGGCTGCTGTGCCTGCCCACCGCTGCGCCCTGCCCGGCACACCTGCCAACCTCAGTTTCCAGGATGCATGGCTGGAGGCCTATCTGCCCCGGGAGGCTGATGGCACGTTCAGCTCCTGCCTCCGCTTCACCCACCCCCAGGCTGTCCCCAACATCACCCTGGGGAGAGAGGGACGAAGCCCTGGGGACCTGCAGGGCAACCGCTCCAGCGTGCCCTGCACCCAGGGCTGGGAGTACGACCGCTCGGAGTTCTCCTCCACCATTGCAACCGAGGTACTCGAGCTGCGCGGGTGAGGGACGGCTGTGGGCGCGGGGCCTGCACTGCCTTGGGTGGTCTCCATCTGTCACCGCTAAGGGCCTCAGCTCACCCACGTGCAGATGGCGTGCGTGAATATAAAGCACCAGGCCCTTACACAGGAGTTGCTCTTCTTCCTGTTACTTGGGAAGTGGCTCCCAGGGAGCTGGAGTCAAGAATTCCGAAGGGCGCCTCTCTGGGAATTGGTGGTGGAGAAAAACCGAGGCCTCTCTTCCTCTCTCCTGGCCCCAGGCCTGCGGTTTACATAATCCACGTGGGGGTGGGGGGCGCGGCGGGACTCCTGTGGTCACGGTCAAGGCCATCCATGGGAAGAGGCTGAGGCTGCAGGACCAAGGAGGGGAAAAATCTCACACCCCTCAAGCCAGGGCAGACTTGGGGGATTTACTGCCAGACAAGGAGATTGTGGAATGGTACAGTCTGTGTAGAAGGCCCCAGAGACTGGGGAGGAGGGGCTGCGGGGAGCTGGAGAGAGGCAGGTGCCCACGGGAGCCCCTTCCCGCCTGTCCTTGCAGTGGGACCTCGTGTGCGAGCAGAAAGATCTGAGCAGAGCTGCATCTACTTTTTTCTTCGTTGGTGTGCTGGTGGGGGCTGTGGCCTTTGGATACCTGTCTGACAGGTGGAGTGAGGTGTGGGGCCAATCAGGGAGCAGGCTTGGGGGATCCTCTCCCATCTGGCTGGTGAACGGGCTTGGTCTGCCCCGGGGCTTTGGAAACTCCACTTCACAGGGAGCTGAGCTGAGCTCTTTGCAGGTTTGGGCGGCGGCGCCTGCTGCTGGTGGCCTATGTGAGCGCCCTGGTGCTGGGCCTGGCCTCCGCAGCCTCTGTCAGCTACATCATGTTCGCCATCATGCGCACGCTCACTGGCTCAGCCCTGGCTGGCTTCACCATCATCGTGATGCCCCTGGGTGAGGCAGGCAGGGGCAGGCAGGGCGGGGAGGCCTGGAGGGAGGCACTGGTCAGGGTGACTGAGCCCTTCTGTCCCTCACTACCTGTCTTCCTGTCTCCTACCCCGGTCCTGGGCACAGAGCTGGAGTGGCTGGACGTGGAGCACCGCATTGTGGCAGGCGTCCTTAGCAGCACCTTCTGGACGGGAGGCGTAATGCTGCTGGCACTGGTTGGGTACCTGATCCGGGACTGGCGATGGCTTCTGCTGGCTGTCACCCTGCCATTAGCCCCAGGCATTCTCAGCCTCTGGTGAGGGCTGGGGGAGGGGGGAGCTGGGCAGTGAGGGACACAAGAAGGCAGGGAGAGAATTCACTGGAGGCTGGGATTCAGAGACACAGGCAGAAGGAAGAAGGGAAAGAGATACAGAGTCGGCGGCCAAGGCGGGGAAAGAGGTAGAGAAACAAAGATAAATTCTGACAGATGATGGAGAGACTGGCAGGGAAAAGAACAGACAAAAGATGGCATGGGCCACTGAAAAACAGAAACTAAGGCGTGGACTCCTTGGGGGCAGCAGGTGATGGCCCAAGCATTAGATGCCTGCCACCACATGGGAGTCTTGGATTGAGTTCCTGCAGCTTGGCCCAGCGCGGGCCACTGGAGGCTTCTGGGAAGTGAACTAGTGGATAGGAGCTTTCTGTCTGTCTGCTTCTGTCTGTTTCTCCTCCACCTTTCAAACAAATACAAACTAAAGATGAAAAAAAACCACAGAGAACAAGATATAAAGAGATGTAGAGACAGAGACAGAACCGAATGGTAGATTCAGAAGGAGAGGGGTAGCCACGTGCAGCAGGAGAGGCCAGTCAGTGGGAGACGAGACACAGATGGAGCCACGCACAGGCTGAAGCCGGCCACCTGCAGGGGGTGGGAGGCCCGGCCGGCTGGTTGGGTGTTTCATTGCCTCTCAAACCTGAACTCCTTTGGATGGTCCCTCTGGCTACAGCAGTCAGTCCGTCTCTCGTCTCTCGGTCATTCTGCGCCCTCCTGCCGCCTGCCCACAGAGAGGCCGGTGGCTGGTGCTGGGAGCTGAGGTCTCCAGGGCGTGGCCAATTCAGCTGAGGAGCCAGGGGACTCTCAGGCAGTGGGGTGCTTGGACCTGGGCAAGGGGGTGTAGGAGGATGCAGCTTTAGATGAGTATGCAAACCTGTGAGTCGTGAGACCTGGGGAGGGGATGGCCCTGGGGGCCGAGGGGACTGTGGGAGCAGGAGCCTGGAGGTTGCCAGCTGCAGCGTGTCTGGGGGAGAAGGGGTGCGGTGTGGGGCACGGACTCTCCAACAGAAAGCCCCCACCTCCACCTGTCCCGTAGGTGGGTGCCGGAGTCTGCGCGCTGGCTTCTGACCCAGGGCCGAGTGGAGGAGGCTCAGCGGTACCTGCTCCGCTGTGCCAGGCTCAACGGCCGGCCCGTGCCTCAGGACGGTCTGAGCAGAGAGGTGAGGGAGGACGCGCGCCTGTGTGTGCATGTGCGTGTGTGGCGCGGTTGAAGGAGCTTCGTCCAGCACCACTTCCTCTTTGGGCCCACCGTAGGTGGCAGGAAAAGTTCCCCTCTTCCAGTGCCCCCCCACCTGGCTCTGGTGGGCCACACCCTTCACTGAGGGCCACCCTTCTCCGTGCCCGTGTGCACCTCCACGGCTAGCACAAGAGGAGAGGAACAGAGAGACAGGGCACAGTCCGTCCGGCTGGGACCACGGAGCCCACTCTGATGTCACAACCCCACGCCCTCCCCCCACCAGGCCCTGAGCGACGTGGCTGCTAGGGAACGGGTGGTCCGCAGACCCTCATACTTTGACCTGTTCCGCACGCCCAGGCTCCGGCACATCTCCCTGTGCTGCATGGTGGTGTGGTAAGGAGGGCGGGCCTGAGGCTGGCGGCCTGGGGGTGATGGCGGGGAGGGGCAGACTCCAAGAGGGTGCTGAGCACGGAGGGAGGAGGGCGAGGGACGAATGTGACGGTGGAGGGCAGGAGGACCTTTGGCTGGGAGAGGCCAGAGAATGGAGACATATCCTTTGTCGAGGCTGATGCGAGGGTCCGGGTAGGAGCCATGTGGCCACCGGTGCGCATGCGGCAGACCCAAGAGGGGATTGCGGTGGTGGGGCGGGGGTCCTCCCTCTGATAGGCCAGGTCTTCCTGGGAAGAGGACGCAGCGGGGCGGGAAGGAGGGCTTCCTGGTGACACCGCGACGCCTTTCAGGTTTGGCGTGAACTTCTCCTATTACGGCCAGAGTCTGGCTGTGTCGGGGCTGGGGCTGAACGTGTATCAGACGCAGCTGCTGTTCGGGGCGGTGGAGCTGCCCTCCAAGCTCCTGGTCTACCTGTCAGTGCGCCACGCCGGACGCCGCCTCACGCAGGCCGGGACGCTGCTGGGCGCGGCCCTGGCCCTGGGCATCAGACTGCTGGTGGCCTCCGGTGAGCTCGGCCCCGCGGGCCCCGCCCACCCCGGGAGCCCGGCCCCGGAACACGCCCCCTCCCGGAGACCCCGCCCTTGCCAGGGGAGCTTCGGTCTCGGCCGCGGAGTTCGGGCCATTCCGGGATCCCGCCTCCGATCCAGGGGTGGGGGGCTCCTGGCTCTCGCTCAAGGCCCTCCCACTTCCCCGAACCCCTCTTCCTCCAGAGAGGAGCTCCTGGAGCACCGCCCTAGCGGTGATGGGCAAGGGTTTCTCCGAAGCCGCTTTCACTACCGCCTACCTGTTCACTTCGGAGTTGTACCCCACGGTGCTCAGGTGAGGGGGCTGGGACGCGAGGCGACCGACCTTGGGGGTGGGGCTTGCTAATCACGTGTCCTAAGCAACAACGACGCGCGTGCACACCGCTTCTCACCGGTACTTACACCATGCTGCAGAGAGAATGAGGGCCTGCTGTTTACCCACAGGTAAGAGAAGGTGGGGCATTTTATCTCTGCTGAGTGACCCTGAGCCTAGTGGGACGACCTCTCTGGGCCCTCTTTGGAAGGAAATAGTCCCAAGGTGCCCGGTCCTGCCCACCGCATCCCAGGGACCACCAGCCTCGGCAGGGGGTGTCAGCAGCTGGTGGCTGGGGGGTGGCACCTGCTGCGTTGCTGGTTATGTTTCCAAGTCTCCACCAACAGCACGGGAGGGCCAGCGGCGGCAGTTGCTGGCCCTCTCCCTTCTACACTACCCTTTCCCCAGCTCCTTTCTTTCAGTGGTACTGATGGGTACTGCGTCAGAACGGGGCCCCAGACTCTGGTGGCTACTGGGAGTGGGTGGGAAGACGGATTGAAGACAGCCTTAGCCCTCTCTGCTGTCTGAGGAGGAGAAGCCTCCAGGTAGGTATGCACCCCAAATGCCTCCCTCGTCCTATCTCTGAACAGACAGACAGGAATGGGGCTGACTGCGCTGGTGGGCCGGCTGGGGGGCTCTCTGGCCCCACTGGCAGCCTTGCTGGATGGAGTGTGGCTGTCGCTGCCCAAGCTTGTGTACGGGGGCATAGCCCTGCTGGCTGCCTGCACCGCCCTCCTGCTGCCAGAGACCAGGCGGGCACAGCTGCCGGAGACCATCCAGGATGTGGAGAGAAAAAGGTGTGTGCACAGGACTGTGTGTGTGTGAGCACACGTGTGTGGGTGCAGGTGCCCGGCTGCCTGGCACATTTAGGGTTCAGAGGCGACGACTCATCTGCCCTCGTGTACTTGGTGCACATATGTGAGTGTGCAGGAGGGTGTCAGGTGCGTGCATAAGTGTGCAAGTGCAGAGATGCCCAAGGCGCAGGAAGGGGTGTCTGTGCACACACTCAGCATGCATGTGAGTCACTTGTGCAAGAACAAGCGTTGGTGTTCTAGAAGCTGGGGAGAGCCCTGGGCCAGGCCTGATGGGCAAGCTGGGGTGGCAGGTTCAAGGGCTAAACCCCACCGCTGCTCGTGACGCCTTCCTCCCCGGCGCCCTGTCCAGTCTTCAGGAGGAAGAGATGGCCATGAAGCAGGTGCAGACCTGAGTGGGACTGGGGACAGCCCCGTGCAGCAGCTCAGCAGCAGGGGCAGGAGAGCAGCGGGCAGGCCCTGTGACCAGGGCCACGGGCATCGAACCCTGTGCCACTGGTGCCTTCTCCCAGTGCTCATCCAGCCTTGACTGTTCCGCCTCCAGCACAAGGCAACATCCGAGAGCTCCTGGGTGTCCCTCGCGTGGCTGGGGGCCAGATTCTGGAAATAAAGGCAGCCCTTGGATTGGTGCAACAGGGAGGAGCTTCAGGACGGGCCCTGGGTGGGAAGCCATTGAACGAATGTGCCCCGGGCTCTGAGTCCATCTTTGACAGTGATGTGCTGTGTGACCTTGGGAAGGTGGCTTGCCCTCTCTGGGATTCCTGTAGTTCATCTCCCAAATGGATAAGAAGGCCTCTTTGCAGGCCTTACCGCAGGGTCTGCTGTCAGGCGCACACGAGATGCTGAACAGGGCGCTTCTGGAGATGGTAAAGAAGGGGCTGTACTGTGATGACTTCTGGGAACCAGTGGGGCCACTGGACGTGCTGTCCACTGGGTGGTGCTAGGGGCTGCCCGCTGCGAGGGCCAAGGGACCAGGAGAAGAGAATCCTCTGTTCTCATGATTGGCCCGCCGGCTCCCAGGCAGGCAGTGCACCCCCAACCCCTGGGCCCTAAGAAGACACGAAGGCGTGGGAGCCGACATTTTATTGCAGAAGACAGAGAGGCAGAGGCTCAAAAAAACATAGTTTGATGAATACCTTGAAGCTCCAGAATTTACTGAGAAAGGAACTGGGAGGGCGAGGCGGCCACCCTCCACGATGGGGAGGCCTGTGTCCCCTGCCCAGCCTGGAACGGGAAAGGGAAGAATTGGCAGAGAAAGTCCGGACTCCCTGGTCTACCCCGGAGTGCAGCCCACACCCAGGACTCCGGGGTCCGTCTTCCCCCAGCACTGGGGCACTGGAGAGCTCTGCAGCTCTCGCAGGACCACCAAGGGGCCGGAGGAAAGCCGAGGCAGGGCGAGGGTCTCATTCGGATTTTATGTCCACAGGGTCATAGACGTAGCAGCCCACATCGCCGATGTTCACGCCTGAGGGAGAGAGCCCTGTCACCAAGGGCCTGGGGTCCAGGGGCATTGCGTTGAGCACCGAGGGGAACTGGGTGGGGCCTGGGGCGTGTCTGACCCCCCAGAAAGTTGTCTACACATCCCCATGGACTGTACACATGCCCAGTGTCTGGGGCGGGGCTGCTCACCTTTGGGGCCAAACAGGTAGCCGTAGCAAGGGATGTGGCAGTAGGGGACGCCGTCGTGCTAGGACACGGAGAGAAAGAGAGCTGTCTGGGCCTGGCGGTCTCTCCAGCTGCAGCCCGCCGCCTCCCGGCACAGCCGCCCACCCTTGCCCTGCTCACCTCGGCGTGACTCCCCGCCGTCAGGGTCTTCCGGCAGCGCTGGCACCGCAGACAGGGTCGGTGCCAATTTCTGCCCAAAGACATCACCTTCTCAGCTGGCGGTGGAGGGAAGCGGGGCTTCTGTTCCAGGGGCAGAGCAGGGAGACCGGCCCCCTGGCACAGCCTCCCCTCCCCCAGGCTGTCCACTGTCACTTACCAAAATAGACGGGCTCCCCACAGCCAGGGCACAGCGAGGTCTCCCCCGTGAACGTCTTCATGTGGGGAGGGCCTTTAAGGGGAAGAGGCCTTGGCTGGGGCTGTGGTGGGGGCCAGCACCTAAGCAGGGCCCGCCAGCCGCACACCTTGGCTGCACCCTCTTTCTACAGCCCTGCTCCACTCATGGTCCCCCCCCCAGCCAAGTCAGCCTTCCTTGGGCCCCCGCCTCCTGTTCCACCTCTACTGGTGCTAGGACCACCTGCTCCTTCTATTCTCCCAGGGGCTCAGGTGCCCACCGGTCCAACCCTACCAGCAACTCAATCCTCAGGAAACCTGAGCTGATACAGGAGCTGGCCAGGGCAGGGGTGTCAGGTGTTGGGAAGTATGGTGTCACTGCCCACTCCAAGGGACCGGAGAGAGAAGCTGAGGGACGTGAGGGGCTGGCCCAGCCCGATGACCCCTCCCCCGCAAGTCATTCCTTCCATGGCCCTGGCCTGGGAGAGGCCTGACTTCTAGCCCCACTTTGCCTCTCGCTGGCTGTGTGACTGCACAGGGCCACTTGTCCTTGCTGTTCCTCAGTTTCCTCGCCTGCAAAATGGGGGTGACAGTGCCACCTGTCTAACTTACCTCTTAGCCCGGCAGCTGACATGGGGGCCACGTTAGAACAAGAGGGGCTGGGGGTACGGAAGAGTTTTCCAGGAATAAAGTCGTAGGACCGTGGAGCAGAGGGCTGGGGCAGAAAACTGCCACCTGGTCCCACCCGCGCTGCAGCCCAGGGGAGGGAAAGAGGAGGAGGAGGAAGAGGAAGAGGAGGAGGAGGAACAGCAGCAACTGAGGCACAGCCTCTCTTACTTTTCTTGCCTTGTGGGAGGCCTGTCCTTGGCCTGGGGGGGCTGAAGCTGCTGGGGCTGAGGGGTGTGGCGCTGGCAGGGGTGGGAGCAGGCGGGTTGTAGAGGTACGAGCCCACACCACCAATGTTCACCCCTGCAGAGAGAATAGGGAAGGCAGGCTTGAGCTCGCCCCTGCCAGCCCACATGGGGGTTCTGCTGCCCCGGCCCCTTCCCCCCTTCCCGGCTGGTACTCACCCCTGGGTCCGAAGAGAGCCCCGTAGCATGGCTTGTGACAGTATGGCCTCCCATTGTGCTGGGCACATGCAGAAGAAAGCAGGTGGCTCAGAGCCTTCCCCGAGGCAGGCTGCCAAGTGTCCACCCGCTGGCTGGGCTGGCATGCCGGAGCTTCCTCGGTGGTCCCGGGAGGAAGGGCGAGGATGGCCAGGAGGCTGTGCTTTCCCCCCACACCATGCCAGGGGGCCACTGCACTTCTCAGGCTCCCCACATCCCACCAGCTGGGTGGCCATGGGCTTGGCTGCTGAGGGTTGCCTGTGGCAAGCCCCCAAGGCAGAAATTCTGGGGTCTGGTGACACAGGGCTGTGTCCCCGGGCCAGGCCTCACCTCTGCATGCCCGCCAGGGGACAGGACGCTGTGGCAGCGCTCACATTTCAGGCAGAAGCGGTGCCAGTTCTTGCCCAGGGAGCTCACCTTCTCAGCTGTAGGGGACAAGGTGGGACCAGCCCATGAGGAGCCTGTTCTGGCTGGGGGCTCCCTCTTCCCCCTCCCAGCCCTCTGGGGACCCAGACCAGCCTGTTCTGCTCCCTGGAGACAACTAAGGGTTGTCTGCAACTGAGGCTGCACCCACCCCCGTGCCATGGGGCCCCCAGAGCTCGGGGAAGCAAGGACAGGACCTGAGTGGGAGCAGGCAGGGGTGCGGGGACCACATCCCACTACAGGCGGAAAGGGGTGTGTGGGGTCACCTCGAGGCCAGCCCTCTCGTCCCCAGGGAACCTGGCGGCAGGCTCACCCCATCTTCCCACCTCCTCAGCTCATTCCTCACCGAAGAACACAGGTTGCTGGCAACGCGGGCAGGTCCAGCTCATGGTTCCACTCGGGGTGGCCGGTGCGGCACGCAGCAGGTACCGCGGCGGGGCTCCGGTCCGCCGGGCCCGCAGGTTCCGCCCAGCGCTCACCTCGGAGTCCCACTGGGCTGATTCGGCGGCTCCAAGGCGCTCATTGGCCGCCGGACTCTGAGAACCCTGCCCACCCCGGGGAGAGGGTGCGGGGCACATCGGCGACTCCACAGCTACTTCACAGAACTCTGAAGCCTGGCGACCCCTGGGGAGGAGCCAGGGTCCTGCAGCCAAGTGGCCGGGGAGCGACGCAGGCGCCGGGGTGGGTGGCTTTGGTTTCTGGGTTGGTGCGGACAGAGCAGGCGCTCACCGTGCAGACGGCCGGGAAAGCGAAGGGACAGCCTTTGGAATAGTTTGATTCCACCTCGGTCTAGCTAGGTAGCGGATAAGAACATGTCTGCTACTGACTCGGGCTCCAGGCGAATTTCCCTTTTTGCTTCCTGCACCGAGGCCTTTTATTTGTATGTATTACATCCCTGGTGGTGGTGGTGGTGGGGGGGGATCCCGGGGTTTTCCCTCGTTGAGTTTTCATCCGGCTTCTTCGTGGCCCAGGATGCCCGCTGTAGTTGTGGATACAATGGAACTGAACTGACAGGATGGGGGCAGATTATTCTGCCACTTTTCTAGATCTTTCGGTTGCACATCAAGCCGATCACCCCACACTTGTTTACCGTGCCTGCGAAGTTCACAACGATTTTCCCAGCTCTGTGATCACTGATGATTTCAACTTCGCCAAGGTCTCCACACTGCCTCATTACAGTTAGAAACCTGACAAGGACTTAGCAGCAGGTGTAACAGGAACCTGACATTTCTCTCTCTTTTCTGCACTGTTGATGCGCGTGAGAGCGCCAGCCAGGACACTCACGGGCACCATTCTGGCAGCAGGGGGAGATGGCGAAGGTGGACAGAGGAAGGGAGGGACAAGAGCCTGGAGCTACGGAGCTACGGCATTGCTTCCATTCTCTGAGGTGTACGGCTGCTATCATGAAGCCGGTCCCTACCTCACAGGACTGCTAGGAGAATTAGTTGAGCTGACATGTGCAGTGCCCACACAGCACCTGGCACATCAGTGCTGTAAAAGCGATGGCTGTCACTCTGGTGGGCCCCTCAGTGACCTCAAGACTCTGATTAGAAGCTCCGTAACTGCCTGGGGACAATGGTTTGCACCTAAAGTTATAACACTTATTAAATTTGAAAGTGTAATTCAAATACCAATCATGTTTCTATTTTAAAGATTGTTTTTAATTTTTAAATTTCTACTTGAGATATAGTGAGAGCATGCTCCCCAAATGCCTGCAATGGCTAGTGCTGGAATAGGCTGAAGCTGGGAGCAGAAGGCTGTGCGGGTCTCACGTGGGTGGCAGGAGCCCAGTAACTTGAGCCACCACCACTGCCTCTGGGGGTCTGCATTAACAGGGTTGGAGCTACGGTCAGGAGTGAAGCCGGGTATTAAATCCAGTCATTGTGTTAACTAGCATTTTAAACACTAGGCCAAATGTCTGCCCCCAAGATATTAAAATATTTGTTAAAGGTAGTGCACAGTGCTGCAGAAGACATGTCAAGAAATTAAACCCACAGAATGAGAGAAAAAACACGGAAAGTCATAATCATAGACCTGCTAAGGATCTAGTAACCAGAACACATAACTTGGAGCAGGCGTTTGGCACAGTGCTCAAGCTGTGGCTCAGGGCACCTGCATCCCATGTTGGAGTGCCTGGCTCCTCTGCTTCTGGCCCAGGCTCCTGCTAATGTCCATTCTGGGATGCAGCAAGTGATTGGGTCCTGCCACCCACATGTGAGACCAAGGCCTGACCCAGCCCTGGGTGTTGCAGGCATTTGGGGAGTGAATCAGCAGCCTGAAGATCTTAGTCTTTCGAATAAAATGAAAACAAAAAAATTTTTAAAAGGATGGAAGCTAACAATTTCTCTTAAAAAAAAAAAAAGACATGAAACATATGTCCGTACAAAAATGTGTGCGTGTGGGGGCTGGCTTCATGGTGCAGTGGGTTAAACCATAGCCTGCAATGCCAGCATGCCAAGTTCCTGCTCCTCTGCTTCTGATCCAGCTACCTGCTAGTGCGCCTGGGAAGGCAGCAGATGGCAGCTGAAGTAATTGGGTCCCTGCCACCTATGTGGGAGACCTGGAGGGAGGTCTAGTTTCCTGGCATCAGACTGGACCAGCCCCAGTTGTTGCAGACATCTGAGGAGTGAACCAACAAATGGAAGTGCATGCTCTCTCTCTGTTACTCTGCCTGTCAAATAGATAAATCTTTTTTTTTTTTTAATGAGGGGCGGGGTGGGTGCTGTTAAGCCATTACCTGGTTTGCCCACATCCCATATTAGAGTACCTAGGATCCAGTCCTGCCTCTGCTTCTGATTTAGCTTCCTGCTAATGTGCCTGGGAGGCAGCAGTGATGGCTCAAGTACTTGAGTCTGGGAGACCCTTCCATGCTCTAGCCCTGGCTGTTGCAGGCATTTGAAGAGTGAATCAATGGATAGGCCTCTCTCTCCCTTTCTCTGCCTTTCAAATAAATAAAAATGAATAAGTATTAAAACAAAAAAGTGAACTCCTATCCACTATTAGGAACACAATCCAGGTCTTCCGTGTGGGTGTCAGAACCAATTACTTGAGCCATCACCACTGCCTCCCAGGGTCTGCATTGGTGGGAACCTGGAATCAGGAGCCAGACCTGGGACTTAAACTCAAGCATTCCAACATGGGCTGTGTTAAATGCCTGCTCCCAAGATCATTAGTTTTAGAACTTTTTCTCAAAGGGATTTTAATCTTTTTAAAAGGATTTATATTTATTTGAAAGGCAGGGGGAAAGGGGGGACAGAGAAAGAGATCTCCATCCTCTGGTTCACTGTTCAAACCGCCACAACAGCCACTGCTGAGCCAGGCTGAACCCAGGAGCCAGGAGCTCCACTGGGTCTTCCAGGTGGGTGGCAGGGGCCCAAGCACTTGGGCCAGCTTCTGCTGCCTTCCCAGGTGCATTAGCAGGGAGTTGCATGGGAAGCAGAGCAGCCGGGGATGCATTGCAGGCAGCCACGCGGCCTCTCACACCACAATGCCAGCCCATAGGAAGGCTGATTTCACCTTCCCAGTGCCTATCCCCCTCAGAACTTCCAGGACACACCAAATAACCCTTTCCCAAGGATCCCTAGTGCCTTCTGCTCTGGGTCACTTTGTACTTTCCTCATCCCACTAGGCAGGTCTCCTATCCCCCAGCATCCAGCAGAGTACAGCACAAATAAATCCAATCGCAGGCACAACAAATCACAACATTCTACTTTTCTTCCTTGCCTGGTTTCCTTTATTCTGGTGCTATAAAAGAGCCTTTGTGAGGGAGGCTAACAGGGAAAATGAGCACTTCTAGGAGGAATGCATTTGCATTTACTGATGGGGGCTGTTTTAAAGAAAAGCTGGCACGACTAAAGCCTCTGATAATTTAACAAAATACCACACAAATGGAGAAGACTAGCTGAATGAGGTGTAACTGTCAGGGTGTAATCTGTTTCCTCTCCCGTAGGAAGCAGTCACTGTCTCAGAAAGAGGACTCTTCCTTGGTGCCCACTGCACACTGGCCTTCACAGGCCTGTCACAGTGTCTACAACAGAGTGCTCATTTACTTGTTTGACTTTCCCCCATGGACAGGGCTGGACCTCTCCAACCCTGTGTATCTCTAGCACCGAATGCGGTCAGCAAATCAGTAAATGACAGCTCCTACTGTTATTCAAGTCTCCCACCGACACTGTTGACTTCATGTTGTCAAGCTGTGCTATGAGGTATATATGCTGAGATTGTTACTTGATTGATGAATTTATCTCTTAATTATTGTCAGGAAGGCTGAGATACAAGCTTTCCAACTCTAGGTGAGAGAATGGCAGTGGGAGAATGACTTCAAGCCCCGCGAGGGCTCTCACATGGAAGAGGCAGGAAGGGCACTAGGCCCTATCCAGACCCCTGGGGAGAGGTCACAGGGAAGCAGATTTGGATTCAGTTCAAGAAAGAACCTTCTAACATAGAGAGGCCAAACATGGAGTGGCCACTTAAGACAGCAGTGAACTTCCTGTCCCTAGATATGTTACCAGCAATGCTGGAACAGACCACTGATTCTCAGTGTTACAGAAGGGATGCAAGCATTGTATGCAGACAGGATTTTAAAGTCTCTTCACAGTACACGAGTCTGTGACTCCATTCCCAGAGCAGTTTGAAATTTGTGTTAGCGAGAGAGCATTGTTAAACAGCACAGCTACCAGCGATGGAGTGACAGTCATGGCACTGTTATCTGTTCTGATACAACAATCTAATAAGGGGTAGAAATGTTACATCACCAACTGTACAGAAAAGCAGCTTGGAACATTTAAGAAGCTTGCTCAACATCATACAGATCCAAGCTGTTAGGAAACTGGTGCAGTTTTAGCCAGGTGGCCAAATGGCCCAGCTACCTGAGCCAGGCTCCACCCACATCCTAGTGGGATTCGCTGCTCCTGCTTCCCTGCCCGCCCTCAGGCCAAGTTTTAAAAGGGCCTGTTCCTGAACGCGTGCTCTCCTGGTTCTTCCCTCGTGGTTTTCTCTTGGCTCCTCTCTCCTCTCGTCTCTTGTCTCTCTGCTCTATCTTCTCTCCTCGCTAGCTCCTCTCCTCTGGCTCTCTTATACTCTTCTCTCTCTTTTTCCTTCGCCGCCCCTTCACTCAGGTCTGTTGGGTGTTCCCCAATAAACCCTTTCCCTTACTCCGGTGTCCGGTGTGTTTCGCGACAGCTAACATTAATATATAACATTGGTGCCGTGACTCGGATAGCCTTACGCTGGGGATCCAGCGTCCCCCAGTGACTTTGCTCTCCCTTTGGGGACCTCTGAACTGCTGTGGGGTTCTGGATTTCTGCTGGTCGTAAAGCACACCCCCGGAACTCCTCCCACGCCACTGAACGCTCTGCGATCTCCATCCGCACATTGGCCTTCCAAATTCTGAGGTAAGACGCGGAACGAAAATTCCTCAGGGCGCCTGCTATCTGAGTGGTGGTCTACTGTTGTATACTCGCCTGACTCTCGTAAAGGTCGCAGCACTGGACTCTAGCCACCACTCCTGCTTCTCCTACTTAAGCCTACTTTAGCCTCTACAGACACTGTGTCCAGGCAACAGTGGGTGCGAGTGACGAGTCCATCTCTGTTCCCCTTTTTACAGGCTAGGCCCTGGGCTCCAGCGGGAGCTTGGGTGACGACCCCACCTTCTGCTCCCATATTCTCTCACTAGTCAGACAGCCGGGATGCGAGGACGCTTGCAGTCCACGGATCTGACTCTACAGGTCGCAATGGGGACTCTTCTCTAACCGCGTTCCGTCTGATGGTCCCTCTCAAATTGGCCCCAGCCCTCAAAAAGCGGCCCCTCCATGGTGGTGCATTTGGCTCTGAGGGATCGGAAGTCCGAGTAGTTTGACCCTGATAACATCTTTATCGCTTCCGTGAGTGTTCAGGAAAATGGAAGGAGATTCTATACGTCCAAGCCTTTTCCTATCTGTGAACTAAACCTTCCCTGTGTACTTCTTGCTCTCCTGCTCAAGTCCTTCTGGTCTCCAAGACTCGCACTAGGGGTCAGAGGCCTGAGCAGAAAACCTCATTTTCTACCTCTAACCTTGGTACCGCCACTACCACAACCTCCTTTGATGCTGCAGGTGAACCTCCCCCTTATTGCTCCAATCTACAGGCACCAGCTCAGCCGCCTCCTGAGGCCTCAGCGGCTGAAGTTCCAGTGCCATTATCCCCCACGCAGCAGCTGCATCCTCACCTCCCCCTCCTGCCGAATTCCAAGGGGCGGTGTCAACCTCTTCTGTCCTATCTGAAGTCCCTTGCTCATCTATTCCTCAAAGCCATTCTCTTTCTCCTTCGCTGCCCCTCCACTCTGGTCTGTTGGTGTTCTCCAATAAACCCTTTCCCTTATTCTGGTGTTCGGTGTGTTTTGCAACGGCTAACATTAATATATAACACAAGCATTCTTACTCATATGGGTGCTGGTTTGAGTCCCAGCTGCTCCACTTCCAATCCAGCTCCCTGAAATTGTGCCTAGGAAAGCAGTAGAAGATGGCCCAAGTCCTTGGGACCCTGCACCCATGTGGGAGACTCGGAGGAAGCTCCTGGCTCCTGACCTCAGATTGGCCCAGCTCCAGCCATTACGGCCATTTGGGGAGTGAACCAGAGGATAGAAGACCTCTCTCTCTGCCTTTCAAATATATATATACACACATATATATATTTTAAAGGCTATCTCTTTTCTGAGAATCCACTTCCCCAATATCTGACCTTATCAGCTCCTGCCTAACCCCAGGTCCCCTCATTTACTCAATACCAGGCTACTGGCCCCAGGCACTTTCTCCTATAGCATCATCCTCTGCTGATGGGCAGAGGGGACACAATCTGTGACAGCTTTCTTTTCCCTGAGTGCTGATCCAAATGAGGGGGAAAAAAACAGAGGCCCACGCATCACCTTTCTCACTGATAAAGGCTGGGCTGTAGATTAGTGAGACAATCAAACAGGTCTTCCTGCCCATCTCCCCTACCACAGTCTAGGTTTTGGTGGTGTTGTTTTTTTTTTTTTTAAGATGTATTTATTTACTTGAGTGGTAGAGTTACAGAGAGGGAGAGACAGAGAGATAGAGGTCTTCCATCTGCTGGTTCACTCCCCAAATGCCTGCTAAAGCTGGGGGCTACGCCAGGCAGGCAGAAGCCAGGAGCCAGAAACTCCACCCACACGGGTGGCAGGTTTAGGTAGGAAGTCAGATATAAGCTTATGTGTGTGTGACATAAAGACCTAAAGAGAAGACGTCTATGTCCAGCATATGCATCTGCATCTCAAAGTCATCCTGACAATGTTTCAGGGGCAGCCCAGTGTTCGCATCCTGCCCTGCCCCCTTCTACCAGGTGGAGGTCCCCGCCCCTTCTGCCTGACAAATCTTCCACAGTCTCCCAGATGCAGCCCAGTATCTGCATTTCAAACACCCTGCTGGGGATCCCGATTCTCCAGTGGGTCCTGCTCACCCTTCCTCTGAACCCAGGATGGCGCCAGCTAGGCTTCCTCCTGATACCTTCAAGGGAAAACTCAGATAGGAGCTTCCTAATATTTACAGCCATAAAATCCTTTGTTTCAGGAGGAGATGTGTGAAGACAAAGACCCATTTCCTTAAACACCCCCCCACACACACACACACCTCAACCGGACTGCGGGCTCAGCCCTCAGCCTCTCTGAGCTGCCCGCCTGGTCTGGCCAGGTGTACTCTCTCCACTCAGCCATGTAACCTCGCTCCCCACCCCCCCCAGTCCAGGCGACTGCACTCTCTCTCAGGTCCTCTCTGGAGAGGTGCCCATCCGTTCTTGCAGATGTCCCTACCTTATTAAACTTTGCTACTTTTTACTTTCCACTACTCCGTCTCACGCCTGAATTCTTTCTTGTGCGAAGACAAGAACCCTCCATTCTCCGGTAACAGCAGGAACCCAAGTATTAGGCCGTTATTTGCTACCTCCTAGGTTCACTGACAGGAAGCTCGATCTGAAGTATGAAGCAGCAGTGACTGGGAACCTTCACTCTGATATGGGATGTGGGTATCTTCAGCAGTGGCTTTACCTGCTGTGCCATAATGCCTGTTTTTTGAAAATTTTTATTTATTGATTGTACTTATTTGAAAGGCTGGGGGTGGGGGCAGAGAGAGAATGAATCTCTCATCTGCTTGTTCACTCCCTAAATGACAACAGCTGAGGCCAAGCCTGGCCAATGCCAGGAGCCAGGAACTCAATCCAGGTCTCCCACACTGGTGGCAGGAACCCAACCATTTGAGCCATCACCTGGCTGCCTCCCAGGGTGCACACTAGCAGGAAACTGAAATCAGGAGCAGAGCCAGGAGTCAAAGCCAAGCACTCAGATGTGGGATGTAGGCAGTCCTAGTGGTGTCTTGGCCTACCTCATTTTCCTTATTAATTTCATTTTAAAAGATTTATCTGCTTATCTGAAAGGCAGAGTTAGAAGCAGAGGGACAAGGAGATTTTCAGTTTGCTGGCACTCCCCTAATGGCTGCAACAGTAGAAGCCAGGAACTCCAGCTAGGTCTCCCACATGGGTGGCAGGCACCCGAGTAATTTGGCCATCTTCCACTGCTTTCACTGGTGCATTAGCTGGGTCAGAAGTGGAGCAGCCAGGACTCAGACTGGACCTGCCTGCACTGCAGGTCTCAGCTTAACTCATTGCACCACAAGGCTGGAACTGTGCCCTCACCCCATTTTCTTCATTTTTTTTTTTTTTTTTGACAGGCAGAGTGGATAGTGAGAGAGAGAGACAGAGAGAAAGGTCTTCCTTTGCCGTTGGTTCACCCTCCAATGGCCACCACGACCGGCGCGCTGCGGCCAGCGCACTGCGCTGATCCGAAGGCAGGAGCCAGGTGCTTCTCCTGGTCTCCCATGGGATGCAGGGCCCAACCACTTGGGCCATCCTCCACTGCACTCCCTGGCCATAGCAGAGAGCTGGCCTGGAAGAGGGGCAACCGGGACAGAATCCTGCGCCCCGCCTGGGACTAGAATTCGGTGTGCCAGCGCCGCAAGGTGGAGGATTAGCCTATTGAGCCACAGCACCGGCCCCATTTTCTTTTTAGTTTGAGAAGCAGATAGATAGAAAGAGACTATTTTCTGGTTCACTTCCCAAATGTCCACAAAAGCTAGGGTTAGGCTAGGGCCAAAGCTGGGAGCTAGAAACTCAATTTGGCTCTCCCTGGAGGGTGGCAGGAACCCAATTACTTGAGAGCCATCAGCCATCAGTCTGCACCACTGTCGGCAACTGCAGGAAGCTAGAGTTAGGAGACAGAGCTGGGACTCACCCAGATACTCCAATGCAGGACATGGATCACTTAACTGCTAGGCTAAATGCCCACCCCAGGAGATTCTTTTCCTCCTTCCCACCCTCCCTTTTTTTAATATTTACTTTATTTATTTGAAAGACAGAGTCACAGAGAGAGGTAGAGAGGTCTTCCATCCTCTGGTTCACTCCCCAGATGGCCGCACGGCTGGAGCTGTGCCAATCCAAAGCCACGAGCCAGGAGCTTCTTCCGGGTCTCCCACATGGGTGCAAGGGCCCAAGGAATTGGGCCAACTTCCACTGCTTTCCCAGGCCATAGCAGAGAGCTGGATTGGGAGAGGAACAGCCAGGACTAGAACCAGCAACCAGATGGGATGCCGGCACTTAAGGCCAGGGCTTTAACTCACAGAGCTACAGCACCAGCCCCAGGAGATTGTTTCTTAACATACATGAGGATCAATATTTATGAAGCAAAACAGAGTATAGTTTAAACTGATTGATTTTAAATACTAAAAAGTGAAATGAAACTTGGCTTTGGCAGCAAACCATTCCCATTAATTAGAAGTCATTCACAAGAACCAATTAAGCTTAATTAGCATGTAGCACAATTATGGCTATCATTTAATATGTGGCAAATGAGAGAAAGTGTGAAAGTGTTATATGAACTAAAGCATTTTGTAACCAGGGAGTTTGACTACAACTATAAACTCCACGCATTTATGTCTTTATAGACTTGCTCAAGCACACGGTCACGGCTTGTGTCTTTTATAGCATTATCCAGAATGCTTTCCTAGATGGCTTTTTTTTTTTTTTTTAAAGAGAAATCATTCAGTTCTGGTAAGTTGAGGAAAAATCAGTCTTATTTCTTTATAGTTGTGTTTTTAAAGATCTTTATTACCCACAACTCTTGTGCTTTCTCACTGTATCTTCTGCATAGTCTGTACAATAGGAAGCTTCACTTTCTGTAGTTTATATCACTTAAATAGAGCGGAGGGAGGTAGATGTTTGGGAGAGTGTGCTCTCTGCCTTTCAAATAAAATAAATGTTTTTTAAAACATTAAAGAAATACATAGGCCGGCGCCGTGGCTCAACAGGCTAATCCTCCGCCTTGCGGCGCCGGCACGGCACACTGGGTTCTAGTCCCGGTCGGGGCGCCGGATTCTGTCCCGGTTGCCCCTCTTCCAGGCCAGCTCTCTGCTGTGGCCCGGGAGTGCAGTGGAGGATGGCCCAAGTGCTTGGGCCCTGCACCCCATGGGAGACCAGGAAAAAGCACCTGGTTCCTGCCATCGGATGAGCGCGGTGCGCCAGCTGCAGCATGCCGGTCGCGGCAGCCATTGGAGGGTGAACCAACGGCAAAGGAAGACCTTTCTCTCTGTCTGTCTCTCTCACTGTCCACTCTGCCTGTCAAAAATAAAAAAAAAAAATACATACACAAAGCAGAAGATGATTGAATCTTCTCTCTTAAAAAAATATCAATCCCCTACCGATAGAGAATTGCTGCTCTGTAGTCATACAGCATTCATGGCTCTTGCAAGTCTGTTTTTTTCCTCCTTGTTTTCCAGAATCATCTTGCTATTATCTGAACCTGTTGCGAGCACTCTATATAGCTACTTATGGCTACATGCTTGGGACTGAGTGGGCTACATTTTGTGATTCAGTGGCATCTGCTGGATTAATTCAGAATCAAGACTGCCACGTCTGCCTGGAATCTATGCTTGTGAAGAAATCAGTAACAGCTTTAAAGTATGATTTTTCTATGCAAAGACAGATTTGGTTTCTCAAATATTATTTGGAAATGTGTATTTCATCTGAGACTATATAAAAATAACCACCTCCAAATAATTTACAGCATGACAACTTATGCATATACTGGAAACTGAGGTGAACAGGAAAGGAGACGAACTTGGTGGGAATGCTCCTTAGAGTTGGCATAAAGTACTAGAAACTTCCTTACCTTCACACCTCTGAGAGGTAAGTTTTTATAATATACAAGAATAGCCCTTCCAGGTCATGAATCTATGTTAACAGTCTTGTATTAGTTAGCTTTTCATTACTTTAACTAAAATATCCAAGAGAAACTTCTTGGGAAGGAAAAGGCATACTTCTGCTTACAGTCTGCAGGGTCCCAGTTCAGGATTAGGCATCTGCGGGAGAGAGGCCATGGTGGAGTGCGTAGGGAGGAATGATCACATGGTGAGCCAGGAAGAAGAGAGGTGCAGTGCCAAAGTCAGCTTACAGAATCAACCTTCTCATGAGAAATACCTTCTGAGGACAAGCCCCCAATAATCCAAAGAACTCCCTCCAGGCTCACCTCTTATAGGCCACCCTAAACTCATCAAACATTAGCATAAGACTTCCAACATTCACATGAGTTTGGGGAGCCACTTCCTGTTCAGTCCATAACAAGGCTAAAACAGTTTAATCTTATGAATTTAGAAATGCAAATGCTTGGCCAGGCGCCATGGCTCACTAGACTAATTCTCCGCCTGCGGCCCCGGCACACCGGGTTCTAGTCCCAATCAGGGCGCCGGATTCTGTCCTGGTTATTCCTCTTCCAGTCCAGCTCTCTGCTGTGGCCCAGGAAGGCAGTGGAGGATGGCCCAAGTGCTTGCGCCCTGCACCCACATGGGAGACCGGGAGGAAGCACCTGGCTCCTGGCTTCAGATCAGCAAGGTGCGCCGGTCGTAGCAGCCATTTAGAGGGTGAACCAACGGAAAAAGAAAGACCTTTCTCTCTGTCTCTCCCTCTCTGTCTAACTCTGCCTGTCAAAGAAAAAAGAAAACAAAAAACATGCAAATGCTTACCTTGCCATAGAGGAGTCTTAATTTCCTCTGTGAAACTCAGGGTCACAGAGTCAGGAGTCAAGTTCTAGTCTCCTCTCAACTCCAAAATAATTAGACCTTTTCTCTTCTCTTTTCTTGAGCTTTTGGAACAGGAAGGCTATAAGATCCTCATTTGCTATCTCTAACCTCCTACCACACACCCTTAAAAGCAGTAGCATCTCAATGAGCACAAGAACGTGAACACTTGGGGCCTGGCACTGTGGCACAGTGGGTTAAATCACTGCTTGTGACATTGCATCCCGTATTAGTTTCAGTCCTGGCTGCACTGCTTCCAATGCAGCTCCCTGCTAATGTGTCTGAGAAAACCTCAGAAGACTTCAAATATTTGGGCCTCTGCCATCCATGTGGGAGACCCAGATGGCGTTCCAGGCTCCTGGACCTGGCCCAGTCCAAGCTGCTGCAGCCATCTGGGAATTGAACCAGCAGATGGAGGATCTTTCACTGTAGTCTCTCCCTGTCACCCTGCCATTCAAATAAATAAATAAATACATTTTTTGACAGGCAGAGTGGAGGACAGTGAGAGAGAGAGAGACAGAGAGAAAGGTCTTCCTTTGCCATTGGTTCACCCTCAAATGGCTGGCACGGCTGGCGCACTGCAGCCAGCACACCAGGCTGATCCAAAGGCAGGAGCCAGGTGCTTATCCTGGTCTCCCATGGGGTGCAGGGCCCAAGGACTTGGGCCATCCTCCATTGCACTCCCAGGCCACAGCAGAGGGCTGGCCTGGAAGAGGGGCAACCGGGACAGAATCCGGTGCCCCGACCAGGACTAGAACCCGGGGTGCCGGCGCTGCTAGGTGGAGGATTAGCCTATTGAGCCGCGGCAGCGGCCCCATAAATAAATCTTAAAAAAAAAAATCTTGATAAAAAGTCACAAAACAAAGTCTACAGAGAAGACACTGAATCTTTGCAGCTTTAGAGTGAACTTTCTACTTTGAAGGATTTCCTCTGGAAAACATCATTTCTCTGTATTCTATATTAATTGAACTCAGTCTCCACGGTTCAGTAGGGTCACCTTTCCTTCCCATTAGAAGCTCAAAACCTGGGCCTGGTCTGAGTATTTCATCTACTAGCACATAGTAGTTATTCAGTAATAGAAATGTGGCCCAAATCAGACTAACAGGCATCTTCCCTGAGACTTTCTAGTATGATAAGGAAAGATCCACTCATTTTCTAGAAGGAAACCTTTAAGAACCATGACAGCTTGAGACTGCAGGAGCTATTTTTCTCCTGAGGGAAAATACCTTCAAAAATGAAGCCAAGCAAAGTTAGAAGACAGAGCATTTCTGATCTTCTGGATCTAGGTCTGCCTCAGTTTCCCAGTTACCAAGCTGTACATTAGCCCATCATTGATTTTTGTTAAGCTTGTTTAAGTTAGGCTTGTGGTACAACCAAAAGGGTTCTAATTAATATAACATGTACTTTTAAAAAAAAAGATTTCTTTATTCATTGAAAGGCAGAGTAACAGAGAGGCAGAGGCAGAGAGAGAGAGAGAGAGGTCTTCCATTCACTGGTTCACTCACCAGATGGCTGCAATGGCCAGAGCTAGGCCAATTCAAAGCCAGGAGCCAGGAGCTTCTTCCGGGTCTCCCACGTGGGTGCAGAGGCCCAAGGACTTGGGCCGTCTTCTACTGTTTTCCACGCCATAGCAGAGAACTGCATCGGAAGTGGAGTAGCTGGGACTCAAACAGGTGCCCACATGGGATGCTGGTGTTAGAGGCTAGGGGCTTTAACCTGCTGTGCCACAGTACCAGCCCCAATAAATAAACCTTAAAAATTTTTTACAAAGCAAGATCTCAAATTAACAGCCTAAGTTTACACCTTGAGGAAAGAGAAAAAGAAGTGCAAACTGAACCAAAAGCTAGCAGGAGGAAATAGTAAAGACTAGATCAGAGACAAATGAAATAGAGAACAGAAAAATAGAACCAAATGTCAAGATTTGAAACCTTTAGATAGACTAAGAAAAAGAGAGAACATGAAAATAAAACTGAAATCAGAAATGAAAGTGAGGATATTTCAGTAGTAGTGGGAGATGTCCCAAGTCCTTGGGCTCCAGCGCCCTTGTGCGAGACTCAGATGGAGCTCCTGACTTCAACAAAGTTGCAAAGTAAGTGGTAGCACCAAATGAAGCTCATGAAATAGAAAATAGAAAAACAGAATCAATGACCAATGAAAGCTTTAGACAGACTAAGAAAAAGAGACTAAGAAAAAGAGAGAAAGTGTAAAAACTAAAATCAGAAATGAAAGTGATTATTACTATTACTACTAACCTTTCAGAAATACACAGGATTATAAAAGGCTATCATTTGAAAACCTATGAAGCTCCTGTTTGACTTCAGCAAAGTTGCAAAGTACAAGATTCATAAACAAAAATCAGTTGTTTCTATATGCCTGCAATAAATAATCTGAAAGGAAATTAAGAAAACAATTCAAGGGACTGGTGCTGTGGCACAGTGGACTAAGCCTCTGCCTGCGGTGCTGTTGTCTCACATGAGCGCTGGTTCAAGTCCGAGCTGCTCCTCTTCTGATCCAGCTCTCTGCTATGGCCTGGGAAAGCAACTGAAAATAGCCCATGTGCTTGGGTCCCTGCGCCCGCCATGGGAGACCTGGAGGAGGCTCCTGGCTCCTGGCTTCAGATCAGTTCAGCTCCACTGTTGCAGCCATTTGGGGAGTGAACCAGCAGATGGAAGACCTTTCTCTTTTGTCTCTTTCTCTCTCTCTCTGTAACTCTACCTCTCAAATAATTAATAAAATCCTAAAAAAAAAAAATCAAATTATAATGGAATAAAAAGAATAAAATGTCTACAATTAAATTTAATGAAACAGGTGAAAGATATATGTACTACCAAATAAGTCATCAAAGAAGATCTAATTAAATGGAAAGGCATCTTATATTCATGGATATGAATAATATTAAGATGGCAATATTATTCAAGCTAATCTACAGACTAAGTGCAATCTGTCAAAAATTTCAAGGTATTTTTGCAGAAATAGAAAAGGCAATCCTGAAACTGTATGACATCTCAATGTGTCACAAACAGCCAAAAACATCTTGAACAACAAAGTTGGACTCATACTTCTGAATTTCAAAACTTACTACAAAGCTACAGTGATTAAAACAGCATGGGTCTGGCATAAGGACAGGCATATAAACCAGTGGAATGGAATGAAATATTCAGGGTCTGGCATTATGGCACAACATGGTAAGAGTGGCACCAGCACCCCATATAGGAGTAATAATTCCAGTCCTAGCTGCTTTGCTTCCAATCCAGCTCCCTGCCAATGAGCCTGGGAAGGCAGCAGGAGATGGCCAGAAGTGCTTGGGCCCCCATCAACTATGTGGGAGACCTGGATGTAGTTCCAGGCTCCTGGATCCAGCCTGGCACTGCCCTGGCCATTACAATAACTGGGATGAACTAGCACATGGAAGGCCTTTGTCTCTCCTATTACTCTGCCTTTCAAATACAATAATTTTTTTTTTGTTTTGTTTTAAATGGAATGTCCAGGGCCAGCGCCGCGGCTCACTAGGCTAATCCTCCGCCTTGCGGCACCAGCACACCAGGTTCTAGTCCCGGTCAGGGAGCCGGATTCTGTCCTGGTTGCCCCTCTTCCAGGCCAGCTCTCTGCTGTGGCCCAGGAGTGCAGTGGAGGATGGCCCAAGTGCTTGGGCCCTGCACCCCATGGAGACCAGGATAAGCACCTGGCTCCTGGCTTCAGATCAGCACGATGCGCTGGCTGTGGCGGCCATTGGAGGGTGAACCAACGGCAAAGGAAGACCTTTCTCTCTGTCTCTCTCTCTCATTGTCCACTCTGTCAAAAAAAAAAAAAAAAAAAAAAAAAAAAAGGAATGTCCAGAAATAAACCCATATATCTGTGGTCAATTGATTTTGAAAAGGGTACCAAGATCATTAAGTGGGGAAAAGCAGCCTCTTCAATAAATGGTGCTGGGACAACTAGATTTCCACATGCAAAAGAAAGAAGCCGAGGGGCTGGCACTGTGGCATAGCAGGTAAAGCTGCTACCTGCAGTGCTGGCATCCCATATGGGCACCAGTTGTAGTCCTGGCTGCTCCTCTTCCAATCCAGCTCTCTGCTATGGCCTGGGAAAGCAGTAGAGGATGGCCCAAGTCCTTGGGCCCCTGCGCACACATGGGAAGACCCAGAATAAGCTCCTGGCTCCTGGCTTTGAATCAGCCCAGCTCCAGCCATTGTGACCATTTGGGGAGTGAACCAGCGGATGGAAGACCTCTGTCTCTCTCTCTCTGCCACTGCCTCTCTGTAACTGTGCCTTTCAAATAAATAAATATTATTTTTTAAAAAAAGAAAGCTAGAATACTACCTCATACCATATATAAAAATTAACTCAAAATGAATCAATGACCTAAATATAAGAGCTTCTTAGAACTATAAAACTCACAGAAGAAAAGATAGAAGTAAATCTTCATGATCTTGGATTTGGCAATGGATTCTTAGATTTATGATACTAAAACCATGAGTGATATGTGAAAAAATGGATAACTTAGACTTTATCAAAATTGAAAGCATTTTGTGTATCAAAGAATATTATGAAGAAAGTGGATGGGGCACAGTGGGTTAAGTATCCACTTGCAAAGCTGGCATCCCGTATTGGAGTGCCAGTTTGAGTCCATACTGCTCTGCTTCTGATCTAGTTCCCTGAAGATGTGCCTGGGAAAAGCAGTAGAAGATGGCCCAACTACCTGGGCCCCTGCCAACCATGTGACAGACCTGCATGGAGTTTCATGGTATTGGTTTCAGCCTCGCCCAGCCCTGACCACTGTGGTCATTTGAGGAGTGACCTGCAGATAGAAGATGGATTTCTTTTTCTCTCTCTCTCCCTCCTCCTCTCTATCACTCTTTCAAATAAACAAATAAGGGGCCAGCTCTGGCACAACGGGTTAACACCCTGGCCTGAAGCGCTGGCATCCCATATGGGTACCAGTTCTAGTCCCAGCTGCTCCACTTCCAATCCAGCTCTCTGCTGTGGCCTGGGAAAGCAGTAGAAGATGGCCCAAGTACTTGGGCCCCTGCACCCACATGGGAGACCCAGATAAAGACCCTGGCTCCTGGCTTTGGATTCATACAACTCCAGCTGTTTCAGCCATTTGGGGAATCAGCAGATGGAAGAGCTTGCTCTCTCTGTCTCTCTGTAATTCTGCCTTTCAAATAAATTAAAAAATTGTTTTAAAAAGAAATTGAGTAGACATTCCTCCAAAGAAGATACATAAGTAGCCAATAAGCACATGAAAAGATGTTTAATATCATGGGTAGAAGAAAAATGCAAATCAAAACCACAATGAGATATGAAGATAACACTAATATATTAAGAAAGGAAAATAAGAAGTGTTGTGTAGAAAATCAAACCATTATACATAGCTGGTAGGAATGTAAAATGATTTAGGTGCTGTAGAAAACTGTGTGTGACAGTTTCTCAAAACAGAAACATGAATAACCCTATGACCCAGCAATTCCATTACTAGGTATATACCAAAACAATAGAAAAGAGGTACTCAGACAATACTTACACTTGAATGGGTATAGCAGCACTATTTTTTAAAAAAGATTTATTTATTTATTTGAAATTCAGAGTTACACACAGAGAGAAGGAGTGGCAGAGAGAGAAAGAGGTATTCCATTTGGTGGTTCACTCCCCAACTGGCCGCAATGGCAGAAGCTGTGCCGATCGGAAGCCAGGAGCCAGGATCCTCTTCCCACATGAGTGCAGGGGCCTAAAGACTTGGGCTATCTTCTGCTTTCCCAGGCCATGGCAGAGAGCTGGATCGGAAGTGGAGCAGCCGGGTCTCAAACCAGTGCCTATATGGGATGCTGGCACTGCAGGTGGTGGCTTAATCCACTACACCACAGTGCTGGCCCCACTATTTTTTTTTAAAGACTTATTTACTTAAAGGCAGAGTTACAGAGACAGGAACAGACAGAGATATCTTCCATCTGCTGGCTTGCTTCCCAGATGGTTGCAATGGCCAGAGATGGCCAGGTTGAATCCAGGAGCCTGGAGCTTATTCCAGGTCTCCCACATGGGTGCAGGTATATAAGCACTTGGGCCATCCTCTGCTGCTTATCCAGGCACATTAACAGGGAGCTGGATCAGAAGTGGAGGGGGGCAGCTGGTGCTGTGGTGCAGTAGGTTAATCCTCCGCCTGCAGCGCCAGCATCCCATATGGGCACCAGTTCTAGTCCTGGCTGCTCCTCTTCCCATCCAGCTCTCTGCTACAGCCTGAGAAAGCAGTAGAAGATGGACCAAGTCCTTGGGCCCCTGCACCCACGTGGGAAGACCCAGAAGAAGCTCCTGGCTCCTGGCTTCAGATCGGCGCAGCTCCGGTCGTTGTAGCTATTTGAAGAGTGAACCATGGGAAGGAAGACCTCTATCTCTGTCTCTCCCTCTCACTGTCTATAATTCTACCTCTCAAACAAATAAATTAAAATCTTAAAAAAAAATAAAAGAAGTGGAGGAGGGGCTGGTGCTGTGGTGTAGTAGGTCAAGCTTCACCTGTGGTGCTGGCATCCCATATGAGTGCTGGTTTGTGTCCAAGCTGCTCCTCTTACGATCCAGCTCTCTGCTAATAGAGAGCCAGGACTTGAACTGATGCCCATAAGGGATGCCGGCATCACAGGCAGTGGCTTTACCTGCTATGCCACAACATGGGCCTCCATAGAAGCACTATTTACAATAGCCAGATGGTGGAAACAACTCAAATGCCCATTAACAAATGGATAAGTATGTTTTATATGTAAAATGAAATATTGTTCTGCCATAACAAAGAATTAAATATTGATAAGTACTACATGGATGAACCTCAAAAGCATTATGTTAAGTAAAAACACATTGACACAAAAGGTCACAAACTATATAATTTTGTTTAAATGAAATATCTGGAAGGAGTAAAACCACAGAGACAGAAAGCAGACTAGCGAGTCCAAGGGATTATAGGCAGGTGGGAACTGGGACTAAAAGCTTAAGGGAAAACAGTTCTGCTTTGGAGTGACGGAAATTTTATGGTGAATTTCATAATTTTTTTAAAGTACCTGATGTAGTAGTCAGAATAATGGTTACATTTTGGGAAAGTAGTGACTATAATAGATCATAAGAGGGAGTATAGGAGTGTTGGTCATATTCTATTTTTGGATTTAGATACTGGTTACCCACATGTGTTTACTTTATAAAAATAACTGAGCACATCAAATTTATGATGTGTTTTTTTCATATGAACATTATAGTTTAATATAAAAGTTTATTTTTAAAAGGCTAAACAGTTATCATATGACCCAGTTCTATTCCTATGTACACACCCAATACGACTGAAAACACATGTCCATGTAAATATTTATATGCATATATGTATTTTACATATTTATATATACACACACATAAACTTATACACATGTATGTATACATACATGTGTGTACGTATGTATATGTGTATGTATGTACATATTTATATGTGTATATAAATATTCATAGCAGCATTGCTCACAATACCCCCAAAGTGGAAATAACCCAAGCATTATCGAGTAATGAATAAATGAAACATGATATCCCACAATGGTAAATTATTTAGCCATAAAATACAATGAAGTAGTGGTACATGATGTACTACACAGATAAACCTTGAGAACATTATGCTAAGTGAAAGAAGTCAGACACAAAAGATCACATACTGTATGACTTCACTTACATGAAATACTCAGACTAGTACAGTGATTAAGACAGAAAGTAGATTGGTAACTGACAGTGGCTTGGGAGCAGGAATGTCTGCTAATAGGCATGTGGGTTTTGGGGGTGGGGTGGGGGAGTAATGGAAATGTTTTGGAATTAGATAGTGGTGGTGACTGTATGTTTTTTTTTTAATTAATTAATTTATTTTTTGACAGGCAGAGTGGACAGTGAGAGAGAGAGACAGAGAGAAAGGTCTTCCTTTTGCCGTTGGTTCACCCTCCAATGGCTGCTGCGGCTGGCGCACCGCGCTGATCTGATGGTAGGAGCCAGGGGCTTCTCCTGGTATCCCATGGGGTGCAGGGCCCAAGCACTTGGGCCATCCTCCACTGCACTCCTGGGCCACAGCAGAGAGCTGGCCTGGAAGAGGGGCAACCGGGACAGAATCCGGTGCCCCAACCGGGACTAGAACCCAGTGTGCCGTGCCGGCGCCGCAAGGCAGAGGATTAGCCTGTTGAGCTACAGTGCTGGCTTGTATAAGATGTTAAAACTACAAAATTGCACACTTTAAAATGGAAAATTTTGTTATGTAAAATTTAATGTTATATAATACTTCAATTAAAAAGTAGACTTTAAATATATCATTCATAACATATGTGAACTCTAGCACATCAAATCTAAAAAGCTCAAAGGAAAAGCAATTATTCAAAAGAAAAAAAGTTCCATTTCCCCGTCCATTCCCTTGATCAGTACACCTTAGACGTGGAATTCAGACACCACTGGCGAACTGAGGTCAGCAGCAAAACTGGAGGTAGGACTATGAATCACAGATTGGAATGAAAGCTTGTGACCAACATTTTTGATTGTCCCTGAGCAGAGGAATGTGATAGTTGATGAGAAACAGATCTTTGGCTGAGCAATGGAGAGAAAGTGGTGGTGACAAAGTGTTGGCAGCCCTGGCACAATGCTGCTTTCCATTGCTTCATCCACAGGGTCATGTCTTAGGAATGAGTAGCTCTTAACTGATATGATCTCAGCAGCAGGAGACACTTTCACCCTTTACTTACTTCATATTCTGATGGCTTTGGTTATATACATGTTTTTTTCAGTGTTTGTACTAACACAACTATCCCCCCCAAATTACAAAAGCCATATATTATTTGGGAAGTAAACTAGATCTCTAGGCCTCTAACATTCGAGAGAAATTTTGTTCCAGGAACAAAACTAAACTAATTTTTTTCTAGGTGAATGTAGAACGGGGGCAACTCAGATTTAAATTAATCTGAATTTGAAGGACTTAAAGGTCAGCTAAGTTTTACTAGGTCTGGTTCTCATTCCCATTGTGTTCCTCAGCCCACAGTACAGAAGTACGAAGGGGAGTAAAAGAAGTACTTACTGGCATTTTAGGTGGACAGAGTCAAGAGTTTCCTGCATATTTTGAAATGGTGCTTGTTCCTTTCTGTGTGCCAGATGTTTCAATGTGTGTAGTAGAGGTAGTAAAAGGAAAACTAGTACACAGCTGTCCTTAACACTCATATCTCAGGATTCTTCAAACACCCCATTGGTGACTGTTCTCCCTCCCCAACCCCCTGCCACACACACACTTTCCTTGAATCTCCTTTGCTTACTCAAAAGCCACTCGAGTAATGACACACCCACTTTTTTTTTTTTTTTTTTTGGACAGGCAGATGGACAGTGAGAGAGAGAGAGACAGAGAGAAAGGTCTTCCTTTTGCTGTTGGTTCACCTTCCAATGGCTGCCGCAGCCGGCGCATCATGCTGATCTGAAGCCAGGAGCCAGATGCTTCTCCTGGTCTCCCATGGGGTGCAGGGCCCAAGCACTTGGGCCATCCTCCACTGCACTCCTGGGCCACAGCAGAGAGCTGGCCTGGAAGAGGGGCAACCAGGACAGAATCTGGTGCCCTGACTGGGACTAGAACCTGGTGTGCCATGCCGGCGCCGCAAGGTGGAGGATTAGCCTGTTGAGCCACGGCGCCAGCCATACACACCCACTTTCACCTTGATTCTTGTATGTGCCAATAAGGAAAGGCTAGAACTGAGTAGCACATGTCCTCAGACACTGGGTTTCAGGGGGCAGACCTGAAGTCCACAGCTTTAATACAAGTATCATAGCACAAAATGAGACATGGAAATTTAAGAGATAATTTATTCAATGCTAAATAAGGCAAGGGTTGGCAAGTATAAAACACACACTTTCTATTTTCATTGTTATCTTGTTCCTCCTCTGCTGGTACAAAGATGCAGATATGCAAATGCACATATATACATTTATATATGTATATACACTCCATACACAATACAGATAAACACACACACATATATTTTCACTCACCTAATCTGGCAGCTAAAGTAACAGGGCGTTCTTCATAACCCATTTCTGTCACAGCAGCCATACCTACCTTCCAAAAGTCAGACCCTAGAGGTGCTCGTCTCCACGGTCTCTGTGACTTCTATCCCTGCCTCCCTGGAACAGAGGTGTCTGCTGTAGTCTTTCCTTACAGAAATCTGAAGAATTCTGGAATTGTCCCTGGAAAGAAAGACAAGTGGGTGAGTCAGTAACAATGTGATACAACCATTCTTAGTAGGTAGGCTTCAGAAAGGCCAGAGGGAACTTTAGTAGGGACAGAGTATCAGAGAGAAAATGAAACACCAGCTCAGTATGGTGAATTTTATTTGCTATCTTTCTCCACATCCTCTTCCTTTTGTTCTACTATTACGTAACTGTCCCTATTTTCATCCTCCTCACTGCCTTCCTTTAAACAGACTAATTTCCCCATTTTCTAGAAAAACCCTCTTGCCTGATCCCCCACAAATAGAAGGAATTAAAGCCTGTAAAGCACTCAATCACTACATCCTGAAACACATTGTCTTCTGGCCTTTTCCATGCAGAAAAGACTTCGTGATATTTTTTGTATACCTCAACTAAAGCTTCGATTTATATAATGTCCAAGTGCTGTTACAGCATTAACGGATATGCACAACTGGCTCAACAGAGGCAGGGGCAAGAGCAGGGGGACAGGGAGAGAGGAAGAAAGAATGGAAAGGATTCTTGAAGAAAGCTTGTTGTCCAGCATTGATGGGAGAAGAGAAATCTAGGAAGTTTGGAGGGGAAAACAGCAAGAGGAGTGATGACGGGGATACACTGAATAGGAAAGACACAACTTAAACACTTTTTTTGATACATAAAAGTATACAAAAGGAAAAAAATACACCCTGACCTTAATTCCACGGCACCAGATAAGGATGTTTTATGTGTACATATGTACATGTTTTATATGTGTATAAATATTTTAGTTTCGAATACATTTTCATGGTCAGAATGTTGAAACAAAGGGAGGATAAAAAATGTGGAAGCACACCTCTTCCAAAGATAACGTTGGTTAGTTTTTGTTTTCTTCCATATATAAAATCGAGAGCTTGATTTAGTTTTGATCAGATAAGTAGATGTGGTCTACAGTGATGATTAACTCCTTCAACTAAACCAGAGAGATCTGGAGTCTGACTTTATCATGCTTATAAAATCTAGCTAGGAGAAAGAAGACGATCTGAAAATTAGAGCTCCCAAAACTTTTTTGCAAATTTTAAGATCAGTTTACCCCCCTTCCTATTGTTTCTCTTCTAGAACTTCAGGGGAGTGTGTACCCCTCCTGGACTGGCAACACCATTTCAGAATGCTTGCTGAAATGAAGGGAGCTGCTCGCAGCCCTGATGTATACTCACTACTGTAGACAGTGCTTTGTGGAGATCCAGAAAAGTAGAAAAGAACAATTAGCTTCTGGAGCGCTAAGCACCCAGTAAAAACAGTCAGTCACTTATGATTTTCACCCACTTAAAAGCCGCTAAGCATTATCAACCAGTTAATAAAACAGCCACTATTACCACATTGATTTAACAATTTTTATTAAGCACCCTCTATATGCTAGCCAACTGTGTACTAAATACAATGCTGAAAAACCAAAGTAAGCAAAGACAGACTTCCTGCTCCAGAGAGTTTATATAATATTATACTTGGGGAAGATACATTAATCAAAGAAACACATAAACATAAAATTACAACCACGTTAAGAGCTACAACACATACTTATGAATGTTTTCCTAAGTGTATATGGGTTGAGAGCAAATCCAGATAGTGGTGATTACTTTAAGAGAAGATTTTTGTTATAAGTTGAACTGCTTGATCAATGAATATTGTTACCATGTACATAATTTAGTTTAAAACTACATAAACATTATTGCAAAATTAAACTCTTAATAAATAAAAAAATGTGCTCACAATCCCAAACTACTTCCATTTGTCAATGTTCTCACATAAGCAGCTATTAATGAAGACTTAGCCTAGGTTCTTATCCTGGGCTTGGTAAGTAAGGTTTGCTAAGGTGAGGATAACTTTCAGGAACATGTAATTAAAAAAAAATACTTTATGTACTTCTATTATAGGATATCTCTTTACTGCTTCTCCACTTTAAAAAAGAAGGTATAATTGGGGGCCAGCGCTGTGGCATAGCAGGTAAGGCTGCTGCCTGCAGTGCCAGCATCCCATATAGGCACTGGTTTGAGTCCCAGGTGCTCCATTTCCAGTCCAGCTCTCTGCTAATGTGCCTGGGAAAACAGCAGAGGATGGCCCAAGTGCTTGGGCCCACGAACCTATATGGGAGCCCCAGAAGAAGCTCTTGGCTCCTAGCTTCCGTCTGGCCCTGCCCTGGCCATTGCTGCCATTTGGGGAGTGAAACAGCAGATGGACAATCTAGTTCTTTTTTTATTTTTTAAAGATTTATTCATTTATTTATTTGAAAGTCAGAGTTACAGAGAGAAGGAGAGGCAGAGAGAAGTCTTCCATAAGCTGGTTCACTCCCCAACTGGCAGCAATGGCTGGAGCTGTGAAAATCTAAAGCCAGGAGCTTCTTCCGGGTCTTCCACACAGGTGCAGGGGCCCAAGGACTTGGGCCATCTTCTACTGCTTTCCCAGGCCATAGCAGAGAGCTGGATCGGAAGTGGAGCAGCCGGGTCTTGAACCAGCACCCACATGGGATGCCAACACTGCAGGCGGCAGCTTTAACTTGCTATGCCACAGTGCTGGCCCCCTCTCTGTTTTCTGCCTCTCTGTAATTCTGCCTTTCAAATAAAATTAAAAATAAATCTTTTTAAAAAAAGATTGTGGTGTCCTAATTAGATGCCTATGTCCTGTAAGTCCATCCTCTATTCCACTTCTGATTCTTCCTCAGTCCTTGAACTTGGCAATGATAGTTTTCATCAAGCTGATACCAAAACATTAGGTAACTTTTTTTTTAAGAGGAAGGGACAATGGAGAAAGTGGGAATATTTTGCTATATTACTCAGCAGTCTTAGCAGAAATATTGAGTGTGTGTTCTGTAAATAGAATAGCTGTGAACAGGAGAAAGATAGCTTATAAAATATGAGGCCCCTCTTCACAAAGCCAAGTGGCATTTTAGGGCATTACTTGCAAAACTTAGGAAAATTAGGTGCTTGCCCCAATTTAAACACAATTGCCAACAATAGTTCTCATAGTTGAGAGTAGCCAATAAAAACTGTACCCTATAGTCAGAAATCTGGAACATGGTTATAGAATATTATGTCACATGTGAAGATCAGGGCCCATTTCTTGCATGTGTTTATCTTCTAAGTTAAAAATTTACTCAATACTGCAAACAAAGAAACTGCCCTACCTCTAGGCAGTAACTACCAGGTTAGCGTTCTCCTCTTCCTTTCACAGGCCTTTTCTGAACCAGCTCCAAAGCTAGATCCCACTGATCAACAGGAAAAGACCAGAAACGCTTCCTGCTCAGACTATAGAATCCTAAAAGCTCTCCCTCTGCTGGCTCAATGCAGATATGAAGAATGCCATTTCCTTTAACTCTTAGAAATGATTATTGTAGAAAAAGAAAAAAACAAAAACAAACAAACAAACAAACAAAAAACCCAGATTGGTAGATACCTTTGGTTTAAATTTTGAAGTTATCCAGACAGCACAACAGTAGTTGTTACCAAGGCTTAGACTAAAGTAACCCAGCCCCTGTTACTGGAACTAGTTTTGTCCTTCCTAGATTTTGCCTCCCTCCCTACCCCTCTTCAGATGATCTCCTTTTAACCTGGAGGAGATTCTGACTCTAAGAACAAGTGAGGTTAGGACTATCAACTGGATATAATTAACCCTCCACCTATTCCCCGCCTCCCACGAGAAAACCCAAGATGATGGAAATTACCAAGTGAACAGGCATGAAAATCAGTACACACTGGCATCTTGAGTTATAATATTCCTTGGATTCCTGTAAAATGACCTCCTGGAACAGGAAGTAGTTCTCTGGGTAAACAAGTATCTCTGAAGCTCACCTTATTTTAGATCCTCTACGGGCACCTTTTGAGTCAGTCTATGGTTTCCAGACCAGAAAGAGCATTGAATAAAAAAAAAATTCTGGTTCATTAAGTCTAAAAACTTGTAAAATTTTTAAGTTTTTAGAATTGCTTCAATTGAGAGTTTGGCTAAAACTCATTTCTAGAAGAAGTTATAATTAAGCTACAATTATGAATCTAGGGAATTTCCTCTTGGGAAAAAATACGCTGATTTTCAAGTTTAAACCTAAAAAGCAGGCCTAGAAAGACCTGGTACATATTTGGTGCTGAGATGGGAACAATGAACCTTATCTTAAATAAGGAAACAAACCAAACATCCCTGTGACCCAGTGAAGTAACTTGACCAAAATCAAAGCAAGGTAAATGGTTGAGGCATATTCAAGGATCTTAGCTCTCCCAAATCTGTGTGTTCTCTACAACATGAAGAGAGACCAGGATGAATTCTATTTTGTCATTAATCAAAGTTTTAGAAAAATTAAATAGCCTCCCAAACAACCTAGGGATTCTGTGGCTTTGTACACAATTGGAAAAAGGGAAAAAATAATTCTTAGGGGAAAAAAAGGTTAGTATTTTGCATTGTCTTTGAGGAGTGGGTGGGGAATAGGAATCCGAAGCCTCTGTTGAGCCAAGTTACAAATTGCAGACAACAGAGATGTCAAAGGGAAAATGGGACAGAGATCAGACAATCTTGAGGACTGAGCTCCTTGTCTCCCAAGAGCTCCTCAGCAGGGCCTTGACCCACAAGAGCCTAGGGAAAGCCAACACAAAGGTATACACAAACATTCACAGTAGGAAGATGCTTACACCAAACCACCATTCCTCACTCCAGGCAGTATTGGGGCAGACTATGCAACATTCAGGCATGAAAGAGGCGGCTCTTGAGAAGTTGGGGAAGAGTGAATGGAGGTGGGGATAGACAACATGACAGCAGGAATTCATTGTTCTAATTTTCCTTGTAGTTCAAAATGTGTATAGTTTCAAAACAAAAATCAAGAAACTTGAGATTAATGCATTTATTCCAAATAATTAACACATTAAAATAAAGTTAAACTTTTCCAAGCCAACTTATAAATTCTTTAATTTTTTTTTAACAAAATGTACAACCCAAAACATCACACTATGGTGGAAAGTACTTGGGAAAAGCAGAGGTAGAGGAAGGGATACACATGAGTTTATAGAACAGAAAATGAGTCCAAAATCCCAAGACAAGTTTCAGATCTTCTACCTCTTCACAACAAACAGCTGCTAAACAATTTAATACAAAGTGTCACTGGATCACAGGACAATGAACAAAGGCCACTTCAAAAATAAAAAGTGACCCCAAAAGCACATCTGCTCCTGGCAGTGGGCTGTAAATAAGTCTTACCGATTTGTTGTCTTCTAAAAGTGAGCCTGCCAGATTCTCTTCCATGTTTATTGAGGTCATTTCCCAATAGGTTTGTGGGTTAGCAGGAGCATTTCAAGTAAAGGCAACAGAGTAAGGGAATGCAGGAGTTGACATGCCAATAAAGGAAGTAAACAGTAAACAAAAGAGCTACTCACTCTGCATTTCAAACAATGTTAAGGCAGGCTCATCCAAATGGAAGCCTAAGATATGAACAATTCTTCCGTCATCAGAAGTTTTCCATTTCAGCAAGCTTTCTGGTGATTCTCCCAGAGATCCATAAGCAGCCCAGAAAATTGGGGAGGAATATAACACAGCAATTGGCAAAGTCAGCTGTCTCCCTCCTCCCCCACATTCCAGAAATGGCAGCATCAAAGCCAAAATACAATCAAAGCACACTGTATGGTGAGCCAAATAGACATCTGATTTTAATGGCAAAGAAAAAGATAAATTGACCAAAAACAAAACAAAACAGAACAAAAAATACATTTTTACAGATATGTATAGAAGTTATGATTAATTTGTCTGGCGTTTTAAGGGCAAAGGAGGTAAATTTTTTAGCTTCCACGAACATTTACTGTAAGATGTTGACTGCATTTCTTGGTGTAGGTTCCAGGTAAGATTGCCAACTAGTCTTGGGTCATCTGGGAATTATTATACACAAGTAGCTCTGGGTATATATTCTTAGTCATGAGTATTGGATTTTGTGTAGTCCTGGATGACATCAACTGAAGCTTGTTGCTCAGGCATTTCCTGAGGGATCATATTGCCTCCAATGACCTGCTTCCTTGGTGGTGACCTTGAAGCTGGGATTTTTACCAAATTTGAAGAGTTGTTATTGTCCTCATCTACTTGAGGAACTATTACCTCTGTGATGGATGCATTCAGAATTTCTAGCTGCAGTGGTCCCATCTCCAGAGAACTACACTTAGGAAGGTCACCTGGTTCAGACAGGGGAGAACACAATTTCTCTTTTTGAACTGATGTCCGTGTGACAAAGTCAACAAGGTCTGGAAGGCAAGGAGATGGCCCAAGGCCTGCAGGATTAATTGTTTCTGATTCTAATCTGAGTGACTCCTGTTTTTCTAATTGGGAAGCTTCTTCTACTTCCTCAGACATCATTCCTCCTGCTAATAGGTCAAGGGCCTGGTGTGTTCCCTCTAGGCTTCCAAAGCCTCGATCGACGTTTTCCAGAGGAAGTCCAGTTTTCAACATGTTAGAAGTAATCCTCCCACTTCTGAGATTAGATGAAGTTTGTTCACCTTCTGTCTCAAAGTTAAGCACCAGAGTTTTGGGAGACTCTACTGGAAACCCAGAAAAAGTTGGAACTTGTTTACAGTCAGTGGGAGTAGAGGATTTACACCCTAGAGGTGACACAGAATTTTCTTCACAGACTTTCTGAGACAAGGCAGTTGGGGATCTACAAACTGGGTCTATTCGCGTATTGCAAAAATCAACACATACATCCCCCATTTCCCCCAGAACAGCAAGCTCCTCTACCTTTAAGTCTGTAGCTTTGAAGCCATCTAAGGCTTTGTTTTCTATTGTCACTGTTAATTCTGGACGGACTTCTTGTAGCTCCCCAGCTTCTACTTCCGGTTTTTCTGGATCCACCCAGCTCTCTGGCCTCATTTTGCTCTCATCCCAAACAGCCAGCTCATAGATCATTTTACCTTGAAGGTCTTTTGATCTTTTTCTCTTGAGTTTGAGGCCTCTGTACCTGGAAGTTCTGGAAGCTGATTCTGGAGTTGAATTTTCTAGCCATTCCTCACTACCTGCTGAAAACCCTTGCTCCTGTGGACTATCTGTTAAACACACATCTAATCTGGCTGAGGACTGAAGCAGTACTTCTGGAGCTGAACTTTTCACAGTTATATCTTGTGAGTTCTGGGTTAAAGTCCTAGCTTCTGATGGAAATGAGTCTATTTTTGCCTTTGTGGAAGAGAGAGTCTGTGCATTTAATTCCATCACTACTTTACTTGGGGTTTCACTTCCTGTCATCAATTTCTTGGACTGCTCAACCTCTTTGTCAATCATTAACAGTTTGGGCTGTTCCACTTCTCCCTTCCACATATATCTGTCCCCGTGGTTCAAATGACAATCTTCCAAGCTGTGAGGCCTAAGGTTGATATCTTTTCCCTCTTCAACTGCTACTTTTCCTTTTAGTTCAGTGTTCGTCCCCACCTCACTTTCTCCACAATCTTTAGTTTGGTCAAGGTCTTGGCTTTCCTTATCTTGGTTACCAGATTCTATGAGGTGGATTTCTACCAACTTCTGAGATTCCTTGGTATGACATTGTGTATCTGACTGTTGAGGAGCTGTTTCTATACCAGGTGGCCTTGGCTCTCCCAGGTCAAGCTCAAGTTTCCCATCTGAAGATACACTCTTATTAGTGTCACTCTGGAAGGAGCTAGAAGTCCACTTTGCCAAAGTCTCTGGCTTTGGGGCAATAGTTTCACAAGGTCTGCTTTGGCACAACCTCGTCAGAGGTTGTAGAAAGCCATAGCTGCTGCCTCTGGTTTTTGGGTCCACATGCTTTACAGCTGACCACTTCCCTAGGGACATCAGAGTTTTTGCAACGGGCTTTTCAGGGTTGCTGACTACAGGAGCAATGACCAAACCTTTATGTTGAGGCAACTCCTCCTGGGATGTAGAAGCAGAAGAAGTATCTGAACTTTCAGTTCTAGAGAGGTTCCTATTTTCCCCATTGGCCAATGGACCACCACTCAGCTTAGTTTCAGGTGCTCCCTTTCCACCACTACTGTAGAATATGTCATACAAATCCTTAGCGTTGGCTGTGGCTAGGCATGAATTTCGCTTTTCCAATTTTTTGGCTTGTTCACTGAACACACTTGAAAGTGGTGGTGGAGGACGGACTAACACAGAGAATAGGGTCTGATCCCGGTCACTTTCACTCACCCCAGGAGCTGTCTCATCAGAAGGAATGGCAGCTGGCTGTGCTGAGGCCATGATGGCTACAGGCAACACTGGGTTCAAAATGTTAGGACCCAGGAAGCCAGGACTGAGAGTTTGAGATACAACTGGGTTTGATTTTACTGGAGCCAAGATAGTATTTGCTTGAGCAGGAGATGGAGCAGCTGGATGAGGTATAACTGGGGGTGGTGGGGGTGGAGGTGGGGGTGGGGGTGGAGGAGGAGGAGGTAGCATTTGCTCAGGTATATGGGATAGCTCATTCTTTTCAGCCACCACTGTTTTTTCCTCTGGAGATCCTTTTAGAACCACCTCTTCCCCTCCGAATGCTTTGGAGATGATATCTGGTGGCAACAGGAGATCAGCTGAAGATTCTTTAACCACTGGCAGAGGTTTGGCAGTAGTTCCAGAGGATTTGATGGACAGAAAGGTGTTAAGAGGAGCAGGCTTGCTCACTGTGATTGAACCTGACTTGCGGAGTACTGTCGATGGGATAGGCAGGTTGGGTCGAATTTTAGTCTGCGTTGAAGTTGTCACTACAGGCATCCAAGGGCTGCTGTGTGCTACAACAGTTTTCCCAGACAGCTTGATTTTAATGGGCTTTGCCTTCCCAGTTTCAGCTCTGTTATCTTCTTTGTCCTTACTGCTTTCCCCTATCTCTTCCTTAGGGATACAAGGAGCTACCACTGAACTTTTTTCTTCCTCTTTTTCTGTCTTTTTCCAGCTGAATTTCCCAAATGAAGAGGATGTTGGTGATTCTTTCTTTACCTCTTCTTTTAACTGGAGTTTGATGCTAGTGTTGTTCTTATTCTCAGCTTTTTCAGGAGAGCTTCCACCCTCAGAGAGTTGGTCCTCCAATTCCTCAGAAACCTTGTCATCCTCCTTTACTTCTTTCGTAACTTTTACCTTTTTTTCTTTCTTCTCCTCCTTTGGTTTCTCACTAAGTTTACGCTTCAGCTCATTCTGACGTCGTCGTTCTGTCTCTAGGACCACAGCCAAGCCAGCTTGGCGGTCCAGATTCCGCCGCTCTTCATACAATGGGTTTTCATCCACATATTTCTGGGAAGAGAAAAGATAAAGGCTTAACAATTGGCCAGAATACAAGAGAGAAAATTTGGCCCCACCACTGTTTAGAATTCTCTCAGTAGAAATCCCCAGAGTAATCTTCCTCAAGGATAAATAGTTCGACCAGCTCAGCATCTCTTAGTAGGATTAAAGAGAGTTTCCTAATGGTTACATGGAATTGGAAGTGTCAATGACTTTCCCTGGCTCTTGAGTTGCCTGCCAAAGCCTCAAGAATTACTGCAGAAAGTGGGAAATCCACAATTACTACAAAGACCAACCTTATATTTCTCATTGTGTTGGAGACCTTTCACGTGTTGTTCTCCAGAAATTGGATCCCCCAAAAATTCCTCACAGAGCTGGCAGTAAAATCCAGTGATGGGAATCAGAAACTCAGAGCCTGAAAAAAGCAGAAGAAAGTTAAAGAAATAAGTCTTTTCACCCAGAATGACAGCAACCAAAGGAAATTCTACTACCCCTGTGCAGTAAAATGGTGAGGGTACAGATGATCTGCCCACTCTGGAATCAGAAATAGCATTTAGATGAATACCAATGGCATAATCTTCCTAAGCTAAAACTTGAACTCTAGACTTCTATTCCTTCTGTCTCTTGGGAACACTAACCTGTTAATTCAGAAGTTCCCTTTGCCAGACCTATTCCAGTTGCTGATTTTCCTCAAAAATCTAACTAGCACTAGCATCTTAGATCCATTACCATATATATGTAGATCTTTCATGTTGGTATTAATTACTCAGGAATCTATCTTTAATAGATATAAAGTATATAGTGGCAACATTTACTATGAAATTAAGAATCTGTAAACTTTAAAGAAACTTTCTGCTTCTCAACTTACACTTTAATAACAATGACAAGACACTGTATAGTTTTTAGTTGAAAAGGTAGTTAAATTATTTACTATCCTTTTTAACATAGATTTCAAATAATATTTTTATAGATAAGCCAATAATAAATATACTTATTTTTCTGATTTTAAGTGGGATGTATGTATTTGATATTTGTTGGAATTTTGGCCATATGAGTAGACCATTCTCTTACAGATCTCTCCATCTCCTCAAGACCTAATCTGCCATTCTGTATACAGAAAGTATTCTTATGCTTTTTAAAAAGAATGACTATGTCTCATGTTATGCTGCTTCCTAGAACCTTATTCAGGGATACCTCTTCCCCAGTTGGATTTAAGGAAACACTAGGCAGGGAGGGAACATACCTTTTGCAGGAACAGTTATCTTGTCAATGCGCTTTACAGCATCTTGCTTGGCCTCACTCTGGGTCTTTGAAGCCCAAGGTCTGTTGTAGGGATCCAGTGTCTATTTGCAAGAGGCAGAGGCGCTCACACAACAGCACTAACAACTCAATGACCCACTTTTCTCTCTTTTCTTCCCCCAAACATATGACAAGGGACCAGAATCCCCCAGCTACCCATCCCCAACCACCCCCTCTGCCAACAGCTTAAATGGAAATCACCTGTGGAAAAGGTAAACATATGTTAGAGCAAGTACTAGAAATGGGTAAAATGAAACAAAAAATCAGGTACTCAAGGAATCAAAAGAGGCAGAAGCCTCACTTACACTTGTCATGGTGTTTAGTTACAGGCAGGTCCCCTAGACTGAGCCCTGGGGATGGTGTCTCCTTTGTTGGTATCTCCTGGCTCTTCAGATTGGGGCTCCTGCCCACGAGAATGTTTCATTTTCCAGTTTTGTAATGCAGATGCAGGTAGAGAAGTTTGTGGGGAATGAGGGTAAGAGTGGAAATAACAGATGGCAGGACACCTACCTGTGCGTGCTTCTTATTGTGCATATGGGTGAAGAAGTCAAACATAGTCCCACAGATGGTGTTGCAGTCTTTGCACCAGTGATTGCCAGCGTCATAATACTCATAAGTAGCAGTGGGCTGATCAGATTGCTTGGCAGCTGGTTGAGGGCTTTCAACAGACCCTGGGCTTCTAGTATGGGACTTCTCATTGTTTACCTTTGTTTCCTAGAGGGGGAAAACTGGTACTTAAAAGGAATTCAAGGCAGTTTGTATATGTCTTCTCTCAAAAGGCAAGAGGCCATAATAGTAAGAATATGGCATCATGACCACATTCTCAGTGCCTAAAGCTGTACAAACTGGGGGAGGGGGGACGACACCAAGAGAAACTTGTCTCAAGGCTCAAACAGAATTCATCAGACTCCACAGTGTATCATACAATGGAGAGTAAATCATAACAGCAATATAATTACTTGCATATCCTAAAATATCTCTGGAAGAATACCCAAGACTATGGAAACACTGGCTGCCTCTGGGGAAAGGAACTAGAGAACAAGGATAGGTAGAAGTCTTTTCACTGAATACCCTTTGGAAGAACTTGCATATGCTACCTACATAACTAAATATAGTAGTTAAATTTTAAAATCATAAGGACAAACAGGGAGAGAAGAAAAACCAAGATGGAAAAGATAACTGACAGGTTAAGCAAAGCAAATGCGGAAAACAGGTAGTCAATGTCATGGTTCAGTGGGTTAAGTTGCCTCTTGTGATGCCCACATCCCATATATGTATGTCAGTTCAAGTACTAGCTGCTTTGCTTCCAATTCAGCTCCCTGCTGATGCTCCTGGGGAGGTGGCCGAAGATGGCTCAAGTTCAAGGGCCCTCACCACTCATGTGGGAGACCTGGATGGAGTTCCAGGATTCTGGCTTTGGCCTAGCCCAGCTCTGGTCATTATAGCCATTTGGGAAGTGAAGCAGTGGATGGAAGATCTCTCTCTCCCTCTGCCACTCTGCTTTTCAGAGAAATAAAATAAATCCTTTTAAAAAATGCAGGAGGCAGTGAACTCACTAATCACATGTATCCTATGGAAAACTGAAGAGTATGGCTTGTGTTGTGCATAGACAAAGTGGACTGTCATCTACGGAGAACTAAAAAATCTGGGTAAAACATTACTATTGAAATGTTACCAATCGTGGGGCCAGAATTGAGGCACAGCAGGTTAACCCCCTGGCCTGAAGCACTGGTATCCCATATGGGCGCCAGTTCAGACGCGGCTGCTCCACTTCCGATCCAGATCTCTACGGCCTGAGAAAGCAGTAGAAGATGCCCAAAGTCCTTGGGCCCCTGCACCTGTGTGGGAGACCTGGAAAAAGCTCCTGGCTCCTGGCTTCGGATCAGCGTAGCTCCGGCCATTGCGGCCAATTCTGGAGTGAACGATCAGATGGAAGACCATTCTCTCTTTCTGCCTCTCCTCTCTCTGTGTGCAACTCTTTCAAATAAATAAATAAATCATAATAAATAAATAAATAAATAAATAAAATAGAAACTTCTATGGAATTTATAACTGAATTTGTCCTCTTTTAAAACATAAACTTCCCAACATGACAATAATTTTAATACTTTAATAGGAGTTAATTTATCATCAAGATAGAAACAAGGTACTCGTGAAGAATTTGGGATAATGTTGCGGAATAAGGATAATTTTGCAGCACAAAGAGAATAAGTATGGAGCCAGCACTATGGCAGAGTGGGTAAAGCTGCTGCCTGCAGTGCTGGCATCCCATATGAGCGCCAGTTCAAGTCCCAGCTGCTCCAGTTCAGATCCAGTTCTCTGTTATGGTGTGGGAAAGCAGAAGATGGTCCAAGTGTTTGGGCCTCTGCACCATGTGGAGGAAGCTCCTGGCTCCTGGCTTTGGATTGGCGCAGTTCTGACCATTGCAGCCAACTGGGGAGTGAACCAGTTGAACAGATGGAAGACCTGTCTCTCTCTCTGCGTAACTTGACTTTCAAATAAATAAAAGGTTTTTTTTTAAGATTTATTTATTTATTTGAAAGAGTTACAGAGAGGCAGAGGCAGAGAAAGAGAGAAAGAGGTCTTCCATCTGCTGGTTCACTCCCCAAGTGGTCGCAATGACTGGAGCTATGAAGATCCAAAGCCAGGAGCTTCTTCAGGGTTTCCCACATGGGTACAGGGGCCCAAGGACTTGGGCCATCTTCCACTGCTTTCCCAGGCCATAGCAGAGAGTTGGATCAGAAGTAGAGCAGCCAGGACTTGAATCAGCACCCATTTGGGATGCTGGCACTGCAGGTGGCAGCTTTACCCACTACGCCACAGTGTCAGCCCCATAAATCTTAAAAGAGAGAGAGAGAAAGTATGAATGGGGTTGTACAGTAGATGAGCAAATTAGGCATCTGGAATATTAGATGGTGATGAGAAAAAAACAGGACAAAAGGAAGCAATTAGGAATTCAAAGATGCTCATTCCCTGAGACCTATGGAAGAGTTACTAAAGAACTCACACTCAGAGTTGGCATTGTGGCATAGCAGATTAAGCTGCTGCCTGCAATGCTGGCATCCCATATGGGCAGCGGTTCAAGTCCCAGCTGCTCTATTTCTGATTCAGCTCCCTGCTAATGTGCCTGGGAAAGCAACAGAGGATGGACCAAGTGCTTGGGCCCCTACCACCTATGTGGGAGACTTGGAAGAAGCTCCTGGCTCTTGCCTGGCCCATCCCTGGCCATTGGAGACATTTGGGGAGTGAACCAGAGGATGGAAGGTATCTCGATCTCTAACTCTGACTTTCAAATAAATAAAATAAACTTAAAAAAATAAATTAATACAATCTCACACTCAACAGGCAAGAGATGGGAGAGTTCATATAATGCTAGTCTGAGTATTTACTGATACCACTCTCTGGAAGATAACCCAGGAAATACATACTATAAATCTCAAAATTCTGTATACCCTTTGATCCTATGGAAATTATTCTGTCAAACAACAGGTGATTTGAATGGTTAAAGACATTTTGCTACTCATATAACAAAACATAAGGTCATTAAAAATTATATGGGGGGTGATAGTGCTGTGGCATAGTAGGCAATGCCGCCGCCTGCAGTGCCGGCATCCCATGTGGGCGCTGGTTGAAGTCCCAGCTGCTCCATTTCTGATCCAGCTCTCTGCTATGGCCTGGGAAAGCAGCAGAAGAAGGTCTAAGTCCTTGGGTCTGGCACCCACATAGGAAACCCAGAGGAGGCTCCTGGTTTTGGATTGGTGCAGCTAAAGCCATTGGAGCCATCTGGGGAGTGAACTAGTAGATGGAAGACCCTTCTCTCCCTCTCTGCCTTTCTGTAACTCTGCCGTTCAAATAAATAAATAAATCTTTAAAAAAAAAGAAAAGAAAAGCTCTAGTCAAAAGCTGAGCTAGCCCTCATTTAAAAAAAAAATCATGAGAAGGGGCCACTGCAGTGTTGTAGTGGGTTAAGCATCTGCCTGCAGCGCTGGCATCCCATATGGGCACCAGTTTGAGTCCCGGCTGTTTCACTTTTTTTTTTTTTAATTCTTTTTTTTTTGACAGGCAGAGTTAGAGAGAGAGAGACAGAGAGAAAGGTCTTCCTTCTGTTGGTTCATCCCCCAAATGGCTGCTACGGCCAACGCACTGTGCCGATCAGAAGCCAGGAGCCAGGTACTTCCTCCTGGTCTCCCATGCGGCTGCAGGGCCCAAACACTTGGGCCATCCTCCACTGCCTTCCTGGGCCACAGCAGAGGTCAGCCCAGCTCCAACCATTGCAGCCATTATTTGGGGAGTGAATCAGCAGATAAAAGATTTCTCTCTCTCTCTCTCTAGTATCAGGAGTTGCCTGTGGCACCAGCATTCCATATCGGCACCAGTTCAAGTCCCTACTCTATACCCCTTATCCTATTCTTTTTAGGCATTTGTCGTTACTTAACACACTCTTGTGTATTAACTGTGTATCTTATTTTAAAGTACTTTAAAAAAAGATTTATTTGAAAGGCAGAGTTACAGAGAGGCAGAGGCAGAAGGGGGGGGGTCTTTTATCCACTAGTCTACTCCTCAGATGGCCCCAACAGCTGGAGCTGTGCCGATATGAAGCCAGAAGCTTCCTCCAGGTTTCCCACAAGGGTGCCAGGACCCAAAGACTTGGGCCATCTTCTACTGCTTTCCCAGGCCATAGCAGAGAGCTGGATCAGAAGCAGAGCAGCTGGAACTCAAACCAGCGCCCACATGGGATGCCAGCACTGTAGGTGGCGGCTTCCCCTGCTATGCCACAGCACGGGCCCCATCTGTCCATCTTATTTTATGAAACTATGGACCTAGTCTACATTATTCCCTACTATACTTCTTATATTTAGGTATTAAAAACTGTAATTTTGGAGTGGGGTTTAGCCTGGAGATTAAAATTAGGATAGCAATGTCCCATATTGGAGCATCTGAGCTTGACGCCTGGCTCTGGCTCTTGCTTCCAGCTTCCTGCTAGTGCAGACTTTAGCAGTAATGGCTTAAGTAATTGAGTTCCTGTCATAGTCATGTGAGACTTGGATTGATTTCCTGGCTCTTAGCTTTTATGGAGTAAACCAGAAGATGGAATCTCTCTCTCTTATATCTGTGACTCTGCCTCTCCTATAAACACATTTTAAGAAAATACAGGGGCTGGTGCTGTGACATAGTGGGTAAAGCTGCTGCCTGCAGTGCCAGCATCCCATATCGGCGCTGGTTGGAGTCCTGGCTGATCCACTTCCAATCCAGCTCTCTGCTGTGGCATGGGAAAGCAGTAGAAGATGGCACAAGTCCCTGGGCCCCTGAATCCATGTGGGGGACCTGGAAGAAGCTCCTGGCTCTCGGCTTTGGATTGGTACAGCTCTGACAATTGCGGCCATCTGGGAGGTGAACCAACAGATGAAAGACCTCTCTCTCTGTCTCTCTGCTTCTGCTTTTCCATAACTGTGCCTTTCAAATAAATAAATCTTTAAAAAACAAACAAAAAAAAAAAGGAAAGAAAACATGGTGGGAATTTAGTTTAGTGACTAGGACACAGGTTAAAATGCTCATGCCTGGGGCCGGCGCCGCAGCTCACTTGGTTAATCCTCCTCCTGTGGCATCAACATCCCAAATGGGTGCCAAGTTCTAGTCCCAGTTTCTCCTCTTCCAGTCCAGCTCTCTGCTGTGGCCCGGGAGTGCAGTGGAGGATGGCCAAGTGCTTGGGCTCCTGTACCCGCATGGGAGACCAGGAAGAAGTACCTGGCTCTTGGCTTCGGATCGGCACAGTGCCGGCCATGGTGGCCATTTGCGGGGTGAACCAACGGAAGGAAAACCTTTCTCTCTGTCTTTCTCTAATTCTACCTGTCAAATTAATTTTTTTAAAAAAAGATGCTCATGCCCACATGAAGGTGTCTGGGTTTGACACCATAAGCTAGCTCCTGAATCAGGTTTCCTGACACTATAGACTCTGGGAGGCAGTAGTGACAGCTTAAGTAATTGGGCTCCTGCTACCCATGTGGCAGACCTGGATTGAGTTCTTAGCTCCTAGCTTTGGCCTGATTGTCCTGGCTGTTGCAGACAATCTGAGGAGTAAATCAGTAGATGAGAGATCTCTATGTTTGTCTGACTCTCAAATAAATAATAATTAAAAACAAGTTAAAAAAAAAAAAACTACCATCCCACTTGGTTGAGAAAGAGAACCCCCTTCCCAGATAGGAGAGAAATCAGAACCTTATTGGTAGATAATGCAGTATTACCTTCTCTCTCACTCACCAACATTAACTAAGCATCTTCCCTATATTACAAATACTAGATGCCATTGAGAAACACAAAGATAAACAAGTGATATTCTTGTGTCCTGAAGTACCTCTCATTTAGTGAAAGAGACAAATGAGAAAAGTATTTAAATAATACAGAATAAAAGAAACAAATATATGATGGGAGTGCTAAAGAAAGGCTAAATCTGAGTAAAATTCCAAGAACTCTTTATAGAGGAAGTGGTATTAAAGTTGAGCCTTATGGATGAGTGGAGTTGGGAGAAAGAATATTCTCTAGGAATAATTATTCTAGAAAGACAGATTCCAGATAATCTAAGAGGATTAATAATGTAAAACTAGAAAGGTATAATAGCATATTATATATCTGAAAAACTGAGCATCTTGAGGTGGTAGGAGGGTAAGCTACTGTATAAATTTTTTTAAAAAAGATTTATTTACTTGAAAGGCAGGGTGTCAGAGAGGAGGATAAAGGGAGAGAATAAAGGAGAGGTGGAAGGAGGAGAGAGGAAAGAGACAGCAATAGAGTGAGAGAGACAGAGAGAGAGAAAGGGAGAGAGAAAGGGGGAGAAAAAGTGGAGGAGAAAGGGAGAGAGAGATTGAGATCTTCCATTTGGTTCACTCCCCAAATGGACACAACGATGGACCAAGCCAACGTCAGGGGCCAGGAACTCCATTCCTGGTCTTCTACTTGGGTGGCAGAACCCTATATAATATTTCTTAAGTGTTACTAATTACCATGTGCTAGGTACTGAGCTATGTATTGGATGCTATACTGGAAAATGAGACAGTTACAGCCCCTAATCCTTGAACTTTAAAATCTAATTGGGGGAACACATGTAATGATATAATTGCCAACTGTTAAAACTGCTAAGGAAAATGACAAGGTACTGTGAGAGTGTACACTAGGCAAATTTAAGTCTAAGAAACCAGGGAAGAGAAACAGGATAAGGAAAGTTAGGCTTGCATGGTAAAGAAAAGGGAAAAAAAACATGCAAAAGCATTAGGATGATGTATTTGAGGGAAAATAATTATAGTAAGCAAGGGGGAAATGGACATGAAAGAAGGCTGAAGAGGTAGGGAAGGAAGAAGTACAATGATCACTGGCTGTTACATGGAGAAAGAATTAAGAATGTAGCAGGGGACAGGCATTTTTGCCTAGTGGTTAAGACTTAACTCTGGGGACTGGTGCTGTGGCATAGCAGGTAAAGCTGCCACCTGCACTGCTGGCATATGGGCACCAATTTGAGTGTCAGCTGCCCAACTTCCGATCCAGTACTCTGCTATGGCCTGGGAAAGCAGTAGAACATGGCCCAAGTCCTTGGGCACCTGCACCAGTGTGGGAGACCTAGAGGAAGCTCCTGGCTCCTAGCTTTGGATCGGCCCAGCTCTGTCCGTTGCAGCCATTTGAGGAGTGAACCAGCAGATGGAAGACCTCTCTCTCTCTCTCTGCCTCTGCCTCTCCGTAGCTCTGTATTTCAAATCAATAAATAAATCTTTTTTTAAAAAAAATATTAACTCTGATTAGGAAGTCTGTGCCCCATATTGGAATACCTGGATTCAAGTTCTGGCTCCACTTCTGATTTAAGCTTTCTGCTGCTGTGAACATCAGGAGGCAGCAGTTGATGGCTCAGGTAGCTGGGTCTACTACTGTGAGGCTTGGACTGAGTTCCAGCTTGGAGTTTTGGCCTAGTCCAGCTCTAGCCATTGTGGGAAATTGGGGATTGAACTGGAAGATGGGAGCTCTTTTTCTCTCTCCCTCTCCTGTATATATATGTACATATATATATATATATATATATATATATATATGTATGTATGTATAAAGAATGTAGCAGAACTAACGAGGATTGAAAGCATTGAAATGGCTTGGCCTTTTAAAGGCAACTGAGGAGCTAGCATGACACAGGGGGTTAGGCTTCCACTTAGACGACAACATCCCTTATGAACACTGGCTTGAGTCCCAGCTGCTCTACTTCCAATCTAGCTCCCTGCCAGTGAGCCTGAGAAAGCAGTGGAAGATGACACAGGTGCTTGGGGCCCTGCTACCCACTTAGGATACACAGACAGAATTCCAGGCTCCCAGCTTTGAACTACTCCAGCCCTGGCTGTTGCAGCTATTTGCAGAGTGAACCAATGGATAGAAGATCAATCTTCCTCTCTCCCCCTTTGTCATTCTATCTATCAAATAAATAAAATAAATCTAAAAAAAAAAAAAAAAAGAGATGGTAAGATGGATGAAATTGAGATTTACTTTGGAGGAAATGATGATAGAATCCATAACTGATTAGGCACGTAGCAGTTAGGGAAAGGGAAACACCTAGGTTGTTAGTATGGAAACTGTTGGGGGCTGGTGCTGTAGCACAGTGGGTTAAAGCCCTGGCCTGTGGGGCTAGCATTCCATATGGGCGCTGGTTCAAGTCCCAGATGCTCTACTTCCAATCTAGCTCCCTGTTAACACCCCTATGAAAGCAGAAGAGAATGGCCCAAGTCCTTGGGCCCCTACATGTGGGAGACCTGGAAGAAGCTTCTAGCTCCTGGCTCTGGATTGGCCCAGCTCTGGCCATTGAGACTATCTGGGGAGTGAATCAGTGAATGAAAGACCTCTCTCTTTCTGTCTTGATCTTTCTCTGTAACTCTGCCTTTTTTTTTTTTTTTTTTTTTGACAGGCAGAGTGGACAGTGAGAGAGAGAGACAGAGAGAAAGGTCTTCCTTTGCCGTTGGTTCACCCTCCAATGGCTGCCGTGGACCGTGCGCTGTGGCCAGCGCACCGCGCTGATCCGATGGCAGGAGCCAGGTGCTAGGTGCTTTTTCCTGGTCTCCCATGGGGTGCAGGGCCCAAGCACCTGGGCCATCCTCCACTGCACTCCCGGGCCACAGCAGAGGGCTAGCCTGGAAGAGGGGCAACCGGGACAGAATCTGGCGCCCCGACCAGGACTAGAACCTGGTGTGCCAGCGCCGCAAGGCGGAGGATTAGCCTGTTGAGCCACGGCGCCGGCCAACTCTGCCTTTCAAATAAATAAAATAAATCTTTAAAAAAAGAAAACTGTTGGTAAGTGGTGACATTCACTGATAATGAGTAACACTAGAGAAAGAAAAAGTTGGAGAAAGATTGAAAACAATCACTTTAAGATATGCCGAACTTGAGGTGCCCACAAGATAATGAAATGGAAAAGCTGTTAGATACTCAGAAGAATCACTTGAGTCAGAATTTAAAATGAACTTGTTACATAGTATTTCAGCCCAAAACTGGATGAAAATATCCTTCACAGAAAGAACAGAATTCTGGAGAACTGGGCTAGGACTGAACACTGAGAAACTCAAATATTTAAAGATCATATATAAGAGGATTGGCACAGAAGATTCAGCAGCAGCAGCAACCAGTACACTAGTACAGCAGCCAGGGTACTAGAAGGAAAAGAAGTGCATAGAAACCAAGAGAAGAAAGCATCTGTAACCTAAACATGAACATGGTTGCTGATATGAGCTCCCAAAATGGTATGGGAAAATTGTGGAAAGAATATAGGCCAAACTGGAGTGCATCAAGGAGAAATGTTAGAACATGAACATGGAAAGCCCTGACCATTGAGGATTTTAGATTCCCCATTGTGGGCAACAATAAAGTACTAAAATTCAGAAAGAGAGTACCATGATCTGATCTATGCAAAAACAAAACAAAACAGAACAAAAAAAAACAAAACTAACAAGAGTAGGTAGTTAAGAAAATGGTTAGAAAGCTTCTGTAGCAGTCTGGGGGTGGAGGAAGAGGGCAGAAATTAAAAATGGAAAAGTTGAGCTGTTACCTTGTTGTTGGAGGAAGAGTTTGAGGATGGCACCTTTTCTGGGCTCTTAGATTTTTCTGCTTTCCCAGGCTTCTCTGAAGTCTCTTTACTGTCATTTGAAGACTTCTGAGATTTTTCAAAGATGTTAATTCCTAAGATCTGAGCCACTTTGTCCAGCTCGGATTGCTTCTTTTCTGCCTCTTCTGCCTCTTGCCGCAGCTCTGCAATGTCCTTCGTGATGTTGTCCTGAAGCCGACTCACCTCCACCAGAAGTGGGTCTTTGTGGCCATCTTTTTCCCTTCGTTTCTTACGAAGCATTTCCCCTGGATAGCCAAATTTCAACAACAAAAAGAAACACAGACAAAATAAGTCAGGACAAGTCACTTTTCACTTGAAAGGGTAATCTGTCAGAGAGTTATGGTTACTGTATCTATTCCCATTTCCCTTCCACACGGCTGATTCAGCTGAAGATTCCATTAAGGCAAATGTTGGATGATGACATTATCTTTTGTGGAAGGTAACTGGCTAAGGACCTATAGACAGAAAGGTCTAGAAGTTTGTTTGCATGTGTCCTCTAAAAAAGTTTGTAAGTACTATAACTATGAATCCAATAGATATCTTCTCTTCAGAGAGAAAAAGAAGGATTCAGAGGGTAAAAAAAGAAAAACATTCAGGGCGGCACTGTGGTTTAGCAGGTAAAGCTGCCACCTCCAACACTGGCAAACCATGTGGACACAGTTTGAGTGCCAGCAGCTCCATTTCCGATCTAGCTCCCTGCTAATAGCCTGGGAAAAGCAGCAGAAGATGGCCCAAATGCCTGGGTCCCTGCACCCACGTGGGAGACCTGGAAAAAGTTCCTGGATCCTAGCTTCAGCCTGGCCCAGCCCCGGCTATTGCAGCTATCTGAAGAGTAGAAGATATTCTCTCTCATTCTCTCTCTCTCTCTCTCCCTGTGCCCCTGTCTCCCTCTCCCCCTCTCCCTCTCTCAACTCTGTCAAATAAGTAAATAAATCTTTAAAAAAATATTCAGTCACCTATTTGACTTTACCTGATTTAAGCATACCCTATCAACTTCTCCACTGAGTTTTAGTTTTTGCCTCAGGTTGGCCTAATGTTATCTCCTGTTCCAATGGCCTAATGTTATCTCCTGGATTGATTCTCACAGGATAAGTAAGTTTCTCATCCCTAAATAGTCCAGATCTAGAATGAAGCAATTGTATCTTCTCCTTCTTTGTTCTTTTAAAAAAAAAAAATACTTATTTATTTGAAAGGCAGAGCTACAGAAATGCAGAGGCAGAGGCAGAGAGAGATTTTCCATTCACTGGTTCACTTTCCAAATGTCCGCATCAGCCAGAGATGGGCCGATCTGAAGCCAGGAGCCATAAGTTTCTTCAGGTCTCCCACGGGAGTGCAGGGGCCCAAGCACTTGGACTATCATCTGCTGCTTTCCCAGGCACATTAGCAGGGAGCTGGATTGGGAGTGGAGCAGCAAGAACTCGAACTGGTGCCCATATGGGATGCTGGCACTGAAGGCAGCAGCTTTACCTGCTATGCCACAGCGCTGGCTCCTCTTTGTTCTTTTATACTATCATTAGCTACTGTATATAGTTTTGTTATGTTCTTTCCTCATGTGTATGTGAATTCCCAGAAGTATAAAGAGATGGAATAAAAAGGCATCATGAAACATCTTTTTGGATTCAAAAGGAAGGATGAGAACATATCAAAAGGAAACAGTAGTCAACTCAAAGGGGCTCCCACTGGCCAAATATGGGATAATTGGAGCATGAAAATCAGTAATAATAAGAGATTATAATTTACTGAATAAAGAATCCATTAATTCACACTGATACAAACGAATAAATGGGGGTAAGACTATGAAGTACCTCTCTGTGATAGAAAGCCAATTATAAAAGTAGAGGGAATGACGAAATTTTAAAAATCACTGTTTAATGACCATATATAAGTTATTACTGATTCAGGCAAGAGTCATCAGTAGATGCTAAAATTACAATATGGAAGTTTGAAGAGTAAGTAAATATTTACATGGTCTCAAGGTAGCAGATACTTACTAAGTAAAAAGTATAAAATACAGAAAGCATTGTGGCATAGTGGGCTAAACCTCCGCCTGCGGCACCAGAATCCCATATGGGTGCCAGTTCAAGCCCCGGCTGCTCCTTTTCCAATCCAGCTCTCTGCTAAGTCCTGGGAAAGCAGTAGAAGATGGCTCAAGTCCTTGGGCCCCTGTGCCAGCATGAGAGACCTGGAGGAGGCTCCTGGCTCTTGGCTCCAGATCAGCTCAGCTCTGGCTGCTGCAGCCATCTGGTGAGTGAACTAGAGGATGAAAGACCTTTCTCTCTCTCTCCTTCTCTCTGTCTGTAACTCTACCTCTCAAATAATAAATAAAATCTTTTAACAACAACAACAAAAGGATAAAATAGTAACTTTATGGTAGAGAAATCTAGATGATACCACCTTAATCCAATCATGATCACTGTTAACATCACCGTAATGAGCTAAATCAACACCTTGGAAGAACTCAGCATCACTTTTGTGATGTTCTGACAAAAGTTATATTACTTTTAATCTAATGAAAGTATCAGACAAACCACAATTAAGACATTCTACAAAATGTGTGGCCTCTTCTAAAATGTTAATGTTATAAAATACAAAGACTCATAAACTATTACAGATTAAAGAAGATAAAAGAACATGACAACTGAATATGAATAGTCTTTTTTTGCTATAAAGGACATAGCTCTGCAAACTGGTAAAATATGAATAATATGACAGACTACATAATAGTATTGTATTGTACATTTTATGCTATGGTTATGTACAAGAAATCTTTGTTGTTGGGAAATACAGACTTAAGCATTTAGGAATAAAGGAACTTCGTATCTACAACTACCTGTCAAAGAATTCAGGAAAAATTATTATATACACACACAAGGAGAAGTGTAAGAATCAAGCAAATGTAGCAAAATGTTAATATAGAAGAGTACCTCAGAATTCTTTGCACTATTATTTTAACTTTTCTATAAGTTTAATATTGTCAAAAAAATTGTAAAGTAACTGAACACCTATCTGAGAGAACCTAAAACTTTTCATCTGGGTCTCCCACTCAGGTTACTACAAAAAGGCAGTCATGCAAAGGAGTTGTCTGATACCTTGTTGTTTATGAAGCCGCTCCAACTCAGTCCTGAGATAATACATTTTCTTCTGGCGGGCTTCCCGGTCACTCTTTAGTTTTTCCCTCTCTTCAATAACCTACAAAGTATAAAATGGGAAAGAGTCCTGCAGCCTCTGACATCCTCCCTTTTCTACTGCTCTTTTTGAGAAGCCCTCATGCTAGACATTATCTAAACCTATGGATCACATGCAGGGGGCTGGTGCTGTGGCATACTGGGTAAAGTCGCCACCTGCAGTGCCGGCATCCCATATGTGCACCAGTTTCAGTCCCGGTTGCTCCATGTCCGATCCAGCTCTCTGCTGTGGCATGGGAAAGCAGAAGATGGCCCAAGTCCTTGGGCCCCTGCACCCACATAGGAAGACCCAGAAGAAGCTCCTGGCTCCTGGCTTCAGATTGGTGCAGCTCCAGCCATTGTGGCCAACTGGGGAGTGAACCAGCAGATGGAAGACTTCTCTTCTCTGCCTCTCCTCTCTCTGTCTCTTTCAAATAAATAAATAAATCTTTTTTTTAAAAAATCAAATGCCTGTAGAGTAAGGAGCTGCCTGATAGTCAAATTAGTATTTCATTCTAACCTAAGTCCCAGAATAGAATTATCCAGTGTAGTTCTACACTGTCCATAAAGTACTGCTTTTATGGAAGAACATCCTAAAGCCACTAACAGGAACTATTTAATAATGGTCTGAGCCCAGAGGGAACCCTGGAGAAGGAAACTAGTAGGTGTTAGGGGTGAGGGACACTATTAGTTGCATTGCATTCAACCCTCACAATATTTTCTCTATTCTACCACACAAAACTGAAGATATGCAAGATTAGGTAACAAGTTACACAATAAAAGTGGATTTGAAATCCAGGTATAGCTTCTCTAAAGCTCAAGACCTACTTTATTACTATACCTAATGGAAAAAAGCAAATATGCCTTATCTATAATGAATCAGTGAGAAGAAGCTATGTATTTTCAGCCCTGACTTAAGTCCCAGGATCTTAAAAGCAAAGAGAAAGTGTTCAGTTCTCAAAAACTTTATTAAACCTATTCCCCCTTTTCCCAAAAGGCTTCAATAAAACTAAAGGCTGAAGTTCAGAGTATCTGACTACAACAGAAAATTAATTTTTGTTTTTTCAAGGATTAAACTTTGTACTGGGAAAAAACCCAAAATGGCCCTCCAATTTTTCCTTTTTGTTTTCTCAGGTACTATTTTATGAGGAACCCAAATTTATACACATTATATTTTTATGTTCCTAAACAGTTATTAGCTATTAACAGTACATATTAATCTCTCCACTCAAAATTTTTCTCTGTATTCCTATGTAACTTTCACTTCCTACTCTAATACATCTAGAATTATTACATCTTTATCCAAGTTATTGCTCCTTTCCCATAGCCTGGAAACCCAGTGAACTTCGACAATATAAAAATTGCTTTCAGGGCCAGTGCTGTGGTGCAACAGGTTAACGCCCTGGCCTGAAGCACCGGAATCCCATATGGGCGCCGGTTCTAGTCCCGAATGCTCCATTTCCTTGGGCCCCTGCACCCACATGGGAGACCTGGAAGAAGCTCCAAGCTCCTGGCTTCGGATCGGCACAGCTCCGGCCACTGTGGCCATCTGGGGAGTAAATCAGCGGATGGAAGACCTCTCTCTCTCTCTGCCTCACCTCTCTCTGTGTAACTCTGACTTTCAAATAAATAAATAAATCTTAAAAAAAAAAAAAAACTGCTTTCTCACGGCTGGTGCTGTGGTGTAGTGGGTAAAGCCTCCACCTGCAGTGCCAGCATCCCATATGGGCACCAGTTTGAGTCCTAATTGCTCCACTTCTGATCCAGCTCTCTGCTATGGCCTGGGAAAGCAGTAGAAGATGGCCCAAGTCCTTGGGCCCTGCACCTGGTGGGAGATCCGGAAGAAGCTCCTGGCTCCTGACTTTGGATTGGCACAGCTCCAGCCTTTGTGGTCATCTGGGGAGTGAACTAGTGGATGGAAGACCTCTCTCCCTCTCTCTCTGCCTTTGCCTCTCTGTAACTCTACCTTCTGAATAAATAATACATAAATCTTAAAAATAATAAAAGTGCTTTTTCAAATTAAAAAAAGATCATAAAAGTCTGTTATTGGGGCTGGTGCTATGGCATAGTAGGTTAATCCTCTGCCTGTGGCGCCGGCATCCCATATAGGTGCTGGTTCTAGTCCCCGCTGCTCCTCTTTCAATCCAGCTCTCTGTTATGGCCTGGGAAAACAGATGATGTACCCAGTGCTTGGGTCCCTGCACCTGCATGGGAGACCGGAAGGAAGCTCCTGGTTCCTGATCAGTACAGTTCTGGCCATTGCAGCTTTTTGGGGAGTGAACCAGTGAAATGAAGACCTTTCTGTCTCTCCCTCAGTCTGTAACTGTATTGTCTTAAATAAATAAAATATTTTTCTTAAAAATTTATTTATTTATTTGAAAGGCAAAATTATAGACAGGCAGAGGCAGAAAGGAAGAGAGAAAGAGAGGAAGAGAAAGAGAGAGAGAGAAAGAAAGAAAGAGTCTGTCTTCCATCCACTGGTTCACTCCCCAGATGGCCACAACAGCCAAAGCTGCACCGATCTGAAGCCAGGAGCTTCTTCAAGGTCTCCCATCTGGGTGCAGGGGCCCAAGGACTTGGTCCATTTTCTACTGCTTTCCCAGGCCACAGCAGAGTACTGGATGAGAAGTGGAACAGCCAGGTCTTGAACCAGCACCAATGAGATGCTGGCACTCAGGCATCTACCCACTATGCCACAGTGCTAACCCCAATAAAATCTTTAAAAAAAAAAAAAGTCTGTTATTACTCCTGGACTCTAAGATAAACCAGAATAGGCTTATTTTCTGGTTTAATTATTAGCTTTCAACATCCATAATCACTACAAAATGATCCAAAATTCACTGGGATGAAACAGATTTATTGATTCTCCTTCATCCAACTATTTTTGTTTTCTATCCTCTAATGAAGTAATTTGAAAACTTCAAATCTTCTAGTTCCTACCTAGAGTGTTCTGAGACAATTAATAAAGAGAAATAAACCATAATAATGTGGGGAGGGCACGAGCATTTGGGGGAAGTGGCCAAGATGCCACCTGCATCCCATTTTGGAGCACCTGGGTTTAAGTCTCAGCTCTGCTCCTTATTCCAGTTTCCTGTTATTGCACACCTTAGAAGGCAATAGCTGGCTGAGTCCTTGGCACCCATGTGGGAGATCTGGATTGAGTTCTGGCTCCCAGCTTTCAGCTGGCCCAACTGTCTATTATGGGCATTTGGGTAGTAAACCAGTGGTTGGGAGCTCTCTCTCTCTACCTCTCAAATAAATTAAAAATATTTAAAAGCCTGGTAATCACAGTGGGACATAGGGTCAGACTTTCTTTTAGCTGTAGTGGCAGAACATGCAAGAACAGACGAGCTACACACAGTATTCAGGGTGATGACAGCAAACCTGAAAGGGTGAAAGTGACAGGGCCTTATAAATTTTCAATCCCCTCTAAAAGATAAATATAAATTTATGTGAAAATAGACACAGAATGTCCAAAGTAAATATTTACCTTCTGTTTCTGGGATGCACGGTTTTTCTCATCAGAGATCTTCTCTGGATTATATCTTATGAGTGAAGGGATGGACATCTGGACAGGCACTTGGGCAACAGGAATTGAGCCTAGCACTGACTCCTCTTGTTTGGGTTCGTGAGGAGTCACAGTGGGGATCACACGGAGATTGGGACGACTACGAGTAGCTTGTTTGGTTATTGGCATTATCCTGTGTGGTTCAGATAGAGGGTGGTTTGATGGTTGGGAGGTGGGGTACATGGGCCATCTTGAGGCTGCATATGCCATATAGTGCCTATAGGCATCAAAGGAGGTAGGGGGAATGGCAGGTCCCTGGTAGTTTGAAGGTATCCGGGCTGCAGCAAACTGAGAGGCCCTTGGCATATGAAACTGAGATAAAGAAGCAGAATGTGGAAGTCTAATTGGGGTAGATGGGGCTGATGGCAACAAGCACCTGACTGTAACAGATGACTGAAACCCACTGCCAACCATGTCTGGTCTTGAAATGTGACCCACTGGATGGTCAGATTTCAGGAATGGAGGGCTATTTTGTGTGAGCAGGTAAGGATCCACAGGGGAGGCTGGGTGCGGATGGGACACATCTGGAGAGTGCGTATTGCTATGGTGTGCCTCCCTACTCTCCAGTCTGTGGGGATCTGAGGAACGTCGATCAGCTGAGAAATGATCAACTGAGGAACGGCGGTCAGATGAAAAGTGCCGGTCAACTGAGGAACGGCGGTCAGCTGAAGAGCGTGACAATGGTTTTTTGCCATGAAGTCGTTCCTGGGTACGCGCAGCCAGTTTACTGATCTCTGCCACACCAATGTCCAGCCCTATGGTCTTCAGTAAATCATGAATCTTGGCATATTCTGGATTAGTCTCTTCTAGAGATTCTAGCTTTACGGTTGGAGCTGAAGAGGGTAGGGAGCTTGCCTTCTGCCTCATAATTTCACTCTCAGAGCCCCCAAGGGGCTTTGGTGGGGACTCTGACTTTAAATCCTCTTCTTCATCGCCATAGAGAAATTTCTCCTCATCCTCAATGTCAGGGAAGCTACGTCGCCTTTTTTCCTGTGTACTGGTAGAATCAGCTAACATGCTCAGAATGCGGGAAAAACCACTACCATCCTGGCTGGCTCTCTCATGGGGCAGCAAAAAGTCTGTGTGTCGTTCAGGTCCCTCAGCCTTCAAATCCAATTTCTCCTTGCGGCATAAAAAACTTCCAAAATTTTCTCTGTGAGGACTGCTGTCTTTGGGCATCCCAGGAAGGGTACCCCATTGGTAGAGGTTGCCATGAGGTTCTTTCAAGGCACTCTCTGCCATAGTTCCCTTGTTCTCAATCTCTGAGGAAAAAGCAGCAATAGCACCACTCAGTGGAAGAGACGGGTGTGAAGAGTAGAGAGGGTGATCCTGGCTGGAGCTGGTAGTGCTGGAAAAGTTCTCAAGCTGCAAAGACAAACAGCTAATTTAGCTCCTACACAGAATCTCAGAACACAAGGAGAAACTGTTTTTCCTGAATTAATAGAGGAGATATATATATCAGTCTAGATATAAGGGAGAAGACTATCGTTAGCCAAGTTCAAGATTTCTGCACATCTCTCTGCTGTACCAAGGAGAAACCAGAAGTGGGGCAGATTGGACAGAATCCTCACCTTTGCTCATTTACCATAGTCTTCATCAAGGAATTTGAATGAAATAGGATTTTAGAGATGCCTGGCTTGTTTTCTTTTCTATGGGTCCCCACAAAAAAAAGCACAAAAATGGAGCTGCTTTACAATGGGGACAGAAACTGCACTCCTAATTCATCAGCCCCTCCTGACTTCTCTAGGGACCTTCTTCAGCAGCTTTAAGCTCCTAAGAGGACGGCTAAAAACTAGTGGGCCTGCCTGATCACCTTTTCATACAAAGGAAAAAATATCAAGACCCAGAATGGTGAGGTGATCTGTCTAAAACCCACACAGCAAGTTGGTAGCAGAGGTGGGTCGGAAATCAGAATCATCTGATTTCTGATTTAATGTCCTGCAATTCATATACTTTGTCTTCTTTCTAAAAACAGATGAGAAAATTCAGGTCAACTCCTACCCTTGCCCTTCACACTTCATTTCTAAGAAACCCATATTCAAAGATTCCTTTCAGGGCTATCCAAAATTTAATGGAAAAAGAACAGATACTCTTTGAAACATTTGCTTAAAAAACCTAATATATGGCAAGAGAAGAGCTCTACTGACACATTAGGAGGCCTATAGTTTTGTTTGGGGAGCCTTAGAAGATATAGTTCATTGACATAACAATGTTGGTCCAGTATTTATTACAAAGATAACATTAGGGACATAGCTCCAAGAAAAGTAACCAGGCTTTAAGATATCAAAAGGACTAGCAAGAGACTCTAGAAGAAATTCAACAGAGACCTGCATAGAAGGCTCCACGTCTACCTCAATCCGCTTCTTCAGAATGGACTTCTTGGGCATCACAGATACTTCCTCAGGCCGATGCAAAGAATACCCTGGCTCTGCTGCTGTCAGGACACCTGACAATCCAGGGATGGAACAGCTAGTGTCGCCGCCATCCACTCCCACCAGCTCCTGACTCAAGCTCCTACTTCGTTCCTCCTCTTCCTCTCGTTTTCGCCTGGCAAGGTCCAGCTCTCGAAACTCGGGGTCTAGAAACCTAGGACTTGGGCTTCGTCTCCGTTGTCGATAGTTCCGAGTCCCTGATGTAAAACTTGGGTGCTCCCCTCCCATGCTGTGTATCTTCTCAGTGTCATCATAACGGGGCCTTTTGGCTTCCCGGTTCCTTTCCTCAGATCGTACAGAGTACGAGCCTTTGAGTTTGTCTCTGTTCCGTTCTGTACCCCGCAAGAGCTCATCATGACAACTGATATGGGGACTATAATCAGATCGATGCAGAAAAGTTTCTCTCGTTCGGTAGTCATCAAGTTGTTCCAAGAAGGGACTGAGAGGTCCCTCCTCCCGGGAAATGTATCGCTCAAGACCACGAGAGCATTGGGAGCTTCTAGTGAAGACAGAATCATCAGTCAGGTCATCCCTGAGGAAAGAGAAAGTACCAGTAAATAGAATGGACTTGGGAAAAGTAAGATTAGACAAGGATGAGAAACGAATTTGGAAATGGATTATAGAATGCTTAGAGAACGGCTGGCGCCGTGGTTCAACAGGCTAATCCTCCACCTTGCGGCACCGGCACACCGGGTTCTAGTCGGGGCGCCGGATTCTGTCCCGGTGGCCCCTCTTCCAGGCCAGCCCTCTGCTGTGGCCCGGGAGTGCAGTGGAGGATGGCCCAAGTGCTTGGGCCCTGCACCCCATGGGAGACCAGGTAAAAGCACCTAGCACCTGGCTCCTGCCATCAGATGAGCGCGGTGCGCCGGCCGCAGCGCGCCGTCCGCGGCAGCCATTGGAGGGTGAACCAACGGCAAAGGAAGACCTTTCTCTCTGTCTCTCTCTCTCACACTGTCCACTCTGCCTGTCAAAAAATAAAAATAAAATAATAAAAAAAAAGAATGCTTAGAGAAAAAAAACAATAACCATAAAGTACAAGAATAGATCCATGTCTAATTTGTGGAACTTTCCCTATCTCTTTCCCCAGGGACACAGCAGCTTTTTTAGCTTCTAATCAAGGGGTGATATGAGGATACTTCAAAAAGTTCATAGAAATGGAATTGAAAGATAAGCCTGTTTTGGTGGAAAAAAAATTTGAAATCCACGCACAGAGTAGTCCTGGAAAAGATTAATGGAAAATGCATAGTATGAAAAAAATTATGTACAGATTTGAAAAAAACTGTATCCAAATAATTACTTTTGTTTTCATTTTCCACAAAATTTTAAAAAGATTTCATTTATTTATTCGAGAGGTAGAGCTACAGACAGAGAGAGGGAGAGGCAGAGAGAAAGGTCTTCCATCTGCTGGTGCATTCCCCAAATGGCAGCAATGGCCAGAGCTGAGCTGATCTGAAGCCAGGAGCCAGGAGCTTCTTCTGGATCTCTCATGTGCGCAGGTGGCAGGGGCCCAAGCACTTGGGCCATCTTTCACTGCTTTTCCAGGCCATAGTAGAGAGCTGGGCCAGAAGAAGAGCAGCCAGGACTCAAACTAGTGCCCATATGGGATGCCAGCACCGTATGCAGAGGCTTAGCCCACTACACCACAGTGATGGCCACCCCAATTTTTTTTAACTATTTATTTTATTTATTTGAAAGGCACTGTTTAGAGATAAAGAGGGAGAGACAGAGATCTCCCTCGTTCACTCTCCAAATGGCTACAATGGCCAGGGCTAGGCTAGCCAGGAGCCATCCTCTGGGTCTCTCATGTAGGAGCAGGGGTCTAAGGACTTGGGCCATCTTCCCCTGCTTTCCCAAGCACATTAGCAGGGAGTTGAACTGGAAGTGGAGCAGCTGGGACTCAAACAGGAACCTGGATGGGATGCTGGCAGAGGTTTAACCCACTATGCCACAAAGCCAACCCCCTTTACAAGTTTTTTGAAATACCCTTTCATCTCTTTTAAATTTATTTTTTTATTTCTTTGAAATGCAGAGTGTGAGAGAGAGAGAGAGGGACAGAGAGATATCTTCCATCCACTGATTCACTCCCCAAATGGCCGCAACATCTGGGGCTGGGCAGGGCCAAAGCTAGGAGCTCAAAGTTTCTTCCAGGTTTCCTGCACGGGTGCAGGGGCCTAAGGACTTGGGCCATCATCTGCTGCCTTCCCAGGCACATTAGCAGGGAGCTGAGGATGCCAGCACCGCAGGCAGAGGCTTAACATACTATGCCACAACACAGACCCAAAGTATCCGTTTTTTTAATTTTTATTTTTTTATTATTTTAAAAATTTATTTGACAGGTAGATTTATAGACAGCGAGAAACAGTGAGAGAGAGAGAAAGGTCTTCCTTCTGTTGGTTCACTCCCCAAATGGCTGCTACGGCCGGAGCTGCGCCAATCCAAAGCCAGGAGCCAGGTGCTTCCTCCTGGTCTCCCATGCGGTGCAGGGGCCCAAGCATCTGGGCCATCCTCCACTGCCTCCCGGGCCACAGCAGAGAGCTAGACTGGAAGAGGAGCAACCAGGACTAGAACCTGCTGCCCACATGGGATGCCGGTGCTGCAGGCGGAGGATTAACCAAGTGAGCCATGGCACCGGCCCAAAGTACTCTTTTATTACCAATATACCTAGACAGAACTCTTGAGCTAATTTCTTCGACTACATTTTGTGGATGCAGAGTATCATGCCAGGGTTTAGGAGATGTGAAAACACCACCAAAAGACTAGAGTCATAGGTTACCTAATACCATACTGGGTAATACTAGCTCCTAAAAATGTGCTCTGGGGGCCTGCAGTGCTGGCATTCCATATGGGCGCCGGTTCGAGACCTGGCTGCTCTACTTCTGATCCAATTCTCTGCTATAGCCAGGGAAAGCAGTAGAAGATGGCCCAAGTCCTTGGGCCCCTGCACCCATGTGGGAGACCAGAAAGAAGCTCCTGGCTCCTGGCTTCAGATTGGTGCAGCTCCAGCTGTTGCGGCCAATTGGGGATTGAACCATCAGATGGAAGACCTCTCTCTGTCTCTCTCTCTGCCTCTCCTTCTCTCTCTGTAAACTGTGTAACTCTGACTTTCAAATAAATACATAATTCTTTAAAAGAAAAAATGTGGTCTGGACCTATAGCATCAGCATTAACTGGGAATTTGCTAGAAATACAGATCCTCGGGCTCTCTCTCAGGCCTAATGAACCAGAATCCATATTTAGCAAGATTTTCAGGTGATCTGTATGCACTTAAACCTTTAAGAAATATCAGTTCAATTTTTTTTAAAGATTTACTTATTTTATCTGAAAGGCAGATTTATAAAGAGGCAGAGGCAGAAAGAGAGAGAGAGAGAGAGGTAGCACCTGCTGGGTCACTCCCCAGATGGCCGCAATGGCCAGGGCTGATCCGGATCCGAAGCCAGGAGCCAGGGGCGTCCTCTGGGTCTCCCATGCTGGTGCAGGGCCATCTTCCCCTGCTTTCCCAGGTCATAGCAGAGAGCTAGATTGAAGTGGAGCAGCTGGGACATGAACCCTGCTCATATGGGATTGCCGGCACTGTAGGCGGCCACTTTACTCACTATGTCACAGCACTGGCCCCAGATCAATGGTTTTTAAGATGTTCCACAGAAATTCCAAATAGTTTAAGAAGGGGCCAAGTATTGTGGTGAAGCAGGTAAAGCTGCCGCCACCTGTGATGCCAGAATCTCATACTGGTGTCAGTTCAAGATCCAGCTGCTCTACTTCCAATCCAGCTCCCTGCCAATGTGCCTAGGAAAGCAGCAAAAGATGGCCCAAATGCTTGGGCCCCTGTACCCATGTGGGAGACCTAGAAAAAGCTCCTGACTCCTGGCTTTGACACAGCCCAGCTCCTCTGTTGCAGTCATTTGGAGAGTGAATCAGTGGATGGAAGATATCTCCCTCCCTCTCTCCCTCCCCCACCTCCCCCTTTCATTGTGTAACTCTGATTTCAAATGAATAAATAAATCTTAAAAAAAAAAAAAAAAGTGCAAAAAGCTACCTAATGGAGAAGGTGCTAGGAAAGCAGAACCAGCAGGGATCTGGCTTATTATCTCACGTAAATCATACTGGTCTCAATTTTCTGTCTATATACTAAAGTTCTGCATAATACTTAGCTGAAAAAAGGGGGTGTCATTGTAGGAAAATTATTTTAACTACTGATCTATCTAATTAGCATAGTTTTCTCATAAGTTTTAGAAGATACTCCAATGCTTTGTTTTGCTGGCTCACATATTAGCAACCACAAAACTCCCTTACTGGCCTGTTTTGTCACCCTTTCTCCTTCCTTGTCTGGAAACCCACAAGCACATGCTAATCTTGTGCCCAGGAAAGCAAGTGTTTTGGCTCACTGTACCTTCTAATTTCATGGAAGTACAAAAGTCTCAAATTTTGTAGTGTGAAGAAAAATACAAGATGGGACAACTGTTCTTTTAGCTAAGAGTTCTATACCACATATAACACAAAATCTTTTTGGGCACTATGGACACAGAACTTCTATGATCTAAAAAGAAATTTTCTAACTTAAATCACAGATAGAAATAATAAATAAATAAATAAATACTTTAAGCATGTAACTTTTGGGTAAACTGAATGAAAAATAAAAGTGTTTCCAACTACTCACATTCCAGAATAAATTATTGGTGTCTTTTATACTTTCTGGTAGCTACTTTTGGTTTTTTTGTGTATTTCTAAAAATGACTTTTCTTCTTCTTCTTCTTCTTCTTCTTTTTTTTTTTTTTTTTTTTGACAGTCAGAGTGGACAGTGAGAGAGAGAGACAGAGAGAAAGGTCTTCTTTTTCCATTGGTTCACCCTCCAATGGCTGCTGCGGCTGGCGCATTGCGCTGATCCGAAGCCAGGAGCCAGGTGCTTCTCTTGGTCTCCCATGGGGTGCAGGGCCCAAGCACTTGGGCCATCCTCCACTGCACTCCTGGGCCATAGCAGAGAGCTGGCCTGGAAGAGGGGCAACCGAGACAGAATCCGGCACCCCGACTGGGACTAGAACTGGGTGTGCCGGCGCCGCAGGCAGAGGATTAGCCTATTGAGCCGTGGCGCCGGCTTTTCTTCCTTTTTTAATAGCTGTTTATCTCAGGTGCAGCAGGTAAGCCACTGCCTGCAGGGGCATCCCATGTGGGTGCCAGTTCAAGTTTCAGCTGCTCTACTTCTGATCCAGCTTCCTGCTAATGTGCCTGGGAAAGCAGCAGAGGATGGTCCAAGTCCTTGGGACCCTGCACACATGTGGCAGACCCAGAGGAAGCTCCTGACTCCTGGCTTTGGATCAGCTCAGCTCTGGCCATTGTGGCTACCTGGGGAGTGAACCAGTGGATAGAAGACCTCTTTCTGTCTCTACCTCTCTCTGTAACTCTTTCAAATAAATAAAATAAAAATTTTTTAAAAATAGTTATCTCTAAGACACTAGCAGAATATCAAAAAGTTGCCTTTTATTATTTACCAGTCCTGTCTTTGTTCAAGTTGTAAAACTGGGCAACAGCTATAAATAACTACATGAAAGGGTATCAGGAATAAACTTTACCACCTCCTCTACAAAGAATGCCACCTGTGAGAATCCAGAATCTGGGGAATTTTGAGATGGCAATATAATATTAAATGGATAGAAATGAGAATGAACCAAGGATGATCTCTACAGTCAGACATGACTAGAGTAAAAATTTTACTCTGTAGGTCTGTCAACAATGAACACACTATATTTAAGAAAGAATATCATGACTTGAGTCACTCCACTGCTAAAATGCCATCTACTACACAAAAAAGGTCAAGTCTCTGCTCATATTAGTTTAGGGGATAAACATAGGCTACATGGATAGCGGCAAGTTCATCCATGCTCCCATGTTCAGCTCACCTCTAGGCTAATATCTACTCCACCTCTAAATATAAAGAAGCTAGACACGAGAAGGGTCTCAGAAAGTACAGACTTAGAATCTCCATCAAAATGAGGCACAAAACAAAGAACAAGGCATAAAATAGTTGTTAAAAAAAAAAAAAGAGAAACCATGTAAATACAGGCAGAAATCACATTGGTTATTTTGTCCTCCTTTCTCAGGATTCCCAAAAGATAAGAAAGAGGACTGGCTGCAGAAAGAATGAGGCCCCACATCTCCCATAGCTTGGAATACTTCTGTGAGACACACTCTCTGAAAGCCTTGGTTAAGTCCAAGTGTTTTCTAAAATAAGATCTATTCAAAAAAATTGATCAGTGGCTGGCATTGTGGCACAGTGGGGTTAAGCTGCTGCCTTCAATGCCTACATCCAATATGAGCATCAGTTCAAGTCTCAGCTGCTGTACTTCTGATCCAGCTTCCTGCTAACATGCCTGAGAAAGCAGCAAAAGATGTCCCAGGTACCCGATCCTCTGCCATCCATGTGGGAGACCTGGATGAAGTTCCAGGCTCCTAGCTTTGACCTGGCTTAGCCCGAGCCATTGTGGCCATTTGGAGAGTAAACAATGGGGCTGGCACTGTGGCCTAGTGGGTAATGCTGCCGCCTGCAGTGCCAACATCCCATACGTGCGCTGGTTCAAGTCTTCACTGCTCCACTGCTGATCTGCTGTCTGTTATGGCCTGGGAAAGCAGAAGATGGCCAAAGTCCTTGGGCCCCTGCACCTGCGTGGGAAACCCGGAAAAAGCTCCTGGCTCCTGGCTTCAGATCAGCACAGCTCCAGCCATTGCAGCTAACTGGGGAGTGTACCAGCAGATGGAAGACCTATCTCTCTCTGCGTAACTCTTTCAAATAAATAAATAAATCTTTAAAAAAAAAAAAAAAAAGAGGGACGGAGGGAGGGAGGGCGAGTTAAGCAGTGGGTAGAAGATCTCTCTCTCTTTCAAATAAATAAATCTTTAAAAAATGTAAAGGGACCAGTGGTGTCACATAATGGGTTAAGCCACCACCTATGATGCCTGCATGGCATATGGGTGCCAATTCTAGTCCCAACTGCTCCACTTCCAATCCAGCTCCCTGCTTATGTGCCTGGGAAAGTGGAAGAAGGTCCACGTGCTTGGGCTCCTGCACCCAGTGGGAGATCTAGATGATGTTTCTAGCTTCGGCCTGGCCCAGACCTGGCCATTTGGGGAGTGAACCAGCAGGTGGAAGATATCTCTCTCTTTCCCTCTCTCTGTAACTCTGCCCTTCAAATAAATAAAAATAAATCTTTAAAAATAAATATTGGATGTGGGTGATAAGTACATAGGGATTCACTGTATTACTCTTTTCTGTTTAAAATTTTCATTAAACAAGTTTTAAAATGTGTATGTGTCCACAGAAAAGCTTGTACACTCAAATTCATAGCATCACTATTCATAATAGCCAAAAAGTAAAAACAATTCAAATGTTACCATTCATTCACCACTGATGAATGGATAGACAAAATGTGATAATGAAATATCAGCAATAAAAAAATGCTATAAATATGGATGAACCTTAAAAACATGCTAAGTTAGGGGCTCATGTTGTGGGTGACCTAAGCTACTCCCCACAATGCCAGAATCACATATTGGAGTGCTGGTTGCAGCTCTAGCTGTTCTTCTAAACCAGCTCTCCACTAATGTGTCATGGAAGGCAGCAGAAGATAGCCCAATTACTTGGGTCCCTCTCACCCACATGGGATACCGAGATGGAGTTCCTGGCTCCTGACTTCAGTTTGGCCCAGCCTTGGCCATTGCAGCTATTTGGGGAATGAACCAGCAGCTGTAAGAGGATAGAAGATCACCCCCCTATTCTGCCTTTCAAACACATATCCTTTAACAACAGCAACAAAAAATGCCAAGTGAGAGAAGCCAGTCACAAGGGACCATATATTATGTATGACTTACATAATATATGTATTTACAATACAAGTATTTAAATGAGGTGTCTGGAATAGGCAAATCCACAGAGACAGAAAGAACATTTGGCTGGCACCGAAGCTCGCTAGGCTAATCCTCTGCCTGTGGCGCCAGCACACCCGGTTCTAGTCCCGGTCGGGGCGCCGGATTCTGTCCCGGTGGCCCCTCTTCCAGGCCAGCCCTCTGCTATGGCCCAGGAGTGCAGTGGAGGATGGCCCAAGTGCTTGGGCCCTGCACCCCATGGGAGACCAGGAGAAGCACCTGGCTCCTGGCTTCGGATCAGCACAATGCGCCGGCCGCAGCGGCCATTGGAGGGTGAACCAATGGAAAAAGAAGACCTTTCTCTCTGTCTCTCTCTCTGTCCACTCTACATGTCAAAAAATTTAAAAAAGAAAGAAAGGACATTAATGATTCCCTAGCGTGGGAGAAAAATGGCTAAGATACAGTACTTTTTCTGTCATGATAAAAATGTTACAAAATTGTTTGTAGTAATGGATGTAAAAATCTGTGAATATACTAAAAATCAATGAAGTGGACTGGGGGCAGGCACTTGGCCTAGCAGTAGAGCCATCAGTTAGGACGCCTGTGTTTCAGATTCATGTCTTTTGATTTCAGCTTCTTGCTAACAGGGACCCCAGGAGGGAGCAGGGACAGCTCAAGCGGTTGGGTTCCTGCCACTTATGCAGGAGACCTGGATTGAGTTCCCAGCTCCCAGTTTGGCACTGGACATTTGGGTAGTGAATCTACAGATAGGAGCTCTCTATCTCTATTGGTCTCTCTGTCTCTGCCTCTCAAATAAATTTTAAAAGCTTAAAGATCAAATTGTGAATTATATCATATATGGATTATATCTCAATAAAGCTATTAAAAACATATGATTTGGAAGACCTTTCTCTCTGTCTCTCTCTCTCACTGTCCACTCTGCCTGTCTAAAAAAAAAAAAAAAAAAAAAAAAAAGATTAAAAAAAAAAACCAAAAGGTCTTTCAGAGCTCAGACTCTACATCCTTTCCCTTTGTTGAGACTCCAAAATTATGCCTCCAAGAAAGTCATTTGTTTCTGTCTTTTCCCTATACAAATCAGAGGGGAAAAAAAAAAAGACTAGTCCTTTAACTTATGTGAGAGCAAGGAATTAGGAGATAAGAATTCCATGAATGCGGTCAGCACTGTGGTGTAGCAGATAAAAGCCTGCCTGCAGTACTGGCATCCCTTATGGGCACCAGTTTGAGTCCTGGCTGCTCCACTTCCCGTCCAGCTCTCTGCTATGGCCTAGGAAAGCAGTGGAAAACAGCCCATATGCTTAGGCTCCTGCACCCATGTGGGAGACCAGGAAGAAGCTCCTGGCTTTGGATTGGTGCGGCTCTAGCCATTGCCGCCATCTGGGAAGTGAACCAATGGATGGAAGATTCTCTCTCTCTCTCTGCCTCTATGCAACTCTGCCTTTCAAATAAATAAATAAATCTTTTTTAAAAAAAAAAAGAATTCCATGAATGGAGCATTTAATGTGTAAAGCATTCTGCAGAAAAGAAGAAACCGACCTCATATGCACGAGACTTTAGAACCCAAATGTTCTAGAATTTTTCAACCTGTTCATACTCTCTTTTACAACAAGTTATTGTCCTACTCACAGGGCTGCTAAGTTGAGGACACTAACAGCCCTGGCAACTTGCCTATCACTCCAACCTGATATAAAACAAAAGATTCAATAAAAGAAAAAAAAAAATATTAGAGTCTCAAGAAAAAAATAAACATCTACATACAAAGGATAGAAAGGCCTGTTTTCATTAGGTGAGATTAGACTCGCTGTCAGGAAACATTGTGAGTGTGCCAATGGGCCTGTGGCCTGGTTTTAGGGAATAGTAATATACAGAAACCATATTAAGCCGGCACCGTGGCTCAACAGGCTAATCCTCCACCTTGCGGCGCTGGCACACCGGGTTCTAGTCCCGGTCGGGGCGCCGGATTCTGTCCCGGTTGCCCCTCTTCCAGGCCAGCCCTCTGCTGTGGCCCGGGAGTGCAGTGGAGGATGGCCCAAGTGCTTGGGCCCTGCACCCCATGGGAGACCAGGAAAAAGCACCTAGCACCTGGCTCCTGCCATCGGATAAGCGCGATGCGCCGGCTGCAGCGCGCCGTCCGCAGCAGCCATTGGAGGGTGAACCAACGGCAAAGAAAGACCTTTCTCTCTGTCTCTCTCTCTCACTGTCCACTCTGCCTGTCACAAAAAAAAAAAAAAAAAAAAAAACCATATTGAAAGGAAAAGAACCCAATGTGTAGGGAACAAAAGTATAAAGAAAGAAGGGCTTTGTACCTTCATTCAGAACTTCAATCTCACCTTCTCTACAGTAAACCTGTCTCTCAGAAATATTTGACTCTGGAAGGAAGATTATTGCCCCAAAATCTTTAAGAGAAAAATTTAGTTTTTGTCATTTAAAAAAGATAACTGGCTATCTGAAACACACATGCACACCACAGTTTATATAAAGGGAAGGTGATACCTTATGTTACCAAGAGGAAATACTGACGTTACTTCAAAACAGGAAGGAAGAGAATCATTCCACGCACCAACTACTCAGCCTACTCAATCATTTCCCAAAATAGAAACAGTCAGAAGGGCAAGAGCTGTTGCCTCAGTTAAGTAATATGGTCACATACACTCTCTTCAGGAGCTTCAGTGTTATATGTCTTGCCTTGCTTCCCTACACCCATAGCTGCTGGAGCTTTGAAGTAAATATGGAAGCACTGGTCCTCAGACTTCCTGCCCAGCTATCTCCTACTTGCCTGCCTGTGCTCTGTGTACCTGAAAGATAGTCTCAGTTTGAAAAAATATTACCTGACTTACTGTTACGTTAACCATTTGTGAAAACTTCCAATGTGCTGGACAGAGACCATAACAGACTCAGAAAGAGTGCTTTCTTGTACTTTCTTATACTTTTTTGACTTTTCTTAGGTAACAAATACCTAACATGATTACTTACTTCCCATATAAAGTTCCTAGCACCTGAGGTCTCTATTTTGACACCCCAGGAGTATGTCCTTCTTCAGGACTCTGTAGTTGTAAGGTAATAACTGTACTTAAACATTTTTAAAGATCTCTAATTTGGGGCTGTGCTGAGCAGTGCCAGCATCCCATATGGGTATCAGTTCAAGTCCTGGCTTCTCCATTTCCCATACAGCTTCCTACTAATGTGCCTGGGAAAACAGCAAAAGATGGTCCAAGCACTTGAGCTCCTACACCCACATGGGAGACCTAGAAGCTCCTCGCTCCAGACTGGCCCAGCTCTGGCCATCATGGCCATTTGGGGAGTGAACCAGCGGATGGAAGATCTTGCTCCCACCACCCTTCTCTGTAACTCTTTCAAATAAATAAATAAATCTTTAAAAAAATATGAAAAAAATCTCTACTAATGCTTTATCTATTTAATATACATACATGTATTAGACATGAATTTATTTAAACCCTTTCTGAATCTGTTGTACCCTGCACAAGCTAAAATATATACACATAAGGGATCTGTTGGTATTTTCAGTATTTTATAATCTACACCACCTCAACTGTTTTTTGATTTGTGAGAACTCTGATTATATCCTCTTATTATCTTCATTCTAGATAAACAAAAACTTTTTTTTTTAACAGAGAGAAGAACAGATCTTCCATCTGCTGGTTCACTCCCCAAATGGCTGCAACAGCCAAGGTTGGGGGCCAGGCTGAAGCCAGGAGCTTCTTCTGGTTCCCCCATGTGGGTGCAGGGGTCCAAACACTTGGACCATCTTCTGCTGATTTCCTAGGCATATTAGCAGCCATTGCAGCCATTTGGAGAGTGAACCAGCAGATGGAAGACCTCTCTCTGCCTCTGTCTCTCTGTAATTCTGCCCTTCAAATAAGTAAATAAATCTTAAAAAATTAGCAAGATTTTTTTTTTTTTTTGACAGGCAGAGTGGACAGTGAGAGAGAGAGACAGAGAGAAAGGTCTTCCTTTGCCATTGGTTCACCCTCCAATGGCCGTCTCGGCCAGCGCGCTGCGGCCGGCACACTGCACTGATCCGAAGGCAGGAGCCAGGTGCTTCCCTTGGTCTCCCATGGGGTGCAGGGCCCAAGCACTTGGGCCATCCTCCACTGCACTCCCTGGCCACAGCAGAGAGCTGGCCTGGAAGAGGGGCAACCGGGACAGAATCCAGCACCCTGACTGGGACTAGAACCTGGTGTGCCAGCGTGGCAAGGCGGAGGATTAGCCTATTGAGCTGCAGCGCTGGCCACAAGATTTTTTTTAAAAAGTACAGGAACTGAGACTTGAACTGGCACCCATAGGATGCTGGCACTTCAGGCAGCAGCTTAACCATCTACACCACAGTGCCAGTTCCAAAGTCATTTTCATTGATTTATTTTTTTGAACAGAAAGATGACAGAGAGACAGAGATCTTCTATCTGCTGTTAACTCTCTGATATGCCCACAACAGCCAGGGCTGATCTGAGCCAAGCCAGAGCCACAAGCCAGAAATTCCATTCAGGTCTCTCATGTGGGTGGCAGGAACCAAAGCACGTTGGCAATCATTTGCTGCCTTCTAGGCATATTAGCAGGAAACTGAATCATAAGCAGAGGTGAGGGCTGGCACCTTGGTGTAGTGGGCTAAAGCCTCCTCCTGTGGTCCAGCATCCCATATGGGAGCCAGTTTGAGTCCCAGCAGCTCCTCTTCTGATCCAGCTCTCTGCTATGGCCTGGGAAAGCAGTAGAAGATGGCCCAAGTTCTTGGGCCCCTGCACCCACATGGGAGACCCAGAAGCTCCTGGCTTCGGACTGGCCCAGCTCTGGCTGCTGCAGACATTTGGAGAATGAACTAGCGGATTGAAGACCTCTCTATCTCTCCCTTTGTCTGTAACTCTACCTCTCAAAATAAATAAATTAAATATTTTTTAAAAAGCAGCTCCATCCTGATCTTCCTAAGCAATGACTTCACTCTCTGTACCACAACACCTGGCCCAAGAAGACCTTTTTAAAGTCTTTTCTCCTATACAATTCATTCAGAAAGTCTCCCCACTCAGTCTTTTCCAATGTTACATTTTCTGTTAGACAAACGGACATGGGGATTAACTTCAGCGCTGGCACTAGCCTTTCAAACACATTATTCAGAAAACAGCAACATTTCTGCCTTCAAGGGTAGTACTAGCATAGTGCACCCTGTTGTAGCTGCAGCCTACCTCTCCATGTCCTCCAGATTATCCACTGGTGACCCCAACCGATCACTAAGCCGTCGCCGTTCAGGGGTGCTAACACAGAAGTGGTCATTGCCAACAGTGATCCTTAAGCTCTGTTCCAAAGAAGAGTCAGAACGCAGACCAGGAGAGCGTCTCTGTAAGATGAAAGTTCATATGGTAATCAATACAGTCAAGACACCTCTATACCCAAAAACATGCCTCTCCTTAGTCACAGTCATGGTCCAACAAGAGAAATGGCTGTAAGATACTACTCCAAGAATAAAGCACTTTTTAAAAAACCTGTCCTTTTCTTAGCCATAAAAGCCCCAATCTCTGATTCTCCCAAACAGTGATGTCTCATATTTAATGGGTGTGGGAACACAGAACTGAATGCAGTCTCCTGCTCCCAGAGCCTAAACATTTCTAGTGAAAAAGACAAGCCCACAACAGTTTTTTTTTTTTTTTAAAGTACTTTTACCAGTGATAGGTGCTATAATGTCATTAAAACATAATAGCATGAGAGAGACAGGAGAGTTACTTCACATAGAACAGAGAAGGCCTTCCTGAGGTGGCAGCCTTCAACCTGAGACCTGGATGGTGAGATCTGGTCTTGCCAAAACCAGGTAGAAAGATGTTTCAGGCGAAGGGAAGAACTGCCTCTGTAGTGACTTGGCATGTTCGAGTATGTGTGTACACAGCAAAGTGACAAGACAGGCAGAAACCATGGCTGGGAAAACCTGAAGTTTTTCATAGTGTAGTAAGAACTACAGGAGAGTTTTAAGAGGGAGAATGATGCGATCTGACTGCTTTTCTTTCAGGTGCTCGTATTGTTCACTCCTTCACCTCCTTTAGGTCTGTTTTCAAAGGTCACCTTCCCGGAAGGCCTTCCCTGGCTATCCTATCAAAAATTTTAACTCCCAGGGCCAGCACTGTGGCAATCAGGTTAAGCCCCTGCCTATAACATCAGTATCCCATACAAGTGCCAGTTAGAATACTGGCTGTTCCACTTCTGATCCAGCTCCCTACTAATGCACATGAGAAAGCAGCAGAAGATGGCCCAAGAGCCTGGGCCCCAGCCTTCCACATGGAAGACCAGGATGGAGTTCCAAGGTCCTGGTTTGGGCTTGGCCCAGCCCCAACCACTGCAGCCATTTAGGGAGTAAACTACCAGATGGAAAAATCTCTCTGTAATTCTGCCTTTCAAATAAATAAACTTTTTTTTTTAAGCAAAGCAAGAGGGGGACTCCAAGAGGAAGACTTAAGAAAACTGTGATGTTGGAGTCTGTATAATGAATCTTCAAAAAACATTTTTAACTGCCTTCTCCATTCTTTTCTCTCACTCAATCACATTCATCATAGCCTTTCTAACACCTCCATCTTATTAACTCTCTTCACCAGAAGGAAAAACTCTACAAGAAGTTTTTGGTCTGACTAGTTCTTTGGTGTATCCTGACATCCGAGAACAGAGCCTGCTGGATGCTCAAGAATATTTGTGAAATACATAAAATGAAGGCTTACATAATCTTTTAGACTTCTGCACACAGAATAAACTGGAGGGTGGCAAGAGTGAATTATAAAGGAGCCAAATGCAACAATCCAGGCAAGAGGGACTAGGGTTTAGGACCTAAGACAACAGGACTGTTTTGGGGGTGCAATGTAGACGAAGAGCTAGCAGGTTAGACAGATAAGGTTAATATGACAGATGACATATGGGAAGAAGGGAGACGATGACTGTTTTTACTTAATGGAAGATGCCATTTGCTGAAACACAGAAGACTGAAGCAAATTAGTTGTGCACTGGAGAAAAGGAGACTGTGGAAACAAATATTCTGTTCTTGCTTCCGCTGCAGTTAAATGACTGACAAGCTCAACTTTAACAGTGATAATTCAACGTGGTTACATGTTAGAGCCACAGGAGAAAAAAGAAACTTTGTCACTGACGTTAAAAGAAAAAAAAAATGATGAACTGAAAACAAAAACCACTTTCAAAACACCAGAACGCCCAGAGGTTCCGCTAGAGTTGTGAGAGGTCGACCTTATGCCTCAACTCAACTTCCTAATCTCAGGCGCCGCTGCTCGGGCAGTGAAAGCTAACGGTGCAAATCACGGGCTCCGGGAACGAGGCAGATGCGAGCTGAAGCACACACGGCTCCACTTGTCCCAAGATACGCAAGCCTCCCTGGGGTGGGTGTGGGGGTTCCTCGGCCGCCCCACGCCTCCAAAGGGTGAAGCCGAACTCCTGGCGGTTAGCTCAACGAGTGGTGGCGGCCAGCCCCAGGACTGTGGTTATGCACACTTCATTCCGGCGAGGCGGCTCCGCTTTAGATCAGCTAACCGTTCACACCGCCGGCGTCCGGCCCGGCTCGGCCACCCAGCCGGACCTGCAGCTGCTCCCGCTAATAAGCTCCAGCGGGGGCACGCATCGCGGAACCCTGAGACGTCAACTCTGCGTAACACCCGCCCCCCGTCCTGGCAAACTTTTCCACACCTCACCCCGAGTCCTGAGGCTCGGAGCGCTCCCTCCCGACCCGGCGGTCCCCAGTCCGTTATAGTGGAAACGACGCTCCCGGGCGGACAGCAGCCTGCCGGCCCCGGCTAGCCCAGGGGGCCGAGGCGAGGTTTCCATCCAAGACCCCGGCCTGGAGGCCGCGGGGCGTTTCTGGAAGCGGGAACTCCGGCCGAAAGGGCTAGGGATGGAGGGAGTCCCGGGCGAGGGTGGGATTACCCGGCTGCCGCTGTCGCCTGGATGGTCTCCGCGGCCGTCCCGGGCGAAGTCGGCGCGGGACTCCCCTCGGCTGCTGCCTCGGAAGCCGGACGAGCCCGGCGGGAAGAGTCGTCGGCCCCGCGGCGGGGACGGGGAGCCGCGACGGGCCCGCGGCGGGGACGGGGAGCAGCGACGACCCCGCGGCGGGGACGGCGAGGCCCGGCGGCCGCGGGGCGGGGACGGGGAGCCGCGGCGACCCCGCGGCGGAGACGGCGAGGCGCGGCGGCTGCGGGGCCCTGAGGGCGAGCGGGGCCGGCGAGTCGGGGTCCGCAACGAGGAGGCGGAGGAGCAGGAGGGCGGTGGCGGCGAAGTGCGGCGGACGGGGCCTGAGGAAGAGCCGGAGCTGCGGCTGCTGCGAGGGCCGCCCCCGCCGCCGTCTTTAGGCCGGTGTGAGGAGACTGAGGAGCGGGCGCCGCTGCGGTACATGGCTCCGGCAGCAGCGGCCACGGCGGCAGCTCCGACCCGCGGGCGCCCCGGACGCGGGCCCCGAGCGCGCCGCCGCCGCTGCAGCCGCTGCCGCCACGGCCGCCGCGCGCCGCCCCCCGGGCAGCACGCTCCTCTCGGCCCGCGCCGGCCCTCGGGCCCGGCCAAGCGCGCCTCCGCAGCCGGCGGTTTGAGGGCGCGAGCACGCGTCCGACACACCCCTCCCGCCCTCCGGGCCTCCCAGCTCCTCTACTCTGGGAGCGGCCACAGGAGGCAGGAGAAGCGGGGCGGAGCGCAGGAGCCGGCGCGAGCCGGGGCGAGGGGCGGGGAGGGGAGGAGAGGGGAAGGGAAGGGAAGGGAAGCGCGCGCCCTGCGCGCCACACGCTCCGCCCCCAGCCCCGCAAGATGGTCGCCGCCGAACCACCCACCCCCCGCGGCCACGTGACCCCGGGGCCGCGCGCGCAGTGGGCGGGGCGGAAGCAAGGGCTCCGCCGGAGAGGAGCCTGGTCTTCCCGGGATGCCCGAGGCCACTCACTGGACGCGGCTGTCTTCGGGGCTGGGGTCTTCGCTCTTTCCCTCAAGGCTGTTCGTTTGTGAGAGGGAAGTGAATGGTTACATGAGAGGAGGACTTAAATGACTCCCAGAGTGGCGGCCGTTACGCAGCTCGGCAAAGGAGCCCGCAGAAATCATGGTCCCACGGGAACGGCCGACCGCCCGCAGTTTCCTGCCCAGTGTCCTGCAATTGAGAAAAGAAAAGCGCGGGTTGGAGGGAGGCGGAACCCGAAACAGACATCGGTAGGTTTTCCGAGAGATCTGTCAGCCACGCGTGCTGGAGCCCACGCGGGGATAGACAGGCCTGGGGAGCTTGTGAGAGAGTCAGAAATGCTCTCTCCTCCCCCGCCCTGTGACCAGAATGTTTCTGGATACAGGTGTCCGGTCTCTGCATCCTAAACGCAAAAGCCAGAAAACGGGAAGGCAACACACAAAAGAAATACGATGGTCAGAGCATGAAAATAATGTTGACTCTAATGTTTCTGTCTACCAACTAGAAATAACCAGAAAATGGTATTTACTAAAAGCAAAGGCAGAACACAGGAAAATTTAATTATAAAATTTATATTGTCTAGTTCCTGCATAAAATTCAAAATATTTTCATTTCTACACGCTGTAGCACATGCTTACATCATAGCTGGGTAAAAATGTTTTACTAGCTGATTTCTTTTACACTTGGCATATTTCACTCTTTATATGATCTTTATGCAATTTAAAAACCCATTAAATTATTTTAATGAAAAAATACTAAAACTTCCAGAGGTATACATATGCCCTGTCCTTATTAGCGTATATATGGGTTTTGGCTATCCATACTTTTGATGGCATCTAAGTAAATATGAAGAAAATGTGAGTTAGGATGTATAGATACTTGGAATGAAGACATTTTAATCAGGGTTCATTATACTCTGTGTCAACTTTTCCTCCTCGATTTTGCCATACTGAGTACATATTTTTATCAAGGGAGCTACGGTCTATGATCCTCCTGGTCTGTGACCCGAATTCTCTCCTACTTCCCCTTCCCAGCCGCCCTCTCGGCGGTTTCTCTCCTGTTTTTGGTGTAAGCTCTCGCAGATCCCTTCACTTCTCAAGCAGTCCTACTGGATTTGCGAGAATGTCTAGTCCAGGGTCACAATGTAAACGTTATTCAAGGTGAAGGTTCGCCCTCCCCTAGCTTCAGACTTGAAGCCTGCTTGTAAGGAAGGGAGGCGTGGTGGGCGGCTCCACATCCCTGCCTTTTCCCCTTGGAGTTTACTCTTCCTCTCCCACCGACCAGCTGCTAGTGCCCCACCCCACCCCCAGCCTAAGCAAGAGAGGGCACTAAAGGGAAGGCGCCCAGACTTCCTGGTTGGTGCAGTTCGCTGTAGTCATCTAAAATTGGTTCCCTATGGACATGGAAGATTCACGGATGTTAGCACTTGGCGGGCTTCTTGAGGACTCTCTTGCTGGGACCTAGGCAATGCCCTTTCTCTAGCTGACTGTGTGTAATTCCCCTCCCTGGAGTTGGTATCCTGGAGGCACATGCCATACAGCAGTGACTGGGGGAGTGGGGAGGCCACACTGGGGTCATGGGGAGGTCTGGGCATCTAACATGGGATAATTAAATTTAAGTATTTTTTAAATTCTATGAGGGAAGGCAAGAGAAGTGAGAGAGAGAGAGAGAGAAAGCGAGCAAGTATGTGTGTGCTCTAGCTCCCATCCGCCACTTCACTTCCCAAATGCCGTCAATGGGCCACACCAAAGCCAGGATCTAGGAACTCAATTCAGGTAGCAGGAACCAAGTTCTGGAGTCACCACTGCTGCCTCCCAGGGTCCTCATCAGCAGGAAGCTGGAATCAGGAGCCAGGTACTTCAGTATGGGACTGAGGGTCTTTTTTTTTTAATTTTTTTATTTTTTTTTTACAGGCAGAGTAGACAGTGAGAGAGAGAAATGTCTTCCTTTGCCGTTGGTTCACCCTCCAATGGCCACCATGGCCGGCGCACTGTGGCCGGCACACCGCACTGATCCGATGGCAGGAGCCAGGTGCTTCTCTTAGTCTCCTATGGGGTGCAGGGCCCAAGCACTTGACTCCCTGGCCACAGCAGAGAGCTGGCCTGGAAGAGGGGCAACCGGGACAGAATCCGGCGCCCCGACCAGGACTAGAACCCGGTGTGCCAGTGCCGCAAGGCGGAGCATTAACCTAGTGAGCCTCGGTGCCGGCCGACTGAGGTTCTTAACTGCTAGGCCAAACACCCCCTCAGAATCCTTTTTGAGTAACTCCAAGTTGGTTGCCCTCTCGGTACTCTGGGGCTCACTGGTTAACTGAATCATTGCCCTGCTGGCAGAGGGAGTCCAGGTGGCTCCCCATGCAACCCACTGTACTTGCCATCCCAGCACAGCTGGGCTTGACCGTGGACTTCCCTCCCGTGGGAGATAAGACGTCAGTCCCTGTGGACCTCCCAACCAGGAGAGACAAGCCAGGCATTCTGACAGGTCCTAGTGGAGGACTGGATCTCACCTGACTTTTGGCCAAGAGCTCTCACTCTCTGGAGAAAATACAGGCCCCTTAGGCAACTCTTCAACATAACCCTCATTCTTCTATGTAGAATGAAGGTGGGTTATTAGTAATGGTGGCAGACTGGTTCATAATCTCTTTAAATATTTATTTATTTGAAAGTCAGAGTTACACAGAGAAGGAGAGGCAGAGACAGAGAGAGGTCTTCCATCCACTGGTTCACTCCCCAATAGGACACAATGGCCAGAGCTGCACTGACCCCAAGCCAGGAGCCTGGAGCTTGTTCCTGGTCTCTCATGTGGGTGCATACCATACAAAAACAGGTTCATATGAGGGTGGGCATTTGACTAGTGGTTAAGGTGCCAGTCGGGATGCCTGCATCCGCTAGACAGTGCCTAGTTTTGATATCCACCTCTGGCTCCTGACCCTAGTGCAGGTTGTGCAAAGGTATTGGTGATGGGTCAAATGATTGGGTCCCTGCCACCCACACGGGAGACCTGGATTGAGTTCCCAGCTGATGTTTTGGTCTGTTGACCCAGCCCTTGCTATTGGGGAGTGAACTAGCAGAGAGACATGCTCTTTCTCTATGCCTATCTGCCTCTCTCTCTCTCAAATAAATGAATCTTAAACTATTTTAAAATATTTATTTGAAAAGGGAAGAGAGAGAGTGAGGACTTTCATCCTGCTGGTTCACTCCCCAAATAGACACAACAGCCAGTGATGAGCCAGGCAGAAGCCAGGAGCCAGGAACTCCGCTCTGGTCTCCCATGTGAGTGGTAAGGACTCGTGTACTTGGACCATCATCAGTGGTCCTCCCACGTGCATTAAGAGGAAGCTAAATCAGTAGGGAAGTAGCCAGGACTCAAACCAGCACTCTGATATGAGATGGAGGTGGGCCAAGCGTGACTTTACCCACTAAGCCACAAGGCCTGCCCCATTAATTTTTTTTAAAGGACAATATCACAATATATGAACAATAGCTATAAAACACTAAGAAGACAGGTATTCCAATAGAAATATGAACAAGATAATTAAATGCTCAAAAACAGAAATTTGAATAACTAATGAGTATATGAAAACTCACACGTAATAATGAATAAACCATAATCAGGGGCAGCCGATTGGCCCAGCAGTAAGGACATCACATAGTGGAGTGCCTGGTTCAAGCACTGCCTTTGCTCCCTATTCCAGCTTCCTGCCGAAGCACATACTGGGAGACAGCTGTGATGGCCCAAGTACCCAAGGACCTGCTACCTATGAGAGAGACCTAGATAAAGTCCCAGGCTCCTGGCTTCAGCCTGGTCCAGCCTTGACTGTTGTGGGTTGTTGGGGAGTGAACCAGTACTTGTGAGATCTTTTTCTGTCTTTCTGACTCTCCCTTTCTCTCTCTCCCTTTCAACTACATAAAAATAAATACATTTGAGAGAAAAGTCATAATGAGCTATCACTTCACTGTTATCAACATGTCAAAAATGCTAGATGTTGCTGAGGACGTGGACCAAGGGACCTTGTCGGACTCTGCATGTGGGAGTGTCGATCAGTATAGCCACTTTGGGAAACAGTCTGGCATGTCTACTAAAGATGAAAATGACTACACTATTCTATTCTATACCTTATAGAAATGTGTGTGCAAGTGTAGCAGGAGATATGTACCAGAATGTTCGCAGCCCTTTATTTATAGCAACGAAATATTAAAAACTGTTTACACAACCGCATACTACACAGCTTTGAAAATTAACAGGCCGGCACCGCTGCTCACTAGGCTAATCCTCTGCCTGCAGTGTCGGCACCCCGGGGGTTCTAGTCCCAGTTGGGGCGCCAGATTCTGTCCTGGTTGTTCCTCTTCCAGTCCAGCTCTCTGCTGTGGCCTGGGAAGGCAATGGAGAATGGCCCAGGTCCTTGGGCCCTGCAACCACGTGGGAGACCAGGAGGAAGCACCTGGCTCCTGGTTTCGGATTGGTGCAGCGCGCTGGCTGCAATGCGCCAACCATAACAGCCACTTTGGGGGTGAACCAATGGAAGGAAGACCTTTCTCTCTGTCTCTTTCTCTCTTACTAACTCTGCCTGTCCAAAAAAAGAAAAGAAAAGAAAAGAAAAGAAAAGAAAAGAAAAGAAAAGAAAAGAAAAGAAAAGAAAAGGAAAGAAAGAGAGAGAAAAAGAAAATTAACAAACTGCGGTGCTCCACAACATAAAAGAATCCACAGGCGCCGTGGCTCAACAAGCTAATCCTCCACCTTGCAGCACCAGCACACCGGGTTCTAGTTCCGGTCGGGGCGCCCGGATTCTGTCCCGGTTGCCCCTCTTCCAGGCCAGCTCCCTGCTGTGGCCTGGGAGTGCAGTGGAGGATGGCCCAAGTGCTTGGGTCCTGCACCCCATGGGAGACCAGGAGAAGCACCTGGCTCCTGCCTTCGGATCAGCGCAGACCACAGCGCACCGGCCACAGCAGCCATTGGAGGGTGAACCAACGGCAAAGGAAGACCTTTCTTTCTGTCAGTCTCTCTCACTGTCCACTCTGCCTGTCCAAAAAAAAAAAAAAAAAAATCCGAAAAACATAAAATTGAGTCAAAGAAAATAGACACTAAACAAGACATATTGCATGATTCATGAATAGAACATTTTTAAACTGTCAAAACTAAATCGCACAATGCTGCTTCCAAAACTCCCCATTCCTTTTATGAACGTGGGTGATTGCTTTTCCACCGAGATGAACTTTTTAATAATTCAAAAAGCTGCACATTTATATTTTATGTACTTTTAGGTATATGTATAATTTTTGTAATAAGAAAGGTTAAAGAAAGAGAGATTACAAAACTATATCCTAAGAAAATCAAAGTTTAAATAGCAGTGTTTGTTTGCTAGCAAGCAATTTATGCTTCTAAATGTGGGAGTCGAACTCTGAGATGGTCTCCCACTGTTCACACTCTGGTATGGTCCCTCCCATATCATTTCAAGGTGAGTCTGTGTGACTAATAGGATACAACAGATGTGACGATACATCACTTCAAAAATTAGGTTATCAGAGCCACCATGGCTTCTAGTTCTTTAAATTTTATTTACTTATTTGAAAGGCAGAGATATGGGGAGACAGAGAGAGAGCCAGAGACAGATCTCTCATTCACCAGGTCACTCCCCAAATGCCTGCATGGAGATGGTTGGGTGCTCCAGGCCGCCTTTCCCCATGTTCCGCTCTCTGCATTTTTTTTTTTTTATCTGCTGACTGTCAGCTCAAGCCTAAGGAACACTGAAATAAAGTTGAAGATTTTTCCAATTTTGGTACAATTCAGGCTTTCTATCTTGGTTTTCAGAAATTAAAATTTACCAAAAAATACTTTTATCACTATTATCAGTACTTCTGTTTCTGTTTTCTATTAATAATAAAATATCAAGAATGATTTTTTTTTATTTTATTTTTGACAGGCAGAGTGGACAGTGAGAGAGAGAGAGACAGAGAGAAAGGTCTTCCTTTGCTGTTGGTTCACCCTCCAATGGCCACCGCGGATGGCGCGCTGCGCTCATCCGATAGCAGGAGCCAGGTGCCAGGTGCTTTTCCTGGTCTCCCATGGGGTGCAGGACCCAAGCACTTGGGCCATCCTCCACTGCACTCCCGGGCCACAGCAGAGAGCTGGCCTGGAAGAGGGGCAACCGGGACAGAATCCGGCACCCCAACCGGGACTAGAACCCGGTGTGCCAGTGCCGCAAGGCGGAGGATTAGCTTGTTGAGCCACGGCGCCGGCCAAGAATAATTTTTTAAAATATTCAAATAACTGGGAGTGGGCCATAGCCTAGTGGTTAAGACACTAAGACACCTGCATCATAAGGGCAGGTGTTGTGGCACATCTAGTTAAGCTGTCACTTGGGACTCCTGCATCCCGGATCAGAGTGCTGGCTTAAGTCCTAGGTACTGCACTTCTGATCCAACTTCCTGTTAACGTGCATTCTGAAAGACAGCAGATAATAGCTCAAGTGTTTGGGCCCCTATCACTCATGTGAAACACCCAGATGGAGTTTCTGCCTCCTGGCTTTGGCCTGGCCCAGACCTGGGGGTTGTGGACATTTGAGGAGTGAACCAATGAATGGAAGATCTCTATTTCTCTTACTCTCTTGCTCTGCCTTCAAGTAGATGAAAATAAATATGTATATATTCTTAAGATTTATTTTATTTATTTGAAAGGCCGCGTTATAGATAGAGAGAGGGAGAGATAGAAATCTTCCATCTGCTGGTTCCCTTCCCAAATGACTGCAACACCCAGGGCTAGAACAAGCTGAAGCCAGGAGCCAGGAGCCAGGAATTCAGTCTAGGTCTCTCATCTGGTTGCAGGGAACCAAAGACCTGGACATCTTCCACTGCTTTCCCAGGTGCATTAGCAAGAAGCTGCATCAGATGTGGAGCAACCAGGACTCAAACTGGCTCCCATAGGGGATGCCAGCACTGCAGGTGTCAGTTTAACCCACTTTGCCACAACGTCGGCCCCAGTAAATATGTTTTAAAGGCAACTGAGTGCTTGCACTCAGTTCCTGGATCTGGCTCCTGATTCCAGCTTCCCGCTTATGCAGACTTTGGGAAGTAGCAGTGGTGGCTCTGGTAATTAGGTTCTTGCCACCCACATGGGAAACCTGGATTGACTTTGTGGGCTTCAGCCTGGTCGTTGTTGTGGGAATTTAGGGAGTGTTGGGAACTTTCTCTCCCTGTCTGTCACTCTCTCTCTATATATATATATTTCTGCCTCAGCTTAAAAAAATGTTTTTCAAAAAAAGCCCTTGCATAAATACGGTAATAAAACAAAGGAAGTTTGTGCTGTTATGGCTGAATGACTGCCACTGTGCAAAGCAAGACAAACTGAATGATATAAGCAACAACACATTAGACTTGGAAGACTGGCAGATTGGATTTAAATTTATAGGCCATCGTTTAATAGTCAGGTAACGTTAGATGAGTTTCTTAAAACCTAGGTATATTTTTTCAAGATTTATTTATTTATTTGAGAGGTAGAGTTACAGACAGTGAGAGGGGAAAAGCAGAGAGAAAGGTCTTCTAGTTCACTCCCTAAATGGCGTCAATGGCCGGAGCTGCGCCAATCCGAAGCCAGGAGCAAGGAGCTTCTTCCAGATCACCCACAGGGGTGGGTACAGGGGCCCAAGTGCTTAGGGCATCCTCCACTGCTTTCCCAGGCCATAGCAGAGAGCTGGATCAGAAGTGGAGCAGCCGGGACTAGAATGAGCACCCACATGGGATGCTTGCACTTCAGACCAAGGCTTTAATCTGCTGTGCCACAGCACCAGCCCCAAAACCTAGATTTGTAAAATGAGACAAAAAAATAATTATGAAGCCAAAAGAGAGACAATAAATACACAGAAAAGGACTAAGTTACAAAAAAGAAAAGGAAAGAAAATCCCACCTCTGTGAAATGTCAAGTATTAGCAGTGGATAGCAGCCACTACAGTAGAGGAAGCTGTGTGGCCATGGCCACGGATGGAATAGGAGGCCATCTGACATGTCCAGGATGAGTGGTGGATGGGGAATGGAATTGATCCTGATCACTGACTCTTGGTCAACTTTTTTAAAAGAAAAGTACAGCTAAGGTTTAACAGTTTCTGCAATACAAACTTGTGATTTATGCTTGGTTATATGTAGAAATCAAGCTTGTTTTAAAGACATAAGTATTTTTGAACATGAGTCATCTGGGATATAAGAGCAGCAAAGTTAACTATGTAACTGTTAAACAATTTTCAGCTTTTCTCAAGTTAGTTATATTGTGGGATGTACTCAAGCAGTAAGCGTATTTAGGTCAAAACAGTCAAATTATGTTAAATTTTTTAAAAAGATTTATGTATTTATGTGAGAGGCAGAGTTACAAACAGAGAGAGGGAAGGACAGAGAGAGAGAGAGAGGTCTTCTATCCACTGATTCACTCCCCAGATGGCTGCAATGGCTGAAGCTGCGCCGATCTGTAGTCGGGAGCCAGGATCTTCTTCTGAGTCTCCCATGTGAATGCAGGGGCCCAAGGACTTGGGTCATCTTCCACTGCTTTCCCAAGTGCATTAGCAGGGAACTGGATCGGAAGTGGAGCAGCTGGGACTGGAACCGGCACCCATTTGGGTGCCACAGGCAGAGGTTTAACCTAAAACACCACAGCGACAGCCCCTAAATGTCGCTGTTACAATACATTATATCAAACACTGTTTGGGTGCATGTTAAGAGGCATACTTTTTTTTTGTAAAACTCAATACAGGAGCTGTGTCTACAATTAAAAGTGAAACATTTGGCATTTTTTTTTTTTTTTTGACAGGCAGAGTTAGACAGTGAGAGAGAAAAAGGTCTTCCTTCTGTTGGTTCACCCTCCCAAATGGCCACCACGGCCGGCGTGCTGTGCCAGTCCGAAGCCAGGAGCCAGGTGCTTCTCCTGGTCTCCCATGCAGGTGCAAGGCCTAAGGACTTGAGCCATCCTCCACTGCACTCCCGGGCCACAGCAGAGAGCTGGACTGGAAGAGGGGCAACCAGGACAGAATCCAGCACCCCAACCGGGACTAGAACCCTGGGTGCTGGCGCCGCAGGCGGAGGATTAGCGTAGTGAGCCGGGGCACCGGCCTGGCATGTTTGTTAATTCTAGTTTTGTTTAATGACCTGTAAGACTAAGTTTAAGCTTTTTTTTAAGTTTACAGGGAAAATTTTGAGACACAAGACTATTTTTTTTTAATTTGACAAGTAGAGTTATAGACAGTGAGAGAGAGACAGGAAGGTCTTCCTTCCCTTAGTTCACTCCCAAATGGCCTATACGGCCGGAGCTACGCTGATTCAAAGCCAGGAGCCAGGTGCTTCTCCTGGTCTCCCATGCGGGTACAGGGGCCCAAGCACTTGGGCCATCCTCCACTGCACTCCCGGGCCACAGCAGAGAGCTGGACTGGAAGAGGAGCAATTGGGACTAGAACCGGCATCCATTGGGATGCGGGTGTCACAGGCAGAGGATTAACCAAGTGAGCCATGGTGCTGTCCCAAAGACTATTTCTTAAAAGATTTTTATTTATTTGTTTGAGTGAGGGGCAGAGTTACAGACAGAAAGAGGAAGAGACAGAGATAAAGGTCTTCTATCTGCTGGTTCACTCCCTAAATGTCAACAATCGGAGCTGAGCCTATCTGAAAGAGCCAGAAGCTTCTTCCGGGTCTCCAGAAGGCGCTGGAGCCCAAGGACTTGGGCTATCTTCTTATTGCTTTCCCATACCATGAGCTGGATCAGGAGAGGAGCAGCTGGGACACCAATTGGCTGCCATATGGGATGCTGGCACCACAGGTGGAGGCTTAGCCTACTACACCACAGCACCAAGACACAATGCTAACACTTTCGCATTTTGGTCTTGATGTTGGTATGAAATTCTGACACCTTCTTTTAAGTCTTTCATTGTATTACGATTTCCTTTTAGGTGTATTGTGCTAAGTGAAACTTGTCAAATCAATCTTTCTTTTAAAAACCAAAAAAAAAAAAGTTCTTGTTGGCATGCCTCACCTCGTCAATCACAGCCTGCCCTGTGTTACCCTGACTTGAGGCTATGCCTTACTCCTGCCCCTCCTGCACCCAGGTTACAAGCAGGGTCAGGTTGTTATTGTTTTTTTAAAAATGTTTATTTATTTGAGAGGTAGAGTTATAGTGAGAGGAAGAGACAGAGAGAAAAGTCTTCTTTCTGTTAGTTCATTCCCCAGATGGCCACAACAGCCGGAGCTGTGCCGATCTGAAGCCAGGAGCCTCTCCTCGGTCTTCCGTGTAAGTGTAGGAGCCCAAGCACTTGGACCATCCTCTGCTTTCCCAGGCCATAGAAGAGAGCTGGATCGGAAGAGGAGCAGCTGGGACTAGAACTGGCGCCCATATGGGGAGCCAGCACTGCAGGTGGAAGATTAACCTACTGCGCCATGGTGCTGGCCCCAGGTTGTTTTCATTTCTGGCTTTGACTGTGACTGATACGCCTTTTTTTTTTTTTTTTTTTTTTGACAGGTAGAGTTATAGACAGTGAGAGAGACAGAGAGAAAGGTCTTCCTTCCATTGGTTTACCCCCCCCAAATGGCCGCCATGGCCGGCACGCTGCACTGATCCAAAGCCAGGAGCCAGGTGCTTCCTCCTGGTCTCCCATGCAGGTGCAGGGCCCAAATGATCTCTTGGATCATGAGTCACATATTTTCCCTGAGACGTATACATTTTTTTTCCAGCAAAATTTTGTTGGAGGTTTCTGTGATTGAGAAATGAATGATGAATATGTGGAGGTTTTATTTACTGTATTGGAAATATAAAGACATGCAGCAGATTTAAATTCCAACCAGTTAAAAAAAATTTTTTTTTTTTTTTTTTTTTTTACAGGCAGAGTGGACAGTGAGAGAGAGAGACAGAGAGAAAGGTCTTCCTTTTGCCGTTGGTTCACCCTCCAATGGCCGCCGCGGTCAGCGCGCTGCGGCCGGCGCACCGCGTTCGTCCGATGGCAGGAGCCAGGAGCCAGGTGCTTTTCCTGGTCTCCCCATGGGGTGCAGGGCCCAAGTACCTGAGCCATCCTCCACTGCACTCCCGGGCCACAGCAGAGGGCTGGCCTGGAAGAGGGGCAACCGGGACAGAATCCGGCGCCCCGACCGGGACTAGAACCCGGTGTGCCGGCGCCGCAAGGCGGAGGATTAGCCTGTTGAGCCACGGCGCCGGCCAGTTAAAAGTTTTTAAAGAATTGTGAACTTACCAAAATGCTCATGAATCAGGGTTTCATTCCTGTATGGTTGGGTGGATGAGGCTATCCATGGTACCATTTCTTCTTTGGATTCTCAGTCATGGTTTCACTGTGCAAGAACTCTGTAACATTAACAAATTCAATAAAAAGCACATACATGAAAAAAATTAAGATTGTGTAACATCGGCACAAATAGACCAAGCAATGCAATAGAGAGCCCAGAAGCAAATCCATGCATGCATAGGACAAAGGTGGCACTGTGGGGTGCTGGGGCACTAAAAACATTTTCAATAAATGCTGTTAACTGAATATATAAATAAGGGGAAAACCAATAAATCTTATCACATATCATACATAAAAATTAATTCCATATTTATAATAGGTCTACATGTGAGTTTTACATTAGAAAACAAACAAATCAGGGCTGGCTGGCTGGCACTGTGGTTTGGCAGGTAAAGCTGCTGCCTGTAGTGCCAGCATCCCATATGGGCACTGGTTCTAGTCCCGGCTGCTCCACTTCCAATCCAGCTCTCTGTTATGGTCTGGGAAAGCAGTGGAAGATGGTGGAATTGCTTGGGTCCCTGAACCTGTATGGGAGACCCAGAATAAGCTCCTGGCTCCTGGCTCCTGGCTTCAGATAGGCGCAGCTCCAGCCATTGCAGCCTTTCTGTTTCTCCCTCTCACTGTAACTCTACCTCTCAAATAAATAAAACCTTTAAAAAAATGGGTCTGCAGTAAGTACTTATCAATAAATTGATCTCAAGTAAATGACCACATAACAAACAGCCTTTTATTTATATTTGCTTATTGCAAAGTAAAAACTTTTAATTTTTCTGAATAAAAGTGTTTAGCAAATGTTATAGCAGTTTTTTGCAAGTTTTCTGATATGGGGCCAGTGCCACAGCATAGCAGCTTGGTGCTGGCATCCCATATGGGCCCAGATTCGAGTCCCAGATGCTCTTCTTCTGATCCAGCTCCCTGCTAATGTGCCTGGGAAAGCAGTGGAGAATGGCCTAAGTGCCTGCACCCATGTGGGAGACTCAGAAGAAGCTCCTGGCTACTGGCTTCAGCCTGGTCCAGTCCTGGCTGTTGCAGCTCTCTGGGGAGTGAATCAGGGTTGGAAGATCTCTCTCTCTCTCTCTCTCTCTCTCTCTCTCTCTTTAATTCTACCTTTCAAATAAATAAAGTAAATCTTAAAAAAAAAAAGTTTGTTTAAAAGAAAAAGTTTTCTGATAAACTTATCAAATTGTTATCATTTTTCTCTTGTGAAACATACACACAGAAAGATACAGAAAGTTCATATGCACAGGTTAGTAAATGATTACAAGGGGAGGTTCACGCGTTTACACCCAGATGAAGGGCCAACCAGTACCAGGAGCCCCGCACCAAGCTCTCCCTTGTCGCAAGCTCATCTTTTGTCCCAGAGTTGGCACTGTCTTGAATTTTGATAATTACATTCTGTATTTACTACCCATGTCTGTACTCCTAAACAATGACTTTGCTTTGTTTGATTTCTGAACTCTTTCCTATCTTTTTAGGTTGAAAAATGTTGGGGCCAGCACTGTGGTGCAGCGGGTTAACGCCCTGGCCTGCAGCGCCAGCATCCCATATGGGTGCTGGATCAAGACCTGGCTGCTCCTCTTCTGATCCAGCTCTCTGCTATGTCCTGGGAAAGCAGTGGAAGTTGGCCCAAGTCCTTGGGCCTCTGCACCCACATGGGAGACCCAGAAGAAGCTCCTGGCTCCTGGCCTTGGATCAACTCAGCCATTGCAGCCAACTGGGGAGTAAACCAGCAGATGGAAGACCTCTCTCTCTCTCTCTCTCTCTCTCTGCCTCTCCTTCTCTCTTGTGTAACTCTGACTTTCAAATAAATAAATAAATAAATCTTAAAAAAAGAAAAATGCCAGACCTACGGAAAAGTGGCAAAATCGTACAATGAAGCTTTACACGGTCCTCACTCAGTTTCCCAATTACGGCTAATGTTTTACCACGTTTTCCTCGTGAATAAGTAGGTGGGCATGCATCCATGTTTTATTTACTGAACCATTTCAAAGTGAAAGGTAAACACTGGTTTTGAACTTCATATGGACAGACTAATACTGTGGATACGATTTGTGTCTTCTCGTTTTCATTGTTATGCATTGTGTCACCTTGATCCATGCTGTTACAAGAGCTGTAATTTATTCATTTTACATACATTACTGTGCTTTACTCCATGTGTTTACAAACCATAGTTTGCCTATCCTTTCTGACGCTGAGAGACATTTGAGTTCTTGTTCATCTTTCAGATTACAAACAATAATGACATGAGGGCTGTTACATGTGTCTCTTAGGACACATGTGTGTGTTTCTGTTAGACATGTATCCAGCAGTGACAGGGGTAATTGGGTATCTGCACGCTTTTATTTTTAATTTATTTGAAAGGCAGAGTTATATATAAAGATGGAAATCTTCCATATGCTGGTTCACTCCCCAAATGGCCACAATGGCCAGGACTGGGCCAGGCCAAAGCCAGGATCCAGGAGTTTCTTCCAGGTCTCCCACATGGTGCAAAGGCCCAAGCCCTTGGGCCATCTTCCACTCTTTCCCCAGACGCATTAGCAGGGAGCTGGATCAGAAGTGGAGCAGCCAGGACTCTAACTGGTGTCCAGAGGTTTAACCTATTATGCCACAGTGCCAGCCCTTTTATTGCTCTTTTTTAAGAATTAGGTTTTGGGGGCCGGCACCATGGCTCACTTGGTTAATCCTCCAGCATCCCATGTGGGCACTGGGTTCTAGTCCTGGTTGCTCCTCTTGCAGTCCAGCTCTCTGCTGTGGCCCTGGAAGGCAATGGAGGATGGCCCAAGTGCTTGGGCCCAGCACCCGCATGGGAGACCAAGAGGAAGCACCTGGCTCCTGGTTTCGGATCAGTGTAGCTCTGGCTCTAGCGGTCATTTAGGGGGTGAACCAACAGAAGGAAGACCTTTCTCTCTGTCTCTCACTGTTTTCCTTTTCTACTACTCTGTTTTCTAACTCTTTTTCATATATATATAAATATATATATATATACACGCACACACACACGCACGCACGTGCATATACAATTTCTTCATTACTTTGGGTTGATTTTGTAGCTCTTTTCCTGGTTTCATACATTGGGCAATAAAGTGTCCTTTTCTTTCATAATGAAAGCAGTCAAATATATACAATACTATTTGGGGAAAAGGAATACCCTCCCCCCCTTTAACTCAGAATAAAATATGCCTTCACTCAGTTTTGTTTGGTTTTCTTTTTCCCTTGAAGCCCCTTGTAAGAGAACTCTTCATGTCTGTTCATTTTGGAGACTTCTCAGAAGAAGCACATGGACCCTACCCGGGGGAATTTTTGTCCTGGCTGGTGAAGACTTTTCTCTGTGGGATACATGTGACCACTAAGGTTGTTGCTGGCCTGAGCCCATGCAATCATAAGCCCCCCACCCAAAATACAGCCCTTTCTCTGTGAAGATAATACTTCATCTCCTTGGGGTCAGCGCTGTGGTGCAGTGGGTTAAAGCCCCGGCCTGAAGCACCGGCATCGTATATGGGCACTGGTTCAAGTCCCGGCTGCTCCCCTTCTGATCCAGCTCTCTGCTATGGCCTGGGAAAGCAGTAGAAGATGGCCCAAGTGCTTGGGCCCCTGCACCACGTGGGAGACCCGAAAGAAGCTCCTGGCTTCTGATCGGTGCAGCTCTGGCCATTGTGGCCAACTGGGGAGACCTCTCTCTCCCTCTCTCTGTGTAACTCTGACTTTCAAATAAAACAAATAAATCTTTAACAACAACAAAAATCATCTCCCTCATCTCCCTTCCCCTGACTGTGGCTTCCAGGCTGTTGCCGGCATTGCAGGTGAAGGCTCAGCCTACTACGCCACAGTGCCGCTCCCCCAAGTCTATCTTTTCAATAACACCTCTGAATTCTTGGTTTATTTTAAAACATTAAAACAGTTTATCGGAAAAATGGGCCTGAAGGGTTTTAGTCTTGCAATAATAAAAATATTTTCCTATAAAATTTGCAATAAAAAGTTTTATTCTGTGGTTTAAATGAATCTCAATTTAAGGCTACAAATGTAAAGATCCTTGAGTCCATGTAAGCACCTGGGTATCTAGCCTATTACTAAACAGCTGTGGCCTAAAAACTCACTGTTTCCTATTAATCCTCATTGCAATTTTGACTTCGTTTTGGTACAAAGACCATTTAGAGACTTTTTGGGGGGTAATTTTTTACATAGTTTTTTAAAAGTTTTTATTTAATGGATGCATTTTTTCATAGATACAACTTTAGGAATACAGTGGTTCTATCCCCCATACCCACCCTCCTCCACCAATTTCCATTCCACCTCCCTCTTCCTCTCCCATCTCCTTCTTCATTATGGTTCATTTTTAGTTTGACTTTATATACAGAGGACCAACTCCATGCTAAGCATAGACTTCAACAATTTGCACCCACCCACACACACACACACACACACACACAACATAGAGAGTACAGTTTGGGAACAAAATTTGTAGCCAATTCACATAGTGCAACTCATTAGGGATGGAGGTCCTACATGGGGAGTAAGTGCACAGTGACTTCTGATGTTCCTTTAACATTAACACCCTTATTTATGATGTCAGTGATCATCCAAGGCTCTTGCCCTGGGCTTCTGTGACCATAGACTCTATCTATAGAAGCCTTCTGTGACTGATGTATTTGGACATGGCCATACACAAAGTGGAAGTTCTCCCCTCCCTACAGAGAAGAGTACATCCGTCTTTGATGACCCTTTCTTTCCACTGAGGTCTCACGGGGATCCTCTGTGTAGGATATTTTTGCCACAGAGTCTTGGCTTTCCATACTTGAAATGCTCTCACAGGCCTTTCAGCCGGACCAGGAAGCCTCAAGGGTTACATAATTTTAAAAGGTACGAATTGTAGATCTTTTTGTTTTTGTTGAATGGTTTAAGAGTAGCCACTTGCTCCTGAGTATTTTAGTAGGGATTTCCCAAAATAAGGGTTTCCTAACTCCAAAACAACACACATCAGCACTGATACATAACTACCCTTTAACTTAGGAGTCTCCAGCTATCCAGTGTGGCAGACATTGTTAGTTCCTGCCACATACCATTGTTCTCTTTATAAGATGAATTGTGTCCCCTCACAAAGATATTTTGGAGTACTAATCCATAGTACTTCAAATGTGTGCCTATTTGGAGTTAGGAACACAGTATGTGCCACTGGATTGTTCACGTTAAGATGGCTAACTTTGGGTCCAGTTAAACCACCAACTGCGACACTGGCATCCCATATGGTTGGTTTACTCCCAAATAGCAGCAAGCCAGGGCTAGGCTAGGCTGAAGTCAGGAGCCTGGAACTCCACCCAGATCTCCCACGTGGGTAGCAGAGGTCCAATCACTGAGGCCATCTTCTGCTGCTTTTCTAGGCACATTAGCAGGTAGCTGGATCTGAAGTGGAACAGCCAGGACTTGAACTGGTACTCATATGGGATCCTGGTGTTGCAGGTGGCAGCTGAATCCACTAACATTGTTATGTGAGTCTTGCTTCAGTTTAAAAAGAAACAGATAGTAAGGACAAAAGGAATAGAGGAATGATGAGAGTAGAGAAGATGTTGTCAAGATTTTGGAAGCCAGGAAGTGGATGGTGACAGATAACTGATCCAGCAAAGCAGAACAAGCTGAAGCTTGGACAGGCAGAGGGTGGCCAAGAGGAAAACAAGAATCAGGCACAGAAATTAGACCACCTTAGAGAACTCAGGCGCCTTTGAAGGTGGGTTTGAGTGCAGTGCTCAAATACAATTGGGTTGAAAGTTGGCACAAGGAGCAGTGGGATCCTGCAACCTCTTTGTCTAAACCCTGTAGCTGGATTCGCCACTTCCCTTTGCTGCTAGAAAGTTAACTCTGGAGCAGTCTCCACAGCAGAGTGCAGTGATGAACATTATACTGAAAAAGGGACAAAAGTTGAGCCAGCCCTTCCAATCTAATCATGTTTTGATTATGGTAAACCACATATAACATAAAATTCCCCATCTTAGCTTCCGTAAGTGTACAGTTCCGTGCTATTAAATACACTTGTCATCTATCTCTAGAACGCTTATGGTGTAGCGTGAAGTGCAGAACTCACTGAGCAGTAACTCCCCACCCCTGCCCCCGCTCCTGGAGAGCCATTGGTAGAGTTGCTGTCTGAAAGCCTGCAGGCTCAAGACCCAAGAAGAATTGATGCCTCCATCTGAATCTGAAGAAAAGGAGAGGACCCAGGTCCCAGAGGAAGCAGGCAGGCAGGAGGAATTCCCCCCTACTGTTCTGGCCTTTTACTGATTGGATAAGGCTACTCACATTAGGCAGAACACCTGCTTTACCCTTCGGATTCAAATGTTAATCTCATCCAACCACGTCCTCACCTATGGGTGTGAAGAAGCCCATCCAGGCATAGTGAGTTAAGCCTCTGGGCACTATCTATGGGCACTGGTCATGTCCCAGCTGCTCCACTTCTGTTCCAGCTCTCTGCTTATGGCCTGGGAAAGCAGTGGAGGATGGCCCAAGTGCTTGGGCCCCTGCACCCACTCAACGTGGGAGATCTGGAGGAAGCTCCTGGCTCCTGGCTTTGGAATGGCCCAGTTCTGGCTGTTGTGGCCATTTGAAGAGTGAACCAACAGATGGAAGAGTTCTCTCCCTCTCTCTGACTGTAAATCTGCCTCTCAAATAAATAATCTTAAACAAACAAACAAAAGCACGGGTGTCCCATCCCATACCAGAGTGCCAGGAATGAATGAATCCCAGAAGCAGATGTAGCTTGTGTTTCCTTTACGCCAATGGTAGTTGTCATATGTGCTAGATTTGAGAGATTAGTAACATACTTCAACTTGATCGTCTTTAAAGAGCCTATGGTCAAGTTAGGACCAAGACATAGTAGCTTGAGAAGTTAAAATATAACGTCCTGTACATGATGGGCCATATTTTAGAGTGGTCTTCCCGTGATTCGTCCTTCTATGGGACCTGCCTTCTGGCGATTTCCAGCCACGTCTGTGCTCCATGACACCATGCCCTGGTCATAGCTGACTGACGCTTGGGTGGGTGTCTGATTTAAGGCTGAGCCAACCTGCTTGAATTGGCTTGGTGTCTCCTGGAAGTTCGAAAATTTGCATCGAAAGACACCAATGCACAGAACTCCTTAAAGCTGAATCGCGTTAGTAGCAGTTAGTGTGTGTTACAGGAAATCAGTTGAGATTTTAGAAGTTACCTTGATTCCTATTTTTTTTTTTAATCAAATGACCGATTGATTGGTTTAAAAGGCAGCATGACACAATAAAAGAGGAGAGAGTGGACCTTTCAAGTGCTGGTCCAGTCCCCCAGTAGCTACAACAGCTGGTGCTCATACAAGATGTCACACAACAGTTAGGGGCCTAACCACTGCACTGCAGCAAAAACTCATTTAAGTTGTCCTTTTCTTCTGAACACCTGGTCAGTTAACTTTACTTGGATTTCATTAGATAATCTAATGATCTGTACCAGTCAAGTTTTCTGAAGAAACAGAACCAACTGTGTGTGTGTGTGTGTGTGTGTGTGTGTGTGTGTTCAAGACCAAAGATTTTGAAGAGCTGTGTCAGGTGGTCAAAGTGGCTTGGCAAGTCCATCATCTGCAGGGCAGGCCAACAGGCCCCCCAGGAGGAGCTGCGGTTTGAGTCCAGAGGTCTTCTAGTTGAACTGCTTCTTGGTTGGGAGAGGTCAGTCTTCATTCAGGCCCCCGTGGGAAGAGGCCCGCACACATGATGGTAGGTAATCTGCTCTCTTCAGAGTCTACCGAGGTTGTGAGGGGTCAGATGGGGTAATAGGCAGTCAGGGTGGTCCACGTGGCAATTCAGGGTATAGAGCTCTAGCTTCCCCACAAAAGTTCTCCTTAGCAAGGTCAGAGGTGCCCGCCTGCCCAATCCTTGGGAGCTCCCAATTTTATCATGAGAATAGAAAGGGAGTGGTGACTCCACCCTCTGAGCCTCCAGGTATCCCACCCCTGCGATGGCTCTTTTGTCTTATCTTGAGCAAGACACACAGGATAAAGGATTGCAGAAAGGGTCACCCCTCCCCTTGAAACTCAATGTCAACTTTTTTTTTTTTTTTCAAAAATTGTGCTTAAAAACTGCCAAGTAGTCCAAAAACAGACCACTTCCCGTTTTTTCCTCTTGGGAGCCCCCCTCCATGCTACTCTGGTGGAAGTCTTTGACTCTAATAAATTTAAGTCTCTGCTTGTCTGCTTGCAAATTCTTCTTCCATCTGAGACAAAACCGAGGTCACAATAATTTCTCTGCTGCCATTTTTCTGTAACAATTTCCATGTAAATCTCATTCAAAAACCACTTTCAGTGGAACATCTGGAATAGCATTTTATCAAGTATATGGGTGCTGTGGCCCAAACAAGTTGATTCATAAACTTAATTATCACATTTTCTTTTTCTTCTTCAAGGTTTTTATTTGTAAATTTTTTTTTGGTAAATATTTGTTTATTTGAAAGACAGAGTTACAGAGGGGGAGGAAGACAGGCAAATCTTCCATCTGCTGATTCACTCCCCAGATAGCCGCAAAGGCTGGAGCTGGGCTGGGCTAAAGCCAGGAGCTTCTTCCAGGTCTCCCACGGGAGTACAGGGGCCCAAATGAAGAAGGCAGGCATATAGGTTAAAATCGCTTTGGTTTGTGAGCTGGAAGACCACGCCTTCACCACTCCCCTGTGTGACCTCACGCCCTACCTGATACCTTTGCCACGCCCCTGTGTGACCTCATGCCCCTAGCTGGCCACACCTGGGTGCCCACCAGCCAAGTAGGTTAATTAACCACTCTCCTTTGGAAGTGGGTTAAAAGCCTGGGACACTGTGTCCCTGTGTCCCTGTGTCCCTGTGTCCCGCTGCTTTCTTCTCTCTTCTTTGCCCTGGCCTCTAACCAGGAGGGGCCTGGCTGTAGCCCTGCGCCCCCAGGGCCTGTGGCCTTCGGGGCACCCGCCCTAGGCTTTCTGGCCTAGATGCTCCTCCACGTGGCTGGTTCCAGATGCTTGGTATGAACCCAGATTTACCGCTCTCTCTTAAAGCTCTCTCTCTCTCTCCTATGATTTCTCTCACTGAATAAAAGCTTAAAATGTACCATGCTGCCTCTTTATGTACGCCGGTATTTAGAATTCTCTAAATATTAGGCAAGAACCTTCTCGGGCTTATTAATATTGGGGATTTGTTAATAAACATATGGTGATATATGGCACCCCAAATTCCAGTAACATGTGGCATCCCAGATGGCACTTCTGGGGAACTTCAAGGGGCCACATTTTCGTGTAGGTTTTAGGGGGTCACTCCCAATATCACAAGCACTTGGGTCATTTTTCACAGCTTTTCCCAGGCCATCACCAGGAAGCTATATTGGAATGGAGCAGCTGGGAATCCAACCGGCACCATATAGGATGCCCGTGTTGTTAGGAAAATGGTGCAGTCTTATCTATGGTGCGATCTACAGCCTGACACCATCCTAGGCTCTACCCCCACCCCTGCCGCCATTGAAGGAAGCCAGGTGGCCACATGGCCCAACCACCGGTGTCAGCACCACCCCCATCCTGCCCACCCTCCGGCAAAGTTTTAAAAGGACCTATTCCTGAATACGTGGCGCTCCTCTCTCCTCTCTGCTTGCTCGTTCTCTCTCTTGCTCCCTCTCTCTCTCTTGCTCCTTCCTCGCCCCTTCCCTCCGGTCTGCTGGGTTTTCTCCAATAAACCCTTTCCCTTACTCCGGTGTCTGGTGTGTTTTGCAGCAGCCTTAGACATGTCACAGGCGGAGGCTTTACCTAAAATGCCACAATACCAGCCCCACCCACAACACTTTCCTACATTCCAATGTTAGTTGTTTGCTCTCTTCCTCGCCCTCTCCCCCAGCCTGTCCGGCTTCCCTCACCTGACAATAAACCATTTCCCTTACTCCAGTGTTTGGAGTGTTTTGTGGTCATTTTATTAACACAGCTCAAGACATGCATGTCCTGAAGTGGTAAATCATCGGTGCAATTGCTGTGGACGGGGGTCCTGTGTGTGGAGACCTCTTTGAGGACTGGGGTGGCCAAAGAAGCCTGCACACCCTGGATTTGAGAAAAAGTTACACTGTGACATTCTTGGTGATTCCCGGGGCAGTCACTGGCCAGTCTGGCTTGAATGCTGGGCTTTGAGAACCGAGTAGGCGAAGAGCCCCTTGGAAAGACAGCGTGGTGTCAGCCTGCTGAGAACCTGTGGGTGAGAAGTCTGGTGTCTTCTGTGTCATTAGTGGGGAAGCCTTTGGAGGTTTTTGCATGGAATGAGGTAATCTACCCTTTCTGTGTTTTAAAAAGACTCGTCGTAAACAGAGAGGAAAGGGTAAGACAAGCTGAGTTTTAAACTGCGAGCAAGCCAGAGGGACTCCAGCTAATGTCAGCAAAAACAAAGTGATTGAAAGTAAATTGGGGCCGGCGCCTTGGCTCACTTGGTTAATCCTCTGCCTTCGGTGCCAGCATCCCATATGGGCGCTGGTTCTAGTCCCAGTTGCTCCTCTTCCAGGCCAGCTCTCTGCTGTGGCCTGGGAAGGCAGTGGAGGATGGCCCAAGTGCTTGGGCCCTGCACCCGCATGGGAGACCAGGAGGAAGCACCTGGCTCCTGGCTTCAGATCAGTGCAGCTCCGGCCATAGCTGCCATGCTCCTGGCTTCAGCCTTGTCCAGCCTCGTCTGTTGCTGCCTTTGAAAAGTGAGAGAGCAGGCAGGAGATATCTCTGTCTGCTTCTCTCTCTCTGTAAACTCTGCTTACAAATAAATGAAAAATAAATAATAAAAAAAGAAAGTAAATTGTGCAGTTCATAGCATTGATAGGAAATCTGAAGAACACAGCTCAGAAAGTCCTTCCTGCAGTCTCTTATCCACTAGGGATCATTGAGCACTTTATTGAAAATGTCTATGATGGGGGCTGGCTCTGTGGGGTAGCAGATAAAGCCGCTGCCTGCAGTGCCAGCATCCCATATGGGTACCAGTTTGAGTCCTGGCTGCTCCACTAACAATCCAGCTCTCTGCTGTGGCCTGTGAGAGCAGTAGAAGTTGGCCCAAGTCCTTGGGCCCCTGCCACCCACATGGGAGACCCAGAAGAAGCTCCTGGCTTCTGGGCTTTGGATCAGCACAGCTCCAGCCTTTAGGGCCATCTGGGGAGTGAACAGCAGATGGAAGACCTCTCTCTCTCTGCCTCTCCTTCTCTCTCTATGTAACTCTGACTTTCAAATAAATCTTTTTTAAAAAAAGTATATGATGAAAAAACTATGTATGGATTTCTAAAATTTTTCACCAAAATAAACTTTAAAAAATTTATTTTGCATGAATTTAAAATTATTTTTAAATCATTTATTTGAGAGGCAGAAGGAGAGAGAGAGAAAGGTACAGGAAAGAGAGACAGACTCCCCACATGCCTACAAAAGCTGTCCAGGGCTGGGCTGAGGCAGGAGCCAAGAGCTAGGAATACAGTCCTGGTCTCCCAGATGGAAGGCAAGAACCCAATTACTTGAGCTGTCATTGCTCAAGTCTGCATCCCAGGGTGGGAAGCTGGAGTCAGGAGCCAGAGCCAGGAACCAAGCCCAGGTCCTCTGAGCGGGACATATGTGACTCCACCACACAGGTGACTCCACCACTAAGCTAAACACCCACTTCGTGTGTCCACAAGCTCTATGAGATTCATCTTCCAATACTTAGCCCTCCGAAACAAAATTCTCCTATCCAACATACATTTGATAGCCCTCAAATGAAGACCACTCCTTGCCTCCCTCAAGGCAGACAGATGTCAACAACCAAGTTCAGCGACTTTCAACGCCCATGCCTAGTTCCTCCCAGTCTCATCTCAATATTTTGGTAGACTGGCTTGTGAACTTATCAATCACCAACACACCATTTATTTTTAAAGTGAGAAAGAGAAAAAATAATTTGTTTAGATGTAGTAACACGGTCAGAAAAATAATTGAAGAAGGAAAGGCAGGAAGTGGCTATGGTTGTCATTCCCACAAAGGATCCCATGGCTGTGGATATGGTGACCTCTGCCCACTCTACTCCGAGTTCTCTGCCTTCTGGCAGGACTTGGTCAGTGCTTTCCACCCAGCGTGTGACCCAAACCTCAACTGCAGCTGTCTGTTTTTTCTTTCTAATGCTAGCATATCAGCATATCACAGCTGTAAATGAACCTTCCCATGTTTCCCCCAGAGTCAACAGGTCATAGGGTGAATTGCATCAGGACATAATGATGGGAGATGTAGCAGTGCAGTGAAAGAAGGGGTGGGGGCACAGGAAGCCACTTGTCTACGCAGCATCTGTTCCAGCCTCACTTTGTGTCAGGGGGTCTTCAAAAAATTCTTAGAACATAGATATTTTTCTAAGATTTATTTAACAGGCAGAGTGACAGAGAGAGAGGGGGAACGACAAAGAGAGAAAGAGATCATCCATTCACTAGTTCACTCCCTAAATGGCTGCAATGGTTGGGGCTGGGCTAGATCAGGCCAAAGCCAGCAGCCTGAAGCTCCATCCAGGTCCCCCAACGTAGGTGGCAGGAGCCCAAGTACTTGGGCCGTCTTCTGCTGCCTTCCCAGGCACATTAGCAGAAAACTGGATCAGACGCTGAATAGCTGCGACTTGAATCAGTGCTCTGATATGGGATTCCAATGTCACAGGCAGCAGCTTACCCCTCCCCAGAAAATGTATATTAAGAAAAAACTAGGGAGGGGCTGACGCTGTGGCCTAGGGGGTAAAGCCACCACCTGCAGTGCTAGTGTCCCATAGGGGCACCAGTCTGAGACCTGGCTGCTCCACTTCTGATCCAGCTCTCAGCTATGGCACAGAAAAACAGTGGAGGATGGCCCAAGTCCTTCGGTCCCTGCACCCACAGGGGAGATCTAGAGGAAGCTCCTGGTTCCTGGCTTTGAATCAGCCTAGCTCCAGCCATTGCAACCATTTGGGGAATGAACCAGAGGGTGGAAGATTCCCTCTCTCTCTCTCTCTCTCTCTCTCTCTCTCCATCTCTGTAACTCTGCCTTCCAAGTAAATAAATAATTTTTTAAAATCATCCTTTCTAGTAGATGTACTGCTATTCTATATTTTCTTGTATTCTGTATTTGTCTATTTGGCACCCATTAACCACAGGGCCAAACTATTGGCCAAAGTTGTTTATATCTTCCCTGGTGTCTTTTGATGTCTTGGTGAAGTTTTATCTATTAAAATTGCTATTTTAAGATCATGGCAAAGAAAACAGTTTGAGAGAAAAGTTTTCAGTGTGAAAAGCCGGAAACCTGGGACAGGTGTTGGGCATAGCAGTTGGTAAGACACTGCTTGGGATGCCCTGGGATGCCCTGGGTTCCAGTCCTGCCTTCATTTTCAATCCAGCTTCCTGTTACTGTGCATTCCAGGAGACAGCAGGTGATGGCTCAAGTTCTTGAGCTCCTGCCTCTCATGTGGGAGACTTGGATTGAGTTCTGGGATCCTGGCTTCAACCTGAAGGCATTTGGGAAGTGAATCAACAAGGAAATCTCTGTTATGTCTCCCTGCCTTTCAAATAAATCAAATCAAAATTAAAATTTAAAAAAGATGGGGCTTTACTCGCTCTTGGCATAGTGGGTAAAGCCACCGCATGCAGTGCTGGCATCCCATATGGGCACTGGTTCAAGTCCCAGCTGCTTAACTTCCTATCTAGCTCTCTGCTTCGGCCTGGGAAAGCAGTAGAAGATGGCCCAACTGCTTGGGCCCCTGCACCTACGTGGGAGACCTGGAAGAAGCTCCTGGCTCCTGTCTTCAGATCGGTGCAGCTCTTATTGTTGCAGCCAATTGGGGAGTGAACCAGCGGATGGAAGACTTCTCTCTCTCTCTGCCTCTCCTTCTCTCTCTGTGTAACTCTGACTTTCAGATAAATAAATAAATATTTTGGCTGGCACTGTGGCTCACTAGGCTAATCCTCAGCCTGCGGCACCAGCACATCTGGTTCTAGTCCCAGTCGGGGCGCCGGACTCTGTCCCGGTTGCTCCTCTTCCAGTCCAGCTCTCTGCTGTGGCCAGGAAGGCAGTGGAGGATGGCCCAAGTGCTTGGGCCCTGCACCTGCATGGGAGATCAGGAGGAAACACCTGGCTCCTGGTTTCGGATTGGCACAGGGCGTCGGCTGTAGCGGCCACCTGGGGAGTGAACCAATGGAAGGAAGACCTTTCTCTCTGTCTCTCTGCCTGTCAATAAATAAATAAATAATGTTTTTAAATAATTTTAAAAAGAGAGGAGCCAGCATCCGGCATCATAGCTTAGCAGGTTAAGCTACTGCCTGTGAAGCCGGCATCTCATATGGGTGCCAGTTTGAGTCCCGGCTGCTCCACTTCTAATCCAGCTCTCTGCTATGGCCTGGGAAAGCAACAAAGGATAGCGCAAGTTCTGGGTCTGTGCACCCACATGGGAGACCCAGAAGAAGCTCCTAGCTCCTTGCTTCAGCCTGGCCCATCCCTGCCTGGCCATTACAGCGATTTGGAGAGTGAACCAGCAGGTGGAAGATCTCTCTGTCTCTCTCTCTTTCTATGTAACTACAGCTTTCAAATAAATAAAATAACTCTTAAAAAAATTTAAAAAGAGGTGTGTCCCCACTCCCCCGGAGCATGCATTTCCTTTTCACACTCCCCGAAGCCACATTAGAGAGAAGCAAGGAGAGGAAGAGCCTGGAGGCTGGACACAAGGAGTAGAGAGTCTGTTAGGCAGGCAGCTTCCTCACCACTAATGAGGTTGTAACGATTTCATCAGTTATGGAAAACAAACTACCTTTTTACTTGGTGCATGTGAGCACGGAATTTTGTAACCACACAATTACAATGCAAATAATCTCTATGCTTTCTCGCCACTAGAGGGAGCATCTTTCACAATTATTCCCATTTATAGGTATTCCAAATGAGCTCAGACTCAATGCCTTTGTAAGAATTAAAAATCTTCAGTGCGGTGCGCCGGCCACAGCGCGCCAGCGGCCATTGGAGGGTGAACCAACGGCAAAAGGAAGACCTTTCTCTCTGTCTCTCTCTCACTGTCCACTCTGCCTGTCAAAAAATAAAAAATAAAAATAAATAAAAAAGAATTAAAAATCTTGAGGCTGCCATCCCATGTGGGCGCTGGTTCAAGTCCCAGCTGCTCCACTTTTGATCCAGCTCTGTGCTATGGCCTGAGAAAGCAGTAGAAGATGGTCCAAGTGCTTGGGCCACGGAACCTGCATGGGAGACCTGGAAAAAGCTTCTGGCTCCTTGCTTCAGATCAGCCCAGCTCGGCTGTTGTGGCCATCTGGGGAGTGAACCAATGGATGGAAGATATTTCTTTCTCTCTCTCTCTCTGTAAATCTGCCTTTCAAATATATAAATAAATATTTTTTAAAAAGAATTCAAAATCTAGAGGCTGGCGCTGTGGCAGGTTGGTTAAGCATCTACCTGTGGTGCTGGCATCCCATATGGATGCTGGTTCAAGTCCTGGCTGCAATCCAATTCCTTGCTAATGGCCCGGGGAAGGTAGTGGAAGATAGGTCAAGTGCTTGGGCCCCTATACCCACACGGAAGACCCAAAGGAAGCTCTTGGATCCTGGCTTGGGTCTGGCCCAACCCAGGTTATTGCGGCTATTTGGGGAATGAACCAGAGGATGGATGGGAGATTTCTCTCTGTCTCTCTCTCCTCTCTGTATCTTTGCCTTTCAAATAAATAAGTCTTAAAAAAAAATTAAAAATCTAAAAGAGGGGGCTGGCGCTGTGGCTTAGGAGGTTAAGCCACCTCCTGCAGTTCTTGGCTCCTGCCTTCAGACTGGCCCAACTCCAGCCTCTGTGGTCATTTGAGAAGTGAACCAGTGATGGAAGACCCCTTTCTCTCTGCCTCTCCTCTCTGTGTATAACTATGCCTTTCAAGGGAATAAGTAAATTTTTAACAACAAAATAGGGGGCTGGCACTGTGGCGCAGCGGGTTAAAGCCCTGGTTTGAAACACTGGCATCCCATATGGGCACTGGTTCTAGTCCCAGCTGTTCCACTTCCATTCCAGCTCTCTGCTATGGCCTTGGAAAGCAGTAGAAGATGGCCCAAGTCCTTGGGCCCCTGCACCTGTGTGGGAGACTTGGAAGAGACTCCTGGCTCCTGGCTTTGGATCAGCTCAGCTCCCACCATTGTGGCCACGTGGGAGTGAACCAGCAGATGGAAGACCTCTCTCTCTGTCTCTACCTCTCTCTGTAACTCTGTCTTTCAAATAAAAATAAATAAATAAATAAATCTTTAAAAAACAAAACAAAAGAATCTACACATTACGTGTACTTATATTTTCTGTTATGCCAGTCATCTTTCCCTGATGTGAGATGGCAGTACTGTATGTATACTTGGAGTAGCTATACCATTTAGGAACACAGAAATACCAGCGGGCACACTGTCATTAGGGCAATACACAGATAAATGAGCAGGAATGTGTGTTCAGCCCAGCAGTTAAGATGCTGCTAGGGCACCTGCTTCCCATGTTGCCCTGCCTAAGTTCAAGTCCCAGGAGTGCTCCGGGTTCCAGCTCCCTGCCGCTGTGCACCCTTGGAGATGGCCGTGATGGCTCCGGTACTTGGATCCCTGCCTCCCGCGTGGAAAACCCAGGTTGAATTCCAGGCCCGACCCAGCTGTGGTTGTTGTGGCTATTTGGGGAGTGAATAGTGGATGGAAGATCTTTCACTGTCTGTCTCTCTGTCACTCTGCCTTTCAAATAAATAAATTAAATAAATATTTAAAAAAGAGAAGCAATAAGAGTGATAGGCTTATTTTAAAGTAATTTTTAAAAGATTTTATTTATTTGAGAGGTAGAGTTACAGAGAGAGGGAGAGACAGAGAAAGATCTTCCATCTGCTGGTTCACTCCTCACATGGCTGCAATGGCCAGAGCAGAGTCATCCAGAAGCCAGGAGTCAGGAGCTTCTTCCAGGCCTCCCACATGGTGCAGGGCCCATGCACTTGGACCACCTTCCACTGCTTTCCCAGGTCACAGCAGAGAAATGGATGGGAAGAGGAGTAGCTGAGACACAAACTGGCACCCATATGGGATGCTGGAGCCCCAGGCAGAGGCTTAGTCCACTATGCCATGGCACCGGTCCCTAAAATAATTTTTCAGAGCAAAAGAGTTTAAATTTTTTTTATTATTTATTTTCTTTTCCTTGAAAGATAGAGAGACAGAAACAGAGAGAGACCTTCCATCAGCTAGTATGAGTGTCTCTCTAAAACAGTGGAAGAAGTTAGACACAAGAATCCAAGCTGTACAGTTCTATTTATATGAAATTCTGGAAAAGAAAGGCGTCAGAGTGATAGCAGGTCAACAGTTGCTTGGAACCGGGGTTAGAAAGAGAGAAAGACTACAAAGGGTTCTGAACACTTTAGAGAAATGCAGATATTCTATGCATTGATGTGGTGAAAGGTACCTGGATGCATCATTTGTTAAAATTCATTGAACCGGGACCAGTGCTGTGACATAGTGGGTAAAGCCACCGCCTGCAGTGCTGGTATCCCATGTGGGCACTGATTTGAGTCCCAGCTGCTCCACTTCTGATTCAGCTCCCTGCTATGGCCTGGGAAATCAGTGGAAAATGGCCCAAACACTTGGGCCCCTGCACCCACGTGGGAGACCTGGAAGAAGTGCCTGGCTCCTGGCTTTGGATCAGTGCAGCTCTTGTTGTGGCCATTTGGGGAGTGAACCAGTGGATGGAAGACCTTTCTCTTTGTCTCTTCCTCTCGCTGTTTTAACTCTACCTCTCAAATAAATAAATAAATAAATAAAATATTTTAAAAAGAGTTATTAAAAAAACTAACCAAGAAGAAATGGAAGACATTAAAAGATGCTGAAGAAATTTAACTTCTGGGGCAGGCGCTGTGGCATAGCGGGTAAAGCTGCCACCTGCAGTGCTAGCATCCCATATGGGCGCTGGTTGGAGTTCCGGCTGCTCCACTTCCCATCCAGCTCTCTGCTATGGCCTGGGAAAGAAGTGTAAGATGGTCTAAGTGCTTGTGCCCCTGCACCTACATGGGAGACCTGGAAAAAGCTCCTGGCTTGGCCAGTGCCATGGCTCAATAAGCTAATCCTCCGTCTGCGGTGCCAGCAAACCGGGTTCTAGTCCTGGTCAGGGCGCTGGATTCTGTCCCGGTTGCTCCTCTTCCAGGCCAGCTCTCTGCTGTGGCCCGGGAGTGCAGTGGAGGATGGCCCAAGTGCTTGGGCCCTGCACCCACATGGGTGATCAGGAGAAGCACCTGGCTCCTGGCTTCAGATCAGCGCGGTGTGCCGGCCACAGCGGCCATTGGGGGGTGAACCAATGGAAAAAGGAAGACATTTCTCTGTCTCTCTCTCTCTCACTGTCCACTCTGCCTGTCAAAAATAAATAAATAAATAAATAAATAAATAAATAAATAAAGCTCCTGGCTCTTGGCTTCAGATCGGCACAGCTCTGGCCATTGTGGCCATCTAGGGTGTGAATCAGCGGATGAAAGACCTCTCTTTCTCTCTCTCTCTTTCTCTCTTTGTCTCTGCCTCTGCCTCTCTGTGGCTCTGTCCTTCAAATAAATAAATACATCTTTAGAAAAAAAAAAAAAAGAACGTTAACTTCTGAGGCCGTCTGCCACAGCTTGCCACACTAGTATCCCGTATCAGAGTGCCAGTTCGAGTTCTGGATGTCCTACTACTGCTCCTGGGAAGGCGGCAGAAGATGGCACAAGTACTTTGAGCCCCTGCCATCTACATGGGAGACCTGGATAGAGCTCCAGACTCCTGGCTTCCACCTGGTCCAGCTCTGGCTCTTGTGGCCATTTGGGTAGTAAAGCAGCAGATGGAAGATCTCCCTCCCTTCCTTTCTCTCTCTCCCCCCTCTCTCCATTATTCTGCTTTGCAGATAAATAAATCTTTTAAAAATTATTTGAAAGGCAGAGTTACAGAGAGAAAGGGAGAGACAGGAGAGAGAGAGAGAGATCTTCCATCCACTGGTTCACTTGCCAAACGGCAGCAACAGCTGGGGCTGTGACAGGCCAAAGCCAGGAGTTTCTTCTGGGTCTCCCATGTGGGTGCAGGGGTCCAAGCATTTAGGCCATCTCCCGCTGCTTTCCTGGGCCATAGCAGAGAGCTGGATCAGAAGTAGAGCAGCCGGGACTAGAACCGGCACCCATATGGGATGCCAGCACTGCAGGTAGCAGCTTTATCTGCTATGCCACAGCGCCGGCCCCAGCCTAATCTAACTGTGCCATCAGTGAAGAGTTGATGACATTGGATGGTGTTTTTGCGATGATCAAGAAAAGCAAACATCTTTAGAATATTTGAGACAGCTTCCTTCAAATTTTTACACTTATTTTCTCCATAATTCCCTATGATTGGCTTCCACCTCCACAGCCAACTGCAATTGCTCTTAGTGAGGCCACAGAACACCCTTTCAATCCAAATATCTAGAATATGTCTGGAGCAGGTGTTTGACACAGTGGTTAAGATGCTGCTGAGAGCACCGGGCTTCAAGCCCTGGCTCCACTTCTGATTCCAGCTTCCTGCCTATGTGCACTCTGGGAAGTGGCAGGGCGTGATTCAAGTAGGTGGGTCCCTGCCACCCACCTGGGTGTCTTGAATTGAGATCCTGGCCCCTAGCTGTGGCCTGGCCTAGACAGGTTGTTGGAGGCATCTGGGGAGTGAGCCAGTGAATGGAAGATCCCTCTCGTGCTCTATTTTAAACAAAGACCACTTTCACTCTCCCGGGAACTCCCCTAAGTGCTTGGCATCACACCTTCCCCTCCTCAACTGCTCCTCCCAGCGTCTTCAAGGCTCTTTCTCACTGCCTGGCCCACTCCTTGATCCCTTGGTTGACTATCCTCCTTCCTTGGACAAGTGTACACGGACATTTCTTTCTCTACCAGAGGTGATGGAGACTGCTCAGCATCTGAGCGTTGCCCACCTTATGAGTCTCATCTGGCGCAGAGCCCACGATTCCCCATAGAATCTGCGAGCACCAGGGATGTGCTTCCCCAGCCCCTGTCACAGCCAGATGCCGGCACTGGCTTAGGCTTGGCCAGAGATGCAGCTATCCTAGATTTGACTCTGGGGTCGCTGATGAAAACGGGCAGAATCGATGGAGGAGTGCTCCTGGTGGCAGCGATTCCAGTTTCCATGGCAACCGTGGGAACCCTGCCCTGATGGTGTCAGTGATGTGAGAATGCGGCATCTAATGGGCAGCACAGCCACCACCATACTCTATTTGTGGAGTCTTTAGCCTATGGTGACAGCTGTTTGGGCTCTGAGCCTGCTACCCCAGATTTCCTAGTGCTTCTGTGAGCTCCTCAATAACTTATTCAGAATCTTTTTCTATTGCTTGCAGCTGAGAACTCTGATAAATATAGCATTTCAGCAATCTGCTCCCTGTTCTCTTTCTCTATACTACCTAAAATTACAGCAATTCTGTGTTTTCTTAACTTCTATCACATTATTAAAGAATTCATGCCACTTGAGGCTGGTGCTGTGGCACAGTGGGTTAATCTTTTGCCTGTGGTGCCAGCATCCCATATAGGCACCGGCTCGAGTCCCAGCTGCTCCACTTCTGATCCAGCTCTCTGCTATGGCCTGGGAAAGCAGCAGAAGATGGCCCAAGAGCTTGGGCCTGTGCATCCATGTGGGAGACCCAGAAGAAGCTCCTGGCTCCTGGCTTCAGATCAGCCCAGCTCCAGCCTTTGTGGCCACCTGGTGAGTGAACCAGTGGATAGAAGACTTCTCGCTCGCTCTCTCTCTCTCTCTCTAACTCTGCCTCTCAAGTAAATAAATAAATCTTAAAAATATTAAAAAAGGAAGTAGAACTGGATTCAAATCCTTGCTGAGCCACTTGCCAGCTTTGAGCCTCCTCTCACCTGTAGGAATGGAGATGATAAAACCTACATTGTAGGATTGTTACAAACGTTAAATGAGACATCAATGGTCATCTCAAAATATGCAGAAAAGGCATTCAGTTAAATTCAACATCTCCATGATAGAAACCCTCAAAAATTAGGTACAGAAGGAATTACTTCAACACAATAAAGGCTGCATGTGACAAGCCACAGTCTACATCACACTGAATGGGCAAAATCTGAAATTACTCAAAAATCGGGAACAGGACAACGATGTTCACTTTTACCACGGTTGTTCAATACAATGTTGGAAATCTTAGCCAAAGATGCAGCAGCCCCAAGGTCCTGCATAGCCTTGACCTCAGAGTCTGGCCACATCACTGTGTAAGAGAGCAGGGTCCCGGTCTCCACAGCTGCTGGTCCCTGGCAGATGGCCCTCTCCCCTTCTTATCCTGAAAGAATCTCTTCCCAGCTGTAGCAACTCTCATCCCCCCCGCCCCCCACTCTTCCATTCAAGGTGATGTTTACACACATGGATTCTCCCAAGTCCCAAGCCAACCTGGTCTCAGCAAGCCACATCTTTATCTGGAGGCAGAAAGCAGCAGCAGGGTCGTAGGCCCCCAGACATCTCTGCCCCTGAGAATTCTGCTCCGGGAAAGCCTGTCTCTGCGGAGCTCAATGACCTGAGCGGCTCAATGTTTGTTGTCCATGGCAACCACGTTTCCCGACTCTGATGAGTAAATATTCGCTTATTGGCCACCAGGAGGCGCTAACAGGATGGGGAATAATCTTCAAAGGAAGACCAGAACGTCTCAGCAGCCGAGCTCTATTCGATATTACACAAAAAATATGCCATACAGTAGCACCGGGTCCTCACTCAGTCTTTTATCAGATGCCCATGTGGTCATATACTGGTCTTTTAACCTTGCTGAGAATGATTGCTTCACCTGCAAAATGGGTACAATAATAAGAAATCAGCCGACACCTATACCAGGATGCTTGCTAACGTCTCACATACATTATCTCATTTAATCCTTCCACCAGCTCCATGAAAGAGATTGTGTTATGAACCACATTTACAGAGATCATACAGGTGAGGAAGTCTAGATCATACAGGTAAGGAACGGGCCGAGACAAGATTCAAATGCTTGTCTCCAAAGACTGGTTGGCTAGCCACCGTGTGCTAGACCCATTTTACAGGCTGGTTCTAAAGATTCGAGATATTGTGTGGAAAAGCCAGGATAGTGCAAGTAGTTAATGGGCGGCCAGTCAAGTCCACATGGTGGTGTTACTCATGAGTGATGCCTGTAGCTGCTGCTGTGGGCTCACTCAGTTCCCCACTCCAGAGCTGCCGGGAGCAAAAAAGCCTTTTGTGGGCTGACCCAGTTTTCCCTATTAATGAGCTCATTCATTCATTCAACAAATAACTTATTGAGTATTTACCATGAGTTAGGCACTGTTCTAAGTGCTAGGGAGATGGAAATGAGCAAAAGTAATAAAATCTTTGATTTTATAGGATGCATAGCCTAGTGGAGGCAGGACAGATAATAAACAAAAAGCACATAGATAATATCTCAAGTAGCAATTTGCATTTGGAATTAAATTATGCAAGGGAATAGAGAGTGATAGACGTAGATATTTTTCCATTTGTATAGGATGGTGAGGGAAGACCTCTCTGATAAAATGAAGTGCAGACAGTGAACCAGAGAGATATCCGGGACATGTGTGACAGGCAGAGAGGGAGAAACATGCTGGCACTGGTGAAAGGCAGTGGGAAGCTTCGAGAATGAGCAAAGGAAGAAGAAAGGGAGGTAGTTTCTCGGGCCGAGTCCTTAGAAGCAGAGCCTGGGGCAGGGACTCAGGTGCAGGCTGTCTTCGAGGGTTTGCTGCCAGGAAGAAAGGAGCGAGGGCAGGAGGGAGAACGGGCAAGGCAAGGAGGTGGTCTTCAGCTGGCTCCTGTAAGAACGCTGGAGCACGCATTGCTCCGTCAAGCTGGTTCTTCCTTGCAAGGAGAAATGTTCTTGACATAATTTAGTCATTAGTCACTATTCAACGATAGGGTTTTCTTTTAGTGGACAGTGAGAGAGAGAGAGACAGAGAGAAAGGTCTTCCTTTTGCCATTGGTTCACACTCCAGTGGCTGCTGCGGCCAGCACATCGCGCTGATCCGATGGCAGGAGCCAGGTGCTTATCCTGGTCTCCCATGGGGTGCAGGGCCCAAGCACTTGGGCCATCCTCCACTGCACTCCCTGGCCACAGCAGAGAGCTGGCCTGGAAGAGGGGCAACCAGGACAGAATCCGACGCCCCTACCGGGACTAGAACCCGGTGTGCTAGAGGATTAGCCTATTGAGCCATGGCGCAGGCCCAATGACAGGGTTTTCTAGGGGTAGTGGGGCTCTAGGCTTATTTATTTGAGAGGCTGAGTAACATACTGAGAGAGGGAGATACCTGGCTGGAGTTGATCCAATCTGAAGCCAGGAGCTTCTTCCGGGTCTCCCACATGGGTGCAGGGGCCCAAACATTTGGGCCATCTTCCACTGCCTTCCCAGGCCATAAGCAGAGAGCTGGATCGGAAGTGGAGCAGCCTAGACGCAAACCAGTGCCCATATGAGATGCCGGTGCTACAGGTGGAGGCTTAACCTGCTACACCACAGAGTTGGCCCTGTAAAAGATATTTCAACTTCAGCTCCGTTCTCTTTCTCACAGAGGAGAAACCAGCTGCCATGTGGTGAGGATGCCCAGGCAGCCCTGGGAGCAAAGCCTGCATGGTAAGGAATGGAGAGCTATTTCCAGCAGTCAGCACTGATTTTCCAGGCACGAGAAAGGGCATGTTGGAAGGCAGGCATGCCTTCAGGCGACCACAGCCCCAGCCAACAGCTTGGACGTCACTCCTGGAGAGAATCTCACTTACAACTACACGGCTAAGCCATTTTTGGATTCCTGACCCTTAGGAACTATGACAACGTCTTTTTGTTTGGAGTTATGAAATGTGGGGGTAAAGGTTGATACAGCAATAGATAACCACTACAATCACCAATGGTGAAATAAGGTCTAAAGAGTGACCATCTGATTGAACACCATGAAGGCTTGAAAGGAGCACTTCCGGCAGAGTGTGTGGGCAAAAGCCTTGTTATCCAGAGAGAATGAGCGAAGAGAAAATGGGGACAGAAAATGCAGGCAATGTTTTCAATATGCTTTTCTGTACAGAAAAGCAGAGAATTGGGATGGTAGCTGTAGAGAAAAGGGTGTTAAGAATGCTTTTCCCTCTTGGTTTAGTTTTTTTTTTTTTAATTGATTTATATATTTGAAAGGCAGAGTTATAGAGAAGCAGAGGCAGAGAGAGAGAGAGAGAGAGAGAGAGAGAGAGGTCTTCCATCCAATGGCTCACTATCCAGATGGCTGTTACAGCCAGAGCTGATCCGGATCTGAAGCCAGGAACCAGGAGCATTCTCAAAGTGGAAGGAAGGAGACAAACTTGCAACTTTGGACCGGTTTGAGTCCTGGCTGCTCCACTTCCGATCCAGCTCTCTCCTGTGGCCTGGGAAAGCAGTGGAGGATGGCCCTGGGTCCTTAGCCTCTGCACTCACATGAGAAGACCCAGAGGAAGCTCCTGTCTGCTGGCTTTGGATTGGCCCAGCTCTGGCTGTTGCAGCCAGTTGAGGAATGAACCAGTGGATAGAAGACATCTCTCTCGCTCTTTGCCTCTCCTTCTCTCTGTGTGTAACTCTTTCAAATGAATAAATAAATCTTAAAAAAAGAAACCTGGAAAATTAAAAAAAAAAAAAGCAATGATGTGACTGTTTCTAGGAAACTGGGTGAAACTAATAGGTCAAATGATATTGGATAGAAAAATTGTTGTTTTCACCTTTTCTCCTCTATATCCTGGGAAAACATAAATGAATTGGTTATCAGTGACCATCAGAAACAATCCTAGTATGACTTTTTTGCCAGCATCAGACCAAACATGAGGACACTAGGGGTGGGCTCCAGCTTGGGGGTGGGATGCTGGTTGGGACACCCAGACCCCATAGCAGAGTACCCGGATTCAGTCAACTTTTTGATGTCCTGACTCCAGCTCTCTGTGAATACAGCTCCAGGAGGCAGTGATGATGGCTCGGGTAGTTGGGTTCCTGCCCTCTCTGTGAGATACCTGGGTTGAGTTCCTATCTTGCAGCTTCTACATGGACCAGTTCTGGACAGTGCATGCATTTGCAGAGGGAACCAACAATTGAGAGCATGCATGCCATCTCTCTCTCTTTCTCTGCTTCTCAGATGAATAAATAAAAATTAGAAAAACACTGAGGTGTTATGAAAACTAGGGCACCATATCTTTTTTTTTTTTTTTGAAATTTATTTATTTGAGATGTAGAGCTATGGACAGTGAGAGCAGAGACAGAGAGAAAGTCTTCCCTGACGTGCCTGAGCACAGAGTTGGCCATGGTTTTCTGTGGAAAACAGCAAGAGAGGACAAGGAATTGAACAGAAGCACTGTCCCCTTGTCCTCCGGCTCTTACATCTCCCACACTTAAGTTCACTTAACTTCTGCTGTGCACATGCAATGAGACACACTGTAGCCCAGCTTCTATGTGGGATTTGGATTTGTGCAAAGTGGCTAAAACTTGCAAATGTTTACTTACCAGTCAACCAGGCAGTCATGATTTGTTTTTTAAGGATTGATTTATTTATTTGGAAGACAGAGTGAGAGAAAGGATATATATATATATAGAGAAAGCTTGTATCCACTGGTTTACTTCCCGGGTTGGGCCAAAGCCAGGAGGCCAAAGCCAGGAGGCTGGAACTCCACCAGAGTCTCCCATGTTGGCAGGGACCCAAGTACTTTTGCTGTCTTCCACTGTTTTCCCAAGAGCATTAGCAGGCTGCTGGATCAGAAGTGGAACAGCCAGGACTTGAACTGGCTCTCATATGAGATGCCGGCATTGCAGGCAGCAGTTTAATCCATTGTACCACAATGTTGGGCCCCAGTCATGATTTTTAATTTGTCTGTTTATCTCAGGTTAAACTGCACTTGTGAACGGTGAACCTACCTGCCTCTGAGGTTTCCAGACCTTCTAGACCGGGAGTGGTTATACACCCTGCAAGTCTCACTGGGAAGCTGGAGGTCCCGACATGCTCTGAAGTCTGGAAAATTCGGTGGGATGATGGAGCTCAGCAGAGAGGAAGAAGAGCTATTATCTCGTGTGCTGCACTCAAACATGTATTTGAGCAGGAAGCCCTTGTCAGACCTTCATCAGGGGCACATCTGTCTGCATTTGATGTGTGTGCAGTTGTGTGGCCAAGGGCGTGTGTGTGAGAAGACATAGTCGAAGCTTTAGCAGAAGACTAGTTATTTTGGGTCCATCTGGCCTGCTGTCACTGCCAAGAGGAATGGTAGGCAGAGGACTCCCTATAGGCGCAGGCAGAGAAAACGGTCAGAAAGTGGAAGATCGTCAGGGCACTCCCAGGTGTCTCCCACACCTAGCTGGCTCTTGCTTAAAGTTTAGCAAGTGGCTAACCAACACTACGCAAGGCTTTCACAGTTTTGATTATGCTTTCTTTTTTTAAAAGTTTTATTTACTTATTTGAAAGGCAGAATTACAGAGAGGCAATGGTAGGGGGAGAGAGGGAGGGAAGGAGGAGAGAGAGAGAGAGAGAGAGAGAGAGAGAGAGAGAGAGAGAGAGAGAGAGAGAGAGAGAATCTTTTATCTGTTACTGAAGAAGCAAAGGGTCCTTGTCTTTGTGCAAGAAAGAATTCAGGTGTGAGACAGAGAGCAGTGGAAAGCAAAATAGCAAGGTTTATTAGGGTAGGGACATCCGTAAGAAGGGATGGGCACCTTTCCAGACAGAACCTGAGAGAGAGAGTGCGTAGTTCACATTTAGGCTGGGGCTTTTAAGGGGATGGGTCTTGCCTTCCCACCTTTTCTCTCCCCCTGTCCTTCTCCTCCTGAACAAAGGACTTGTTGCGTGTAAATACGAAAAATTCCTTTCTGAGTTTTTCCCCCTTTAGTTATCAGACAGGAGAAGCCTGGCTGATGTCTCCCCGCCTTAGAGGAAGAATGTTTATCAGGCCAGGTAGAAGGGGCAGGACTCCCTGGAAGGTCATCAGGATCCGGGCAGGACTTTGAAGTGAAGATGCTGGGCTTCTGGAGCTTCCGCAGTGGGTGCTGGTCTTCAGGCCTTTCTCATACACACATAGGCTCAATTTCTGACTTCCTACCTAACATATCTACTGGTTCACTCCCCAGACGGCTGCAACGGCCGGGGCTATGTTGATCTGAAGCCAGGAGCCAGGAGCTTCTTCCGGGTCTCCCACGTGAGTGCAGGGGGCCAAGGACTTGGGCCAGCTTCTACTGCTTTCCCAGACCATAGTAGAGAGCTGCATTGGAAGTGGAGCAGCCAGGACCAGTGCCCATATGGGATGCCGGCACTGCAGGCGGCAGCTTTACCCACTATGCCGTAGCTCTGGCCCCCTAATTATGCTTTCTTATGTTTTTATATTTTCTCTAGCGTATTGCATTGACAATAGATTTGTTTTTGGGGATCGGTGGCTTTGGGTTCTTGTGGGATATAAGACGAGAATAAGGGTAAGCCTGCTACCAAAGCTTACTGCAGAGAAATCGCGAAGAGCCCACATGTGACAGGCCAGGCAGAGCCCAGTGTGCCTTCCAACTGGAGTTTCTGTGGGTGCTGGGCGTGGGCCCTCTTTCTCCTCCCACCACAACCTTTCTGAAATATTGCTGGGTGGAGGGCTTTCTGGGTGTGGAATCCCTCCCAGAACTTCACAAAGGCTCCCTTGGTGAAGGGCAGAGGGAATACTCTCAAACTTCCCCCGGGGAGAGGGTTGGGTGCCACCTGGCCAGGTGACTGAACAATGGGGAGACTTTGATATGTAAATGCTGGTTTGCTGCCAAGGCTTGCATCTTTGTTGCATCACACAGAAATTCCCAGTATTCTTCCACCCCTTGCACATACCATGGCTCCTGTCTATCTAGCTAGCTACCTTAACAGATTTACCAAGGATTATTAGATTAAAACAGTATGTTTTAGTATTAGTTCACATGTAAAGTCTTGAGGAAAGTTTCTGATGCAGAAATCGAACCATAAAGCCTCATGTTAAAGGGTATGGGGAGAGCATGGGCTATGGTGGACATTGGTTCTACAAGCTTGGACAAGGCTCCCAATGTTACAGGTGACATGGTAGCAGAGAAAGATGACCTTGGTTCTTTGCCTCACGTGAAAGAATTTCCTTGCAGACAGACGGAGGGAAAAGCAAGATTGATTTAATTCAGAAACCTCTTGCCACAGCGGCCAGCAAGGGGCTCCAAGAGAGGCAAAATGCACTGAACTGTGTCTGAGTCTTTTAAACACTTTTTGGGGGAAACAAATAAACAAAAATCCAGAGCAGCATCTAAAAATCAGTTTGAGGGGGACAAAAATCCATCAAGAGTCCGGGTTTGGGGCCAGCACTGTGGCTTATTAGGCTGAGCCCCCGCCTGTGGCGCTGGCATCCCATATGGGCACCGGTTCATGTCCTGGCTGCTCCTCTTCCAATCCAGCTCTCTGCTATGGCCTGGGAAAGCAGCAGATGAAGGCCTGTGCACTGGCGTGGGAGACCCGGAAGAAGCTCCTGGCTCCCAGCTTCGGATAGGCCCAGCTCCAGCCATTGTAGTCATTTGGGGAGTGAACCAGTGGATGGATGACCTCTCTGTCTCTCCCTCTATATATAACTCTACCTCTCAAATAAATAAATAAATAAATAAATCTTTTTTAAAAGAGAGAGACAGCGAGAGTGAGAGAGAATCTGGGTTTGTAATCTTGTCTGTCCTGTCTAGCTTGCTCATGATAAGACAAAAAAACACAGAAGGGTGGAATCACCACTCCCTTGCTATTTTCATAAGACTGGAAGCTCCCAAGGAGTGGGAGAGGCAATTGACCTTGTTAAAGACAACATTTGGGGGAAGCAAGCATTTTGTAGCCTTTCCTCATTTTTTACTGGGACCAAGCTAACTGTTGACCCATCTGACCCCTCACACCAAAGTCTATGGAGTTTATTTATTTATTTTTTAAAGATGTATTTATTTATTTGAAAGGCAGAGACAGAGAGAGGGAGAGGTCTTCCATCTGCTGGTTCACTCCCCAGATGGTTGCAATGGCCGGAGCTGCACTGATCCGAAGCCTGAAGCCAGAAGCTTCTCCCATGTCTCACACATAGGTGCAGGGGCCCAAGGACTTGGGCCATCTTCCACTGCTTTCCCAGGCCATAGCAGAGAGCTTGATCAGAAGTGGAGCAGCCGGGACTTGAACCGGTGCTCATAAGGGGTGCTGGCACTGTAGGAGGCAGATTTACCTGCTACAACGCCGGCCCCCATTTATGGGGTTTAATACTAAGTTTAAGAATCATCTCGGCTGGCGCCATGGTTCAACAGGCTAATCCTCCACCTTGCAGCGCCGGCACACGGGTTCTAGTCCCGGTCAGGGCTCTGGATTCTGTCCAGGTTGCCCCTCTTCCAGGCCAGCTCTCTGCTCTGGCCTGGGAGTGCAGTGGAGGATGGCCCAGGTGCTTGGGTCCTGCACCCCATGGGAGACCAGGATAAGCACCTGCCTCCTGCCATCAGATCAGCGCGGTATGCCAGCCTCAGTGCACTGGCCGCGGTGGCCATTGGAGGGTGAACCAATGGCAAAGGAAGACCTTTCTCTCTCTCTCTCTCTCTCACTGTCCACTCTGCCTGTCAAAAAAAAAAAAAAAAAAGAATCATCTCCTGGGGCCAGCACTGAGGTGCAGTGGGTTAACACCCTGGCCTGAAGTGCCGGCTTCCCATATGGGCACCAGTTCAAGTCCCAGCTGCTCCATTTCCAACCCAGCTCTCTACTATGACCTGGGAAAGCACTAGAAGATAGCCCAAGTCCTTGGGCCCCTGCACCCACGTGGGAGACCTGGAGGAAGCTCCTGGCTCCTGGCTTCGGATTGGTGCAGCTCCAGCTGTTGTCGCCATCTGGGGAGTGAATCAGCAGATGGAAGATATCTCTCTCTCTCTCTCTCTCTCTGCCTCTCTCTGCCTCTCCTCTCTCTGTTTAACTCTGACTTTCAAATAAATAAATAAATCTTAAAAAAAAAAAGAATCATCTCTCCTGAAGAGTCTCACTTAGCAGGTCTAAAGTGGACCTGGGATTTGCATTTGAATAAGCAGTCCTGCTAACTGTAACACAAGTGGTCCACAGACCACTCTTGGAGAAACACTCTCCAAATTCCCCACATCTCCATTTTCATTTTTGTTTGTTTGAGATGCAGAAAGAGAGAAAGAGAGCACTCCCATCTACTGGTTCACTTTCCAGAAATCTAAAATGGTCAGGGTTGGGAATGGGCCAAAGCAATGCAGGTTTTCCAAGTGGGTGGCAGGAACCCTAGGATTTTAGCCTTCCATGCTGCCTCCTAGGGTGTGTTTTAGCAGGAAGCTGGAGCCAGGAGCCTGGAATCAAGCTCAGGAGCCAGGAGCCTGGAATCAAGCTCAGGTATCCCAGTGTGGGACATGGGTTTTTTTTTTTTTTTTTTTTAGATTTATTTATTCATTTGAAAGTCAGAATTATATATATATATAGAAAGATCTTCCATCTGCTGGTTCACTGTCCAAAAGGCTGCAGCAGCCAGGGCTGGGCCAGGCCCAAGCCAGGATCCTGGAATTTCATCCAGGTCTCCCATGTGAGTGCAGGGTCCCAAGCACTTGGGCCATCTCCCTCTGCTTTCCCAGGCACATTCGTAGGGAGCTGGATCGGAAGTAGATTAGCCAGAACTTGAACAGGTACCCAAAATGGGATGCTGGCACTGCAGCCAGTGGCTTAACCCCTAGTGCTGGCCCCAGCATGGACATCTTAACCAGAGATGTAACTTGTAGGCTAAACAGTCACCTCATTAATCTGCAGTTTAAAAGCTTCGTTGTGTTAGGACTGGCGTTTGGCCTAGCAGTTGGGCAGCCTTTGGGAAACCCACAACTCATTTGGAAGTTCCCGGGTTTAATGTGAGCAACGAAGAGCTAGGGACTGCCACCCCCATCACACCGCTAAACCTCACTTTCCATCATGCATCTTCTTGAAGACTACCACAGGTGCTGCAGCCCCACCCCAAACCCTGCCCGCTTTGAATATTCAGTTCAGCCTCGCCCTGAACACCACCCCTTATCCTATAAAAGGATGAGCCCAGGGCTGTCTCAGTGACCCTGCTGTTCAAGCTGCAGTACCTTTAGCGCTGTTTGAGTCCTGGGTGCTCCACTTCTGATCCAGCTCCCTGCTAATGTGCTTGGGACAAGCAGCACAGGATGGCCTAAGTGCTTGGGCCCTGCACCCACATGGGAGACCTGGATGATGCTCCTGGCTCCTGGCAGCCCTGCCCAGGCCTGTCTATCACAGCCATTTGGGAAGTGACCCAGCAGATGGAGCATCTGGAACGATCTCTCTCCCTCTCTATCTCTGTGTGATTCTGCCTTTCAAATAAATATATAAATCTTTTAAAAAAAGATGATGCCAGCCTGGGTGGAGGCAATTCTCTCTCATGGAGTTGTCTGCACTCACGTCTGAGAATGCATTTCCCTCTGCCTTTCAGTAAATCCTGCCTACCTCTATGTGCACCTCCTGGTTTTATTCCTACAGGTGGGAAGACAAGAATCTGGACTAAGTTTAGCTGTGGATCTCCCTGAGCCTAGCCAAGGGTCCCGATCCTCACAACCGGTTTAAGTCTTGGCTCTGCTTCTAATTCTACCACCGTGGGAGGCAGCAGGTGATGGCTCATGTACTTGGGTTCCTGCCAGTTCACATAGGAGACCCAGACTGAGTTGCGAGTTCCTGGTTTCAGCCAGGCCCAGGCCTAGATGTTCTGGGAATTTGAGGAGTGAAACCAGCAGATGGGAGATTTCTGTCTCTCTGTGCTTAAAATAAATTTAGCTATAAAAATAGCACATAGAAATCAGCCATTTTTTGTGACACCTGCAGTCCATATTGGAATGCCTGAATTCGAGTAATTCAGAGTGCCACTTTTTTTTTTTTTTAAGGTTTATTTATTTATTTGAGAGGCAGAGTAACAGAGAGAGGGAGAGACATGGCTGGAGTTGATCTGATCTGAAGCCAGGAGCCAGGAGCTTCTTCTGGGTCTCCCACAGGGGAGCAGGAACCTAAGCACTTGGGCCATCTTCTACTGCTTTCCCAGGATGGATCAGAAGAGGAGCAGGCCGGAGCCGCGGCTCACTAGGCTAATCCTCCGCCTTGCGGCGCTGGCACACCGGGTTCTAGTCCTGGTTGGGGTGCCAGATTCTGTCCTGGTTGCCCCTCTTCCAGGCCAGCTCTCTGCTGTGGCCAGGGAGTGCAGTGGAGGATGACCAGAAGAAGCACCTGGCTCCTGCCATCGGATCACGCTGCGGCCGGCGGTGGCGGCCATTGGAGGGTGAACCAACGGCAAAAGAAGACCTTTCTCTCTCTCTCTCTCTCACTGTCCACTCTGCCTGTCAAAAAATTAAAAAGAAAAAAAGAGGAGCAGCCAGAACATGAACTGGCACCTATATGGGATGCCAGCACTGCAGGCAAAGGCTTAGCCTACTACGCCACAGTGCCGCCCCCAGTTCCACTCTTGATTCCAACTTCCTGCTAATGTAGACCATAGGAGGCAGGAGGTGATCACAACTCAAGTGGTTGAATCCTTGCCACCAATGTGGGAGACTTGGATTGAGTTCCAGGCTCTTGATTCAGCCTGGCTCTGTGTCAGCTTCTATGGGCATTTGGGGAGTTAACCAACAAATGGAACAGTCTGTTTCTCTTTCCCTGTCGACATCTCTGTCTCTCAGGGAGACGAACAAACAAACAACAACAACAAAAAACCCACAATTACAAATTCAATTGTTGGGGCCAGTGTTTTGGCATAGAGGGTAAAGCTCCCGCCTAGGACACCACCATCCCATATGGGCACTGGTTCAAGTGCTGGCTGTTCCACTTCTCATCCAGCTCCCTGCTAATGTGCCTGGGAAGGCAGTAGAAGATGGCCTAAGTGCTTGGGCCCCTGAACCCACATAGGATACCCGAAAGAATCTCCTGGCTCCTGGCTTTGGTCTTGTCCAGCCCTGGCCATTGTTGCCATCTGGGGAATGAACCAGTGGATGGAAGATCTCTCTCTCTCTCTCTCTCTCTCTCTCTCTCTCTTTGCCTCTCCACTTCTCCCTTCCTCCCCTCCTCCCATAACTGTGCCTTTCAAATAAATAAAATAGGGGCCGGCGCCGTGACTCACTTGGTTAATCCTCTGCCTGTGGCACTCGCATCCCATGTGGGTGCCGGTTCTAGTCCCGGTTGCTCCTCTTCCAGTCCAGCTCTCTGCTGTGGCCCAGGAAGGCAGTAGAGATTGGCCCAAGTGTTTGGGCCCTGCACCCACATGGGAGACCAGGAAGAAACACCTGGCTCCTGGCTTCAGATCAGCGCAGCACCAGCTGTAACAGCCATTTGGGGAGTGAACCAACAGAGGAAAGATCTTTCTCAAATAAGTAAAATAAATTTAAAATATAAAAACTTAATTGTGAAAAAAACTCAAACATATGTAATGAAAATGAGGATAATATAAATCCTACCCATGCACCCATCACCACTTCCAACAATCACTGACTGAGACCAATGCTACTCAACTATATTCACATGCATTTCCCCAGCCCCCAGTATTTTTTTTTTTTAAAGATTTATTTATTTGAAAGTCAGAGTTAGAGAGACAGGGAGAAAGATAGGGAGAGAGATCTTCCATCCACTGATTACTCCCCAGAAGGTTCCAATGTCCAGGGCTGGGCCAGGCCAAAGCCAGGAGTTTCCTCCAGATCTCCAATGTGGGTGACAGGGGCTGAAACACTTGAGTCATTTTCCATTGCTTTCCCTAGCCATTAGCAGGGAGCTAGATGAGAAGCGGAGCAGCCAGGACATGAACTGGGACCCATATGGCGGCGACCTTACTATATGCCATAATGCCAGCCCCCAAGTATCATTTTTTAAAAAATATTTATTTTATTTATTTGAAAGATAGAGTTACAGAGAGAGGCAGAGAGAGAGAGGTCTTCCATCTGCTGGTTCACTCTCCAAATGACCGCAACAGCCTGAGCTGAACTGATCGGAAGCCAGGAGCCAGGAACTTCTTCTGGGTCTCCAACATGGGGACAGAGGCCCAAGGAGTTGAGTCATCTTCTACTGTTTTCCCAGGTCATAGCAGAGAGCTGGATCAGAAGTGGAATAGCTGGGATTTGAACCGGCATCCATATGGGATGCCAGTGCTGCAGGCCGAGGCTTTAACCTGCTGTACCACAGTGCTGGCCCCAACCCCAGCATTATTTTAAAGCAAATCCTTGACATCATATAATTTTATTCATAAGTATTCCCATAAATATTTTTAACAGGAAAAGGACTTCAAAAAGAAACAATCGCAATACTATTAAAATACTATTGACACATTTTAATTTTTAACACTGATTCTTATTCCCAAGCAATATCCAAAGAGTGCAGAAATATCTCTCTTTTTTAAAAGATTTATTTATTTATTTATTTATTTAGAAAGTCAGAAAAAGAGGGAGAGTTAGAGAGAGAGAGAACTTCCATCTTCTGGTTCACTCCCCAGATGGCTGCAACAGGCCAGTGCTGGGCCAAGTTGAAGCTAGGAGCCAGGAGCTTCTTCTGAGTCTCCCATGTAGGTGGCAGGGTCCAAATACTTGGGCCATCTTCTGCTGCTTTTCCCAGGAGAATTAGCAGGGAGTTGGATCAGAAGTGGAGCAGCTGGGACACAAACTGACGCCTGTATGGGATGCCGGCATTGTAGGTACTGTCTTTACCAACTGCACTGCAATGCTAGCCTCGTTTTATTATTTTAAAAAATAATTGGGGGCTAGTGCTGTGGCAGCAGGTACAGCTTCTGCCTATGGCTCCAGCATCCCATACGGGCACCAGATTGTGTCCTGGCTGCTCTACTTCTGATCCAGCTCTCTGCTATGGCCTGGGAAAGCAGTGGAAGATGACCCAAGTCCTTGGGCTTCTGCACCCATGTGGGAGACCCGGAAGAAGCTCCTGGCTCCTGGCTTTGGATCAGTCCATTTTTGGCTGTTGTGGTCATTTGGGAAGTGAATCAGCAGAGGGAAGACTCTTTTCTCTGTCTCTCTATCTCTCTTGAACTCTGCCTCTTAAATAAATGAATAAATAAATCTTTAAAAATAATAATTTGTCCAAATCAAGACCCGAATAAAAATTTTACATTACAATTGATTGGCATGTCTTTGAGTATTTGCTAATTTATACACTTTCTTTTCCATCCCTTTCTTTTGCAATTCTTTTGCTGGTTCATTTGTTCCACAAAGCTTTCCTCTTCTTTTCTTAGACTTATTTATTTGAAAGGCAGAGTTAAAGAGACAGAAAGGGAGAAAGGGAGAAACAGAGAGACAGATCTTCCTGCTATTGGTTCATTCCCCAAATAGTCGAAATGGCACATGTGGAAGACCAGAGCCAGAACTCCTTCCGGGTCTCCCACATGTGTGGCAGGGGCCCAAGCATTTGAGCCACCTTCTGCTGCCTTTCCAGGCACATCAGCAGGGAGCTGAGTTGGAAATGGAGCAGCGGGGACTCCATCCAGCCAACCAGCATCCCTGACATCACAGGTAGGGGATTTTTTTATTTTTTATTTATTTATTTATTTATTTATTTATTTTTGACAGGCAGAGTAGACAGTGAGAGAGAGACAGAGAAAGGTCTTCCTTTGCCGTTGGTTCATCCTCCAATGGTCGCCGCGGGTAGTGCGCTGCGGCCGGCGCACTGCGCTGATCCAATGGCAGGAGCCAGGTGCTTCTCCTGGTCTCCCATGGGGTGCAGGACCCAAGCACTTGGGCCATCCTCCACTGCCTTCCTGGCCACAGCAGCGAGCTGGCCTGGAAGAGGGGCAACCGGGACAGAATGCAGTGTCCCAACCAGGACTGGAACCCGGTGTGCCGGTGCCACAAGGCAGAGGATTAGCCTGTTGAGCCATGGTGCTGGCAAGGTAGGGGATTTAACCAGCTGTGCCATAATGCAGGACCCTACATAACTTTCCATAATCTGAATATTGGTAGCTGCAGCCTTTTAAACTGTCTTTTTGTTTTTGTTTTTGAAGTGCTGAATGAAATTCAGAATCTATTAATGTATTTACATAATTTATAATCTTTTTTTTTTTTTAACACAGGCAGAGTGGATAGTGAGAGAGAGAGACAGAGAGAAAGGTCTTCCTTTGCCGTTGGTTCACCCTCCAATGGCTGCCGCGGATGGCGCACTGCGGCCGGCGCACCGCGCTGATCCGATGGCAGGAGCCAGGTGCTAGGTGCTTTTTCCTGGTCTCCCATGGGGTGCAGGGCCCAAGCACTTGGGCCATCCTCCACTGCACTCCTGGGCCACAGCAGAGGGCTGGCCTGGAAGAGGGGCAACCGGGACAGAATCCGGCGCCCTGACCGGGACTAGAACCCGGTGTGCCGGCGCCGCAAGGCGGAGGATTAGCCTGTTGAGCCACGGCGCCGGCCATAATTTATAATCTTTAAGCAACTGTCTCGTAAATATAGACTACCACTTTACTTATGCTATGCAGGAGATACTTGTTTTTCCTCACCAAAATATTTGAGTTAAATAAAAAATCGACAGCATTTACATCATTTTCTTTACTTTATCTTTCTCTTTTTTTCCTGTTTTTAAACCACTGCTAGGCAGTTTAGAACATATGTCACTTAATTTATTCCAGGAAGCTTCTTTTTTTTGACAGGTAGAGTTAGACAGTGTGAGAGAGAGACAGAGAGAAAGGTCTTCCTTCCGTTGGTTCACCCCCAAAATGGGCGCTACAGGCGGAGCTATGTTGATCCGAAGCCAGGAGCCAGGTGCTTCCTCCTGGTCTCCCACGCGGGTGCAGGGCCCAAGCACTTGGGCCATCCTCCACTGCCTTCCTGGCCACAGCAGAGAGCTGGACTGGAAGAGGAGCAACCGGGACAGAATCTGGTGCCCCAACCTGGACTAGAACCTGGGGTACCGGCGCCACAGACAGAGGATTAGCCTAGTGAGTCATGGCACTGGCCTCCAGGAAGCTTCTTAACCACCACTCATGGGAGTTTATTTTAAAAGGTGCTGAGAATGTGTTTGGTGACCCATTCATGACGGGATCAGATACAAACCCAGGCTGAGCAAGGCACCTGCTGCTCTCCCTGTTAATTTACTTTGGGAATCCAAGGCTCACATATTCAATGATAAGTACTTCCAAGATGGCACAGATGAAATTTTCCATCAGTTTTATATGTAACCGAATTTAGTTTCAAATAATAATCACCATCCCTCCACTTACCATATCCTACCACATTTCAAAAAATAGAACACCTTCTAACAGTGGTAGTGGGAAACCCAAAGCGATTATATTCTTCACCACGTTTATTTTTCCCTCAAGAACCATGAAAGCGCTAATTTTCCTTTTACAAGTGCTACATAAAATCTTGATTACAAAACTACTGGACAACATAATCCTACACCCATATAATCACATGCTCCTTTTCAGTAAAGTCAAAGCCAACGCCGTATTCCCTTCGCACACCAGAGATCCTTTACAGAACCGAAGTGCACAGACGGAACCACCATTGCTGTAGTCCTCAAAGAGAATACTTTTTACACGAAATCAAGAGCAGCCAGGGGAAAACGGGTGGCGGGAGCCCCCACCCTCCCGCTAACTTCCAGGACCACCTAACTCGGCGGAGGCCTGGCCAGCAGCAGTTTTGCCTCTGCTCTGAAGGCTGCCTTTGAAGTCTGAAGCTATCACCATCAGAGGGCAGTTTGGCGACGTGGGAGGGAAGTCTTCCGCTAATTTCTATAAACAGCTTATGTATGTTTATTGTGTTTTCTGCACTGGTCTCTACAAAAATCGCATGAATGGAGCCAGTATAGTCCTTAGCATCTCTCCCCGTGGCTTCTCTCACATTGATGAGATCACACTTACTCCTGCAACGGCAAGTAGACTAGCAGGCGGCCCAGGCTGTCAAAGCTCTCTTACTCCCCAGTTCTTTCATGTAGAAAATGTTTCTTCTTCGTGATGTCATCAGCCAACCTGCAACAGTATGTTGGCGCTAAGGCACCGAATCCTTCTTTTCCAGCTCTGAGAATTTATGGAGCTCATTTTGGTACTGGACTGTGTAGGTTGTAAAAGATGCCCTACTGCTGGGTTGACATTAGGATAAGAACTGTATTCCACAAACCGCCACAGGCCACTTGCTTCACCTACACCCGGATCCCCTAGCACACCCACTTTGAGCTCCTGCAGTGCCATGGCCCAGGACCCAGGGGGGCATGGGCTGGCCATCACCCTAAGTTGGGGAAGGAGAGGTGGGGCCCAGCGAGAGCATCCCCAGCACCGTCCCCACACAGCCCAATATTTCTTATAGTTAGATAATTACATCTGGTGGCTTGATCAGATTCAGGTTGGATTTTTTGGGCACACAGTGTCCAGTAGGGGCTCTTTTTGTTAGCAGCCATTCATGATCACTGCCTACATGACCCATGAATTATTAAAAATTATGAAAGGCTCCCCTATGCCTCTTGATTTTCAAAAATAGGAAATTAGGTGCTGGCACTGTGGTGTAGCAAGCAAAGCTGCCACCTGCAGTGTCGGCATCCACTTCCCATCCAGCTCTCTGCTATGGCCTGGGAAAGCAGTGGAAGATGGCCCAAGTCTGCACCCAGGTGAGAGACCCAGAAGCAGCTCCTGGCTCCTGGCTTCGGACTGGTGCAGCTCCGGCCATTGAGGCCATCTAGGGAGCGAACCAGCTGATGGAAGACCAACCTCTCTCTCTCTCTAACTCTCTGCCTTTCAAGTAAATACATAAATCTTTAAAAACAAAAAGTTTGTTTAAAAAGATAGGAAAGTTAAGTTCTGACACTGAGAGATACCAAGCTTCTTATTGTGATTAAATGGAATAATCGTAGTCATTCAGCTACCTTGGTGCTGCACACACTCACATGAAGTAGATACCTACAGCATGCCCACACGTAGAAAATAAAACTCGGGTGCAGGCGTAACCCACCCAACATCCCGCGAAGGGTTGATGGTATCGGGGTTCGAACCCGGTCCATCTATCAAGCTTCTGTTCTTTGCACTAGTTCTCCGAAAGATTAGTATTTTGGAAGAGTACTGTAAGCACGCCCTTGTCCTGGTCACACTTAGTTGTTCAACTCTCTCAACAGTACTCAGTACTGTCATTACTGCTCCCGTCGTACTGACACAGCAACTGGGATTTAGCCTTACAAGAAGGAAGGAAATGGTTCGAAGTGTCTGTGTAGCAGGCAGGTTTGGCTTCCCAGCCCTTTAAGTTTTACGAGAGTGCGATGCATGTGCCAGTCGGTAAACAGCTAGACGAGAGCCAGTGAGAGGGTATGAATGACGTTGCACTACAGCAAGAAAAGAGGATCCCGGGATCCTCGCAGGTGACGGCAGCGTTCCGACACACACGTCCCCCTGCGGGCGCGCCTGCGTACAGACGCCAGACTACACGGAGCGCGGTGCGCACGCGCGCAGAAGCGGATGGGCGGGGCGAGCGGGACCGCCAAAGGTCTTCCCGCCTCTAGGGGGCGGCGACGAGCCCGGCTCAGCACCCCGACCCGGCAGCGCGTCGTTTGGCTTGCCCAGTGCTCGGGATATCGGAATCCGGCGCCTGGCGGCTTCTTCAGGTTTGAGGTTCCGGAGCCCGAGGGGAGGAGAGACAGAGGGAAGTGGAGGGTGGGTGGCTGCAGTCCGGAGGGCTGCCTGCGAGAATGGGCAGGGGCTGGGCGGGGCTGGGCGGTGTGGTCCTCGCTGGCCGACCCTTTTCCCCCCGGCTTGCCCCTTCAGGTTAGGTGGCCATGGAGCAGCTCCTGGCCCAGCTGTGCGGCACCAGCGCAGCGCGGCCGCTGCCCGTGTGGGAAGGAGACACCGCGGGCCACTGCTTCACCCAGCTGGTGCTCGGCGCCCTGCCCCACGCGCTGCTCGCCGTGCTCAGTGCCTGCCACCTGGGCCGCCCGAGGTGGGTAGAGACCCCTGCCCGTGCGTACCACACGCCTCTCGCGCAACGCACAACCCCCGGGCAGTGTCACCAGGGTAGCCTCTGGAGTGAGGGCAGAGGGAATAAAATCCGAGCGTAGCCGCTGAGCAGAACTTCTGAGTCTTGTGGATTGTTGGGACGCACAGCTGAAACCGTGCATTTACGCATATAGAGCAGTGCCTGGCGTTTAAAAAAATTATCTATGTAAAAGGCAGAGGAACAGACAGGCAGAGAGCAAGAGAGAAAGTGATTTTCCATCCACTGGTTCACTCCTTAAATGGCCACAACAGCCTGGACTGGGCCAGGCGGAAGCCAGGAGCCTGGAACTCCATCCCTGTCTCCCACATGGGTGCAGGAGCCTTCGTCTGCTGCTTTCCCAGGCATATCAGCAGGGAGCTGGATCAGAAGTGCAGCAGCTGGGACTCGAACTCGCATCCATATGGGATGCTGGGATTGCAGGCAGTGTTTTAACCCACTCCATCACAATGCTGGCTCCAGAAATAGAATTCTTAAAGGTTGTTTTTGATTTCAACTTAAGCCCCTCCATGTAACTGCCATCAGGTGGACTTTTAAGCAAACCAAAGCATTTTTTAAAAAATATTTATTTGAAAGGTAGAGTCACACACACACACACAGAGTGAGAGAGAGAGAGAGGGCTGTTGGTTCACTTCTGAAATAGCCATAATGGCTGGGGCTGGTCCTGACCAAAGCCAGGTGCTGGTGCTGTGGCACAGCGGGTTAAGCTGCCACTTGCAATGCTGGCATCCCATATGGGGGCCGATTTGAGTCCCTGCTGCTCCATTTCTGATCCAGCTCCCTGCAGATGTGCCTGGGAAAGCAACAAAAGATAGCCCAAGTACTTGGACCCCGCCCCCACATGGGAGACCCAGATGAAGCTCCTGGCTTCAGCCTGGCCCAGCCCTGACCATTGTAGCCATGTGGATGTAAGATACTGCTCTCTGTAACTCTGCCTTTCAAATAATAAATAAATCTTAAAAAAAAAAAAAAAAAAAAAAAAAGCCAGAGGCAGGAATTCTAAGTCTCAATGTGGGTTGAAGGGGCCCAAATACTTGGGCCATCATCTGCTACTTTTGCATTAGCAAAAAATAAAATAAAAAAAGATGCTGCCGTTCCACGGGCCAGCACTGCGTGTAGTGGGTTAAGCCGCTGCCTGTGGAGCCAGCATTCCATATGTGTGCCAGTTCAAGTGCATTAGCAGGAAGCTGGATGGGAACCAGAGCATCCAGGACTTGAACTGGTATTCTGATGTGGGATACCAGGTGGTGGCCTAACCTGCTATGCCATCGTGTCACCACCCCGTTTTAAACATTTATAAGCATTTTTATTTACATTCAAACACTGCTGACAAAAGGCATGACAGATTCAGTCCTCTTATTTATTTTTTTTTTTGAAAATTTTATCTATTTTCATTTTATACGAGAGTTCTTCCATCTGTTAATTTATTCCACTAATGCCCACAACAAGCAGGTTGGACCATTCAAAGCCAAGAGGCCAAAACTTCATCTGGATCTCCCTTGTGGGTGGCAGAGACCCAAATACCTGAGCCGTTATCTGCTGCCTTCCCAGAAGTAGGCATTAGCAGGAAACTGGGTCAGAAATGGAGCCAGGACTTGGACCAAGTACTGCAATATGGGATGTTGGCATCTTTTTGTTTTGTTTTTTCATTCAAAAGGTAGAGTTACAGAGAGAGAGGGAGAGAGAGTCTGAGACATCTTCCATCCTCTGGTTCACTCCCAAATGGCCGCAGCAGCCAGAACCGGGCCAATCTGAAGCCAGGAGCCAGGAGCTTCTTCCCTTCCACATGGGTCTAGGGATCCAAGCACTTGGACCATTTTCCACTGCTTTCCAGGCCTCCAGCAGGGGCCTGGATTGGAAGCGGAGAAGCTGGGACTTGAACTGGCACCCATATGGAATGCTGGCTCCACAGGCAGCGGCTTAACCCACTACACCGCAGTGCCAGCCCGTGGAACGGCAGCATCTTTTTTATTTTTATTTTTATTTTTATTTTATTTGACAGATAGAGTTAGATAGAGAGAGAGACAGAGAGAAATGTCTTCCTTCTGTTGGTTCATTTCCCAAATGGCTGCTATGGCCAGCGCTGTGCCAATCCGAAGCCAGGAGCCAGGTGCTTCTCCTGGTCTCCCATGTTGGTACAGGGGCCCAAGCACTTGGGCCATCCTCCACTGCCTTCCCGGGCCATGACAGAGAGCTGGACAGGAAGAGGAGCAACCAGGACTAGAACCCGGTGCCCATATGAGATGCTGGCGCCGCAGGCGGAGGATTAACCAAGTGAGCCACAGCGCCGGCCCCGAATGGCAGCATCTTAACAGCTGCAGCAGCCATCCCCAGTCTTCTTTCTATGTGAACCTTCAAGGGCTCTGTTGCTGTTGGCAGATGTGTTTTCCTATATTTGATTCTTAATGTGGACATATCACCTGTTGTTTATGAAAAAGTAGGTTTTTTTGTATGCCAGGAAAAAGGATTTTTTTTCCACCTAAGAGAGTCACAGAAGCGATCCACACCACCTTCTGGAATCACTGGAGACAGTAGAATATCCTGAAGCTTTATAAAATTTTGGCTGGTGGTGCTAGCGCTGTGGTGTAGAAGGCTAAGACTCCGCCTCCAGTACCAGCATCCCATATGGGTACTGGTTTGTGTCCCAGCTGCTCCTCTTCTGATCCCACTCTCTGCTAATGGCCTGGGAAAGCAGTGGAAGATGGCCCAAGTGTTTGGGTCCCTGCAACCATGTGCGAAGAAGCTCCAGGCTCCTGGGTTTGGCCTGGCCCATCCCCAGCCATTGTAGCCATCTAGGGAGTGAACCAGTGGATGGAAGATCTCGCTCTCTCTCTTTCTCTCTATATCTCTATTTTTCAAATATAAATAAATCTTAAAAAAATTTAGGCCAGTGTCTAGAACCTTTAGTGGGAATCAAATTTTTATAAACCCAGTAGTACTTTGGGTGAATTTCAGAGTAATCATAGGAGCATGCTTGGATAAAAATGAGAGTGAGCTTTTGGTGCAGCTGTTAAGATGCTGCTTGGGACACCCACCTCCCTTATTCAGGGCCTGGGTCTGAGTCCCACCACCAACTTCCTGCTAATGTGCACCCTGGGAGGCAGGAAGTGATGACTCCAGTATGTGGGTCCCTGCCACCCACCTGCGAGATCTTGACTGAGTTCCAGGCTCCTGGCTTCAGCCTAGCCCAGCCCTGGCAGTTGCAGCATTTGGGGAGTGAACCAGCAGATGGGGGCTCTCTCTGTGTCTCTGTCTCTGTGACTCAAATAAAAATTCAAAAGGAAGAAACAGTGTGGGTAGATCAGAGGAGAATGGGCTGGGTCCATCTGGAAGACTTCTGGGAGAAGAGGCCCTGGGTTCCCAGGTAAGTGAGCTGGGGATAAGGTGTGCAGGCAGGAAAGGGTGTTGATTTCCTGTGGGCAAGTGAATATTGGAGGTGAGGGTTACTTCTGACCTGAGTCAGCCACAGTGTGCTTCCTTTTCTCTCTTCCCACTTGTCCTCAGGAGGCCAGATTACACCTTACCCTGCAGCCCTGGCTGGCGCCTGCGATTCACGGCTTCCATCCTGCTCTCCATCCTCCCACTGCTAGACCTCCTTCCAGCTGCTCTGCCACCAGGGGCAGGCCCAGGGCCTATAGGGCTAGAAGTGTTGGCAGGGTGTGTGGCAGCTGTGGCTTGGAGCAGCCACAGTCTCACCCTGTGGGCACTGGCTCGTTCCCCTCATGGCCGCTCCCAGGGGCCCGTGGCCTTGGCTCTGATTGCCCTCCTGCCAGCCCCAGCCCTAGTGCTGACCCTGCTCTGGCACTGCCAGCGAGGCACACTTCTGCCCCCACTTCACCCGGGGCCCCTGGCCCGCCTGTGCCTTCTCATCCTGCAGCTGACTGCCCTCTTGGCCTATGGACTGGGCTGGGCAGCCCCTGGGGGGCCACGAAAATCCCGGGCCCAGGAGCCCCTCATATCTGAGGATCAAGAACCTGAGGTAGCTGAGGATGGAGAGAGCTGGCTGTCCCGCCTGTCCTATGCCTGGCTGGCACCCTTGATGACCCGAGGGGCCTGTGGCAAGCTCCAGAGACCCCAGGATACTTGCCGCCTTCCCCACAGGCTGCATCCGTCCTACCTGGCCCGTGCCTTCCAGGCACACTGGCAGGAAGGCGCCCGGCTGTGGAGGGCTCTATATGGGGCCTTTGGGCGATGCTACCTGGCACTTGGACTGCTGAAGCTGGTGGGGACCATGCTGGGATTCTCAGGGCCCCTGCTGCTTTCCCTGTTGGTGGGCTTCCTGGAGGAGGGGCAGGAACCACTGAGCCATGGTCTGCTGTATGCCCTGGGGCTGGCTGGTGGGGCTGTCCTGGGTGCTGTGCTGCAGAATCAGTATGGATATGAGTTACGGAAGGTGACCCTGCAGGCAAGGGGGGCCGTGCTAAGCATCCTGTACCGCAAGGCTTTACAGCTGGGGCCCCGGCGCCCCCCTGCTGGCGAGGTCTTGAATCTGCTAGGCACTGATTCTGAGCGCCTGCTTAACTTTGCCGGGAGCTTCCATGAGGCCTGGGGCCTGCCCCTGCAGCTCGCCATCACCCTCTACCTGCTGTACCAGCAGGTAGGCGTGGCCTTTGTGGGTGGTCTCATCTTGGCCCTGCTGCTGGTACCTGTCAACAAAGTGATTGCCACCCGCATCATGGCCAGCAACCAGGAGATGCTACAGCACAAGGATGCACGGGTTAAGGTGAGGGCTGCTTGGGGCCCCTCGGCAATCTGGAGGCCCCACCTGGCATCTGGATCCCCAGGTCCTTCCACCTCCCAAGCATACTGCTGGAGGGGGTGGGTGTGACCTCCAGGTTACGAGCTCAGACTAGAGAAAGACCTGGGTTCAGATCCTGACTCTGCCACTTACAAATTCAGGTGCTCAGACAAGTCACTTATTTGAACCTCTATTTCCTCCCAGTGAAGATAAGGATAACAGTAGCTCCTCTCCTTGGGTATCATGAAGATACGTGATCATGCCTCACATAGTGCCAATTGCAAAATAAGCTCTAAGCACGGTCCATTCGCAATTCTGTGGTATTAGTTAATGTGGCCCCGAGCAGCGACCCTAGCAGATAGGAAGGATTCTCCCTGGAACCAAATGGATTTTTAGTGACAGAACCAGAATGGACTACCCCATGTGTGGAGAAGCTTAGGAGAGCCCCAGCTACATTTAGGGGTGGGCAGTAGCTCACTTTCCTGGCAGGACCAAGCACAGATGTTGTGGTGAGGCTGATTCATTTCTGTAGTGATGATGGGGGCATCCCCTATAGCTGGTTATGCCATGAAGCCTTCTCCCCTACCTTGGAGAGTTACAGATTGGGTCTCCACGGCCACTTGGGAAGGCTCCCAGGGTCTTCTTGCATTGTAGGCAGATGTGCAGTTGTTAGGGTACGAGGAGTTCCTTTGTAGCCATCTTGCCTGGGTCCGTTGGCCTATGTGGCCCTGGGCTGTCATGTACCCCTTTGGTCTGTACTCCTATGGAGATAGTTCCTGTATCCCCCAAGCCATGGGCCAAAACTGATGGGCAGCTCCGGAGCCCACCCCGTGTGGGACCTGCCTGCCCCTTCTACCACGTTACCTCCCAGGAGGGTGGGGGAGTCTAGCTCCCACTTGTCCCCAGCTGCAGCAAATGGACAAGTAAATGACTGGGAGGGGCTGCAACCCAGGGATGAGCAGGAAGTGAGGGACAGGCTTTCTAGACAGGACGGAGTTGAAGAAGGAAGCCAGGGCTAGGGCAGTACAGAGTATCTGGGAGCTCAGTACTGGATGTGCTGCTCAGCCAGCAGTGTGGGGAAGACTGGGCAGGAAGACCCACCAGCAGTGTCTTCACTTCCCACTGCCCTCTCGTCCCCTGTCCCTAGCTCATGACAGAGCTGCTGAGTGGTGTTCGGGTCATCAAGTTCTGCGGGTGGGAGCAGGCACTGGGGGCCCGAGTAGAGGCCTGCCGGGCTCGAGAGCTGGGGCGACTCCGTGTCATCAAGTACCTGGATGCGGCCTGTGTCTACCTGTGGGCTGCCCTGCCGGTCGTCATCTCCATCGTCATCTTCATCACCTATGTTCTCATGGGGCACCAGCTCACTGCCACCAAGGTGAGGACCAGGAAGGAAGCATGGGAGGGGAAGGCAGACCCTCAGTGCTGGCTGGGAAGGAGGGGGAGAGGATCCTGGCAGCTTCATCTTGTCCCAAGCAAGGGGAAACTCTGCAGAGACCTCGGGGGCCTTGACATGTGGCTTCCCCTGTGTGTAATAACTGCGTCTTTGTATTCTGCCTTCCACTCAGGCCTAGGCTTGGGGTTATGTCTGTTTATCCTCATTCTAATGACCTGGGGAAGAAACCACGATCCAGTGCCGGGTCTGGCTGGCACCCAGTGACATTGCTACTTAGATATTGAGGGGGTCTGAGAGTGAGCTGGACCTGTGCACTTAGTTAACATGCAACCTGAGCCCCTGGGTGAACATCTGGGTTTCCAGGGCTCTGGGAGTGGCTGCCTCTGCTACCCCTAGTCCCAGGATTGTCCAGTGAGCCCCTCAGTTCTGCTGCTGACCTGGGCACAGGGACCCAGAGAGCTCCGGGGCTTCAAGTGATGCCTCGCTTCCCTTCCACCCGACACAGGTGTTCACGGCCCTGGCACTGGTCCGCATGCTCATCCTACCCCTCAACAACTTCCCTTGGGTGATCAATGGCCTCTTGGAGGCCAAAGTGTCCTTGGACCGGATCCAGTGTTTCCTTGATCTTCCGAACCACAGCCCCCAGGCATACTACAGCCCAGGTAACGGGAAGCTAGAGGGCAGCCCTGGCACAGGGTGAGGTGGGGATGTGGCCGCTGAGTGCTGTACACAGATGCCACTGCCCAGAGGGGCACAGTCCAGGCAGGGCAGACCGAGGCTGGCACCGAGTTAGCTCTGGTTAAGGGTCAGGGCAGGCAAGTCGGCCACATGCCCTGGCTTACCCTCCTAAGCAGGTTGGTGGTGGGTTATGAGCCAAGCTGAGCGGCTGCTTCTCTGCTCAGATCCTCCCGCAGAGCCATCGACAGCGTTGGAGCTGCATGAAGCCCTGTTCTCCTGGGACCCAGTCGGAACCAGCCAGGAGACCTTCATCAATCACCTTGAAGTGAAAAAGGTTCGTTTGGCCAGACACCCTGAGACAGTCCCCAAATGAGGGGACTCTGACAGATAAGGACTGAGTCAACCACAGCCGGGTGGCCCTGCAGCCCTAATTGCCGAGGGAGGGTGTGGAGGGGTGTGCTGGGCAGGCCGTGGTCTGAGGAGCAGTGACATCTCATTTCTGCACCTCATTCCTCCACTCTGCCTTCCCAGTGAGCCGCACCTCGACCTCGCTCTCCAAGCAGCTCCCTCCACCCCGTCCAGACCCAGCCCAGGGTGGGGGGTGGTGTGTGTCTTGCTGTGTCCCTTGGAGACTGAAGTTCAGAAGAGACCCTGGGGCTTAGCCAGCATCCTCCCAGGCTAGGGAGCTAGGCGAGAGGTCCAGCACCCTTGCCCACGGGATAGATATCCTCTGTGTGCCATGCTGAGAAGCAGTTGCAGCCCGTGACGCACACAGCACACGTAGTAGGAGAATGGGGGGATACTCCTGGCCAGAAGGTGACTCCTGCTCACCCCAGTCCTGAGCTGCCACTCTGTCCTGACCTTTGTCTCACCCCTTGCCCCACAGCTCAACCCAGCCTTCCCCAGTGGTGGCTGAATTGCCTCTGCCACACCTGGCTCACGTTTCTGGCTTGGAAGCTGTGTGTGTTTTTTTTCTCTTAGTTCAGGCAAGACAAGGCTAGAATGTTTCAAAGGAATTTTACTAATGTGTTAGTTGGGGCTCTTTTGGATATAAGTCATAGAAACCCACTGGAGCTAGCTTAAGCAAACAAGAATTGATAATAGGGACATAGGAATGAACTGCAGACTCCAAAGGCAAGAACACAGTGGATCTTAGAAGCAGCCCAGAACCAGGCCTCGACTTGCACAGCTCTCTGCCTTCTGCCTGTTTATTTACCCTGTTCTCTCTCCGGAGACGGACTCTCCCCGAGTGGAAGGTGTGACTGCAGCCAGCGAGGGGGAGGAGCTGCCTCCAGGACCTGATCCCACACTCCCCGGCGCGGGGTCCGGCTAGGCTGCTGCCCTCCAGACGGGTTGACCCTGGGCAGCAGGGCGGGACGTTCCGGACGAGCAGCCTCTAGACAGCCAGCCTGCTTCTGGAGAAGGAAGTTTTGTTTCTGAGCAGGGAGACAGTCCCATGAATGTGTGTAGGAGCTAGAAATGAAAGGAGAACAGAACATTTAGACTGGAGATGCACAGAAATAGACACTGTTATTAAAAAACAAAAAAACAAAAAAACAAAAAAAACAGTGCAGCCGTTTGCTCTGAGATCTGGGAAGTGTCGCTGCAGGTGGCTTAGCCAGCGCAGCATCCAGGCACTGTCCCTGGGAGTCCATTCCCCCCCCCCCCCATTCTGGGGTGCCTATCAGAGCTCGCCGTGGAAGTTGTTGGGCATTTCCTGCCATTCTGGTGCATTGCTCCCCCCCAGAGACCTGTCACACAGACACTGAAAGGGACAGCGGCTCTGGATGGAGAACAGAACATCCTAAATCCAATAAGGGTCAGTCACTGAGGCCCAGATCAGCCTGTGGATACAGAATTCCTTCCCTGCAGGCTAGCGGGTACCTAGAGAGACAGCTCAGTGGGGGGACTGGTAGACCCCAGCCTCTGGGGGAGACCACTGCCCCCGCTGCCCCTTCCCTGCCAGCAGCGGACCCTTACTGTGTGGCTTCCTTGCAGGGAATGCTGGTGGGCATCGTGGGCAAGGTGGGATGCGGGAAGAGCTCCCTGCTGGCTGCCATCGCTGGGGAGCTGCACAGGTACCAAGCCCCGCACACCCTGTCCTTGGCTCTGCTCTTCAGCAGGCACTTGCCGAACCCTGCTGGGTGTCAGGTTAAGACTTCACTTGGGCCAAAAGAACAAGACATGGTCTCTTTTCTTGAGATAGTTTTCAGTGTGAAAAGGGGAAGGCCACCATAATCAGAAAGGAAAGTGAGTCACCATAGTCGGACCAGGGTGCTGTCAGCGCTGTGACGGTGGGCGAGGGAAAGAGATCCAGTGTCCGCTATTCAGAAAATGGTGTTGTGCAGAGGAGGGCCCCAGGGGGGAGTGTGAGTTTGAGGACAGGCCTTTTTACTCTCAGGAGGGAATGAGTACCATGTGGCAGCCACACTCTCTTCTGAGCTCCTGAGCCATCCAGATAGGAGAGCTGTTGCCTCCCTAGTCTAGAATAAGCCTACAGTCTCATCTGCACCCCTCGTCCCCACAGCTGCCAACTCACAGAGTCACATGACTTAGGAAGGGCGACCCTGTGTAGAAGACTATAGTCTGGGAGGCTTCTGGGAGTAGGGGCTGGGCATGGAAGGTCCCAGCAGGGAGCTCATCCCAGTGTCCCCGCCGGACTCTGCAGGCTGCGTGGACGAGTGGCCGTGTGGGGGCTGTCCAAAGGCTTTGGCCTGGCCACCCAGGAACCCTGGATCCAGTTTGCCACCATCCGAGACAACATCCTCTTTGGGAAGACATTTGATGCCCAGCTGTACAGAGATGTGCTGGAGGCCTGTGCCCTGGATGATGACCTCAGCGTGAGTGCCTAGGCCTTGACACCTCTTGGCTGCCTTCTTCCCCACGTGTCCCTGGCACCTCAAGCCAGAGACTTGCTGGAAAGGGGTGCTTCTGTCGGGCATCATTTATCTAGAGCTGCCTGTCAGACTTGGGTCCTCCCAGAGTGTCCAGAGGCTTGGTTCCCCCTTCCTCATGGGGTCCAAAAGGGTGGTGGTGACGGGTGTTCCCTCCAGAAGTTGTGAGAGCCCTGAAGCATGTGGGGCCAGGCTCAGTTCTGCACAGGCCCACCTACTGGTTCCACGTGGAGGACCTCCCACATCTCCCTCAGGGCAGGTTCGCCAGAGTCCAGGTATCCTTTGGAAACCTGGGGAAGCCTGTCCAGGCTGTTAGATCCACCCTCACCCCCACCCCCACTCCCACCCCCAAGCCAGAGTATTGAGTTCTTAGGGAAGAGAGTCCGGATTTCTCCCCTGACTTCACCCGACCACACATCCCCTCTTGACCATCATCACCACCAGGTCTTCCCCCGGGTGACGTGTGGAATTTCCCTGGAAAAGAAAAGAGGACCTTTGACTTTGACCATGGGGCAGCCTACGGTCATTTATCATTTGCATCTCCATCAGGCAGTTCCCAAATGTCTGCGGGTCCAGAGTGTTGTCTGGGTGCCAAGAAGAGAGACAAATACCTGGCTTTGCCCAAATGGACCTCTGGCTAAAGGACTGCAAGTTCGTCCTCGGGGCCTGGCGACACTTGAACTCTGCAGACCACCCCTGCAGCCATATGCAGGCTCCAGGGACCTACGAAAGCCCATGGTCACTCCTGCCTGTTAACAAGGCAGGGTGGTAAGCGTGATAGATTGTTTAGGTTAAGAATCTGGGTTCAGGGCAGGCATCTGCTCACTGGTTAAGATTTCACTTGGGACACCCACATCCCATATTAGAGTGCCTGACTTTTTTTTTTTTTAAAGATTGATTTATTTATTTGAAAGTCAGAGTTACAGAGAGGCAGAAGCAGAGAGAGAGAGAGAGGAGAGAGAGGAAGGGAGAGGGGTCTTCTATCCACTGGTTCACTCCCCAGGTGGCTACAACAGCCGGAGCTGAGCTGATCTGAAGCCAGGAGCTTCCTCCAGGTCCCCCACTCAGGTGCAGGGGCCAAAGGAGCTGGGCCATCCTTCACTGCTTTCCCAGGCCATAGCAGAGAGCTGGATTGGAAGAGGAGCAGCTGAGACTGGTGCCCATATGGGATGCCGGCACTGCGAGCGGTGGCTTTACCTGCTACACCACAGCACTGGCCCCTGGAGTGCCTGACTTGAGACCTCTCTGGCTAGTTCAGCTTCTGCTCCAGCCTGGGAGGCAGTGGGGGATAATTCAATATTTGGGTGTCAGGCCCTTGGCTTTGGCTTGGCCTGCCCCTGCCTGTTGTAGGCATTTGGGGGAATGAACCAGAGAATGGAAGATCTCTCTCTCTGTATCTTAAGTAAAGTGGGAAAAAAAAAAAAAAAAAAAAGATGAATCTGGGTTTGTGTGCACCCATACTAGCTCTGGTTAATCTGCTTGGGCTTTGGTCAGGCAGAAAAGGAAACACACCAACTTCATAAGGTTGTAATGGGGTTTGAATGAGCTAAGCACATGTCGGATAAATGTTGAGTGGCATTGGAATTAGGACCTGTCTCCTCTGACTCACCCCAAGTTCAGTGTCGTTAAGCTCCCTTGCTCTCTTGACCTAAAAGAGATAAGCAATGAGGTAGAAGGTATTGAGGCGCTCATGGACCCATGGAGGCACTTGTTCCATCAGATCCTGCCTGCTGGAGACCAGACAGAGGTCGGAGAGAAGGGCGTAACCCTCAGCGGGGGACAGCGGGCCAGGATAGCCCTTGCCCGTGCCATCTACCAGGTAAGTTAGAGGCAGGAGTTAGGCAGGGAGCAGTGGAGTGTCCTGAGCCCCAGGCACTTGGCTGAGTTGGGAGATAGGGATATTTCATTAGCGGTTTCTTCCCTCCCCGTGGTCCTGAGCAGTTGGCTATCCCCACGCTCTTTTATAGCTCCAAGGCAGAATTAAAGGCCCTTTACAGGGCACTATGTGGCCTGCGGCAGTGGTACCCAGCAAAGCTGAGACTGGCCTCGCCTGATGGAGGGAATTCCACCCTCAAGTCTCAGCTGGAGGGGCAGCCCCGGCATTCTTTTCAGGTGTCTTCTCTGACTGCCTTGAGATCAGTTCCTGGGAGAGCCTGTGGGCCCTGGGGTCCTGGAGCCTAGGGTACCCCTGCTTGTCCCCAGGAAAAGGAACTGTATCTCCTCGATGACCCTCTGGCTGCTGTGGATGCAGACGTGGCCAACCATCTGCTGCACAGGTGCATCCTGGGTGTGCTGAGCCACACCACGCGGCTGCTGTGTACCCACCGCACTGAGTACCTGGAGAGAGCTGATGTGGTACTGCTGATGGACGCCGGGCGTCTCGTGCAGGCTGGTAACGTGGGCAGGAGCCTGGCCGGGTGGGGGGGGAGGATCTGCTCAGGTGCACTGTCAGAGAGAGGTGAATTGTCAGGTGTAGACTCTGCCACCCCGCCGTATGTGTCCTGAGCCCAGCCATCACCACCTCCTGCTTATGTAGACCTAGTGGGAGAGCAAGGGATGGTGGCATTGGTGAAACGCAAGCAGCTTGGGGGGCTTTGGGAAGGGTGCTCTTGGAAACTGGGAAGCCCAAGATCTCTGAGAACAGTCTGACGTCCTCAGAGGAGGGAAAGCAGTCAGGTTTAGAACAGCCATTTTGCAAAACAAACTCTAAAGGATTGTTAAAGAGAGACATGACCACCAGCACGTTCACTGAGAGGGAAACGGGAAGAAACTGGAGCTTTGGGAACTGAGTACAGCATGAGGACAGGCTCTGTAGTGGTCTGAACGTGACTGGACAGGTGCGTGTGTGCTGCTGGGACGCCCCTCCGAGGTGAACATCTGGCCGGTGGGACTCCAGGGGCCGAGGGAGGGGCTTGATGAGCCCCACTCAGTGTCTGGAGGAGCCAGCGTAGGGCTTGTGCAGGCGTTTAGAAAGGCGAAATATAGACCGGCTGCAGCCCCCTCCTCTCTCCTTCTCCCAGGGCCCCCTTCTGAGATTCTGCCGTTGGTACAAGCTGTCCCCAAAGCCTGGGCTGAGGAGGGACAAGAGCCTGACACAGGTATGGGCCAGGGCTGGGAGGAGGGGGCTTGTTTCTCACTTTACAAAGTGAGCCCACTCCTTGAAACAGTTTTCAGCTGTTGTCTGCCAGCTTAGCTCCTCTGTACCTCCCTGCTTGTTGCAGCCAAGGCTCGGGCAGCACAAAACCCAGAGAAAACCCAGGAGGGCCTAGAAGTGGAGCAGAGCACATCTGGCCGCCTGCTGGAGGAGGAAAGCAAGAAGGAGGGCGCCGTGGCCTTGCACGTGTACCGAGCGTATTGGAGGGCCGTGGGCCAGGGCCTGGCTCTGGCCATCCTCTTCTCCCTGCTCCTCATGCAAGGTGAGGCTGTGCCCACGAGTCCCTCACAGCAGCGCCCACCATGTTGCGCAGGTGCCCATCACCCTCACCAGTCCTCACCAAGCCCAGAGACTCACTGAGCACCAGCAACAGAGGGATAAAAGGCATGGCCCCGGGTCCGAGACGGTCCCACGGACCAGCGGGCCACTCTCTCTAGCTGTCTTCAGCTCGGCGCCCCCAGGCCCGTGTGCATTCTGTGAATTTGCGATTGTGCTGTCCCCAGAGCTAGAGGGTGATAGGTCCAGGAAAGGAGCACAGGTGGGGAGGCTGTGGGATAGTGGCAGAAGGGTGAGCATCAGAGTCAAGGGCAGAGGACGTGGGCGTTTGAATAGGATGAAGAAGATGAGACTCAGGTCTTTCTCCTTCCTGTCCCCACCCAGCCACACGGAATGCTGCCGACTGGTGGCTCTCCCACTGGATCTCTCAGCTGAAAGCAGCCAAGAACGGCTCCCAGGAGGCGCCAGCCCCTGCCAGCCTGGGTTCCACAGGCCCCTTCTCTCCACAGCTGCTCCTCTTCACGCCTGGAAGCCTCAAGTGAGTGGCTAAGGCTGGGAGCAGGCCTGGTTCTCAGAGTGGTCCCAGGCAGGGAGTGAGGGTTGGGGGCTGTTACTCCAGGGGCTGTGTCTCCTAGGAGATGGGGACAGGTGGCCCAGGGGAGGGGAAGGGATCCTTGAGTGGCCCTACTTTTGGTTACCCACAGCCCCCTCCCCACCATCCAGCACCCCGGTGTTCCCACTGCCCAAAGCTGCCCCCAATGGCTCCTCAGATGTCCGTTTCTACCTCATCGTGTACGCGACCATCGCTGGCCTCAACTCCTTCTGCACCCTTCTGCGGGCAGTGCTGTTCGCCGCAGGCACCCTGCAAGCAGCTTCTGCCCTGCATCGCCGCCTGCTGCGCCGAGTCCTCATGGTGAGGGCGGGGAGGGAGGGGCGGGGAGCGCAGCCCTAGCCCTGCAGAGGGACCTCCCTGTCCGTGGGCCTCAGCGGGCGGCCGGTCCTCAGAACCCTCCCGGATGGGTGCCCCCGTGACAACCTCCGGAACCGGAGGTTCAAACCCAGCCACTGAAGCCCATGCTTTTCTCATCTGTAAAGTGAGGCAGAGAACCTGCCCGAGAGTTTTGAATTCAGGTGCTGACTGAGCCTTAGTTCCCGCAGGGCCCCTTTTCTGTTTCATATCTGTTACCCGTCCCCCCATTACCTCCACGCCCTGTGTCCGTCCCACTCCTCTCCTTGCTGGGCATGTGCAGTGTCTGTCTCTTCCTTTGTCTTTCTGCAAAATGTCTGTTTTGTGTGTATGTAATTTTAATTTATGTAAATGGTACTGTGTTAGATCTCACATTCTGTTCCTTTATTTAAGCTGTTTCTAAGACCGTTCCTGTTGCTATGTGTGGATCTGGCTTGTGGCTTACTCCCTGTGAATGAGAACTAAGCTCATTGCACGTGGGAAGTGCTTAGGGTACTGGCTGGCACATGCCGAGTGCTCAGTGAGCACTCATTGTTCATGTCCTTGTTACAAAGTCCTTTCTTGTCCATTATCTTATTAGGGTAACCCTGTGAGGCAGGTGCTGTTATCCCCATTCCACAGTGAGGCAGGTGCTGTCATCCCCATTCCACGGATAAATCTGAGACGCTAAGAATTGAAATGACCTGGCCAAGGCTGGCGCAGCGGAGACCCAGCCCATGAACCCCTCGCTGTGGGGGTCCTGCTGCTCCTCCAGGAGCCGAGGAGGGAACATCCTTGTGCTGTAAAGGAATTAATGTCGCCTGAGTTGGCACTAGGAGGTGCTTCGGAAAGTCGTTTGACTTAGTCCTCTGCTTAAATATAGGACTGTTCCCCAAGCGAAGGCAGGGATGGGGGACAAGCAAGGCAGGGACAGGAGAAGGGCTGTCTTTGAGACTGTACCATAGTGGTATAACAGTAGCAGTTCTTGAGCACCTGCTCTGTGCCAGGCAGACTGCACTAAGCACTTGACTGCCATATGTGAGAACTCTTCAGAAAGTTCATGGAAAAGTGCAGTGAAAAGATAAATTTAGGAGTGCGTGTTCAGCCTAGCAGTGAAGATGGCTTTGGAGCGCCTGGGTTCAGTAACCGCCTCCAGCAGCTGACTGCAGCTTCCTGCCAGTGCAGGCTCTGGGAGGAGCAGTGATGGCCCAGTGATTGGCTCCTGCCACCTACATGGAGACTGGGACTGCATTCCCAGCTCCTGCCTTCAGCCCAGCCCAGTCCTGGCTTTATAGGCATTTGGGGAAGGAACGAGTAGATGGGAGATTTTTCTGTCTCTCTGCTTCTCAAATAAGTCAATTTGTAAGAAGATAAGCTTAATGAAATGTTTATTCCCCCCCCCCTTTTTTTTTTTAAAAAAAGATTTATTTATTTGAAAGGCAGAGTTGCAGAGAGGCAGAGAGAGAGAGAGGTAGAGGTAGAAAGAGAGAGAGGTAAGTCTTCCATCCGCTGGTTCACTTGGCGGGAGCTGTGCCTATCCGAAGCCAGGAGCCAGGAGCTTCTTCCAGATCTCCCATACGGATGCAGGGACCCAAAGACTTAGGCCATCTTCTACTGCTTTCCCAGGCCACAGCAGAGAGCTAGATTGGAAGTGGAGCAGCTGGAACTCAAACAGGCACCCATATGGGATGCTGGCACTGCAAGTAGTAGCTTTACCCACTACACCATAGCGCCAGCCCCGTTTTTTCCCTTTTTGCACAAGTTTTTTTTGTGCAGTGCAAGAGGCTCCAAGATAACACTTCCTTCTAGCTCTGGGTAGCAAAGGATGCTATGGCAGGGAATGCAGATGCTTTTTAAAATTTTATTTGTTTATTTTTATTGAAAGGCAGAGCCGCAAAGAGAAAGGTTTTCTATCTGCTGGTTCATTCTAGATGGCCACAGAGGCTGGAGCTGGGTTGATCCAAAGCCAGGACTTAGGAGCTTCTTCTGGGTCTCCTGTATCGGTGCAGGGGCCCAAGCACTTGGGCCATCCTCTGCGGCTTTCCCAGGCACAGTAGCAGGGAGCTGGATCAGAAGTGCAGCAACCAGGACTTGAACTGGCTACCATATGTGATGCTGGTGCTGCAGGCGGTGCCTTTACCCACTATGCCACAGTGCCGGGCCCAGTACACGGGCTTTAACCTTACCAACGGCTTTGTGAGGTGTAGCCCATTATTGTCCCCGTTTTTGTTTGTTTGTTTGTTTGTTTTGACTGGCAGAGTGGACAGTGAGAGAGAGAGACAGAGAGAAAGGTCTTCCTTTGCCGTTGGTTCACCAACCAATGGCTGCCGTGGACGGCGTGCTGCAGCTGGTGCACCACGCTGATCCGAAGGCAGGAGCCAGGTGCTTTTCCTGGTCTCCCGTGGGGTGCAGGGCCCAAGCACTTGGGCCATCCTCCACTGCACTCCCAGGCCTTAGCAGAGAGCTGGCATGGAAGAGGAGCAACAGGGACAGAATCCAGCACCCTGACCGGGACTAGAACCCGGTGTGCCGGTGCTGCTAGGCGGAGGATTAGCCTGTTGAGCCGCAGCACCGGTTGTCCCTGTTTTTCAGATAAGGAACAGAGAGATTAGTCAGTCCCTTGCCTGTGATCTCCCACTTACTATGTGGCAGCTGTGGTTGACCGCAGAGCCTGAGCACTTAACCTTGGGAGAATCTGCCTTTGACTGATAACACTGACCATTCTGTCCAGCCACAGGCAATGAGGTCATTCCTCCTGGCATCCAGCTAGTGCGTACTCCCTGGTCTGTCGTCCCACCTTCGGGAGAGAAAGTGGCTCCCTTCCCTTGAAAGCAGAGTGTGTGTCTAGCACAGAGAGGGAGGAATGGTCAGTGTGGCCTCTTGGGGTCCCCACTGGGCTGTCTCTCGCACCCTGGGATGTTTTCCTGCAATCTCTGCCAACCCTGCGTTTGTGCCCCACAAACTCTGCTGAGACTTCACCCCTTTCCTCCTCTCTGCCTTGGGTCTTCCTCCCCACCCCCTCCCCCAGGGCTGCCCACCAGCCAGTTCTCGCCCTTACCCAATCACTCCGCCTCTCCCAGGCACCAGTGACTTTCTTCGACTGCACACCTACGGGCCGGGTCCTAAACCGCTTCTCCTCCGACGTGGCCTGTGTGGATGACAGCCTGCCCTTTATCCTCAACATCCTGCTGGCCAACGCCGCGGGCCTATTGGGCCTCCTGGCTGTGCTGGGCTCTGGGCTGCCCTGGCTGCTGCTGCTGCTGCCGCTCCTGAGCGTCATCTACTACCGTGTGCAGCGCCACTACAGGGCCTCCTCCCGGGAGCTGCGGCGCCTGGGCAGCCTCACCCTGTCCCCACTCTATACCCACCTGGCCGACACCTTGGCCGGCCTCCCCGTGCTCCGTGCTGCGGGGGCCACCGACAGGTGTGTGAAGTCTCCCTCTGCCAATCAGAGCCCAGGGCGGTGAGGGGAGGAAAGGGGCGTGTTGGGCTGGAAGGGGTGTAGGCCTCCTGGGGGAGATGGGCAGAGTGGGTGAGGGCATGGTCCCGGGGCCCGGGGGACAACAGATGTATTAGAAGACAGGCAGAGCAGACCCCCCTCCACCCCGCCACTTTGAAAAAGCACCTTGGTGCCTGGATTCACGAGACGAGGGCATATAGGTCAGCTCCCAGGGAGGTAGCTAGTAGCCAGCATGACAGTGGAGTGGCCTCACTTCCCTCTGGGCACCCTTCAGGTTTGAGGAAGAGAACCAGCGACTCCTGGAACTAAACCAGAGGTGCCAGTTTGCTGCCAGCGCCATGATGCAGTGGCTGGACATTCGGCTGCAGCTCATGGGGGCAGCAGTGGTCAGTGCCATTGCAGGCATCGCCCTGGTGCAGCACCAGCAGGGCCTCGCCAACCCAGGTAGCAAGTCCTGCCCCTTGGGGTTCCCCGCATCATCACTGTCATCATCACCCCCACTTCACAGTGGAGTAAACCCGGTCAAGGAGTGACTTGTGTGGGTGATGAGGATCTGGGACTGGAGTGAATCCTTTGATCTCTGTGTCTTAAATGCGTCCCCTGCTCCCAGCGCCACCTTCCACAAGTCATCCCCCGTAGGTTCCGCAGGCCCCCTCCACACCCCGCATTTCCTCCTGTGGTCCTGGCCCAGGGCCTGTCAGTCGGCCTGCAAATGCCCCCAGCCCGCAGCTTGGGAGGCCCCTGTGCTGCCCCTCAGCTGTGCCTCTCCTCCTCAGGGCTGGTGGGCCTGTCGCTGTCCTACGCCCTGTCTCTCACAGGCCTGCTCTCCGGCCTGGTGAGCAGCTTCACGCAGACGGAAGCCATGCTCGTGAGCGTGGAGCGACTGGAGGAGTACTGCTGTGACCTGCCCCAGGAGCCCCAGGGCCAGCCGCTGCAGGTGCGCTCGGAGCCCTGAAGCCCCTCTCCTTCCCTTCCCTCCGCTCTTCCCTGCTTTTCCCGGCTCCCCGCACCTCTCTGCACAATGGTGGCCATTCCTCACCATGTCGCCCATCTCTCCTGCACTTGTCACTCCCCGCCTTCCTCTCACACTGTCCACTTCCCATCCTCCTTCCCTCCTCCCCATCGTTCACCTTACCCCTATCTCTCCGTCTCCCACCCACGGCCCCCACCAGCAGGGTGTCGGCTGGCTGGCCCAGGGCAGTGTGGAGTTCCAGGACGTGGTGTTGGTGTACCGGCCAGGGCTGCCCCACGCCCTGGACGGCGTGACCTTCTGCGTGCAGCCCGGGGAGAAGCTGGGCATCGTGGGCCGCACTGGCTCGGGCAAGTCTTCCCTGCTGCTGGTGCTCTTCCGGCTGCTGGAGCCCAGTTCGGGGCGGGTGCTGCTCGACGGCGTGGACACCAGGCAGCTGCAGCTGGCCGAGCTCAGGTCTCGGGGAAGGAGGGTGGGGTGGAAGTACTGGCACTTAGAGGAGGGCCCCGCTGGCCGGGGGATGACATGGAGAACAGGACGAGTGGGGAAGGACAGCAAACTCCCAGTGCTCAGATTCCCACCTGGTGGTCTCAGGGTCTCAGCTTTGCAACTCCATCCTTCTCGTATTTCCCAGTGGACACCCCCCACTCACTGGACACCAGGTTCCCTGGGTGCTGGCCCTGCCACACCCAGCCCTCAGGCCTCAGCCCTCAGCCTTCAGGCTCAGCAGGCGGTATTTGGAATAGCTTGAGAGCTGGCCTGATCACCGGTGGCCACAAGTGGCCTCAGCTGGGTTATGTGTCTCCCACCCCTATGCCCAGGCTCACAGGGTCATTTTCTGAGTCCTGTGACATAGCCAAAGTCAGGAAGCTGTGTCCTAAATCCCTGAGTGTGTTGCCAATTCCTGCACTGGCCCTGCCCCTCCTCTCTGTCTGTGAAGCCATACATGTTACCTTATGGCTGACCACAGTGCTGCTCAGTACCCAAGTCCAGACCCACTCTGACCTGAAGTGTCCCATGCCTAGCCACTGCTGTCCCTGAGTCAGGCCATTCATTTTCTCTGGGGTTTGTACCTCAATGAGATGTCAGCTCTTTAAAGACAGAGTTTCAGCCTTGGGTTTCTTTGCTGCTCAGGGCCAGGCACAGTTCTAGGTACACCACCGATAACCGGTCCTCTGGTAGGGGTTATGTTAGGTGGGGGTGGGAGCTATGTTCAGGTTGTCCTGTCCTGAGGTACCAGTCCATAGCTAGGCACTGCTGACAGCAGAAGCGGCCACCTCTGCAACCTGGATGCCATGTCCTTGGCCCCTAGGTCCCAGCTGGCTATCATCCCCCAGGAGCCCTTTCTGTTCAGTGGGACTGTTCGGGAAAACCTGGACCCCCGGGGCCTACATGAGGATGAGGCCTTGTGGCAGGCGCTGGAGCAGTGCCACCTGAGGGAGGTGATTGGCTCCATGGGTGAGTGCTGGGCCCTGGGAGCAGGGTGGGAGCAGGGGAGGCCGGGCTCTGCAGTGAAGCTGCCCTGGCTCGCAGGTGGCCTGGATGGTGAGCTGGGAGAAGGAGGCCGGAGCTTGTCCCTGGGGCAGAGGCAGCTGCTGTGTCTGGCCAGAGCTCTGCTCACGGAGGCCAAGGTAAGGCAAGAGGGAGACATTCCAGAGGACCCGGAAGGGGCAGGGGACTTGTCAGGGTGAGGAGGTGGGTGGGGCTGGGCTGTGTGCTGAGCCAGGCAGGGCCAGGGCAGGAGGTAGAGGCTGGTGCTGGGGCCCAGCCTGCCCTGAGCCTCTCCTCCATTCCTGGACACATTGCAGATCCTGTGCATTGACGAGGCCACAGCAAGTGTGGACCAGAAGACAGAGCAGCTGCTCCAGCAGACTATCCGCAAACGCTTTGCCAACAAGACCGTGCTGACCATTGCCCACAGGTGTGCCCGCCTCCAGAGCGGCAGTCTAATCGGTCTGCAGTGGCCTGGACCCAGAGCCTCTGTCCCTTTTAGGCACTGCCCGGGCCCATTAGAGCACAATGGGAGGCCCAGAGCCAGCGCAAGCCTGTGAGGACAGAGCTGTGCTGTTCGCAGGGGGGAGGCGGGAAAGCCATTCAGCTGTCACCTTTAGGGTGTTGCCCCCCCCTGCCCTGGTCCCCCACTGACCACCTGCTCCCACAGGCTCAGCACGATCCTGAACTCGGACCGCGTACTGGTGCTGCAAGCAGGAAGGGTTGTGGAGCTGGACTCGCCCGGCGCCCTGCGCAGCCAGCCCCATTCACTGTTCCAGCAGCTGCTGCAGAGCAGCCAGCAGGCAGCCCAGCCCTCCCCTTGAAGGCCCGAGCCTGCTCCCCCACACCTTCGTCCGGTCTGCAGCTGGGCCAGCGCACAGGAGCTGACTGCCTGTTTACGCTCTCCTCTGTGGTGCTACCTCTCCCTCCCTTCCCCACAGGGGAGAAGGGCAGCGTGGTTCCTCTGGGCACACTGCCCCTCGGTGGGCAGAGCCCCGAGGCTTCCCCAGAACCAGGCCTCTGCCCTGGCCCTTCTGCAGCTGGAACTTTTGGTGGGTTTTTCCTGGCATAGGAGCTCACTTGCATTTTCATATTTTTATTTGATAAAATTCCCATATTACATTCTGTATATTAAAAAAATAATATTTCTGGTGTGAGGCTGAAGTCCCCTAAGCATGTGTATGGGAGCTGAGGGGCGGAGGAGGTGAGGAAGGGGGCTGGGAAGCCCCCGCCTCCATCACAGTGCTGTGGTCTTTCCAGGCTCAGGGGGCAGCTCAGGCGCCGGGGGGAGCACTGTGGGCAGCATGCTAACCTGACACTCCTGGTCCTGGCACGCCGGGGCGTAGTGCGGGGCAGGGTGGCAACAGGGTCCCGGGGGGCACACACCCCGGCGCCAGGCCCTCAGGGTCAGCAGCATGGTGGCCAGGACCAGGGCAGCAGTGAGGGCCCCAAACACCACCAGCGCCACCAGACTGGACTCCCCCAGGCCAGCGTCTTGCCGCCGCACCACCTCCTTCACTGAGATCCGCAGCAGCCCGGCGCCTGCGCTGCGGGGGGCTGGCCCCGTGACCGGTGCCACCGCTGCCGAGCTGGGCCCTAGAGGGGTGCCCGCTGTGGTGGGGGGCTCTGCGACAGGTAAGACAAGCTCACAGGTCTTGCCACCATAGCCACTGGGGCAGAGACAGTCGAAGTCGTGCACGCGGTCCCGGCAGCGGGCCCCTCTCTGGCAGGGGTGGCTGGCACAGTCGTCCAGGTTGATGGTACAGAAGCGTCCAGCAAAGCCCTCGGGACAGAGGCAGGAGAAGCGGTTGATGCCGTCCAGGCAGGTGGCGCCATTAGCGCAAGGCCGCATCAGGCAGTCGTCCACGTTCAGCTCGCAGCGGGCACCCACAAAGCCCGCTAGGCAGCGGCAGGTGAAGTTGAGAGCGAAGCCCTGGTCGTCTTGGCACTGCCCGCCGTTCCGACACGGGGAGCTGGGGAGGGAGGGGGGGGGGAGGTCGTGGATGCCGAGTTCCTGACAGCTGCGGGGCGGCATGGGGCAGAGGCCTGCTCTCTCTAGCTGTCACCTTGGAACACTCTCTGAGCCTCGAGTGCCTCATTTTAAAGGAGAATAAAAATAGTACTGAGCTTCCAAATTGTGGGGGTTAAATGAGAGACTCGGATGTCAGGCAGTCAGCACAGGGTCTGGCCCAGAGGCAGGGCACAGGCTAAGTGTGCTATTATTACCCTCACGGCCCCACGGCTGGAGAGGAGAGGGAAAGGACAAGTCCAGCGCGGGCTGGTCTTCACCTGCACGGGCAGGCAGGCGCAAGGCTACCGTGGGGAGGTCTGAGGGCGCCAGGCGGCGTTCTGGGAGGAGGCGAGGACGCTGGGCCCCTGCCTGAGCGGTCCCACGTGTGTCCGCTACACCTGCAGCTCCCACGGGCTGTCCTTGAAGAAATGGCTCAGAAGGTACCCAGAACGGCTGAGAAACCATGAGCCAGGGACGCTGCGTGCATGCTGGGGTTTTCTCTTAGGGTCTCCCCATTTGGGTCTCCCCCAAAGTCTCCACCTTCTCAACAGACCCTGCCTCTTTGCTTCCCCATCACCATACTCTGTCCCCCCACCCCACTCCAATCCCTGCACGGGCCCAGCACTCACCCCGCCTGCTCACAGGGCCCAGCCTTGCGCTCACAGTCACGCCCGTGGAAGCCCGGTGGGCACACACAGTGGTACTCCCCGCCCCCGTCATACACACACTGGCCTCCGTTCCGGCAGGGGGACTGGGTGGTACAGACGTGCTCATCTGGGGAGGAGAGGGGACATGTGGGATGGCTCCTCACATCCGGTTCCCAGACCTGCCTGGGCCCCATGGCCCTCGGAGTGTGGTTGATACTAGAACCACCCCCCCTCACCCCCCCTCCACCAGCCTAGGGTGGTATGGTGTTCTGGGGGATCAGGGGTGGGAAACAACATTGAATCTGGAATCAGGAAGCTCCTGGCCTTGACTCTGTCAGTCTGTCACTCAGACTGCCTCTGTGCACCTTACCAGGCCTCTGTGGGCCTCAGCTTCCTATGGGTAATTGTTAGTAGCTGCCTTTCCTACCCCCAGGGTCATGTTGAGGATTAGTGCACACAACAGATACAGAATAAAAAGGCTGATGAAATACCATGTATCAGGTTGAGCAGAACACACAGATGCGCAATAGACACAAGGGCACTGCTCTGGAGACACATGGGTCCTCAGCCACCCGCGCCCCTCCTACCTTTGTCGCAGAACTTGCCCGCCCAGCCGCTGTGGCAGATGCATTGCCAGGGCTGGTGGCAGGTCCCGTGCTGGCAGCCAGGCATCCTCACACAGCGCTCACAGTGCAGCCCCTCCCAGCCCGGGTCACACCTGGTGGGGAGAGGCACAGGTCTGGACTCTGGGCAGTGGAGGTGAGGGCAGGGAGGCGGGAGTCGAGCTTCTAGAAACCCGGAGGGCATCTGACCGCTCCGAGGGAAACACAGACTTGTCCCAGGTAGGTGTAGGGTTGTGCTACACCGTGGACATGGATGTGCAGTCAGACCACCAGATGCCACCGTTCGAGTCCTTGTTCTGTACTCTAACCTTTCTGAACCCCCACTTTCTCAATCTGGGATTCAGGGATACACCTGGCGGGGCTGTGCTGGGGAAGCATAAGTGATGTCTGTAAGTGCCAGCAGGACCCTTTCTGGCAGGTCTGGAGTACCCCCAAACATTTACGAAGAGGGACTTCCAGGCCCAGTGCTGCGGTGTAGCCGCTGCCTGCAGTGCCGGAATCTCATATGGGCACCAGTTCAAGTCCCAGCTGCCCCACTTCCGATCCAGTTCTTTGCTATGGCCTGGGAAAGCAGTAGAAGATGGCCCAAGATCTTGGGCCCCTGAACCCACATGGTAGGCCTGGAAGAAGTTCCTGGCTCCCAGCTTCAGATCAGCCCAGCTCCAGTCTTTGTGGCCATCTGGGGAGTGAACCAGTGGATGGAAGACCTTTCTGCCTCTTTGTAATTCTGCCTTTCAAATAAATACATAAATAAATAAATCTTAAAAAAAAAAAAAAAAGAGGGACTTCCAAAGGCCATCGGACTATCTTCCCAGTCCAATTCCAGGGACAACAGCTGACATTTCTTTAAAGCCTTCCAAGGATGTGTGAGGACAGTTTTTTTTTTTAAGTTCATGGAAAATAAATATAATGAAAAATTTATGCATGGATTTTAACCGTTTTTGCACAAAAATTTCTCTTACTTCCATTTCTATGAGCTTTTTGAAGAATGAACCCTCCTTAGCCTCAGACACCCCAGCTAACTGAGCAACCTCCCTTCCTTCTGCCCAGAGCGGTGCTCCTGCTAGAATCTGCCCAGCCCCCACCCCAGCGACTCAGTCACTCCACAGTCTCTTCCATCACAAGTGCTTCTCAGCCACACTCTCCACCCCAGCCTCTCTTCCCTACTCCACCATCTCCTCTCACTGTCCTTTATCCGCCCGTCCCCTGTCCTCACAGCTCCGGATCCCAGACTCCGCCATGGTCCGGGAATCTCTCGCCAAGTGTCTTGAGGAGTGATGTTTCAGAATCCCTGGATCAGACTTGGGAGAGTCAAGAGGAGAGAGAAGCTGGGAGAGGCAAAAGCAAAGGGGGATGGCGGTGGGGTTGCACTGGGGGCTTTCCAGCTGGCTGATGTCCGAGTGGGCAGGGTGTGAACAGCAGGCTTTCAGGCCCTAGACACTCTGTCCTGGGGCTTGACCTGGCTGTGGGTGTGCAGGACCGGGGCGTGGGGGGCACAGGGTTTAGGGGCACGCACTCGCGACAGTGTACCTGCAGGAACCGTCCGGCGCGCAGCAGCCGTGAGCCAGGTCACAGTGAGAGCTGCAGTCATCGGCTGCAAGAGATTGAGGTGTGTGGGGGGGTGAGTCTGGATGAGGGTACGGCTCCCTGGGAGGCGGGGCTTGGGAGAGGATTTGGGGATACAGGAAGAGGGGTGGGCTCCGCTCAGAGTCTAGGAGACCCATCCCATTCGGAAGAGACAACCACCTGGGTCTCTCCGGCCCCGCGGGTGGCAGCGGCTGCAATGCCGATTCTGGCCGGCAGAGGTCAACGTGCAAGCGAGGACGGCCGGACAGATCCGCGACCAGGGCCCTGGGGTGCGCTCACCTCGGGCAGGCTGACCCGGTGCCCCCAGGATGCACAACAGGCACACGAGACGTAGGCAGCGGCATCCGCTGGGCATGGTCAGCGCCGACCCCGAGAGGGACGGACGGGTGCACAGCCAGACGTGTGGACACCTGTGGGACGGCACTGGCTAGGAGGGGGCCGGACTCAAAGATAGCGGCATGGTGACGGGTTCCAAGTGACAGGAGCCAAGAAGAGAGAGAGAGAGGGGCGCCGGGAAGGAAGAAGAGGGTGGGGGCAGCAGGAGCATTGGGGCAGGGGCGGGTTGAGGCTGCGGGGGGACTGGAGACAGGAACCCGAGAACCGGGTCTAAGGGAAGGAGGCGAAGGATGGGCAGCGCAGAGCTTGGCCGGGGCTGGGATCGCGGTCGGGACGGAGGGGTCCGCGGGGAAGGGGACAGCGCCGAGAAGCGGCCTCGCGCACGGAGGGGAAGCAGGGGGCCGGAGGAAGGGACGGTTCCCAGCAGTGAGCGGTCTCCACCCTCCACCTACGACACCCCCTGCCCACCCAGGGCTGGCTGCTGCGTCCCCTTTCCTGCCTCTGCCGCGCTCGGCTCGCCCCGCCGCGCAGGGCCTGGAGTCCCTGCAGCGCCCCTCGCCGCGCGCGCCCCTGTCCCCCCGCGGTCCTCACCTCCCCGTTGCAGGCGGCGAGCCCCGGGGCGCAGAGCGAGACCGGATCCGACGGGCTCCACCGAGCGGCCGCCCCTAGCTGGCCGCGGGGCCGGGCGCCGAGGCGGCTGCCATGCCAGCCGCGCGCTCGGGAATCTGGGGCTCCAGGCGACCCCGGGCGGCGGCGGCGGCAGCGGCGGCTCGTGGCGCGCGCTCGGCCCCCAGCCAGGGGAGCGTGTGCCGGCCGGGCCCGCCCCCCGCCCGCGTCCGGCGCCCACCCCCCCCGCGACGCACGGCGCGCGCCTCGCCCGGCTGGCCCCTTCCCTCGCCTGCCCGCGCCGCCCCAGACCCCAGCCTCTGCCGCCGCCCACCCTTCGCTTTCTTCAACCAAAGGAGGAAACCGGGGGCGCCCCATTGGGAGCCCAGGGTGAGGCGCCGGCCGGAGGTGCGCGATCCTGCTTCCCTCCCGCCGCCCATCCCCGCCTTCCTGACCCGCGCCCCACCTCTGCTCGCAGCAGCCCGCCGCCCGTCTCGCGTCTCATTGACACCCCGGGCACACTCGGGGCGCTTGAGCCCTCGTCAGCCCCCTCCTTTCTCCCTCCCGGCCGTCCGCTTCTCTCTGTTCCCGGCCATCTACAGCCTTCCAGGACCGACCCGTGCCTGTGTGAATATCAGCCCCTCAAGTCTCAGTCACCCCAACCCCTTCCTTGCCGTGGTCGGCTCCGGAGGCTAGGCACGCCCCTTTGTCAATGCCCCCCGCCGCCCCGAGGTCCCTCTTGGACGCTCGCACTCCTTGGCCTCAGGCGCGCCTCTCCACCTGAGCTCCGAGTGGGGGGAGTTAGGTAGAGGGGCGTGGGGGAGGGCAGCCCCTCCAGGGCTCGTCGCCCCTCCGGCTCAAGGCGCAGACCCCTGTGCAAACCGAGGACCTGAAACATAGTTTATTTGCCTGGAACAGGAGCGCCGATGGTCAGGACCGCGGCTGTCCAGCGCCAGCCCTCGTAGAACAGCTTTTCCCACGGGGTCCCGGCCCCCTGCCCCCCCCCCCCCCCCGCCTGCAGTCTCTGTGGTCTCCACCCAACGCACACCCACCCCGCCCCCGCTCCCGCCTCTTCCCTCAACAGCCTTTTGAATCTGAGTAATGACGTGGCTCTACCGTATTTTTTTTTTCCCAATGTAAAATCGCACACAACTATCATGTCAAATATTACGGTAGAAAAATAGATTATGGTATCTCAACACTGTGACTGTTCAAAGTCGCCTTTTAAAAGTCAGAGCCCGTGCAAAGACTAGACAGTGGGGAAGGGCAGGAAACAGACCCTGTTTCAGCATGGGTAGTGGTTTTCCTGGCTGATGGAATTACGCGGTTCTGTTCTCACGGATCCCTTTCAGCATTCCCCCCCTTCCACAATGAACTTTTATTTTTATTATTTTTTTTTGAATAAAATAAAAAGAGACGCAGGTGTGTGATGCTGGGGTTAAGCTGTCACCTGCACGGGCATCCCATATGATCACTGGTGGAGTCTTGGGAGCCCTGGCTGCTCCACTTCCCATCCAGCTCACTACTAATGGGCTTGGGAAAGCAGTAGAAGAAGGCCCAAGTATCTGGGCCCCTGCCACCCACGTGGGAGACCTGAATGGAGTTTCAGGCCAAGCAGCCACAGCTGTGTCCATTTGTGACAAAACAAATCTTAAAAAAAGAGGGGAAAAAATCACCCATGATTCTTCTAGCTTAATAAAATCACCATTATAGTTTTAATTCCTTTTCCTATCCAGACATTCTTGCCCAGGTATGGTCATAATGTATCTACAATGTTTTATCTGCCTTTTAACTGTTTATTTATTTGAGAGACAGAACAGAGAGACTCACTGGTTCACTTTCCGAAAGCCTGCAGCAGCGAGGGCTAGGCTGAGTGGAAGCCAGTAGTCAGAAACCCAGTCCAGTGGGTGGCAGGCACCCAACTGAGCCATCATCTGCTGCTGCCCAGGGTCGGCATCAGCCAGGAGCTGACTAGGAGCCGGAGGTGAGTTTTGAACCCAGGCACTCTGATATGGGATGCAGGCATCTTAACCCCTAGCCCAAACGCCACTCCATATCGTATATCGATAGTTTTCAAAAGCATAATTGTTGCTGATTGTTTGACATTCCGTTAAACAGATATGCCATAATTTCTTTTCTTTCTTTCTTTTCTTTTTTTTTTTTTTTTTGTGACAGGCAGAGTGGACAGTGAGAGAGAGAGAGAAAGGTCTTCCTTTTGCCGTTGGTTCACCCTCCAGTGGCCGCCGTGGTTGGCGCGCTGCGGCTGGCGCACCGCACTCATCCAATGGCAGGAGCCAGGTGCCAGGTGCTTTTCCTGGTCTCCCATGGGGTGCAGGGCCCAAGCACTTGGGCCATCCTCCACTGCACTCCTGGGCCACAGCAGAGAGCTGGTGTGGAAGAGGAGCAACTGGGACAGAATCTGGCACCCTGACTGGGACTAGAACCCAGTGTGCTGGCACCGCAAGGCGGAGGATTAGCCTGTTAAGCCACGGCGCCGGCAATGCCATAATTTCTTAAACTTGGCTAGGTTAAACTTATTGGCCACTTAGGTAGTATTTAGTTTTTTTGTCATTGTAAGGTCATTCAACAGATGTTTATCAAGCATCTATCTAGGTGATCCTACCAGCTACAGCTCCCAGAGAAGTAGGACTGCCCACAGATTCGCGTGCAGGGGGCTCTTTCCATGACTAGGCTCCTTCCGTAGGAGTCTGAGTTGATGAGTGTCTGAGTCTGTGGAAATGAAAAACTCCTTTTCATTGAGGAACAGCATTAACATTCACTGATGAAGCAATAAAGGTATTTGAATCTTTTGAAGTTGATGGCATCACGTGATCTCACTGACTGCCCCCTCATGCCTGGAAACTTTTAGTAGCTGGTTGCCACTCTCTTCACTGCCACTTCTGTCAAATTCTTGATGATTTTTAAAATTTTATTTGATAGAGAGATGGGGGAGGCATGATAAAAGCAAGTTAAAGCCGTCACCTGCATCCCATATGGGTGTCCGTTCAAGACCCAGCAGCTCTGATCCACTTCTGATCCAGCTCTCTGCTATTGTCTGGGAAAGCAGCAGAAGATGGACCAAGTCCTTGGGCCCCTGCACCCATGTGGGAGACCTGGAAGAAGCTCCTGGCTCCTGGCTTCAGATTGGTGCAGCTCTGGTTGTTGTGGCCCACTGGGGAGTGAACCTGTGGATGGAAGACCTCTCTCTCTCTCTCTGCCTCTGCTTCTCTGTAATTCTGCCTTTCAAATAAACAAATAAGTAAGTCTTTATACAAACAACAAAAAAGCCTTGGCTTGCAGTGCTGGCATCCGATATGGACGCTGGTTTGTGTCCCGGCTGCTGCACTTCCGATCTAGCTCCCTGCTAATGCACCTGGGAAAGCAGCAGAGGATGGCCCAAGTCCCTGGGCCCCTGCACCCATGTGGGAGACCCAGAAGAAGCTCCTGGCTTCAGATCGGCTCAACTCCAACCACTGTGGCCATTGGGAAAATGAACCAGCAGATGTAAGACCTCTCTCTCTCTCTCTGTCTCTACCTCTCTCTGTAATTCTCTTTCAAGTAAATAAAATAAATCTTAAAAAAAAAAAAGAAAGACACACAGAAAGAGACATTATAACTTCTGTGGGCCCCGGCTAACTCACCTTCATGGGCTCCTTTCTCCATAAATGAATATTAAAAACTAAGGGCAGGGGCCCATGCTATGGTGCAGCGGGCAACACTGGCATCCCATATGAGTTCCGGCTGCTCTGCTTCTGATCCTGCTCCCTGCTATTGCGCCTGGGAAAGTAACTGAAGAAGGCTCAAGTGCTTGGGCCCCTGCATCCCCATGGGAGACCTCAAGGGAGTTCCTGGCTCCTGGCTTCGGCCTCACCCAGTCCCAGCTGTTGTAGATGTTTGAGGAGTGAACCAATGGGTAGAAGATCTTTCTCTGTCTGTCTCTCCCTCTCTATATCTCTGCCTGTCAAGCAAACAAACTTTTTTAAAAAATAAAACAAATAAAAATTAGGAACAGATGTTGTGGTGCAGTGGGTTGAGCCACAGCCTGGGACACCCACATCCCATATTGGCTTGCTGGTTCAAATCTGGATGCTCTGCTTCTAATCGATTTTCCCATTTATGCTCCTGGGGGACAGTGAATGATAGTGCAGATGCTTGGGCCCCTGCCACCCCCCTGGGAGATGCGTATGGCATTCTGAGCTCCTGGCTTCAGCCTGGCCCCGCCCTGGCTGTGGCAGGCGTATGGGAAGTGAACTGGTGGATGGATGATCTCTGTCAGTCTGTGTGTGCGTCTCTCTTTCTCTCTTGCTCTGCCTTTCAAGTAGATGAAAATAAATAAAAAATATACTATAGGACTGCACTGTTATAAAGACTAATATAGTTCCAGGCTGGATTGAAAATTATACACTTTAATTTTATTCATTTTTTTCTTCTGATTTTAAGAACAATTAAAAATAGAAGCATTTTGTTGGGCACTGTGCCTCCTTTGACGAAGAGCTTTGGTTTTCATCCACTGATCCTCCCTCCCCTCACCACACCCACCTTCCCCTCCTTAACCAGCCTGGAGTCCACGATGGATCCATCATTAGAAATCAGTCCCTTGCATAAATGCTCCACTGCTGGGCCACTCTCTCCTTTCATCATTTCCAACATGGCAAAACTCCTTCGCTGTGACTTCTCCGGCCTTCACCCAGCCAGAAGAACATGGCTGGCAAAGCACGTTGGTCAAGGCTGACTGATCTCCCTTAAGTTCAGGACTCCCAAATGCCAAGTGTGTGTTGGTTACCCTTGTTCCTGCTCTCCCCCACGCATCCCAAGAGCTATTTTATTCTCCTCTCTCTTCCACCCTCCTCTCCCTCCTCCCTTATGCTCACTGATGTGGCTCTGCTTCCAAATTAGAAGCAGTTTGAAGAGAAATCCCACATGCTTCCGCCGCCTCCGTGCATCTGTCTGCATAGCCTGCCGTCCCTTTCGTTCCTACAGACGCACCACCTGGGTCTCACCTGACGGAACCCCTTCATCTGGGCTCACCTGTAGAGCTCCAGGTCCCAGCCACTTCTTCCCATCTCTTCTGCATCGTCAATTTGCTTGTCTCTAGGAGAATCATTGTCATCAACCTGTTTCCCATCTTAAATAAATGCCCTCCCTCAATGCCACGATCTCTTCCCAGCTATATTTTCCACTGCTGGCTCTTCAGAAATACTTGTCTCTCTTTTTGTCATCACTCCCACTCCTCATTTTCTTTTGAGCCCACTTCCACTGCAGCACTCCCGAAACACCCTGGTGAAGGCCACCAATGCCCCAGTCACTGACAGATCCAACGATCAATCCTGAGCCCTCATCTCGCTGGCTCTTAGGCTGCACTGGACACGGCTGCTCACTGGGCTTCTGGGATCGCACCCACGGCTTCCCCGCCACCAGTGGCTACCCCCCCAGAGTCTCCTTCACTTCCTCCTCACTGTCCCAGCTCCCTCTGCCGCCCCAGGGCTAAATCATCAGACATCAACTCTTTTCTACCTTGATTCACTCCTTTTATGATCTCATCCAGCCTAATTTTTTTTTAAATTTTATTTATTTTTATTTGAGAAGCACAGTAAGAAGAAGGGGGTAGGGAGAGAGAAGAGAGAGAGAGAGAGAGAGAGAGATGTCTTTGATCAACAGGTTCACTCCCTAAATGCTTGCCACAACAAGAACTGGGCTAGGCTGAGGCTGGAAGCCAGGAGCCAGGAGCCAGGAGCCAGGAGCCAGGAGCCAGGAGCCATGAACTCTACCCATGTTTCCCATACGAATGGCAGGAACTTGTTCATTTGAGCCACCGTCTTCTGCCTCCTAAGGGTATGAGCAAGTAGCTGGATCATAAGCAGAGGCAGGATGTCCCAAGTGGTGGCTTAACCTGCTGTGCCATGACACCCACCCCAGTATGATGGATTTGAATACTAGGTATACAACTCACTAGTTTATATTTCCAGCCACAGTTTCTTTTTTTTTTTAAGTTACATATTTATTTGAAAGGCAGAGAGAGAGAGAAAGAGATATCTTCTGTCCACTGATTCACTCCCCAAAAGCCTACAATAGCCAGGGCTACACCAAGTCAAAGCCAGGAGCCAGGAACTCCCTCCTGGTCTCCTACATGGGTGGTAGGAACCCAAGTACTTGGGTTATCATCTGCTGCCTCCCGGGTACATCAGCAGGAAGCCAGATCAGAAGCATGGAGTAGCTGGGATCCAAGCCAGGCACTCGAACTTCCTCCCTTTCTCTGTCCAGACTTGTATATCCAATCGTCTACTCAGCATCACCACTTGTTCAACAGGCAGCTCCAACACAGAATGTCCAAATGCAGACTCCTGACTTGCAGCCCCAAGCCGTCTTCCTTGTCCGCCTTACCCAGCTCAGTCAGAAGCTAGTCCATCTGTCTGGTTCTTCAGGCCAAAATCCTTGGAGTCCTGCTTCGCTCCTGCTATGGTTTGGATGCAGTTTGTCACCTGAGCTTTCCTGTGTTGGACACGGAAACCTCGGTGTGCTGGTGTTGAGGCACTGTGAATCTTTACCATGTAGGGCCCAGTAGGAAATCCTTAGGTCGCCGGGGATGTGCCTGTAGAAGTACTCGGGCTAGCTCCCAGGGAACTCTGAGGTGCTTCCCCCAGGAGTTGTTACAGGGGCCGATGTTGCGGCAGGCTAGGTAAAGCCGCCTCCTATGATGCCGGCGTCCCATATAGGTGCTGGTTTGAGTCCCGTCTGCTCCACTTCTGATCTAGCTCCCTGCTAATAGCCTGGGAAAAATAAGATGGGCCAAGTGCTTGGGCCCCTGCACCCATGGGGGAGACCCAGAAGAAGCTCCTGACTCCTAGTATCACTCTAGCCCAGTCCCAGACATTGTGGCCATTTGGGGAGTGAACCAGCAGATGGAAGGTCTGTCTCCCTCTCTCCCTCTCCCTCTCCCAGCCTGGCCCCATCCAGCCTCCCTCTGGCTTCTTGTATAGAGATGTGACCATTGCTGTCACATGTGCTCCTGCCGTTGCCATATATCACACAGCCGAGAGGGCTCCCCCTGGCCAAAGCTGAGCTGAGGCTGGCACCATGCCCTTGACCCTCCAAAGCTGCAAGCTAAAAAAAAAACCCTCTTGCCTTCATACGTATCCTGCCTCAGGTGTTTTGTGATAGCAATAAGAAACTAATACAATCCCTTCTTTCTCATTATACCCCACATCCTGCAAATCCTGTTGACTCCACTTTCAATCACCCAGAATCCTACTGTGTTTGACAATCTCACCTCCCACACCCTGGTCCAGCCACTCTTACTCTACTCCTGGACCACTGTGTAATTCTTCTCCTACTGTCATACAGCAGCTGGGGTGATCCTGACCAAATGGGAGCCAGCCAGATGCAATGTGTGTCCTAAATTGGATTCTTTTTTTTTTTTTTTTTTTTTTGACAGGCAGAGTGGACAGTGAGAGAGAGACAGAGAAAGGTCTTCCTTTGCCATTGGTTCACCCTCCAATGGCCGGCGTGGCCGGCGCGCTGAGCTGATCCGAAGGCAGGAGCCAGGTGCTTCTCCTGATCTCCCATGGGGTGCAGGACCCAAGCACTTGGGCCATCCTCCACTGCACTCCCGGGCCACAGCAGAGAGCTGGCCTGGAAGAGGAGCAACCGGGACAGAATCCGGCACCCTGACCAGGACTAGAACCCGGTGTGCCGGTGCTGCAGGCAGAGGATTAGCCTATTGAGCCGTGGCGCCAGCCCTAAATTGGATTCTGAAACATAAAAATATCATGAGTGGAAAAGCTGGCAAAGTCCAAAGAAAATCTGGAGTTCAGATTAGACTTACTAATGGGAGCGTCTTAGTTTTGGAAACTGTATCATGGTAATGTGTAATGTTAACACCAAGGAGCACTGGGTCTGGTAAATGGAAACTACTGTCATTGTAACATTTCTTTTCTTTTTTAAAAAATGTTTTTATTTATTTGAAAAAGAGAGAGGTAGAACCAGAGAGAGAAAAAGATCTTCTTTCCAGTGGTCTACTCCCCAGTTGACCACAATGGCCAGAGCTGAGCTGATTTGAAGCCAGGATCCAGGAGCCAGGAACTTCTTCTGGGTCTCCCACACAGGTGCAGGGGACCAGGCACTTGGGCCATCTTCCACTGCTTTCCCAGGCCATAGCAGAGAGCTGGATCGGAAGAGGAGCAGCCAGGACTCTAACTGGTGCCCATATCGGATGCCAGCACTGCAGGCAGGGGGGTTAACCCATTGTGCCACAGCGCCAGACCCTCATTGTAACATTTCTAATAATATAAAGTATATAATAATATAAAGTAAAAATTGTATTTAAAATTCAGGGGCCGGTGCTGTGGCATAGTGGGTAAAGCCCCTGCCTGCAGTGCCAGCATCCCATATGGGCACCAGTTCGAGTCCCGGCTGCTTCACTTCCAATTCAGCTCTCTGCTATGGCCTGGGAAAGCAGTAGGGAATGATGCAAGTCCTTGAACCCTTGCACCCCTGTGGGAGACCCAGAAGAAGCTCCTGGCTCCTGGCTTCAGATCAGCTGAGCTCTGGCCATTGTGGTCAACTGGGAAATGAACCAGGGGATGGAAGACCCCTCTTTCTGCCTCTGCCTCTCTGTAACTCTGCCTTTCAAATAAATAAATAAATAAATATTTGAAAAATAAAAAAATAGTAAAATAAAATACAGAGGTCAGAGGCTAGCATTTGGTACAGTTGGTTAAGCTGCCATTTGCGGCATTAGCACCCCACATTGGAGTGCCAGTTGGAGTCCGGCTGCTCTAATTCGTATCCAGTTTTCTATACTAATGTGCCTGGGAAGGCAGTGGAAAATGGCCTGAGTATTTGGGCCCCTGCCACCCATGTGGGAGACCAGGGTGAAGTTCCTGGCTCCTGGCTTTGGCCTGGGGCGGTCTTGGCTATTGCGGCCACTTGGAGAGTGAATCAGCATATGGAAGATTCTCTCTCTCTCTCTCTCTCTCTCTCTCTCTCTCTCTCTCTCTCTGTCATTCTGCCTTTCAGATAAGTAATACATTAAAAATAGAACAAAATGCAGAGGCCATATTGTGTTTCACCTCTGCTCAAAGCCTGCAGCAGCTCCCGTGTGACTGCATCACCTGTGTTCTCCCATCGCTTCCCCAGGCAATCTGGTGTCTGCGCTGATGCTCGCGCACATAAACATGTTCCCTGCCGCGGGACCACTGCCCGCCTGTTCGTTCTGCCCGGGAGGCTCTAGCCCAGGTATTGTCGTAGCTTACCCTCTCAGTTCAGTCAGCTCTCTGCTCAGATCTCATTCTAGTAACTAACATGGCCCTCACTGAGCACTCCATGGAATAACCACACCCACCTCTGGAATATTGCTTCACCCTGTTATTTAACTTTTTCTTCACAGCACTTTTCTTTCTTTTTTAAACTTATTTATTTATTTGAAAGAGTTACACAGAGAAAGGAGAGGCAGAGAGAGAGAGAGAGAAAGAGAGAGAGAGAGAGAGAGAGAGAGAGAGAGAGAGTGGTCTTCCATCTGATGGTTCACTTCCCAATTGAATTCAATGGCCGGAGCTGTGCCTATCTAAAGCCAGGAGCCAGGAGCTTCTTCCGGGTCTCCCACATGGGGGCAGGGGCCCAAGGACTTGGGCCATCTTCTACTGCTTTCCCAGGCCATAGCAGAGAGCTGGACTGGAAGTGGAGCAGCTAGGATGAGAAATGATGCCCATATGGGATGCTGGCATCGCAGGTGGCGGCTTTGCCCACTATGCCACAGCGCCAGTCCCTCCTTCTTTCTTTTTAAAAGAAACATCTCTATTTATTTGTTAATTTTATTTGAAAGATAGGGTTACAGCGAGGTACAGATAGATAGAGAAAGAGAGGTCTTCCATCCGCTGATTCACTCCCCAAATGATCTGTAACTGGCCCACAAAGGCCAGAGCTGAGCTGATCCGAAGCTGGGAGCCAGGAGCTTCTTGCTGGTCTTCCATGTGGGTGCAGGGCCCAAGGACTTGGGCCATCTTCTGCTTTCCCAGGTTCACAGCACTTTTCACCCACCCACATACACACACACACACACACACACACCCCATATACATGATGGTACCTTCAGAACTTTTTTGGCACGAAAGTAAACCTATTTTTTAATTCCATTTTTCACCCTTTTAAAAATATTTATTCATTTGAAAGGCAGAGTTACAGAGAGATAGAGGGAAAGACAGAGAGAGAGATGTATTTGCTGGTTCACTCCCCAGATGACCACGACAGCCAGGACTGGTCCAGGCTGAACCATGAGACAGAACTCAATCTTGGTCTCCTGTGTGGATGACAGGAACCCAAGCACTTGAACTACCACCAATGCTTGCCACACCCCAAAGTCTGTATTGGCAGGAAGTTGGAATCAAACCAGGATGCTGGCGTCATAACCAATATCTTAATTGCTAGGCTAAACCCCCATCCCAAGACATGCTATAGTTTGGATGGCTTTTGCAAAACTCATGTTGAAATTTAAATGTTTATGCAACATTATGAGAAGTGGGCCTTTATTATTATTTTGTAAAGATTTGTTTTATTTACTTGAAAGGCAAAGTAACAGAGAGAGGAAAAGACAGGGAGAAAGAGATCTTCTATCCTCTGACTCACTTCCCAAACTCCTGCAACTTCCAGGGCTGGACCAGGCTGAAGACAGGAGCCAGGAACTCTATCTGGGTCTCCCATGTGGTTGGCTGGGGTCCAAGCACTTGAGCCATCTTCTGCAACTTTCCCAGGTGCATTAGCAGGGAGCTAGATAGGAAGCAAAGCAGCTAGGACTCAAACCAGCTCTCTGATGTGGGATGCTGGTGTTGCAAGTGGTGGCTTAACCCATTGCACCACAAGGCCAGCCCAGGAAATAGGCCTTTAGGGGTGATTAGTCATGGGGGCCCTGCCCTCACGAGCAGATTAATGGCCTCATTGCAGGAGGGAGTCATTACTGTGGGGGTGGGCTCTGCTGGAGGGATTGGTTTGGTTCCATTTCTCTCTTTCCTAAATGCTCACTTGCCTTCCTGCCTTCCCCGAGATCCACAGTACCCCTCACCAGATGATGACCTGACGCCAGCTCAGGCCTGGAACCTCCCATCTTCCTGAACTGTGGGAAATAAATTTCTTTGTAAATTACCCCGTTGCTGAGGCATTGGGACCCTGCATATAGTGGGTTTCTTGCCCTGGAGTAGGAAAGGGCCCTGGTAACAACAGCAATGAGGGAGGCGGGACTGTGCCAGGCTTGTCTCTTAGCAACCGTCTCTGCTCCAGGTCTTTGGGGCTCCATCCACCACCAGCCCCTTTACGTTCAAGCCAGCGCTGTGGTGTAGTGGGCTAAGCCTCCGCCTGCAGTGCCAGCATCCCATACAGTTGCACATTCGAGTCCCAGATGCTCCACTTCCCATCCAGCTCTCTGCTATGGCCTGGGAAAGCAGTAGAAGATGGCCCAAGTGCTTGGGCCCCTGCATCTGCATGGGAGACCTGGAAGAAGAACCTGGCTCCTGGCTTCCGATAGGCGCAGCTCTAGCCGTTGTGGCCATCTGGGAAATGAACCAGTGGATGAAGACCTCTCTCTCTCTCTCTGCCTCTCTGTAACTCTGCCTTTCAAATAAATAAATAGATCTTTAAAAACAAAAACAAAGAAGAATCATAAACAACCCAAACCTCAAGGTCACCTTGGGCTCGTCTACCTCCTCTGTTGGCTTCTCCCTCCTGGCCGCCACAATTGTTGGGTCCTCCTTCTCCCATGGCCCTGAGTCTCTTCTCCCTGCTGCCCCTTCCTCACCACACCAGACCCACGACAAGCACTTCCCAAGGGGTCTCTGTGCCTCTGCCCGACTCTGTCCCTTGCTCCACGCCTTCACCGGGCCCTGGGGTGCACCATTCTGCCATAGCACTGCTGTCCTGGTGGCAGCAGTCAGCGATCACCTCTTTTTTTTTTTTTTTTTTCAAAGATTTATTTTATTTATTTGAAAGACAGAGTTACAGAGAGAGGTAGAGACAGAGAGAGAGGTCTTCCATCCGCTGGTTCACTCCCCAGATGGCCACAACAGCTACTCATACGGGAGACCTGGATGGAGTTCCGGCTCCTGGATTTGGCCTGGCCCCACCCTGGCTGTGGCACCCATTTCGGGGTGAACCAGCAGGTGGAAGATTTCTTTGTGTGTGTGTGTGTCTGTCTGTCTGTCAAATAAATTAAACATTAGGTTGAGAGAGAGAGAGAGAGAGAGAGAGAGAGAGAGAGAGAGAGAGAGAGAAAGAGGCCCTGCCATTAGCCACTCTCCTTCCCCTGGAAAAAGCAATGGTGTGCCTGGGAGGTGAGGCCCAGTGCCACCTGGCTTAGGTGGGTGCCCCACAGTGGGACCTCTGTGGTTGTTCTTTGGAGGACTTTGGAACATTGCCCTGGAAGCCTCCTTGAATAGGGAGGGGCCTCTTTGTGGGGAGTGGTCCCTAGAAAATGGAAGCTCATTTCTGGCCTGGGTTGCAGACTGCACTGCTCAAGAACACGCCCACCACCCAAGCCTCAGGATTCCCCACCTCCCTGAGTACTTCTTTCCTGAGTACCTGTCAATCAACTCCTCCTTCAGGGCCCCCAGCCACACAGACTCATCCCTGCCATCCAGGTGAGGGGTGGATGGATGCTCAACTTCCCTGTCTCTGTCCGGAGCTTCCGCCTCACACAAAAAGTCCTGTGTGTCCCCAGATGAGGGTGCAGGGAAGAAGTGGAGTCACTCCCTTGTTCACGCATCCACTGGCTTGCCCACAGAGCTTGACACGGGATTGAGCAGGGAGGGGATGGGACCCCACCTCAGAGCCAGACGCCCTATAGATGAGTGAAATAAGTGGAGTAATGAGGACAAATGTGAGTGGTGCTGGGCTCCGGCCTCCAGCAGCTTGCAGCCTGGCAGGGCAGACGTGCCCCTCCACTCTGCACACCCAGGGTTGAGTGTGTGGGGCCCTGGGCCTCACCAGGTAAGGGCCAGCCAGCTGCTTGCTTACTTTGTCCTGGTACTGCCTCCCTGAGCAGGCTCTGGGCAGCCCAACGCTGGGGGCAGGGGGAGCTCAAGGTGGGAGCCAAGTGGGCACTGGGATGGAGTCAGGCATGGGTAAACAGTCCACCCCTTGTGGCCTTAGGTCTCTCCCTAAGATTGTTCCCTGCCCTCCACCCCCACCTATCTCATAGCACCAGCTGAAATCCAACCCCAGCTATTGTTCCCCACCAACTCGGTGTGTGTGTATGTGTGTGTTGGCAGGACCACTTCTCACAGCTGTTGTGCCAAATCATAGGCCCTGGATGCCATACCCTCAGGGAAAGAGGGAAGCTGGGCCAGGGTGGATCTTGGCTGTGGGCTTTGGGGTGAATTGACAGCTGGCAGAGGGGGAGGCTCTGCCCACTGATGGATTGAGTGCACAGGTATGTAGCTCTTGTCCAAAACTGTCAAGAGAAGGCATCTGGGGCCGGCGCTGTGGCCTAGCGGGTAAAACCATCTCCTGCAGGGGTGGCATCCCATAAGGCAGCCAGTTCGAATCCTGGCTGCTCTGCTTCTGATCCAGCTCTCTGCTAAGGCCTGGGAAAGCAGGAGAAGATGGCCCAAGTCCTTGGGCCCTTGCATCCACATGGGAGACCCGGGAGAAGCTCCTGGCTCCTGGCTTCGGATTGGCACAGCTCCGGCTGTTGTGGTCAACTTGGGAGTGAACCAACAGGTGGAGCTCCTCTCTTTTTCTCTGCCTCTCTGTAACTCTGCTTTTCAAATAAATAAGACAGAGAGAGAGAGAGAGAGAGAGAGAGAGAGAGAATGCATTTGTCCATTGGGAGCCATGAGCATGTACAGACACTATAGACACACACACACACACACATCTGGAGAGACAGGCAGGTCCAGCCATATGCTGAACTGTGAGTGTGAAGCAAGTGGTACCAAGTGTTCATGTGCTTGAAGCCTCTCCCTGGTGGGGGGAAGGGGGACGAGGGGAGGAGGGACCCAGGCATCAAAACCACAGGTGGGCGGTGCTGCAGCCCTGCCGCCCACAGCTGCCACAAGAGGATCCTACGCAGCCTCCCTTCTCCGTCTCTCAGGCCAAGACAAATTGCTTAGTCTCTAGGACAGCACATACTTCCAAGACTAGGTTCCGGTGTGACCTGGAATGGAGAGACGCCCTCCTGACTCAGCAGAGACTGGGCACGGAAGAATGGCCTGCCCCTCCCAGATCCCAGTGAAGTGGGCCTGACAAACAGTGCAGCCTGGAGGGGAAGGGGACCCTGTCTCCTGCCCTTCCTGAGCATCTCCGGGTCTCAGCCTATAGTCTGAGGGAGGAGACACGGGCTCTCAGCTAGTGGTGCCCAATGTCTGATAGGGAAGACAAACTCTGCCTTAGAGTGGGAGAAGGACCTCACCAGGAGCCAGAAAACAAGACTTGGTGTCATACAAACATGTGTGGGATGTGTGCTTTATGGGCTTTTTATTAGTGTTGTGAAAAATATATATAACCATAATTACCATTTTAAGCATTTTTATTTTTTTAAGATTTATTTTATTTATTTGAAAGAGAGTTACAGAGAGAGGTAGAGACAGAGAGAGAGGTCTTCCATCCACTGGTTCACTCCCCAACTGGCTGCAATGGCCAGCGCTGCACCAATCTGAAGCCAGGAACCAGGAACTTCTTCCAGGTCTCCCATACAGGTCCAGGGGCCCAAGGGCTTGGGCCATCTTCTACTGCTTTCCCAGGCCATAGCAGAGAGCTGGATCAGAAGTGGAGCAGCCGGGACTCGAACCGGCACCCATATGGGATTCTGGTGCTTCAGGTCAGGGCTTTAACCGGCTGCGCCACAGTGCCGGCCCCTATTTGTTTATTTTTCAAATAAAAGCAATTTATCTTTATTTATTTGAAAGGCAGAGTAACAGAGAGAGAGATAGAGAAACAGATCTTCCATCTGCCAGTTCACTCCCCCAAATGGCCACAACAGCAGGTGCTGGACCAGACCAAAGCCAGGAGCCTGGAACTCCATCATGGTCTCGCATTTGGAAGAGATCCAGGTATTTGAGCCATCCTCTCTGTTGCTTTCCTGGGCATATCAGTAGGGAACTGGATCAGAAGTGGAGCAACTGGGGCTCACCCCAGTGCTTAGTGTGGGATGCTGGTGTCATAGGTGGGTGGCTTAACCTGCTATGCCACAATGGTGTCCCTTATTTTTAAATTTTTATTTATATATTACAGAGAGAGAGAGAGAGAGAGAGAGAGAACCTTATCTACTGGTTCACTCTCCAAACACCTGCAACTATCATTGGAGCCGAAGTCAATCCAGGTCCCCATGGGGATGGCAAGGACCCAACTGCTTGGGTCATCACCTGCTGTCTCCCAGGGTGTACATTAGCAAGAAGCTAGAACTGGGAGCAGAGGTGGGTATGGAGTCCAGGCACTCTGATGTGGGATGTGGGCATCCCAACCAGTGTCTTAACTGCTAGGCCAAATGCTCTCCCTAACAATTTCTGAACATACAGTTGGGTGGCATCAAGTTCATTCCCATTGTTCATCACTGGCCAGCTCCAGAACTTTTTCCACCCCTAACTGAAATTCTGTATCCAGTAAACATGAACTCCTCATTCCCCTCCCCAGGCCCAGGCAACCACCATTCTATTTTCTGTCTCCATATACTGGACTACTTCATCCACCTAACGTAAGTGGAGTCACATAACATTTGTCTTTTTGTCACTTGGCGTATTGTCCTTGAGACTCATCTGAAGCATGTGTCAGAGAATTTTCCTCCTTGTTAAGGCTGAATAATATTCCACTGTACAAGTGTACTCCAAAAAGTTTGTGGAAAGTGGAATTAAAAGATGAACTTAGACGCCGGTGCCGGGGTGTAGTAGATTCAGCCTCTGCTTGCGGTGCTGCCACCTATCTGTGCGCCGGTTCCAGTCCCGGCTGCTCCTCTTCTGATCCAGCTCTCTGCTGTGGCCTGGGAAAGCAGTAGAAGATGGGCCAAGTGCTTGGGCCCCTGCACCCATGTGGGAGACCCAGAAGAAGATCCTGGCTCTTGGCTTTGAATTGGCCTGGCTCTGGCTTTTGCGGCTATTTGGGGAGTGAACCAGTGGATGGAAGACCTTTCTCCCTGTCTCTCACTCTCTCTTTCTGTAACTCTGACTCTCAAACAAATACATAAAATCTTTAAAATAAAAAAAATTAACTTATTTTGGTGCAGAAAAGCTTGGAAATACATGAATTGTTTTTTCATAATATGCATTTTCAAAAACTTTCTGAAGTAGCCTCTTAAAAAAAAAGATTTATTTATTTTATTTGAAAGTCAGAGTTACACACAGAGAGAAGGAGAGGCAGAGAGAGAGAGAGAGAGGTCTTCCATCCGCTGGTTCACTCCCCGATTAGCTGCAATGGCCAGAGCTGTGCCTTTCTGAAGCCAGGAGCCAGGAGCTTCTTCTGGGTCTCCCACATGGATGCACAGGCCCAAGGACTTGGGCCATCTTCCACTGCTTTCCCAGGCCATAGCAGAGAGCTTGATCAGAAGTGGAGCAGCCAGGACTTGAACCGGTGCCCATATGGGATGCTAGCACTGCAGGCAGTGGCTTTACCCACTACAGCACAGCGTTGGCCCCCTGAAGTTTTCTCTTATTAGTATACCATGTTTTGTTCATTTACTCACCCACAGATGGACATTGTGCTCTTTCTAAATTTTTGACTATCGTAAAATAATGTTATTATGAACAATTATTTATTTGAGTCCCTGCCTTTTATTGAGTACTTTTTTAAAAAAAATTTTTATTTTTATTTTATTTGAGAGTTAGAGTCGCAGACAGTGAGAGGGAGAGACAGAAAGAAAAGTCTGTTGGTTCACTCCCCAAATGGCTGCAATGCCCGGAGCTGCGCCAATCTGAAGCCAGTAGCCAGGAGCTTCTTCCGGGTCTCCCACATGGGTGCAGGGGCCCAAGCACTTGGCCCATCTTCTACTGCTTTCCCAGGCCACAGCAGAGAGCTGGACTGGAAGAGGAGCAGCTGGGACTAGAACCAGCGTCCATTTAGGATGCTGGCGCTGTAGGCAGAGGATTAACCTACTGTGCCACAGTGCCGGCCTTTTATTAACTATCTTTTAAGAGTTAAATGGTTCTAAGATTATGGAAGAATGCAAGATCCTGCCAAGTTTCAAGGTCTTCAAAATTATATTTCCTAGGCTTCTATCAAATTTAACATCTCTGGGCCTTTTTTGAAGCGCAGTGTGTTAAGTCACCGCTTGAGATGCTGGCGTCCCATATGAGTGCCAGTTGGAGTCCTGGCTCCTCCACTTCTGATCCAGCTCCCTGCAAATGCACCTGGGAAAGCAGTGGAAGATGGCCCAAGTGCTTGGGCCCCTGTTATCCATGTGGGAGATCCAGATGAGTTTTCTGGCTCTTGGCTTTGGCCTGCTGGCTGTGGTGGCCATTTGGAGAGTTTAGTAGCACATGGATGAGCTCTCTCTGTGTCTCTCCCTCCCTCTCTCTCTCTCTCTCTCTCTCTCTCTCTAACTCCATCTTTCAAATAAATAAATCTTTAAAAAATTAGTAGTTCAAGTTAGGGAAAAGATGTTATGTATAATAAAAGCTTATCTACTTGGGTAGCAACTGTGACCCTGTATTTTTTTTAGAATTATTTTATTTATTTGAAAGGCAGAGTTACAAAAAGAGGTAGACAGAGAGAGAGTGAGAGGTCTTCCATGCCCCTGGTTCAATCCCCAAATGATTGCAACAGCCAGAGCTGCACCAATCCAAAGCCAGGAGACAGGAACTTCTGTGTCTCCCACGTGGTTGCAGGAGCCCAAGGACTTGGGCCATCTTCTACTGCTTTCCCAGGCCATAGCAGGGAGCTGGATAGGAAGTGGAGCAGCCAGGATTCGAACCTGTGCCCATATGGGATGCTGCCACTGCAGGCTGGGGCTTTAACCCGCTGTGCCACAGTGCTGGCCCCATGACCCTCTATTAATAAAAGGGTGCTTGTCCATGGAGGTCCTTGTGTGGTGATGCTTAGTGGATGTTTTGCTTAGATGGCAAGACCTTTTGCAAGGTGGCCTAGGATTGAGCCTGTGTGCTCTCCTTGGACAAGCAAACCTAGGAAATGTGTAGAATTTAAATCTAGGGAAGTAGACTAAGTTACAATCTCTTGGAATTTTGGAATTATCATCATAACAACCATGTATACAGGACTCAGCATGTCCAATCAAGGTCACAAAAAAGAATAGGGGTATGGGCTGGCATTATGGTGTAGTGTATAAAGCTGTCACCTGCGGTACAGGTATCCCATATTGGTGCCAGTTCCTGTCCCAGTTGCTCCACTTCTGATCCAGCTCTCTGCTAGTGCACCTGGGAAAGCAGTGGAAGATGACCCAAGTGTTTGGGCCCCTGCACCCACACAGGAGGCCTGGATGAAGCTCCTGGCTCCTAGCTTTGGTCTGGCTCAGCTTTGTCCATTGTGGCCATCTGCAGAGTGAAAGAGCAGATGAAAGATATCTCTCTGTCTGTCTCTCTTTCTCTTTGTAACTCTGCCTTTCAGAATAAGTTTAAAAGAGAGACAGAGAGAAAGGTCTAAAGGTCTTCCTTTGCTGTTGGTTCACCCTCCAATGGCCGCCGCGGCTGGCACACCACACTGATCCGAAGCCAGGAGCCAGGTGTTTCTCCTGGTCTCCCATGGGGTGCAGGGCCCAAGCACTTGGGCCATCCTCCACTGCACTCCTGGGCCACAGCAGAGAGCTGTCCTGGAAGAGGGGCAACTGGGACAGAATCCAGTGCCCCGACCGGGACTAGAACCTGGTGTGCTGGCGCCACAAGGCAGAGGATTAGCCTATTGAGCCGCGATGCCGGCCAGTTTAAAATCTTTAAAAAAAAAAAAAACAAATTGGGGCAGCCTTCTGGTTATCTATCAATAGATAATGTCATTTGCAACCAAAAAATCTGAATTTGTAGTCTTTGATCACAACAAATGTTATGTTTCGAAAGTGATGAAGGGACAGTTCAAGGGCAACCATGTGGAGATGTATAATTTTTGGAACTCTTTATTTCAGACTCCACAAGATCCTGCATGATTGATTTATTTAGTGTAATTTATTGAATTAATTTTTAAAAAGATGCATGGACAGAAAAACCTGGCTGGGATGGGAAATCAAAATGGCTGACCCCACTCTCTGGGGATCTGGGAACCTCTGCTGAGGCTTTATTTGTGTGTGTTGATGAGGGGCAGGTGCTTGAGACCTGCTCCCCCAATGGCAGACCCAGCTCCTATCCCTGGGCCTAGGGAAATAGGATACCTCTCTGCTCTAAAATGTTGATGAGCTGTGAGGGGAGAGGGACAAGGGGAGCAGATGGAATTCCTGGACAATTGTTCCGGCTGTCACCAGAGAGGACAGGCAGGAGGGAGTCCTGGATAATTTATGGAGGGACAGATGCTAAGCCTTCTCCGGAACCATCTGGCCAAGAGAGGCCTGGGCTGGGGTGGATGTTGTCATTAGGTCAGTGTAAACTCGTCTTCCAGTCCTCCCCACTTCCAGAATTCCACCTGGCTCTCCTCTCACTGATTCCTTTGCTGGGCCTCAGCCCTGTGTCTGCCATCATCCAGTGGGCCTTGGGAGCCTGTACTTTCTTATTTTATAGTATTTTCAATGACTCCTCCCTGCTGCTGTATTCCAAAATCTGTCACTCACTCACTCTATGCCATTTGTCATTCAATGAATAGTTATTGAATACCTATGCAGGCTTTATTCAGACACTGGAAATACAGAGATGAATGAGAAAAGCCCTACATCTCTGGAGTGTGCACTGTAGAGGGGAGATGGTTGATAAACTAATATTTACTGGAATGTTGGAGAACAGTAAGTACTATGAGAAAGAACATTAAGCAGGGTACGAGAGAGTGACTGGCAAGGCAGGCCGAGATCGGATGGCCAGAAAAGGCTTATCTGAGGCAGTGACACTTGAGCAGAGGCATAGATGAGAGTAAACATTTAGAAAGAACATTCTGGCACAGGGGCCAAAAGCTGAAAGGGCCTGAGGAGAATGCTTAGTGCATTGGGAGAAACCATGTTGTCTATTCACTAGACGTGGGACTAGGAAGATGCACCAGACAGTTAGCAGCAGCAGCAGGCAAAGAGGATGTCTAAAGAATCACAGGAAAGCTGATTTTATTCCTGGGGTGATGGACAGCCGGTACGACTCACCACTATCTTTTTATTTTTTGAACTGTGTTCCCCTGGTATTTTTTTTTTTTTTTTCAATATCAGAGTGTTTCCTCTTTCCCGCTCTTGCCCCTGCTCCTCACATCTTCCCCTTCCTACGGTTAGGCCTCCAGTTCCTACTCTTAGGAGATCCCCATCTTTCGCCACCGCCCGGGCCGAAGCCCCGCCCCGTGGCCCCGCCCCCGATGACGCGCGGCGTCTAGTGCGTGGGGATTCCCGCGGCCCTGGCCACTACCCGGCCTGCCCCGCGGCAAGATGGCGGCCTGAAGGCATCGGGCAGCGGCGGAAAGTTTGTTGTGGGATTGGAGTAGTCGGGTCGGGCGGCTGGAGTTAGAGGGGGCGTCGCGGGGATCCTAGCGAGGAGTAGAGGCGGAGGAGGGACTAGCTCCGGGGCTGAGAGGAGAAAACGGAGAGGAGGAAGACCGGAGGCGGAGAGATACCGGGAGCTGGGGCGGAGGGGGCCTAGGAGCCAGTAGTGTCCTAGGGAAGGGGGTTGGGGCGGGGGAGCGCTAGACACAGGGGTTGCCGGCTCTGGAGGAGAGTCACGAGCTGGAGGAAAATTTCGTGACCGAGAGTAAAGGAAGCCTGGAGCGTGGGACCGAGGCCGGACCGTAGGAGCCTGGCTGGTGGGAGGGAAAAGGGATCTTTCTCATAAGAGGGGGATAGCGCGGAAGGGAGTGGCGGTGTGGAGCCGCTGGACAAGTCTGCCAGCGCGGGAACTAAAGCCAGTCCAATGCCCCTCTTCCAGGCTGAGCTCAGCCTTGCACAGCGCCTATAGCAGCATCTGCCCCCATTTCACTGAAGACTCAGGGGCCCCAGGGACTGGAAGAAATCACAGTGCCTGCTTGGAAAGAAGAAGAGGTAGCGACTTGCCCCAGCCCAACCCCAGAGCGGGTAAGGTGGCCTCCAGTGACAAGTTTCTGGCTGGCATCCTCCCCGGGAGCAGGAGCCATGGGCTCGGAGTTATGCTCAGAATCGTTGAACGCGAGAAGGGTGCACGTCCTTGGAGGTCCTCGCGTGCCGATGCTAAGTGGATGTTTTGCTTAGATGGCAAGGCCTTTCGCGAGGTGGCCTAGGATGGAGCCTGTGTGCCCTCCCTGGACGAGCACACCTAGGCAGGGGCCTAAAGAGCAGGCTGAAAGTATTTGAACACCTCGCGTCACAAGCAGTTTCTTACATGTTCCCCATCACCTTTGCGTTTGACATCCGGCCTGGAAGCAGAGTTTAGGGTGAAGCAGATGGCGGGGAGTCGTGGGAGAACATTTCCAGGAGTGTTCACAGACCACTTAAATATCTGCGGTGACCAACTCCTGAATTCATTCCGCAGCTGTCCCCTGTCCCGTTGTCCCATCTCTTTTGGTCGTTCCAGTTCCTGTGGGGATGGGGATGGCAGAAGGGCCGTCAGGCGAGGGAGAGGCAGGTTGGAAATGGGGGGAAGAAACCCGGCAGCTGACGGTAGGAGGTCACGCTGACAGGGTAAAGCCCTGGGATGGTCACCACCTGCCCCCTGTCTGAGCCCCCCGGGTTTGTGAGGTGATGGAAGGGCAGGACTGTGGGACTTGCCCTTCCTAGTAGCTTTCTTTTCTTCCTCTGCATTCTCTTTATCAAGCCACATTTTTAAAAAATCAGTTTCGTGGGCCTAAGCATGGTGTGGGAGAAGTGGACTTGGTGCTGGAGAGAAGGGGAGAGACCTGGAGCCGGGAGTGCGGTGAACACGGTGCTCAGTTCCCATGGTGCTCAGTGGTTAGTTGTGCCCAGGGCAGAGGTGGGCACAGGCTTTTGACTGAAGTGTGTTGCAGAGCCCGCAGCTGCTTGAAGGTTGAACTGGGAGGTCTGGTTTGATGTAGAACCCTCTGTCTCCTGCTCCTTGCCTCCCCGCCACACCCCCTTGCACCAGGTGTATTGTAGATAGAAGAACCCGGAGTTGTCATGACGAGGCCAGCTTACGTGCCTTCCGGTAAGTGTAGAACTGATGATAGTTGTGACTGCGTTTCTAGAAGGCTGAGAATCTTCTGAGAACTATTTGTGAATGCCTCCTTGGAAATGGGAATCAGCTGAGGCTGTGTGGTGGGTGCACGTCGCCAGGAGTTGAGAGCCTGGACTCCGAGCCAAGCTGCCCTGTTCCGATGCTGCCGTTTGTAGTCCTGTGACCTTTGTTAAGTGCATTGCTCTGGGTGCCTCGGCTTTCTCATTGACCAGCGGGGGTGGTGAGAGCCACGTAGGGTCATTGTGAGGATTAGATTAGTTAATACACTAATGTACTCAGCTACATGCCTGACCTGTTGGTCATCAGGCACTACTTTCTGCTTCACAGTTGGACCCACTGTCTCTTTGTGGAGGATCTGTACTGATTTGGGCTGCTGGCCTGATGCTAGAGAAACGACACACAACTTCTGGTTAGTAGAGATTTTACAGGTAGTGTGAATATCCTCATTAAGCTCTGTAAAGTCACGTTGAAATGACAGTGACCTCTGCTTCGAGCCGTGAGGCTGTAGAATTCTGTTCTGTGCAGTTGAGTGGTGAGGAGGAGGAGGCCAGTGCTTACTGAGCACATTCTGTGTATCTGGCACTATTGTTGGTACTTCGCTTGTTAATGAACTTTCCTCACAACCAAGTGGAGTAGATAGTGCTGCCCCTAGTTTTCAGATGGGAACATGGAGGCACAGAAAGGCTGAGTAATCAGCTCAAGGTCACCCCCTCCCTAGGAAGTGGCAGAACTGGAGTTTCGGCCTACACGGTCTGGCTTCCAGGGATGGGAGGTGGGGATTGGTATGAAGTTAACTTTTACATATACCTAGCAGCAACTTATATCTCTTTTTTTTTTAAATATATCCTGGTTCATGTTTGTTTGTGAGTACGGTTGTATGTAAACACGTTTTGTAGTCAACGTTTTTGGTTATTCAAGCAGTTTTTTGAGGGCTGGGCTCTTCATCATAGCCCTCTTCCTCTTGGAAATAGTAGCTGGTGGTAACTGGCGTTTAGCTTGGTGGTGTAGACCATGTCCCACACCACAGTGCCTGGGTTTAATTCCCAGCTGCTCACTGTGGCCTCCCATCGATGCACATTCTGGGAGGCAGCAGTGATGGCTCAAGTGACTGGTTCCCGCCACCCTTGTGGCAGACCTGGATTGCACCCCTGGCTCCTGGGTGTGGTCCTGGCCCAGTCCTGGCTGTTGTGGGCATTTGGGGGAGTGAACCAGTACATGAGAGCTCTGTCCGTCTCTTTCTGTTTCTCTCTCTGCCCCTCAAATAATAATAAAAACTGGCACAGGAATTGTGAGGGAGTCCGCTGTGCCATGTTACCCAAGGCTCTGTCTTCATGATTCACCTTTAGAAAACCTTGGGCCTTGGCTTGGGATGCACTGTTTTTGTTTTTTTTTTTCTTTTTATGTTTGTTTTATTTATTTGAAAGGCAGAGTTACCAAGAGAGGTAGAAACAGAGAGACAGAGGTCTTCCGTCCGCTGGTTCACTCCCCAGATGGCCGCAGTGACCAGGGTTGGACCAGGCCTAGCCAGGAGCTTTCTTCCTGGTCTCCCACACGGGTGCGGGGGCACAAGCACTTGGGCCATCCTCTGCTGCCTTCCCAGACCACAGCAGAGAGCTGGATCAGAAGCGGAGCAGCCAGGACTGGAAGCAGCGCCCACATGGGATGCTGCTGCTGCAGGTTGGGGCTTTAACCCACTGTGCCACAGTGCCGGCCCTGGCGTGCTCTTTAGGTGTATCTTTAAGCTGTGCGTGTGCATGTGTGTGTGTGAACATAGGCATCAAAGTATAGCTCATTTCTGACTTTGACTACTGACAATGAGCGGTTGAAATAACTGTAGTATTAAGATTCATAGACAGTTGATGTTATCTTTTAAAAATAGCAAGTAGCAAACAGAAAAAAAAAATATGGCAAATTAAGCAGCTCCCTGCTCTCAGCGTGGGGAAATGGAAAAGCGCTGTGCTGCTGTTGCCGCCCGTGCTGTGTGAGGGAGGCCCTGTGCAGCCTGGGGCAGAGGTGTGCCCAGGGTTTGATTGACTGGTTTTCCTTTGCCCTGTATTTAAGACTCACTCTTCGCCTGCTTCTGAGTCACGTCCTGTCTATTTAACACGCCCGCAGGGCCCATCTTTTTACTCAGTAAGTGACTCTCCATTCTGCCTTCAGAGGAGGCACGCGCCCGGTGTCTAACCAGATTTCAGGGGACCTGGGGGCAGGGGCTTTGGACTTTGCAGGGAGCTCTGGCCCAGCCCTGTGCTGAACTTCACTATGTGTGCTGGCTGCTGTGATTTTGAGAGGTGAACAGTATCTGTCTTGTGCCTGTCTTCCTCTGCTAACTCAGGACCACGTCTTGTACTTGATCTTGATTTGTGCTGCAGTCAGCATGCTGAAGCGTGTTGTCTCTGCAGAGCACACCTTTGTGTTTCAGTATAGACGCTCAGACTTTCTGGATTTGGGTCACACTTTTTTTTTTTTTTTTTAAACTAATTTATTTGAGAGGCAGAGTTACAGACAGACAGGGAGAGGCATAGAGAAAGGTCTCTGTCCACTGGTTCATTCTCCAAATGGCTGCAACAGCCAGATATGGGCTGATCCGAAGTCAGGAGCCAGGAGCTTCTTCCAGGTCTTCGGTGCAGGTGCAGAGGCCCAAACACTTGGGCCATCTTCCACTGCTTTTCCAGGCAGTGGAGCTGGATCGGAAGTGGAGCAGCTGGGACTCAAGCCGGTGCCCATACAGGATGCCAGCTCTGTAGGCAGAGGCTTAGCCCACTACGCCACAGTGCCAGCCCCTTAGGTCACACTTGAGCAGAGGATTGAATCGCCAGCGGAAGGCTGATGGAGTTTGAGCCGATTCTTCTTGCCCTTTACCATTTTGTCTTTATTGTTGTGTATGTCAGTGTCTTCTCTGAAGGCCCCCTTTTAGGTATTATCTTTGAATCCATTCCCTTCTCACCATCATATTATGAGTGCCAAGGATGTCTGGGTAAACTGAACCCGATCCAGCTCTCTGCTATGGCCTGGTAAAGCAGTAGAAGATGGCCCAAGTGCTTGGACCCCTGCACTCACACGGGAGACCTGGAAGAAGCTCTTGGCTCCTGGCTTCAGGTTGGCCCCCCTCTGGCCGTTGCAGCCATTTGAGGAGTGAACCAGTGATGGAAGACTCCTTTCTCTCTGCCTCTCGGTAACTCTGCCTTTCAAGTAAATAAATAAATCTTAAAACATTTATTTATCTTGAAAGAGTTATGGAGAGAGAGATCTTCCATCCATTAGTTTACTCCCCAATTGGCTGCAGTGGCTGGAGCTGGGCTGATCTGAAGCCAGGAGCTTCTCCCAGGTCTCTCACATGGGTGCAGGGGCCCAAGCACTTAGGGCATCTGCTTTCCCAGGTGCATTAGCAGAGAGCTCGATTGGAAGTGGAGCAGCTGGGATTTGATTCCGGCACTGCAGGTGGAGGCTTTACCCACTACGCCACAGCCCCAGCCTCTGTAATTTCCTATTTAACTTTCACAGGACTCCAGCTGCCCTGAATATGGGGACTACATCTTACTTCTTTTTCTTTAGATTTATTTATTTATTTGAAAAGCAGAGTTACCGAGAAAGGGAGAGGGAGGGAGGGAGGGAGAGAGAGAGGAACTTTTTCCCAATCTCCCAAGTGGGTTCAGGGGTCCAAGCACTTGGGCCATCTTCCTCTGCTGCTTTCCCAGGTCTATTAGCAGAGAGCTGGATCAGAAGTGGAGCAGCCGGGACTCAAACTGGTGCCCAAATGGGATGCTGACACCACAGGCGGCGACTTTACTCACAATGCTGCAGTGCTGGCCTCCAGAGACTATATCTTACACACTTTCGTATTTCCAGCATTAAGGATGGTGGTAGGTGCGTAATAAGGGCTTTATAATGCAGTGGTGCATGTAGAATGAATAAAATGTGGTACCTAGTCTCTGCCTACTCTGGTTTATTGTCCATGTTGCTGTCAAAATTATTTTCACAACAGCTCTCCTGCCGCAGCTCCTTACCCCCTAAAATGTGCGCCTGCTCTAAGCTTGTCACCACTCTGTCCTTGGCCAGGTGTCAGCTGTTGAGCTGACTGCTGTCTATTAGAGTAGTGCTGGGACCGCTTGAGAGCCCCAGCAGCCTGGCAGTCCGTGTCCTTGATCTCACTTGTCCCTCATTGCGGGCGACACTGACACAGCAGTCAAGTTGGGGTGGCTACTAGGGGTTTGGGAGCCCTGTAGTTTTTATGCCAGGAGCCTTTTTCTGAGACAACAACTCTTCTCTGCTATTCTGGGCTTTGCCCTCTTGTGGACTGTGGGCTCTTTTGCCTGATGGTGGCTTTTCTCCCATTCGCCATGTGAAGGAGCCATCTCCACTTCCAGTAGTTCTTTCTCCCATGGCTCATATGCCTTGTATGTTCCTTTTCTCCTTGGCCAGCCTAGGGAAGACAAATACTATATTAATAAGACAACACCCTGATCTTGCTTTTGTAAACTCTTCCCTTACAATATGCCATGGGTTCTTATTTAAATTAATGTCCACACATTCTAGCTTGGCAAACAAAAGGGCGCTTGCTCCTCTGGCCCAGACCCAACCTTTAGCTTGAGTTGCTGCCAGTGCTTGTCTGTCCTGTGCTTCATGGCCCCTGAATTTCCCACTGCTCCCCAGCCTGGTGTGGGCATTCGTTTACTTTATTCTTTGTGCATTTCACCTATGCCATAATGCCCACTCTGTCTCTGAAGTTGCTCATCTGTAAGACCCAGCTCCTCTGTCCCTTGCAGCGAGAAGCCATCTCTGCTTTCCTTTCCTTCTCTTTGCTTCCCCTTAGTTCTTTGAACCTCTGTTCTGGCAATTGGCATGTTGGACGACGAGTTCTGTTTATTTGTCTCTGTCACGGAACTGACCTTGTGTAGAGGAAGGACCCTCCCCAGTCATGGGGGGGGGCGGTTAGCAGTGTGAGAGTCTAATTGTGGAGCCAGGCAGACCTGGAGTAAATGTGGGACTCTGCCATTTACCAGCTGTGCGATGGTGGGCAAGTTTTGTTTTGTTTTGTTTTGTTTTTTTGACAGAGTGGACAGTGAGAGAGAGAGAGAGAGACAGAGAAAGGTCTTCCTTTTTTTGCCGTTGGTTCACCCTCCAATGGCCGCCACGGCTGGCACAGTGCGACTGGTGCACCACGCTGATCCAATGGCAGGAGCCAGATGCTTCTCCTGATCTCCCATGGGGTACAGGGCCCAAGCACTTGGGCCATCCTCCACTGCACTCCCGGGCCACAGCAGAGAGCTGGCCTGGAAGAGGGGCAACCAGGACAGAATCCGGTGCCCCGGCGGAGGATTAGCCTATTGAGCCACGGTGCCGGCGCAAGTTTCTTAAAAAGGCTCTGTTTTATTCATGCTAGAGTAAGCCTTTTGATTTCTGCCCAGAGCCAAGTGCATTTTAAAAATTTTTGTTTATTTGAGAGAGAGACCAACAGACAGAGATTGGCCTGTTCACTGCTTCACTCCCCAAATGCTTGCAATGCCTGGGGCTGGGCCAGGCCTGGAGCCAGGAGTCTGTCTTCCATGTGGGTAGCGGAATTCATCACCACTGCCTCCCAGGGTTTGCATTGGCGGGAGGCTGGTGTCAGGGTCTGGAGCACTGAATGGAAATGAGATACTTGAATGTGGGACACAGGCATCTTAACATCTAAACACCTGCAGCCAGGGGCATTTCTGAGGTGGGAGTAAAATTGAGAGTCTCCTTTTTTTATGTTGAAGCAATACAAAGATAAGACTGCAAGCATCGGCCCAGTGCTGTGGCACAGTGGGTTAACACCCTGGCCAGAAGTGCCAGCATCCCATATGGGCGCCAGTTCTATTCCCAGCTGCTGCTCTTCTGATCCAGCTTTCTGCTGTGGCCTGGGAAAGCAGTAGAAGATGGCCCAAGTCCTTGGGCCCCTGCACCCATGTGGGAGACCTGGAAGAAGGTCCTGGCTACTGTCCTCAGATTGGCGCAGCTCTGGCTGTTGTGGCCAGTTAGGGAGTGAACCATCGGATGGAAGACCTCTCTCTCTGCTCTGCCTCTCCTCTCTCTGTGTAACTCTGCCTTTCAAATAAATAAATCTTTAAAAAATACTTTAAAAAAAAAAAGACTGTAAGCATCATCAGTGAGCAGCCCATGCAGCATAAGATTGTCAGTGCTGTTGCCCATCTTGGCGCGTCCTAACTGATGGGTCGCAGTGTGCTGGCCCTCTCCAGTCTTGCCTCTCTGTGCCCTCAGAGCACTCCGCACACTGTAGTGTAAGTGGCTGTGTAAGATCTTCTGTCCCTGAAGCTTCTGGCAGGGGAGGTCTTTTACTGCAGGCTGAGCAGTTAGGCCCTCCACGGGAAGTGCTGAGCAATCCTGGGTACTACATGACCCAGCCCAGTCCTTCTTCCGAGATGAAAGCAGACGGGCTGTATCTGGCAAAACCTCTGCGTCCTTAGGAAGGAAGGTCCTGTGTGAACAATAGGTGACAGCATTGACAATAGCATTACTAATCCTTTTCCAGGGTTGCATGTGGCCAAGTGATCTTCCAGGTGCTTGGCTTCAGCGCTCTCCCTTTTTAGCCTTTTAACGATTATAATAACACATCCCTAGGCCAGCAGGAAAGAGTTAAAAGAAGAGGTGAGGTACACAGTGGTTAGGATCTGTGCTTGCATAATTGGCATCTGTTAATAAGTCTTTGGCTACTGGGCGTCCTTGTTGCTGATCTTTAAGCTCTTGGTGCTGGCTGGGACCTGCCTGCTTTTCTGGTTGGATCACTAGTCCCATCTAGGTGTGCTCTGTGCTCACAGCCAGGGTTTGCTACAGCCTTGTTAATGCCCAGATGAATGAAAAGGATGAAACCAATAGCTGAAAGGGGAGTGAAGGCGTTTTTTTCCCTGGGATCCACCCGTGCCCCTTGATGTGGGAGCACACAGTGCTTTTCGGCCTGGTCTGGCCATGAATTGAAGGGTGGGGCTTCTTTGTTAGTTACTGTCCTTTTTATTTAAAAAAAAAAATATATGGAGAGGTAGAGTTTCAGAGAGAGGAGGAGTAGAGTTTCAGAGAGAGGAGGAGAGACAGAGAGGTCTTCTATTCACTGGTTAATTCCTCAAATGGCTACAGTGGCTGGAGCTGTCCCAATCTGAAGCCAGGAGCCAGGAGCTTCCTCTGGGTTTCCCACACCAGTGCAGGGGCCCAAGGACTTAGGGCCATTTTGTACTGCTTTCCCAGGCCATGGTAGAGAGCTGAATCAGAAGTGGAGCAGCCAGGACTTGAACCAGTGCCACAGGCAGAGGCTTAACCTACTATGCCCCAGCCCCAGCCCCAGTTATTGCCTTTTTAAAAATTTGTTTACTGGGGCTGGCATTGTGGCATAGCAGGTAAAGCCTTTGCCTGCAACACTGCCATCCCACATGGGCGCTGGTTTGCTTCCTGACTGCTCCACTCCAGATCCAGCTCCCAACTGATGGCCTGGGAAAAACAGCAGAAGATGGCTCAAGTGTTTGGGTCTCTGCCAAGACCCAGATGAAGCTCCTGGCTTCAGCCTGGCCCAGTCCCAACCATTGCAGTCATCTGGAGAATAAACCAGCTGATGGAAGATTTCTCCATCTCTGTCTCTTACCCTCTCTGTAACTCTGACTTTCAAAAAATACATTAAAAAAATTATTTTATTTGAATGGCACAGAGGGAAACATATTCCATCTGCTGGTTTACTTCTCCAGTGTCTGCTAGGAACTCTAACCAGGTGTCCCAAGTGGGTGGTGGAGACCCAACTACTTGAGCTGTCACCTGCTGCCTCCCTGAGTGCACATTAGTAGGAAGGTGCATCAGCAACAAAGGCATTGAGACTGACACCAGGCACTCTGATGTTGGGAGGAAGTGTCCCAGGCGGCAGCTTAGCACTGCGTCAGACTCCCCCTCCGTTAGTCACCACCTTGTAAGTGTGCGAGGTGACAGTCTGTAAAGGGCGCTTCTGTGCTCTCAGCAGGGAGCTTTGCCCCAGCCCCTGAGGGAGGGGCTGTCTCCCAGGATGTCTGCCTAGACCCACACACTCTGAGTACTTTACCGTTTATCAGTAGCTCATCATTTTTGTGTACCTATAGACATTCCTCAGCATGTATCACTTTTTTCCTAAAGATTTATTAATTTGAAAAGCAAGGTTACAGAGAGAGAGAGAGAGTGCGCGCGCGTGCTTCTATCTGTTGGTTTACTCCCTAAAGGCTGCAGCAGCTAGGGGTTGGCCAGGCTGAAGTCAGGAGCTTCATCTGGGTCTCCCAGGTGGGTGCAGGTGCCCAAGTATTTCTGCCATCTTTCAGTGCTTTCCCTGGCCATTAGCAGGGAGCTGGATTGGAAGTGGAGCATCTGCGACTGGAACCAGCGCTCACATGGGATGCTGACATTGCGGGTGGGGCTTTACCCACTGTGCTACAACACTGGCCCCCAAAATGTATCCCATTTAAAAAGCCCCTTCCTTGATAGGAATGCACAGTGTTCAGCGTGCTCTGTGCACTGAACAGGTAACCGGGAATTGAGCGGAGCTTGTGGGAACCCTGGGGCGGTGCCCAGCTTGGTGGGCTCTCCGGACGGCTGCCTGGGAAGGCTGCTGCGGAAGCTTATCTAAAGGTCTCTCCAGCAGGCACCCTGGCCGTCCCTGAGGGGCGGCTTTTTATTCTGAGATGAAACTGGCAGGCATGTGAATCAGGGTGGGTGTCAGGGCATCAGCTTTCTCATCTCGTGTGTGCTTTCCCCTCCTTTTACTGTTGGCTGAGAAAAGAGAAAAATGACCTCATTTCCTAACTCCTATTTTAGTGCACCAAGAGTCCCTGATTTCTGAAACCTTGAATTATCCAGGTCACTTGCTGTTCTACCTTTTGAAAGCAAACCAGCTCCAGCTGGTGTCTTTGGAGTTTCCCTGTGAGTGGAGATTCTGAAGGTCACCTGTAGGGGCCAGGCATCAGATCAGTCTAGGGAAGAGAATGGGGTCTACAGAAAGTTGTCATCTTTCTCTCCTGGACAGTTGTGTCTTCTCCATGGTCAGATGTTAGCCTTGGTTTTGCTCTGGGGCAGAGCAAATATGGGGAGCCACATGGATGTGTAGCAATTGGGAAGCCTATTGGAGGCATCTCCTGTCTGTATGAATCTTGACCCAAGACGTGGGAGGAGGGCTAGACCCACATGAGCAGTGTGGTGAAAATTCTCCCTTTTCAGAGCTTCCCAGAACAGGAGGGAGACCCCTGTCTTATCTTCTTCCTGCCAACATCTTGCCATCAGCAGTGTTGCAGATGTGTGTTCTCTAGGTTGCCTGTCCTGCTGCCGCAGGGCACACAGCTTGTGGGGTCACCAGGACTCCACTGCTGTGACCACGTTTGCCATCTATAAGCCAGGATGTGTCCCTTCTCCCAGGGTGGTTCTGGAGGCTTCTAGAAGGAGTAGCTTCTGCTTGTGCTGATGGGAAAACTAGCCTTCGTGGGCAGTAGTCTCTGTGGGGGTTTGGGGAGCCTGGCTATAGCCTTTGTCCTCCCTTGGCAGGTTCTTCTGGGGCTGGCTCTGTGGAAACTGTCATGTCCCTGGCCCTTTCAGAAACTGTAAGGTGGCAGTGTGCCACCTCTCACCCTGACTGGACCAGGTCACACACTGGCCCATTGTACTGGGCTTTCTGATGCAGCTCTTGTCAAAGCCCCTGATCCCAGGCTGGTTGTCTCCCAGCCCCTTCCCTCTGTGGAGCTGTGGGGTTGCTGGGATGGACTCTGCTGGCACGGGCACAGGATGGGGGCAGCTGCAGCTGGGGGCTGGCTTTGTTCTCACAACTCAGCTTTCAGAGCCCTGGTGCAGCCTGGCAGCAGTGTTTGGGGAATAGGCGAGATGGGAGCTGTGCCCCCTTCCACAGCAGCTGGCCTTTCTGTTGACCAGCCAGAGAGCTTTGTTGACCCCTTGTTCTGGGGTCAGTGAGTTGGACTCACTGTTGGCAGGAGTGTGCTCCACTTCCACCTGGTTTGATTTTGGGTGGGAAGAGGTGGTGAGGGTCTAGGGGTCAGTCTGGAGGTGCTTCCCTTGCGAGAAGAGCACAGTACGCCCCCAGGAATCCTGCAGGTTGGCGTCCTTCTCTCTGCAGCTCCGGGGTGGGGCTGCTCACAGACCCAGCTGTCTGTTTATGTGGAGTACCTGGAGTGCGTCTGTCACTACCCACACTAACCAGGAGAGCTGGCTGTCTGGGGAGGGGACACTAACCCTGTGAGTCTGACCTGGCCAACTAACCTGCCTTGGGCTACTACAGTCGTGTCTCTATCCTGCGTTCCTCCCCCAGCTTACACCGTGCAGTCTCCTCTGCTCCCATGGCCAAGAGAGAGATTTCCTAGGCATGGCCATGTGCCAGCTTGCAGCTGGACCCCAAACCACCCTATCAGCACATGCCCCCCACTTCTCCCTTCGGACAGGGGTGGTTACAGCTTGTGTTCTGCTCATCACAGCATCTGAGAACGTGCCCGGTTGCGCTGTTGCTGCACCTGTTGCCTCAGAGGCGGACAGAACTAGAGTTGGAAGGCACTTCCCGTCTAGACCAGGTGGCTTATTAGTGGATTATTAGTCATTATTCTCAGTGCAGGATAAGAAGTTAGGATCAACTGCAGGGTTCTCTTTGGGGTTGGGGAGATTGAAGAACACTGGCCTGGTTCTGGGGAATCCCTGAATGAAAAATGCAGCTACTTAAATGGACAGCTGGAGACCTGAACCTAGCACCCATTTGAGACATAGCTCCTATGGGTGACCGTTGCTCTGGGAGGTGGAAGGGGTGGAGTTTGGCCCCCCACTCCCTTCCACGTCTTCAGTTGGACTTTAGCTGATAAGAGCTGAGAAGAAGGGTGCTTCGACCAAGGGAGCACGACCTGGTTGGCCTCAGATTGGGAGACTGGTGAGTGAGACCTGGCATGGAGACTCTCCTTCCCCACTCCCTGCACCCATCAGGCTTGGGAAGAGACAGGGGCTGGGGTGGGAGGAGCTTGGGGACAATAGGAAGGTCAGTTTCCCTGGTCTCCATGGTGCTGTGCACAGGTCAATCTTTAGATAGACTTTCAGGTCCCCAGCCTCTGGGTTCAGCACAGTACTGGGTTGACTGGATAGGGCGGACTGGAGACCTGAAGACCCTTGCAATAGATTTAGTTCTTTTTTGGCTGGGAGGAAGCCCTGCCCAGGAGCACGGTGGGTGTGTGTAAACGTGCGAAGGTGTGGGTGCTACGGGGACCTTTAAGGACCCTGTTCAGAGAGTCGGCAAGCTGGAGGGGTTTTGGGCTTGGTTGTGGTTGAGAGGGCTAAAGGGGCCTGGAGTTGAGGTGTGGGGCCCCTCCTGCATTTTGTTCATCCTTAAGGGGAAGCTTAGGGTCAAATGTCAAGTGCTGGCCAGAAACTTGGGGATTTTTTTGGTCTTCCCTTTATTTGGTAGAGGATTGGTTCGCTTGGATCATCATCAGTAGTCTTCAGCCCGTTTGCTCTTGCCAAATGTTCACTTGGATGAGGGGTAAGGTGAATAGACTCGAGATACTTGCTCAGGTGGAGAACCAGGTGAGCTCCCACAGGGCACCAGGACTTGCTGGAATTCTCAGAATTACTCCAGGGCAGAATAATTATCACCTATTTTGTTTTTCAGGGTAGAGTAGGCAAGTGGCCAGGTTAGGGCTGCAGGCAACTTGTCCCAAGAGGATGAGGTTGTACTCGCACAGAGGGGTGGTAGGCGTCGCTATTGAAGGGGCAACAGGGCTGGTCTGGGCACAGACTGGCATCTTCCAGCCTAGTCATCAGCCCAGAGCAGAACCTCTGCCCAGGCCCCACCCCAAGAGCTGTTGGCTGCCTGCCTGCCACGTGCCCAGGATTGCTGAGGGCTTTGCTCATGGGTCTCAGGAACAGCTGCGTGCCGGAAACTGGGGGCTGGAGGTAAACAGGAGGGGCACTGGGAGATGGAGAAGGGGAGGCTGAATCCAGCTCTAGTAGGGTCCAGCTCACTGCCAGGGGACTCCTCTACTCTCCACGGGCAGTTGAGGTGGAGAGGGGCAGTCCCCAGGGCTCCTGCTGGGTCACCTGGTCACAGGACTGCTCTTGCAGGGTGGTGGTGTATTTCTTGGATTTCAGTTGGGGGCAGAGCTTGGACTTGAAGCTTGAGAAGTGCCAGACTTGTGTGACAGGGGAGTAACCCAACGCCAGCAGGATGCAGCTCCCATAGGCCTGCAGAGTTCAGAGCCTGTATCCAAGGTGTCTAACTCAGAGCACCTCCAGGGAAGGCCTTGCTGCCTGTGTGATCATTCATTCATATTCTAGCAGTTGATTAGGGAGGGTCTCTGTATTTTTGTTACTTATTCGCATCCTGCTGGGTTCCAAGGGAGTGATGATAGCAGCATACACTGCAGCCGTGTATTCTGCAGTAGGGCCGGGATTTTCTTTGGTTTAAAAGGCGCCAGTGATTACTAAGTTCCCTTTGACTTTCCTTGGGTAAATTATGAGAAATGCTTGAATGATCTTTGTGGTGACATGTGGGCTCTCCCTGCTACTGAAGATTGGGTTCATTGACACCCTTCCCCATCCCCCCAACACTCCAAGGCTCCTCACTAGTGTAATTCATTCATGGACAGCTGTGAGCAGAAAGGCTGATCAGAGGTTTCAGAAACGATCTGAGCCCAGATAACCTGTTGGGGGATAATTTCTTCAAATGGGTGTTGGTGATGTGGGGAAGAGGGCAGGGCAGCTGGCCCAGGGCAGTGGGCTGTGGAATGAGGCGGTAGTGTGCAAAGTGGTAGCCGGAGCTGTCCAGTGTGGAAGGCTATAGTTGGAGAAGCCAAAGAGCCATGTCTGTTGTGGAGTCAGTCCTGTCTCTCTCTGCTGGTCAGTGCTAAAGGGTGATCTCAGCCCTCGCTAAGGAGAAGACGGATGCCTGCACCTCCCTTCCTCTCCTCCACCTTTGACTTTGCTTGGGCCTTGGGCAGACCCCAGAAAGGACAGTGGAAGGAAGCGGGAGGTCATCCTTGCTATGTGTTTGAACCTTTCTGGGATTGCCTCCTGTGGGTGTTTGCTAGGAAGAGGAGGAAGGGTAGCTTAACGGAGTCACTCCACCTCCAGCTGCAGTGGTCTCTGAGGTGGGCGCCCCGGGGTACGAGCGCCTGCCCGCTAAAGGGTGCAGGGATGAGTCCCACCTGGTGAAGGAGCTGTGCTTGGCAAATTGTGTGTCCTTTGATCAGAGCTGCTCAGGCAGCTTCTGGTGCAGATTGCACTTCTCATCTCTGTCTCTGTCTCTCTCTCCACCCTGCCCAGCTGTGCAATGGGTTCACGGTGCGGGTTCACTTCGCAGGTTCCTGTGCGTGCCGAGTTCCATTGCTAATGAAAGTAGACTTTGTTCTCTGAAGGCAGCTAATCGTGCCCCATGGGCTGTAATCAGGGAGAAGGTATTTAATACAGGGCAGGTGGCAACAGGCGGCCTGTGCCGACTGGCAGATTGCAACATGACAGGAAGCTGTCGCCCCCTTTGCCTCAGCACACACCTCTCCTCTGAACTGATCGTGAGTAAGTGAAGAATGAATGCTGGGTGGCAGAGGAAAGAGGTGAGGAAGGGTGGGGAGGGAGGGCTTGCTTCTGCTTGGGTGCTTTCCTCGAAGTGCCCGCGGGCCCAGCCCGAGGAGCCCCAGGCCAGGCTGGCTCAGCAGTGGTTTTCACCACCTGGGCCAGCTCCTCCTGTAGTAGAACCCGGCACATGATCTGGCAGCCCTGTGTCCTCAGCCATCTGCCTAATTCCTTGAGGCTCGGATAGTTGGGTTGAGGGGTGGGAGTGGGGTTCTTCCATTTATTTCTAGACCTTCCTACAGGAGCCCAGTTTTTGGAGGCACCTGGAGGTGGCTCAGCATCCAGGGGCCGAGGCCCGAGAGGCTTTCCTGGGCTGTTGCTTGTGTATCATGGCCCGTGGCCCATTCTGAGTTGTCCAACTGCTCTCCTTAGGGATCTCCCTGTCCTGTCAGGAGCCTGGGAGTCCCCCAGCGGCTGCAACACTCCAGGGCAGCCTGGAGAAGGAGATGAGGCCAGGGGAGGCTAACCTGGTAGCCGATTCTTCTTGAAGGGACGTCCCTGATGCCTTCACCTCCAGCCCGCTCCATTGATCTTCCAGCTTGGGGCCCCGGGGTCCAGCTTCTTGCTTTGTTGTCCCCTGGACCCCTCCCACCACATTGCTCTCCTCTGCTCCCTGGGTCTGTTCTTTCCTTCCCATTAGCACTGCCAGTCAAGGGCAGTGAGCCCTCAGCCCACTGAGTTTCTGTTCGGGACTGCAGTTGTGGGCTCCTCGCAGGCTGGATCTGGGGCACTTGGAAGATTTCAGGAGTTGGAGCTGAGGCCTGAGTGCTTGTGGGCACAGCACACAGAGCTCCTTATGGGCTTGTGCTGGGGGCGCCGCAGGCTCCGTGCTGGATTGTCCCCTCCGTGGGCTTGGCCTTCTGCTTCCCTGGTCGGAGTGGCTTCTCCTCCCTGTGACTGACACGTTTGAAGAGAGCAGGCAGGCACTGGCTGCTGTCATACCAGCCTCATGCCCAGAGTCCCCATCTCACTGCCAGCAGCACCGCCACTGTCCTGCTCAGCAAGCTGGATTTTCTCTTGCCAGTGAAGCTCTGGGAATGAGCACGTGCCCCAGGGCTGGGGTGTGGGGTCCTAAGGTCAGGGCGCAGCGGGATGAGCTGTGGGATGTGTGGCAACTAGATCTAAGGCTGCGGGCGAGAAGGCAGTGGCAGCACTCCTTACAGGTAGAATTACCAGATCCTGAGCATGCCACAGGCCTCCCTGCCTGCCCACTGCTCCCTCACGTGTCCTAGTACCTAGAGGACAATGTGGACCGTGGCAGGAGTAAGGACAGGGAAGGAGAGGCTCGGAATGGAGGAAGGGTCTTCAGGGCTGGGCTGGGAGGTTCCCCAGCTCACTGGGGAGTAAATGGAGAAGCGAGAGGGACCTAGTTTCTCCATAGAGAAGTGAAGGAGGTGGAGGCCAACTCTGGGGCTTCTCTGTCATTCTGTATAAAGCCCTGGGCTGCCCGTATCTCTTAATCTTAGACCTCTGCTCTACCCTGGCACTCACGTGTAGCCCCCACCCCACACATCCCTGAGTATCAAAAGCCAGGAACCCAGTCTGGTTTGGCAGTTGTGGGCCTCTCCTCAGGCTATAGGCACCCTCACCCTGGGGCCCCTTGGAGGGGCAGCCCCAGGGAACCTTGGCAGTGACTTGTTTGCTCCCCCACACCCCAGGAATGTGCTGTCCTTTCAGGCCTGCCTGGATTCCTGCGCAGGGAGTCAGCCCGACCCAGCATGCTGCTCTTGCCCTGTGGGGACACGTTCTGCCTCCCGTCCAAGGGGCGGGGGCTGGCGGCGTGTGCCTATGCTGCCACACCCTGGCCCTCCCCTCAACCCACACCAGGGACTGGCTGCCCAGACAGAGGATGGGGACCACTCTTGCTCTGTGCCCCGACTCCCCAACCCCCAGCTCTCTGTGCCGCCGGCCCTGTTGGAATGTGACAGGAGTCATGGCCAGGGCATGTCCTGACAGTAGAACACACGCTTTAGCCCGCAGGGCTTCCCTCAGCCCCCAGCTCTGTGTAGGTTGATGGGGTGGGGAGGGATTGTTGTTAGGCCCAGACTGCCGCCTGAGGTTAATGCCGCCACTCTTCCTCATGGCGGCTGCTGCCCCCATGCCGCAGCCCAGCTTATTACAAGTCGGGGCCCAGCAGGGGTGGGGTCAATCTCGAACCCCAGGATCCCGCAGGGGACCTCACAGGTCATGCAGTCCCTGGGGCGCCATACTTGGCCAGAGGCAGTGCTGATCCTGGGTTTTCTAGTCTAAGATTTCTCAACTTTGGCACTGCTGACCATTTGCTGTGATACTTCTTTAAAAAAATTTTTTTTAATGTAATGAATATAAATTTCATAGGTACAGCTTTAGGAATGTAGCGGTTCTTCCCCCCATGCCCACCCCCACTCCTATTCCACCTCCCATCCCACCTCCTATTCCCTCTCCCATCCCATTCTTCATTAAGATTCATTTTTATTTATCTTTATATACAGAAGACCAACTCTGTACTTAGTAAAGATTTCAACAGTTTGCATCCACACAGACACGCAAAATATAAGGTACTGTTTTAAGACAAGTTTTGCAGTTAATTCTCATAGTAAAACTCCTTAAGGACAGAGGTTCTACAGTGACTCCTGTTGTTAACATTTGATACTCTTATTTATGATGTCAGCGATCACCTGAGGCTCTTGTCATGAGCTACCAAGGCTATGGAAGCCTTTTGAGTCCACAAACTCCATCATTATTTAGACAAAGCCATAAGCAAAGTGGAAGTTCTCTCCTCCCTTCAGAGAAAAGTGCATCCTTCTTTGATGGCCCCTTCTTTCCACTGGGGTCTCACTCAGGAAGATCCTTCATGTAGATCATTTTTTGCCACAGTGTCTTGGCTTTCCATGCCTGAAATGCTCTCATGGGCTTTTCAGCCAGATATGATACTTCTTTGTTGTGGGGGCTGTGTGTGTTGCAAGATGACTGACACCATCCCTGGCCTCACCCCACTGGATGCCAGTGTGCCTACCTCCCCAGCTCTCATGTTTTGACAACTAAGAACGTTTGCCAGCTGTCTCTGGGGAAAGGGGAGTGGGCAGCGTAGCCTTGGCTGAGGACCACTGCTCTAAATGGCTCTTTCCAGGTCTCCTGTACCTGTGCCTCCACATCGCAGAGCCTGCTGGCCACCATTGCACACAGAAGCAGGCTCTGGGCTCCTTGTAGAACACTACCAGGAGCGCCGGCGCCGTGGCTCAATAGGCTAATCCTCTGCCTTGCGGCGCCGGCACACCGGGTTCTAGTCCCAGTCGGGGCGCCGGATTCTGTCCCAGTTGCCCCTCTTCCAGGCCTGCTCTCTGCTGTGGCCAGGGAGTGCAGTGGAGGATGGCCCAAGTGCTTGGGCCCTGCACCCCATAGGAGACCAGGAGAAGCACCTGACTCCTGCCTTTGGATCAGCTCAGTGCGCCAGTCGCAGCGCACTGGCCGCGGCGGCCATTGGAGGGTGAACCAACGGCAAAAGGAAGACCTTTCTCTCTGTCTCTTTCTCTCACTGTCCACTCTGCCTGTCAAAAAAAAGAACATTACCAGGAGCTCTCTTTCCGGCGTCTTCTCTGCCTATCTTCTTGTGTTTTTACCAGGGTTTTTCTTGGCGTTCTATGCTTTCTATGCTTTCCAATCGTCTTAGTGGCTTCCAGACCCAAGAAGCCTAGGAGATGAACAGGACAGATCACGGTAGGGCTAGGGACAGGCAGAACCGGATCTGTTCCAGAATGGGGCAGTGGTAGGCTGAGACCGTGAACGTGTGTGCAGTCACAGTGTCATCTGGGCCAGGACAGTGCTGTCGAGAACGGCAGGAGCACAGTGCTTCCCGGCATCCCTCCCCTCCACCGCTTCCCCCCAGGCTCCTTCTTCCATGGCCTGTCTTCCTGGCTCTCCCTGGGGGCCTTCCAGGTCCCAGACAGGCCAGCAGGCCTGTGGCACTGACAGACAGGTGGCTGACACCTGGTTTCCACTTTCTCCCCTTCTCTGGTTTCAGGATCTGTTGGCTAGAGGAAGTGGAGGGGCCGTGGGATGCGGAGAGCCGAGGGCTGACTGCCGGACAGCGGAACAGAGCAAGCTGCCGACACACAGACGGTATGTCCCTGACATGGCCTGTGCCCTGCACTTGGCTCTCTCCTGGGGAGACTGGCCGGGGAGGGCCAGGCAAGTATCCTCTCTTGGTGGAGGTCACGGGGGCTTGCCCTGCAGTGGCTGTGGCTGGAGAGCTCTCTTGAGTGCGGAGCCCCACTGAGGATCTTGGCTTGGGTGAACATTTGTAAACCCTTATGTTTTGGTTATGATTTTCTTAAGCTGAGGTTTATTGAACATTTTCTGAGTAAGGAGCACCTAGTGTTTTGCATAGTGCTTACATGAACCCTATAAAACTGGTGCCATTCTTATCCCCAGTTTAAAGTTGAGGAAAATAATGCATGGAGAGGCCTTTTAAGCCTGCAGAGGAGAGTGAGGGCGCTCTGTAGCCTCCCTGCCCTGCTCCTGGAGCACAGTCCTGCTGCCTGGGGCCCTGTGTCTCCCACCCTTCAGTCCCCTGCTGAACCCATGCTCTTCTCTTGGCCAGGACCGCTGACACCTGAATGTCAAGGCCCTCTAATGGCCTAGCAATTGCCCAGGCTTGTCTGCGGTGGCTCTTACATATGTCCCTTTTATCATCCTTTTTCTTTTTTTTTAATTCAAAGGCATTTTTGTTTGTTTATTTGTTTTTCAGTGTTGTAGATGCACTTTCATTTGAGGTCATCACCTGTCAAAATTTCATTGTGTAAGTTTATGTATTGCTACAGTCATTTTTTAAAAAAATATTTATTTATTTGAAAGGCAGAGTTAACAGAGAGGCAAAGGCAGAGAGAGAGAGAGAGAGAATGAATGAGAGAGAGAATGAGTGAGAGAATGAGTCTTCCATCTGCTGGTTCACTCCCCAGATGGCCACAATGGCCAGAGCTGGGCTGATCCAAAGCCAGGAGCCAGGAGCTTTTTCCAGGTCTCCCACATGGGTGCAGGGGCCCAAGGACTTGGGCCATCTTCTGCTGCCTTCCCAGGTCATAGCAGAGAGCTGGATGGGAAATGGGGCAGCTGGGACTGGAACTGGCACCCATATGGGATGCTGGCACCTCAGGTGGCAGCTTTACCGCTACTCTACGGTGCCGCCCCCTACAGTCTTAAGATAATCATAAGCCTTGATCATAATTTCTTGAATTAAATGGTGTATAATTTTGTACAGAATTCCCTAAGTTATTCAGTGTCTGAGCAGTAAATGTCTGCCAGGTGTAGATATTGCCTAAAGGACAGCATGAATGCTGTGGATTCTGTGTGGATAATGGCAGCTAATTCAGAGACATGGATAAAGGAAGGAAAAGGCACAGGCTAAATATGTCCTCTGAGTCGATGATTTCTGTGAAATAATTAACTCCAGTAAGAGAAAACGATGTTTCCCTGACACTGTGGGTAACTGCCTTGCATCAGCCCTTTCCTGCTTCAGTGATCCCCTACACTGACCCCTCCGGAATGGAGAGAAACATGTTCCTGATCTTCAGGTGCTCCAGGGCGTCTCCAGTGGATCAAGAACAAACACCACCTTTGTAACCTTGACCCTGTCATCAGTCATAAGGATACAGAGCAATGGGGCACACAGGAAGGGTGACTCACTCTCCACTGCAGGCACCCACGTGGAGGGGAGATGGAGACACAGATGTCAGACAAAGGCAGTGCATTCCCAGTCACTATCTGCACGTGCATTCAACCAAGTGGAAAAAGATCACTGAAGGGGAACACTTTTGCAAATTTGGACAACTATGGAAAGGCACACCAAAGCTGCTTCAAGCTATATAAATGAGGAGAAAAGGGGCCCACGCTGTGGTGCAGTAGGTTAATCCTCTGCCTGCATCACTGGCATCCCATATGGGTGCCGCTTCTAGTCCTGGCTGCTCCTCTTCCCACCCAGTTCTCTGCTATGGCCTGGAGAGCAGTAGAGGACAACCCAGGTCCTTGGGCCCCTGCGCCTGGAGGAGGCTCTTGGCTCCTGGCTTTGAATTGGTGCAGCTCCAGAGGTTGTGGCCATTTGGGGAGTGAACCAACAGAAAGAAGACCTTTCTGTCTCTCTCTCTTTCACTGTCTATAACTCTATCTCTTAAATTAAAAAAAGAAATCTTAAAAAAAATGAGAAAGATAAAAGTAATACAACAAATACATTAAAAATTTCATTGTCATGCCTCCCCTCCTCCCTGCCCAGAACAAAACACACCCTTCACCAAATGGGATCTCCTGTCGAGGTCTGGAGTTCCTTGAGTCCATGGATGTCCCCAGAAGTTCTTGGGTGACATTATATATAATATAGAATATTCTTGATAAGCCCTCCAAACCACAGAAGGTAGTCTGGGGTGCACTATAGAATTTTCAATTTGTTCAAGTTCAGTTCTCAGGGACATCCCACATCATTCAGTTGGCACCTTTGGCTTACCTTCATTTGTCTGCAGCTACTGAGAATTCTCCGTAGCCGTCAAATATAGCTTTGGAGGTGCAAAAGCGTGGCAGCTGCCTTGGCTCAGTTCCGGTGAGGATCCCTGGTGCTGGAGCGCGCCTCTCAGCGCTGTCAGCACCGAGGCTGGGCTGGGAAGGGAACAAGACAAAGAAAGCCCACCTGGAGACCAAATAAGCTGAACGATGGGCCAAGCGAGGTTCCCTCAAGAAAGTGCAGAAGACAACGCCAGAGCTGTTCTTCTCTTGACATCTTCCACGTTATCCCCACCCACCCCAGCCCACGTGAGAATTAGTTTCTTTCCTCTGGGCTGTGTGGAGCTCTTGGCGTCTACCCTTTGCTGTAGCATTTAGAACATACTCTCTGTCTCGTCATCTGTCTGCTTGTATGTGTATCTCTTCTCCCCATGCATCCAAAGGCCTTTTGACCACACCTCTGAGTTTCCTCCCTTCTTGCTTCCCTCTTGCAGGTGGTGGAGGAGCCCTGACCTCCCAGAATGACCAGTGCGGCCCCTGCTAAGAAACCCTACCGGAAGGCACCACCGGAGCATCGGGAGCTGCGGCTGGACGTTCCAGGAGCCCGCCTTGAGCAGGAGGTCAGCAAGGCTGGTCTTCCTGTCCCGGCTGGCAGAGGCTGCGCATCTGGCTGACTTTCCCCACCGGCGCTGGTTCCTGAGCTAGAGTGAGAGGTGGCGTTGTTGATGACAGGCCTGGGCTCTCCCAGCTGCAGCAGTGCTGGTGGGGGCAAAGGAGGCTCCTGGGGCCCATCTGTGAGTGAGTGTCCGTGCAGGAGCCCCAGGGTCTTTGTGGCTCAGCAGCCCTCCCACCTGAGGAGTCTTGACCTGCTGCCCTCCGTAGCGAAAGAAAGTCATTCGACCTGTGTCCCCTCTGGAGGCTGTCAGGTGGCGGCGCTCTGCCCGCTTCCCAGCAGACCCGCTGCTCTTTCTGTCCCCAGGAGTCTGCCCTTCCTCCAGCTCTGCTTTGTGTGGCTAACATGGGTTACACCTGTACGCCCACCAGCACCTGGGGTGGGACCCAGCCCTGCTCTCAGGCGGCCTGCAGTCAGCTGCCAGGCACACTACACACTGGCTCTCCTCACTCAGGAAGCTTCCTAATGGGGCAGAGGGTGTTGCCCTGGGTGCCCCACCCTGCTGCTGTGTATGGAGCGCATGTCAGGAACTTAGGACATAGTCAGCAGATGCTGCGCATCAGGCACACTGTGGCCCCTACGGTCAGCCTTGAGCAGCAGGACCATGAGTCACCCATTTCAGCTCAGAGAACATGAAGTGAAAATGCCAGCTTGTGCTAGAAGCTACGTTGTGGGCATTCCCCGTGTTTGTGGGGGAACTGAGGCTCTGGGTGGTTAAGGACATGTGACAGTACTTGCTGGAACTGGGTCTTACCCAGTTGTCGGTGGCTCCAGAGTCTGGTCTGGGCCCCTGAGCGCCCCATCTGGAGTAAGGCTCCTTAACGCATCTCTTGTTGTGGCAGGGCTGCTCCGCTTGTGGCTCACAGCTCCGACTGTGGGGCCTAGAGCAACAGAGGGGCTTGGGAAGGATGGGGCAGGCTGTTAAAAGCAAGACGGGACACTTGACTCTCGGGCAGGGTTGGCCAGGAGACTCCTACCGATGCTCTTGTTCTGGCTTTGTCTTCCCCCGGGGGCCAGGAGGGCTGTGGCAGAACACTTCTATCTAAACTCAGATTGCCTCTGCCAGGCCTGTGTGGAGACAGGGCCCACAGGGAGCCCAGTGGGCAGCTAAGAGGCTTCCTGGGAAAGGTGGCTTGGGTACCAGGATCAGTTTAATAATGGCTTCAGGATCAAGGGTGAAGTTTGGGAGGGGCTCTTGAATCTTGCGGTTGGTGTGGGAGAGTGATCTCGGTTGACTGGGCATTGTTGGATTGCTTCCATCCCTCTCCTCTGTGAGTCTTTGGGCTTCAGGCATGACGCTTCCCCGGGGCTCTTTGGGAGGGTGGGCCCGTGGTCGGGAGGCCAGGGGTCCAGAGTGAGCCTCAAGCTTCTGTCTTCTTTCCCCAGGAGCCCCTGACTGATGCGGAGAGGATGAAGTGAGTATCTCACCTGAGCTGCTGCCCCGGCTCAACTCTGTCCCTCTGAGCCCCAGGCTAGGCTAGTGACACAAGTGGCTTTTCCTAGCTTAGGCAGAGGTAAAGGTTGGGATGAGGGGTTTAGGGACTCTGGGAGGAGTCTTGATGTTGTGGTTGTTCTTTCTGGAAAAAGGGGTTTTATTGTTTGATGGCCTCCAAGAGAATGCTGGAATCAGGAGGTGGTGGCTCTGAGGGGCCTGCTCTTGCCAGGGGGCTCCTTCCCAGCTCTGACTCCAGAGAGAACTCAGGGGCCCTCCTGTACCAGCTGCCTCCCTGTAGTCCTTTCTGTCAGCCACGTGAGGCCTCTGGAGAGGAGGGCAGGGCTGGGCTGGATTTCCAAGAGATTAATAATGGAGAGGCCTGGTTGTGCAAGGGGGAAACTGGAGCTGGGGGCTTGCTTGCTGGCTGGCTTGGGCTGTAACAAGAGACAGTCTGAGAGTTGGACCCTCCTCGGGTTCTGTCTTGCCATTGTTTGGTAACAGTCGGGGAGGTTGGCCTCTCCCCTGCCATTTTCTGTGTGTCCTCTACCCTCTGATCCAGACTGTATTCTCAGGGCCTGCAGGCCTATAGAAAATGCTGCCCTGGCCCCAGGCCAAGGCTCCAGGAATCTCCTGCCCTCAGTTGCCTGTCCTCATGTCATCCTGAGCCCAGCCTACAGCTCTAGGGCTGGCCATCTTTTTTACTTTCTCTCTGTCTCTCTTAAGATTTATCTATTGGAAAGGTGGAATGACAGAGAGGGAGGGGGAGAGAGCGAGATCTTCCATGCACTGGTTCACTCACCAAATGGCTGCAATAGTCAGAGCTGGGCTAGCCCGAAGCCAGGAGCCAGAAACTCCCTGCTGGTCTCCCACATGGGTGGCAAGGGCTCAAGTTCTTGAGTGAGCCTCTGCTGCCTTCCTCAGCGCACAAGCCTGGAGCTAGGTTGGAAGCAGAGCAGCCGGAACTCGGATCTGCACTCTGATAACGGGACATGACTGGCTGCACACGTGGGTCCTGGCCCTTCCATCTCTGATGCCCCTGTGCTCTTGACCCCACCTTGCCAGGCTCTTGCAGCAGGAGAATGAAGAGCTTCGCCGACGTCTGGCTTCAGCCACCAGACGCACTGAAGCCCTGGAGCGTGAGCTGGAAATCGGGCAGGACTCCCTGGAGCTGGAGTTGGGCCAGAGCCGCGAGGAGCTTGACAAGTTTAAGGACAAGTTCCGCAGGTGTGGGAATGGGGGGCCAGACACGCACGCGCAGGCATCTCCCCACTGATGGGAGGCTAGCTGGAGGCGGCCGCGGAGGTCATGTGATGCTGATTAGAAGATGGAAGCTGTGGGAGGAGAATGACTTGTCCGCCATCCTGGATGGAGGAGGGGCTGAGTGGGGCCTGCGGAACAGGACCTTGACCTGAGGGTCTGCCCGTGTCCCTCATCAGGCTTCAGAACAGCTACACGGCTTCCCAGCGAACCAACCAGGAGCTGGAGGACAAGCTGCACGCGCTGGTAACCCGTCCGGGAGGGCAATGTGGCTGCACCGTGCGCGCAGCATAGCTGGGCTAGGACTCCGGGCACGCCATTCTGCCTCGGCTTGGGGGGGGGGGGCAGCGGCGGCAGGGACCGCAGTGTGCTGTGCGCGTCAGGACTGTCTTATGCTCACACTGTTTCTCTTTTCTCCTCGTCTCCCCACGCTGCCGCCGTCGCTGCCGCGCTCTCCTCTCAGGCCTCTCTCAGCCACAGCTGGATTTTTGCAGTTGCGTCTGAGTTTGTGTGTTTCTCCTCGTCCTGGCCTCCTCCCCAGCTGAGATCCGGGATGGCAGGGGTCCCCACTGTTTCCCTGTCGCCCTTAAGTACACTTCCTCCTTGCCTCTTCCCTGTGTGAGGCCCATCCAGTAGTCAGTGCCTCCCTCCTGGGAGAGAGCTGGGGCGCCCGCTCTTGGCTCTGCCAGAGGTACTGATCGATGTCACGGAACACGCGCCGCTCCTTGCCTGCGGTGGCAGACAGCCCAGGCTGTCCTGGGGGAGGGGTGGCTGGAGATCAGAGGCTACTTTTGAACCTGCAGCTCCCTCCTGCTCAGAGAGATAATCTCACAGGCGCCCCGGCTGCCGCCCGGCCCCACTACCTCCTCCCTCTTCCCAGCCTGATCCTGGAAACAGCTGCACACGGGGCTTCAGTCCCCTGGCTGCCCTCAAAGGATGGGCAGCCCTTATACTGTGTCTGTCCTGGGCCCAGGCGGCAGTAGGTCATGCTCAGCTGGCCGGAGAGCAGAAGTGCCCAGTCTCCTTCTGTCTTGTCCATCATTTGTCTCTGTTCTGTCCGCCTTGGCTGCCCTTAGCACCTGTGGCCTCGTGTCTCCTGGGCTGGGAGGAGGCAGAGGGGGAGGAAGGGCTGGCTGGGATGTGGGCCCATTTTACCGTAAGTGTGTGCCATAGATCAAGAAGGCTGAGATGGATAGGAAGACGCTGGACTGGGAGATTGTGGAGCTGACCAACAAGCTGCTGGATGCCAAGAACACCATCAATAAGCTGGAGGAACTCAACGTATGTGCCCCTCCCCCACCCAGGGCCTTCCTCGCCTGTGGCTGGCTTTGTCCTGGCGTAGCCCTGTTCACCTGGGCAGGGCCAGGCTTGGCTCTGACCTGAGTCTGCACCTGCAGGAGCGGTACCGACTGGACTGCAACCTGGCTGTGCAGCTCCTCAAGTGCAACAAGTCCCACTTCCGCAACCACAAGTTTGCTGATGTGAGTAGAACACGCGCCCCTGACGCCATGCTCGCCGTGGCAGGCCTCCTCCGCCTTCCGCTCCACACCTCTTTGTCCTTCTGCCTGTAAGAGCCCACTTGCACTTTGTCTTCCTCTTCCTCCATGTCTCCTCTCAAGCCAGTGAGCTCTGCTGCTGGCCCGCGGTCTGTGTGCTGTCAGGGACCCGTCACTAGTGCTGGGGCCTGGCCCCATTGGTGCTTCTGTAACAGATAGGACCCCTTGCAGGAGGGAGAGTGTGGCCAGAGCTGTTGGCCAAGAGCATTGAGAAAGGATTAGGGCCACCTGATCCCGTCACCCCAAGGGGCACACTTCGGAACCCCAGAGCCTCAGGCCCAAGGTCAGTGCGGCTTGCAGAAGGAGAAGCGTTTTGCAGGCACTCGTCGTTTCAGATTCTCTGACTCAGCTGGTTTGGACAGAGGCTGCTTAGGAGGTGGGGGTGGAAGCCTGAGGGCACACAGGCCTCGGCGGCACATCCAGGCTCAGAGGCTGCTTGTTAGTGAGAGCTTCGTGTGTGTTGCCCCGACTGAGCCTCTTGACGGCTTGCAGTGAGGTTGTCCACGGGCTTGCTGTGAGAACAGAGCGAGCGAAGTGCTGCTCAGATGCGGTAGCCTTGACTTGGACTCTGGCTGGCTGGGATCACTGATGGCTGTTCTTCCTGCTCCCCACCTCAGTTGCCCTGTGAGCTCCAGGACATGGTTCGGAAACATCTGCACAGTGGTCAGGAGGCTCCCAGCCCGGGCCCTGCTCCCAGCCCAGCCCCAGGGGCCGTGGTGCCTACGTCGGTCATTGCACGGGTGTTGGAGAAGCCAGAGTCTCTACTGCTCAATTCAGCCCAGTCTGGCAGCGCTGGGCGCCCCTTGGCCGAGGATGTCTTTGTGCACGTGGACATGAGTGGGGGCGCCTCGGGTGACCCAGCCAGTCCCCTGGCCCCTGGCAGCCCCACCCCCCAACCCAATGGGGAGTGCCGCTCCCTGGGTACTACGGGGGTTTCCCCAGAAGAGGAGCTGCCCCCACCAGCTTTTGAGAAGCTGAGCCCATATCCTACCCCTTCTCCACCACACCCGCTGTACCCTGGCCGCAGAGTGATAGAGTTTTCTGAGGATAAGGTTCGGATCCCCCGGAACAGCCCCCTGCCCAACTGCACGTACGCTACCCGCCAGGCCATTTCCTTGAGCCTGGTGGAGGAAGGCAGTGAGCGGGCCCGCCGCAGCCCCACGCCCAGCACCCCCGCCTCTGCCCAGGCCTCACCGCAGCACCAGCCAGGCCCAGCCCCCTCAGCGCTCAGTGCCCCAGGCAGCGCTGCCAGCTCCGAGGAGGACCTGCTGGCCAGCTGGCGGCGGGCATTTGTGGACCGCACCCCGCCCCCTGCTGCTGCAGCCCAGCGCACAGCCTTCGGACGGGACGCGCTCCCCGAGCTGCAGCGCCATTTTGCCCTTAGCCCTGCTGACGGAGATGAGGTGCTTCACGCACCCTCTTCTCCCCCCGATGAGAGTGGGCTTTTGCTGAACACAGAACGTGACTCTGGCTTTCCCCTGGAGGAGGAGGAGGAAGAGCTGAACCTGCCCATCAGCCCTGAGGAAGAGCGCCAGAGCCTACTGCCCGGTGATAGGGACACTGAGGAGGGGCCAGGGGCCTGCCAAACGGAGGGCAGGGCCTGGCCTCTCCCCAGCTCCAGCCGCCCCCAGCGCAGCCCCAAGAGGATGGGGGTGCACCACCTGCACCGCAAGGACAGCCTGACCCAGGCCCAGGAGCAGGGCAACCTCCTCAACTAGGGCCCTGCTGGCCTTCCTGTCACTGCTGCACTGTGGCTGCGCGAGGAGGCCCTGGGCCCTTGCAGCTGGGGTCCCCAGCCCAAGCCCTGGGACTCCTCCCTCTCCAGGCCCGTGTGGGTGGGGTCAGGTGGAGGCCGTACCAAGCCTTTAGCTGCACTGACAGCACCAGCTCGCCTCATCCGTGGTTTTTTCCTTGCCTTTCTGGAACATTTATTCTCCAGAGGTAACACACGGTTGTTCGCAAGCCCTTTCTGCCCCTCGGTGCACCCCAGGTTGTGCCACTCTGGGGAACGGGGGGCTTCATCAGTGTTCCCCCTCCATACCATGAGCTTTGGTTTTGGGGGTGTCATTGGGGTTATTAACCTCTGATTTCCGTTTTCTGCCTGTCTCCCTCTCCCCTACATCCAGGGGCCTGGCCCGGCTGGCCTTGGGGACGAGGGAGGGACTGACTCAGGGCTCCCCTCAGCTGCTTCCCTCCCCACTCTGGAAGGCAGGGTGGGGCTCAGGGGCCCCCAGCTAGGCCCTGGGTGAGGCCTGGCCCCCTCCCAACCTTGGCTCTAGACTGTTACTCCCAGCTTTGGGAAATTTTCATGTGGATGACTATTTTAAAATCAAATAAAACTATTTTGCCGGTATTGCCTAATTCATCCTACAGGCCTTCCCTCTCCACCCTTCTCCTTGTTCCTGAGTGTTGCTAGTCCTTGACTTGCTCTGGGTTTTGCTGGTGGCTCTGTGTTGCTCAGCTCTTCCTTGGGCTGACCTGGGCCTGTGGAATCAGGCAGCGGGAGGAGCAACACCGCAAGTAATCTTGGGGCCCATGAGGCTCCCCTTGGTGGTGGGGCCCAATCCAGTCCAGCTTTGAGGGTGAGCTCTTTAGTTACCTGTGTAAGGTGTTACCCCAGCACCCCAGGTTTACACCTGGGTCAGGTCTATTTGAGAGAGAGGGACCCCTACCGGCTGCCTGGAGCTTGGGCTGTGGGATGATACTGCTCTCTAGTGGTACTCAGTGGTACTTCCAGTTCCTCCCCAGCTGCCGCCCCCAGGGACCACAGTCATACACCAGGTTGTAGAGTTCATAAAATCTCTTCCGAGCCAGCGGGTTGCAGCCACAGCTGCCAACAAGTCCAGAGGCATTGCCCTAGGTTCAAGTGTGCCCCCTCCCCTAGGGCTATCTCGTCCAGTCACAGCTTCCAGAGCCGCTCCCCCCGCCCCAACACTGCCGGGAGCTGCCAGAGCCCCAGGCACCCCCTCCCTCTAGGGCCTGAGCCTGATGTCTGGGGCCAGGTGCTGGGGACACAGACAACTGTGATGGTGTGCAGAGGTCCACATGGAAAGTCACATCTCGGTCTCAGCCAACAGACTGTCCCCTAGTCCTGACGTCATTAGCACCATCTGAGAGCTGGGATCTGTGGGAGGCAGAAAAGTAGTAAGGCCATGTTCGTTCCTCACTGGGGACCCCAAGTAGGTGAGAGCCGGCCCTGGGTTCCCACCCCCGCCATCCCTCCCAGGCCTGGTTCTTACCGCTGGGGCACATCCAGGAGTTGCCGCCCGCCCGATGGGCAGCAGGCTCCCGCCCTTTCTCCCATTCCTGGGTGTCGCCAGACCCTCCTGCCACTTCCTCCTCTTCCTCCCCCTCAGAGAGGAGGTCACAGATCTGCTGCTGGAGCTCTGGGCTAATGCTGTTTTCAGCCAACACCAGGCTCCGCAGCGCCGTGGGGTAATTTTCTACCATGTCCAGCAGGGTCTGGGGCAAGGAAGAGAATGGAAAAGGATGAGTACAGTTAAGGTGGATCTCCCACCCTGGTGGCCACCTCTGGGAGTGTTCACAGATAGCTCCCGATCCTCCCCAAAACAGGGTAGGCGCTGTGGCTCCCAAGCGGGTGCCAATTCAATTCCAGGCTGCTCCACTTCCGATCCAGCTCCCTGCCAATGCGCCTGGGAAAGCAGCAGAGGATGGCCCAAGGGCTTGAGCCCTTGCAAGCATGTGGGAGAGCTGGAAGAAGCTCCTGGCTTTGGACTGGCCCAGCCTCAGCCATTGCGGCTATTTGGGGAAGTGAACCAGCGGATGGAAGACCTCTCTCTGTCTCTTCTCTCTCTCTATGTCCCTTTTTCTCTCTCCACCTCTCTGTCCCTCCTTCTATATCTCTCTGTAACTCTGCCTTTTAAGTTAATAAATAAATCTTAAAACATGACACTTCTCACCTGAGCTGATTGGTTGGTGAGCCCTGTGCCTTCCAAGTCCAGGACCTCCAGGGTGCGGCTCGAGGCCACAGCTACAGCCAGCATCCCTGCCACGTGGTCCCCTGGGGAGACAGCACACATCACACACTCACCTGCGTTCACACCCAGGCCTGGGCAGGCCCCTCCTGGAGAGTTTTCTCATTGCCTAAAGCCTTAGCACCCTCCCTCTGGCCAGGAGAGGGCAGCACTGCTACCGGTGCGTGAGGGGGCAAAGCAAGGCCATCCCGAGGTGGTGACAGATCCTCCACACAGGACAGCTTCTGCTACCTCGTAGAGCCCTGCCTTCCCTCCCCTCTGGTGGAGGTTCCCATGGCAACTCACGGTCCCAGGTCCTTGTAGGGCGAGGGGGCAGTGAAAACCCTAGGGGGCACCCTTGAGCCTCACCCAGCGGGTTGTAGTCCAGATTGAGGACGCGGACCTGGGAGCTGTGGGCCACGGCAATGGCGAGGCGGCTCCAGCCCTTAGGGGTGATGCCAGGGTTGGCGCTCAGCGTTAGCTCCTTCAGGCCTGGGCAGCAGCAGAACAGGAAGCCAAAATGGGGAGGGTCAGGCCTCTCACCCACCCCAAGTCTCCGGGCATCCCTGGTGGCGGGGAGACCGCCTACCCCAGCACACAGAGCTCCAGAGCCAATTAGGACCCATGCCTCCCCTTGCTGTCTCCACCTGGATTCCTGTCCCCACCCTGCTCATCCCCCAGGCCTTCCCCTTCTAGACCCTGAGAGCGCTCAGCTCTGGGCCCGGCCCCTCATCCCCGCGGCGCCGAGGCCACACCAGCCCAGGCCCTAAGCAGATCCCTGCTCACCAGACTTGGCCCCGTCTGGAGGGAGGAGGCCACAGATGAGGTTGATGGCTTCGTCACCCAGCATGCAGTCCCCCAGGTCCAGAGCCACCAAGGCTGGGTGGAGGGCCAGGGCAGGGTTCAGCAAGGCCAGGCCGGCGTCTGTGAGGGGGCTCCCATGCAGGCTGGGGGTGAGGCGAGAGGGGGAGTCAGTGCGGTCATGAACCCCATCTGTACGGGGAGGGGGCGCCTGGGGGGAGGGAGGGTGCTCAGTCACAGCACCTGAGAGAGGCTTGGGAAGGGAGGATGAACATTCCAGATTCTCAGAAATACAGGTAGAAGGGGAATTTGGTTTCTTTTCTGGGGCAGGAACTGGCGGGATCCAGGACACTGCGCGGGGAGGGGCAGAGAAGGGGCGTGTGCGCGGTGGACTGGAATTCTTTGGTAGGCAGAAGGTCGGGGCGGGCTGCGGTCTCCACCGGGGTGTACCTGCTATACCTTCTCGGGGAATGCGAGTGATTAGGTGGGGAGGGACGACGTGCCCTGCGTCCCATCCCGTGTGGACGGTCCGGGGACCAGGCACGTGCTTGGAGGGCTTCGGGGAGTCAAGGACAGAGGGAAAGGGGTGTGCGCAGGTGTGCGGAGGCACGGGAGGTGGCGGGGGAGTGGGTGGAGGGGGCCGGTGCTCGGGACCTCCTTGCGAGGGGGCGCACTCACAAGAGGGACTGGATGGAGCGGTTGGTCCGCAGCGCCTCCGCCAGCTGCTTGATGCGGCTGGGGCTGGACACGACGCCCAGGTTAAGGTTGAGCTGCGCCAGGGACGTGGCCCCCGCCAGTGCCCGGCAGATGCGGCCGAAGTCGCGGTCGCAGAGGCGGCAGCCGCGCAGGGAGAGCAGGCGCACGGCGTTGTCGCGCAGGCCGCGGCAGATGTCTCGCACCTCGGCGCCCGACAGAGGTTCCCCCGAAATCTGAATGGAGCTGGGCAGCATCGTGCCCAAGGCCAGGCCGCCGGGGCCGGGGCCTGGGCCGGGGCGGAGGCTGGCGCGGCCTCGGGCGAGCCCGGGGCCGGGGTCGGGGTCGTGGCCCCGGCTGGGGTCGCGGCCGGAGCGGGGCAGGAAACCGAGGCAGAGGCTGCGGCGGAGGCGGGGGCGGGGGCGGAGGCTGCAGCGGCGGCGGAGGCTGTGGCGGCGGCGGAGGCGGAGAAGAGCGCCGGGGCCGCGGCCGGAGCCCAAGCCTGCCGGGGTGCGGAGGAGCCGAGATCGCAGACCGGGTAGAGGCCGAGCGGCGCCGGGGCTGCAGCGGACCGTGCTGTCCGTGTCTGGGCTGCGGGTGGGGGCACGCGATCCCGCTTGTCCTCGTCCCTCGCCGGTGCGGCGGCCGCTCTCGAGCGTTGGCTTGACACGTGAAGGACCGGCCCTCCGTCGTAGGCAGAACCCGCTTCTTGCCTCTCTCTGGCTCGGCTCCCTCTGCCGCCCCAGGGGCCCGGCCCCACGACTCGCAGGACGGCCAGGAGCTGGCAGGCCGGCGGCGGCGGGCTGCAGCTCCGGCCTCAGCCCCTGCGCCGGAGCAGGCGGCGGGTTCCCATGGCAACGGTCGCGTCACCGCGCAGCCCCGCCCCTGCGTGGCCGAGGGGGGCCCACGAGGTACGCGCGCGCGCGGCGTGCGTGGTCCGGGCAGGTACCCGGGCGTGGGGACGCGCCGCAGCTGGGGAGACTGGAGCAGGACGCGCGGCGGCGGGGCGGGCCTGAGGGAGGGGGGGTGGAGGCACGTCGTCTGGAGGTGGCGAGTGACAGTCGCCGGTTCTTTGCCTCTTCTCGGGTTGCCCCCCATTTCTAAGGTCCAAACCCCTGACCTTAGAATCCTTCCCCCCTCCCTCGTCTCCGAGGCCCCGCCCCCTGTGACGGGAGGCGCTGCGTGCGCGGGGATTCCGCTTGCGAGGACTTCCCCGCCTGCGCTGGACAACATGGCAGCCTCGCAGAGGCTCCGGGGCGACCGCTGGGCTGAGCGGGCCTGAGCTGCCAGGAATACGGGGCCCGCGCCCTCCACTCGCCGGGGTCCCTGGGGCATGCTCAGGTGGATGCACTCTGCCTCACCCGCAGGGCATTGCCGACACCCCGGGGGGGCAGGCTCAGAGACCCGAGCAGCCGTGGGTTTCTTGTGAAGTGGGTTGAAGCACAGCTCAGAGACTGTGTCCACTGGCCACAGCAGCAGAGGCCTCATTTGTAAAACACAGGGCAAATACAGGACGCCTCGGTTAGGTTCCCTGAGTGGGAGGGGAAGAAGCTGCTGACCACACCTCCAGAGTAGAGGTTCTTGTTTTTTAATTTTATTGGAAAGGTAGAATGAGAGGGGGACACAGAGACAGGAATCGTCCATCTGCTGGTTCACTTCCCAAATGTCAAATGTTCGCTTCCCAACAGTCAGGGGGTGGGCCAGGAGTCAGGAACCCCACCCTGGTCTCCCATGGGATGGCAGGGGCCCAAGCACTCGAGCCATCTTCCACAGGCTTCTGATCTTTTTTATTTTTTAAGATTATGTATTTATATGAAAGGCAGAGTTACAGAGGGCCAGAGGCAGAGAAAGAGAGAGAGAGAGAGAGGGAGAGAGAGAGAGAGGTCTTCCATCCACTGGTTCACTCCCCAAATGGCTGCAGCAGCAAGAGCTGAGCCAATCTGAAGCCAGGAGCTTCTTCCAGGTCTCCCATGTGGGTGCAGCTGCCCAAGGACTTGGGCCATCCTCTACTGCTTACTCAGGCCATAGCAGAGAGCTGGATTGGGAGTGGAGCAGCCAGGACTCAAACTGACACCCGTATGGGATGCCAGAACTGCAGGCACTGGCTTCGCCCACTACATCACAGTGCCGACCCCCTTCTGATCTTCTGAGGCGCGTTAGCTGCACCGGAAGCAGAGCAGCCAGGATTCAAACTCCAATAGGCACTGTGATGATGGAATGCCTGTGTTGCAAGCAGGGGGATGGGCCACAACACGGGCACCCAGAGGATTGAGTAATATTAAGTACCATGGAATCAAAGGCCCTATTCCATTTTTCTTTTTGACAGGTAGAGTTAGATAGTGAGAGAGAGGTCTTCCTTCTGTCGGTTCACTCCCCAAATGGCTGAAAACGCCCAGCGCTGTGCCGACCTGAAGCCAGGGGCCAGGTGCTTCCTCCTGGTCTCCCATGCGATGCAGGGCCCAAGCACTTGGGCCATCCTCCACTGCCCTCCAGGGCGGGCCACAGCAGAGAGCTGGACTGGAAGAGGAGCATCCGGGACTAGAACCTGGCGCCCATATGGGATGCTGGCGCCGCAGGCAGAGGACTAACCAAGTGAGCCACGGCGCCGGCCCCCCATTTTTTTCTTTATAAAAAGATTTGAAAGGCAGTGACAGAGATCTTCCATCTACCAGTTCACTCCCCAAATGGCCTCGGCAGACGGGACGGGCCAGGCCGCAGCCATGAGCCGGAACTCCCTCAGGACTCCGGTGCTTGAGGCATCATCTGCTCTCCCAGGCACTTTGCGTGGGCCTAGGGGCACAGCAGCCTGGACCTGAACCGCAACGCTCTGCCACAGGATGCAGGCCTCGCCAGCCTCCCCGTTCCATTAATCACCTGATTAACAAGTGCAGAGTAAAAGGGTGGTGGCCATTTTTGTCAGTAAACAGCAATCTCAAAAAAGGACCAGACAGCTACTGCAGGGAGCTGGGCCCAGTACAGCCGAGGCAAAGCTGTTTGCCTTCGACTGTGAACTCTGGAGGAAAAGCAGCCCCGCAATGGCCCAGGTGTAGAGGCTCCTAGTAATCACGTAGATCTAGCCTGGAAGGTTCTGCCCAGTGGTCACGGTGCCGTGTTGAGCTGCCGGAAGCAGGGTGCGCTGCGGCGTTAGCGTGGCAGTTCCTGGATTTGAGGCTCCCCTCCTGTGACACAGGCCAGGTAGCCCTGCCCTCCAGGCCATGTTCCAGGCCTATCTCTGCATTCCATGGAGTCTGGCCTGTCCCACCTTCAGCCCGCCTAAATCAGAGTATAAGGAAAGGAACAGGCGACGCGACCACTGGCCACGGAAGAAGCGCCAGGCACACAGGAGGCGGTCTGAGGGTGGGCCGCTGGATGGGGCTGCAGTTGCAGACTTCACGCAGTGTTTTAATCACCGAGTCTATATTTAGCACGACAGTGGGAGAGAGAGGAGGAAGGGTGGGTGGTGAGAGGGCCTCAGAGGAGCTGGGCCACTTTCTGCACCAGCTGCAGAGCCTTGCGGTCCTGACCGGAAGTTCCTGGTCTTGTGGCCTTCGGAAGCCCTGCCAGGCGTCACGGAGGTGCTGAAGCAGCTACAGTGTGCTGGCGGTGCCGGCCCCATCAGAGAGACGTCACCAGGGCTGTCGTCCAGTCCTCCACTCCACAGCTGGAGGAGCCTGCCAGCCACGGAGCCCAGCTGGGCTCACTGGGACTGCAGAGTCACGGCCACAGCCTTGGCTGTGGCGTTGAGCACGGCGGCAGGCAACTTGGCGGCTGGCAGCGCGGCGGGGACGTCTCTGGGGACTCTCTGCATGGGCGGGACGTTGGGGCCCTCCAGTGTGTCCAGGATCCCTGAAAGCAGGATGGAGGGGGAGCGGGGGTCGGCTGGGCCCTCCCTGGGCCACCGCGCTGCCGCTCTCCACTGCAGGCTCCCTGCCACTCACCTTCTACCACCTTGTGGTAGGCGAAATGCAGATAGAGCAGGAAGAGCATGTGCAGGGCGGCCAGGGTGCCACAGAGCAGCAGCCGCTGGGTGGGTCCGACGGTTCGTGACACCAGCACCGCCACCTGGGGCCGCAGGAATACAGCTCAGAGCCTCGTTCCGAAGTGAGGGGGGGAGACCACCCCCCCACCCAGGGCAGATGGCTCCGTGAGCCCTCCCCTCCCGTTTATAGAGCCCTCTGTGGGGTGGGCAGCTCTGGGCTGTCAGGCAGAACTCCCCGGGAGGACGGCCCGCCCCTAGACTGTGGCCCAGCTCACCATGCGCAGGGTGGACAGCCCGCCCACCAGCAGCCAGAAGAGGTAGAAGAGGGCGTGCAGGTGGATGTTGTAGGTGATGAACAGGACAATGCAGTGCCCGAAGAGGCCATAGCCCTGGGAAGGATGGGGAGGGGAGGCTCACTCAGCCAGGCTGGCCTCCGGCCCCTCGGGGGACTCGGGAATGAACGGGTCATTGGTCCACTCCTCACACTCCAGGTCCTGGGGCCCCAGGAAAGATGCAGCCCAAGCTTTTACGACCACCCTTGCGCACCACCCGGCTCGGCTCCTTACCAGCAGGGCCAGCATCTGCAGCATGGTGATCTGGGCGTTGCACAGGTAGGCGAGGAAGTAAATGAACGATGAGACGCCCAGCCAGTAGCCGAAGCAGGTGCCAATGGCAGTGCCCATCAGGGTGCCCTCCCGCTGCGGGGCAAAGGCTCTCCTTAGTCCTGGGAGGCCTCTGATCTGAGCCTCACCCACTTCCTCCGCAGGGACTGCCCCGGCCTCACTCCATCATCTCCTCGGGCGACTTGCAACCCCCCCCCCCCCCCCAGCAACCTGGCCCAGCAACCTCCAGGCCTCCATGCGGCTTACGATAATGGTGTCGGATGTCTTCATTCCATGCAGGAGGATGGCAACCAGCGTGAAGACCAGCATGAGAGGGCCATAGAGCTCACCTGCGATTTTCTGTCAATACACCGGCTCGCTCAGGCTGGAGGCTACGCTCCTCTGTGTATGCTACCCACCCCCGCCCCAGAGCCGCCCCCAACACTCAGGAACATGCTGACCCCACTCACCTGGGGGAAGTTGACCATCTTGATAGGGATCATGGACTCCAGGAGCCTGGGAGAGGAGAGAAGAGAGGACAGTTGAGGCAGCGCTAGGCTACGGGGCTCACGGCCTGAACCTTAGTCCTCTCTCTAACTCCAGGGGCTGGGGCTGGCCCAGAGGGCATGCTGGGTGACGGGGAGAAGAGGGGCACAAAGACAGGGAATGAGGAAATTACTTCCTTGCCCCTAAAACTACTTCCACGAAGGACAGCCCTCTAAAACGAAGCAGCCAGAGTAGCAGCTGTGCGAGAACTGAGTGCAGCCGGGCCTTGGGAGAGGGCCTGACCATCTGCCCGACCTGCTCTCCGGCAGGGAGCGCCTGGGGTTCAGTGCTGAGGCCGCAGCCAGGGACAGGGTAAGAAGAACCCGCGGGCCTCCTGCTGTTGCCTCTTCCTGCTTCCCGCTCAGCCAACACTGCGCAGCTTTTTTTTTTTTAAGATTTATTTTATTTTGAAAGGCAGAATTACAGAGACAGACAGTCAGACAAAGAGAGATCTTCCATCCTCTGGTTCACTCCCCAAATGGCCACAACAGCTAGGGGTGGGCCAGACCGAAGCCAGGAGCCAGGAGCTTCATCCAGGTTTCCCACGTGGATGCAGGGGCCCAAGCACATGGGCCATCTTCCTCTGCTGCTTTCCCAGGTGCATTAGCAGGGAGCTGGATCAGAAGTGGAGTAGCCCGACTCAAACTGGCGCCCATAAGGAATGCTGGTGTTGCAGGCAGTGGCTTTACCTGCTATGCCACAATGCTGGCCCCATGAGCATCTTTTTGAAAAACATATTTGAAGTGGTATCAAAATTCCATTCAGAAGGAATAAAAGTCCCTGTGACTGTCCTAAGTGGCTGGCTAACAATACTTTGGATTTTAGCTAGATTTTTCTTGCTCTGGGAAACCTGCCCTGTCCGAAGCACTAGCCGACGCTGGCCCAGGTGTCGCCCCTCCCGGGGGCCCCCCTGAAGCTCAGGAGGCTGTGCTGCAACCGTCCTCACCACGGAAGCAGAGGGCATCAGCAGTGTCTGACACAGAGCGACTGTTAAGCAAGCACTTGCCGAGTGATTCTATTTAATAAGCACTGGTTCAACTAAAAGATGAAGAAGGAATCAAGCCACGATTCAGTCTAGTACTTGACTATGCTCTGATGTTCTGGCTTCAGGGATAAAAAGATGAACAAGGGGCCAGTGTTCGGCACACCAGGTTAAGTGCTGCCTGCAGTCCCACGTCAGAGCGCCAGTTCCTGTCCTGCTTGCTCCACTTCTGACCCAGCTTCCTGCTAATGTGCCTGGGGGGCAGTGGAAGCGGCCCTACGGCTGGGGTGCCTACAAGGGAAACCCAGACGGAGTCACACTGCAAGAGCAGTGGCCCAGCTCTGGCTACTGCAGCCATCTGGGGATTGAACCAGCAGACAGGTTTCTCTCTCTGTCCTGTCACTCTTTCAAATAAATAAATAAATAAATCTTAATTAAAAAAAAAACCCGCAGTGAAGGGTATGATTACCCAGTAAAGTCATTAAGACTGTAACTTAATAAAGTAAAACAAACAAACAAGATGAACGAGACGGAGCCTGTGGAGACAGACGTGGAAGAAGAGAGCGTAGCAGTGCTGAACTGCTGCTTCCGGGGAGAAAATGCACCCGAGTGAACAAGGCGGGCTGGGGCTCAGAAACGCACAGCACAGGAGGCGACGCTTGAGCTCAACTTTGGAGGAAGAGGAGTAGCAACGAAATGGTGCCCTGTGCGGGGAGGAGGGGTGAGGGCGTCAGGAAGGACAGCAGAGCCCAGGGCTGGGTGAGGGACTGGGGCTCAGGAGGTGAGCCTCACCTGCTGCGCACCTGGGCAGGCTCCACATCGAAGTAGGGTCTCAGGATGTCGATGTTGGCATACAAACTGAAGGCTCTGGACGCTTGTCTCTTCCCGGCCTGCCACATCTGAGCGGAGACACGGGGATGGCCCGTGAGGCTCCTGGCCCCGGGTCCTGCTCCCTATCTTCTGTCGGGGTTCTACTGGGCTCCAACTGGGCCAGCCTGAGGTCAAGGTCACCCACACCGACTCCAGATCGCGCAGGTATCCTGCACTTGCCAAGGATCCAGCCCCGCTCACCTGGTCAGCCACCTGCCGGCTCAGCTGCCCCTTAAAGCCCTTCATGCCCAGGAACTCGCCATCCTCCTCTTCCGCAGCGGCCGCGTCGGCGTCCACTTCTTCCTCGCGCAGGCGCTGGTGCAGCTCACCCATGTCCTCGAAGCTGGAGCCCGAGGTGTCATCCATGTTCTCCATGTCAATCACGGCCGAGCCCCCGCCCTGTGAAGGCAACACCTCCTACAGTGCAGGCCTTTCTGGTCCCTGCTCCGCTGCTGGGGCCGCGGCGCCGCATCCCCGCCCATCAGCCCACTGTGACCCCTCACTTTCTCTCAGAACCCCTGGCTGCTGGTTCTGGCGCTCTCCTCTAGCCCGGGAAGCCACCTACTTGTCTTCTGCTCACGCCTTTTCCCTACCTTCCCCATCAAAGGCCCCGAGGGTTTTCAAGGCCCAAGCAAGACCATGCACACAAGATGTTTCTGGCGAGTGCCAGCGAATCCCGCCCACTGCCCCGCGCCCCGCTTGACCCCGACTGACCTCCTCATCTGTCCCGCAAGCAAGAGTACTCTCTTCCTAACGCCTCGGGCGGGCCAGAGACCCGAGGCCCTCGGGCCGGCACTCGCTTCACTGACTTTCCCGTGCACGAAGACCCAAAGGGGAGAGGAGTGTTGCAAATGAAGGAAGATTTCGGGCCCCGAGGGAGGCTTCCCCAGACACGTCGGGGTGGCCGGCAGCCGAAGCGCTGGGGCCATTACCTGGATGTTTTCTTCGAACCCGCCCCATTCCGGGCCGGCCCCGTTTCGAGCGCCGCCGGCCGGCGCCGCGGTGGCTGCCATGTCCCTGGAGGGCTCCCGTCCCTGAAGCCAGCGCTAGCCCCGCGCGCGGAGGAAGAGGGGGCAGACGTGGGCCTGAGACAGGGAGACGTCCAGGGCCGAGGACAGGCGCCACCAGCCGGAACGCAAAAAAGAGAAACCCGGATGTTTGGCCTAGACAGACTCCCGGAAGCTGGGGACGTGGACAGAGGCGGGGCCAAATCTCGCGATACGTCGGGCTCCGGGAGGCGGCGCGTTGCCACGGTGACGGAGGAAGGCCGCTAGAACGCACGCGCAGGCGTGAGGCCTTAGTCGCGTGGGGGAGGTCGAAGATGGCGGCGGCGCAGGCCGTTGAAGAAATGCGGAGCCGCGTGGTTTTAGGGGAGTTCGGAGTTCGCAATGTAAGTCTTGTGGCCTTGAGTTCGGGAGGAAGTATGAGAGGGACGGGTCGGGGTCAAAGTGAGGGCGGGCCTGGCTTCGCTGCCTCTTCACGGACGGACCCATATCTCTTTAGGTTCACACCACCGACTTCCCCGGGAACTATTCCGGTTATGATGATGCCTGGGATCAGGACCGCTTCGAGAAGGTGCGTGGGGCCGGAGTGTGATCGGAGCAGCCCGGGCTTCCGAGCTGCTCCCAGGGGTCTCTCACTTGGTAAAACCAAGTTTGCTCAGCATCCGACCGTGTGCTGGGCGCTCCTTGCAAACCGGGCTCTGCCTTGTTCTGCGATCGAGCTGTTCAGTCCTGTACAGGTCATTCTAGTTGGATGCGGTGACGGCGGCTGAGAGTGGGGGTGGGGCACCCCTCAGAGACGGTCTAGACTGGGGCAGAATCCTAGGAAGTGAGATCTCTTGAGCCCTGAACGGCGAGTGAAGGTCGAGGAGGGAGTAGTAAGCCAGCTAACTTGTGAAGACGGGTGGGCGTGTCCCTAGAATGTCCGAACCGCGCATTATTGCTGGAATGTTACACCGGCCTCAGGCAGGCACTGGAGGTGATCCGAGCGTCTGAAGGGTTCTTGAGCGGGCGTGACCAGGTGATCCGGTTTGCAGCTCTGGTGGTCGAGGAGGAGGAGAAGGGGCGGGCAGATCGCTAGGCAGTGCTGGAGGACGGAGCCCAGGAGTGAGAGCTGTCAGGGCTTTTTGGCTCTGGGAACTCATCTGATGGGTGGCGGTGCCTGGGCAGTGGGAACGCTGACCCATTTGGTTTCCCGCGGTGTGGAGGAGCTAGCAGTCCAGGAGAACGTTCGATAGAATGTGGGGAGTTGTCCATAGTAGTTGCTAAAACTGTGAGTGTGGTTGATGTCACTTTGGAGAGAGACAAGAAGCTGGGGACCGGTAACACCTAGGTGGTGGGGGGAAGGAAACGGAACTCCTCAGAGGGAGGACTGGTGCCCAGACACGGAGGACACTGAGTTTGAGAAAGGAGTTTTTTTTTTTTTTTTTTTAATTAAAAGCCAAATGTAACATTAGTAAGAAAAGAACTGAGTCCTGTTAGCTGGACTAAGCTGTATAGAAGTTTCTGCTCTTCATAGAATAGCCTCTGGCTTAAGGCATATTGCATTGGATTTTCAACTAGTGGCGTACAAAAGCGGGGGCATTGTGCAAGAAACTGAAAGAACAGGAAGAAAACACCGAGTGAGGCTTTGCTGGGCAGAGGAAGGCTTCTGGGTGAGCGGGGATGCTCCGTGTCAAGGGGAGCTGTAGCGAGGTCACACCAAGAGCAGGCTCCACGCACTTGTTTTTCCTTTGCCTCTAGAACTTCCGCGTGGATGTGGTACACTTGGATGAAAACTCGCTGGAGTTTGACATGGTGGGGATCGATGCGGCCATTGCCAATGCTTTCCGACGGATTCTGCTGGCGGAGGTATCAGCGGGGCCGGTGGCGGCTGGAGCGTGGGGAAGTGTGCCATCACCTCATCTGTCAGTGCCTCAAGTTGTCCCCGCCCCCCGATTTTGTGGGGTGTTCTTGCTTAAGTTTTTATGAGGCATTCTTCTAGGAGTGGTCCGTCTCAGGCGGTGGGGAGTCTGCCGGGTTTTTATAGACGGGTAATCCGGGTCTCTGGGTAGGTGCCCACAATGGCTGTGGAGAAGGTGCTGGTGTACAACAACACATCCATCGTGCAGGATGAGATCCTGGCTCACCGCCTGGGGCTCATTCCCATTCATGCTGATCCTCGACTGTTTGAATACCGGAACCAAGGTAAGGGCCTGGGAGATGAAGCCGTTGGGGAAGTGGAGCAGCCTTCTTCCTTAGTAGATTCTGGGACCCGCTGCCTGGGTTCGAATCCTGGGTTGACTCTTGTGGCCTTGGGCAAGTTACTCATCATCTGTGGACAAGATGAGCAGCACACGGGTAGCATTCGGCAGTGTCTACCCTGATGTTCACTGCTGCTCTAAGGGCCGCCTCTTCCCTTTGTGCAGGGGACGACGAGGGCACAGAGATAGACACTCTGCAGTTTCGGCTGCAGGTCAGGTGCACTCGGAACCCCCACGCTGCTAAAGATTCCTCTGACCCCAACGAGCTCTATGTGAATCACAAAGGTTAGTGGGCGAGGAGGGAGGCCTGGCTGCTGGCTGTGGGGGCCAGTCTCGGGGCTGCGGCCCTCTGACTTGTCTTCTCTCCAGTATACACCAGGCACATGACGTGGGTTCCCCTGGGGAACCAGGCTGACCTCTTCCCGGAGGGTACTATCCGGCCGGTGCACGATGATATCCTCATTGCCCAGCTGCGACCTGGCCAAGAGATTGACCTGCTCATGCACTGTGTCAAGGGCATCGGTGAGACCCGTGGGCCGCCTTGGGTGCAGGGCGTAGCTTAGTCGCCGCAGGAATCCAGGGATGCTCCTGACCGGCAGAAAGCAGTGGGCTTGGGCTTTCATGCTCAGTGGCTCGGGAGAGGATTCCCCCAGGCTGATCTCTCCCTTCCCTGCAGGCAAGGACCACGCCAAGTTCTCACCAGTGGCGACAGCCAGCTACAGGCTCCTGCCAGACATCACCCTGCTCGCGCCCATAGAAGGGGAAGCGGCTGAGGAGCTGAGCCGGTGCTTCTCACCAGGTGTCATTGAGGTCCAGGAAGTCCAAGGTATGGTATCAGGGATGGTGTTCAGGTCAGGCCGTATGGTCTACTTTTGTAAAAGTAGCATAGGCGTAGCCATTCTGGGCTTTGAGACAAAGAGTAACACGGTTTTCATTAGGTAAAAAGGTGGCCAGAGTTGCCAATCCCCGGCTGGATACCTTCAGCAGGGAAATCTTCCGGAACGAGAAGCTGAAGCAGCTTGTCCGGCTTGCCCGGGTGCGAGATCATTATATCTGTGAGTATGAGCTGCTGAGGGTGAGTGTACGTACAGGGCGCGGGGACAGGCTGGCTGCGCCCTTTGGTGCTGTAGTTTACGTTTCGAGTCCAGATGCGGAATTCACAAGCCTTGCCTAAGGTAAAGCATCTCTTTTGTCCCCAGTCTCTGTTGAGTCCACGGGGGTGCTGCCGCCAGATGTGCTGGTGAGTGAAGCCATCAAGGTCTTGATGGGGAAGTGCCGGCGGTTCCTGGACGAACTAGACGCGGTTCAGATGGACTGAAGTCTGCACTGGGGCTCCCGGGACGGCTGGGCTTGGCTGCTGATGAGCCAAGCTGAAGGCTCTGGGTTCTGACCTACCTGCCTCTACAGGACTGCTGCACCCAGTATGACCAGGGGTCCTGAGTTTTCTGGGACAATTCCAGCTTTATTTTCAGTGAATACACTTTGTTAAATATATCACAAAGTGAGACTTTTATGCCTTTGTAAGGCCTGGATGTAAATAAATTTATGTCCAAACAGATAAGTTCTTGAGAGACTTTTGATTTAAAATTATGGGATCTCACCTTGGACTAGGTTTAACATTTTTTTTTTTTTTTTGACAGAATTAGGCAGTGAGAGAGAGACAGAGAGAAAGGTCTTCCTTCTGTTGGTTTACCCCCCAAGTGGCCGCCATGGCTGGCACTGTGGCAATCCAAAGCCAGGAGCCAGGTGCTTCCTCCTGGTCTCCCATGCAGGTGCAGGGCCCAAGCATTTGGGCCATCCTCCACTGCACTCCTGGGCCACAGCACAGAGCTGGAGTGGAAGAGGAGCAACTGGGACAGAATCCGGTGCCCCAACCGGGACTAGAACCCGGGGTGCTGGCACTGCAGGCAGAGGATTAGCCTGGTGAGCCGTGGCGCCGGCCCAGGTTGAACATTTTGCAGTGAATAGTGCTGGGTTCTGGGGGTGGACATTTGGTGCAGCACTTCAAGATGTGGCTTGGAATACCTACATCCCGCACTGGAGTGCCTGGGCACGCCCTGGCTCTGTTCCCCATTCTAGCTTCCTGAGAATGCAGGCCCTGGGGAGGCAGCAAGTAGTTGGATCCCTGTCACCCACATGGGAGACCTAGATTGAGATCCTGGCTACTAGCTTTGACCTGGCTCAGCACTGGCTGTTGTGGGCATTTGGGGAGTCAACCAGTGGATGGGAGATCTCTCCTCTACCAGGCAAATAAAAACACATTGGGTTCAGTGTCACTGCAGGTTAGGACTAAGTCCTGAAGCCTCCTGAGAGAAGTACTAAGGAAAGTGGTTTCTGGGGGCACAGCCAACCCCTGAGAAACCTTCAGTTCAAGGAGCTGAGTGAATGTGCTATTTCAGCTATCCTGGATTAGCAAGGAAGTTTCTGATAGGAAAAAAAAAGGGTTGTCTACAGCAGTGTAAATGAAGCTCTGTGGCTGCTGACACTTTCACAAGGAACAGCAGCAGATCCTTAGACATCCTCTGGGCTCAGGCCCACAGCTGCTGAATGCGCATCAGGAATCCTAGCAGTCTCCAAGGTCAGGTGTCTGTTACCGGTCCTTCCTTCCCGTCCTGAGCAGGATGTCCGCGGGGGGTAACCCTGGAGTGTGTCACTGATTTGAAAAAGGCAGATGGGCCTTTTCTGTATGAAATTGAGATTTTACTGACATGCAGATGTGCTTTAGAGTTAATGTTTCTACAAAAAGTTCTATAAACAATAGAAAATTTCTAGCATGAAGTCACAGGATGTAAAAATATTACAACACAATAAATACAACTATACCCTCCACAGCCCCAGTCAGACAGAGTAGGCAGCTAGAAGCTTGGAGGGGAATACTCTTTGAGGTCACCTTTACAGTCAACAGAAACTTACAGCACCACGCAGAAGAGGGAGTGGGGGCCGTCTGCAGCAGAGCGCAACGTGACACTCGGTCCTACCTCCCCAGCTCTGCCTCTCCCCAGCTTTACCCTGCCCGTGGCTGTACCACTTAAAAGCTGTCATTTCAGTCCACTCTGGCTCTCACGGAGACCTTGTCAATGAACTGGATGAATGACAGGTCTGTCTCTACACGGCACGTGGGCACACTCTCTGTAGTTTCTGTATGCATCAAGCCTAACTAATGGCCAGTTATAACCTCAGGGCCAGGTCCCCTCTGCCTTCCAGGGGCCTCTAGAATGGACTCACAGTACAGGTTGTGATGGGAAGGCATATTTTCTTTTCTTTTGGAAATGGCCCTTGAGAAGTGACCAGGCACCTGAAAGACCATGAGAGTTTTGAAGGCACCTGGACTCTGCTAGTCCTAGGAGACCAGTGGCTTTGCTAGCTACTTGTCACAGATGTAGCCTAGTTGGTCTAGATTATTCTTGGATGAAAATGGTGTCATATGACACTAGATAGGGTACTGTGGCTCTTGTGCCTGAGCGGACCCTGAGGCTGGGGAAACCCTTGAGGGGTCATTCATGGAAGGGCAAGGGGTGTGAACTCAGGGCGATGACAGAGCGCACTAGGCTGCCCAGCCCAGCAGTACCTGCAGGTGCTACTCAACAGTGTGCCCAGAGTTTAGCCATGGATCCCATCGGGAGGCCTGAATGCAGTTCAGCACTTAGCACCTAATCCAGACGGTGCTCCTGGGGCTGGGGAAGGCTCCCTGCCAGCCCAGCAGCAAGGGGGCTCAGTGGCACTCGCAGTGGTCCAGGAGAAACTCTGGCGAGCTCAGCTAATCGCAGTGGTGGGCACAGCACTACTGGTTGCCATCCTGCACGGCGCGTGGCCACATGAGGGCAGGAGGGCCCGGGAGGAGGGCTGCTCTGCCCCAGCTTTTCTTGGAAAAGCCAACTTCAGGTAGAACGGGAGCTACCTGGGTTATCCAGTTAGTGTGGGGTGCGCCCACCTCCCTTTCTCCATCTGTCAGTACAATTACTTCTGACCCTGCACAGGGCCCACTTTCCAGCTTCAGACCTGGATTCTCTCTCCAGGCTGACAATGGTGAGAAGTGAGGTGGCAGTGTAAGAAGGGCCTAGAGATTAGCTACAGAGGGGGGAGAAGAGATGACAATAAAGGCCGAGGAAGGATGCCCAAAAGCTTGATTCACGGTTCAAAGATGGTGGCCAGGCTGCCCCCCTCGTTGTCCAGCACCTCTGTCTCCAGCACTGGCTTTGTTTTTTTGAAAAGTGAGGGAAGATTCTTAATGTGAACTTCTTTTCGGAACTGTTCTCCCAGGGGTTTCTGTGGAAAACAAATGCGAGAGAACGACCGCTGGACTGTGGGTAGGTAGCAGGTCGAAGATGCCCACCCCCCCAGTGGCCCACGGACGGCAGATGGGGCAGGGATCGGGCAGCGAGCACCTCGGCCGCTGCGTGACCTACCCCGATGCAGCCTGCAATGAGGCGCTTAAATTGGTCCTTCCGGCGCTTGTCAGCCACTTTCTGCAGGGAGGGGTTCAAAAGCTTGCAGTCAAACTGGTCCAGAGAGTCCTTCTGAATTTCGGGGATTTGCTCCATCACAGCTCTGATCTCCAGGTACCTGGGGCGCTGAAAAGTGGAGATAAACTCGCTTGATGTAGGCGTGGATCCTGCTAGCTTCCTGAATCCCAGCCACACCCATCTCACAGGCAGCATGAGCAATCTGGCAGATGCCTAGATTTAGGCTGAGAACAGGAGCCTGCGAGCAGGCCATGAGCGACGACGCCTCTGCGCTCTCCCCACTCACCAGTGCCTCGTATATCTGGAAGGCCAGGTGGACCAGGGAAGCCATGCAGCCGTCGTGCTGCCCGTGCGTCTGCAGGCCTTTCAGCACGCTCGTGAAAAGCCACGTGACAGCGTCTGCGAGCAGAGTCCCTGACAGCACCTGGGGAGACAGCTGTGCTCAGAGCCGCGGGGCTCTCTGAAGGTCCCAGCACCCCAAATCTCCCAGGTGGTGGAGCCAATCCACGTGAGAAGGTGAGTAACCATACTTGTTTGAGGAGAGGCCAGCAGAGCTGTGTGGTTGTCCTTTGGCAGGACAAGGTGTCCTTCCAGGCCAGAGAATTGAAGGCTGTGATCAAGAGCGCTGTGCACACATCCTGAACGGGAAAGGATGAACATCACCACGGGGAACGCACCGCTGTCTGGATTCTTAGACAGCACGAGTCGGGGAGGCCACAGGCAAGCAGGAGAATCACACAAGCAGCCACTGAAGGGAAGTGCGTCTACTTTCTCTGCTTTTATAGAGCAGGCAGTGAAAAGAAAAACTTCCTAGAAAACCTTTGTGTGGGATGCAAAGCTCAGGCAAGGGGAGGCCAGACGACCGGGCTCCAGGGCTCTGCAGCAGCACGCCTTGTCTGTGTGTTTGAAAGCCCTGGCCAGCGTTAGCTTGGTTTTTGCCTGTTTCATCATCAGAAAACTCTTGTTGGGCATCAGAGAGAAATGAAGGCGGCTCCCCCGCAGACAAGGAGGAGAGGCACCACCGGCCCTCCACTCACCTCATGCTTCATCAGGCACTTGCCCAGGTCTGTAAGCTCCGCCACGGCTGAGGGGGTCACCTCTGTGGCCATCATCTCTTCATCTGGAAGAGAGAACAGGACGTGCAGCCGCAGCCTTTCAGAACACAGAGTATCCTGTTCTGCCAGAAGCCCCCACAGCAGGGCTGAGCGGAGTGCTGTGGGCTGACGATGGCTGCACAGGCCCAGCACATCCTCTCACCTCCCTGCACTGCTGCCACCCCATGGTCAACCTAGAGATGCGGCAAGCTGTGCATGTGGGGAGCATGGGAGAGGCTGGGTGCTGAATGAGAAGCTGCCGATGCTGGGATCTTTTGTCGCGAACATCTGAGCACCCACTGTGACAGGCACTGATTCAGCGCCTGGGGGTATAAGAGGACTGTGGGGAAGTCCCCTCCCGGTAGGGTAGGAGTTTACAGTTGTGAGGGGATGCACGAAATGCAGAACAAACATGTCGGGTAGTGACAGGTACTATGAAGGAAAACGACGCAGAGAAGACAGAGTGGTGAGGGTGGCAGTTTTTGGTAATTTGGTCATGGAAGACCTCTTACAAGAGGTAACATTTGAGCAGAGTCCCGTATGAAGCAAGGGCAGAGTGCATGTGAGAAAATCCTGTTAGACGCTGAGGTGGGAGCGCGTGGGGCACAGAGGACAGCAAGACACATGATGTGTCTTCCTCAGCAGGAACTGTCCCGGTGCACAGGAGCCTGAGAGCAGATCTCCCGGGGCCACGCGAGACGCTCACTTACCGTCTCCGTCTGCAGGAGCAGCAGTACTGTGGTCAGCTCCTTTCTTTGAAACACAGCACACGGCTAAAGCGAGAGAGCGAGGTTACTGGGTGAAGGGAGGGCTTGGAGATGGCCAGCAGCCACCTCAGCCCAACTGATCCCACGCTCTTCTGGCCCATCTTCAACGAGTGGGGTGAAGGTAGAGGTGAATGTGGAAGGGGATCAGGAGACGGGATGGGATTAAACAGGTCTCTGAGTAAGTGACCCGGAGAGGATTCCTATTCTGGATCTCAAAGTGACCAAGTACCATCTCCAACATTTCAAGAACAGAAAACTGCTTTCATGTTCAAGAACTTAAACTTTTCCCTATTTTGATAGAGACAGGAAGTTGTTTATAACAATGCAACTTCCTCTAGCTGTTTACACCTATGCCTCATACACTGGCCTTTGTTCACAATTCACAGAATGTCTTTAGGCTGATTTAGGCACAACCTAGCTTCTGCCTGGTTAGTAATTTCTCATCAGTCTGTCAGTACTGCTGCAGATTTTGTTTTCTTTGTTAAGTCAGTCGCGCCTTCATGGGGCTGGCTGAGTGACCAGCTCTCTTTCCAGCCAAACGCTTCTCTACCAGCCCGGGGCCCGCATGCCACTTACTGATGAGGTCCATGACTTCCCGGGTTAGCATCCTCACCAGCTGTTCCTCCAGCATCTCTTGAGACTCTGGGTTTTCATCTGCAGCCTCATCTTCCCCACTGCAGAAGGCCAGGGGCCAAGTTCCAAGGGAAAGCAAAACGGGAAGAATGAGGAAAGCGGTGACCTTGGCCAGACCCTCTGTGCCCACCTGATTCTCTTGGCTTCTGGTGGGTTATTTTCTATGCTAATGTCAGGAACATTATTACTTGTGATCCTGTGTGGTTGGACAGAGGGTACAGGATCAAAACTGGATGTGGGTAAGGTGAAGGTGTCTGATCTGCCTCCTGCCACAGCTTGTGCAGACTCACCAGCCACTCAGTCCAGGACACAGAATTCCTGTACCCGCTCCCTCTCCCCACCCAACCTTGCTGCCAGCTCAGCCCAGGACCGGGTCTTCCTTACCACAAGAGGCTCCTCTGGTTGATGACTTGCCACTTCTGGGATAGCCTCTGGGAAAACACAAAGGAAGCAGGCGCTAGGACTGAGGAGAGACCTGGAACTCCTAAGACCTGAGGCCCACTTCGTGACGGAAATTTTCAGAATGATTCCTGGTGCCAACAACAGAGCCTCTTTGGCTCCACGTGACAGCACTGCACACGGTTTCTGTCAGCTCTCCCACCCCCACGCTGAGGGCAGCAGGTCAAACAGTGCTTTGCTTGAAAAGGACCAACACTGCTCAGAATCCCTGGTGTCTGGACACATCTGCTCACTGCCCAGCTCGCTCCCCTGCTTAACTCCAGGAGGGGAAGCACTGTCCTGAGCCCGTCACCCATCACAGGGGACGAGAGCAGGCCCTGCGCCTCCAGCTGCCCTGCAGGCCATTACATCAGCCTAGTTTTCAGGGGATTGCTCAACCGACTGCAGTGCTAATGGTCTGCTGGGGTGGAAGCTCTGTGCAGCTGGCCTGGCAGGGCCTAGACAGCACCGGGAGGAGCCCACTCGCCAAACTCGCAGTGGCCACCTGCCAGTGCAGCGCTCTTGCCTCCCCTTCGCTGGCCTGTCCCTTACCATGTGGAGGTAGGTGAAGAGAGGTCCAAGGATGGGAGACACCAGTGCTTCGTAGTGCTCCGGGGGACAGAAGAGCACCAGGGGCTTCACAAAGACCCGTGCTGCGGGGCAGGTTAAGGTGTTTCAGCACACGGACTTCCTGACTACACAGGGAGAAATCATCCCGCTGCGTGCAGCTCAATCCCATCACACTTATTTGTCCTGCCATTTACTTCAAACTTCCAGGCTTTTTAATGAGAACACGATATGAAGATGCAGTCCTCTGCCTTCCTCTGTTCTGACCTTTCAGGTCATCGAGGAACTTTTCAAAGGATATGGAGCATGGGCCTGAGTCGGTAGTCAGGAATATTGTTCAAGTTGACAAAGGCGGAGCTAAGGAGCTGGGTAGCAAGGTCCTCCACGGTGTAGAAGTCCTGCTGCATGGAAGGGCCTGCCTTCCCGAGGATATGGAAACTGCAAGGGAAAACCAGGGGCAGTGACACATCCGGCATCTGCTACTGCCATCCCTAACTGCCCCAAGAGTTTTCAGCCAGAAAAGCAACTGTATTTGCTTCCTGAGAGGCCTTGAACTTTAAAGACATGGGCCTAATCTTTAATCAGAAGTGAAAACACCTGCCCCTACCCCGTACCAACAAGGAAACTCCATGGAAGTACAGATTCAGCCTCTTTAGACAAATGTCTGTAGCCAAAATCAACAGCGGCCCTCGTTACCCTGTACGTGTTCTTACACAGGAGGCTCGCATTGGCATGACTGCTTATAGAGAACAGGGTTAGTGAGGCCAAAGCTCTGGGGAGGTAGGCGTGAGGGCCAGGTCTGTCCCCATGCCACAGCTAGCACCTGAAGACAGACTCCTGGCCAGCGGCTGACTCACTGTCCCATGAGAGGCTGTGAGCAGTGAGGGGCTGCACAAGTGCAGCCTCACCAACTCTTGTCTTCCACCTGGTCCCCTCACTTCGTGCACCAGACACAGAAAACCAGGGCATGAATCAGTCACAACCAGGACCGTGAGGCTCATAAAATAATTACCAAAACGCAAACGCAGGGAAGCTCCTTGTGCATTTTGATTTGACCCTAAAATCATTAGCTTCCTGTCTCATGTTACCCATCCACTAGAACTGGAGATCACACACCCCACTCGTGGCGGGAGGGGCAGCGGCGCTCCTTACCAGTTTTCATAGAGGGTGCTGAAGAAGCGCTGCATTCTTTCCAGAACTGTCTTGTAGACGGGGTGGTCATTGAGTTCCAGGAGAGGCTGAGGCAATCCTGCAGAGAGACACGGGCCAGGAGCATGCCGCCCTGCTCCCAGGGGTCTCGCAGCTGCGGTCTGGGAATGTGAGTGTGCGGGCAGGTGCTGCCACTGCAAAGCAGACGGCCGCATCGTCTGCCAGCTGGAGGTGCTGGAGCTTTCCCACAGGTGACCTGTTACACTCTCGGCAGGGAACGGACTTGGGACTAGGTCTCAGCACTCTCATTTTTGCCATGACATGATTATATATATATATTTATATGTAATATATATATTTTTCCAGGTGGGACAGGAAGTAAAACAGAGAGACAAGTCAGGATCTCAAAACATTCTAGTTTGTCTGTCTAGTTGGCAACATTATATATATGTAGATTTATTTATCTGAAAGGCAGAGTTACAGGGAAATCCAGAGAGATCTTCTATCCTCTGGTTCACTCCCCAAATGGTCCCAATGGCAAGAGGTATGCTAGGCTGAAGCCAGGATCCTGGACTCCATCTGGGTCTCCCACATGGGTGGCAGGGCCCATGTACTTGGTCCATCTCTCACTGTTTTGCCAGGTGCATTAGCAGAGAGCTGCATCAGAAGTAGAGCAAGGGCTGGCGCTGTGGCGTACTGGGTAAAGCTGCCACCTGTAGTGCTGGCATCCCATACGGGTGCTGGTTCCTGTCCTGGTTGCTCCAATCCCAATTCAGCTCCTTGCTAATGCGCCTGGGAAAACAGAAGATTGCCCAAGTCCTCGGCCCCAGTACCCATGTGGAAGACCTGGAAAAAACTCCTGGCTCATGGCTTTGGCCTAGCCCAGCTTCAGTCATGAGGACATTTGAGGGGTGAACCAACAGACCGAAGGTCTCTCTCACCCTTTCAAATAAAAAATAAATAAATCTTAAGAAAAAAAAAAAAGAAAGAAATGCAGCAGCTGGGACTCAAATTGCTGCTCACATGGGATGCTGGCGTCACAGGTAGCAGGTGGTGGCTTAACCTACTGTGCCTCAACACCAGCCCCAGGACACATAATTTTTTTTCTAAAGATTTATTTATTTATTTGAAAGTCAGAGTTACACAGAGGGAAGGAGAGGCAGAGAGAGAGAGAGAGAGAGAGAGAGAGAGAGAGAGAGAGAGGTCTTCCATCTGCTGGTTCACTCCCTAGATGGCCACAACGACCAGAGCTGCACCGATCTGAAGTCAGGAGCCAGGAGCTTCCTCTGGGTCTTCTTCCCATGTGGGTGTATGGGCCCAAGGACTTGGGCCATTTTCTATTGCTTTTCCAGGCCACAGCAGAGAGTTGGATTGGAAGTGGAGCAGCCGGATCTTGAACTGGAGCCTATATGGGATGCTGGCACTGGCACTGCAGGTGGTGGCCTCACGCACTATGCCACAGCACCAGCTCCGTGGAATACATAATTCTAAACCAAGGGTTTCTGATTTGAGTAATGCAATGTTGTAGGAGAATGTGGCAAAACTACACCTTCTTTCTGTATTAGTGGGAATATGAGTCTTGGAAATTCTATTTTTATTAGAGTCTGCAACGTGAATTTTAGTGTAGTGGTGCCAAAGAAAAGATCCAGGACTACCCAAGGCCAAGACAGACAGACATGAGCTCTGGAAAACCCAAGTGATACCCATCCTTAGGTTACCTTCACAACTGAGGAATGCTCACTGGATTGCTGACCCTAGCCAAGACCCGGATGGGGTGATGGCTGGGAATAAAGAGGACGCTGTGGGGCTGGAATGTAAGCCAGTCTGAAGCTTCAGAGACAGATACAAGTCACTCAACGTGGATGTTTCCAGCTCTGTTTTCCAACAACATTCCTGGTCTTGCTCACTTATGTTTCTGATACGAGTCACAGCTTTCTGTTTCTTGGATAAGCCAAGCTCTTTCCTGCTTGCATCAGGATCCTGTCCCTGCTATTCTCTGTCCAGAATGCCTAGCCGGCCCTCTTGGGTCCCAATCTGGCAAGCTGCTGCTCACCCTTCGCAGTTCCACTGGGAGGCAACCTGTGACCCTTCTCGAAGACTGGGTTAGGTCTCTCAATAAATATTCATGGAACCCTGCCATTTTCCTTCACAGCAAATACCACAATTACGACCATATAGCTATTTTCATGCTTATATGTCAACAGGAAAAAATAGTTTGAGCTATATTCTCATCAAGTTAATAACTGGGAAACATGGCTTAGAATCTATTCTTCTGAAACTCTCACTAAAAGGTTAAAGGTGGGAAAGTATACTAGTATCTTTCAGTTTAAAAGTCACAGTTGGGCAGGCATTTGTTCTAGTGATTAAGATGTTGGCTGGGGCTGGCGCTGTGGGTTAACACCCCGGCCGGAAGCGCCAACATCCCACATGGATGCCAGTTAGAGATCCCGCTGCTCCACTTCTGGTCCAGTTCTCTGCTGTGGTCTAGGATAACAGTAGAAGATGGCCCAAATCCTTGGGACCCTGCACCCACGCGGGAGACTTGGAGGAAGCTCCTGGCTTCCGATTGGCACAGCTCTGGCTGTTGTGGCCAGTTGGGGAGTGAATCAATGGATGGAAGACCTCTCTCTCTTACTCTTTGCCTCTCCTCTCTCTGTGTAACTCTGACTTTCAAATAAATCAATCAATCTTAAAAAAATAATAATAAAAAAAAGACGTTGGTTAAGATGGCCCATGTCAGGGCCAGCACTGTGGTATAACCATTAGGGCTGCCGCCTGTGACACTGGCATTGCATGTGGGCATCAGTTCATGTCCCAGCTGCCCCCCTTCCCATCCAGCTCCCTGCTAATGGCTGGATGTGTGTATGTATGTAGGTGTGTGTATGCAGAGGATGGCCCTGCATACTTGAAGGAAGCTCTTGGCTTCGGCGTGGCCATCCTTGGCTGTTGTGGACATCTGGGGAGTGAGATAGTGGATGGAAGATCTCTCGCTCTGTGGCTCTTTCAAATAAATAAATAAATCTTAAGGGGAAAAAAAAAGAAAAGAAGATGTGCCTGGGTCTGATGTTTGGCTGAAGCTCTAGCTTCCTGCAAATGCAGATCTGGAGAGGCAGCAGCAATGGCTAAACTAACCGCACCCATATGGGCGATGTAGGTTAAGTTCCTATGGCCTGGGAAAGTGGTAGAAGATGGCCAAAGTGCTTGTGCTTGGGCCCCTGTACCCAAATGGGAGACCCTGGCTTCTGGCTTCAGATCAGCGCAGCTCCAGCCATTGTGACCACCTGGGGAGTGAACCAGCAAATGGAAGACCTTTTTCTCTCCCTCTCTGTCTTTACCTCTGCCTCTCGAATAAATAAAATTAAAAAAAAGCTGCTGGTGCTGAAGAGGAGCCTGTGGGAACTCCACAATACATTTCCCAACAGCAGAAGGCCTGGGGGCACCAGATAAGGAACAGGTACAAACTACACGGAAGCTGCTCAAAGATCCCATTACAGATAAGGCGTTTTAGGGGGGAAAAGGGTTCGATTTCTTACCTAATATAGAAGACTTTTCTGCTTCAAGCATGTCCAGAGCTTTAGTGAAAGGCTCTACCATTTTGGCTAGCATTTCTGGTGCGTACAAGGTATTGTGGGTTCTGAAAGAAATAAGGATGCAGCATGAACTTTTCCTGGTCTGGTGCAAGAGCAAAGACTGGGCTTCATCGGCCTACTCAGTGATACCGTATTTCTACAGAGACAGGATTTCATCAACACTGCTCCTGGCAGGAAAGAAAAAAAGGTACAGCCACCTGAGTGTTCCCTGGGGAAAGACACACTTGAAGCTACAAGTACAGCTATGTAATATTCAACACCTAACAGGAATCAACACAAACAAAAGAACCAAATCCACAAATAGCCAGACAGTATCAGAGCCTGACACAAGAAAACTCTTCTAAGCCTGAGACAATGCCTGGACACCACTAGGAGTCTTGTGCTTCAGCGCTACAGAATGAAATGTTCATGATGCTGTGGATTCTCAGACAGGAAACAGGTGATTCTATGTCTTGTTTCTCAGTTCTGCTTCCAGGAGCACTGACCTTGCCAACAGCTGTTTTAGCCTCCTGGAGGAAAACAATTTCTAATACACATGCCTGTCCCCAACATGACTTGCCTGAGTCTGACTACAAGGAAACATCATAACATACTGTCCAAAGCACTCTGTCCTACCAAAGCAGTAGTCCCATTGAATAGCTGACAGCCAGATGTTGGTGAATATATCCCTTAAGTCCATATTTAAATCCCCATGGTTTGTTCTTTTTGTATCTCCTATAAGAAGTCATCTACTGCACTGAAGGTGTAAAAACAGTCTATAAGTTTTACTTTTTTGGACTTAAAACCATTTGAAATCTGCTTTTGTGTATGGTGATGAGCAAGAATCTATTTTCTCTAGATGGAAAATCAACTGTCCTTTATCATGCACTGAACAGTGTATGTTTTCCTTACTTCTGTCATGTAGCACTACCACATACACATGGGACAGTTTCTAGGTACTTTTACTATTGTGCTGAACCCATCATCACTAGGGAAGATTTCTGCTAAAGAACTGACGTGGTATTAGATCAATTTTTTTAAAATAATTTATTTATTTCAAAGGCAGAGTTACAGAGAGGCAGAGGCAAAGAGAGAAAGACAGAGAAAGTCTTCCATCCACTGGTTCACTCCGCAAATGGCTACAACAGTTGGGATTGGGCTGATCCAAAGCCAGGACCAGAAGCTTCTTCCAAGTCTCCCATGCAGGTACAGGGGCCCAAGGACTTGAGACATCTTGTGTTGTTTTCCCACGCCATAGCAGAGAGTTGGATCAGAAGTGAAGCAGCAGCAACTTGAACTGGTGCCCATATGGGACGCTGGCACTACAGGTGGGTTTTACCTGCTACATCAAACCACTGGCCCCTTTATCAATTTTCTGGATGAAATGTCATTAGTAAGTATTTTAAGCTTGGCCAGCCAATGGTCTCTCCTTGACTCTGCCACTCAGGTATGCTGGCAGCCATAGATAGTGAATGAACATGCATGGTTCATTCAATAAAATTTCTAAAATGTCCAGAGACTTGGATTGGATATGCAGGCTGCTCTCCTCTAGACGTAATTATTTATTTATAAGAATTATAGAGAAAAGGACATCAAACATACCATCAAGGAAATCAATTAGGAAAAACTCAAGTATAAACTCAGTTTTTCAACAAATAAAAGGAAAAGAGGGCAGGGGTCCAACTTCATTCTTTTGCATAATTAATTATCCCAGTATCATTTATTGAAGAGAACATTATTTTCTCCTTAAATGTCTTGGCACCCTTGTGAAAAGTCAACTAGCCACAGATGTATAGGTTTTTTTCCAGACTCTTGATTCCACTCCCTTGGTCTACATGTCTGTCCTTATCCTACGGCAACACTGTTCTGATTTCTGTAGCTTGGCCATGAATTTTGAAGCCAAGTAGTTCAGGTCTGTTCTTTTTCAAGATTTTTTTGGATTTTTTTGAATTTTTGAATTCTTTGAATTTTTGGAGCCCCTTGAAATCCCATGGCCCAAAATGTGTTGCAATTTTATTACATTCAATCTGTAGGCTGTAGGGTAGTATGCCATCTCAACAATATTAAGTCAACCAATCCATGAATACGGAATGCTTTTCCACTTATTTAGGTCTTTAATTTGAGCACTCTCACAGCTTTTGTCTTTCACATTTGTGATTAGTAAATCTGTTCCCAGGGGCAAGTGTTTGGCTTAGTGGTTACGATGCCAGTTGAGAAACCTGTGCTCCATACTGGAGTGCCTGGGTTCCATTCTATGTCTGCTCTAGCTCCTGACACCAGCTTCCTGCTCATGCACACCCTGGGAGGCAGCAGTGATGGCACAAGTAGTTGGGCTCCTGCCATTCATGTGGAAGATGCTGACCAAGTTTCTGGCTCCAGGCCTCTGCCCATCCCTAGTTGTCATGGATGCCTCTGGAGTGAAACTGCAGATGGGGACTCTTTCTAACAAAAGTAAAATTATTCCTAAGCATTTTCTTTTTTTTTGAATGCTATTATAAATGGAATAATTTTTCTGAGATTCCTTTCTGGGTCATTCACTGCTGGTGTATAGAAACATCACAGATTTTTGTGTTGATCTTGTAGCTTTACTTTTTTCTTAGCTGTAGTAATATTTCTGGTAGGTTTCTGTGGATTTTATACACACACACACACACACACACACACACACACACAATCTGTTCCTGAATAGCTTTTTTCTTTTTTCAGTTTGGATGCCTTTTTTCTTGTTTTTTTTTTTTTTTTTTTTTTAAGATTTATTTTATTTATTTGAAAGACAGAGTTACAGAGAGAAATAGTGACACAGAGAGAGGTCTTCCATCCGCTGGTTCACTCCCCAGATGGCCAAAACGGCCAGAGCTGTGCTGATCTGAAGCCAGGAAGCAGGAGCTTCTTTCTGGTATCCCACGTGGGTACATGGGCTCAAGGACTTGGGCCATCTTCTACTGCTTTCCCAGGCCATAGCAGAGAGCTGGATCAGAAGAGGAGCAGCCAGGACTAGAACCGGCGTCCATATGGGATGCTGGCACTTCAGGCCAGGGCTTTAACCAGCTGCGCCACAGCGCTGGCCCCTGCTTGATTGTTTTGAGACATCCAGTATAAAATATTTAGTAGCACTGGTGCAAACAAGGATCCTTGTTTTAATCCTGAAGATTGGAGAGCTTGTGGTCTTTTTATGACTCAGGATGATGTGTAAATACGTACTTGCATGAAAATTCATGTTGAAGAAATTTTCTTCTATTTCTAGTTGCTAAGTGTTTTTGTTTGCTTGCTTTTAAATCATGAAAGAGTACTAACATTTTCAAATGCTTTTTCTGCACTGAGATGACTTTAAGGTTCGATTCCTTTTGGTGTATTACACTAACTGATTTTTGTATGAGTACTTGCATCCCTGGGTAAATCCCATTTAGTCATGGTGTACTATGATTTTATATGTTAGAATCAACTTGCTAGTATTCTGTGAGGCCATCTGCAGCGCTACCTTAATGGTTACCTCCTATTTGTGCAAAGCCCAAGGACAGATAAGAGATGCCATTTTCTTTTAAAAATTGTAATTTGCTCTTTTTTTTTTTGTTTCTGAATTAAGTTTCTCTTGGTTGCTTTGAAAGATGCTAATACAATGAAATGATCACTGATGAAATTAGTTTTTCCTGAGAAGAAATTCATAATCTTGAATTTGACAGGAGGCAGACCAGTCATCTGGTTTTATTTAAGTAACTGTGACTGTGACTCCAAGAACAATTTAAAAACAAAAGGGTTACTGTTATCAGTATGTTGAATACTCCTGAGACCACAACAGAATCCGGCATTCCTTATAGCTTCCTCTGTTAGCCCAGGAAGTGGCATCACAGTGGCTGCACTTCACTCACAGTGCTGGCAGGAAGACCTGACAGCGCTCAAGCTCCTATATCTGACTCCAGGTGAGGTGTTTACAACAGCGACATCTGCAAGCCCTGGGAGGATTCAGGCTCCTAAAAGATCCCCCTGCCTGACACATTTCCAACTTCCAGATCTGCATTTTCACGTTACAAAGGGCTAGGTGTTGCTTGGCAAGGAAAAAACAACTGAGTAACGAAAGTTTTAAATTTTGTATGGCCCACACCTATTTGAAATAGTATTGCCAATCAGGAATATAATCACTAGGCTAACAAAACGTCACACATATAAAGATTTTTAATTAAACACATGGAAGATATATAAAACAATGGAAAAAGGTCACAGGAAAGCCGTTATTCAAAATAGATAATGATGAAAGTGAACCTTTTAAGAATAATAAAGAGTTCTACTACCCACGTGTATCCTCCATCCAATTCACTGTGGGCAGTGTTGTCCAGCAGAAATATAAGGCAAGTCAGAGTGGACATGGATTTCAAACTGTTTTTGCACCAAAATACTACACTTGATCTTAGCCAAAAGGCTGAGAAGCAATTGCAACAAAATAAACTTAGCTTTTAATTCCACTTTTTAAAGTACTGTCATGTAAGTTATTTTAAATTTCTGGTAATCAGATTAAAAATACAAAAAGAAACACAAAATATATTATTTAACCTATAAAAACATAATTTTAAATGTTATTAATATAAACAGGTACTTTACATCCTTTTTGAACTAAGATTTAGAAATGTGTGTATTTTTACTTACGGCTTATCTCAATTCAGAATAGCCACATTTCAAGTGTTCAAGAGCTTTGTGTGACTACTGGCTTCTATATAAACACAGCTCCAATACCTTTTTCATCAGACATGTAAGTGCTATCAATATCTTGCCATATCTTTCAGGGAAGCAAAATTGTACCTACTAAAAACAGTAATTTAAGGGGGCCGGTGCTGTGCTATAGTGGGTAAAGCCGCCACCTGCGATGCCAGCATCCCATACGGGTGCTGGTTCGAGTCCCAGCTGTACCACTTGCAAATAAATAAATAAATCTTAAAAAAAAAAAAAAAGCTTGCATCTCAAAAATTGCTTTTGCGGGTCACTGCTGTGGCACAGTGGGTTAATGTCCTGGCTTGAAGCGCCGGCATCCCATATAGGCACTGTTTCAAGACCCTGCTACTCCACTTCTGATCTAACTCTCTGCTATGACCTGGGAAAGCAGTACAAGATGGCCCAAGTCTGTGGGCCCCTGCACCCATGTGGGAGACCCAGAAGAAGCTCCTGGCTCCTGGCTTCAGATTGGCACAGCTCCGACTGTTGGGGCCAAATGTACATCACTGATGCTATTTTTAAAAATAAGAGATTCCCCCTCCCCACAAGAAAGAAACAAGACCTAATCTCTCACTGTCACCATCATGGCATGAAGACATATAAACAGATCAAACTTTTGAGACATTTTAGGTAAAAACATAAAAAAAAAAAAAGAAAAGAACAGAGAATAACCTTCATTCTGACCCACCTTATAAGGGCAAGCAAATTGTCAAGAAGTTTCAGGATCTGCTCTGTGCAGGGGTTACGGAAGACTGGATTTCCACTGGGTGTATAACCCACAACAAATCCCCCAGCTTTGGCCTCTTCTAGGTCGGTGGGCCAGCAAGTCCGCTTCATAACACCCAGAATGCTATACACACAAAAGCTCATCTACAGAAAGACAAGAATGAGAGGAAACCATAAAAGGGGAAGAAAAGACAAAAGAACTGTAGGATATAGTTAGGGCCATCGCAAAGGTGAGAGGCCAGAAAGCAGGTTAAGAATCCTATGCCCTCCTGTACTCATGGGATTCCTGTCCCTTCCTTTCAGATACAGTCCAAGAGGGGTCTTCTCACTATCGTCTCCAGGGCCAGCAGGAGGCTCCTGAAGCTCCCCTTTTGTAAGGATGCCTTTCCGCAGGCTGCAGGGACCCTCTCCAGGGCCCCCAACTAGAAGGCAGCTTAGACATGCTCCAAAGCCAAGTGTGGAAATCGCCGTCATTCCACCCTGCTCTGAGCTGACCCTGTGCCCTCCAGTTTGGGCCTTAGCAGCTTTGGCCCTAACCCCAATACCACAGCACTTTCAACCAACCATCTGCTTGCCAGGTTAATTCCTATGACTTCTGTCATTAATAGAGCCAGGAACAAGGCATATTTGAATAGTAAAGCCCTATAAAACCTTAGATTTTCAAGTTAGGCCCTCACTCAGGACATTACATGATAGACAGGTGGCAGGACACCCCTGTTGACCAAGCTCTGACCTACTTGCTCACTACAGCTCAGTCTTCAGAGCTTCTAAGAGAGATCCATAAAGCCAAAATAATGACTTCACAGAAAAGACCACCTACTCTGCTATGGACACTAATTCAAGACCAAAGATAAGAAAGCAGAAGCTAAGGAAGCGGAGACTCCCAGGTTTCTCACCAGTACAGCAAAAATGAATCTATAAAAAGTTTAACAAATGACAATATGCTACTCGTAATCATAGCCAATTCAACTTCCCATCCCCAGAAGGGTCTTACTTACTCGTGCACGGTTTAAGCCACAGGGATCCTCCATGCCTGGGTCATAGCTTTTCTGATCTGCACCCACATAGGCAATAAAAGCATCAACATCTGACAGCACTCTAAAGTTGGAGGGGGAAAGCAAGTTACGATATGCATTAAGCAAGGACACTCTCTTCCACAAGATCTTATAGCTTATGACTATTTGGCTCTAATGAGCAGTTTTGATAGTGAGAAGTTCAATTATATTGTTAGTTGTCATTTGAAGGCTTAAACTTCCTTTTCTATTCCCACATGCTACTAGCAACATGCAAAGAATGACAAAGGTTCCTCTTTTCCTTTTTTTTTTTTTTGACAGGCAGAGTGGATAGTGAGAGAGAGAGACAGAGAGAAAGGTCTTCCTTTGCCGTTGGTTCACCCTCCAATGGCTGCCGCGGATGGCGCGTTGCGGCCGGCGCACCGCGCTCATCCGATGGCAGGAGCCAGGTGCTAGGTGCTTTTTCCTGGTCTCCCATGGGGTGCAGGGCCCAAGCACTTGGGCCATCCTCCACTGCACTCCTGGGCCACAGCAGAGGGCTGGCCTGGAAGAGGGGCAACCAGGACAGAATCCGGCGCCCCGACCGGGACTAGAACCCGGTGTGCCAGCGCCGCAAGGTAGAGGATTAGCTTGTTGAGCCACGGCACCGGCCTCCTCTTTTCCTATACCTTTGAACAGCATGGTGATATTTTGAGAGATTAGATTCCAAACAACTGCTTTCAGACAAATTCAGCTATCACTGATAGCACCACTTAGAGCCCCCACATCCACCCTGGGCACAGCGCTGGAAGTTGAACGGACATGCAAGTGCAGTAGGTGTCAGGACAAAAGGTTTCCTCTACCTGTGCATGTCTTCAGAAAGCCAGATGCTGGCCACAGGCGCCATCAGCTCCTCTAAGAACACCTTCTGACGCTCGTAGTTTTTGAACTGGTTGCTGATGAGAACCAGGGCTTCCATGAGAGCACACTTCTCCATTTGTGTCAGGAGCAGCTCATTGGAGAGAAGCTGCTTCACATGACTATAGAGCATGTCAAAATTGGGCTGCAGATTATAAAGAAAAAAGCCAGAAATGATGAAGGATTTTCAGGGGTCAGTCACTATAAGAAGAAAGAAACACAGCAAGTCCCAGGAGGGTCAAGCCTACAAGGGAGTCCTTTACTAACTCTGTGAAAATTTGTTTTTTTTTTTTAAGATTTATTTATTTGGGGCCAGTGCTGTGGCGCAGCAGGTTGAAGCCTCAGCCTACGGTGCTGGCATTCCATATGGGGCGCCTGTTTGAGTCCTGGCTGCTCCACTTCCAATCTAGCTCCCTGCTACTGCACCTGGCAAAGCAGTGAAGGACAGCCCAAGTCCTTGGGTCTCTGTACCAGGTGGCAGACCTGGAAGAAGCTCCTGACTTTGGATCAGCTCAGCTCCAGCTGTTGTTGCAGCCATTTGGGAAGTGAACCAACAGATGGAAGACCTCTCTGTGTCTCTACCTCTCTCTGTAACTCTTTTGGATGAACAAAATAAACCTTAAAAAAAAATCATTTATTTGAAAATCAGAGTTACATTGAGAGAAAGGGAAAGACTGAGGTCTTTCATCTGCTGCTTCACTCCCCAGATAGCCTCAACAGCTGGGGCTGGGCCAGGTAGAAACCAGGAACCTGGAACTCCATCAGTGTCTCCCACATGGGTGTCAGGGGCCCAGGTACTTCAGCCAACTTCTGCTGCTTTTCCATGTATATTAGTAGGGAGCTGGATTGGAAGTGGAGCTGTCAGGACTTGAACCAGCACTCACATGAGATGCTAGAGTTGCAGGCGGTGGGTTAACCCAATGTGCCATGACACTGTCCCTTGTTATAATGTTCTTTCACATTGCTTCTCAGCCTTTTGGCTAAAATCAAGTGTAATGTTCTTTCGCATGAAAAAATATGGCAATTCAGACAGGAGGAGTTCTTGCCTGGAGTATTTGGATAACTGTATTTTCCAATACTGCAAGAATGAAAATGATCTTTTTTTCTATATCAACTTCACAATAACTTTGCAGGCAAAGACCAGTTTGTTAAAGACACAAGGAAACAATTGCTGTGTATTCACCAAAATATCTGGTCAGTTTATAATCTGGAATCAGGCTAAATTTCTTAAAGCAATATCCCCAGAAGTTGGATTTGTAACTGGATTCTCTCAAGATTAGGCACACCATCTGGCACTAGTAAGAACACTGCATAGTACAGTAACAAGGTGTACATTTAGGGCAAACCATTCATTCTGAGGTATTACAAAGGATAGGTTGACAGAAATGTAACCAAACCCAACAGGCTCAAAGGCTACACAGTCAGGTCTGGTAGCTCACCAGCACAAGCTCGGGGTAGTCACGACACATCTTGATGATGGAGGAGCATGCGTGCCTCCTCACGTTCCTCACGGCCCGGGTTCTGGGGGCCTGAAAAGAGACACACAAAAGACTCAGGGTCCCTTACAACATCAGCTACAGAGGCTGCACAGCATGAGCATGGAAATCTCTCACACACAGGCACGTCCACACCTGCAGGGTGTGATGTAACACGTGCTACCGGCCCTGTAGGCCAAGGCATCGGGTGAACATCTACTGCTTGTACCAACTCCTTCCATTACACAAAAATCGAGACGTTACGGATTCACACTTTTGCGCTCAAAGTTAGAATCTATTGGTTTAATAAATGGTCTTACCTTACTTTCTTCAACAGTTTCAAAAGTGACAGATGAAAATAGCTAAGGAGAAGCAAAAAGGAAAAACGTCACTTTTTTTAAATTAAAGATTTACTTATTGGAAAGGCAAAGTGCCAGACAGGGAAAGAGAAAGGGATCTTGCATCTGCTGGATCACTCCCCAAATGGCCACATCAGCTATGGCTCCTACTTTTGGCAAAGCCAAAGCTAGGGGTCAGCAATTTCATCTGGGTCTCTGATGTGGAGGACAAGAGCTTAAGCCATTTTCCACTGCCTTCCCAAGCACAACAGCACAGAGCTGGACTGGAAGCAGAGTAGCCTGGCCTCGCACCAGGCACTCTGATCTAGGATATCCTAGATGGGTATCCCAAGTGGCAGCTAACCTGGCTGCATGCACCACAAGGGCAGCCTCACTCATGCGTAAACAGTTAAGGGGCGGGCACTTGGCACAGCAGCTAAGACCCCCACACCCCACACTGGAGCACCTGTTTGAGTCCCAGTCCTCTGCTTACTATTCAGCTTCCTGCTAACGGGCACCCTGAGAGGCAGCGGATGAGGGCTCAAGTATCTGAGTCCTTGCCAACCATACAGGAGACCTAGATTGAATTCTGGGCTCCTGGCATTGGCATGATTCAATCTTGACTGTTCCAGGCATTTGGGGAGTGAACCAGATTAAAGAATAAAATGAAAATAAATAAAAATTAAAAGTTATTATCACTAAATTTTCAACACAATTCCAGAGTATATTCTCAGTAACATATAGTAAGAAAAGAGCTTTCAACTGGCTTCACCAAGCTTCAGATATCCATTTTCTCAGATACCACTGTAAGAAGTTTGAAATTCACAATTTTACAATCAAACCATTTTACAAAGTAATAGGTCACAGAATCCCAGAATTAGCCAGGCTACTACCCAAACACTGAGCTACAGTGACAACTTTCTTCTCTGTTGTTTTAATCAAAAGTTGAGTGATCCTTATTCAATTTTATAGCTTCCTATTCACTTTTTTTTTTAATTTATTTTTATTTATTTGAAAGGCAGAGTTAGAGAGAGGCATTCCATTGGCTGAATCACTCCCAAGATGGCCACAATGGCCGGAGTTCAGTGGACCGGAAGCCTGGAGCCAGGAGCCTCCTCCAGATCTCTCCAGGTCGGAAGAGGAGCAGCTGGGACCAGAACTGGCGCCCATATGGGATGCTGGTGCTTCAGGCTGGGGCTTTAACCCACTGTGCTACAGCGCCAGCCCCTTTCCATTCACTCTTTAATCCAAGCCAACATTGACCACTATGACGTTCATTGACCGCTATGATGGAATTATGCTATAATCAGGAAACTCAGGGTGGTCATTTGCCCTAGGGGTTAAGATGTAGTTAGGACGTCTGAGTCCCATATCAGAGTGTCTGGTTGTGAGTCCTGGCTCCCCTCTCAATTCCCGCTTCTTACTAAGCAGCACGCTCAGAGGCACCAAGTGATAGCTCAAATGGTTGGGTCCCTGACATCCATGTGGGAAACTCAGATTGAGTTCCTGGATCCTAGATTGAAGCTGACCAAGGCCCGAGTGTTGCAGGCATTTGGAAAGTGAACAAGCAGGTGGGAGATCTTGGTCTTTCTCTTTTCTCTGCTTTCCAATAAATAAAACAACAGAATTTTTAAAATTTAAAAATTTGTTTAAAAAAGCATCTCCATCTCTTAGAGAACTGCTGTGGATTATGTTGCTGTGGATTCGTTCTGAGAGAAGTACAGTGGGGGCAAGAGGCACGACACAGACACTGGGAGTTGGGTGAAAGTGGGCTGGAGGCGAGCAGCTCGCACTCTTTTATTTCAGTTGGTGCAGCAGCTTATATAGCCGAGGCAGCCAATCCGGTCAAGGGGCAGTTTATGCTGTAACCAATCACTGCCTGCCAGGCAGGCTTCGTTGCTAGGTGGGTTCCGAAGCCATTTCCTGAGTAACTGACACTCGCTTGCCAGCACCATCTTGGCACGGCCTTCTCATTCCACCACACTGTTGTAATAAAGATGTCCACTTTTCTGAAGATTACCAGCATTGGGACACACATTTGTTTGTCTGACTACTGTACATTTTTCCTTCTTTGAGGGCTTCCCATCCTTTGCTCTCTACCAGTGGTGGTGAGACTCAGGGCTCCCTGCTTGACCCACAGATCTCCTAACTCCACGGATACATTCTTCTTCCTAGGGTTTCACTTCTAGTCTTGGAGACTTCTATGATGATGATGCCTTTATTTATCTCATTTTCTGGAGTCTGACATTCCAACACAAACAATCCATTTATTTTAAGGTGTCTCCACCTAGATGTTCTATAAATACTTCAAACACAGCATTATAAAACCTACTCTTTTCTCTTTACTTTTGCTCTCCTTCTTGGCCATAGTATTCCCTCAGGTATTAGCTCTACCAGCCACCTGGTCATTAAACTGGACACCTGGAAGCTGTCCACACTATCCTTTCCTGTCACACATCTCCTTCTGGAGGCAGGCATATGGCACAGTGGTTAAGATGTCATGTGGTACCCCTGCATGCCATTTCAGAGAGCCTGGCTTTAAGTCTGGACTCCAATCCTAATTCTAGCTTCCTGGCAATACACACCCTGAAGAGGCAGGAGGTGACAGCTCAAGCAGTTGGGTCCCTGCCATCCACATGGAGACATAGATTGAGTTCCTGGTGTCTAATTTCAGCCTGGCCCAGTCCTGGCCATTGCAGGCATTTGGGGGAGTGACCAATGGATAGGATCTTGCTTGCTATGTCTGTACTTGTTTATCTCTCAAATAAATTAATTAAAAAGATAAAATAAAACCCTCTCCCTGACTGATAGAATAGTCTGATACCCTCTTAGTGTGCAAGTCTACTAATTGCAATGCCACACAGGAAGACACTTCTTCTCATAGTGTAAGGCCCTAGCATGGTGCCTATCCACAGGAAGTAGTGAGCAAATATTGCCTCATATATTTTCAAAACATTTACAAGAAATAAAATAAAATAAAAATTTACAAAGGAGATGGACTTTACCTTAGAAAAGACCTGGGGCAGGAACTCTGGTCTGTAGGTGACAAACGGGAAGAGTGCTGAGACATTAGTGAGGACACAGGACAGAATGAGAGGATCCTTGGTGTCAAAGTTCAGGACCATTTGCAACAGCTCTACCCCATCGTTAACAGGAATTTCCTATAAAACAAAAAGGAGGTTGATGCGGCCGCCACTACTCAGAGATAATTTCTTTTGCTAAATTTCCTTTAGAACTTATAGATACATAATATGGTTGCATATATGATTTCATAACACCACTTTGTAACCTGAACTCCTAAATGGCACCTGATGCTACCATAATTTCTCACAAATGATAGGACAAAGCACCATAGCTGGGATGCAGCATTTCCCACTACTAGCAGTTGAGACTGTTTCCAGACAATGCTGTGAGACAGCTACCAAAAAACTTTTCTGTTTACATTTTTTAAAATTTAAAAAAAAAATTTTTCTTACAGGCAGAGTGGACAGTGAGAGAGAGAGACAAAGAGAAAGATCTTCCTTTTGCCATTGGTTCACCCTCCAATGGCTGCTGTGGCCGGCACATTGCACTGATCTGAAGGCAGGAGCCAGGTGCTTCTCCTGGTCTCCCGTGCAGGTGCAGGGCCCAAGGACTTGGACCATCCTCCACTGCACTCCCGGGCCATAGCAGAGGGCTGGCCTGGAAGAGGGGCAACCGGGACAGAATCCGGTGCCCTGACTGGGAGAACCTGGTGTGCCGGCGCCGCAGGTGGAGGATTAGCCTATTGAGCCACAGCACCAGCCTCTGTTTACATTTTCAATGATTCCATTTAACTAAGAAACTTTTAGGGATACTGGAACTGCAGAGCACAAAGGCATGAAAACCTCTAGGTCACACTACTTTAGAGCTATAGAGAATGAGGGAGAGGGAGAGGGACCGAGAGGGGGTGCACAGAGGGGGATCTTCCATCCATTGGTTCATTCCCCAGATGTCCACCAATGGCTGGGGCTGGGCCAGGCCAAAGCCAGGAGCCGGGAGCTTCTTCCAGGTCTCCCACATAGGTAGTAGGCCTAAGTGTTTGGGCCCTTTTCCGCTGCTTTTCCAAGGCCATCAGCAGGGAGTTGGACAGGAAAGTTAACAGCTGGGAGACGAACCAGCACCCATATGGGATGCTGGCATTGCAGTGCCAGCTCCTACGCTACTTTTCTTTACAGGCTCTATCAACTGATTCTATATCCAAAGCGTCCTTCTTCCCATGTTCTCAGAGCACAGAGTGCTATTCTCTAAAGCCTTTCCTTATTCATTAAATAAATGAAAACTAAAAGCTTATATAAATTTGCATTTCTTTAATCACTAATGAGGTTGAAATTTTTTTTGTACTTAGTAGATTCCTTAGTTTCTAGTCTATACATTATCTGGTTATATCTTTTGTTAATTTCCCCAAAAGGTTCTAGGGTTTTTCTTAACAATAGAAAAAATTTATTGTGAAACTTTAAGACATATAAACACATATGGGGAGAGTATTTGATACAGTGGTAAAGATTCTGTTTGGGATATCCACATCTCAGATTGCCCGGATTCTAGTCCTACCGCTACTTCTAACCCAGGTTCCTGCTAATGTGGTTCCCTGAGAGGCAGTTGTAATAGCTTGAATCCTTGCTACCACATGAGCTTCTGGCACCTGGGTTCAACATGGACCAACCCTAGAATTTGCTGGCATTTGGAAAGTAAATGAATGGATGGAATTTCTCTAAAATAAATAAATAAAAATCAATAAAATAGTACCAGCACAGTAGTGTAGCGAGTAAAATTGCCGTCTACAATGCCAGCATCCCATATAGGCACCAGTTCAGGTCCCAGCTGATCCACTTCTAATCCAACTCTCTGCTAATGGACTGGGAAAAGCAGAGAAAATGGTCCAAGAGTTTGGGCCTCTACCACCCATATGGGAGACCTGGATATATTTTCTGGCTCTTGGCTTCGGCCTGGTCCAGCCCTGGCCGTTGCAGCTACCTGGGAAATGAACCAGCAGATGAAAGATCTCTTTTTCTGTCTCACCCTCTCTCTAATGCTGACTTTCAAGTAAATAAATAAACCGGAAGAGCAGAGCAGAGCAGAGCTGAGCTAAGCTAAGCTATAGGGCCTTGTGCTGTGACAAAGCAGGCAGAATTGCTACCTGTGGACACCGGCATCCCATATGATGCTGTTGCAGCCATCTGGGGAATGAACCAGTGAACAGAAGCTCTTTCTCTCCCTCTGTAATTCTTTCCAAATAAATAAAATCCCCCTCCCCCACAATGGGTGTAAACACAGAATGTCCCCTTGAGAAACACAATGTAACTGATACAGCTGATGCTCCTTGTGCACATATGAACTGCCTTTCAGTGCCAGAGGCAAGCACTACCTTGGTGAACAGGGTTCAAATTTACTTATAGGTTGTTGTTTGGGGTCAAGATTATGTTTACGAGAATCACTTGTAATCACAGTATAGTCCTATTTTCATTGCTCTACATCTCAATCTGCATTTTAATCTCAATTCATCTGTTCTTCTGTTGGTTGTTAAGTTTTTTCCATTTGCTTAACACACGAAGCTTCTATGAATATTAGTGTCTCTACACATATGAAAGGTTTCTTGAAATCTACCCAGAAGTAGAACTGATGGGTAGAAAGGTTTAATATGCTCAACTAGACATTATCAAATTATTCTTCAAAGTTGTGATGTCAACTATACTCCTCTATAGGCAACGTTTAAGAGACACTAATTTTTTATATTAAGGATATTAATGTCATCCATATTTATAACAAATACTATTGCTGGCTTCCCTTCTAAAGTTGGTTTATAAGTTTAATTTTATTTATTTATTTATTTTTATTTGATAGATAGAGTTAGACAGTGAGAGAGAGACTTAGAGAGAAAGGTCTTCCTTCCGTTGGTTCATTTCCCAAATGGCTGCTATGGCTGGCACGCTGCGCCAATCCAAAGCCAGGAGCTAGGTGCTTCCTCCTGGTCTCTCATGTGGGTGTAGGGCCCAAGCACTTGGGCCATCCTCCACTGCCCTCTGAGGCCACAGCAGAGAGCTGGATAGAAAGAGGAGCAACCAGGACTAGAACCCAGAGCCCATATGGGATGCCAGCACCACAGGCGGAGGATTAACCTAGTGAGCCATGGCGCCGGCCCCTGTTTTGTAAACTTAAATTTTTTTTTTTTTTGACAGGCAGAGTGAACAGTGAGAGAGACAGACAGAGAGAAAGGTCTTCCTTTGCCATTGATTCACCCTCCAATGGACACTGCGGCTGGCGCACCATGCTGATCCGCAGCCAGGAGCCAGGTGCTTCCTCCTGGTCTCCCATGGGGTACAGGGCCCAAGCACTTGGGCCATCCTCCACTGCACTCCCTGGCCACAGCAGAGAGCTGGCCTGGAAGAGGGGCAACCGGGACAGAATCCGGTGCCCCGACTGGGACTAGAACCCAGTGTGCCGGCACCGCAGGTGGAGGATTAGCCTATTGAGCCGTGGTGCCAGCCTGTAAGTTTAAAAATGTATTTTGCTGAGGGCTGGCACTGTGGTACAGCAGGTTAAGCTACCACTTATGACAGCTGCATTTCATATTGGGGTGTCAGTTTAAGTCCAGGTACTCGGCTTCAGATCCAGCTCCCTACTAGTGTGTCTGGGAAGGTAGCAGAAGACCGCCAAGTAATTAGGCCCCTGTATTCGATGCAGGAGACCTGGGTGGAGTTCTGGGCTCTTGGTTTTGGCCTGGACCAGCCCTGGCTATTTTAGTCATTCAAAGAGTGGATCTATTCAAGGTATCTAATTTAAAGAAAAGAGCAGATCCATTTCTCTCATGGTAAGGGGGTTCTTGCTTTGTCACTTTTCTATTAGATAAGTACCATCTAAACCTGTAAAAGCGCTAAGTGCTGAATCCAAGCAGGGTTACTCACATAGATTTGGGGGAAAATACATAATGCCACCATTTCAGATTGAAGTGAATAAATATAAAAGCAGATAAAGTTAATTATCTTGAGATCTCATTTGTTAGCATGCCACTCCACAGCAAAAGCACCAGAGCTCATTCAACTTCAGGAGCCTTAGAGATCCTTATCACAACTACCCTAGACCACAACAAGATGCAGCCCAAGGCGAGCTGCAATGGAATCATTTTAATCTAACTAGCAGCTTACAGAGGTGTGTGCTGCCATCCAACAATTACAGCTACATGTCAGGTAATGTCCTAGGAGAAGGGTGATAGGTGACATGAAGCATAGAAAAGGAAGACCTATTTAGTATTATTCAGCAGAAACTCATCAGCTGATATGAACATTCTGGTTCACCTGACATTAAAACAGAAGAAGATGTGACAGCGAGCATATCGTAAGATTATCTAGCTCACAGTCCCCATCACGGTCCTCCCTGCAACAGTGATCCCAGCTGTGGCTCCTGTGGACTGTGGACTCACATGCCCTTACAGAGGACGCCCATGTTGGAGGGCTGCAGCTAGAGAGACCTGGGTTCTGGTCCCAGTGCTGCTGTTTACTAGTAGCCTATTTAACCTCTACATCAGTGTCCTCTTCTGTTAGATGCACATCCATGGATTTCCTATGCCCCTAGCAGTTAAAAAAAATCCAAATCATTATGCAGTCAGCACAGGAGACGGTTACTTACTTCTTTATCTAGTGTTCGAAACATCTGATTGATCACACTTTCCAAAAAAAAGGTCATGGCTTCCCACTGCACAAACGAAGGTGAGAAGATGGAGCAGAGGCCTCCTTCCGGCGTTCCAGCTGTAGAACAGGCTTTTAAAACACACACACACACTTATCAGCACTGTAGGATCACAGGAGACACAGACAGACCGTAGGGCCTCAAAGACATGGTCATCTAACCTCTCTCACTTGGGCAAAAAGACCATGCATGCTGAAGACAGAGCAGGGGAGTTCCCACCCTGCCTCCACCTCCAACAATGACCTTTCTCAGTTCAGCTCTACGAGCCTTGCTTGTGAAACTAATCTGAATATTGAATGAGAATATGCATGAAAGCACCAAACAGTGGCAGGCCCATTAGAGGTAATTAATTAATTAATATCTCCCTTTTATAAACTATCTACGAAAATCTAAAAAATTAAACTATTTGAGAACACGAAAACTCTTCCAACAAGGACATAATGTAAGACACAGAACACTTCTTCACATTCAATAGCCTCATGACAATCCTAAGACCTACATCTAGAGACCTGTGCCTTGTTCACAGTCCACAAATATCAAAGCACATCACTCAAACAGCAAGCCATGGGCAAAAGGATTTATGAATTGTCCTCTCTTGCTTTCAATATAATACTCTCATTTACAGGCTCATCTTGGACTAATATATGTGGACCTCCTCAAACTTTCAAGTTACCACATGTCAGAGACCTTCGGCATCAAATATAAACGCAACTGAATGTTAAATGCCATGGATGTAAGGTAATTAGTGTACATGGAAACAGACCATCAGTATGGTGCTTTACTAATGCAATGACTAAACACTGGTTAATTCTCCCTTTCCCACTTCATTAATCTGATCACACACAATGGAGAGAAGATACAGAGTTTGGAGAAACTAACTGGCCAATGCGTTTGGGTAGAGGGAAGTTTGATTTATACAAAAAGGGCTCTGAGATGGCTAGGTGATACGGGAAGTCCCTGTACAGTTCCTGTTACACTTCATAGGAGAGTCTTTCTGAATTCAGCAATAGTGTCATGGAAGAACTTGGCTGAAAAGATTTTAAAAGTTAGATCCAGACAATTTTTTAATAATGCCTGAAGCAACGAAGCAAAACAATAAATTACTGATTTTGTTAGAAAAGAAAAACGAGCAAAGCTTACAGGGACCATGGATTTTCCCTAATTTACACCAATTTCATAATAGGTTACTATCTGCTTTCTCTGTGTCAACAAATGAAAATCCTCATTGCCTAGGATGGAATTAGGCAGTGAGTAAAGATATTTTTGAACAGTGTTAGTACACTGCTCTGAGGTGTGGCTCAAGTTTATACCTTATGTGTAATTTTGATGTAATACTTCACTAATACTCAATAATTAAAAAAACTTACAGTTTATGGATCCAGCATCAACAGAAGTTGACAGCTGATACCTTAGCCACTCCCCAGCCATCTGGAAGCTGGTCTTGGGATCCAAACGACACGCCAACCTCATCACTTCTCCTTGCTGGGCCCGGGAGGCTGTCAAGGGAATGGCATGAATCAGTAACTGACATATAACAGGAACTTGCTGCTTCTACATTTATCCATCACAGGTGCAGGCTTTTGAAGAAACTGTCATGCAGACTTGTGTTTTCAATCTAACTGTTCAATAATGTTTTGTAGAGCTAATGAATTCATTTTCACAAGTGAATCATCTCTGGAAGTGTTTTAACAGCTAGATCCTATGAGAAGTCGACTAAAAATAGTCTCCCATTTCTGTGGGAATTCAAAGGAAATCATGTTGGTAGGAATGTAAAATGGTACAGCTGCCATCAAAAAGTCTGAAAATTCCTCAAAAATATTAAACATGGAACTGCTGTATTACCCAGCAATTCAGCTCCTAGTTACATACCCAAGACAGTCTCAGTCCACATACACCTATACATAGGAGCTGGCATTGTGGTGCCGCAGGTTAAGCTGCCACCGGTGACACTGGCATCCCAGTGTCGTTTCAAGTCTGGGCTGCTCTGCTTCGGATCCGGCTCCCTGCTAATGCACCTGGGAAAGCAGCAGAAACAGCCCAAGTGCTTAGGCCCCTGCACCAACATGGGAGACCCAGATGGAATTCCAGGCTTCTCTGGCTTTGGCCCGGCCCAGCCCCAGCTGTTTTGGAAGGGAACCAGAAGATAGAAATCTGTCTCTCTCCTCTCTAGAACACTGCCTTTTAATAAATAAGTATATCTTTATAAGACTTGTACACAAATAGCATTATTCCTAATAGCTAAAAGTGGGAATTATTCAAATTTTCATCAACTGATGAATAAAAAGTATTGCTACACAATGGAATATTATTACCAGTAAACAGAAATAAAGTATCAATACATGCTGCAACATGGATGAATCTTAAAAACATTAGGCTAAGGCCGGCGCCGTGGCTCAACAGGCTAATCCTCTGCCTTGCGGCGCCGGCACACCGGGTTCTAGTCCCGGTTGGGGCGCCGGATTCTGTCCCGGTTGCCCCTCTTCCAGGCCAGCCCTCTGCTGTGGCCTGGGAGTGCAGTGGAGGATGGCCCAGGTGCTTGGGCCCTGCACCCCATGGGAGACCAGGTAAAGCACCTGGCACCTGGCTCCTGCCATCAGATGAGCGCGGTGCGCCGGCTGCAGCGCGCCGTCCGTGGCAGCCATTGGAGGGTGAACCAACGGCAAAAGGAAGACCTTTCTCTCTGTCTCTCTCTCTCACTGTCCACTCTGCCTGTCAAAAATTAAAAAAAAAAAAAAAATTAGGCTAAGTAAAAGAAGACAGTAAAAAATGACCCATACTGTATGATTCTATTTATATGATATATTCTTCAAAGGCAAAATAGAAACAGAAATGAGATTACTGGTTGCCCAGGGCTGTGACAGATGAAGGGAACAGGGGAGGAGCCTTAATGGGTAAAGGGGTTCTTTCTGGGGTAATGAAAATGTCTAAAATCAATTTGCACCAGTGATTGCACTATTCTGTAAAAATATTAAAATACTGAATTGTTATAATCAGATGAATTTTTATGTTAAATGGATTTTATCTCAATAAAAGTGTTATTTAAAATTTTAAAAAATTACAGCTCTCTGCTGTGGCCCAGGACAAGTGCTTGGGCCCTGCACCCGCATGGGAGACCAGGAGGAAGCACCTGGCTCCTGGCTTTGGATCAGCACTGCACGCCAGCCGTAGCAGCCATTTGGGGAGTGAACCAACGGAAGGAAGACCTTTCTGTCTCTCACTGTCTAACTCTGCATGTCAAAAAAAAAAAAAAAATCAAATTAAATCAGGTTACTGAAACACAGAGGATATTAGCATATAATGCATCTTCCACACTCTTTAGGAATAAAGAACCACACGGTAAAATGTGAGGCCAGTGCTGTGGCATAGCAGTAAAGCTGCAGTCTGTAGTACCAGCATCCCATATGGGCATTGGTTCAAGTCCTGGCTGCTCCACTTCCAATCTGGCTTCCTGATAATATGAATGGGAAAGCAGCAGAAGATGGCCCAAGTGCTTGGGCCCCTGCACCCATGTGACAGACCCAAAGAAGCTCCTGGCTCCTGGCTCTTGCCTAGTTCAACCTTGGCCATTGAAGCCATTTGGGAAATGAACCAGCAGATGGAAGATCTTTCTCTCTCTCTGCCTGTAAATCTGCCTTCCAAATAAGTAAATAAATCTTAAAAACAAAAACAATGTACAAGTATGTGAACAATTCAACATTCAAAGGCTGTGGGTGCATCTTTCTGTCTGTGGTAGAGTACTCAGTATGCCTGGAATGCAGGCCAAGCATCCTTCTACAGTGGGAAACTAAACTTAAGCAATCCACATTTGAGGACATTTAGTAAGAATCCCAAGTTTTGGGGGGCCAGTGCTGTGGCATAGTGAGTAAAGCCCCTACTTATGACACTGGCATCCCATATGGGCACCAGTTCATAATCCCAGCTGCGCCATTTCTGATCCAGCTCCCTGCTTACGGCCTGGGAAAGCAGCAGAAGATGGCCTAAGTGTTTGCGTCCCTGCACCTGGATGGGAGACCCTGAAGAAGCTGCTCCTAGCTCCTGACTTCAGCCTGGCTCAGCCCTAGCCATTGCAGCCACTTGGGGAGTGAACCAGTGGATGAAGATCTCTCTCACTCTCTTTCTTCCTCTCCCTATAACTGTGAATTTCAAATAAATAAATAAATAAATCTTTAAAAAAAGTGTCACATCCATGATTCATAACACTAGATGTCACGTGGCGACTGCTGGGAGAAATGCCAGGCTAGTGTCACTTACAGTTGAAGAAAGCATTGAAGTCTTCATCACTGTCAAAATCGAACCGAGAATATTCACAGCTAGGGTTGTCTGTTTTAGAAGGAAAGCCCATCTGGAACAAGAAAGATAATCGGGGTAGGGGATAAAAATGGAGCCTACTAAAAGAGTGCATAAGCTTCAGGAGCTCAAACACTCTGATTAATTGAAGAAGAGTTAAGGGTTTACAGGAGATATTTTATAATAAGTACTACTTCTGCTCTACCCAAGTCTACAGTTTGCTTCCAGTATTCTTGAAAGTGTAGAAAAGTGATAGAAAGAACACTTTTAGTTGGTACCCTTGTCCAGATTCCTTAGATTCTGGAACTTATTTAGGGTATATGAGTATAAAGATGTCCCAAAACCAAGTGGTAATTCAATACACAATAAGGGAAAAAAAAATTGGACTAATCGCTTCACTGAATGAATATGGAACAAACATGGAACATTTTATGGTTTACACAAAAAAGGATTGAAGACCATGGCAGAAAATTACAACATGTACGTCTTATGTGCTAAGTGAATTCCTTGAGTGAATAAGGGAACTCCTGAATGGGTCTCATTCTCTGACTTTACAAATCAAGACCAAGAATCTGTCAGTAGGGCAAGTGGTTAAGACATGGATTAAGATTCCCGAATCCCACATCAGAGTGCTTGGGTTCACCACTCAGCTCTGACTCCTGTCTCCAGCTTCCTGCTGATGTGGACCCTGGGGAAGAGTGGTGATGGCTCAAGCAGCTGAGTTCCTACCACCCATGTGGGAGACCTATATAGAGTTCCTGGCCCACAGCTTCCACTCCTGGTCCAGGACTGTTGTAGACATTTGGAGAGCAAACAAGTGGATGGGAGCCCTTTGTCTCTCAAATAAATGAATAAAAAAATGTCTGCTGTAAGACCTCTTAACAGATCTCGGAGAACTCACAAGCAATTCTCTACTGAGGCAGTGGGCAATCTGTGATTCCACTCTTACTCCCTTCTTATCTGCCTTCTCCTCACTGGACCTTTGGAAACAAGTACTCAGTTAATGCCACCTTCTGAAAACTTCTGGATTTCATGCTCCTACATACTTCTAAAACATAATTTTGATCCCTGAATAGCATTATCATATTGCACAGTCACTGCTCTTTTCCTAGCACTTAGCCCATTACTTGATATCTAAGTGCTCCAAAATAAGTAAAAGCAGTTACAATAACCAGTAGATTATTTTTCCTAAAGAAAATGAGAATAATGTTTAAGGAAGGGTTCTTAGTGATTAAGAAAGGGCTATTAATGATGCCAATCAAAAGCAGTATCATTATGTGTATTCAACTACATTCCATATGTTTGGATTCCCATTATATACCTTGACCAAGTTAGTCATAGAAGCACGAAGATATTTTGGTATTATTGCTAACAGCAAAGGATCACGAGATAGGATCTCATGCCTGAAGAGGGCACCCCAAGTCATCTGAGTTGAAGATCGCAGAAACTAAAGCAAAAAAAAAAAAGAAAACAAAACTTCAATTCAGAATTTAGATTCTATATAACCAAGTAATAGTGCTTATGGGGCCAGTGCTTGGCATAGCAGGTAAAGCTGCCACCTGCAGTGCTGGCATCCCACATGGGTGCCGGTTCAAGCTCAAGCTGATCCACTTCTGATACAGCTCTCTGCTATGGCCTAGGAAAGCAGCAGAAAATGACTCAAGTCCTTGGGCCTGCAATCACATGGGCAGACCCAGAGGAAGCTCCTGGCTTCAGATCGGCACAGCTCCAACCACTGCAACCAACTGGGGAGTGAATCAGCAGATGGATGACCTCTCTCTCTCTCTCTCTCTCTCTCTCTCTCTCTTTCTCCTCTCTCTGTGTAACTTTCTCTCTTTCAAATAAATAAATAAATAAATTTTTATAAAGATTTATTATTTATTTATTTGAAAAACAGAGTTAGAGAGAGATAGAGAGAGAGAGAGAGAGGTATTCCATCCTCTGGTTCACTCCCCAGATGACTGCAATGGCCAGAGCTGAGCCAATTCAAAGCCAGAACCCAGGAGCTTCTTCTGGGTCTCCTACACAGGTGCAGGGGCCCAAGGATGTGGGCCATCCTCTACTGCTTTCTCAGGCCATAGCAGAGAGCTGGATCAGAAGAAGAGCAGCTGGTACTCAAAACCAGTGCCCATATGGGATGCCGGCACTGCAGGTCACAGCTTTAAACGGCTGCACCACAGCGACAGCCCCTAAATAAATAAAGCTTAAAAAAAAAAAAAAAGTAATAGTGCTTAGCCTAAGTAGTTATCAACTCTATTTTTCATAGACATAAATCTCTACAGTGCTTTCAATTTACCTGCAGTACAGTACACATCAGTAATGACAGCTCACCATTGACCACATGCTAACGAAACAAGCAGTCGGATGTAATCCCTGCAATGTGATCCAAACCCTACCAGTTTCTTTTCTACATAAGAAAGGATATTGGGGGTGTGGGGGGGAGGTATGATAGCATGGTGGGTTAAGCTGCTGCCTGCAACACCAGCATCCCACATGGGAGCTGGTTGGAGTCCTGACAGTTCCACTTCCGATCCAGCTCCCCGCTCATGCACCTAGGAAAGCAGTGGAGGACGACTCAATGCCTGGGTTCCTGCACCCATGATGGGAGATCCAGAAGAAGTTCCTGGCTTCAGCCTACCACATCCCCAGCTGTGCAGACATCTGGGGAATGAACTAGCAGACGAAAGACTTCTCTGTCTCCCTCTCTCTGCTGAAACTCTGACTTTCAGATAAATAAATCTTTTTTTTAAAGATTTATTTATTTATCTGAAAGTCAGAGTTACACACAGAGAGAAGGAGAGGCAGAGAGAGACAGAGAGAGACAGAGAGAGAGAGAGAGAGAGAGAGAGAGAGATCGATCTTCTATCCACTGATTCACTCCCCAGTTGGCTGCAATGGCTTAAGCTGTACCGATCTGAAGCCGGGAGCCAGAAGCTTCTTCCAGGTCTCCCATATGGGTGCAGGGGCCCAAGGACTTGGGCCATCTCCTACTGCTTTCCCAGGCCATAGCAGAGAGCTGGATTGGAAGTAGAGCGGCTGGGACTTGAAACAGTGCCTACATGGGATACTGGCACTCCAAGCAGTGCTTTACCTGCTATGCTACAGCACTGGCCCAGTAAAATAAATCTTAAAAAAAAAAAAAAAAAAAAAAAAAGGATATTGGAATCTCAGAAAAAAAAAAATCTTGAATTAGATGAAATTAATTTTATAATAAATACAACTAAACATACTTTTGTACTTAAAAATCTGTACTATAAAATCACCTGGGACCCAAATCTGACTATTACCAGAATATCACCTGAGGTCAAAAGCAGCTGACCTATACATGAAAATGCTCAACTTGGGAACAAGACCCAGTAATTCTCTTAATGTAATGATACTACAAGGGCCAGTATTGTAGTGTAATGAGCTAAGCCACCACCTGAAGGCCAGTAGCCCATATGAGTACCAGTTCAAGTCTGGCTGCTCCACTTCCCATTCAGCTTCCTGCTAACGTGCCTGGAAAAGCAGCAGAAGATGACCCAACTATCTGGGCCCCTTCCAGCCAATGGGAGACACAATGAATCTCCTGGTTTCAGCCTGGCCCAGCCGTGGTCACTGTAGCCATTTTGGGAGTGAATCAGTGGATCAAAGATCTCTCTCTTTCTCTCTCTCTCTGTGTAAATCTTTCCTTTCATATAAATATATAAACCTTAAAAAAAAAATGACACTATAGTCACTCCCTAAAGCCTGTAGCCACATTTTATACATGAAATAACACTCCAGGCCATAGTGTTTAATTTTGGTTCACTAATTAAAATGTTGAGAAGTTACATGCATAGTGTTTACCTGACTTGGGTGGGTTGTGAAAGCAAGAAAAGATTCCAGGTATTTTCCAAAGTTCGCTGGTGTTTCTACATCAGAATCTACGCCCTGTAGGAGAAAGAGATCACAACGTTAATATTCACGGTGGAGGAAGGGGATTTGTGGCAGGGAGAGGAGGAGCAAGGGAGTAATAAATACAGACTTAAATCCTCAAAAATGTTTCAGTTTTGAAAGGACTTTTAAATTTCCTTAAGATTAAACAAAATCATCATTTGAAGGGCTAAAAAACAGCAAAGATACTTTATCTCCTCAACCGTCATTATTAATACCCATTCTGTGGTCAAACAGTAAAAAAAACCACCCTTCATTTCAGAAATTACAGAAAAATAATGTCCATACTTCTTTTCTTAAGACCTAGTCTGTTTGCACCTCTGTGATCCAACCTACTAAACAACCACTCACTAGTCTTATGACTGAAACTATTCTGTAACCATCAAACTACCAAAAAGGGAGACATACCTTCATACCTTAATTTGTAAGTGTCTATTGCGAAGTCCTGGCTTTAAATTCAGAGACTGAATATTAAATATTTCCCTAAAGACAAGATTTTCTAGGCCAGATAGATTCAATAATCTTTTATGATTCAATAATGTATTTTCATAGTGAGAAAATGGGTTTTCACCACTTATTTATTTGAAAGGCAGTGTTACAGAGAGGCAGAGAGAAAGAGAGAGAGTGAAATAGAGAGTCTTCCATGCACTGGTTCACTCCCCAAATGGCTGCAATGGCTGGAACTGTGCCAACCCAAAGTCAGGAAGGAGCCAGGAGCTTCTCCTGGGTTTTCCGCGCAGGTGCAGGGGCCCAAGGACTTGGGCCATCTTCTACTGCTTTCCCAGGCCATAGCAGAGAGCTGGATTGGAAGTGGAACAGCTGGGACTTGAACCGGCACCTATATGGGATGTTGGCAACACAGGCAGTGGATTAATCTGCTCTGCCACAGCACCAGCCCTTCAAGTCTATCTTCCGCTGGCAAGCAGAACTTACGCTTAGCACATTACATTTTTCAAAATTCACAAGAACAGCAACGTTGGGGCTAGTACTGTGGTCTAGGAGGTTAAGCTGCTTGTGATGCTGACATCCCATACTGGAGTGCAGGTTTGAGTTGTGGCAACCCCTCCTCCAATTCAGCTCCCTGCTAATGTGCCTCGGAAGGCAGCAGATGATGGCCCAAAAAGTAGCTGGGCCCCTGCCACCCATGTGCGAGACTGCGGTAGATTTCCTGGCTACTGGCTTTTGTCTGGTCTGCCCCTAGTTGTTTTGGTCAATCAGCAGAGGAAAGATCTCTGTCACTTTGCTTTTCTAAAACAAAAATGGATAGCAATGTTGAGTTTATGGAATAAAACACATGAAAGCACACTGTTGACGTTATTAAATAACTTGTTAAAAGAAATTTATATTACTTAAACTCTGATATATTAAGGTAATTTAACCTACAGAATCATGTTTGAAAGAATTAGTAGGGCAATGTCCCATCAGGCTAAGATCTAGGACATCTACAACTCCTTTCTGAAATAAAACTTTTTAATTGCTATCCAAAGTAAGCACTCACATACCAGCAGTGCACACAGCTGATTGCCCAGTGCGCACAGCACCTGACAAAGTCGCTTCAGGAAGACATAGTGTTTTTCTACCAAGCCTCCTCCATCAGCAGTCCTGTAATATGAGAGAACAGTGTGATTATTTTTTTTAAAGATTTATTTATTTGAAAGTCAGAGTTACACAGAGAGAGGAGAGGCAGAGAGAGAGAGGTCTTCCATCCAATGGTTCAATCCCCAGATGGCCGCAACGGACAGAGCTGCACTGATCCAAAGCCAGGAGCCAGGAGCTTCTTCCAGGTCTCCCATGCGGGTGCAGGGGCCCAAGGACTTGGCTCATCTTCTACTGCTTTCCCAGGCCACAGCAGAGAGCTAGATTGGAAGTGGAGGAGCCGGGACTAGAACCGGCGCCCATATGGGATGCTGGCACTTCAGGCCAGGGTGTTAACCCGCTGCACCACAGTGCCAGCCCCAGAACAGTGTGATTATTCACACATCAAGAGAATCAATGGGGCTCTCATTGATGGAGTATTTGTGGTAGGTACCCCAACATTCAAATCATGGTCTCTTTGTAACTCTGCCTTTCAGATAAATAAAGGTTTAAAAATAAAAAAATGACAATTTAAACAAGTGTTACACTGGCTTCCACTATAAACAAAAGGTAGTCCCACCTGACCCTCTGGTAAGAAACACATATCAGGAAATGCTTTAATATCTCCCAGAGCAATTGCAAGAACATAAGAAGAAACCATCATTTCAGCACACGGAATATGTTTTCTGCACATACATTCCTGCTGTTTCCAAAGGCCTCAGCATTTCAGGTATTGATTACTTTGATGAGAGAGCAAGGAGCAAAGCCTGAGGGCCTGAACTCAAGGCTGGGCCCATGACACACTCCCCTCCTGTAGAGCATTCTCAGACAGTCACCAAGCTCATGAGGGCACCTTGAGGGTCCAAGAATAACCAAAACAGAAGAGTTATCAGAGAGCTGAGCTGTCCGAAAGAATGGGGAGAACTGTGGGAATGGGTGGGTGCTGAGTCAACGCCATAACTTATTTCCAGTATAAGTTCTCCAAAAAGGCTGAATAGTCTTTTTAAGATTGTGAAATTCTCTTATCTAAGAATACTGTCAAACGACTGCTAACATTTAGATAGGAACTTTGGATATATTGCAAATAAGAAATAAAAATAAAAGCCGTGCCAGAGTGGTGGCACTTAGGTTAAGCCTCTGCCTGTGGTGATGGCATCCCATGTGGGTACCAGTTCGATCCACTTCTGATCCAGCTCTCTGCTAATGGCCTGGGAAAGCAGTAGAAGATGGCCCAAGCACTTAGCCCCTGAAGCCAAGTGGGAGACCCAAAAGAAGCTCCTAGCTTCTGGCTTCAGAATGGCTCAGCTCTGGCCATTGTTGCCATTTGGAGAGTGAACCAGTGGATGGAAGACCTCTCTCTGTCTCTACCTCTCTGTATCTGTAACTCATCCTCTCGAATAAATAATAAATCTTTGCACTTGGGCCATCCTCCACTGCCCTCCTGGGCCACAGCAGAGAAATGGACTGGAAGAGGAACAACCGGGACAAAATCTGGCACCCCAACCGGGACCAGCCAGCACCATAGGACTATGCCAGCACCATAGGCAGAGGATTAGCCAAGTGAGTCGCGGTGCCGGCCAATAATAAATCTTAAAAAAAAAAAAAAAAAAAAAAAGAGAGAGAAGGAAATTAGAAAACACACTGAAAAGTAAAGACACTCACTGTGCAGCAGAGAGTATATAATGCATGGCAACGTCTCCAAATAAGACCATCAAGGGCTTCCGGTCTTCCAACTTGCCCTAGACCCAATTTTAGGGAAACATGGTCATACAAACAATACAATACAAACAGCCTCAAAGTACCAACATTTCTTATATATCTGTATAATCAAATAGAATGATCTATAATTTCTCCTATTATCCAGGGCTTAATACACATCAGGAAAAAAGCCAAGTCTTCAAAACCAAATGTGGATAAGACTTAGTTTTTGTAATGTGTTGGCAATAATACAACAGCAAAGTAAATTACAATCTTAGATAATATTCCTATGGAGAAAAGAGTCAAGTTCCCATTTGTTAGCCAAGACAAATATAAAGAAAAGGTAGCCGCCATTTAAGATTTTCTGATATAACATTAAATGAGCTTTAAACTTCAACATAGTCTCTCTTAAGAATGGCCTGCCAAGAATCATAGCTCAAGAACCAAGTTTCCTTTAGACAAATTTCTCTATATTCTGCCAATGGGTCCCTAGAATATTGGAAAGCTCTGTTCAAAGGGATTAGGGCCTCAAGGAACAAATCCCCAACCCTTTACACATCTTTCTGCCACAACATGCAGTTAAACATACATACACCTGACCTCAGAGAGGCCTGGGGGTGAAAAGTCAGTTTAAAGTGACAGCTTACTTTTCTACTGACTGCAATTAGGAGACACTCAGCTGCTCCCAGCTGCAGTTCCTGTTCATTCAGAAGCAGGCACAGGACCTCCAGGAGCTTACAGTTCTCAGCCGTGATGTGACTCATAGACACCCAGTCAATGTAGCCTGCTAGAGTATTCAGTGCTGCTACTCCCACTCGACAGTTTGCTTGAGCCTGCAGAAGAAGAAATAGCTTTGACTATGAAGTCCTCACGAACAGACCAGGAAGCTGTGGTTGTAAGTGAACTTCTATTTTCTAATTCAAAAAAGAAATTGATTTTTTAAATAAAATGAACTCACGTAATAGTCACTGACAGGGAAATCAAAGGTTTTCTTCTGATACACAATCACTCCTCAAAAAAATGGCATTCTCAACATCCATCAAATAGACCACAATGGCATGCACCACCACTTTGCCTTTTCCACGAACTCCAAAGTATTCTAATTTTACCTTCCTCCCACCACAGCTCAGTGATCAAAAGCAACCATGGCTGAGGTCACCTTCCACTAGGTCTACGCATTCCTGCACCTGAAAGCCTCAAGTGCTCCTTTCAACTCAAAGAAGAGCTCTTACCTTTGACTCCTGAGTAGTATCTGTCTTCTGAAAGAAAAGTATAAGGATCCAATGTTTTCAATGAGCAAAAATCTACAAAATAACTTTCCACCCCCATAATCAAGGCCCTTGAATTATGGCTGTTAAATATAGATGCAACTTTGAATCTTAGAATAGAATGTAATGTTACTAAGAACACATAACTGACATTGCCCTAAAAAGGACAGGTTAAAGCATGAAATAAAATTGAATATAATTTATAACCATGTATGTATGAGCATAACCAAAGGAAAACCACTACAGAAAAATATTACAAGCTAAATACATCAAAATAGCAACTGTTCAGTAAATACGCAGAGTTGTGTTTTTCCCCTTGAGAAGCAGAGAGAGAGAGAGAGCGAGCGAGCGAGCAAGCAAGGATGCTACAGACAGACATGACTCCCAACCACTGGTTCACTTCCTGGAAGGCCTATAATGGCTGAGACCGAGCTGAGCTGAAGCCAGGTACTTCATCCAGGTCTCCTCCATTGGCGGCAGGGACTCAACTACTTGAGCCGTCACTGTTGCCTCCCAGCGTCTGCATTAGCAGGAAGCTGAAATCAGGAGCTGGAGCTGGGACTTAAACCTAGGAACTCTAATACGGGATAAGGGCAACCTGTCAGCTTAACTGCTAGACCAAAAGTCCCAGTTTTAAGTTGTAGTGTTATTTGAGAGGTGAGAAAAAGTGAGACAGAGTCAGAGAGAGACCTTTCATCTGCTGGTTCACTCTCCAAATGCCAGCAACGTGGCTAGGGCAGGCCAAAGCCAGGAGCTTGGCGAGGTGACTCCTGTGAGTGGCAAGGATCCAAATACTTGAGCCATCACCTGCTGCCTCCCAGGGTGAACAGAGCAGAAAGCTGGACTGGAAGTGGAGTGGGGACTCAAACCCTGGCACTCCAATATGGGATGCAGGCATCCTAAGCAGCATCATAACTGCTGCAAACACACGCCCTCTAAGAGCTGATTTTTAATCTTACATTTTAAGTTCCATAAAAATGTTAATAATTTATAAGCATATAAAGAACTTACTAAAGAACTTATGAAAATTAATCCCTAAAGACAATTAAAGAAGAAATAATACAAGCCAGAAAAACAACCTCTAAAGTATCCAGAAACCCAAACTACCCCCTACTCCAATGAATTTTCTGTGATGCTGGGCCCAGTGCAGAAGCCACATTCATCCCACGTTTGTTTATCGTTCAATCTATTCCCCAATTAGCGAAGTAAAGGAATGCAGAGAAGCAACTACGAGTAAACAGAGAAGGTCAAGATGTGAAGGTTCCTGGTGCCCTCTGGTCCTGGTTTAACAGAGAACTGAAGCCATGGCTACCATGGATGCTGTTAAGCTGCGTCTAAGCCACTACCAACCACTCCTGCTCTGCATGTGCCGCACTGGCTAGACTTCTAAGCCATCTAACTATCACAATTTCCAAGTCATGGTATGCAGACAGCAGTTAAAGATGCCACCATCCTGCAGAATCAAAATACCTTCTTTCCTGTGGAATGCTCACCTTCCGAGCAAAAGAATTCATCCCTAATAAAAACACTAAAATGAAGATATTCAAAAAGTAAATAAAAAATGGAATTAAAAGATTACTTTGGTGCACAAAATGTTTAAAACCCATGCATAGGGGGCCAGCTCTGTGGAGCGCATGTTAAAACCCTGGCCTGAAGCACCAGCATCCTATATGGGTGCCAGTTCTGATCCTGGTTGCTCCTCTTCTGATCCAGCTCTCTGCTATGGCCTGGGAAAGCAGTAGAAAATGGCCCAAATCTTTGGGCCCCTGCACCCACATGGGAGACCCAGAAGACGCTCCTGGCTCCTAGCTTCGGATCAGCACAGCTCCGACCACTGTGGCCATCTGGGGACTGAACCAGCAGATGGAAGACCTCTGTCGCTACCTCTCTGTAACTCTTTCAAATAAAAAATATAATCTTTACCAAAAAATGCATAGTTTCTTCATAATATGTATTTTCCATGAACTTTTTGAAGCCTCCTTGTATGCATGAGTTTCAACAATTTTCACACCAAAATAAATTTTTAAATTCATTTTCCACAAACTTTCTGAAGTACTCTTGTATTTACTCAGAGCCACCACTACTGTCCTACTGTGATTTCTTAGACTAAAAAAATACGTGTTTCAGGAAAAATGGTCTGTATCTTATCACCTAATAACTCATCATAGGGATAAAACACACCTGAACTTCTGCCCATTTCCCCCAAGCAGTTTTTACTTATTATTTATTAAGATTCATTTATTTATTTGAAAAAGTTAGAGAAAGAGAGACAGATTTTTCATCTGCTAGTTCACTTCCCAGATGGCTGCAACAGCCAGGCTGAAGACAGGTGGCAGGGGCCCAAACACTCAGGCCATCTTCCACTACTTTTCTCAGGCCACTAGCAGGGAGTTGGGTCAGAAGGGGAATAGCTGGGACTCAAACTGGTGCCTGTGAAATGCTTGTATTGCAGGAGGTGGCTTTACCCACTTTACCACATGTTGAGTCCCCCAAAATGTTGACTCATCTTATAAAAGATGGGCAAGTCTTTGCTATATAACAATTGTTTTACTTCTTCTAGAAGTTAACTTTCCTAGAGACAATGAAAAGAATATCCTCTAACTCTCAGTACACATAGATTTTTAAACACAAACAGTTTTTGATGCCTTCTTTTGAACAATTAGATGTTCAATGTTCAATTAGACACTTTGGGAAAGAATCCATTAGAGTGACAACTTAATTGGAAGAGAACCTTAAAATGATTACTGTCTGAACTTAATGTTGCTTTGAGAGCTGAATAACACATACAGTGCAAAGGAGTATAGTGTATATTAGGTACCACTGTCAGTTTCTCCCCACCCTAACAGCCCCTAAAATCTTCTCATTTCCACTAGTAGCTAGTGCTTCTCTAAAAATAGAGCCAATATAGCTGTCAGGGCCTAAGACCCTATTTTAATTAATCCCGCTTTATGAAAGAAGTTCTAAAAGAATTCTCGGTCAGGATTTTTCGGCCTTGGTATGGTTCACATTTTGGATTGGAAAAGTCTTTGTTGTGGAGGGCTGTCCTGTGAAGAACCATCCCTGCCTCTATACACCAGAAGTCAGCAGCACCACCTGCTTCCCATCTGTAACAACCAAAACGTTTGCAGACATTGGTCAAATGTCCCTCGGTGGGTAAACATCACCCCCATCGAGAACCATTTTATTAGATCAACATTCCAACTCCCTCTTCAGAAAGACAGTGTCTGTCTTACTCTTTTCTGCAGAAGAAAAATCCTCAGGAAGACTAAAATACAAGGGCGCGTGTAGTAAAGATGAATACATGTGGCAGCTGGTCCACCATAAAAGGGATCAGGACTGAACAGGATACCACACTAACACCACCATGACCTGCCAGACATCTAGGCTTTCAAATATAAAGTACTAACCTTCACTCTTATTCTAAGAATGTTCTTACTATAATGGAATTTTTTTTCTAGTAGACACAGAAATTCATTGAACTGAATTTCCTAGAAAATTAGCTCTGTCTTTTCCTGTCATGCTTATAAAACAGTCTTGTCTTTTGTTGAATTAGACACTCTCGTCCTTGCTAGAAGAGCATTTTAACTAAAACCAAAACCCAAAACACCCTTGTTAGAAAGGAGGACTTTGTGGACTGGGAAATCCCTTACCACTTGCCGGTACTTGTTTACATTTTCTTGAAGCGTGTTAAGTAGAAAACTGAAGATCCTTTCCATGTTCTGGGTTAATGTTTGCTGGATATCCCTTCTCCTCTGAGGGGGAAGTGTCTGAAAGGTCACGACGTCCTCTGCCAGTCGCAGAAGGATGAACATCACTAATTCTGTCTGTGTTTCCTGTATCAACAGAAGTAAGCTAGTTTAACTAAAGCCAAACATCTGTTGTCATGACAAGCACGACCAAAGGCTATTTTCCGTGGATAAAACCACCACCATCACCAACAAAAGACAGATCCTGAAGTCCTCCCAAGAGCAAGCACACTGAATTCATACCCCTTGTTTGGAGAGGGTGTCCAGCTCCATCAGCATGTCAGGCCAGTGCTGTGGCCACTCTCGCTTGATCATCTCCACTACAATTCGAGACAGAACATCTTTAATATGGTTCTCTTCTTCCAAGATGTTCAACGTTCCCTGAAAAAGAACAAGAGATTAAAAGGTCTGCAAAGGAAAAATCCGGGTTGTAAAAAGTGTTCGAAATTCATCCATACGCCTGCTTTTAAACTAAACCAAACCAACCAACCTGTTCTTCATGTCTGAGTCATCTGCCCTGCATTCCCAGTAATCATTCTGCCCACTTACAACCTAAGTGCGGGTTACACCAGCTAATAAATGACTGTCGCAAAGAGAGCTAGAAAAACATTACTGTTCTTTTTATTTTATTGTTCTTTTTTTCCAAAATTAATTCATCTGAAAAGCACAGCAACAGAGAAAGACAGAGAACAACAGCCAGTGCTGGGTCAGGCCAAAGCCAGGAATTCCACTTAGGTCTTCCATGTGGGTGGCAGTGACCCAAGTACTTGAGCTATCACCTGCTGTCCCCTAGGGTGTGTATTAGCAGGAAACCAGATGGGTGGGAAGTAGGGGTGGGACTTGAACCCAGGCACTCTGATATGGGATACAAGCATTCCAAACAGTGGCTTATTCACTATGCCACAACTCCTGCCCCAGTACAACTGCTCTTTATAAACTGAAGAGATGCTCACATTGATTTCTCATTTCATTTGAGGGCTGGAGTAAAAAAGGATAAAAATAAAAAGTACAATGAAGCTAATGAAATGGAAGGCCATGGAGGAGCAGCTATTTTCCTAGTGGAAGATTCAGAAAAACTATTTCTGGATATGTCTTCTTCTCAAGTCAGATCAACACTAATGAAGTATGACTTCTAATCTCCCCAGAACTAGCAAAATAGACATCCTAGTTAGATAATTAATTTTGTGGGGAATTTGTTTTCCTGTTAAAGGCACTAGATTTGGGGGCTAAGGACAGGAGTTCCACCTTTCATATCCATTGCAAAAGAAAAAAAGACTGTGGATTTAAAATGTTTAAAATCATATTCTGGGCCGGCACTGTGGCATAGCAGGTAAAGCCATCGCCTGCAGCGCCGGCATCCCATATGAGCACCAGTTCAAGTCCTGGCTGTTCCACTTCCAATCCAGCTCTCTGCTATGGCCTGGGAAAGCAGAAGATGGCCCCATGTCCTCGGGCCCCTGCACCCACATGGGAAACCTGGAAGAAGCTCCTGGCTTCAGACTGGCCCAGCTCTGGACAACTGGGGAGTGAACCAGCAGATGGAAGACCTCTCTCTCTGCCTCTCCTTTTCTCTGTGTAACTCTGGGTTTCAAATAAATGAATAAATCTTTAAAAAACTCATATTCTAACACTTGAAACAAACTTTATTCTGTGTGTTTTTCACCTCCACTATATGCAGTATTGAGCCTGTTAAAAAAGGAAACAGCAGAGGATTTCCCAAGTCCTTGGGCCCCTGCACCCACATAGGAGACCTGGAAGAAGCTCCTGGCTCCTGGCTGCAGATCAGCTCAGCACTGGCCATGTGGCCTTTTGGGGAATGAACCAGCATTCAGAAGATCGCTCTCTCTCTCGCTCTCTCTCTCTCTCTCTCTGTTTCTACCTCTCTCTGTAACTCTTTCAAATAAATAAAATAAATCTTAAAAAAAAAGAGAGAGAGAAACAAGCAAAGTAGACCAGTGTTTCAATCAATTTAAATCTAAGAATCGTATTTGTTCATTTGTTGAATATGAGCATATTAAATCTCCTTTGCTCTCTCTTTACAATGTAAAAAATAGAAGTTGACACATAAGAGTGATTAATTCCTCCTAGTATGAGAAATGTGATGAATTATGATTTCTTGTGAGGGCTGCTGTTTTTACCTTGCAGGCAACAGTAAACATGATAGAAAGAATGCTGTCTGATTTTTGGAGAAGGAGTGAACTTTTACATAAATGCTACATTGAAGAAGTCGGGCCTCATCTAAACTGCCTTGGAAACACAAGTCTTCCAACCACCCATTCCTTACATTTGCAATAAGCTCCATGACACTGTTCTTCAGATAGACCTTCTCCAATCGAGACATACTGTTCCACCGAAACCTGCCCATGAAAAGGAACAAAACCAATAGAATCACGTTAGAAGTCTTTTCTTCACAAGAGAATAGCTTTGATTCCCGCATCAGATTATGCTGGAGATTTCATTAGGAAATCATACTTTTTTATTTTATACCCTTCAGAGAATGGACAAAATCGTCCACATTGAACCAAAATATCACTACAGAAAAATTATTGGTTTTATACAAGCAGTGTTCATCAACTGGACTCTGCACAGGACTTGGGCCACAGACCAGCTTCCCCCATGATTTCACTGATGGACCAACAGTGAAGACACGTCCAGGACAACACAACAGCGTAGCTGCTTTTCAGAAACTGCAAGCTCTCATACTACGAACTCCTTTTTCTGTGCTGGCTTACAAAGTTAGAACATAATTCTAGAAAAGATGTGACTTAAGTCTTAAAAGCTGACTCTTCTGATAAATGTTGAGGGCAGGAGACTCGAATTAGGCTGGGTTTTCGGTCACTCTCAATAGCTTGCCTTGGATGCAGCAGTTAGAGAAGATATGCACTGAAACATAAAAAGGGCAGAGGAGGGGAGCACACTGCCCAGTCGGAGATTCATTCACCTATATGCTGCATTACTCCAAAGAGGACAGAGGTCTGCTGGTGCACGTAGGAGCTCTAAACGCCGGACAAACGACCAGCAACCGTGAACCAGTCTTTGCTGAATGCGTCACACGTACTACGCACTCTATGTGGATGGAGAAACTGAAGGGAAAGATTAAGCCCTGCATGAAGCTTCCCGGAGGTCCGGCAACGTCCTGGAGGCTGCTGCTGTCTACTCACCTAAAAAGCACCTCTACAGGTTATATAAGAAACACATGATTTGCTCCTCACAGATTTCAGAGGTAAGCTCCTTACTTGACAACGTGTTCCAGGATCTGAAGGCCAAAATGTCTGACGATGGCAATTTGTGTTTTCTCAGCCAACCTCAAGCCACAGGGAACACAGATTGGGCACTTTTCTTTAAATTCTTCACAAAACTGAAAGAAGGAAAGTTTGGGAGCTAAGTGAGGGTGGAGACTAAAAACACTTCATGCTGAGAAACTCCGACCTGGGCTACATTAAGTTGCAAGACGTAGGTCCACATTATGTGAATGAAGAACTGATAAATGCTTCTTCCACTGTGGTGATTCCATGTTTCCCAGGCTATGGTCAACAGTGGTAGCCATACTAATGGAAAATAATTGGACTTAAAGGAGTAAAAAGTTGTTTCACAATATAGACCCGAACTATCTTGGGAGTGAAATGATAAGTCCTAGGATTTGCTTTAAAAAAACTTGGGGGGAGACATTGAAAAAGGCAAATGGGGAAAATTTTATCACAGCTGGGTTTAGGTGACAGGTGTATCCAGAAGTACTGCAGGACTCTCCACTTTTGTGTCCACTTGAAATATTTCACAATGGAAACACAAACAGAACCCAACGGTTTGATTCTAAACCCTGTGGCATACATCTCTCTAAAGTTTCCCTCAAGCAGCACGCACTCTGCTTTATGAAGTTACAGCACTCAACTTATGTCCAGCACAAATAGCCTCTTCCTACCACCCACCTAGACTATCAGACAGGGGGATACTGCTCATCTCATATTCACATCCCCGATGTATTCCCAAACTGCAACGCTGACTCAGTCCCCAGAGCCAAGCATGGTGGAGTCAATAAAACTACTTTCAGGAAACCCAAAGTGCCCATGAGAAGATGCAAACTAAGCGGTAGACGTTTAGCTTTGCGCGAAAGAGCTTCAGAATATCCCCGGGGCGGTTTGTGTGTGTGTGTGAGTGAGTGAGGAGAGAGAGAGAGAGACAGAGACAGAGAGAGAGAGACAGAGAGAAAGAGAGAGAACATTAGCCCAGAAATGTCCAAGACACACATGGGAGCGCGAGGCGGTAGGGACCTAAGGAAAGGCGCTCCAGGGAGGCTGGAGGTCGGCTGGGATGGCCTGGGGAGCGTGGGTCGGCAGGGAAACGCAGAGGGCGAGGGCGGCCAACACGGAATGAAGCCGGGGCTGGGTGCGGGATCTGCACGTGCGCTAGAGGCCGGGGGGCTTGGGGGACGCGAACGGGAGCAGCCGGCTGCCGAGGGATCAGGGTGCCACGGGAGCCGACCGAAGTGGGGCAGCGGGCTGGAAGGGACAGGGAGGAGGGCGCTGAGAAGCGAGGGGCAGCTCGGGACCCCCGGCGCGTGCTGGGCGCAGGGCCGGCGCGGCGGGGGCTGGGAAGAGGCCGCCAGGGAAAGGAACGCGGGCCGGGGGCAGGCAGGTCCAGGGGCCGCGTGGGCAGGAGGCGGCCCGGGCTAGGGGCGGTGTTGGGGCTGCCGGGGCTCGGGGAGGGTCTCAGAGCGGGTACGGGGCGCCAGGACCCCAGCTACCTTGAGTGCTTCCAGCCGGTAGCGCTGGGTGGAGCTGGGGTCCATCATGACCGTCACCGCTTTCACCAGCTCCTCGCACAGCGCGTTCACTTGATCCATCGCCATGGCTCGTGCCACGCGCCGCGACCGCGCACTACGGCCGTCCCGGGAGCACGAGGTACCGAGGCTCCCTCAGCGAGGCCACACGTTGGTACCGGGCCGCGGCGGGCTGGGGGCGGGGGACGGGAGGTGGGAGGAGGAGCGTGAGCAGCAGAAGGCTCCAGCCGGGAAAGACCCGGCGCTGCGCACGCGCCCGACCCTCCACTGCGCACGCGCCCACGGAAGTGGCGGCTCCCTTATGACGGTTGCTACTGGGTGGGCGGAGCGGGAGGCGGAAGGGCTGCACCGCGCAGGCGCGTCAACGGCCCTCCGCGGCGCGCGCGCTGTCTGACCTCAGTCGAGAGGGCTCGCTGCGGAGCGCTTAGCGCTTGGCCCGTCCTACTCGGTTTGCCCAGAAAGGTTGCTTTGCCACTCCTGCTCCGTTTCTCTGTCGTCACAGGGAATACAAAACTCCCGCTCCCAAAAAGGCGACAAGATACCCAGGATCCCTTCGTTTCCCTTGGAGTGGGCGCGGAGGCCGCTGTCCGGTAAGAAAATGTAGACCGCTGAGTAGCGTTCAGGGTTTGCATCTTGTAGCTCTTGGTTTTATGATATAGCAGTGACTGGCGAGCCGACGGGACGGGAAACGAGGAGCTAATGACTGGTGTTGTCCCCTACGATTTTCCTTGAGGGGAAATCATGCTGGTTTTCCCCGGTTGCTCTTAAGCCGCCCTCTTCGCTTGTACTTATTTGAACTGGAATGTGCTGTTGTCTGTTTGGCACCAAACGTAAGACGACTAGAATTGCAGTGGTGGAAGATTTGTGCAGTTTTGGTAATTTACCAACTGCTGCAGATGAGACTTCAAAGTCGCGTGGTCGTTTTCCGAACGCAGAGTTTGGGCAGGAAGTGTGTTTGGTTTTCCATGTTTTATAAAGCTGTTGCTTTCCCCGGTCATTACGTAAACTGGAAACCTTAGCCGCTTCGTTGCCTCTTGAAGTCGGCATATCTGGCTTTGTGATTATGGCCTCCGTTAAATGTTTGGTGGACCTAAAAATCACTGCTTATTATCTAACACGGTTCTTACATCGTGTTTTTTGTGGCAATGCTGGTTTACTATTTTCTGGCTTTATCTGTTCCAATACTATAGAAAAGATCCTCTAAGATAAAGGGATTTCAGCCGTGTTACAGGTTAAATTATCACATTCTGCCTGTTTTAAGTGGATTGTCAATTGGAATTTTTAAGAAATTAATGCCTTGACTATTCTGATATTCTTCTTTTTTTTCCCTCCACTATTTTGCTGGTTATGTAGTTGCAGGAGAGTTTTTTCAAGGTGAATGTTGATTTTTGAAAAACTTTTTTTAGAAGACAGTTGGGTGCTCACTCAACTGTTTAACCTGTGTTTCTTGTATTTAAATCATAAATTACTGATGTTGCCATAAATATCTCATTGACTTTAGGTGAGTGGTTCCCAAACTCTGCTGCTGATTGAAATTGCTCAGAGACCTTTTAGAAATCATAATGCCCAGGTCACACTCAGCACCAGTTACATTAGGATGTCTGGTGGTGGAAGCCAGATATCAATGCTGTTTAAAGGTAGTTCCCAGCTCCAGCCAGGTTTCGGAGCCACTGCCTTATATACCTACTTCCAGATTTCCACGGTGTGAGTGATGGAATTAGCATCTATTCTGATGCAGGTAGAGTTTGTTCTCCCAGTCTACCGGTCATACCTTGGTGTGTGTGTGTCTGTGAAGTAGTGTTTTCTTTCGTGTTCTGGGTTACATGAATGGGCATGAAATCACTGTGAGAACACTACAATGCAGATGTCACGGGCAGGTTCCACGGTTGGCTGCCTAGTGATTCAAAATTTGAAGAGAAACAAGATATTTGCATATTCTCAAAGTATCCTTTCCCAAGATGTGTATTAGTTACAAAAAGAAAAATAGTAGCTTTGCAGCGGGAAACCTGGCCAATACCATATTAACTTGCATGGTTAACCTAATGAGTGATGAGGCGCTGATATCATGTACCCTTCCTTCCATATGATACATTGAGAAGCACCCATCGCTTCTATTGCTGTTCTTGGCAGAGATGCATCTCTTCATGAGAAAACATCAGATAAGCCCAAATTGAGAGTTTTTATTTTATTTATTTATTTATTTTATTTTTTTACAGGCAGAGTGGACAGAGAAAGAGAGACAGAGAGAAAGGTCTTCCTTTTGCCGTTGGTTCACCCTCCAATGGCCACCGCGGCCTGCGCACTGCAGCCGGCGCACTGCGCTGATCCGAAGCCAGGAGCCAGGTGCTTCTCCTGGTCTCCCATGGGGTGCAGGGCCCAAGCACTTGGGCCATCCTCCACTGCACTCCCTGGCCACAGCAGAGGGCTGGCCTGGAAGAGGGGCAACCTGGACAGAATCCGGTGCCCCGACCGGGACTAGAACCCGGTGTGCTGGCACCGCAAGGCGGAGGATTAGCCTAGTGAGCCGCAGTGCCGGCCTTGCATTATGTTTTAATTACATTTTTCAATGAACTTTTTGAATTACCCTGGTATTATACCAATATTCACTGTTTGATTTTGATAACTGTGCTAATAAAGTGTTAACATTAGGGGAAACTGAGTAAGTAGGAACCCTACTATTTTTATTTTTGCAGTTTACTGTTATTCTAAAAGAATTTCAAAATACAAAGAAGATCTCCGTGAAAGCTGTGATGTTAAAAATCACTTTCTGCTTCTTTTCCGTGAACTTACACTTGAGAGCTGTCAATCAATTATATTAACTGTTACTTTCTCCCTAGTGATTTTGCATTGTGGTTATAATTTGCATTTCCCATGACTAGTGATGTTGAACTCAATTTCATGAGAGTATTGGTTTTTTTTTTTTTGTTTGTTTGTTTTGTTTTTGTTTTTTTTTTTTTTTTAAAGAGAGGGAAAGACAAACAGAGATCTTCCATCTGCTAGTTCACTCCCCATATGGCTTCAATGGCCATGACTGGGCCAGATGGAAGCCAGGAGCTTCTTCTGGGTTTCCCAGGTGGGTGGCAAGGGGCCCAAACACTTGGGGCATCTTCTACTGCTTTCCCAGGCTATTAGGGAGCTGGATTGGCAGTGGAGCAGCCAGGACACAGACCAGTGCCCATATGGATGCTGGTGTCCCAGACAGTGGCTTTATTCTCTATGCCACAACACCCCCACCCCTTGGCTATTTATTTTCTTTTGCGAAGTGTTTAATTCTTCAGGGAATGAAAACTGTTATTGTTGTTTTATAAACATTTATTTTATTTATTTGAAAGGCAGAGTTACAGAGAAAGAGGGAGAGACAGATCTTCCGTCCACCAGCTTACTCCCCAAATGGCTGCAGTCGCTGGAGTTGAGCCAGGCCAAAGCCAGGAGCCAGGAGCATCATCTAGGTCTCCCACATAGGTGCAGGGGCCCAAGCACTTGGGCCATTCTCTGCTGCTTTCTCAGGCCATTAGCAGGGAGCAGATCAGAAGTGGAGCAACCAGAACACCAATAGGCACCTATATAGGATGCCAGCATTGAAGGAGATGGTTTAACTGGCTACACCACAATGCCAGCTCCAGATGAATGTTTTCAAAATGTGTACCAATTTATTCTCATGCCAGTCATCCGTGAAACAGAAATACGGTTTTCCAAGGTACTTTGGTTGGGTTAGGTAACTTTCTAACTGTCCATGAATATTGTCTTACAGGAAAATGTCTACTGGACAAGATCGAGTGGTGGTTCTGGTGGACATGGACTGTTTTTTTGTTCAAGTGGAACAGCGGGAAAATCCTCATTTGAGGAATAAACCTTGTGCAGTTGTGCAGTACAAATCATGGAAAGGTGGTGGGTATGTATCATTTTAACTGTGTAACTTTTTTTTTTTAAGATTTATTTATTGGGGGCTGCTGCTGTGGCGTAGTGGGTAAAGCTGCTGCGTGCTGTGCCGGCATCCCATATGGACGCCAGTTTGAGTCATGGTTGCTCCACTTCCGATCCAATTCTCTGTTATGGCCTGGGAAAGCAGTAGAAGATGGCCCAAGTCCTTGGGCCCCTGTACCATGTGGGAGACCCAGAAGAAGCTCCTGGATCCTGGCTTCAGATCAGCTCAGCTCTGGCCGTTGCAGCCAATGGGGAGTGAAAAGATACTTATTTATTTGAAGGGCAAAGTTAGAGATAGTGACACAGAGAGAATCCTCCATCTGCTGATGCACTCCCCACATGGCTGCAACAGCTGGAGGTAGGCCAAGCGAAGGCAGCACAGCCTGGAACTCCTTCTGAGTCTCCCACATGGCAGGCAGGGGCCCAAACACTTGGGCCTTCTGCTGCTGCTTTTCCCAAGCACATCAGCACCAAGCTGGAACGGAAGTGGAGCATCTGGGACTCGAACCAGCAGCACTCATATGGGATGCCTGTGTTGCATGGTGACAACCTGCTGTGCCACAGTGCCAGGGCTCATTATAATTGTTAACTGTTGTTTTCATCTATGGGAATACAATGCTGCTGTGCTGTGTCCTATTTTTGAGATTTTGGAACTGCTATTGGCATCTGTGGTCAAGAAGTGCCTAATGTTATATGCCAATATGCTACTCATGTTTGGCTATTAGTTATAGCCTATTTATTGTTCTTGCTTGTGATCATGTAATGTTTTTCTGTTCTCTCTGTTTTTCTAACCTTAGAATAATTGCAGTGAGTTATGAAGCTCGAGCATTTGGGGTCACTAGAGGTATGTGGGCAGATGATGCAAAGAAGTTATGCCCAGATCTTCTTCTGGCACAAGTTCGTGAGTCCCATGGGAAAGCCAACCTCACCAAGTAAGAAAAAGCATCTTAAAGTTGAGAGAACATAGAGGAGTTGGAAATAATATTCTGTGTTTCAAATTTGTTTTGTGTAAATAATATCTGAAAAAATTACCTTTTGTTTGCCATCCTATCTATGAAATGAAAACAGACTTTGATATTGTTTCAGGAATAGTATAGGATCATTATAACCAGCAACCTGCCGCCTTTGATACCCATTCAATTCCCTAATTGTTTAAAAATTGGCTGTTAAAACCTAGTATCAGTTCCCATGTTCTCATTCCAAAAGTCCAAAATGTTGAAGGTAAATAAATCTATTGGAACTAAGAGCTTTTTTAGGAAAGACTAAGTCAAACTGACATTTTATTGTGATATCTACAAATTTGCTAGAATTGAATAAGCTCAGTGGAAAAAAATTTTCTCATTTTTGAATTGAATTATCTCTCCTGACATTTTAGAAGTTTAGTCTTGGAGACGTTTATCAGCATAGCTACTCAGGGGTAGGTACAAGCCCTAACACTTACATATTGGGCATATATCATAAATCAGGCACTGTGTTAAACTCTGTGTGGGCAATAACTCTTAAATTTCATGTTGTTATGAGATATGTACTAGCGTGAGCCCCCTTCATAAAGGAATCAAGTTTATAGAAGTTAAGAAATTTAAATTTACATGGCTAAGTAGAAGACTGAGTATTCACACCAATTTTTTGAGATTCTAATGTCCATTTTCATATAGTATGGTATATTGTATTGTGTGGTGTTTTGTAGGGATCATGCTAAGGCTTGGGACTTGAGCTGTTTCATGAATTACAGGTCTATAAGTAGAGTAGGATAACCAACGCCACATTGGAGTTAATGCCAAAAAAGAAGATTCAACTGGAGATTAATAAGCTTAACCCTCAAAACAGAATTAACTCAGCTAATGACATATGTTGCATGGCATTGAATAGAATATTATTCTATTATAGACAGTGTAACTCCCCTGAAATATATATTGTTGACTTCAAAATATGATGCAGAAAAATCATATGCCACCAACTTTAAACTTTAAAATCTTCATCAAGTAATAGTGGATTTAAAAAAAAAAAAGATTTATTTATTTATTTGAAAGTTTGAGTTACACAGAGAGAAAAGGAGAGACAGAGAGAAAGAGAGTCTTCCATTCATTGGTCACTCCCCAATTGGCTGCAACCGCCAGAGCTGGTCCAATCTGAAGCCAGGAGCTTCTTCTGGGTCTCCCACATGGTGCAGGGGCCCAAGGACTTAGGCCATCTTCTTTTACTTTCCCAGGCCATAGCAGAGAGTTGGATTGGAAGTAGAGCAGCTGGGACTTGAACTGGTGCCCACATGGGATGCCAACACTGCAGGCGGCCTCTTTACCCGCTACGCCACAGTGCCGGGCCCAGTAATAGAGGATTTAAAAAAAAAATCTGGGATAAGTATATAGACCAGAGAGTTAATAAGATTTAGCAGTTTTTAATTAGCAATAATTGAGATAGTCAGTAATAAAATACTATTTGCAGAAATATACACATTAAATACTGTATTTAAGATTTTTCTAATTTTCTTTTTTTTTTTTTAAGATTTATTTTACTTACTTGAAAGGCAGAGTTACAGAGTGGCACAGGAACAGAGAGAGAGAGAGAGAGAGAGAGAGAGAGGTCTTCCATTCACTGGTTCACTCCCCAAATGGCCGCAAAGGCTGGAGCTGAGCCAATCAGGAGCTAGGAGCTGCTTCTGGGTCTTCCATGTGTGTGCTGGGGCTCAAGTGCTTGGACTATCTTCTACTGCTTCCTCAGGCCATAGCAGAGAGCTGGATTGGAAGTGGAACAGCCGGGACTCAAAGTGGTACCCATATGGGATGCTGGCTCTGCACTCAGCAGCTTAAACTGCTATGCCATAGCACCAGCCCCAGATTTTTTTAATTTTATTGAAAGTACCTTGGAGTAATTTGCATGAGAGACTAAAGAAGCACTCAAATGTTACAGTAGAATATCCTATTCTGGCTCTGTGTGTGTGTGTGTGAGTAAATTGCTCTCTTTTATTCTTTGAAGCCCTATGCTCTTCGTAGTTAAAGTAATGACTAAAAAGAAGAAAGTCAAATACTTCTCTAATTCTGTCTTGAGAATGTTTAGGAACAATAATTGCACTAGTTTTTCTCAGTGTCTTAGTAGAGGTACAAATATTTTCATTTTTCTGGTAAGTATATTCAGTAGGAATAAAGAACTTTAAAATACATAGCAGGTTCAGATGCAAGCAAAGCAAATATCTGCATGTTCTCATGGAAAGGTAATCTTAAAGCCAGAAGGAGTGAGTTACTATAGTTTGAATAGAAGGTGTGTGGAGATTGGTGTGCCCTGAAGGTTGTCTGCCTAGAATGTGTCATCACATTATAGGTGCTTATTCTCAGCTTGACCATTTGTGTTATCTTCAGTGTGATCATTTGAATTTAGTGGATCTAGAAGTGATTGGTTGGGGTAAGTGTATGTGTATGTACGTTGATGTCCTGTCCACATGTTAACCAAACTCACCATTCAAGTATAGAGCCCATATGTCAGTTTGTTATTTATAGTAAAAAATACTGTCCTGAGGAAGGCCAGATAGACTGGCTCACTGGTCAGTGCAGAGTTTCTTGTAACTTACCTGTTATTTGCAGACAGAATTAGAAGACTGAATGATAAATATATGAAAATAACAAAAAGGGATTAAGTGATCATAATACAGTGTTTTCTAGTTAGTCTAGTTCAAGGGATTCATTTCCTCTTGAGAAAAATACTTGCCATGGGGCTGGCAATGTGGTGAAGCAGGTTAAGCTGCTGCCTGCAGCTCCAGCATCCTATTTGGGTGCCAGTTCATGTCCTGGCTATTCCTCTTCCGATCCAGCTCTCTGCTTATGGCTTTGGAAAGCAGTGGAAGATAGCTTAACTGCTTGGGCCCCTGCACCCACATAGGAAACCTGAATGAAGCTCCTAATCCTGGCTTTGGCCTGTCATAGACCTTTGGTGCCCATTTGGGGAGTGAACCAGCAGATGGGAGATCTCTCACTTGCTCGCTCTTGCTCTCTGTATGTGTGCCTGTAAGTGTGTATGTATGTATGTATGTATGTATGTGTGAGTGAGCCTCTCCCTCTCCATAACTCTGACTTTCAAATAAATAAACAAATATATTTTCAGAAGAAAAGTCCTTGTCATAAAGATAAGTCCATGGACTGAATGTGTTCTGCCTCGGTAGTGCCAGCCTTATGTTACAAATGTTTGCCTCTGTGGTTCTTCTTTTCCTTGCTCTAATCATTGACCATTTATTTGCCTGCTCACTGACCCTTTCTGTTGGGTTACTAGCTAGTCTCTGTGAAGCTGCTTATCTTTTGATTATGTTTATTGTTCGTTATGGGAGGGAGAATGGGGACCAGCAGTCACAAGGTTGCTTACATTGTTTGCTTACATATGTGATTCTCAAACTTAGGTATCGAGAAGCCAGTGTTGAAGTGATGGAGGTAATGTCTCGTTTTGCTGGGATTGAACGTGCCAGCATTGATGAGGCTTTTATAGATCTGACTGATGCTGTGGAAGAGAGACTACAGAAACTACAAGGTCAGCCTATCTCAGCAGACTTGTTGCCAAGTACTTACATTGAAGGGTTGCCTCAAGGCTCTACAACAGCAGAAGAGACTGTTCAGAAAGGTACTTCCATAGCATCATGTTCTTCTGCTTCCTGCCCTTGGAACATGCTTTGCTCGATCATTCTGCTGCTGCTTGGAATGATTGAAAGGAAACTTAAACTACAGACTGAGTGAATCGCAAGGACTCACATGGAAGGATATGCAAATTCTCTTATCTTTCCAGGCATATGGATATTGAGAAGCTGTGAAATCTGAATGAAAGTAAATTTTTCTTTAGATAAGACTAGAGCAGGTGAGTATTTGCAATAGAAGGCAGAAGATTGAGGGTTCCAGTGATTCAGAGGTTAATTTACATAATCAGAACTTGGTTTCTTAATCTGTAAGAGGAGTTATCTTTTTTAAGGAAGAGCCTCAGGTCATTCAGAATTTCTATCAGTTCATAGCACATTATACATAATAGGCTGTACAAATACTGGTGTATCTAGTATGTCTTTTTAGTTATGCCTGTATCATTTATACAGTATTATTTTAAGTATGTGCTTTTTAAAAATTGCAAGATGATGATGTTATAGATCTCATTCTTAATTTTTTTCCAATGGCTATTCTAGAGGTCTGTTGCATGGCTGTATTTAGATATAATTGATATCATGTACCTGCAATGTAATCCATGGTATAGATGCACTGTGTTTACAGACCAATTTCCATAGTGATGAACTCACTGGTCGTTCCTGACACCCTAGTGTGTATATTATGGGTGTCCTTACTCCTCCATCTCGTGGGAGGATGTCTTTGAGAAATATTTTCAGGGGTCAACTGCTATGTCATAGGGTAAACACACGTACTTGGTTCACCAAGTACTGCTGAATTGCTCCTCAGAGCAACACTGTAACAGTTCACATACCCACAGCATTACACCAGAGTTCCTGTTTTCCCCTCATGTATTCTACCTCCACCTAGTATCATGTAATGTTTAAAAATATTTGCCAATGTGGTAGCTTATTTTTTGATTCACAAGAATTCCTTGTATATCATAGTTTCTAGTCCCTTGTGTGTTTTTGACATTTCAAATAGCTTCTTTCAAGTCTGTTATCCGTATGTTAACTTTGTTAAACAAAGATTCTGACTTTTAGACCATCAGTGTTTCACCATGGCATTTTGAATCTTGCCTATGAAATCTATTTCTATGAGAAATTTGCAAAGCTGTTTTTCCTACATTTTCTTCTGTTTGCTTTAGGATTTATTTTTAGAACTTTCAATAATATGGAGTTGTTTTTTGTTTTACTTAGTTTAGGGAGCCATTTTAATTCTTACAATGAGCCAGTTTTCCCAGTATTTATTTATTACATGATCCCTTCTTTCTTCAACCTCCCATATCTTTAAAAAAATAAGTTTTTTTATTTATTTGAAAGTGTTAAAAGGAGAGAGAGGGAGAGATCCTCCACCCACCAGTTCAATCCCAAGTGACCACCATGCCATGAACCTGGAATTCCATCTGGTTTTCCTGTGTAGATTTCGGGCCCAAGCACTCAGGGCACCATCCACTGCTTTCCCAGACACATTAGCTTGGACCTGGATTCAAAATGGAACAACTAGAATTTGAACAGGCGCCTATATGGGACACTAGTCATTTTGAGTAGTGTGTAGTGATATCACATTGTGGTTTGAATTTTCTGAAGTTGAGTATATTTTTATGTTTGTTGATCATTTGATATCTTTAACATAAAGTACCAGTTCAAATCTTTGGTTCATTTTGTTATTGTTAGATTGTCTTGATTCCTTTATATATATATATATATATATATATATATATATATATATATATATACACACACACACACACACACATATATATTTTTTATATATATATATTTTATATATATATTTAAAAGACTATTTATTTGAGAAGTATTTATTTGAGAAGTAGAGAGTTACAGAAAGAGGGAGAGACAGAAAGGTCTTCCATCCACTGGTTCACTCTCGAAATGGCTGCAACAGCCGGAGCTGAACCAATCCAAAGCCAGGATCCAGGAGCCCTCTTCCAGGTCTCCTACACAGGTACAGGGGCTCAAGCGCTTGGACTATGCTCCACTGCTTTCCCAGGCTAGTGCTAGGTTGGAAGAGGAGCAGCTGGGACTTGAACCCAGCACCCATATGGGATGCTGGTGCCACAGCACCAGCTGCTGAACAGAGATTCTTAATTTGGTCCAATTTGTCTTCTCTCTCCCCAAACTTCATAGATGCTTTTTATGTTCTGTTTAAGAAATCTTTCTTTACCTAAAGATCAAGAAGATACTCTGTTTTATTCTAGAAGCATGCCTTTCACATTTAGAAATATGATCCTGTGAAGGGAGGTGGAAGTGGGTGTGGTAAACAGAGATCAAATTTACTTTTATAAATTATATGAATATCCAACTATAATATCTTTATGAAAGCTGTGTTTTTTTCTATAAAGATCTTGTGCATTTCTTAAATTCATAGATATTTTAAATTTTTGTTGCAGTAGTGACATATATTTTTATATTTTATTGATGTATAGGGGAATGAATTTTTTTAAGTTCATCTTTACTGGAAAAATGTTAATCTGTATGAAGTACTTTAATAAATAAAATGCTTGAAGATTAAAAATATTTTCTTAAATTATGCTTAAATTAATACAGTAAGAGCTTGCTTTTGTGATAACATTAGGTTATGATAGTTGTAGGTACCAGATCTAAGGTAATTTTCATAAGAATAGGGTATTCCTTTTTTTAAAATGGAAAAATTTGAAAGTTGAATTCAATCCGATCTCAAAACAGTTTTGCATCTGGAAGCTTTGTACAGAGTATCTACATCTTTTTCTTAGCTACTTTCAAATGGCTCTATTCAGGAACAGTGTATCTATTCACCCCTTTATTTATTTGTAGCATATAATTTGTAGCATATAAATGTGAACTACTTTGTAACAGTATTCTTAAATTTGTGAGAACTCTTTCATTTAGCAAAAGGAAACTATCTTGACACACATCTGTAACAAGTTACCTTCTGGAGTGCCTTGTGGGGCAATCTGATATTATTTGAACAGTAAAAGTTTGTCCAGAAAAAGCTCCAAGAGAGAAAATAAGATGCACGATGTACAGTTTCTTTTGGCTGTTGAACCCTTGTATGCTGTACCGCTAACGTGGTATATGGAAAGATTGCTGTAGCACTGCCCAGGGAAGCTTGTGATTTAAGGACAAGGGGGAATTATTTTATTCCGTGATCCTGAGATAGCAGTTAGTTAAGAGGAAGTTTTTTGTGGAAAATATAATAGTAAAACTGTGCCACTTATGAAAAAAGTGCAAAGTTATGGTAAATTACATTTGATAATGAAAAATTTTTCATTATTATTCTGGGATCAGAGTCAGAAATTTAATTATAAGAAAGATTTTCTGGCCAGTGCCACGGCTCACTAGGCTAATCCTCCACCTGTGGTGCTGGCACCCTGGGTTCTAGTCCCTGTCAGGGCGCCAGATTCTGCTCCTCTTCCAGTCCAGCTCTCTGCTGTGGCCCGAGAGTACAGTGGAGGATGGCCCAAGTGCTTGGGCCCTGCACCTGCATGGGAGACCAGGAGGAAGCACCTGGCTCCTGGCTTCAGATCGGCGCAGCACACTGGCTGTAGCGGCTATTTGGGGGGTAAACCAATGGAAGGAAGACCTTTCTGTCTCACTGTCTAACTCTGCCTGTAAAAAAAAAAAAGAAAAGAAAAAGAAAGGTTTTTTTTTTTTGGTCTCAATTTTCTTGGGTGTATGACTGAATTGTTTTAAAATAAACATTTGGAATTAGTTTTGTAATGCTTTAATTCAGCGGTTCTTTGAGATTTTTTTGAGGGTTATATTCTCTTGAAAATTTCCTGAAAGCAGCGGATTCTTGCTTGCTTCGTTAAATATGTATCACTACACATAAGACAATTTTGCATGCATCTTTTAGGAAATTTACAAACCCTTTGAAACCTGCATACCTCAGAATTAAGAACTAGCTTTTTTTGTTTTGTTTTGTTTTGTTTTTTAAAGATTTGTTTATTTGCCGGCGCCGTGGCTCAACAGGCTAATCCTCCGCCTTGCTGCACCGGTACACCGGGTTCTAGTCCCTGTCGGGCGCCGGATTCTGTCCCGGTTGCCCCTCTTCCAGGCCAGCCCTCTGCTGTGGCCCAGGAGTGCAGTGGAGGATGGCCCAAGTGCTTGGGCCCTGCACCCCATGGGAGACCAGGAGAAGCACCTGGTTCCTGGCTTCGGATCAGCGTGGTGCGCCGGCTGCAGTGCGCAGGCCGCGGCGGCCATTGGAGGGTGAACCAACGGCAAAAGGAAGACCTTTCTCTCTGTCTCTGTCTCACTGTCCACTTTGCCTGTCCAAAAAAAAAAAAAAAAAGATTTGGTTATTTGAGGCCAGCGCCAGCTCAGTAGGGTAATCCTCCGCCTTGTGGCGCCGGCACACTGGGTTCTAGTCCCGGTCAGGGTGCCGGATTCTGTCCAGGTTGCCCCTCTTCCAGGCCAGCTCTCTGCTGTGGCCAGGGAGTGCAGTGGAGGATGGCCCAAGTGCTTGGGCCCTGCACCCCATGGGAGACCAGGAGAAGCACCTGGCTCCTGGCTTCGGATCAGCGCAGTGCGCCGGCTGCAGTGCGCAGGCCGCGGTGGCCATTGGAGGGTGAACCAACGGCAAAAGCGAGACCTTTCTCTCTGTCTCTCTCTCTCACTGTCCACTCTGCCTGTCCAAAAAAAAAAAGATTTGTTTATTTGAAAGACAGAGTTAGAGAGAGAGAGAGAGCGCGATCTCTTCCACCTACTTGTTCATGCCCCAAATGGCTGAAATGACTGGAGCTGGGCTAATCTGAGGCAAGAAGCCAAGAGCTTCTTCTGGGTCTCCCATGTGGGTGCAGGGGCCCAAGGACTTGGGCCATCCTCTGCTGCTTTCTTAGGCAAATTAGCAGGGAGCTGGATCAGAAGTGGAGCAGCTGGGACTTGAACCAGCTCCCAGGTGGAATGCATCTATCAGAGGAGTGGCTTTCCCCACTATGCCACAGTGCTGGCAGACAGAAAGGCTGAAAGACAGCAAACTGTCTTTCAGGTGACAGAACCATGTTTGTAGGAAATCCTAAGGGATCTACTAAAGAAATAAAAAACTAGAATAAGTTTTTAGGAAGGTTGCAAGGAATGAGGTCAATATGTTAAAATCTACGATATTTGGGGGCCGGTGCTGTGGCGTAGCAGGTAAAGTCCACCGCCTGTAGTGCCAGCATCCCATCTGAGCTCCAGTTCAAGTCCTGGCTACTGATCTTCCTAACCAGCTCTCTGCTATGGCCTACAGAAGCAGCAGAAGATGGCCCCAGTGCTTGGGTCCCTGCATCCTCGTGGAGACCTGGAAGAGGCTCCTAGCTTCTGACTGGCCCAGCTCCAGCTGCTGCGGCCATTTGGAGAGTGAACCAGCAGATGGAAGACCTTTCTGTCTCCCTCTCTCTGTAGCGCTACCTCTCAAATAACTAATTTTTAAAAAGTCTCTGATATTTCCATACACTGAAATGAAAAAAGAAATAGAAATTTAAAAATCAATATGTAGCATTAAAATAATGAAATTATTAGAGGTAAATTTAATGTATGTGAAAACTAGTACAAGAAAAAAATGTAAAGTGGAAAGTAAGATGACTAAATCAATAGAGATGTATGGACCATGCTCATAATCAAAAGACTAAATATTATTAGAAGGGCAAAGTGTTTGGCCTAGTAGTTAAGATGCCTGGGTTTGAGTCCCAACTCTAGCATTTGATTACAGTTTCCTGCTGATACAGAGACTTGGGATAAGTGGTGATGGCTCAGGTGGTTGTGTTCCTGGCTCCCAGTGTCAGCCCTGGACCCTAACCAGTGTTGTTGCAGCCATTTTAGAGTGAACCAACAGTTGGAAGCATTCTCTCATTCATTCGTTCTCTTTCTTTCTCTGCCTGTCATAATTAAAAAATGTCAGTTCCTCTAATTATATTTTAAACAATTCAACTAAAACCAGCCTCTAGAAATATATAAATACTAATTTAAGTTTATGTTGAAGCTTGAGTTAATTTTTTAACATGTTCTAATTGGATAATTGGTAGGAAGAAAATTTGAGAAAAACTGGGGAGAGAAAACATACTTTAAAAAAAAAATCATTGCTCAGGGTCAGCGCTGTGGCATAGAGAGTAAAGCTGCCACCTGCAGTGCCAGCATCCCATATGGGCACCGATTTGAGTCCTGGCTGCTTCACTTCTGATCCAGCTCTCTGCTGTGGCCTGGGAAAGCAGTAGGGGATGTCCCAAGTCCTTGGGAGCCTGCACCTCCATGGGAGACCCGGAAGAAGCTCCTGGTTCCTGGCTTTGGATAGGTGCAGCTCCAGCCATTGCTGCCATTTGGGGAGTGAACCAGCAGATGGAAGACCTCTCACTCTCTTGCTCTCTCTCTCTGTCTCTGTCTCTGCCTCTCTGTAACTCTGCCTTTCAAATAAATAAATTTTTTTTAAAAAACAATCATTGCTCATGAAAGATGATAATAATGCAAATATTTGTTGAGCGATTAACATTATAAGACTCAGTCTGTTGCTGTAGCTAAGGTTGCCAGAATTTGTATAAGGAGAAATTGACCTCTTGTAATTGGTCTTCTAAACTTGCCATTTTTTTTGAAACCCTACGTGTCTAAAGTACCTGAAATCTAAGCATTTCTACATTATATAACAAGTACCACCACTTGTCACTTAACAATAGGGATATGTTGTGAAAAATGCACTGTTGGGTGATTTGGTGGTTGTGTGACCCTCACAGCTTCTGCTGCACACCTTGCCGTTTGGTGAATGCTGTGAAGTATGTAGTCTGTCCTTGACCACAATGTTTTGTGGTGTGTCACTGTAAATAACCAGCTTTTCAAAATTTCTAAATGTGACTTCCTGATTTTTTTTTTTTTCAGAGGAGATGCGGAAACAAGGCTTACTCCAGTGGCTCGGGTCTCTGGGAATTGATGGCACAGCCTCTCCAGATGTGCGGCTCACCATGGGGGCTGTGATTGTGGAGGAGATGAGGGCAGCCATAGAGAGGCAGACTGGCTTCCAGTGTTCAGCTGGAATCTCACACAATAAGGTGAATCATAGCCCATTTCAGAGAGAAGCATCAGTCGGTGAAACACAGGCAGGATAGATAAGGGACACTGGAATTATTACAGTCATACTTTGATGTGGGTTATTTAAAATTCGTGTTGGGCTCAATGAAAGCATAAGTAATTCTTTCATGTGGGAATTGACATTGACTAGGGTACTTTTTTTTTTTTCTTTTTTAAGATTTATTTGTTTATTTGAAAGTCAGAGTTACACAGAGAGAGAAGGAGAGAAAGAGGTCTTCCATCCACTGGTTCACTCCCCAGTTGCCCACAACGGCTGTAGCTACACCAATCTGAAGCCAGAAGTCAGGAGCTTCCTCCGGTTCTTCTGTGTGGGTGCAGGGGCCCAAGCACTTGGGTCATCTTCTACTGCTTTCCCAGGCCATAGCAGAGAGTTGCATTGGAAGTGGGTTAGCCAGGACTGGGATGGGATGCCTGCACTGCAGGTGGTGGCTTTACCTGCTATGCCACAGTGCTGGTCCTGGGGTATATTCTTATACAGGTTGAAAAATTGTAGAGGGGCTGGCACGTACAATGCTGGCATCCCATATGGGTGCTGGTTCGAGTCCCATCTGCTCCACTTCCAATCCAGCTCTCTGCTATGGACTGGGAAAGCGGTAGAAGATAGCCCAGGTCCTTGGGCCCCTGCAGCTGCGTGGGAGACCCGGAAGAAACTCCTGGCTCCTGGCTTCAGATTGGCACAGCTCTGGCTGTTGCAGCCAATTGGGGAGTGAACCAGGAATGGAAGACCTCTCTCTGCCTCTCCTTCTCTGTGTAACTTTGACTTTCAAATAAATAAATAAATCTTTAAAAAAAAAAAAAAAAAAAAAACAGGAACCCAACTATCTGATATAAAACCTGCTTCCCAGGGACTGCTTCATCAGGACACTGGAGTTGGGAGCCAGAGCCAGGAATCAAACCTAGGCACTCTGATACGGGTTGTGAGCTTGTTAACTGCTGTCTTAACCACAGGCTAAAGGCCGGCCTCCATGAATTTTTTGACACTTCCTTTTATGTGAACTTTCTTTTTATTTATTTGAGAAACACCGTTCCCATCCATTGGTTCACTTCCCAAATGTCCACAATGCTCAGAACTGGGCCTGGACTGGGCCAGGCTGAAGCCTAGGAGCCAGGAACTCAATGCAGGTTTCCCACGTGAGTGGCAGGAACCCAGTTACTTGAACCATCACAGTTACCCTTCAGGGTCTGCATTAGCAGAAACCTGGAATCAGGAACTGGAGCCAAGTATCAAACCCAGACCTTCCAGTGTGGCCGTGAGTGTCCTAACAGGCAACTTAACTGCTAGACCAAACACCAGTTCCCATGTTACCTTGTTTTCTTACGTGGGGTTGCCTAAGTGTTTTATGCTTTTGCTTATTTCCCCTTTTCTATTTAGAGCAATATGGGAAATGGGTAGTAAAAGTTTATTAATATGGACCACTATTTTAACATAGGGGCAGAATAGCTGGCTTTCTGATAAACTAAGTAATGCATCCCATTCTGACCAGGGCTCATTAAGTAGGCAGTGGCAGTATATCCCTGGTTGCTACCTTCTCTCCCTCCAGTAAGAGAAAAGGTTTTTTTCTTTTTATAGTTGAGTGGCAAGAAGGGTAGAAATAGTTTCGATCTAATTTAAATCACACTAAATGTTGCCTAACCAAAGTTCCTAAAGAATATGGTTAATTTCAGGGCTGATGCTGTGGCATAGTGGGTAAAGCTGCCACTTTTAGTACCAGCATCCCATATGGGCACTGGTAAATTCCCAGCTGCTCCACTTCGATCCAGCTTTCTGCTATGGCCTGGGAAAACAGTAGAAGATGGCCCAAGTGCCTGCACAGGAGACCCAAAAGAAGTTCCTGGCAGATGGAAGATCTCTCTCTCTCTCTCCCTTTCTCTCCCTCTGTCTCTGTAACTCTGCCTTTCAAGTAAATAAATATATCTTTGTTAAAAAACATTCTCAGAGGAGCTGGTGCTGTGGCACAGTAGGTTAAAGCCCTGGTCTGCAGTGCCAGCATTCCATACAGGCGGTGGTTCAAGTCCCGGCTACTCTACTTCCAATCCAGCTCTCTGCTATGGCCTGGGAAAGCAGTAGAAGATGGCCCAAGTGCTTGGGCCCCTGCACCCACATGGGAGACCCAGAAGAAGCTCCTGACTCCTAGCTTCAGATTGGCCCATCTTCAACTGTTGAGGTCATTTGGGGAGTGAACCAGCGAATAGAAGACACCTCTCTCTCTCTCTGCCTCTGCCTCTCTGTAACTCTGCCTTTCAAATAATAAGTCTTGGCCGGCGCCGTGGCTCAACAGGCTAATCCTCCGCCTTGCGGCGCCGGCACACCGGGTTCTAGTCCCGGTCGGGGCACCGGATTCTGTCCCGGTTGCCCCTCTTCCAGGCCAGCCCTCTGCTGTGGCCCAGGAGTGCAGTGGAGGATGGCCCAGGTGCTTGGGCCCTGCACCCCATGGGGAGACCAGGAAAAGCACCAGTCTCCTGGCTCCTGCCATCGGACGAGCGCAGTGCGCCGGCCGCAGCGCGCCAACCGCGGCGGCCATTGGAGGGTGAACCAACGGCAAAGGAAGACCTTTCTCTCTGTCTCTCTCTCTCACTGTCCACTCTGCCTGTAAAAAAAAAAAAAAAAGAAAGAAAAAAAAATAATAAGTCTTAAGAAAAAATATTCCCAGGGATTTAAATGTTATCTTTAAAAGAAGTTTTTAAAACTTATTTGAAAGGTGCACTGAGATCTTCCATCTGCTGATTCACTCATTACGTGGGTACAACACCCAAGACCAGGCCAGCTGAAGCCAGGAGCCAGGGACTTATGTGGGTCTCCCACATGGGTGGCAGGGCCCCAAGCACTTGAGCCATCACCTGCTTCCTCTGAAGATGTGCATTAACAGGGAGCTGGGTAGGAAGCAGAAGAGCCAGGAATTGAACTAGGTGAGCTGATAGGGAATGTGAGCACCCCAAGCAGCCAATTAACCACTGCCCCAACACATGCTCCTGTGTTTTTTTTATTAAGTGGGGGGTGTGTGTGTGTATGCAAATGTTTACTGTTGGAGGAGATATCTCAGCCTAGTCTCTTGCAGATACTAAATTAGGATAATCTGTTAAATTTGGGACTCAAAATGGATTAACTCAGAAATACAAATGATGCAGAGTAAAACAAGTTTGTCTCAGGATTTTCATATGGACATATTAAGAAATGCATTTATCTGAATCTGTTTGATAGGTTCTGTGCTTTTCAAACTTCTTCAAGTAGAAGGACCTCAAGGAATAGGTGGGGGAGGACAAAATTTCTAGAGGGAAACTAAGAATGATTATGGGAAGAACGTGAGGATAATGATAATGGGTCATGTTCCACTGAGGTTGTGGAATGCCAAGTTTTAGAGATAGAGTCTTGAGTATTTGCTTTTATTTTTGTTTTTGATGTGGAACTCATCAGTTGCAACCTTTAAGCTGTATTTGTGTTTTAGTATTCACCCAGTCTGTGCTGTTGTGACACAGCAGGTTAAGACTCTCCTTCCAATGCTGGCATCCTGTATCAGAGCACTGGTTTGAGTTTCAGCTACTCATCTTCCTATCCAGCTTCCTGCTAATATGCCTGGGAAGACAAAGGATGATATCTCAACTACTTGGGACTCTGCCACTCACGTGGGAGACTACAACAAACTAGTGTTGTGGCCATTTGTTTGTTTTAAAGATTTATTTAGTTATTTCAAAGTTGAAGCTACAGAGAGTCTTCCATCCACTGGTTCACTCCCCAGATGGCTGCAACAGCTGGGGCTGGGCCATGCTGAAATCAGGAGCCAGGAGTTTCTTCTTGGTCTCCCATTTGGGTTGCAGGGGCCCAAAACTTGGACCATCTTCCATGCTTTTCCTAGACCATTGCAGTGAGCTGGATTGGAAGTGGAGCAGCCAAGAATCAAATTGGTGCCCATATGGGATGCCAGCATCATAGGTGGTATCTTTACGCCGTAACGCCAGCCCCTATGGCAGCCATTTGGGAAGTGAATCAGCAGATAAAGGATCTCTCCTCTCTCTCTTTCCCTCCCTCTCTGTCACTCTGCCTAAATAATAAAATCCACCAACTCTGCATAGATGGGTTGACGATAATGAAGTTTTAATATTTTTAATCCTTCTAGGTCTTAGCAAAATTGGCCTGTGGACTAAACAAGCCCAACCGCCAGACCTTGGTCTCACACAGGTTCGTCCCACAGCTCTTCAGTCAAGTGCCTATTCGCAGAATGTAAGTACTCAGGAGCACCTTAAAGTTCACTCATATCTGTGAAAACACTCTGATTTTAGTTTGTTCATCAAGGATTGGAGCCAGGAAAAATAGGTCCAGGAAATTCAGGGGGAGTTGGCAGAGAATTTTGAACAATGTGCTGAGGTTTTTTTTCTCAATGAATCTTCAGTTCTGGATTATCTGTGGCAGGTAGTTACTCCTGAATTTAAAACTGATGAACTGGGTTGTAGCTGTCCATTCCCTTCCTCTAGATCTTATAGTCATGCCTGTTAAGTAACAAGTAAATGGGAACTTTGCATTTTTTCTTTCCTTCAATATCAAATCAGGTTTTTTGGGCATCTGAATTGTCCTTGGACTGTTCATGAGAAAAGTCATATAAATGAACAACTAGGTTTCTGTGTGTCCTTGACAAGGGCTCATACTGTTGATGAAGAGACAAGATGTAATAGTGCAAAGCCACGTAAAAGTGCTATCAGGAGACTGCATATGAGAATTTGCTAAAGGAATTGTACAGTAGTTACCAAAGTTCACAAAAGAAGAGAGTCATTTGAGAAGCATTTATAAAAAGGCATGAGATTTTGTTTTTGAGGTTCTATAAAGCTTGGTGAGTCAAACAAGAGTAGTAAAGCAGTACTGATTCAGAGAATTTTATAGCACAAAGAGGGAAAGGATAAGATATTTGCAGTGAACTGGAACATAAATTAGTTTAGCTGGACCATACTGAGGAAGATAAGTAATGAAAACAGACTGAAAAGATAAGTTAAAGATAGACTGTAGGGGCTTCAAAGGGCAGGCTGATGAATTTCTTCAGTCTGCAAGATTTTAGCCGTGCACGAGGCTTGTGTTTGGAATTTTAATCCTCCTATGGGAGAGTAGGTCTTGTACGATCATTAAGTTTTATATGTAGTCAACTTGATAGCTAATCAGTGACTTTAACCTTTTATTTGTGCTACTGTTAATCTTCCCAAATCCTAACTCCCAGAGTATCTGAATTCCTAGAATCCTTTAGCCTAATGCTGGGAAATTAAAAAGTATGTAGGAATAATATGCTCATTTCCCCTGAACTGAATTTGAGCTACATGGAGAAGCGGAATTTCTTGTTTGCTGCTAACAAGTAATTTATGATATGACCTTGAAATTCTCTGTCTCCTTTGTTATCAGCCGTAATCTCGGAGGAAAGCTTGGGTCCTCTGTCATTGCAGTCCTAGGGATAGAGTACATGGGTGAACTGACACAGTTCACTGAATCCCAGCTCCAGAGGCATTTTGGGGAGAAGAATGGGTAAGTGATTCATATGATTTTTCTTTTTTTTTTTTTTTTTGACAGGCAGAGTGGACAGTGAGAGAGAGAGACAGAGAGAAAGGTCTTCCTTTGCCGTTGGTTCACCCTCCAATGGCCGCCGCGGCCGGCGCGCTGCGGCCGGCGCACCGCGCTCGTCCGATGGCAGGAGCCAGGAGCCAGGTGCTTTTCCTGGTCTCCCCATGGGGTGCAGGGCCCAAGCACTTGGGCCATCCTCCACTGCACTCCTGGGCCACAGCAGAGGGCTGGCCTGGAAGAGGGGCAACCAGGACAGAATCCGGTGCCCCGACCGGGACTAGAACCCGGTGTGCCGGCGCCGCAAGGCGGAGGATTAGCCTGTTGAGCCACGGCGCCGGCCCCATATGATTTTTCGATCACAATATTTATTGGGATGCTGAGTCAAAGTATAGACATCAAAACCTATCTTTAGGTTAATATTTATTCCATGAGGAAATTTTACTGGTCCTTCTTGCTTTAAAATATTGATCATGGTATAGGTGTTAAACAGCTTGGAATGCCTATATCCCATATCAGAGTGCTGTTTCAAGTCCTGGCTACTGTAATTCCAATCCAGCTTCCTGTTAATGTGCATCCTGGGAAGAAGCAGATGATGGTCCAAGTACTTGGATTTCTTTCACCCATGTGGGAGACCCAGATGGCATTCTGAGCTCCTGGTTTGTTCTAGCCCAGCCCTGGCTGTTGCAATAGTTGGGGAGTGAACCAACAGATAGAAAATCTCTTTGTTCTCTTATCTCTCCCTTTATCACTCTGCTTTTCAAATACATAAATATTTAAAACATGTATGTTAAATCCTGGGGTAGGCATTTGGTGTTGCAGTTATGCCACTGCTTGAGACAGAGTGCCTGGTTCAAGTCCCAGTTGTGCTTCTGATTCCAGCTTCCTGCTGGTATGCACTTTGGCAGCAGTGGATCACAGCCCAGGTGCTTGGATCCCTGCCACCCATGTGGTAGATCACATTGAGATCCTGGCTCCTGTGTTTGACCTGGCCTGCGCCATTCTTTTGTATTCATTTGAGGAATGAACTAGTAGATGGAAGATTCTCTCTCTCTCTCCCCCATTTTCTTTCTTTAAAAAAAAAAAAAAAAGATTTATTTATTTGAAAGTTAGAGTTACACAGAGAGAAGGAGAGACAAAGAGAGAGAGGTCTTCCATCCACTGGTTCACTCCCCAGTTGGCCACAACGGCCAGAGCTGGGCCAATCCGAAGCCAGGAGCCAGGAGCTTCTTTCGGGTCTCCCACACAGGTGCAGGGACCCATGCACTTGGGCCATCTTCTACTGCTTTCCCAGGCCATTGCAGAGAGCTGGATCAGAAGTGGAGCAGCCAGGACTCGAACCAGTGCCCACATGGGATGCTAGCACTGCAGGCAGTGGCTTTACCCACTACGCCACAGTGCCACCCCCTCCCTGTCTTTCAAAAAGAAAAAAATTAGATCATGATGGCCTATCAATCGAGAGCAGTTTTTTCATATGCTTGGGTGTTTGATAGATAGGAATTGTTGCTTTGAAGTTTAGTATAGACTGCTAATGTCGTTTATGTGTGTGAGGATGCTGCTGTTCCCTTAAAACTCTGTGTTTGAAGCCCTAGTAAGCACGAAATTCTTGGAGCTATGAAGGAGAGGTTTGCTGGGCACTTTTCCTAAAGTACAAGTGATGACTGAGCTTTAGAAAGCAGAACCAGTGATGCTGTCCTTGCCAGTTTGCACTGGTGTGCACTCAGAAGCACACGGGCTGGTGGGAGGTCAGGTGCACTGAAATCTAGACACATTTTCCTTTTGTTTTATCTGTGGCAAATAGTTAATCCAGAATTTAAAAAATGATGAACTGAGCTGTGCAGAAGGGTAACATAAGTATTTTGCTTTTGTTTAAAAAAATAATCATTTACTTTCAGCTTAAAGGTTTTTGCTGTTCTTACTAGGTCTTGGCTATATGCCATGTGCCGTGGGATTGAACATGATCCAGTGAGGCCCAGGCAGGTACCCAAAACCGTTGGCTGTAGCAAGAACTTCCCAGGACAAACGGCTCTGGCTACCCCGGAACAGGTAAACAGGCATCGTGGATGGAACACTGCCTCTGTTAAAGAGCTTGCTGGGGAGGCTTTGGTCACTGCACAAAATTTAATATGTTGGATGGGATCTTCATTCTAAGTATGAAGGGAATGGAAGTTCCTTTTTTTTTTTTTTTTCTTTTAAGAGTTTTTATTTATTTGAAAGAGTTAAGAGAGAAAGGGAGAGACAAAAAAAGATCTTCCATCCATTGGTTTACTACCCAAATGGCTGAAACAGCCAGGTCTGGGCCATGCTGAAGCCTGGAGCCAAAAGCTTCATCCAGGTCTCCCACATGGGCACATCTTCTGCTTGGCCATCTTCTGCTATGTTCACAGGTACATTAGCAGGGAGCTGGTTTGGAAGTGGAGCAGTCAGTATTTGAACTGGCATTCATTAGGGATGTCATAGCCAGTATCACAGGCAGTGGCTTAACCTGCTGTAACCATGATGCTGGCTCAAAGAATTTCCTTTCTTGTGTTCAAAATTGACTGGCTTAACTTGTTATTTATCATCTTTTTTTCATTTCTTCCATCTAAATAGAAATACAGTGGAACTGAACTGAAGTTCAAAATGGAATTTCTCACCTTTTTGAGGTGGAAACTTGAAAAGCTTGGGATGTTGTCCCTCAAGTTCTTTTCTATTTTTTCAAAACTAGAACATGCCTGAAATCCACCCGATGGCATGCAAGCAAGAAAGGAAAATGTAAATCTTAAGCTGGGGCAGGACAGAATACTAGGAATATTTCTGTGATCTGCTGATCCCTTGGTTATGGGGGCAAAGGAGCCCTTTTGTGCACAGCGGTTTAAAAGTAAACAAATTCACTGTCTAGTTCTATAACAGACCTAGAGTATTTGAATGAAATATTAAAGTCTCAATATTTTTTCAGGTGCAATGGTGGCTTTTGCAGTTAGCCCTGGAACTAGAGGAGAGACTGATTAAAGACCAAACTGATGTAAGATTTTTGTTCTTTATTACTGGAATGGCTTTTGTGATTTTAACACCACCTGTTTCTTCCCTTATGGAGTAGGAACAGAGATGGAAAAATCTATCGGCCTAGGAATATTTTATCTTCTTCCTATACAGGTCCTCAAAACTCAAAAGATATATGAAAACCTGAATCCATAAACATAAGGCCTCACTCCACCCTGTCTCTCTTGTTACCATTTGCCCTCTACTTTTTTGGATTCTTGTCTAACCCCTCCTGCAAATCTGAGTTATGTACAGTGGGCCCATCGTCAGAGTGCATAGCCATCGAGCAGGACATTGAGAGATGGCACTGTAGATTTTTGTTTGAAGAGAGAGAGAAAGCTGTCAATCTTCCATCTGCTGGTTCACTCTCCAAATGTCTGCAGTAACTGGGGCTGGGCTAGGCTGAAGTCAGGAGCTGGGAACTCCATCTGTGTGACCCAAGTGGGTGGCAGGGACTTGGGTATTTAAACCATTACCCATTGCCTCCACGTGGGCATCCCATTGCCACAACACCCACCCCAAGGGCTTAATGTAGTTCATGTGCCAAAGGAGTAATGGTGATGTTAAGACAGTATTAAGGCAAACATTAAACATCTGACAATTAGTTTCTTAAGTTTTATTAATATATCCTTTACATACTATAAAATTTATACATTTAAAGTATATAGTTCAGAGCTTTTAGTGTATTCTAGAGTTAAATTATTTTGTCATCAATTCTAGAACATTTTCATTACCTCAAAAAAAAAATCTTGTACCTATTACCAGGGACTCCCCTTTCTCCCCCAATCCACCCCCAGGACATCACTAATCTGCTGTGTTTTATGGACTTAATATTTGGAACATTTTCACATAAATGTGATCAGATAATATGTGGCCTTTTGTGACAGGCTTAAAAACTTCTCACTTAGCGTGCTTTCAAGTTCACCTATATTGTAGCATGCATCACTACTTGTCTTTTTATAGCTAAGTATTTTCCATTGTATGTATCCATTTTGTTTATGTATTCATATGTAAGTGGACATTTGGGTTGCTTCTTCTTGGCTATTATGAGTAGTGCTGCTGTACATAAGCTTTTGTGTAGACGTATGTCTACATTCTAAGGGTATAGTTGCATGCTAATTCTATGTTAAGCATTTTGAGAAACTGCTAGATTGTTTTCCACAGTGTCTGTACCATTTTATGACCCTACCAGCAGCATTAAGAGATCTTTTTTTTTTTTGACAGGCAGAGTGGATAGTGAGAGAGAGACAGAGAGAAAGGTCTTCCTTTTGCCGTTGGTTCACCCTCCAATAGCCGCTGCGCTGTAGCAGGCACACCGCGCTGATCCGATGGCAGGAGCCAGGTGCTTCTCCTGGTCTCCCATGGGGTGCAGGGCCCAAGCACTTGGGCCATCCTCCACTGCCCTCCTGGGCCACAGTAGAGAGCTGGCCTGGAAGAGGGGCAGCCAGGACAGAATCTGGTACTCCAACCGGGACTAGAACCCGGTGTGCCGGCACTGCAAGGCGGAGGATTAGCCTAGTGAGCTGCGGCGCCAGCCACATTAAGAGTTCTAATTGTTCCACATGCTTGTTACTTTTCATTTCTTCGCCACATTAGTGGCTGTGAAGCAATATCTCCTTGTGGTTTTGGTTTGCATCTTACAGCTAATCAGCTTTTCATGTGTTTCTTGGCCATTTGGGTATCTGGGGAGATATATCAAGATTTTTTTGCCCTTTTTGAATTAGGTTGTCTGTTATTGTTTTTTGTTTGTTTTAAAGATTTATTTATTTGGGGGGCTGGTGCTGTGGTGTAGCGAGTAAAGCCCCCACCTGCAGTGCTGGAAGTTCAAGTCCCAGCTGCTTTACTTCCCATCTAGCTCTCTGGTATGGCCTGGGAAAGCAGTAGAAGATGGCCCAGATGCTTGGGACCCTGCACTGGCATAGGAGACCTGGAAGAAGCTCCTGGCTCCTGGCTTTGGATCAGCCCAGCTCTGGCCATTGCGGCCATTTGGGGAGTGAACCAGTGGAAAACTTGAATTTTTAAAAAAATTTATTTATTTGAAAGAGAGAGAGATTTTCGATCCACAGGTTTACTCCTCAAATGTCCACAATGGCCAGAGCTGAGCCGGGCTAAAGCCTGGAGCCAGGAGTTTCATTTGTGTTTCCCACATGGGTGCAGGGGCCCAAGCACTTGGGTCATCCTCCACTGCTTTCTCAGGCACAGTAGCAGGAAGTTGGATTGGAAGTGGAGCAGCTGGGGCTCAAACCGATGCCCATGTGGAATGCCGGCATTGCAGGCAGTGGCTTTACCTGCTACTCCACAGTGCCAGCCCCTGTTTCGAGTTTTAAGAGCTCTTTATCCTGTACACAATTACTTTGTCAGATGTGATTTGCAAATATTTGCTCCCATTCTATGGGTTTTCTTTGTACTTCACTAATGGTATTTGTTTGATGTAGCCTTTTCTTTTTGAAATATCTTGGAGTCCTACAAGTCAACTATATACGGTTAAAAATAATCTAAGAGTATTTGTTTTCCTCTTTTCAGCTAAATTGGTGGTGAATGTTTTTATTCCTTTAATAGGTAACATAAAGAGGTTTTTTATTCCAACTTTGTCCACTAGGTGTCACTTGGATCTCATCTGGCTATAATAAGCCTCCAGTTTTTCTTCAAGTGCGACATAGTGGGGATCTAAGAAAATTAATCTGTCTTTAAGCTTCAAAGAACTTTATGCCAAAAGGAATTCAAGACATAGCAGATCTCCTCACTTCTCTGTTTAATACATTCCAGTGGCTTACCTGCGTATTTAAGCCAAGTTAAGGGTTTAAAAAATTTTTTTAAAGTCCCTTTCTGCAGTGCTGACATCCCATATAGGCACCAGTTTGAGTCTTGGCTGTTCACCTCCCAATTTAGTCTCTGCTATGGCCTGGGAAAGCAGTAGAAGATGGCCCAAGTGCTTGGGTCCCTAAATCCACATGGGAGACCCAGGAAAAACTCTTGGCTCCTGGCTTGAGGTCAGTCCAGCTCCAGCCATTGTGGTCATTTGGGGAGTGAACCAGCAGATGGAAAACCTCTGTGTGTGTGTGTATCTCTCCCTCTCATTCTGCCTCTCTATAACTCTGTCTTGAAAGAGTTACAGAGAGAGAGAGAGATCTTCTATCTGCTCCCCAGATGGCCACAATGGCCATGGCACAACTGGGCCAAAGCCAGGAACTTCATTCAGGTGGCAGGGGCTCAAACACTTGGGCCATCTTCCACTGCTTTTCTTAGGCCGTTTACAGGAGCTGGATTGGGAGTGGAGCAGCCGGGACTCAGATCAGTACCCACGCAGGATACTGGCATTGCAGGTGACAGCTTTACCTGGCACGCTGCAACACTGGCCCCAGGATTTCTTTAATTCTATGAACGTGATCAGTCTCTAGGCCTCTGACCTCGTGTCCTACCTTCCTCTCATTCACTGTGCTCAGCTCCTCTGCGCTGGCCTCCTTCCCTTTATTCGAACACCAGAGTAAGCTCTCGCCTTAGCACCTCTGCACTTGCTGTTCCTTTGCCCTGGGAAATCTTTGCTTCCTCAGGTGGGCAGTTTGACAGCGGGTTCAGCTGCTCCTCACAATCCCATATGAGTGCCAGTTGAAGACCTGGCTGCTCCAATAGTGCTACTTCTTTGTTTTCTAAGATTTATTTATTTATTTGAAAGGCAGAATTATTGGGGTGGGGGGCAGAGAGAAATTTTCCATCCACTGGTTCACGCCCAGATGGCTGCAATGGCTGGAGCTGGGATGATCTGAAGCCAGGAGCTTCTTCTGGGTCTCCCATGTGCATTAACAGACAGCTGGATTGGAAATGGAGTAGCTGGGACTCGGACTGGTGCCCATATGGGATGCCAGCGCAGCAGGCAGAGGCTTTACCTGCTATGCTGCAGCACTGGACCCTGCTCTACTTTTTTTTTTTTTTTTTTTTAAGATTTTTATTTATTTATTTATTTGACAGGTGGAGTTACAGACAGTGAGAGAGAGAGAGACAGAGAGAAAGGTCTTCCTTTCATTGGTTCATTCCCCAAATGGCCACAATGACCAGAACCGTGCCAATCTGAAGCCAGAGCCAGGTGCTTCCTCCTGGTCTCCCGTGCAGGTGCAGGGCCCAAGCACTTGGGCCATCCTCCACTGCTTTCCCAGGCCACAGCAGAGAGCTGGACTGGAAGAGGAACCGGGACTAGAACTGGCACCTGTATGGGATGCCAGCGCCACAGGCGGAAGATTAAATAACCTAGTGCGCCACAGTGCCAGCCCGCTGCTCTACTTCGGATCCAACTTCCTGCTAATGCATCTAGGAAGGCAGTGAAGATAATACTTGGGTCCCTAGCACCCATCTGGGAAACTAGGTTGGAGTTCTTGGCTCCAGGCCTCAGCTTGGTCCAACCCTGGCTGTTGGAGCTGTTTAGGGGAGTGAACCAGCAAATGAAAGACACCTCTCCTTGACCATTGCTGGCAAGTGCCTTTGGAAGGCAGTTCTAGTGAGCGGTGTGGTCCTGTAAGCCAAGTGTGCTCCCTGTATCTGCTTCCTGTGTTGCCGTATGATGGTTCCTCCACACATGCTTGGCTCTTGCCAGCTTCCTCTAGGCGCCTGGCAAATGGGGCTGCCTATCTTGAACTGTGAACCTCCAAACTAAGCCAAAATACACATTTATTTGTGTTACTTGTTAAAAATAGAAAAAGATGTCTCTCTCCATTCCCTCTCCCTTCTCTCTTCCTCTCAGTCTTCTCCTTCCTCCTTCCCTTTCTGTCATTCTGCCTTTCAAATAAATTAATTAATTTTAAAAAAGATTTATTTATTAAAAAAGACTTATTTGAAAGGCAGAGTTACAGAGGCAGAGAGAGGGAGAGAAAAAGTTCTTCCATCTGCGGGTTCACTCCCCAGATGGCCGCAACGGCCAGAGCTGGCCGATCTGAAGCCAGAAGCCTGGAACTTCTTTCCAATCTCCCACGTGGGTGCAGGGGCCTAAACACCTGAGCCATCTTCTACTGCTTCCCCAGGCCATAGTAGAGAGCTGGATTGGAAGTGGAGCTCCGGAGATTCAAACCGGCACCCATATGGGATGCTGGCACTGCAGGCAGTGGCATTACCCACTATGCCATAGTGCTGGCTCCTGAATAAATAAATCTTTAAAAATAATTTTTTCCTTCCTCACTTTATTTAGGTGTCTGCTCACATCTCACCTTCTCTAAGAAGCCTTCCCAGTTACCTTGTCACATCGATAATACCCATCACTCTGCCTTACTCTGCTTTTTCACAATCATAGCATTCATGTCTGTAGTCCTTTGTGTTATCCACCTACTTGTTTATTACCCATGAGGTCCTGAACTGTCTAGAGGTACATAGGACACACTTAGAGTTGAATGGTTTCAGTCAATAATAACTCCTTTGTAATTGCCAATTTGTGTTCTCTCAAGATATACAAATGTCTACAAATATGTTTACTCTCTCTTTCCCAAATAGTTGCTGCTCTCTGCTCATTGGCCTTAGAGGTGTTTCTTCCCACAAGCATGTTTTGATTTTTTTTTTTTTTTGACATGCAGAATGGACAGTGAGAGAGAGAGACAGAGAGAAAGGTCTTCCTTTTGCCGTTGGTTCACCCTCCAATGGCCACCACAGCCGGCGCACCGCACTGATCCGAAGCCAGGAGCCAGGTGCTTACCCTGGTCTCCCATGCAGGTGCAGGGCCCAAGCACTTGGGCCATCCTCCACTGCACTCCTGGGCCACAGCAGAGGGCTGGCCTGGAAGAGGGGCAACCGGGACAGAATCTGGCGCCCAAGCCAGGACTAGAACCCGGTGTGCCGGCGCTGCAAGGCGGAGGATTAGCCTAGTGAGCCATGGCGCTGGCTATCTTTTGATTTTTGAGGGGAGCCCTCTATAGACTTTTCACCTTGTATTTCTGCCTCCTGACTGTTTCAGTTGGCTGAGCAGCAGTGGTTTTCCGATGTTTGGCTTCATTGAAAACGGAACGGAGGCAAGGATCCCACTCTCTAGAGGCTGTCAGTCCACTACAGCTTCTGGAGCTGGGCTGTAAGGAGGAGGGACTGGGGCCAGCGTTAAGCAGATGAAGCTGCCACCTGCCACCCTAGCATCCCACTTGAGCACTGGATTGAGTCCCAGTGCTCTACTTGCAATCCAGCTCCCTGCTGATGTGCCAGGGAAAGCAGCAGATGGCAGCCCAAGTACTCGGCCTCCTGCAACCCACGTGGGAGACCCTGAAGAAGCTTCTGGCTCCTGGCTTTAGCCTGGCACAGCCCCAGCTGTTGTGGGCATTTGAGGAGTGACCCAATGGATAGAAGATCTTTTTGTCCCCTCTCTGTCCATAACTCTGCCTTTCAAATAAAGAAATAAAGGTTAAAAGAAAAGGTACTAGTGAAAATTTCTACTGTTACAAAATGTAAGAATATCAGTTCCTTCATACCCAGAAGTAGCACAGACTCTTTTTGTAGAACCACGTAATCAAAACTTTATTCAGAAAATGTGATTCTGTGGTTTATATTCTGTACTGTTAGCATGTGCGGTGTATGAAAATAGGACGTGCCTTTACATTCCTTTTGGTCCCTAACCTGTGCATAATATGTACTCAGTGTACATTTATAGCTTATCTAAGTAAATATTGGAATAAAGAGCCTTGTTCTTTACTTACTATTCTTTGTCCTGTATTGGCTTTTTTTTTTTTAAGATTTATTTATTTTACTTGAAAGAGTTACACAGAGAGAAGGAGAGGCAGAGAGAGAGAGAGAGAGGTCTTCCATCTGCTGGTTCACTCCTTAATTGGGTGCAACGGCCAGAGCTGTGCGGATCCAAAGCCAGGAGCCAGGGGCTCCTCCAGGTCTCCCATGTGGGTGCAGGGGCCCAAGGGCTTGAGCCATCTTCTGCTGCTTTCCCGGGCCACAGCTGAGAGCTAGATAGGAAGTGGAGCAGCCGGGATTCGAACCAGCGCCCATATGGGATGCTGGCACTGCAGGGGGCAGCTCCACCCACTACGCCACCATGCTGGCCCCCCTGTATTGTATTTTAAACTATTTCTGTTTTCCAAACTCTTCTGTTACCCTTGATCCTTTTATTTCCTCTCATGCAGTTCAGTATATGGAATACAGAGGCTTCTGCTAACTATTTCTGATCTCAGTCCTCTTCTACCCACAGAATGACAGGGTGGCTACCCAGTTGGCTGTGAGCATTCGTGTACAAGGAGACAAACGTCTGAGCAGCCTGCGCCGCTGCTGTGCCATTACTCGCTATGATGCTCACAAGATGAGCCAGGATGCCTTTGCTGCCATCAGGAACTGTAATACTTCTGGACTCCAGACTGAATGGTGAGTGTTTTTCCTAGCTCTCCTGCTCAGAAGAAACTTAGGCCTCGTTTTAGCTCTAAAGTTGGTGGGCATCTGAGCTCTTCAGCTGGGGGCACTTTTTAAAAGGCAAAAGATTTATATGATCTGAAGAGAAACCAGAGTATGGCACTCTTTATAAATCAGTCTAGCAGCACCTATTACGGAGGAGAATGGTTATCCCTTGGTGCACATGTAGCAACCCCAGAATCAAGGCAGCTCAGCTGTGCTTCCTTGCCTACAGTTAGTACATTCGAGTTCCCAGGTACAGGTGGTAAGCAGTGAACTGATACTGTCTGCCTGTATTCATTCCTATAGTCAGGGAAATGACCGATTGTACTTGGAAAATAGAAGTTTCAACATGACACTTGGGAACTTCTCTCTCAATGACTTTATTGTTCTGTCTTAAAAGCATCTTTCATAACTTATGAAAGTGACCTATTTGGTAATTTCCACCCAAACATTCCAACTCAGTTACAGGCTCCACTGGTATCATATAAATGTCACTTCTGCTAGTTATAAAATACAGCCAAATACATGATAAAGCTGCTTTTTGAAGCATGCTCATTTTCTGTCCAGATAATAATGATTTTCAAGCTAATCACTTAAGTTATTGCTTATCTAAATATATTGGTACTATTATTGTTCTGTGTGCAGATGTATAATATGATGGAGTCACTGAAGGTAGAGTCTGTGTTCTTAGAATTTACTTTTACTTCCTGGTATATTTGTTTTCATCAGTTTATTTTGAACAGTTTTACATAACCAGGTGAAAACTGTGGTACTGTGTTCATATGAAACGTTCCTTACTTAAAAATGCGTGAGTCGAGTCGGGGGAGTTACAGAGAGAGGTAGAGACAGAGAGAGGTCTTCCATCTGCTGGTTCACTCCCCAGATGTCTGCAACAGCCAGAACTGCAGTGATCCAAAGCCAGGAGCCAGGAGCTCCTTCCAGCTCTCCCATGCAGGTGCAGAGGCACAAGGACTTGGGCCATCTTCTACTGCTTTCCCAGGCCATAGCAGAGAGCTGGATCAGAAGAAGAGCAGCTGGGACTAGAACCAGCACCCATATCGGATGCCGGCACTTCAGGCCAGGGCATTAACCCATTGCGCCACAGCGCCGGCACTCTGTCTCTCCCTTTCTATCTCTCTTTAACACAGCCTTTCAAAAAAATATATACATCTTTTTTAAAAAAGATGTATTTATTATTTGAAAGTCAGTTAAACAGAGAGAGGAGAGGAGAGAGAGAGAGAGGTCTTCCATCCATTGATTCACTCCCCAATTGGCCGCAATGGCCGGAGCTTCGCCGATCCGAAGCCAGAAGCCAGGAGCTTCTTTTTGGTCTCCCACGTGGGTGCAGAGGCCCAAGGACTTGGGCCATCTCCTACTGCTGTCCCAGGCCATAGCAGAGAGCTGGATCAGAAGTGGAGCAGCTGGGTCTCGAAGGGGCACCCATATGGGATGCTGGCGCTTTAGGCCAGGGCGTTAACTCACTGAGCCACAGTGCCGGCCCCAATAAATCTTTTTTAAAAACGGATAAGTTGGGGCCAGTGCTGTGGCGTAAGTGCTGACATCCCATATGGTCTCCTGCTGAGTCCCTGCTGCTCCACTTCTGATCCAGTTCCCTACTAATGGCCTGGGAAAGCAGTAGAAGATGGCCCAAGTGCTTGGTCCCCTTGCACCCGGAAGGAGACCCGGAAGAAGAACCTGGCTCCTGGCTTCAGATCAGCCCAGCTCTGGCCATTGTGGCCACTTGAGGAATAAACCAGTGGATGGAAGATTTCTCAGTCTCTCCCTCTCTTTCTAACTCTAACTCTACCTTTTGAATAGAATAAGTAAATCACTAAAAAAAATCTGAAAGTTACAAGCTATGAAAAATATTCCTCCCCAATAGGGTGAAATTTATTGACAGGGAAACATCAAAATTATCTGATTAAAGCATGTCCCAAAGCATGAAACATATACAGTGAAATGCTGTCATAATAATTTTAGAATTCCAAATATTCTGTACTTCATTTTATTTTCTGAAATTCAGCTTATGTGAAAATTTATGATAATCAGACACAAACTTTATTATAGATTTTTTTTTTTAAAGATTTATTTATTTATTTGAAAGGCAGAATGACAGAGAGACAAAGAGCCATCTGCTGGTTCACTCCCAAAATGGCCACAACAGCCAGCGTAGGGCCAGGCCAAAACCAGGAACCAAGAACTCCATCCTGTGATCTCCCACATGGATGGCAGTGGTTCAGGTCCTTAGGCCATTTTTCCGCTACCTTCCCTGGCCCATCAGTAGGGAGCTGAATCGGGAGCAGAGCCCCCAGGACTTGAACCAGCGCTGATGGGGAATGCCAGCATTGCAAGCTGCATTTACCTGCTACGCCACAATGCCTGCCCCAGGAACTTCTTGAAATGTTTCTGAGACCGAGATTGGGAAATTCCACAGTGGAAAGTCTGGCAGGGTTATTGTTAGGTTTCAAAACAAGAGAATAGTGAAAAGGGTTTTCCCAAGTCTTCCTATTCTAAATACCCTAAAACTTTTCAGTTGCCCTGAGTAACACTTCTTACTGCAACCTTGAATTAGCACAGCCCTGCAGTGGTATCCTATAAAAACAGTACTGCACAGCCGCCAGGGCGTGGGCAGTTACCGAGCCAGTGGTTCTCAGGGTGGCCCCAAACTGGCCACATCAGCACACCCAAGGAATTGTTACAGCTTCAGTTCTCTGTTCATTGCAAGTCTACTGACAGTCTGGTACACACTGAAGTTTGTGAACTACTTCAGTGAAGAATAAATTTCCTGTTGTGGCAGAACCAGAATCATGTTCATTTTTAATTTGAATTTGACCTACGCTCTGGAATAGTGAGTGGATCTTGTCCCTTTCCTTTCTATATAGGTCCCCGCCTCTCACAATGCTTCTCCTCTGTGCTACCAAATTCGCTGCCTCCACCCCAAAGGTGCCGAGCAGCAGTTCAGAAGCTAAGGCCCCGGGGAGTGGCCCAGGGGTGGCAGCCACTAAGAAGGCAACTACTTCTCTGGAATCGTTCTTCCAAAAAGCTGCAGAAAAGCAGAAAGTCAAAGAAGCTTCATCCCTTATCACCACTGCCCAGGCCCACACGAGCAGTTCACCCTCCAAGCCCTCGTCAGCTTTCCAGACCAGTAGAACTGCAGGAATGGAGCCCTTCTTTAGGCAGAAAAGCCTGCTTCTACAGCAGAAAGAGCTTCATTCTTCACCGTGTCTCCCACCGCAAGATCCTCAGCCCGACTGTAACGCGTTACCTGCAGAAGATCCACACCGTGCCCCTGCTTGGGAAGGGCCGTTGACATTGGAACCTGCCGTAGCAGCTCCCGCGCAGAGGGATTTGGCTCAAAACAGCTCAAGCCTGCTGGCTGCCTCTGCTTCCACGTCTGCTCTGGACGCGGCTCCAGGAGGAAGTGCTGCCCCGAGTCTTCTCGCTGCTGAGGACCAAGTGTCCTGTGAGAAGTGCGGCTCCCTGGTGCCAGTGTGGGAGATGCCGGAACACCTTGACTATCATTTTGCACTGGAGCTACACAAATCCTTCTTGCAGGCACACTCCTCAAACCCCCAGGTTGTTCCCGTCAAGTCTCCTCAAGGCAAAAGAAATCCCAAGAGTCCTTTGGCTTCCAGTAATAAACGCCCCAGGCCTCAAGGCATGCGGACGCTGGAATCATTTTTTAAACCATTAGCACACTAGTGCTGCCTTCGGGCTTGCTGTGGGATATTAATATTTTATCTGTAACCCTGGGATATGGACATACATTCACTTCTTAAGGAAATTTATGACGATGAAACTTTTAATACCAAATTAAGGTTTCCATCTCTTCACATGCACGAATTCTAATCCCATTGCTGGTAGAGATGTAAAAATGCTCCCTCCCTTTGACATTTGAATTTTAGACTTTAGGGAGGTAATATTATACATTAAACAGTGTGTAGGCCTTTGAGCCTAAGAGACCTGCTTCCAAACTTAACCATACTGTGTGGCCTTGAGCAAGACACCTTCTCTACAAAGCCTAAGGTCTTACAGATTACTGAAAATCAAAAATGCTATAAAGTGCCTCACTTTAACTTGGCATCCAGAAGGAACCCAGTTAAAAAACCTTTTAAAAAAAGATTTATTTATTTGAAAGGCAGAGTGACAGGGCAATCTTCCATCTGTTAGTTTACTCCCCAAATGGCCATAATGGCTGGGGCTGGGCCTGGGGCTGGGCCTGGGCCTGGGCCAGACCGAAGCCAGGAGCCTGGAACTCCATCCAAGTCTCCCATGTGGGTGGCAGGGGCCCAAGTGTTGGGACCATCTTCTGCTGCTTTCCCAGGCACATTAGCAGGGAACTAGACCAGATGTGGAGCAGCTGGAACTCCAACTAGTGCTCCAATATGGGATGCCTATGTTGCAGGTGGCAGCTTAACCCACTGTACCACCATGCCATCCCCCAAAAAAAAGTTTTAAAAAAATTTTCTCCTAGCTCTGTGACAGAGCAGTTCGGATAATGCCTTGAGCACAATTGTTTCTTTAGTTGGGGAATATGAGGTGAAACCTGGAAACCCGCAGAGTGACGTGGTAGCTGGGTCAGGGCAGGGCTCTGCATACAAAAGCTACACACTAAACATTGCGTCTCATAGAAGTAAACCCTCTAACAGCCTCAGTTGTAGTCACTGGCCCTTCTGCATTTTTCTCTAATGTAGATTGTGATTGCTACTGGGCCAGTTCAAGCAGTCTGTTGAGATTGGACCAAGTCATGGTCAGAACTAGATCACCTCTAGGACTGTGCTAGTCCAGCTCTTGAGTGGCAGCAGCACCAGGGGACTTGCTGGAAACGGTCTCGGCCTCACCACCACGCCTGCTCGGTCAGAATCTGATACGAACAAGACTCCCTGTATCTTTGTCAGTTTTACAAGCACTGGTCTATACGATACCAAAGGTCAGGTTTGTGGAGAACAGTCACATTTGCAGTACAAACTTGAGGGAAGTGCTTGGGAGGCACCTCTCTCCTGCTAAAGTATGAATTGAGGGTTCTATATTCGTGATTGTAGCCTTTTGTACTTGTTCCATGTTTGTAGGATTTTTAATCTCCATTCTGTGTGGGAAGTCACTTTTGGCTTTTCTGATAGAGGGAACCTTGAATTCCTTGTGTAACCCTCCTGGAGAACTGAGCTAGGTGGTGACTGGTTAAATGTGTCAGGAAAATGCTATTCATGTGCTTTCTATATATGTGTGCGAACCAGCCCCTGAGCTTTTTTAAATGGGGGACATTTCATGTAAAGAAGGGAGGAAGCCACTAGGAACAGCCGGAAATCAGTTTTCAAAGATCTTTGTCATTGTTATGGCACTGAATACAGACAGTGATTCACTGTGTATTTGTCTTTCCCCTACTTGACTTGTAGCTTCTTAAAAGCAAGAATTCCTAACAATGCCTTGCATATAATAATGTTTTATATTCCATAGATAAATATGTAGTGACATTCTAGATGTGATTATAATTGAGGCAATAAAAATGTATAAACTCCTTAGGGGCCAGCCTTACACATCCTCCTATTCCCTGAGTGTTCTGGCTGAACCGGAGTGGCAGGGCGGCTCTCACTCTAATGCTCTCAGGACAGAATGTCACATTCGTACCTTGGGCCACATTTGTCATTGTCTTTTGCTAGGGTCAGTGCCCAAAATACAGTACCCCCCCCCTTTTTTTCTTTGCAGATGACTTTTTTTTATGTGAAAGGCAAAGTGATAAAAGGATCTTCCATCTGCTGGTTCACATCCCAAATGTGAACCTAGAACTCCTTCAGGGTCTCCTGCATGACAGGGTTCCCAAGCACTTGGGCCGTTTGCTGCTGCCTTCCCAGGTACGTTGGCAGGGAGCTTGATTGGAAGCAGAGCATTGGAACTCAAACCAATGCTCGGGAATGGCATGCCAGTGTCAGGCCACAGCTTAGCTCACTGCACCAGAATGCCAGCCCCTTGACTTTAGCTTTGAGCCTTATTTTTGTACTTCTAAAATAAGATAGGTAGTCTGAACATGGAAACAAGAGGGACTATGGTTTGGCCAGGCTAAGGACGTAGATATATAAACCTGAAAATTGTACTCCAAGTAGCTGGCAGAGCAGAGGAAGGTACTCTACTGCCGAAACCTCTTGCAAGCAGCCAATTCCCCGAGTCCACGGAGCTGCCTACTCAAGCTGTTTTCAGTTTCACTTTCTACTCAGAGACCTGCGTAATGGGCCAGAACACTTGGCTGTCACACTGGAACCCGGATCCTCTGTGGGGCAGATGAGAGAAGAATGGGAAATGGGATCCCATGTGGGTTCTTTCCTACCCGGGGCTCAGCAGTGTTAGGATTCCACTCATCTCTGGAGGGAAATCTAGCTCTCTAAAGTGGAGTCTGGGTCCTAAACACAAGTACAGTGTATTCAATAAAACATTTTTATTCTGTACAATATATATGTGTATTTAAATATATATATATACATATATGTGTGTGTGTATGTGTGTGTGTGTGCAGAGAAACCTCAACCAACAAATCCCTGAGTCCACGGGAACCCAGGAAGCTAACCTAGGGCAAGGCAGGAGTCCGTGCCTAAAGAGTGGCAGGATGGCAACATCCTTCCCTTTCCTCCTGGTTCCCTGCAACAGAGGGAAGGGGATGATTGCTACCAATTCCGGAAACAAGGGCTTCTGAGGGCACAGCACGGGGCCTGCGGGCCAGTCCCCAGCCAGCAGCTGGGGAAGGGAAACACTCTCCGACGCAGCACGAAGGCCAGCAGAGGAGTGCAGCTGGCCTCCGGTGTGCCAGGCCTGAGCTTGGCAGCCCCACGCCGGGGCCAGCACAACAAATAGCACCTGTGGGGCCTGTGAGAGGAGGAACCGGGGAAACGGCCCTTGAGTGAAGAAGGGGAGGAGGGTAAAGCTGAGGGGCAGGCCTCGGCCTCCGCACGGGAGGCGAGCACTGCCTTTCACTGTCTCTTGTGCCATTTCTTCAGACCCTGGGTCATTAGACGAGAGCAGATGCCTTTGTCCACAGTCGGTCAGTGGTGGGCAACTTAGATGGCCTTGAGAAGAGGTATAGAAAATGGAGTGCTTTCGAGGGCCATCCCAGTTTGTGACAATTCCTGAAGTGCAGAGACGACACTGGCGAATCTCGCCCAGTCCCGGTAGGAGGGCCGAGGTGGCTGCTCAGCTCCCGCCAGTAGCCAGGCCACAGGGTTGCCAGGTTGTGAGTCAACGAGGTGGGCGCACAGCTTCGGGGCACTGCCCTGACTTGTGTCTTCTCCCTTAGGACTCCTTTCTGGCCACACCAAGCTTGGCAGCTCTCCAGAAAGGGCTGGGGGCAAGTGGCAGAGAGCACCCCGTCTCCCTAGCCTATTAACACACAGAGCCGCCAGCCACGGGCAGCATGGCCAGAAGTCACCTTATGTATTGTCGGGACAGCAGGAGAGCTGTCGCGCCTGGAGGACTCAGAAGCCCATGTTGGCCTGAGCTTCTCCCGCCGCGATGGCTTGCACGTCAGTGACGTGGCCGATGCCCTTGGTGACACCCTCGCGGAACAGCAGCTTGGCGCCCACCTTCAGGTACTCCGGGTGTTTCAGGAAGCGGAAACGCACCACTGCCTTCTCCCCGGTCCGCAGCTTGTCCTGCAGCAGACAAGCGCTCACTGCCCTGGCCACCACCTCCCGTCCCAGAGCCTTGGCTCCCCGGCCCGCCAGGTGGGCAGTCTTCCCTCCATGGGGCCAGGCCACGCTCCGCTCTGGAGGCAGGAGGGGGATGACTTTTCCCTGGAGAAATGGGGGCACTGACAGCCGGGCCCCGCTCACCTTGGCGTGGATCTTCTCCACCACGGCCGTCTGGCGGACGTTGCCCACGTGTACCGTCACCTGGAACCCCCGGCGGAAGGTGGTGGCATGGAACAGGAGGACGATCTCTGCCTCGAACACTGAGCAGATGGTGGGATTCATCTCGGGGCTCACCATCACCATGCCCTGAGGAGGCAGAGCCCCCAGCCCGGGGTCGGGGGGGGGGCAGGCCGTACATTAGGCCCTTCCCTTCCAGCCACTACACCCCCTCCAGCTGCATTTCCTGTCCTCTGGGACTCCAGACACAAAGGCCAAAATGCTCCTCTTCCGTGGAACCCTTCTACGCCCACCTCCCATGTCTTCTCGCCCTCTCACGCCGTGTCTGCCATCCTGGGCGCTAAGGTGTTTACTGCTTCCTGTTTAATGCTGTGCTCCTCCCAAGCACGCTAAGCTGCTTCCATGCAGTCTAATGAGCATCCAGACCAGGTCTCCTTAGGGTTTCACTGAAGCGGCCGGGCGGCTCCTCAAGCGGCAGCCAGCGTGCTAGGCACTTCCCTTTCGTTTGCTCTCTGGCCCACCCGGCCACCCGTCTCACCTTGCGCAGCAGCGCGCGGTCGAAGTCCCCGAGGGCCAAGGTCGCGGCCTGGCCGGCTCGCAGCACGCGGCAGGCAGAGCGGTTGCGCTGGATGCTGCACACTCTCAGCTCCAGGAAGCAGCCGTCGTCCGTGGGGCCCACGACCAGCTGGTCCCCCTCACGGCAAATCCCGCTGCAGTCCAGGAGGCAGGTGGCACGGCGTCAGCCCGGCTCCCCCCCACCGTCTACTCCTCAGAGCGCACCTTCCCTTTCGGAGTGGAGTCCCTCAAGTGAAGGTAAGGGGGGGTGGCTCCTGGCCCCGGCCCAGAGGTCAGACTCTGGGGGCTACAGCCACAGAAGGCCAGCAGCCGTGGTGGGTGGAGGCACCTGCTGGTTTGACAACGCCGGACACTAGATCCCTGGGGGAGCAAAATCTCCCCCTTGGGGTTCATCCTCTCTCGGGCGGAGTCTCAAGGGCCCTCTCCTTCCCCCACTTGGAGGTGCGATCACAGATGAACACACTCTGGTTTCTTTCCGGGGGCCAGGTCCCACACTGTCCCCCAGGGGAGAGCCGGGACACTCTCCCCCGCCGTGAGCCAACACGCTAGTGTCCCCGCGCTTCTCAGGGAGGGAAGGCCTAATCTGCAGCCAGGCACATGCTTCGGACGGGCTTTGTGCAATGCCAGGGTCTCGTCCTGCGGGTCACAATGCCGCGGAGGGCGGGTAGCAAGCAAAGCCACTCACCTGGAAAGTGTCCCTCCAACAACCGTCCCCACCTCCGGCACTGTGTAGATTTCATCCACCTGAAGCCAAAGAAATCGCCATCAGTGGCCCGCCCAGGAGGGCCTGGGCACGGAGCCTGGGCGCTCCCCGCCCCGCAGGCGGCCGTCTGGCGGCCATCACCTACCTGGAATTCTGTCAGCTGCTGCATGAGCTCCTCCTGCTCCTTGCTGTTGGTGAGAGGCGGGAGGATATTCAGGAAGACTTTGAGGAGGTCCAGGCTCTCTCCAGACACGCTGGACAGCGTGAAGATAGGGGTGACGCTGCAGGGGAGCCAGGCATGGCCATGTGAGGGAAACCCGCCCGGGACGCGGAGGCTGGGTGAGCTTTCACCTGGGCATCTGGGACCCCGCTCACGCCCCTGCTAATGGCTCAGGAGCTCGTACCGCGTGAAGCCCACCCCCAAGCCCAGGAAGACAGGGAACGCTGCCCTTCATCCCCAGGGCTCGGCGCACCAGCAGAGACTCCCACAATGCCAAGTTGAAGGGGCCCCAGAACTGGTCTGGCCCTGGAGCCCCGAGGACCGCAGCTGTCGGGGGAGGCGAGCTTACTTGGGTGACTGGGCAAACTGCTGAGCAGCGGTGACAGCGTCGTCCTCAGAGGTGACCAGCATGGGGACCTTGTGGCAGCCCGGCTGCTTGAGGACTCGCTCCAGCTGGCGGACCGTCCTCTCCACTGTGGTCTTGGCACACAGGTCCACCTTGCTGACCACGACGAAGAAGGGCACTTTCAGGGCCAGGGCCAGCCCCAGATGTTCCCGCGTGGTGCCGGCTGGCTCGGAGAGAGAAGGCAGGAGGTGGGAGGGCAGAGTGAGCAACCGCGGGAGGGAGGAGGGGGAAGGGGCGGAATCCGCAGCCCTGTCCCCGCCCCCGTGGCTCGTACCAATGCCGGTGTTGGCACTGACGAGCAGCAGGGCGCAGTCAGGGCAGTAGGAGGTGAGGCCGAAGATGGTGGTGTGGAGGTACTTATGGTGGCCGGCCAGGTCGATGAAGGTGATCATCTTGGAGCTGCTCTCGCAGATTTCTTCTGCCGTCCGGGAGTCGCTGTAATTCACCACCTGGCCCGGAGCCCAGGGCGCTCAGTGCCCCTCGCGAGCCTCCCCAACCCTTCAAGGGTTGCCAGGACCTAAAGCCAGTCCCTGGGTGACCCTGCCTCGTAACCCAGAGCCCCAGTTCTCACTGCATTCGTTGGCTCCCCATTTGTCTGCTAGGGGGACAAAGTCTCCACACTCTGCCCCCGGCCTCTGTCCTTCACCACTACCATCCCATCCTCGGAGTCTCGCCCCACTGGGTCCCGTGGATCCCATGCACCTCTCCCTTGCTGTTAAAGCCCAGGATCTCGAAGCTGATGCTGGAGGTTCGGCCAGACTGTATCTCATGTAGGTGGCGGAAAAGGTTGAGCCGGGCCCGGCCCCGCCCGTTGTCCAGCTCTCCCTGGGTCAGGACTCCAAGCAGGGTCGACTTCCCAGAGTCCACGTTCCCCAGGACAGCCACGCGGAGGTCTAGGAACTGCGGACGAGGTGCCAGAAGTAAGGGCTCCCACCCCTGAGCTCTCTTGCTGCGGGCTGAGCCCAGGGCCGGGACATTCCCTGGAGAGCATGTGTTGTGATGAGCCCAGACCAGGGGAAGAGCTGCCACCCCCAGTCCCCACCAGGGAGCTGCAGACCGGGGTGTGCTCACCTGCTGGTTGTCCGGGACCTTTCGTACCAGCACCTCAGTGATCTTGCGGGGCGTGTCACTGTCATAATCCACTTCTCGCTCCCGGAGGATAGTGATGTCTGCCCCGACCCTGTCACAGCAAGGCCACCGCTGCCCATCTCCCCTGACCCTCCCCTGCCAGCCCAGCTCTGGGCCAGTGACCTGTGTGCACCTCTCACAGAGCTCCGGGCACCTTCCTGCACTTGCTACCACCTTCTGGCCTACCTCCCCCAAACCCCCAACCCCCCAACCCAATTCCTTAAAACAAAGACACAAATGTTCAACCAAGGAGCAAGGCCTAGCTAGGGCCAATGAGGAAGAGGCCTGAGCCCTACTCCTCCCTGCTTGAGCTCTGTCAGGAGAGCACCCGGGCCACCTCGGCCTCTAGGTGAGTGGAGACGCATGCGTCCTCCCCTGAGTCAGGGGAAGGGAGGGGAGGGGGAGGCATACTTCTCCGCCATCCGGTGCAGAGTCTTGAGGGAGGCCCGCATCTCCTCCTCGGCCAGCCCCACCAGCAGCCCGTTGTCCTCCACCCCGATCTGGTAGACGGCCTCACCGCGTCCCTCCTGCAGCCGCCACTTCATCTGCGTGACCAGGTGCTCAAAGCGGTACTGGGATGGATTCACCAGCTTCAGCTTAGGGCGGGTGGGGTGGGCGAGAAGGTGGAATCAGAGGGGTTCCTGCCACACCCACGTGGCGCCCGCCTGTCCTGCTGCAAGGACCAGCACCTTCCCTCTCCACTTCATAGACCCTGTGTCCCCGCACCCTGCACCACGCCCCTAAGGTCTTCCTACAGGTCATCAGGTTAGAAGGACCTCAGAGAAATCACCCCAGGGCGGCAGAGACAGCCTACCCCAGCCCCTGCTCCTCCAGCCTGAGACTCACTTTGTATTCGATGTTTCCATCTTCAGCCTGAAAAGGAACAGGGAGCAGTTACCACACCCGATGCACTCAGTCCTTGCTTCCCTGTGGCGCCCATGGGACCCGGGCGACTCAGAGCAGGAAGCCAAGCCCCAGTGCCATCTGCTTAGGCAGGTACCAAAGGTCACTGGCTGGCAGACAAGCCCCGGTGCAGCCTGTGTGAAGGGCCTGCAGGACACCGAGTCCCCTGACCTGGCGGGGAACAGACCCCCAGGCCCTCCTGTGGGCCCCTTCGGTCCCTGCAGTCTCACAAAGCGCTTCCCAGACGTTTCTGTCTCCTCTGTGCCCAGGCTGTTGAAGCCTTGCTTTGCCACTGGTCAGGGAGACACCATTTCCTTCCCGCCTGCCCCTCTCAGCTGATGTCATCAGGAGTCCAGTGCGGCAAGAGGTTCTGGACCAGGGCCAGCGGGTGAGCTCAGCACTGGTCGCTGTGCGCGCCCAATGGGAGGGGAGCCCCAGGTGAGAGAGGAACAGCGCACCAAAGTTGGGGCTGAGATCAACAAAAGCAGCTCGGGTAGACACCAAGACCAGACTGGCCATGGCCGTGACCTCCTGCCCTCGCGCCTCAGAGGTGAAGTCCTGAACCCGAACTACAATCTCTTTATCCACCCCCCAGGTGCTAGCACCGCACAGAACTTTCGCCTGAACTTTCGTTCGCAGGTGCAAAAGGCCCTGGATCCACCTGTTCTGCCGGCCGACTCCTCTCCGGCCATCGCCGCGTGTCATAATTCCATCCCTTCAGAGCCCTGCAGCTCCCAGGCCCTACGAGGTCTTGACCTGTCACCTCTCCCTCATGCAGCGTAGCCAGCCTTCCCTGGCCACCAAAGCCCTCCCCTAGCGGTTCTCAAAGGGACATGCCTGGACCAGCAGCACTAGCATCCCATGAGACGCCCCTGTCAGAAATGCACATTCCCCGGCCCACCCCTCCCGTGATTCGAAAGCCACCCGGTGACTCCGATGTGAACTTTGATAACCACTGGTGTGGCTCTTCCCCTAGGTCCTCCTCTCCCAAGACAGAGAAACAAAGCCAGACTCATGCTGCGCCTTAAAGACAGATGGAGCAAGTGTGTGGGGGCTCTGCTCGCCCCCAGCCCCCTCACAGGGCTGGCAAAGACCAGAGGACTACTAAGTTAACTGTTCTCTGGCTCAGTGCAAGTGCGTGAGTGTGTGTGCGTGTGAGTGTGTGTAAGCTGAGGCTAGGGAGGGAACATATTGCTCCCTTCTGGGGTACTCCCCTGCTCCCTGCGGAGCAAGTTTGGAAAAGTGGTGGTTCCTCCCCTTGCCTCCTCATCCCAGGATGCAGCCCGCTCCCCCCCGCTACAGCCCAGACAGGGGGGTCTGGCGGTCCACGCCGCTATTCCCAAGGGAGTGGGATCCCCTTTCCCCCACTTCTCTCCTCACTATGCCTCCCCGAGGTCCTGAGACTGAACGGGCGGCCCGGGGATGTGGGGGGGGCTCTCGGGACCGGAAGGAGGGTTCTCCCCCCGCGCCCCTCCTCCCGGAGGTCTTGACACCGGAAAGGGGGATTAATTCTCCTCGGTCCCGCTTCCCTGCCGTCCCGGAGCCGAAAGGAGTGGTCTCCTCTCAGCCCGCCGCTTCTCAGGTGCTCACCTCGGGGGGCAGGTACGGGGGATTGTTGGCTTTGCCCCCTCTGTTCCTTCCGTTCTTCTTCTTCCCCTTCGGGCCCCCGCAGCCGCTGCTGCCGCCAGCCCCCCTAGCCTTGAGGGTTCCGCCCATGGCCGGGCCCCCTCCGGGCCGGCAGCAGCCGCCGAACAGCTCCGATACCCGCGAGTCCATTCGCCGCTGCCGCCAGCCCCCCGCCCGGCCCCTCCCCCCCGCTGCCGCCGCCGCCCCCTCCGCCTCCGCCGCCGCCCCTACTGCCACCGCCGTGTCGGGCCAGCCAGAGGAGAGCGGGGTGGGGCCCGGCGCAAGCCACGCCCCCGCCTCCTGCCTCCGGGTCGCGTCAGAAACAGCCGCGGTGCACCACGGGATACGGAGTCCACAGGCCTGGGATCTCGCTCGAAACCATACGCCGCCGCCCTACAACTCCCAAGTAGCATCGCGGCGTGCAGGGTCGCTGTAGTGGTGGGGCGTGGACAAGAGTGCGCCTTCGCGCGCAAAGGCCCATGGGGGCTGTAGTCTGGCTCCCAGTCTTCGCGCGCCGAACCGCTCTTGCTCCAGGGCCTGTCCGCGAAGGGTTTACATCGGGATCGAGCTTTGTGGGCGCCCCTGGGTTTGGCCCCTTAAGCGCAGATTCTGAACAGATTTTGGATGTGGAGAGCTGCAGAATTCGGGTGACTTCGCCCTGCTGGCTCCGCCCCTGCCTCGGTTTCTTCCCCGATGGCCGGCGTGCCGTCGGGGGTGAGTCAGGGCGAACGCCAGGGCGGAGGCGGGTGGTGGTTAGCCTAATTATGGCTGTTATTGTACATAGTAGTCTCTGCTTTATGACCAGGCTGGCACCTTCCAAGGATTGGTTTTGGCAGCCCCAGGCACTGCCATGGCCCGACTCGAGGCTCGAACCTATAAACCTGCTGGCTCCCGGTGGGAAGGGGGGGAGCGGGGTGGGGAGCTGCGGGGACGGCCGCAGCGCGCCTGCCTCCTCCCCTTTGTTGTGAAGCTGAACCAATAGGGGAGACCTAAGTTTAGTTTAAAAACCACAAGGGTTGTAGGAGGAGCCTGGCCTTCTCTCTCGGGGCGGGGCCGGGGCTCCAGTTACAGCAAGCACTGCGAGGGCGGGGAAGTGGCCGGGAATAGAAACTTGGCCAAGAGCTCCAGGGGCTTGTTGACTTCTGCTTTTCTTGCCAAGTCACCTCTCCTGTTCTTTAGCGCTCTTGCACTCGGCGAAGAGTAAACACATTCGTGACACGGCAGTGTCCAAGGCACCAGAAAGGCAGGGCTGGGAAGCAGTCTTAGGTTCAGTTCCTAGTCCCTAGGCCCCCAGGACACCACGGAACAGTATATCCACTTCCCCTCTCTTCCCAAACACTGGAGTGTGCATCCATGGCCAAGAATTAAAACAGCTCTTCCCCGCCAGGCCTCAGTTTCCCTTAGAGGACTGGAAGCAGCAGCAGTGGCTTACCTCTGGCAATCCCTGCAGGGGTTCAGACCTGGTGGAGTCCATGGCTTCCTGTCAGGGCCACATGGAGGGAGACAGGCGGGCTACGGATGTGTAGGTGTTGTCTGCCTAGCATAACTCCCCAAGGCAGAGAGCGCAGAAAGACCACAGTCTGCAAAAGGGCCCAACAGGCCCAGCCGATTGTGTAGGTCTTCAGGGGCTGCAAGCGCAAGTGACTTCTCTTCTTGATCCTGTGTAGTTGAGGAAAAGGTTATGCGGCAGAGGCCCACCCCAGGCAGGAGCAGAGGACTGCTGCTGAGACTGCAGAACTCAGTGAGCCATCTCAAGAAGGAAGGGGATTGGAAGGGAGCGATAAGACCATCCCCCAACACACTCACTCCAACCAGAAAACCAGAGCCTGCTGCTCTTGGGAGATAACCCTTGTCTGTTCATCCACAGGGATCTTTCAACCACCAACCCCAACTCGCAGAACTTAGCTTCACCCCTCCCCATTCCTGTGTCTCCTAAGTGGAGAACTTCTTTGAAGAGATGGGAAGGGGATAGCCCGTTCTGATACACCTTTCCTGACCACACCTGGCCTACCACAGTCAGAAGTGAGGGCTGGCAGAGGCGGAGGCTGAACAAAGCTGTCTGTCGAGGAGATCAGAGTCCTGGGACCTGGAACGTGGTGTCTGCGTTGTTTCCTGGAGGCGTTGCTTAGGAGGTGCCTGTGAGGTGCGTGGCTGTGGGATACATATATTAAGGATACACACACCCACGTCACATGAAAACATTTTTCCTGGTATGTCATTAGTCACTTATTTATGTGTAGAGTACTTCTGCATAAGCTTAAACTCACATTTAGCAACCTTTCCCTTATGCTGTCTTAATTTTATGTCATCCCCTAAGATTTTACCCCAACTCCTGGGTTATAAGTTATTCCTCAATATTTTCTTCTAGGAGTTTTGAGGCTTATTTTTATGTTTAGAGCTTTAATCTGTTTGGGTCTATCTCTCTGTAGTATGTTGGTAGGAACTAATTTGATTTTTTTTTTTCCTGAATGGATAGGGAGTTTTGTTTTGAAAAGTCATCATCGTGATAGACTGTGATCTGCATGGGAGGGTACTTCACAAAGTTTGTGAAAGATGAAATTAAATAAGTGCAAAAATTTTTTGAAATCCATGCTGCTTTTTCACGATATACATTTTGCATATTTATTGAAGACCTCTTTGAATTCATGGCTTTCAAATTGTTCTAAATTTTATTTTCATTTTATTAGACAGGCAGACAGAGAGACAGTATCCATCTGCCAGTTTACTCCCCAGATGCCTGCAACAGCCAGGGCTGGACCAAGCTGAAGCCAGGAGCCCAGAATCAATCCAGGTCTCGTATGTGGGTGGCAGGGACCCAGGAATTTCAGCCAGCCTCTCTTGTGTCCCAGGGTGCACACTAGCAGGAAGCCAGGCATTCAGTATGCGGTGTGGGCATCCCAGGTAGCAGCTCAGTGCTGCACCAAGAGCCTGCCCCCAGACTTCAAAACTTTTTTGCACCAGGACAAACATCTTTGAATTACACTTTCCACAAAAATGTTTAAAGTACCTATAATGTAGATATCTTAGTATGTGGACCTGTTTCTGGACTATCATCTGTTTTAATGTGTGTATATTTATTTTTTAAGATTTATTTATTTTGTTTATTTGAAAGGTGGAATTACAGAGAGAGAGAGAGAGAGATATCGTCCATCCACTGGTTGGCACCCCCAAAATGGATCCAATGACCAACAGGGGCTGGGCCAGGCTGAAGCTGGGAGCCAGGAACTCCATCTGTGCATAAGTTTAAGTGAATCAGAAGTGGAACAGTGGGGCCAGCACTGTGGCTTAGCAAGTAAAGTCACCACCCATGATGTCAATTCGAGTCCCTGTTGCTCCACTTCCAATCCAGCTCCCTGCTAATGTGCCTGGGGAAGCAGTGGAGAATGGCTCAAGTCCTTGGGCCCCTGTGCCCATATATGAGACCTGGAAGAAGCTGCCTAGCTCCTGGCTTCACACCTGCCCAGCTCTGGCCATTGTGGCATTTTGGGAGTGAATCAGCAGATGGAAGATCTTTCTATCTCTCTGTCTCTATGTAACTCTGCCTTTCAAATAAATGAAGTAATTAAGAGGGAGGAGCGGCAGTGTGGCATAGTGGGTAAAGCCACCACCTGCAGTGCTGGCATCCCATGTGGGCCCCGATTCGAGTCCCAGCTGCTCCACTTCCGATCAAGCTCTCTGCTATGGCCTAGGAAAGCAGTAGAAGATGGCCCAACTCTTAGGGCCCCTGCACCCACGTGGGAGACCCAGAAGAAGCTCCTGGCTCCTGGCTTTGCATCAGCGCAGCTCCAGCTGTTGAGGCCATTTAGGGAGTTAACCAGCAAGTGGAAGACCTATCTCTTTCTGCCTCTCCTTCTTTCTCTGTGTAACTCTTTCAAATAAATAAACAAATCTTAACAACAACAACAACAAAGTGGAGCAGCTGGGATTTGATTTTTTATATTTTTATTTTTATTTTTTTTGACAGGCAGAGTGGACAGTGAGAGAGAGAGACAGAGATAAACGTCTTCCTTTTGCCGTTGGTTCACCCTCCAATGGCCGCCACAGCCAGTGAACTGCGCCGAAGCCAGGAGCCAGGTGCTTTTCCTGGTCTCCCATGGGGTGCAGGGCCCAAGCACTTGGGCCATCCTCTACCGCACTCCCTGGCCACAGCAGAGAGCTGGCCTGGAAGAGGGGCAACTGGGACAGAATCCGGCACCCCAACCGGGACTAGAACCTGGTGTGCCGGGGCCGCTAGGTGGAGGATTAGCCTATTGAGCTGTGGCACTGGCCGCAGCTGGGATTTGAACCCGTGTCCATAAGGGATGCTGGCATCACAGGTGCTGGCTTAATCCTTTGTACCACAATGCTTCCCTTCCTCCCCCAACATTTTTTTTTTTTTAGTAATGGATTTTCTTTTCTTTATTTCTTTTTTTGACAGGCAGAGTGGACAGTGAGAGAGAGAGAGAGAGAGAGAGAGAGAGAGAGAGAGAGAGAGAAAGGTCTTCCTTTTCCATTGGTTCACTCCCCAATGGCCGCTGCGGCTGGCGTGCTGCAGCTGGCGCACTGCACTGATCCGAAGCCAGGAGCCAGGTGCTTTTCCTGGTCTCCCATGTGGGTGCAGGGCCCAAGCACCTGGGCCATCCTCCACTGCCTTCCCCGGGCCAGAGCAGAGAGCTGGACAGGAAGAGAAGTGACCGGGACAGAACTGGTGCCCCGACCGGGACTAGAAGCCAGTGTGCCGGCGCCACAGGCGGAGGATTAGCCTAGTGAGCCACGTCGCCGGCCCAATTCTGCCTTTCAAATAAATAAATATCTTTTTTTAAAAGTTGGGGGAGGGGTCAGCGCCAATCCAGCTCTCTGCTGTGGCCCGGGAAGGCAGTGGAGGATGGCCCACGTGCTTGGGCCCTGCACCCACATGGGAGACCAGGAGGAAACACCTGGCTTCTGGCTTCGGCGCAGTGCGCCGGCTGTGGCAGCCATTTGGGGGGTGAGCCAATGGAAGGAAGACCTTTCTCTCTGTCTCTCTCTCTCTCACTGTCTAACTCTGCCTGTCAAAATAAAATAAAATAAAATAAAAAGAAAGGCAGAATTACAGAGAAAGAGAGAGAGACATAGCGTCATTCCATCTGCTGGTTCACTTCCCAAATAGCCATCATGACTCAGGCTGGGCCAGGCCGAAGCCAGGAGCTTGGCATTCCATCCAGGTCTCCTGCCTTTTGGGGGAATGAACCAGTGGAGGAAGACCTCTTTCTTTTTCTCTGTCTGTCTCTCTTAACTCTGCCTCTCAAATATTTACAGAGAGGCAGAGAGAGAATCATTCCATCCACTGGTTAACTCTCCAAATGGCAGCGGTGGACCAATCTGAAGCCAGGAGCTGGGAGCCAGAGCTTCTTCAGGGTTTCCCATGTGGGTGCAGAGGCCCAAGGACTTGGGCCATCTTCTACTGCTTCCCCAGGCCATAGCAGAGAGCTGGATCAGAAGTGGAGCAGCTGGGACTCAAACACACCCCTATGGGCTGCTGGCTTAACCCACCTTGCCCCTCCTTATTCTGCAGCCTCCCAGAGTAATCCTATCCACTCCCATACTGATGGCTGTCTGTCCCAAATGGTGTTTCTAAATGTCTCTATTCACTGTCCTGTGGTGACACTGAACCCAGCCCATCAAAAGCAGGTTTCATCTTTTCTTCTCACCTCCTAGTAGACCTGGTCCTCATTTATTGCTCCTTCTTTAATTGAATGGAGCACCTAGTCATTCAGTTGCTGGAGTCACAACCCTGCTTGTTTTCTCGACAGCCCGTTTTTCTTTTTTATAGACTGACTGATTGGTTTATCAGAGTTACAGACAGAGAGGGAGAGGCAGAAGAGATCTTCCAAGCACTGGTTCATTCCCCAAACTGCTGCAACAGCCTGGACTAGGCCAGGCCGAAGCCAGGAGCCTCTTCCAGGTCTCCCACATGGGTGCAGGGGCCCAAGCACTTGGGCCATCTTCTGCTACTTTCCCAGACACATTAGCAGGGAGCTGGATCAGAAGCGGAGCAGCCAGGATTTGAACCGTTGCCCATATATGATACGGCACTGCAGACAGTGGCTTAACCCACTGCACTATAATGCTAGTCTGGATGTCTGTTTCCTTGGATCAACTACTAATTTATGCTCACTGGGCCCCTTTATATCTCCCAGTTCTCTCCCTCCCCTGCCACTACCCTGGTTCCGTTCTGTCTCAGCACTACCTCGAACTAGAACCCCCGTCCCTGTCTTTTATCCTCCCTGTAATCCAACTTCTACAGTGCAGCCAGCAGGGAGATTAAACGGGAGAGATGTGAGCATGATCATGATCATGCCACTTCCCCTACTTATAAACAGCTTCCCTACCTCCCTACGGGGGATCAAGTTCAAAGCCTATCAAGGCTTAGAAGATCCTGTCATGATCCTGTCTCTGCCACGCCCCAGCGCTTTAGGAATTCCTCATTCCTTGAACAGGGGATGATGTTCTTGTCTCTTGGGGTCTCCTCTTTACCTTGCTAACTGACATGGTCACAACGTCTGCACACATTTCTTCTGGAACCACGTACCCCTGCCCCAACCCGCTCTGGGTTAGGCGCCCCATCTCTTCCCTCCTCCAGCCGTTGTATACCCCACTGTATAACGCATCCCATTGCACTGTATGCATAGGCAGTGCCCCCCTCGACGGCAGGGCCTGCGCCGGGCTTGTCCCCGGCGGAGCCTCCAGCACCGAGGACAGGGCCCGGCGTGAAGAAAGTAATGAACCCGAGAATGAATGGCTGCTTGAGGGCGGGTGGCCGCGAGCGCCTGGGCTCGCCGTGGCCGGAGGGCTACGGGTGCCAGCGCGGGCTCCACCCCCGGCCCCGCCCCAGGGCGGTGGCGCCGCGCCCCCTTCCGGCCCAGCCGAGCCGGAAGTGGAGAGGGCTTCCCGTGACGCTCCGCGGGCCGCTCATTCTAACGCTCCGAGCTGAGGGAGGAGGTCGCGATGGCGGCCCCGGAGCCGGAAGTCCCGTCGCCGGCCGCAGGCACTGGTAAGGCATGGGGGCCCGGGCTTGCGGCTCCTCGGGGCCCTGTTTCTTCCCTACTGCCGTCCTGTCCTGTCCCCGCGCCTCTGGTCCTTCTTCCCAGTCCCCGGTTCGTCCGGTCTCCGGTGAGACTACGCCTCGCCCTCTTTTCCCCAGCTCAGGAGCCCGATTTCTGAGTCACTGCCCGCGAAATCTCTCTCGTATCGGGCACTTAGGCACGTTCGGCCGCGGGGGTCAGGAATCCCCCACGGACGCACTAGGGTATCTGCGGGCGTCGGGGTGTGCGTGGTGGCCGCAGGGAATGCGAAGCCCGACCCGGCTTGTGTCTCATTTCCCTCTCTTGTGTCCGACCCTCCCTAGATCTGGAGTGGTTTGACAAGTCGGAAGAAATTCACGGCTCCCCGGTGGAACTGCTGGAGACTGCCTCTGCCCCGGAGGCGCCCGGCTCTGCGGAGCACTGCTGCCCGAGAGACTGCATGGTGCCGGTGGTGTTTCCCGGGCCGGTGAGCCAGGAAGGCTGCTGCCGCTTTACTTGTGAACTGCTCAAGCACATCATGTACCAGCGCCAGCAGCTGCCCCTGCCCTACGAACAGCTGAAGCACTTCTACCGAAAACCTTCTCCCCAGGTAGGCGCGGGCTGCGGGGGGAAGACGGCGCCGCTCTTCCCGGGCGAGCGGGTGGGACGGGGATCGCAGCCGTCTGCGGGGACGGTGGGCGGCGCTGGCTGGCTCCGCGCTCGCGTCCTCAGCGGTGTGACCCTCTCTGGTGTTTTCCCTCTTGCTGTCTCCTCCCGAAACCCCTGTTAAGTGTTGCTTTTGGACTCGAAGAGTTGAGCCTTTACATTTTAGTGTCTTTTCTCCAAATTTTCATGTTTGGTTTTTCCTTGATGGGGGAGTTCTTGACTTTATATTCTAACACCAGTACAACTTATTCTTTTTTTTGGCAATCATTGTTAAGAGTTCTTAACTGGCCGGCGCCGTGGCTCAACAGGCTAATCCTCCGCCTTGCGGCGCCGACACACCGGGTTCTAGTCCCGGTCGGGGCGCCGGATTCTGTCCCGGTTGCCCCTCTTCCAGGCCAGCTCTCTGCTGTGGCCCAGGAGTGCAGTGGAGGATGGCCCAAGTGCTTGGGCCCTGCACCCCATGGGAGACCAGGAAAAGCACCTGGCACCTGGCTCCTGCCATCGGATGAGCGCGGTGCGCTGGCGCTGGCGCGCCGGCCGCGGCAGCCATTGGAGGGTGAACCAACGGCAAAGGAAGACCTTTCTCTCTGTCTCTCTCTCTCTCACTGTCCACTCTGCCTGTCAAAAAAAAAAGAGTTCTTAACTTTCGCATATGCTCTTTGCTCTTTTTTCCCCCAAAATGAGTTTATTTATTTCGCTCATATATATATATATATACCCCAGCAAAAATTGACTGCTTTGTGGCATGCCGCCACATTTCCTTGACTATCTTAGCTTCTTATATCCGGCTGCTCTCTTGGCTGTTCGAAGGGTGGGAGAATTATGGCACAAAGAGTAGATTTTACTTTTTGCTGTGATGCTGATAAAGCCCAGGGATCTGGCAGTGACATTCATTGAGCTAGACGTTCAGTCTTGTGTCTGTGTACCCCAACAGGGATTTTTTTTTTAAAGATTTATTTATTTACTTGAGAAACAGAGTTAGAGAGAGAGGGAGAGACAGAAAGGTCTTTCATCTTTGTTTCACTTCCCAAATGGCTGCAGGAGCCGGAGCTGGGCTGATCTGAGCCAGGAGCCAGGAGCTTCTTCTGGGTCTCCCATGTGGGTGCGGGGGCCCAAGGACTTGAGCCATTTTCTATTGCTTTCCCAGGCCATCAGCAGGGAGCCAAATCAGAAGTGGAGTGGCTGGGACCAGAACCCCAGAACCAGTGCCCATATGAGATGCCAGCTCCTCAGGCAGATGCTTAACCTAGTATGCCACAGTGCCGCCCCCCTACGGAGGTTTTTTTTTTTTTTTTAAGATTTATTTATTTATTTGAAAGTCAGCCTTACACAGAGAGAAAAGGAGAGGCAGAGAGAGAGAGAGGTTTTCCATCTGATGGTTCACTCCCCAGTGGGGCGCAACAGCTGGAGCTAAGCTGATCCGAATTCAGGAGCCAGGAGTTTCCTCCAGGTCTCCCACTTGGGTGCAGGGGCCCAAGGACTTGGGCCATCCTCCACTGCACTCCCAGGCCATAGCAGAGAGCTGGATCGGAAGAGGAACAGCCGGGACTAGAACTGGCACCCATTTAGGATGCCAGTGCTTCAGGCCAGGGCGTTAACCCGCTGCACCACAGCGCCATTGCCCCTCACAGGGTTCTTTAAAAGGCATTAGCTTCCCCTACCTTGTCTCTGTCTGACCAAGCTTTGTTGTCACAGGCAGAAGACGTGGTGAGGAAGAAGCCCCGGACGGCCGCCGAGGCGAGCAGCAGGAAATGCCAACAAGCCCTGGCGGAACTGGAGAGTGTCCTCAGTCACCTGGAGGACCTCTTTGCCCGAACCCTGGTACCACGAGTGCTGATCCTCCTCGGGGGCAGTGCCCTAAGCCCCAAGGAGTTCTACGAACTCGACCTGTCCCGGCTGGCTCCCTACAGTGTGGACCAGAGCCTGAATACAGCAGCCTGTTTGCGCCGGCTCTTCCGGGCCATTTTCCTGGCCGACGCCTTTAGCGAGCTGCAGGCCCCTCCGCTCATGGGCACCATCGTCATGGCGCAGGGGCACCGTGACTGTGGAGAAGATTGGTTTCGACCCAAGCTCAACTACCGCGTGCCCAGCCGTGGCCACAAACTGACCGTGAGCCTGTCCTGCGGCAGGCCTTCCGACCCAGCAGTGGCTTCGGACGATTACATCTGGTTCCAGGCCCCAGTGACGCTGAGAGGTTTCCACGAGTGACAGAGGGCGCTTCCTCATCCTGGAAACGGACGACCGAATGGCCCGGCTCCCTTCGGCACCGAGCCGCCCGACTCTCGCTTGGAGCTGCCGTTGCTTCCCGGTGAGAGGGGAAGGCGCTGTCCTGGCTACCTCCCCTCCTACACTTCCGGGGGGCTGACGGTGTGTGGCTAGGACCGTGGTAATCATCCCTGAGCCACAGCTTGTTGAATCAAAGGTTGATTTTCCCAGAGGGTGCTGGGTCAGGTGTTTCTGTTTGGGCTTGCAGAGCAAAGCCGGGTCCACAGAGGGACACTCCTATGGAGGCGGCCCTTCTCTGCTTGTTTGTCGTGTCCTTGCAGAGTTTTTACTGGGGATGTAAAGGTGGATGCGACTCATGAACTTAAATACAAAACAGATGGATTCAGAATAAACTTTCCTGGAACACTTGACTTAAAGAGACCTTTCCGGCTGACACTAGAGGGCTTTGGCTTTCTCCCGGGCCTCTTCTGCTGCAGGCCTTCCAGGATATTTTATTACAGGTAGGATATCCCTCCTCTGGAATGCCTAGAACCAGAGGTGTGGCACACTTGGGGATGTTAGCATCTGTGTAATGAGATATCCTGGGGATAGGATCCAAGTCTGAAGCTGGAATTCATGTATGTGTTATTACACTTTGTATGCACTAGCCTGAATTAATTTTATATGATATTTTTAATAATTTTGTGCGTGAAACAAGGGTCTCGTGGTGTGAAATTTTCTACCTGAGGTGTCGTGAGCATTCAAACATTACAGGTTTTGGATTTTGAATTAGGATAACAAGCCAGTCTGGGAAGTTAAGTTCAATTGGCTCAAGTTCTATAAGTTTTTTTTTTTTTTTTTAAGATTTATTTTTTATTTGAAAGAGTTACACAAAGAGAAGAGGCAGGAGAGAGAGGAAGAGAGAGAGAGAGAACCATCTGCTGGTTCACTCCCCAGTTGGCTGTAGTGGCTGGAGCTGCACCAATCCAGAGCCAGGAGCTTCTTCTGGGTCTCCCACTAGTGGGTGCAGGGGCCCAGGCATTTGAGCCATCTTCTGCTGCTTTCCCAGGCCATAGCAGAGAGCTGGATCAAAAGTGGAGTGGCCGGGGCTTGAACCAGTACCCATATAGGATGCCAGCCCTGAAGGTGGTGGCTTTACCCGCTATACCATAGCACTGGCCCCTGCAAGTAGTTTGATAGCAGAGTTGGGAGTGGAGTCCCATCAGCTCCTTCACTGACTTCAAGCCCAACATTCTCTCCTTGCCACATGCTGATCTTGGTGCCCCTTGGGTTCTATATGTCCAAAGCAAAAACGACCTTTGTGTGGGAAGAACTGTGGTGAGCGACTGAGCTTAGCAGGCCCCATCAAGAGCCCAGTGATTTAGGGGAAGTCTCTGGCCCTGTGCTTGGTCTACCGTAGACTCTAAGCGGGGGAGGAGCTCCTCCGCAGACTTGGCACCCTCACGTGCCCGGAGCTACAGCTCTGTTCCCAGGGCTTGGAGGGTCGCAGGTACTGCTGGCGGGGCTCCCCTCAGCCAGGGGAAGGCAGTGGCGTTCTGTCCTCATGGAGGCAGCTGTCAGTGAAACACAGGGCACGTGCCATGCCTGGGGAGCTGAGGCCTTGGGTGAGACCCTGCAGACCCCTCCAGCTGTGCCAGGGTCTCCACAGGCCCGGTCAGCCTAGCCTGTCTGCCCTTCAGATCTGGGGAGGGGACAGGAAAGAACTGGGAGGGGCTCAGTCACCGGCAGAGGCCCCAGGACTGGCCTGGGGTCCTGTGGGATTTGCTCCCTGAGGCCAGATGTGCCATCTGGAGCTCTGCCCAGCCTTCTCTGTAGGTGTTTGCTGCGGGCAGTCACTGTTGGCAGTGTTGTCCTTAAGCCGTGTGGGTCCCCCTCAGCTGCGTTGGAGGTGCCTCTCATCCTTGCTGGTCCCTGGGGTAGGAAAGCAGCTGCTCATTTTCCCAGTAAGAAATTTGAAAGAATCCTCTCCCTGCTGATGTCAGAGATAGGTGTGTGCTTATAAACAGGTGATACATAATTGCCAGATTGTTCCAATGGGTAAATATGCAAAGCACTTGAAACAGTGTAAAAGTTTTTGCTTTAGTGTGTAACACACAAAGGGACTTAAAAGTTCAGGGGACATTCTCATTATCCTTGCTCTGAACTTTTTTGTGAGCTTGTTGAAGCCCCTCCTATGTACACTGTTTGGAGCACTTGCATATGGTACCTAGGCACAACTGGCTTACAGTGTATGCATTGTTGTTCCCACTTTATAGATGAGGCTTAGGGAGATTGGGTTACTTGCTCTGGTGGTGAAACGTGGATTCGAACCCAGCCCCCTGGCTTCAGAGGCAGAGCACTTCCCATGGCGCAGTACGTCTCTGTTTTACTGGGCAACAGTGAGTCAGGATTTGTTCTGCCAAAGGCGTTGGCATTGGGAAGTGGCAGGACTTCCCTCCCTGGTTCCTGACATGGAACCTGCCATTAGCAGGCGCTGAGTAAACAGGGACTCAGTGAAAACAAACCATTTGGGCTCTTTGATGTGCTGGGATCACTTGAAGCATGTTCCATCAGCCAGCATTCGGCCTGTTTGTTCTCCCTGATGCCCTGACCCTAGGGACGAGGACTCGGGCCACATCTCCCACTCAGGGAAGGGAAAGGCCAAGCAGCCTGACGAGTGGGAGTGGAGGAGTTGTGAACAGAAGGCGAAAGGGCTGTGGATTGTTCTGGGGTGGAAGACACATTAAACCGAGTCAGGTCCCTGAGATATTAGTTTTAAAAGCCTACGTAAGCAGTGCCCAGATAATCAAAACAAAGCAATTATCTGGGCGGTTTAGACACTTGTTTCTCTGATGTGGGGCCCACGTCATTCTGATTTCATGAGCCCTCTACAAAGGAATCCAGAAATAAGCGCAATTAATAGTAACAAGCCCATCTCCTCCGTGGCCGCAAGCTTGCTGGGAAACTTGTTTATGTTTGTCTTTGTCTGGGGACTGCAGAGGTGGCCATGAAGTAGTCTGAAGCCCAAGGAGGAGGGGTCCCGGCTGCTTGCTACCATTTGGGTCTGAGAGCCACACTTTGGGGCCCAAGATAGGTAAATGTAGGTGGGAGCTGATGGGAAAATGCAACCTGTAAAATGTCGCCCTTTTCTGTACCCCTCTGCACACCCTCCTTTCCCAAGGTGTAGCCTAAACCTTGCCCCATTGCCTAATCATCCTTCGCCATTTAGGTAGGAAGGTCTATGGAAGGCGTAGATAAAGAGACATCTGGTGACCGTGGAAGAAACTAGAACTGAGGGACCCATTCTGTAAGGTCTGACTTGGTGCAGGAGAGGGGTGTGGGTGGGGGGTTAATTGGCAGAATCTTAGGGATCCCAGTTTCCTAACAATTCTAAGGTCAAGAAGTGACATTACTGGGCTGGCGTGGTGGCCCAGTGGGTTAAGCCACTGCCTGCAACTCCAGCATAACACACGAGCACAGGTTCCAGTCCCAGTTGCTCCACTTCCTAACCAGCTCCCTGCTAATGTGCCTGGGAAGGCAGCGGAAGATGGCCCAGTGCTTGGGCCCGCGCATCCACGTGGGAGACACAGATGCAGTTCCAGACTCCTGTCTTCAGCCTAGCCCAGTCCTGGTCCCTGTGGCCATTTGAGGAGTAAACCAGTGGGTAGAAGATCCCTCTCGCTCTGCCTTTTCAAGAATTAACAATAAGTCTTAAAAAACTAAGTGACATTACTGGGGAGAAATAATATAGCTAGTGGCAGTGTTGGTGGTATGCATTGTTTTTCCAGGTTCCCAATACATATACGGTGAGAGCTCAATTAAACCTCCACTAGGCGCTAGGGCTGGGCTGGGCGGGGGCGATCAACCCCGCGCTGTAGCTACCTCCTGTAGGGGAGCCAGGTCCCAGACTCCGGAAGGCATCGGGGACTGGGGCCTAGTGGATGGCCAGGCTCTGCGGAAGGGCCTAGGAGAAGCGCGCGGCAGGCGGGCGGGTGGCTGCGGGAAGCTTCCCGCGGGGCCGAGGGGCGGAGCTTCGGGTGTCCATGGAGACGGCTTCCCGCGGGGCGGGGCTTCGGGTCTCCTTGGAGACGGCTTCCCGCGGGGCGGGGCGGAGCTTCGGGTTTCCGTGGAGACGGCTGCCCGCACCCTGACGGGCGTTGAGCTGAGCCGCGGGCCGGATGGACGCCGAGAGCCTCCTGCTGTCGTTGGAGCTGGCGTCGGGCAGCGGGCAGGGCCTCAGCCCGGACCGTCGGGCCTCGCTGCTCACTTCCCTGACGCTGGTGAAGCGCGACTACCGCTACAATCGAGTCCTCTTCTGGGGCCGCATCCTCGGCGTTGTCGCAGATTACTACATCGCGCAGGGCCTGAGTGAGAACCAGCTCGCACCGCGCAAGACACTGTACAGGTGGGAGGCGGGAGGCAGGGGAGACGCGGCCCTGTGGACGAGGTGTGCGGGGCGGGCAGCGCCGGGGCTGACGGCCGGGGGCGGGGCCTGGGCCTGGGACGGACAGGTGGGAAAGGGGCGGGGCTTGAAGGGCGGGTAAGTGGATGGGCGGGACCTGAGGGGGCGGGGCCCTGGGGCAGATTGACCGGGCCCGGAGCTCAGTGGAGACTCAGGTGCGAGTGGGTTTGTGAAAGGGGGCGGAGCGGGGTGAAGGCCCCTGGAGTAGAAGCCAGGTGCCGGCGAGGCGCCGGGCCTGGCATTCCAAAGGCCTGACCGGAGAAGGCCCAACGCCCCGGGGAAGAGTCCCGAGGAGGTTGGGCTGGCTCCGCAGCAGGGGAGAATGAAAACAGGATGGGGATAAAAGGGGAACTGATGTGGGAAAAATCCCCGGGGCGCTGCCTCACGGGACCGTGCAGCCTCCTCCTGGCTGCCCCCGGCGGGGCCGGGACGCTTGCCGTTTCGCAGAGCCCTGCATTTACTGCATCCGCGCTAGACCTGGGATTACAAAGATGGCTCAGCACACCTCTGTCACTCGCGCCTTAGGGAGGGCCACAGGCGTGGCCCTCCGCGATCCCAGCACCTGCGTTAAAACAGGTGTCAGCAAAGGGAGCCAAGGTGGGCATTCCAGAGACCCCAGAAAGCAAAGGAGCTGCTCGCTCTGAGTTCAGGAAGGCGAGTGGGCTTTCTCCATCCAGGTGTGGGGAAAGGCGAGCAGTCAGGGTACAGTGCTGCGAGTCTCGATGCCTGGAGAAGGCGTGGCTGTTCAGGGGGAGCGGCACAGGGTGTTAGGCTGAACTAGAGGGAGAGCTGAAGCCGTGAGCTCTGGCCGCAGGCCATGGGGAACTGTTGAGCTTTAAGCCAGAAAGCCTGCTCAGATCTGGGTGAGCCGAACGGTTTGCAAGAAGAGTGAGCATTTTGGAGCCTCTTGTAGTGTTGAGATAAAAGGGTTTGGGGGGCCACCACCTGCATGGCAGGCATCTCCTATGGGTGCCGGTTGGAGTCCCAGCTGCTCCACTCCTAATCCAGCTCTCTGCTGTGGCCTGGGAAAGCAGTAGAGGGTGGCTCAAGTCCTTGGGCCCCTGCACCTGTGTGGGAGACCTGGAGGAAGCTCCTGGCTCCTGGCTTTGGATCGCCGCAGCTCCTGCCATTGTGGCCATCTGGGTAGTGAACCAGTGGATGGAAGAGCTCTCTAGCTCTCTGCCTTTCAAATAAATGAATAAACCTTAAAAAAAAAAAAAAAAGAAAAGGTTTGGAAGGAAGAAGTAGCTGAGGGAATGGTGAGGAGGGGATGGATTGGAGAGGGGTGGAGTCTGCGGACTTGAGACTTAATGGGGATGATGGTGAAGAGGTCAAGGGTGACCCATCCTCCAGCTTGGGCAGCTGAGTGCTGGCGCCACCACCAGGAGTGAAGAAAGGGATCAGGACTGGGAGAGTCAGTGCCTTTGCTGTGAGGGGGCCTGGGGGCAGGGTGTGAAGAGGCATATGCACTTTAATAAGGTTTATTATTTATTTGAAAGGCAGAGGTACAGAGAGAGGGGGAGGGAGAGTGCACTTCCATCTACTGGGGGGTTCACTCCCCAAATGGCCATGATAGCTGGGACTAGGCCAGGTGGAAGCCAGGAGCCAGGCGCTTCTTCTGGGTCTCCCATGCAGGTGCAGGGGCCCAAGTGCTTGAGCCATCTTCTCCTGCTTTCCCAGGCCATTGCAAAGAGCCAGATCTGGAGTGGAGCAGCCGGGACTTGAGCCAGCACCCATGTGGGATGCTAGTGCCACAGGTGGTGGCTCTACCCACTACACCACAGTGCCAGCCCCAAGGAGGCACATAAAAATGCAGGTCTGGACTCCAGAAGAACAATTTGAACTACAGAGAGATTGGGCGTGCCTTTCATTTTATCCTCTAAGTATTTGTGGGGCACCTGCTATGTACTAAACATCAATTTAGGTACCAGAGGTCGATGAGAAAATCCTCGTCTCCACGGAGCTTACTTTGCAGTATGTATTTGGGGGCGGCAGAGGGGGCTAGATGATGGACAAGTGCACAGGTGAATTACACGGTGCATAATGTTGAGTGCCAAGGGGACAGAGCTTGCAGGAGGGGCTGTGACAGATGGACTTTGAGAGGAGGCCTGATGTGGCTGAGGGCTGAGCCATGTGGATTTCTTTTTTTGTTAATAAAGATTTTATTTATTTGTTTGAACACCACAGTTGCAAGAAAGGGAGAGAGTGAGAGAGAAAAAGATTTCTTCCCTCTGCTGGTTCATTCCCCAGATGACTGCAACAGCCAGGGCCGGACCAGGCTGAAGCCAGGGGCTTAAACTGGGTCTCCCATGTGGGTGGCAGGGGCTCAAGTACTTGTCATCTTCCTCTGCTTTTCCCAGGCCATTAGCAGTGAGCTGGATTGGAAGTGGAGCAGCTGGGGTGTAAACTGACATCCATGTGGGATGCCGGCATCGCAGGCAGTAGCTGTACCAGTTACAGCATAGCACTGGCCCTGCTTTGGGTATCCTGGGGGACAAGAATTCCAGGCAAGTGCAGAGGCCCTGAGGCAAGTGTGTGTTTGGGCATTTGTGGAGCCCCGTAGAGCCTGGAGGGGCTGGAGAGGTGTGAGGGAGGGGAGAATGTTGCAGGACACAGAGTCCTGTGGGGAGCCGCAGGGCCTAGCTCAGTAGGAAGAGGGCTGTGATCTGGCTAGCGTTTGAGTAGCTGGGTGGGGCCTAGGCTGAAATGGGAGCAGATATAGAAGAAGGAAGGCCAGCTGGGTGCCTACTGTCATGTCCAGGAAAGAACGGATGGTGGCATGGGTCCAGGGGGAAGGGTGCTGAGTGGCGGCTGGACTCCAGGTACTCGCTAGCCTGCAGCTGGGGCTCTGGGAGGCAGCAGATGAGATGCAGAGAGAGAAGAGGGGTGGGAATCCATTCCTAGGAAGGCTTGAGGCACTGGAGGAGGGGAAAGGAACAGAAATGGTGCTACCTTGGTGGACGGGGTGGTGGGATGGGTGGCCTTCCCCTAGCAGCTTCTCAGAGGGGAAAGGAGGGGCTGTGGGCTGGAGAGGGAGAGGGAGGGGGAGGAAGGGACCACTCGGGGCCACTGAGGGTGTTGTCAGAGTTGACAAGAAAGGGGGTGGAGGGCAGAAGCATTTTTTATTTTAAAGATTTATTTGAAAGGCAGAGTTACAGAGAAAGAGAGAGGAAGAGACAGAGAGAGAGAGAGAGAGAGAGATCTTTCATCCACTTGATCACTCCCCAAATGGCCCCAAAGGTCAGAGTTGGGCCAGGCTGAAGCCAGGAGCCTGGAACTCCACCCACCCACACAGGTGCAGGGACCAAAGCATGTGGACCAACTTCCACTGCTTTTTCCCAGGTGCATTAGCAGGAGCTGGGTCAGAAGTGGAGCAGCTGGGACTTGAACCGGCCCTCGTATGCTGGACTTACAGGTGGTAGCTCAACCTGCCTTGCCACAGTGCTGGCCCTAGGAGAAGCATTTTCTTGAGGGGCATGGATTGAGGGCCGCTGTTGTTTCAGACGATCAAGTGGTTTTTATGTTCAGAGGGAACTAGAGAATGAATGATGGCAAGGCAGAGAGCAGGCTGGGGGCTTAGGCCAAGTGGACTGGAGGGCAGGGAGGAGGGGCATGAGAACACAAGGTCAAGGTAGGGCTGAACACGGGTTGAGGGCCTGCCCCAGTGTAGGGGCTCCCAGTGCAGAAAGTTCAACCTCCAGGAAGCCCCCCAGAACTTCTCAGTCCAGGGGCTCTGTCCGTCTCGGCCTGTGCATTTGGTAGGAACTTGATCATGAACTTGGGTCTTCCCCTGGCTCGCGATTCTGCAGCACGATCCTCTCTTGTGATGCTGGGTGGTGGCAGTGAGCGCAGCCCCTGGTAGGTCCAGTGGTCACAAGGGGAAATGACCCACATGTGAGTGTGTGGGTCGCTGTGGTCACTGGATCGCAGTAGGTGTCAGGTCGGCTGTGTTGGGTGCCTCGCCCACCTGCAGTGGGTTTGTCAGGACAGAACACTGCCAGAGTCAGAGTGTGTGAACAGGAGGCTTTTGCGATTGAATTTGCATTATATGCAGGGGCAAATGCACCCCAGGCACTTGGGGCTTCTAAGGGTCTCCAAACATCACTGGGTGGGAACTCCAACAGTCTTCCCCAGGCCCAAGCCTCTGGGGAGGAGGGTAGGTTGGAGGATGGAGAGAGGGGGTTGGAGTCGAGGGGTGATGCCTGTTGTTGGCAGCCTGAACTGCGTCGAGTGGAGCCTCCTGCCCCCAGCCACGGAGGAGATGGCCGCGCAGACGGCCGTGGTGAAGGGCCGCTTCATGGGGGACCCCTCCCATGAGTACGAGCACACCGAGCTGCAGAAGGTGAACGAGGGCGACAAGGCCTTCGAGGAAGAAGTGGTGGTGAGTGAAGAGGAGGGGTGGGGAGGAGGGCCTGGCCCACCAGAACCCGGTGTGGGGGACAAACAAGAGCAGCGGCTGCCGTCACTGTCCTCTTCTGTCTCGCCAAGCTGGGCGGTGCATCGCTGGGCGTGCTGGGAACTGGGCCTCCCTCTGCCCTCCTGTCATCCTCACAGCTCCGGAGTGGGCCCAGCCCCACCAGGTGGGGGAGAGGAGGACAGGGGAAGTGACTTGTCCAAGAGACACACAGCTCTGGGGGACAGGGGGACGAGGGGACAGTCAACTCTTGGGAAAGCTGGGCTCTTGTGGGGGTGAGGGAGAGGGGCTGGTGCCCTCTGGGGTCAGGGCTTGTGTGGTCTTTTATTTTTGTGTTAATTTCCACTGTATGATGACCCCATGGTTCCAAATTCAAAGATACAACAGGAATATGGTCAAGTCCCCCTCCATTGCTGTCCACCAGGGGCACATACCTCTTTCTGGGTTTTGCATGTGTACATGTATGTCTGCACATGTGTCTTTGTGTGTCCAAATCTTTCTGCTCAAGATGCAGTCTGGATCAGAAGCATCACCATTCTAGTATTCAGAAATACAGAGTACTGAGCCTCAGCATCTGTAATCTCCATTTAAAAAAATTATTTATTTGAAAGAGTTTCAGAGAGAGAAGAGAAGGGAAAGAGAGAGAGAGAGAGAGAGAGAGAGAGAGAGAGAGAGAGAAAGATTGAGAGAGAAATTGATTTTCCATCCTCTGGTTCACTCCGCAGATGGCAGCACTGACCAGGGCTGGGCCAGGCTGGAACCAGGAACCAAAAGCTTCATCCAGGTCTCCCATATGGGTGTAGGGACCCAAGCACTTGCATCATCTTCCGCTGCCTTCCTAGGCCATTAGCAGGGAGCTGGATCAGCATTGGAACAGCCAGGACTCGAACAGGCACCCATATGGGCTGCCAGAGTGGCAGGCAGAGGCTTAACGGTCTGTGCTGCTATTCTGGCCCCATAAATTGCATTAAAAAAAAAAAGATTTATTTATTTGAAAGGCAGAGCAATGGGGAGAGAAGGAGAGAAAGAGAGAGAGAGGGAGAGATCTTTCATGTGCTGGTTCACTCGTCAGATGGCTACAACAGCCATGTCTGGGCCAAGCTGAAGCTAAGAGCCAGGAACTCCGTCCTGGTCTCCTATGTAGATAGCCAGGGCCCAGGCACTTGCGCCGTCTTCCACTGCCTTCCCAGGTGCATCAGCAGGGAGCTGGGCCAGAAATGGAGCAGCTGGGACAGGAACCAGCACTCCCACAGTAAGTGGTGGCTAACCGACAATGCCAACCCCAGTAAGCTACATTTTAACGTGCTCCCTGGGGGATCTGAATTCACCTTATTGGAGCCTGTGATACTGCTTCTTGAGAGATTTATGCAGATACAAACCTCAGTAAGGGGAGCAGCGCTGTCTGTGGTGCAGCAGGCTGAGCCTCTGCTTGCAGTGCCGGCATCCCATACGGGCGCTGGTTCGAGTCCCAGCCGCTCCACTTCCGATCCAGCTCCTTGCTAATGCAGCTGGGAAAGCAGTAGAAGATCGCCCAAGTGTTTGGGCCCCTGCACCCACATGGGAGACCCAGGAGAAGATCCTGGCTTTGGATCGGCCCAGCTCTGGCCCTTGCGGCCATTTGGTGAGTGAACCACCAGATGGAAGATCTCTCTCTCTCTCTGTTTCTCTGTCTCTCTGTAACTGCCTCTCAAATAAATAAATACTTTTTTAATTTATTTTTTTAAAGAAGGTAATTCTCCCATTGGTGGGCCCGACACCTTTGGGTCCTCACTCACCATGGGGCCCTGCCTCCACATGCACTCTGCTATTGCCAATGGCGCTGCCTGGTTTTGAACTTGAACCTCCAGAACTGGGAGCCAACATAAGCCCTTGCTCTGTGAAGTTAGGCCTCCTCGTGGATTCTGTTATGGTGACGAGAAGCTGACGAATAGGGATGAGTTAGGGGCTTGTGTTCTGGACCAGACAAACCCAGAAGGGGAAAACCCAGCCTCTGCACTTGACCCTGGGGGCCCGCCAACGTCAGGGTGTCAGTCTGCAAAGCCTCAGCAGCAACCTGTGCGCCCTCCACCCTATAGGCCGCATCTCCCAGGCTTGACGTTAGCTTCTGTGGAACCGGGATGATCCTGCTGACTTCACAGGTGCGCGCAGCCCCTGGCCCAGGCACTTATTAATCTCAGGCTGCATCCCCGCTCTGTAGCCCGTTCACATGACAGCCTGGGGGAGTGGACGGCCCTCTGAGGACATGTGCCCTGTCCCTGCCAGCGCTGCTCTCCCGAGCCATCTCGGAGTCCTTTGCTGTGGGGTCACCCTGCGCATTCAGTGCACCTGGATTTCATATGTGTGGAAGAGGCTGTGGCCAGGGAGAAGCTTAGAAAACAATGCCAAAGAGTTGGGTGTGAAACTACAGAAGCTGTGGCCCCAGTTTAGTCTCTCTCTTTCTCTCTCTTTCTCTCTCTTTCTCTCTCTTCCCCCTCCCTTCCTGTCCTCTCTCTCTCTCTCTCTCTCATACACACACACACACACACACACACACACGCACACGCGCATCCATAAAGAATACAATAAAGTGTATCAACGTGTTATCAATGATGCTCCTTAGGAGGGAAGGTTATGAGTGGTTTTAATTTTCTTAGGTTATCCAGATTTTCTTTTACTATTTTTTTAAAGGATTTATTTATTTACTTGAAAGAGTGATACAGAGAGAAGAGAGGCTGAGAGAGAGAGAGAGAGAGAGAGAGAGAGAGAGAGAGAGGTCGGTCTTCCATCCACTGGTTCACTCCCCAGTTGGCCACAATGGCCAGAGCTGTGCCGATCTGAAGCCAGGAGCCAGGAGCTTTTTCTGGGTCTCCCACTTGTGTGCAGGGGCCCAAGGACTTGGGCCATCCTCCACTGCTTTCCCAGGCCATAGCAGAGAGCTGGATTGGAAGAGGAGCAGCCGGGTCTTGAACTGGCACCCATATGGGATGCCGACACTACAGGCCAGGGCATTAACCTGCTGCGCCACAGCGCCAGCCCCTATCCAGATTTTCTGTGGTGAGCATTTAGATTTGAGATAGATTAGACAGAGAGAGAGAGAGAGAGAGAGAGAGAGAGGAGGGCACACTTCCATCTGCTGCTTCACTCTCCACATGCCCACAGTGGCCAGTTCTGGGCCTGGGGCCAGGGCCAGGAGTTCAGAACACCATCGAGGTCCCCCATGAGAGTGACAGGAACCCTGTGATTGAACCGTCACTGCCCAGGCTGGAGTCAGGAGCTGGAGGTCGAGCTGAGGACCAGACTCAGGTCCTCGGCCAAACACCTGCCCCTGCTTTTATATTTTACTGTGTTTTTAAAGATTTATTTACCTATTTATTTATTTGAAAGGCAGAAAAAGATCTTTCATCTGCTGGTTCACTCCCCAAATGGTTGCAACAGCCTGAACCAAGCCAGGCTGAAAATAAGAACTAGGAACTTCATCCGGGTCTCCCACATAGGTACCGGGGGCTCACATACTTGAGCCATCCTCCGTTGCCTTCCCAGGTACACTTCAAAGAAGCTGGATTGGAAGCCAGGTAGCCATGACTCGAACCGGCATTCTGATAATGGGACGTGGCATTGCAAGCGGCGGCTTAACCCGCTGCACCACAGTACTAGCCTCTCTATTTTATTTTCAAAGACCAGTTATGTAGGGGCTGGCAGTTACGTAGGTTAAGCTGCCACCTCTGATGTGTGCATCCCATATGAGTATCAGCAGTTCAAGTGCTGGAGAAGCAGTGGAAGCTGGTGCATGTGCCTGGGCCTCTGCCACCCGGGTGGGGGACCCTGATGGAGATCCAGGATCTTGGCTTCTGCCTGGCCCAGCCCTGGCTGTTGTGGCCAGTAAGGGGAGAAGACCAGCAGATGGAAGCTTTCTCTCTCTCTTAATCTCTCTTTCTCTACGTCTCTCTCCCTTCCTCTCTTTAAAAAAATTATGTATTTTGGTCGGCGCCATGGCTCAATAGGCTAATCCTCCGCCTGTCGGGGCACCGGATTCTGACCCGGTCACTCCTCTTCCAGGCCAGCTCTCTGCTGTGGCCTGGGAGTGCAGTGGAGGATGGCCCAAGTGCTTGGGCCCTGCACCCCATGGGAGACCAGGAGAAGTACCTGGCTCCTGGCTTTGGATCAGCGTGGTACGCCAGCCGCAGTGGCCATTGGAGGGTGAACCAACAGAAAAGGAAGACTTTCCTCTCTCTCTCTCTCTCTCTCTCTCACTCTCACTCTCACTGTCCACTCTGCCTGTCCAAAAAAAAAAAAAAAGTATTTTCATTTTATATGAAAAGCAGAGATACAAAAAGGGAGAAACAGGGAGACAGAGAGAGACATCTACCCACTGGTTCATTTCCCAAATACCCACCATGGCCAGGGCTGGGCTAGTCCACAACCAGGAGCTGGGAAGTCAATCCAGGTCTCCAATGTGATGGCAGGGACCCAAGGAACTGAGCCTCTCAGGCCGCACATTAGCAGGGAGCTGGACTGGAAGCGGAAGGGCCAGAACAGGAAGCAGGCACTGATATGGGATGTGGGGACCCCAGGGGGTGACTTAATCGCTGCACCGAGTGCAGATTTATTTTATTTATTTGAAAGGTAGAGTGAGAGGGAGAGAGGGAGAGAGAGAGCGTTTCCAATGCTGGCTCACTCCCCAAATGGCCCCAATGGCCAGAGCTAGGCCAGGCCAAAGCCAGGAGTGGCAAGGGCCTAAGCACTTAGGCCATTCTCCGCTGCTTTCCCAGACATGTTGGCAGGGAGCTGGATTGGAAATAGAGCAGCCAGGACTTGAACCAGCAGTCATATGGGATGCCGTCACAATGCCGGCTGCAGCTTTTATATTTTAAAAGGTAAAATATGCACCATTTAGACAACATGCTAGGCTGGTGTGTCTCTGGCAGGATATGTAAGGAACTTTTCATGGGGTTTGGGGGAGTGGGGTTAGAGAAAGGCAGAATTCTGTATGTGCGTGTGTGTGGTTTTGAATATTGTTCCACCTGTATGTGGTGCCAATTAAAAAAATAAAAAGGCAGAAGGAAAGAGAGGGAGAGAGCTTTGATAGGAGAGAGGGCAAAGCCTTGTCAGTGCGCCCTGGGTAGCTGTGGTCCCTGCGCTGTGGGCTGCAGGGGAGAGCTCACACAGAAGGGCATGTGCACAGCCCCCTGGCGGGTTGGCTCCCGTCTGTGCCCTTAGGTCCAGATCAAGGAGGAGACGCGCTTGGTGTCCATCATTGACCAGATCGACAAGGCTGTGGCCATCATCCCCCGAGGCGCCCTCTTCAAAACCCCTTTTGGCCCCATCCACATCAACCGCACCTTTGAAGGTTCGTTCTAGGCCTGAGCACCTGGCCTGGGGGCGGGGAGATGTGTGCTCTGTGGGCGCCTGTGGTCGGCATAGGCTGGCCAGCCGCTCCTCCTCTCCCCCACTTCAGGGTGTCGGGAGACCCTCACCCTCCTCACCCCTGCAGCGCTGGGGCTGAGCACCCACATCCTGCCTCCCTGCCCCCCCCCCCAACCCCCAGGACTGCCCTTGTCTGAGGCCAAGAAGCTCAGCTCCTACTTCCACTTCCGGGAGCCCGTGGAGCTGAGGAACAAGACCCTGCTGGAAAAGGCCATCCTGGACCCCTCGCTTGACTTCATGGACTCCCTGGAGCATGACATCCCCAAAGGTACGCACGGGCTGGGGGCTTGGGCTGGGTGGGAACGGGCCCTCCCCGGGACCAGCTCCGCCTAGCCACTCCACTCAGTGCTGCGTGTTTTCTAGTGGACTCCTGCGTGCTCACCACAGCTTCCGGACAGGAAGCATCTCAGCGTCTCTTGATTTCCATAAGCAATCTTTTTTTAATTTACTAACTTAAAATTTTTAATTTTTGTTAACTGACATACAGTTGTGTGTTCATGTGTGCAATGTGATGCTTTGAGGTATGCCTACGTTGCAGAACAAGGCTAATTAACAAATGCATTATCCTCCATAATTATTGTTTGTGCGATAGGGAGGACTTATCTTGGCATTTTTTCACGCAGACGATATATTGTCATTAACCATAGTGGCCCTGCTGTGCAACAGTGACCCTTACCTCCTCCACCTGGCTGGGGTTCTCTATCCTTTGACTAGAACCCCTCTCCCCGTCCCCACCCCAGCCCTGCTAACCACCATCCTACCCTCTGCTTTTATGAGCTCAGCTCTCTTCCATGTCACCCATGAGTGAGCCCATGTCGTGTGCGTCCTGTGCCTGGCTCATTGCACTTAGCCCAAGGTTCTCGGGTCCCTCTATGCGGCTGCAAATGATGCAGTTTCCTTCTTGATGGCTGAACCGAATTCCACTGAGTACCCAGACCACCCGTTCTTTCCATTCACACACTGGTGGCCACAGGTTGGTTCCCTAACTCAGCCACTGAGGAGACAGCGGTGAATGTGACCGTGCGGGTTTCTCCGCAGCGGGGGGGGAGGCTGGATCCCTGGTGACCTTGAAGGGAGCTGACTGGGGATCTTCCCCAGCCACGCGTGTACCCCAGCTTTTAGTCACTGACCTCCACCCAGAGTCCAAGCAGCAGCTGTGGACTGGCTGGCAGACCACCTGCTGCGCATACCTTTGCTTGCTGCTGTGTATAGGGTGCCTTTAATCTCAGGATGCTCAGCGTCAGGGGCACAAACCCCGCTTGCGCCCGTCCTGCGGGAGGGGCCTTCCCCAAGATGGGCTTGAGGCCCCAGGCCCTCAGCGGCCAGGCCCAGGGCCCACTTAGCGCCCTGCTTCTTCCCTCTCCATGGCTGGTGTTTGCGAGACCTCGAGGGGTCCTGATGATGCTGATGGCAATATCGGTGACAATGGCAGCTCATGAAGGCGGGGACACTGCTCGCAGACCAGATGCTGGGCTCAGCCCTTTCCAGGCCTTCCTTGTCCGCTCTCCGTGGCCAGTCTGTGGGGTGCATGTTGTCATCACCGCGCCTTACTCGGGCTCCGAGAGGTGCACCCAAGGACACAGTGGTAGAGCATTGGACTCCAAGGCCCCGGCATTCACCGTGACGCCAGGCAGGCAGGCGGGTTTCCTGTTCAGTGATGACCGGAGTGGCAGGCAGTTGTCCAGCCAGCCACTTAGGGGAACACCTGTGAGGAGCGGCTGCTTGCAGTTGGGCTGGCTCTGATGGGGGCAGGGCGGCAAGGGGCCCTGGCACCTGACAGCCTGGGCCGGATTCCGGAATCAGCCACTCACTGGCACGTCCCTCAGTTTCCTCGTTTCTAAAAGGAGGAAACTGATCTTTTTCTACCCTGGTGGGTTGGTACTGAAATGAAATGGGGCTTCACGCACAAAAAGGACTCAAACATCAGTATTGACTTTTAGAGGCCAAGTCCTTAGGGACAATTGGGGCAGGCTAGGAGGGTGCAGAGGCTGGGGGGGGGGGGGGAAGCTGGGGTGGCCGATGAGCAGGCCTGAGACAGGCAGGTGGGAGAAAAGGGCAGGGCAAACCAGCAGTTGGAGGAGTGGCCACTCTGGCCTTGGCCACACGGGGGCGCCTGAGGCCAGCACCCCAAGCACAGCCAGTGGGGGGATAAGGCAGGTTCACAGGGGTTGGGGGCGTTTCTCACCCACTAGGCCTACTTTTCAGGCCTTATCACCTGCATCTCCATCCTCAGCCCTGCAGGAGCGCTGGGGGCAGGCCCCTGTGCTGGCCAACTGAGACCCTTGGAACCCCTGTCGTCTGCTTCAGCCTGTCGGGGAGGCCACCGCAGCCCTCTCCCCCTCCCCAGTAGCTGGGTGCTCCTGGCTGGGCTGAGGCTGTCCTGGCAGAGGGTGCTACCTGGGGTGGCATGGGCAGCTGCATCTTCCTGAGGGGGCGCCAGCAGGCCTGTGGGCCCTGCCTTCCCCGGCAGCTCCTTGTGGCCAGGGAAATAAGGTGTGGAGCTTTGGAGGCTCCTCCTCAAGGTTTCTGGGGCCCCCATGCTGTGATCCCATCAGGCCTCTGGGAGGTGCTGGGGCTGCTCCATTGGCAATGGCACTCACTCTAAAGCCTCCAGCCGTGCTGGTGGACAGCAGGGTTGAGATCTGCTGAGGCTCCCCTTCCCCGTCCACCTGGCATGCTGATTGCTCGCTCCTTCGGGCTGGAGCCTTGGGAGCTGAGAGCTCCTGGCTTCTCCTGTCTGTGTGGCCTGACCTGTCTCTGGGTCTCCAGGCCCTCCTTCCAGAACCACCACGGGGAAGGCCCAGCAAGCAGCCTGGCATTTTCTCAGGACCGTTTGGTGGGGATGGAGGCGGGATGGCTGGAGACAGCAAACACTCTGCCTTACCAGCCAGTGCAAGAGCAGAACAGTGGCCGGGATGGGCCAGCATGGCTGCTAAGCAGGGCTAGCACCCAAGCAGGGGTCCCCTGGGGGATGGTTTCTTTCCATGTCTGAGGCAAGTGTTCAGGGTGACCCTGTGTCACTCTGAACAGGTGTGGTGTCTGGGTGATGCTGTCTGGGGCCACTGTTCTCATGAGCTGTCACATCGTGTCCTGTGACCGGGGTCTCGTGGAGGCCCTGGTCTAGTTCGGTGGGGCGGTGGCAGGGGATGGAGTGGAGCAGGACCATCTTTCTAGTGGATGCAGGGCGATGGCTCAGAGTTCTCCGACCCTGGGTGGCAACAAGGTGACAGAATGGAGCAAGAGGTTGGGAAGCCAGCTTTCGAGACAGGATCCTGCCAGCCAGTGCGCCGTTCCTGTCACTGTCGGCACACAGCCACTGGCTTGCTGGTAGGACCAAAGCCGGGCATATGTGACGCCACTGGAACAGGACACCGCCTCACCTTGCGGAGGCTCGGGGGAGAGCATATGGAGCAGGAAGGTTGGGGATTTACGTGGAAGAAGCCTTACAAATGGGGTCCCAGTGTCTTGGAAAGCAAACAGGGATGGCTGGGAGACTTCTGTCCTGCTGGGCAGACTGGGCTCTCACCACGCTCAGCAGCAATGCCCAGTTCAGGCAGCAGAGGGCAGCAAGGGGCCTGCCTGGCCGTCTGGACAGCGGCCTTTGAATGCGGCCCCTACAGCTGCTAGTGGAGGCCAGGCAGGCACTGGAGAGGGGTGGGGAACTTGGTGCTCAGGAACACTCTTCTCTTGGGGTCCGTGCAGGTGGCTCTTCCCACCTGTCCCTTGGAAGCGTGGCTGACAAATGCTTGGCCTAGGGGACTGAAGGACCTGGCCCTGCCACCCATCCATCAGGAGCTGGCACACTCCTGTTGCTAGGCTTCTGGGAGTTCTGACTTGCCCTTGTGGCCCAGATGGGGGAGCGCTGCCCTCAACAGGACTCATGGCCATCTTTTATGTGTAACAAAAAAACTTCTCTCAGGGCTGGTCTCAGGTTTGTCACCTGCTGCCTCTGAACAGCCCTGACCCCCAGCCCAGCCGCAGGAAATGTAATGAGAGGTACACCCTGGCCTCAGTTCACCACACTGGCAAGGTGGGGGAGGAGACTCAGGAGGACTTCCTGCTAACTACCAAGGGGCTCTCCCCTCCCGATTTACTGGCTTTTGCCCCACCACAGCCTGAAAAAGAGGGGCTGCTGGGGGATCAGGAGAGGTTCGGGGAGATGGGGAGAAGACTTGGGGCTTTAAACTGAAACACCAGGGCCACGGGAGGCCTAGAGGGGTGACAGCAGCCGGCTGTCACAGCTGCAGTAAGTGGGTGAAGGTGACAGCAAGTGCCTGGCTCCTCAGGTAGATGCTACGTGACTCCTGGCACGTTGAGAGTCCCTGTGTTTCCTGAGCCAGGGCCAAGGGGACAGGAGCACGGCAGGAACGGCAGCGCTGTGGCCGCCGGCCCCTCACATGCTGCGCTGTGCTTGCCAGCACTCTGGCCTGCTTGGCATGGCCTCCCGCCCGGGCGGGCACTGCCCTGCTCCAGCATCCCTGCCCTCGGGGTAGGGGCCTTGCTGTCTTGTCTGTGGGGACATGGCCCGGCTGGTAATGCCCTCACACTGATAACCGTGACCTGAGGAAGGGCTGGGGGCTCCAGGATCCCGGGGAGCCCTGGGCCCACACAGATGGCAAACTGCCCCTATGGGTGGGCACTGGGACAGGACAGAGCCTGGCCTCTCAGTCAAAGGGCGCCATGTGGGAAGGGCTCCAGGGGCAGGTAGGGACAGCGTCTCTGGAGAATGCTGGCCCAGATGACAGCCTGGGCATCCGGGTAACCAAGGGAGCGGCCAAACGCAGCAGACGGGGGCACTTTGTCTCCCACACCCCCCTCCTCGCCCCAGTGACCAGGAAGCCACAGCCCAGGGCCGCTCGCTCTCAGGGCAAGTCTGGAGGCAGAGGCCTGTTGTGAGAGCCCTAGCGACTCTGCTTCCTTCTGGATGCTGCCTGTGGGCGGGCAGTGGGCTGGAGGAGCCAACGAGGCTGCACCGTGGCTTCACTTCAGCATCCCAGGTGAGGGTGCTGAGCAGGGCCAGGGCAGCTGACCTACACGGCCCTGGGCCGAGTGGCCTGCTGCGTCAGGTCTGTGGGACACAGGGCGGCCCTGGCGAGTGTGCTGTGGCCAGGGCGGGCTGTGGGAAGCCGGGGCAGTGGCAGCCGCTGCAGGCCCCAGAGCAGCTCTCTGCGTGGCTGGCTGGTCCAACCCCACAACCTTCAAAGCATTTGCCTTCTGGCAGGGCCTGGAGCAGGGCTGTGGCGGCCGGGAGAGGCCCGGCGCGCAGGGGAATAGAAGCCCCAGATCTGCATCCAGAGGCGACTTTCCCAGGCTCCTTCCGCCCACACAGCAGCTCCCTCCCTTGGTTCTGGAGCAGGATCAGGCCCTTCCAGCCAAGTCCTCGTGGCTGTACAACTCAGCCCCAGGCTGGGCTGCTCCTGTTTCGCGGAGCAAAAACCAGGCAGAACCCAGGATGTAGAGGCTCATTAGCGGCAGCACAACCCGTCTGGCCGGTGATGGCTCCCAGTCTGCCAGCTGCCCGCAAAGGCCCCTGAGCCCGGAGGCCTGAAGCAGCTGAACCTGCATCTGAGCCCCCTAGGCTGGCGTCACCCACCCCTGAGCAGGGACTTCTGGGGCTGGGCACGCCTGGTGTAGGCTGAGGGATCTCAGGAGCGACTCCCCAGCCCAGCCCAGCCCAGCCCCTGCCTGGCCTTTCGCTGGACTTACTGACATGAACACCGGTGGCTGCTTTGAGTTTTCCCTCCTTTCATTCCTGCTTCCCCCAGAAGTGGTCTTCATGGGCAGTGTGGCAGCCACAAGGCCACCAGGAGGAGTCGGGCAGCTGGGACTTCCGTGGTTGCCCCCTCCCCGGCACGTGGCCTGGCCTCACCTGCTGCCCGTCTCCCCCCAGGGTCCTGGAGCGTGCAGATGGAGAGGGGCAACGCCCTGGTGGTGCTGCGCAGCCTGCTCTGGCCGGGCCTCACCTTCTACCACACTCCCAACACCAAGAGCTATGGCTACATCTACGTGGGCACCGGCGAGAAAAACATAGACCTGCCCTTCATGCTGTAGGCTGGGGCAGCCGCGGGCTCTGTAGCGTCCGAGCACTATTTTTATAAATGGTGGTGCACTGCCTTCCTGTCCTGTGGTGCTGCCACTCGTCGCCGCATCTGTCGTGTCCAGGCTCTGAGGAGAGGCCCGCTGAGCCAAGAAACCCACCTGTGCAATGGCAGCGCGCTGAGGGACAGGGTGGGCACAACTGCTTCCTTGTAGCCTCCAGGGCTCCCTCCAGCTGCATCACACGGCCTCGGCGCTGGCGCCCAGCACCCAGCTACGAATGCCCGCCCCCTTGCCCAGGCAGTGAACACGCACCCAGCGGGCAAGTCCAGCTGCCTGGTTTATGATCTTCCTTCAGGCAAACCTCCTGCCCCCCACGCTGACCACAGCCCAGGTCCCGCCCAGCCAGTCTCGTGGAGAACACAGCAGAGGCCGAGGGACCCGACTGTTTGCCTGCGCTCCCAGCTCGGCTCCTAGGCAGGCTAAGGGTACTGGAGTTCGTCCCGCTGTCCCTTGCGCCGCTGTCATGGGAGGCGCAGGACAACGTGGTGGAGGGCTGGCAAGCCGGCCTCGTGCTCAGTGATAGAACTTCAAAGGCGTTCTCGAGTAGCAGACGTTGTCCCTCAGGAGGGGTGAGCCCACAGGCATGCGCACCTTGTTCCAGCGGTGGCCTCTGTTGTAGATGGGCTTGGCGGAGCGGGGGGACCAGCGGGTCAGGTAGCTGTGGAGCGAGGACAAGGAGGTGGCTGGGCTTGCAAGTGGGAGAGAGGGCTCCTGCCTCCACGGCCTGAGCCACGACTGGCCAAGCAAACCCTCTGACCAGTTTTCCTCTCTCAAAGGACGGGATTTTCCTGGGAGTAACTGCCGAGTATCCCGTAAACAGACAGGCGAGGCCGCTCCTGCTGCAGCCGTGTGTGGCCAGGGTCAGGCAGCCCAGGCACGTGCTCCCTCGATCCTTGTGCATTGTCAGTGTTGGTGTGTGCGTGCCCGGGAGAAGGTGGAGTTGGGAGCCTTGGGGAGAGGAGAGCTGGGGAAATGCCCGGAGGAAGCTGCCACCCCCGCCTTCAGGGGAAGTGCCCGGGGCTCCCGCGCTGCTGTAGGACCTCTGCTCCTCACCAGCCAAGGTCTGGGCCTGTGCAGGCGCCTGCACTCGGGGAGGTTCCTGGAAGGGGGAGCTGATGGCGGCCACCCATAGTACTTTGGCCTCTTTTGGGGATGGCCAGGGCGCTGATAGTTCCCGGAAAAGTGGCTCATGCGGCTGGGATTGGGGTTTACTCTGTCCAGAACGAGACTTGGATCCTGTCCAGAAAGGCCCATCCTTCGTCTTGAAAGCTCAGCTGTGACAAAGGCCAGGAATCTCCCCTGCCTCCCCCGTAGGTTGAGGCTCAACCCAGCTGCCTCCAGAGACCCTCAGATGAGCTTTATAATAAAAAACAAAATCACTACTTTTGACTAAAAATTTTTAAATGAAAGTGAAAAAACGACTGCTGATTTATGCAATGCAACCAAGGCCCTGGCTCCTGCGGCCGGAGGGGAAGTCGCACGAGGGGCAGCCGGCTCTCCAAGTGCGTGCCAGGCAGGGGTGGTGGGCTGGGCTTCCCCGTGGCCACAGCTGGGATGCCAGCTGTGGGGTGGGCCGCTCTGAGGGACTGCGTTTTCTAGGATTGGTGGTGCTGGGACAACGGAGTAAGGCCAGGGAAGGCTACCTGACGGCCCTGGGCCGGCCCTGCCCTCCACCCCAGAGCTGGAGGTGGAGGGGAGGGTGCTCACTGTGATAGACTCTAGAGGACCCCTAGGCTGACCAGGCTGTCCTGAGCTCCTACCCTAATGCTGGGCCTTCCTCCCCGTGCCCCAGAGGGACCTGAGGGAAGATGGGCTTTGGCTGGCCTCGGGCCTGAGGCCTGTGCCCCAGAGGGCAGCCAGCTGGCAGGGGTGGGCTGGGTGGCCTCCAGTCAGCTCTCTGGGAACACCTTCGCTCTAGGCGCAGTCAGAGCTCTTTTCCTAACCCCGCTCCCTCACACCTCTCCTGCAGGGGTCCGGGGAGGGAAGTGGCAGGAGAACAAAGGAGGGCTCCACGGGCCCTGGCCAGACCTGAGCTGCTGCATGGCAGCTGAGGGACCGCTGGGCACGATCACAAGAGTGCCTTGAAGGGGATCAATTTCCTTCCCAGCCAGCACTTCCCCTCCCCGCCACAGTGGCCTCTGCAACCTCAGAGCCCCCACACATCATCAATCCTGTGTCACGTCAAAAGACACCGGATGTCTGGGGTGAGCCTGGCCTGGCTTCAAAGGCCTGCAGGCAGGATGGAGTGTGTCCTCAGGCCTGCTGCTGTTTCTGACAACCCCAGAGCGGGGTGGGCTCCCCCAAGTGGCCCACAGCAGAGCTGGGAGACAGAAAAGAGGTTAACACGTTCTGCTCCCTCAGGGCTGCTGGCAGATGGCCCAGCTGGCAATGCGGGAGGTACAGGTGGAGTTGGGCACTGGGCCATGGTGCTGACAAGAGGTCGATGAAGGCCCGGCTCTGGCTGGCCTGGCCTCCAGAGACGGGGGGCCAGGTACCAGGAGGCAACTGTGCACTGCCCCACGGCACCCTGGGCCCAGCAGTTCGCTTTGCTTCTGTCATCTTTGGTCTCCACACTCAGGCATGGAAACCAGCAGTGGTAGCTGGACTGGCTGCCAGAGGGTGGGCCATTGGTACGGAGAACAGGAACAAATTCCCAGGTCAATTCCACAGACCCAGCTCTATGCTCAACAAGGGGAAATTTAAAACTTAAAAGAGTACGTGAGTGAGGCAGTGTCAGAGATGGGGGCGGGGGGAGGAAGTTGCAATAGGAGAGATGTAGGAGTATCAGGCAAGAATCTTCTCTGGGGGTTTGCACTGCGGCACAGTGAATGAAGCCACCACGTGCAGCGCCGGCATCCCACATGGACGTCCCAGCTGCTCTCTTTTCAATGCAGCTCCCTGCTAATGTGCCTGGGAAAGCAGTGGAGGATGCCCCAAGTCCTTGGGCCCCTGCACCCACACGGGAGACCTGGAGGAAGCTCCTGGCTCCTGGCTCCTGGCTCTGGCCTGGCCCAGCCCCAGCCATTGAAGCCATTTGGAGAATGAACCGATGGATGGAAGATCTTTCTCTCTCAAACTTTCACATAAATAAATTTAAAAAAAAAATCTGTTCTTTAGAGGGGGCTGCCGAGCTTAGGCTGGAGGACAGACTGATCTAGGGTCCGGGGTCTCCTCCTCTATAAAACCTCAGGACCTCCCAAGCTACCATATGCAGCTGTGTATGTTGTTAACTGCCCAACTCCAGGGAGCATTGTTTGTAATCCTGTCCACCTGGTTAGTACACAGCTAGAGCAGCTATACACAGTGGTTCTACCCCAGAGAACCCTCCCATTTTGAAGACTTCATTCTGCCCTATAATAACCTCAGGCTGGAGAGAGCTGGGATCCTTAAAGTTTGTAGAAGCACTCGGACATCCCCATAGCAACCCGGTGTGATGTCATAAACACAGGATTACCACATTCTAATGCCCAATCAGCTGCCTTCTTACCCTCCTTGCCCCTGTGCAGGGCCCTGCAGGGGAGGGAAGAGGAAAGAGAGATGCTGAGGCCAGCAAGGGGGGCGGCAGGAGAGGCTGAGTGTGGTGGGACTGATGGGGTGGGGGCTTCTCAGCCCGGGAGGTGGCGGCACAGCCAGCCAGGGTGCTTTCTAGCTTTCCTGCGCTATGGGCTGAACACCAGCAAACGGCTTCCCCAGTGCAGTCCAGTGGCAGCCAGAGGCCCACAGAACACTCAGGGCAGCACCCAGATCCGCTTACCGGTTCAGCTGAGGTTTGCTCTTTGGAACAACGCCTTCAGGAAGCTGAGGCCTGTGATTTGGGAACAGACCTGCGTGGAGGGAAGAGCACGTAAGGGGTGGTCTCTGCAGCTCCCTCCACAGCTCGGGGGAGCAAGCAGGCCAGCACTGGGCGAGGAATATTGTGAGTTCCTCTTCCAGCTGGGTGGGGGAGCCGGCCCCGCTGCCCGCTGCCCCCTGCCCCTCCGCCTCGGGGGCCGCCTACCTGCTCGGTGGGCCATCTTCACACACTCCTCCACCTTCCGGTGCTCCTCCTGGCACAGCCCCGTGACCCTGCGAGGCAGCATGCCTCCGTGCGGCCTGATGAACTGGCTGAGCAGCAGAACGTCCTAGTGCAGCCCAGGAGGAGAGGCGGGTCAACTGGGCAGCCAGGGCCCTGTGGGCCACAGGGCAGGCGGTGGGGTGCCCGCTCCCCAAGAGCTCTGTGGCTCTGGAAACCTACCTGAGGCCACTCCCTCCTCGCAGAGCTCTGCTACCTTTACCCCAGCAAAGTTTCCTGTACCCCGAGGCCACCCAGAGCCCCATCATGAGATAATCTTTTGAGGGAACAGGTAGAGAAGCCCTTCATGAAGTGTTCTTTTATGTACCTTTCTTGGTGACAAAATGTCTCCTGGCCTCGTCTCCCTGGGTGGGGTGGAGGCCACTGCCACACAAGAGGGCAAACCTGTGCCACTTCAGCCCTCAACGTCATGTACATACCACAGGCCAGTGATATGTGTCCCCCCCACCCCGCCACCATCTGCCATTCCTGTTGAGATGTTAGGTGGGTGCGCGTGCCCAGGAGGAAGGGACTGGGCTGTGAGGTTGATCCCACGGCTTCTGAGTCCCCATGACAGATGTGACGGATTCTTGGGCTTCCTCTGGACCACCACAAGCCTACCTGGGATGGGGCCAAGGACACAGGAACATACAGAGCCCAAATCAAGACCTGAGAGTACCTCCCCTCCACTCTTACCTCTCGCAGAGTGGCTGCAGGGGTTAAATAAAATTCACCCCACGCCCAGGGGCTTGGCATGCCTATCTTAGCAGTCATGTTCCACAAACCAACTTGCGCCCTGGCAGGCGCCTTGCTGTATAACCACAGATTTGTTTAATCACTGGACAGTTCCTGAGGGACCTAGGCCCCCAATTCCCACCCCTGTACTCCTCAGAATCTGATGAAAAGAACTTGGATTGAATTAATCTGGGGCTGCCAAGCAAGCCGACAGTTCTGTACAGCTCAGGCTAATGGTGCCCTAAGTGGAAAGAAGTAAAAGGAAAACAACTTTAGCCTTTACCTCGGAGGGGATTGGATTTCTCCCGCTGGACGGGCAGAACCAAGTCTATTTCCTGGAAATGGCTGGTGGGAAGCGCCCCCCGCTGGCTGGGCAGGTACGGGGTTCCCAGTACGCCCCACAGACATCTGTGCTGTAAGGAGCTCCGAGCACGGCCCCTGCCTGCAGGCCTCCCACTACTCCTGGCAGCCACCACCTCCCACCCGAGGGTGGCCTGAAGCCAAGGCTCCCAGCCCAGGAGATTAGCTGGGTCATTCTGCTCGGATCCCATGGGCATGCGGCTGCTCCTGTTCCTGTCATCTGACCAGGACCTCTGCCCTAGTCATCCCACCCCACAAAGGGGCCCAGGGACAACTTGCAGGTCAAACTGGCCTGGAGCCGGAATCACCTGAAACCCAAAAATAGGGTGCTTAATGTCCCCGGGGAGAGCCCTGAAGAACAAGTGTGGATTTCTCCAGCCCCCCCCAGCTGAAGAGCGCGCGCGCAGTGGCCGGCAGAACATGGGCCGTTTGAGCGTGCAATCCAGCTCTGGCGCATCCGAGCTGGGTGAGCTCACGCAAGCTAAGCAGCTCCATGCTGTCCATCTCCACTGTGAAACCAGGGTGAAAAAGCCCCAATGCAGAGGTCACTGAATGCTACGGGGATGGAAAGCTGTAAGCTCTCCGCACAGGGCCTGACCCAGCGCGTGCTCCATCCACTGCCTGCTGTTCACGGTTCTCTTCCTTCCCTGGAAACAACTGCTGTAGAAGAGCGAGCGCAATCAGTATCTCTGTAGCCCAATATGGAAAGAGACAGTCATGTGTTCCCAGGTCACAGCAAGAACCAAGAGCCTGTTCCACTGCATCCTCATTACAAAAGGAGGAAGGCCAAACCCAGAGCAGGATTCCAGCCCCACAGAACACATCCCCTGCAGGCTGGGTTACAGGGCCCCGGGGGTCTAAAGCATAACCAGACCATGAACTCAATTAGTGGCTCTCAACCCTGGCTACACATGAGAATCACGGGAGAGCTTTAAAAAAATGCAAGCCCCACCCCTAGAGACAGACTCCGTGGGTCTCGGGGTAGAGCCTGGGCATCATTAATTTTTAAAGCTCCCCAGGTGATTCTAATGTGCGGTTAAAAATCAAGGGCCACTGGCCAAAACGTCATCTTCGGGCGGCTCCGTGAGGTGCTGCCGAAGCTCCTCAAGTTAAGGAGGACTCTGCCCTCCGAGCCACAGAGCTGACCACCTCTCTCACAGACTCACCTCATAGGTGTACTTGTGCTTCAAGTTCCAGCGGCAGATAGGGCACTGGCCAGAGGGGTTAGGGGGATTTGGACTCTCCTTGGGAGTCTCTGTGATGCGGCCTTCAATCTAAGGGGCAGAGACAGAGAGTCAGCTTGAGGGACAGGGCAGGAGGAGCCACTTGTCTTCGAGCAAATGATGGGAATGCTGGTCAAGGTTTACCTCCAGGGAAACTCGGCAAGGCTGTCAGGCCAGTCTACCTGAACGGGGCGGGGGGTTTGTTCCACAGCTGTACACTGGGCCTCGGGTGGCCCCAGGCTTGTGTTCTTGCGGCTTACAGGGGTAGTGGAAGGAAGCATCTGAACTTACTGCTGGTGGCGAGGGGGAGGAGTTTGCTGAATCAATTGAATGCTACCTTTCCTTCATCAGAAAAGCCAAAAACACGAGATCATTATGCTCCTTGCAAGGCACCCACCACCCCATCTACAACTCCAGGAAAAACTCACACACACACAAGGTGAAAGGTTTCGTGAGCAGACATTTAGCCGAGTGGTTAAGATGCCCATGTGCCGAAACAGAGTGCCCAGGGCTGATCCCAGCTTGAGCTCCTGACTCCAGCTTCCTGCTAAGGCAAAGGCGATGGCCCATGTAATGGTTCCTGCCACCCACATGGGAGATCTGGGTGGAGTTCCTGGCTCCTGGCCTTGGCCCCAGCCCAGCCCTGGATATTGTGGGCATTTGGGAAGTAAACCAGAGAACAGGAGCTCTCCATTTGACTTGTCTCTCAAACACATTTAAATAAATACTTAAGAAGTTTCAAATGGTGCAGGCTCCCCCACCATCCTACATGTCCACTTTTCTAGTTTTCTATTACAGATCTTTCAAATTTTTTATGATTTACTTGTTTGAAAGGCAGAGCTATAGAGGCAGAGAGAGAGAGAGAGAGAGAGAGAGAGAGAGACGGAGGGGAGGGGGAGAGGGAGAGGGAGAGACAGAGAGGTCTTCCATCCGCTGGTTCAATCCCTAAATGGCTGTAATGGCCAGAGCTGGGCCGATCTGAAGCCAGGAGCCAGGAGCTTCTTTCAGGTCTCCCACATGGGAGCAGGGGCCCAAGCACTTGGGCCATCTTCTACTGCATTCCCAGGCCATAGCAGAGAGCAGGATCAGAAATGAAGCAGTCAGATCTTGAACTGACGCCCATATGGGATGCTGCACTGCTTACGCCACAGCACCAGCCCCTCTCTTACAGATCTACATGTATGCCAGTGAGACTCAACCAGAGGTAACAGTGCTCCCCCGGGGACACTTGGCAGTATCTGATAATGTTTTTGAAGGTCAAGGCTGGGGGTGGAGGGAGTTGCTGGCATTTAGTGGGGATGCTGACCACCCTACACTGCACAGGACAGTCCCCCCAACAGGGAATTATGCACCTGAAACCCTACAGTGCCAAGGCTGAGGAACCCAGGGCTGCGGCCACATGAGCAGATCCCTGTGTGCACCACTGCTTCTTCTTTTTCATTTTTAAACACAGATGGGAGGAAATGTTCTCCTCGCTTTTAGCATTTTGGATGCCATCTTCCAAATCCTGTTGAGGCCACGTGTGGAATGACCTTCCCATTGCTGTTGTATCCTGTGACACGGCCTTGGGATTACCGAGTGCAATAAACTGGATCACCTGGGTGTCGGTTCCAATTGCAAAAGGGGTCTGGAACGCCTGTGGACTGAGGCTGTGGATCACGGGCGGCTGCAACAGGTCTGAGAAGCTTTGGGAGGGAAGCAGCACTGTCGTCTTGTGGGGAGAACTGGCGAAGGGCAAGGGCCCCCGGTATTACGTGGCCACGCAGGGCATGGCTACTCTCTCTGCCTCGGCAGGCACAGCTATGCTGGAGTCAGAGTCGGAGGAATTGCGGGTTAAGACACCCGCAGGTCTGTGGTAGGTCTTCGGGGTTACAGGGAACCTGGGGGAGAATGCTGGTGTGTACTGACCCCCACTATATGCCTGGCTCTGTGCGAACAATGCAGACACCATTTCACCCCCCCTCCCCCCCCCCCCCCCGAAAAGACAAGCATCTGACCTAATTTGACAGAGGAGAGAGTGACACAAAAGGTCAGCCATGGCTGTGTCTCTCTAGGCACGGAGGGTCCCCCTTTGCCCCCACGGGTTCTCAGAGGGTCACACCGTCTCCATGTTCATCCCACAACAGCAGATCCATGCCCCATTTGACAACCCTGATATATCACTCCTCTCCAGAGTGGAGTTTATAGAGGTGAATGATTGTTTTGGCTTTGAATTAGAGATTGAAAAAAGGTGTCTTAAGGTGATGGGGATCCCTTAAAATGACAAGCGGTCTGGGGCTAAGCAGCGGAGGCTGAGGGAATGTTCTGGGGGAAGACTCGATGGACTCATCCTGGGGTAAGACTGCTGTGAGGAGGACTGCGCGTGGCTGGTTGCCAGCAGGGTTAAATCCTTGGTTGACATGGAAGTTACGGAGGCTTCTGGGAGCTCTGTGGAGTGGCTGAGGATTTCTTGGAGGCATGGAAGGCCATGTGAAAACAACATTGTCTTTTAAGGATTATAGGATAATCTAGGCCCCGTGACTCTCCAAGGAAGGGAGGTGCGATGGGCCCAGGGAGGTCAAGGGGGCGAGGGTGCACGAATCGTTCCAGCTTTCTTACGGACAGACAAGCCAGGGCGCCAGTTAGTGAGGCCAGGGCCCAGAGAATGTCACCTTTTAAATGCATCACTTAAGGAGCAGCTTAGTCAGTCCAGGCAGAAAAGACAGGAACTGAGGCCCAGGTTCCTGGCCCTGGGTCAGCTTGACTCTGGTTCTCCAGGCCTGCTACATTGCCTTAGTTTCCCCTTTGGGAACTGATTGATCACCTGCTAAAGACCCTATCTACAAAGGCCTCTGAGACTTTATCATACAAAAGATCACTTTAATCAAATAACAGATACCTCAGCCCGGGCACAGTGAGTGTTCCTTATTAACAGTACACAGTTTGGAAGAGTAGACAGTGGGATTTACAGTCACTGAGGGAGATGACCCCAGAGCCAGAAGTCCAGGTTGGGCTTCCCTCCCGCCCTCAGAGGAACAGCCACGCAGTTCCAAGCACTAAAAAGGTTCTAAGTGGCCAACTCGATGATACTCACTATAGTTGTCTTCCCTTCCTGGATCTCCACCACTGCAGAGATAAAGGGGAAAAATTAGGTCAGCCATTTAATAAGAACACGAAGTTTCAAATAACAGCTCAAATTCTACACACGAGAAAAAAAAGAAACCTTTAGTCTGCACTCTCTCACGGTCCCCATCTGGGACAGACAGTGGGCAGGGCTCACCCCGTGTGCCAAGGCCTACGCCCTTGAGGCTGGATGGAGGCAAGCCCAAGATTCCTGGGTAGTATCATTTCTCTGGGATTAGGGATCTCCACACCATCTCTGCCTTTTTTTTTTTTTTTCCAATATTTATTTTTTATAGAGAGACAGAGAGAAAGAGAGAGAGAGAGAGAGAGAGAGAGAGAGAGAGAGAGAGGTTTTCTATCTGCTAGTTCACTCCCCAAATGGCTGCAATGGCTGGAGCTGAGCTGATCTGGAGCCAGGAGCTGTTTCTGGGTCTCTCACGTGGGTACAAGGGCCCAAGGACTTGGGGCCATCCTCTACTGCTTTCCTAGACCAGAGCAGAGAGCTGGATTGGAAGTGGAACAGTCGGGACTTGAACCGACGCCCATATGGGATGCCGACACTGCAGGCGGCGGCTTTACCTGTTTTGTCACAGTGTCAGCCTCACCATCTCTGCATTTCAAAACATATATTATTTTTTAATTTCATAGTCAAAGAGACAGAAAGGAAGAGAGAGACTCCATTAGCTCACTCCCCAAATGCACACAACAGCTGGCACTGGGTCAAGCCGAAGCCAGGACCCCAGAACTCAATCTGGATCTCTACATGGGTGGCAGAGAACTAAATACTTGATCCATCACCGGCTGCCTCTCAGATCACACATTAGCAGGAGGCTAGACTCGGAAGTGGAGGCTTGGGTTCAAGCCCAGGGACTTGGACATGGGTGTCACAAGTGGCATCTTAACTGAGGGGCACCATTCACCGCTCCCCAGCCCCCACTGCTGCCCCTCCAAGCTGAGATTCCTCTTGTTCTAGCTAGAGGAGCTAGCAAGCTCCTGCCTCACCACAGCTAGCAATAATTACCAAGAGCTGGTATTGCAAAGGTATCTGAAAGACCTCCAAAAGTACCCACTGAATGTATCCCCTCACAAAGAGAATCAGGTAAAAATGGTTTGTGACTCTGAAGAGTTTGCCCTCTAAGGCAGGGCACGGAGCTAATACCGTTCCAGCGGCTCCATGGTAATGAAACAAGGTCATCTCTAAGTATGTCTGAGGGCCTCCTGTTAAATGTGCATGAAGCAGTGGTGCGAGTTAAATCTGCTTCTCCTGCAAGGATCTCCTTATCTACACAGCAGGTGGGTGCCGGACGAGGTGGGAATCAGGAACCCGCACGCAGATGGATACAGGCTAACCGCAAAGGGAGCACCGCCACTCCAAACAGAGGGGCCGCTCCACTCTGCCTGTGTAGGCCTCAGGCAGTCAGGAGGGAGCCTGAGTGTGATCCATGCCTGCCAGGGCATCCACACTCCCCAGCCTCCTTAACAGGCAGGAAGGATGACAATTCGACAACCCGAATAATCAAAGGAAGAGACAAGTGAAGAACCCACATTTGGCTCATAAAATTAACTACAAAGCTCTTGGAGATTCTCCCTTGTTCTCCGTTTCTTCAGAAAGAGAGAAGCCACAGCTGTTAGCACAGGCTCTGGGACATGGCAAATGCTCACAAAGCGATAGCTAACAATTTTTAAGGAGCAAAATATTTGTCACCATTCTCTTGTGGCTGCTAATTACTGTAAGGGAAAACGTGGGTCTACAGAGCGAGGTGGCAAACTGCTCTCAAAATACGAAAGCCACATTCTAACAGCTGCATGGGTACCACAATTTACTTCTATTCCACTCTGGCCCAGGCAAGAAGTAGTACAGATCAGAAAGAGCCTAAGATTCTCTTTTTATTTGTTTGTTTTAAAGACTTATTTTATTTATTTGAAAGGCACAGTTATAGAGAGAGGGAGAAGAGAAGGAGAGACTGATATCTTCCACCTGCTGGTTCAACTCCCCAAATGGCTGTGGAGGCTGGGACTGGGCCAGGCCAAAGCCAAGAGCTAGGAGATTCATCTGGGTCTCCCACGTGGGTGTAGGGGCCCAAGCACTTGGGCCATCATCTGCTGCTTTCCCAGGTGTATTAGCAGGGAGCTGGATGGGACGTGGAGCAGCTAGGACTTGAACCAGTGCCCATATGGAATGTCGGTATCGCAAGCAGCTTTACTCACTATGCCACAACACCAGCCCCAAGCTTAAGATTCTTAACTTTCAAAGCCCAGTGTAGGGCAGGCATCATGGTGTGGCAGGTAAAGCTGCTGCCTGCAATGCCAGCATCCCATATGGGCACCGGTCCGAGTCCTGGCTATTCCACTTTCAATCCAGCTCCCTGCTAACATGCCAGGGAAGACAGGCCCAAGTGCTTAGGCCCCTGCATCCATGTGGGAGACCTGTATGAAGCACCTGACTCCTGGCTTTGGCTTGGCCCAGCCCTGGCCATTGTAGCCATTGGGAAGTGAACCAGTAGCTGGAAGATCTCAATCTCTCTGTAACTTTGCCTTTCAAATAAATAAATAAATAAATTTTAACTCCTCCCCCCCCCCCCCAAAAAAAAGAAAGGAAAAGAAAAAAGAAAGTCCAGTGAAAGCTATGACGCCCCCGCCCCCGGCCCAGGGAAAATCCGTAAGCATGGACATAGTAAGGCACCGATTTCAAGGGGCTCACAGTCCCCCAGGCTCTCTACCCGTGCAATAGTAATAGTGGTTCTCCCAGTGGTGGCAGCTGGTCTTTTAGTTTCTTCTGTAAGTTTCTAAAATCAACATGTATTGTTTTTCAAATAAACAATAAAAAGAGAAGGGCATGTTAGAAAGCAATTCTAACCCAACCAGAGGCCCGCAGCAGCATCTGTGCTCACTGAGCTCTGTGACTGACACCTAATTGGACACAGGCTGCCTGGAATTGTTCCCCGTTTGTTTTCTGAGCAGGTCATTCATAAAGACTCATTACCGCAAAACAGCCGACTGGAGAGCTGCTCCGTGTCCAACTGCAGACATACAAAGGAGTGACAATGGCCAGGGGACACTGCAGTCACTAATTAATTCCAAGTCCAAGGAGGCCTCTTGGAGTAAAAGCAAATGCGTCACTCCACACACGGTTCTACTCGTACCGAACAGAGACCAACCAAGAACGGGATGTGGGTGAGACTCAACCTGGCCCGCAGTCTGAACGCCAGCACAGCTGCCGACGGAAGGTCACTGCTGTGGGTCAATCTGCAGAAAATCGCAAAACCCAAGTCAAGTGAGGGCCCTGGGGCAACCAAACCCGAGCAATGGTGGTGGTGGGGTGGTGGGTGCGTTCCCCGAGACTCCAGACTCCCCGTGCAAACAAAAAAGACACACATTCTGGTGCTCCTGGAATCAGCACGAGAACAGTGCCCCGAAACACCAAGGAGATAAACATGTGGTTCCCTACAGTGGAGGCACTCGGGTCCTAACCATGAGGTAAACAAGCCTAACAAAACACACATCACTCCCGGCAAAGAACCAAACCCTGAAGTCATCCCACTGGTCCCTGGAAAAGAGATCAAAGCCCATGGCAAGCCCCACTATTCGCAAGCTCTTCCCACAGCGACTCTGAGCCAGTGAATCATCTTACTAGAAGCCAGTGGATCAAACAATAGGCAGATGCTTATCTAACACAGACAATTTGTCAAACCAGAAGGGATGACCTGGGAACTCACAGGAGCCCAAGATTGATCAGGGTGGAGTTTTAGCAGGGGCAGAAGGCTCGCCTGGAGCCTAGAGAGGTCCTCAGTAGATTTTAAGCCTCTGGAAAGAGGAGATAGGAATCAAAAACAGTATTGATTTTCAGCGTGCATAGAAAAACATGTCAAAACCAAACAAACCTGAGATCCATTTTGTCCCTGGCCGCCTCTCCACTGGGGAGAAGTGGGGGTGGCTAAGAAAAGTGGGACAGAGATTTAGGCACCAACAGAAAACTTGTTCAGAAAAAGATGAAATCACCCTGCTGTTCTGAGATGTGGTGGTATCAACAAAATTAAAGACAGAAATGAAGCATTTCCTATACAGGAACCAAGTGCCAAAATCTTTCAAGACCAGCACTTCTGCACAACAAGCAATCTCACCCCAACGGGGAAAGGCATTTTCTGAGTACCCAAGGAGCACACAGCCCTGCTCCACCTCCTGTGGAGACTCACAATAGAACAGCAGCACTCAGTCTGTCCTAGAGGAGGAAAGGGAACTAACCTAAGTATGGGAACTTCTATGTAATAAAGTCCATGCCTCGTAAAAAGGTCCTCAGAGTACTTCAGCCACTACTCGCCCAGGATGGAGTCCAAGACAGCTGACTGGAGCAAACGGCATTGTGGTGAAACTGCAGTGAATGCAAAAACCCTTGAAGGCCACACAAAGACGCGGGGAGCCGCAGCCATTTAAGACCCAACTGCCAATGAACGACGAGTGCAGGGCACTGAAGCAGGAAATGGCCAAAGAAATCAAGGTCCCTACTGGAAAGGACCTGTGGATACCAAGCCCCAAGCCGATGGCTAGAAGGGCCAGGGAGTGGAGTGCCATGTCTGAGCTGTGTGCCCTCATGCCTAGCCACCGACAGCTTTTCTCAAACACCTTCCTGCTCCAGTTCAACTTTTTTTAATTTTAATTTTTACTTTTTTTGACAGGCAGAGTGGACAGTGAGACAGAGAGACAGAGAGAAAGGTCTTCCTTTGCCGCTGCTTCACCAACCAATGGCCGCTATGGCCGGTGTGCTGTGGCCGGCACACCACACTGATCCGAAGCCAGGAGCCAGTGCTTCTCCTGGTCTCCCATGGGGTGCAGGGCCCAAGCACTTGGGCCATCCTCCACTGCACTCCCTGGCCACAGCAGAGAGCTGGCCTGGAAGAGGGGCAACTGGGACAGAATCCAGCGCCCCGACCAGGACTAGAACCGGGTGTGCTGGCGCCACAAGGCGGAGGATTAGCCTGTTGAGCCATGGCGCCAGCCCCAGTTCAACTTAAATATTAATGTTTTCTGGTTCCTTGACTGCCTCTCCTTCCTTTTCTCTTGGGCCCCTGAACCAGCGTCCCTCTATGGGCCAGCACTGTGGCACAGCATATTAAGCTGCTTGTACTGAAGGATGGTTCAAGTCCCTAATGCTCCTCTTCCAATCTAGCTTCCTGCTAATGCACCTGAGGGGCAGCAGGTGCTGGCCCAAGTACCTGGGTTCCTACCACTCATGTGGGAGACCTGGATGGAATTTCAGGCTCCTGGCTTTGGCCTGGTCCAGCCCCAGCCACTACAGGCATTTGAGGAGTAAACCGGTAGATGGAAGATCTCCCCTTCTCACTTCCTGTCTCTCCCTTTATTTCATCACTCTGCCTTTCAAATAAATAAATCATTTTTATTAAAACAAGCTTTTCATTACAGGACTTCCTGCACTGCCAGGGATATCTGTGTCTGAAATGCTAGGTCCTCCAGAAAGCCCCTAGCTAACTGAAGGAGACAAAGCAAATTCTCTTTGGCTTTTACTCGTTTCAGTGGACTCTGCTATGAAAGTCTGAGATCATTTGTTAAGTCATATGATCATGTGTTTATTCTTCCTTCATAAGGGCTCTGAGAGTGATAAGGCAGGAGTGAGTTCTAACACAAGCTTTTCATGGCCTGGCAGTGCCAACTAGAAAGGCATTATATGGGCTTTGGCTCTCAGGAGAGGAGGGCCCAACAGGGAGGCCCGGCCATGAAGGAGAAGGAAGAGTGCTGGCTTGGCTGCAAGACGCAGGGCAAGGTGCTGAATCCCATCTGTACAGACGAGAACAGCTGACACCCACCTTGATGGAGTTAGGATGAAAGGCTGAAGAAACGTGTGTGGAAAACCCAGCATGTGACTTGCACGCGGGGCACTCAGTAAATCACAATTTCCATTTCTGTCCCCTCTGTCTTGCTTCTCCCACTGTCTTTTCTGGCTTGTGTCAAACTTTAGAGCAGACCGTCTCGACCGCAGCAGGACTGACGTTTTAGCCAGATGGTTCTGTGCTGCAGGGTGCTCTCCTGTGCACTGTTGGAGGCCTGGCAGCATCGCTGGCACCTACCCACTAGATGCCAGTTATGACAACCAAACAGTGTCTCTGGATGTTGCCACAGGTTTCCTGGGGGGTGATGAAAGCGCTGGTGGGGAACCACTGCCTTAGACCAGAAGGCCTGGACAGTGCCACAGGGCTTTTCCAACATGTCTAGCAGGTTTTCCAGTTTGCACTGCAAAGGTCCCCATTAAAGAAAAAGCAGACTGAAAGTCTTCACAGAGTCCTGGTGTGCTCAGTCCTCATAAAGTCTCACTAAAATTATTTTTGAAAAGTTAGGTTGCTTGAACGAAAGATGGCTCAAGTGGTTGGGCCCCTGCCACCACATGGATTGCCAACCACATGGTGTAGTGACCAGTAGGTGAAAGCATTCACACACTCTCTGTCCCTTTCCCTCTCTTTGTGATTTTACCTTTCAAATAAAATCAATCTTCACGGAAAAAGAAAAGGCAAGAAAAGTAGAATGCTTGAGTATTTTCAGTAAGAAAACTGGATTCATCCCCACAACTTTCAATTCTATGTGTATATTTGGGTGTCAAATACACTGGCTGGGATCAACTAAGATGAACTGTAAGTACAATACTTCATGCCTTACGGAGAATAAATACACTATAATAGGAAAGGTCTTTTCCACTTTAGGCTTTAAAGATGTGATTCTCAAGAATAAGGCAGTGCCTTCACGTATCACACTGATCTAATACTTAGCTTCTAGGTCTGACAGTGAGTAAGACAAAAGAGCTATCAACCTAAATATTCACGGAGAAGAGGACTTCAGAAACTCAGCTGATTATAAAGTCCATCATTTCACAAACTTGCCAACTTAATATTCCTGTCAAACAACCATTCTTTGTCTTTCTTCTAGGAACATGGCAAAGAACCATTTCAACTTTGAATTTTTTTTTTATACTCATTTTTTTTTTAAATTTTTTTGACAGGCAGAGTGGACAGTGAGAGAGAGAGACAGAGAGAAAGGTCTTCCTTTGCCGTTGCTTCACCCTCCAATGGCCACTGTGGCCGGTGCACCGCACTGATTCGAAGCCAGGAGCCAGGTGCTTCTCCTGGTCTCCCATGGGGTGCAGGGCCCAAGCGCTTGGGCCATCCTCCACTGCCCTCCTGGGCCACAGCAGAGAGCTGGCCTGGAAGAGGGGCAACCGGGACAGAATCCAGCGCCAAGACCAGGACTAGAACCTAGTGTGCCGGCGCAGCAAGGCAGAGGATTAGCCTATTGAGCCGCAGCGCCGGCCAACTTTGAATTTCATAAAGGAGTTGAAAATTGCAGCTATTACAGTTTAAGACTTAGTAGGTTCCCTCAAGGATCTCATGGACACCCGCTTACCAAGTGGCATGGGAACAGGTGTCTTTCTTTACTAATAGATTAGCTTACCTAACACGAACCAGGCAGTATCTGGACTTTTTTTTTTCCTAGCAAGTATTTCCTCTTCCTTTCATAGCTAAATTCTTCAAGCATATCTTCTATTTGCATTTTTTTTTTTTTTTTGACAGGCAGAGTGGACAGTGAGACAGAGAGACAGAGAGAAAGGTCTTCCTTTGCCGTTGGTTCACCCTCCAACGGCCGCCATGGCTGGCGCGCTGCCGCCGGCGCACCGCGCAGATCCGAATCCAGGAGCCAGGTGCTTCTCCTGGTCTCCCATGGGGTGCAGGGCCCAAGCACCTGGGCCATCCTCCACTGCCCTCCTGGGCCACAGCAGAGAGCTGGCCTGGAAGAGGCGCAACTGGGACAGAATCCGGCGCCCCGACCGGGACTAGAACCTGGTGTGCCGGCGCCGCTAGGCGGAGGATTAGCCTAGTGAGTAGCTGCGCCAAGCTATTTACATTTTTCATCAACAATCATTTTCAAAAATTAATTTACTTATTTTATTTGAAAGGCAGAGAGACACGGAGCAAAAGAGAGAACTCTCATTCTCTGGTTCATTCCCTAAATGCCTGCAACAACCAGGGCTGGGACAGGCTGAAGCCAGAAGCTGGGAGCTCAATTTTGGTCTCCCATGGGGGTGGCAGGGACCCAAGTACTTGAGGCATCACCTGCTGCCTGCCAGGGTGCGCACTAGCAGGAAGATGGGATCAGCAGCGGATCTGGGTGGAACCCAGGCACTAAGCCATGTCTCATCCAGCATGTTAACCGTCAGGCCAAACTCTACCTCAACTCACTCTCTGATTTCGACAGACTGGATTCCTTGTTTGAAGGTGAAAAGGACAGCTCTCTTCTGAGACAAATGCCACAGTCCATTCATTGAGCTATTCCTTTGGGGCCTTTCTGCTCCCGCTGACAATGATTGCTCTCCTCTACTCTGCAGGCCGATATTATGCTAGAACCTACGAAAAGACATACCACTCACCCTCTCCCGCTTCCAGCAGGACCCAAAGGCAAGCCATGTCCTGAAAGGCCTTTCCACACTCCGCCAGATTCTATCCTTTGCTAAGCCCTATCCAGACACATCCTCTTTATGAAAATTTCCAACCGCGTTTGCCGTTTCCGGTAACGGAATCTCCCAGCTAAGCTGCGATTGTTGGACTGTACACATTTCATCTCTTTATAGAGCTGACGCTTCTCAGGAAAGGGCTGTTTTCGCTTTTTCCAGAACCCCACTCCCAGCTGAAGCACAGATGGTCCAATCAGGCTACTTTTCCAGATCTAAGGTGAACGGAACCGCGGCACCACCACCCAGCATTTGCCTCTGTCTCCGCTGTCCGCCTCTCACGGAGACCAGCGGCCTGGGCAGAAATTCTGCCAGCAGCACGTTTCCAAGACAAACTGGAAAGAGAGGTTCCCTCCCTCAAGGCTCAGGAGTTCTTAAACGGAGGCCGAGGAGGTTCGGAGAGTCCAGGAATGAGAATTAATATGCAAAGCCCTAGAGAACACTTTTCTGAACCTTGGGATGGGCTTCTCTCCGTCTCCTCCTCTGCCTCGCGAGGACACTTTAACAGGCGGCAGGAGCTCGAGATACCAGCACCGAGGTCCAGAAGGGGTTTTTTTAAGCATCCCCGAGGGTCAGTGCCTCCGAAGTTTCAGAACCCGGCGAAGCAAAGGGCAAGGAGGGGCGCACCGGGGCTAGCGAAAGTATTCTCTACCGCTTTTTCTCCTCAATTTCAGGAGGCCTCTGGGACCTGGGACTCACCTTCTCTGAACCCGCGAGCTGGAAGCCGAGACCAGCTGGTCGCGGCAGGACCCGCCAGGAGTCCTCTAAGTAGCCGCCCGCAGCCGGACAGCAACCCGCTGAAGGCCGCCATCTTGAAAAATCAACGCTGACCTCTGGTGCACTTCCGCTTCCGGAACAGCGCGCGCGCAGCCGCAGTGGTGCGGCGGGAGCGGCGGGGCGCGGGCTTCGCGCAGGTTAAAGCTGTGCGTTGATTCTGTCGTCTGTCCTCTTGGGGACGGGAGGCCGCTGTGTCCAGCCTGCATTTTGTTCTGTGGTCCTCGGCGAGGTCTTCTTAGCTCCTAGTTGCCGGTTTCCGCAGTCGCCGAGGATGCTTTCGTTCCCTGGAAGGCTTTCTTAGTAAAATCCCAGGCAGCATTCTTATTTAAAGCTTTATTTTTTTCTGCAAATCAGCTGCGGATTTTCAGCTTTTGTGACTGGGCTAGGCCTGTATGGGAGATGTTGAAATGAAGAACTCTGGCTGTGTGTATCTGGCAGACGTAGGGTAGAATGAACACGTCCTTCCTAACCCCCATACACTTATTTTTGTTTGTTTTAAATTTATTTCAGAGGCAGAGTGAGAGACAACTCCCACCTGCTGGTTCATTCCCCAGTGCCCAGAACAGTTGGGGATGGAGCAGGCTGAATCTGGGAGCCAGGAATTCAATCCAGTATTTTTTTTTAAAGATTATTTATTTGAGAGGCAGAGAGAGAAAGAGATAGAGGGGTCCTCCATCCACTGGTCCACTCCCCAAAATGGCTGCAACGGCCAGAGCTGTGCCGATCTGAAGCCAGGAGCCAGAAGTTTCTTTCAGGTCTCCTATGGGAGTTCAGGGGCCCAAGGACTTGGGCCATCTTCTACTGCTTTCCCAGGCCACAGCAGAGAGCTGCATTGGAAGAGGAGCATCCAGGACTCGAACTGGTGCCCATATGGGATGTCAGCACTGCAGGCAGTGGCTTTATCCACTACGCCACAGCACCAGCCTCTTCAATTCAGTTCTTCCACATGGGCTGCAAGAACCCAATTGCTTGACCCATCAGGGCTGCCTCCCAGGATCTGGATTAGCAGAAAGCTGCATTCAGGAGCCTCACCTGGGCTCCAAACCCAGGCACTGTGGTATGAGATGCAGGTGCTGTGTGTCCTAACTGCTAGGCAGAATGCCTGCCCCTAAGCTTTGATTCTCATCTGTAGACTTCTTTCCAGCTCCAGGGCCTTTGTACAGGCTAAGTCTTCTGCTTGCTTTTTTATTTATTTGTTTGTTTGTTTATTTTATTTACTTGAAAGTTAAAGTTACACAGAAGAGAGGCAGAGAGAAACAGAGTTCTTCAATCCGCTGGTTTACTCCCCAAATGGCTGCAATAGCTGGAGCTGCGCCAATCCGAAGCCAGGAGCTAGGAGATTCATCTGGGTCTCCCACATGGGTGCAGGGGCCCAACGACTTGGGCCATCTTCTGCTGTTTTCCCAGGTGCATTATCAGGGAGCTGGATCGGAAGTGGAGACTTTAACTGGTGCCCATAAGGAATGCTGGCATTGCAGGTGGCAGCTAAATTGTGCCACAATGCCAGCACCACAATATATACTTGATGAATGAATGAATAGAACCTATTTTTCCACAACGCCAGCCCGGAATCTACTTATTTATTTGAAAGTCAGAATTAGAGGGAGAGACACAGATCTTTCATCTGCTGATTCAATCCCCAAGTGGTCACAACTATTAGGGCTGGGCCCGGCCAAAGCTAGGAGCCAGGACCCAAGAGCTTCATATAGGTCTCCCTAGATGGTTCAGGGGCCCAAGCACTTGGGCCATCTTCCACTGCTTTCCCAGGTGAATCAACAGGGAGCTGGGTCAGAAGTGGAGCAACTGGGACTCCAACCAGCGCCCGTATGGGATGCTGGTGCTGCAGATGGTGGCTTAACTTGCTATGCCACAGTGTCGGCCCCAGAATCTATTTTATAGGGTTGTGAAGATTAGATGAAATAAAACATAAGTGCTCAGTAAACACAAGCTAGTTAATAGGGCAATTATGGAGACCGCTCTTCATAAATCTGACATGCTTGCCTTATAAGGAAGCATACGGTACCTAAAACAAAATACAGCTGCCTGGGTTTCCCTCTTTTAGATTCATAGGACATATAGGATGTTCCTCAGGAGCTGCGTAAGAAAGGAAAATCATTCACAGTTCATGCTTCCACGTGGTAATCAGAATCTTCTTTTCCATGATCTATAAGAAACCTGAAGGGGGATTTCCTTGTTATTCTGTTCTGATTCATAGCTGGGAAAATCAGGCTCATTAAACAGCACAGCATGGTCCCTGATGAGGGAGACAGGATCCCATCAGGGTCCAGCTGATCCTGCCACCCTGGTGGGCTGGGAGGCTGTGGAGCAGGTGCTGTCTGGAGAGCTTGAGTGGCATCACCGTAGATGGGACAAATGTGGCACAGGGGTGCCCTCAGTCTCCGTATTTGGCAAGGGCAGAGCTGAAGGAGGGCAAACTTCAGAGAAAGGTCAATCAAGGTGCAGAGACTGATAGAAACAGGGGCTCGGGTGTTCTGCAGTATAGGCCTAGGTGTCCCAGCCAGGGTTAGAACGGCCTTGACACTTTCTACAGCCTCCACTTTTCTTCTGTGTAGATGACCTTGAGCCACACTCTGTACCACACCCCAACTTCTGGGGATCTGGGATAGACCAGAGCAGTGAGAGAGACCCATTCAGGACCTTGTTTTGGATGTAATGAGTTGAAGCATGCAAGTGCCAGCTCTCTCCTCATTATCTTATCCTAACTTATCATAATCAAATTTTATTTTGAAAAGCAACTTCTATTTTCTGCAAGGATAGGTAGTGTGACCATTGTGGAAAAACAAAACAATAGATAAAGTAAAAAAGAAAATAAATATTATTCACAGTCCAGAGATAAGTATTTACATTTCGTGAAGTGAAATAATGCTGGCCATATTCTTTGTTTTGCAATGTCTTGTTTTTCTGGATCCATTTATTATCAGGCCCTACATGAAAAAAAAAATTCTGTTAGACTAGATTTTGCTCAGAAGACTAGTGTTTTTTAAAAAAATGCACAAAACCACTCCATGGTTTCGTTTTGTTTTCAAACACACCTTTTCATCGAAGTCTTGTCTGGCCCTCAGAGTGGAGCTTCCTGAATTTTCCCAGAGGAGACGCACTGACCACACCAGCACCCCAGAATACCCCATGGGGCCCTTTCCAGATGCCATGCCCCCAAAACAACCATTATCCTGACTTTGGGTACCATGAGTTGCTTGTTCGTACCTTTGAACTTAATTTAATATTCCATGGTGAGTATACCACAATTATTTTTATCCTTTCTTCTCTCACTGGAATTTGAATTCTTTCCATTTGGGACAATCACAAATGGCACTGTGACAAACAGTATTCTACATGACTTTTGGTGAACACAGAGCAAACATTTTAGGGGCCTGTATCTGGAAGTGGAGCTGTTTGGTTGTAGGATTTGCATACACTTGACGTCAGTAGATGCTGCCAAGCAGTCTTCCCTAGTGACGGTACCAGGCTACACTGTACCAGCAGTGTGGCAATTCCAGTTGCTCCACATACTTATCAATATTTGATTTTTGGATACTTTTCATCTTGCCATTCTGGTTGGTATGTAGTAGGATCTCATTGTGTATTTATTTTATACTTCCCTGCTGCCTAACAAAGATGAATAACTTTCCATATGTATGTGGGCAATTCAGATATCCTGTTTTGTAAAAAGTCTGTCTAAGACTTTGGGCTCATTTCATATTAGATTGCCTGTCTTTTTTGTGTTTTATCTATTTGAGAGGCAGAGAGAGTGAGAGAGTGAGAGATGAGAGAGCGAGAGTGCACTCCCATCTGTTGGTTCACTCCCTAAATGCCCACAGAGCTGGAACCAGGCTAGCTAAAGCTGGGAGCTGGGAACTCAGTCCATGTCTCCCCCTTGTAGGTGGCAGAACCTCACCCCCTTGAGCCATCAGGACTGACTCCAGGAATCTGCAATAGCAGGAAACTGGAGTCGGGAGTTGGAGGCAGGCGGTTCCTAGGTGCTCTGATATGGTGTGAGGCTGTCTGAACTGCTAGGCTGGATGCCTGCTTTATGTTTTTCTCAGGGATTTGTAGGGTTTTTATGCATTCTGGATATTTGTCCTTTGTTAGATATAGGCACTGCTGATTTCACTGTCCACTCTGTGGGTTGCTTTTTTTGTTCTCTTGCAATATATATCTATTTATTTATTTGTGTGTATTTCCCAAATGCCTATAACAGTCAGGGGTAGACCAACCAAAGTGAGGAGCTGGGAACTCTGGGTCTCCCATGTGGGTGGCAGGGACCCAGCGACTTGCACTGTCTCCTGCTGCCTTGCAGATGTGCACCAGCAGGAAGCTGGAATCAGGAGCAGACCCGAGATTTGAACCTGGGCACCTGAGGGGGCATGTGAGTGCCCCGAGCACTATCTCAGCCACTCACTAAACTCAACCTGTCCCTGGCACTGTTTTTTTTTTTTTTTTAAAGATTTGTTTATTTACTTGAGAGGCAGAGCTATGAACAGAGAGAGAGGTCATCCATCCACTGGTTCACGCCCGAAATGACCTCAGTGGCTGGAGCTGAGCTTATCTGAAGCCAGGAGCCAGGAGCTTCTTCTGGGTCTCCCACATGGGTACATCCTTGGGCCATCCTCTACTGCCTTCTCAAGCCACCAACAGGGAGCTGGATCAGAAGTGGAGCAGCCGGGACTCAAACTGGTGCCCATATGGAATGCTGGCACTGTAGGCAGACGCTTAACCTACTACACTGTAGCATGGGCCCCCTGGCACCATTTTTAATGGCTGTGTACTGTTTCATTGTCTGGAAGAGCTGTAACCTACTCAGTCAATCCCCAATTACTAGAATTTTGGCTTTCTTCCTGCTCCAAAAATAGCATCTTCTATTTCATCAGTGAGCCTTGTATTCCCCTCTCACAGTTGAATATGCCATGGATTTTTTTTTTTTTTTTTAAGTACAACTGTGCTGTGGAATAAAAAGGAGTGAGTCTCCTTGTCTGGGGGGCTGCAACATGATAACACGATAGCTGCCACCCTGAGGAAGGGTCTCTCCTGCAGCCGAGTTTCTGGGGCTGAGGACAGAGTCACTCCCGTGCATGGGGACTGTTCCCAGCCACAGTAGGAATCCCGGGTCTTGCAAAGTAGCAGTGACATTATGTGAGAGGAGGGAGGCCACGAACCTCACCTTGCTCTAACAATATTTATTTGAAAGTCGGTTACAGAGAGAGAGAGATCTTCCATCCACTGGGTCATTTCCTAGATGGCCACAACAGCCAGGGCTGGGCCAGGCTGAAGCCAGGCACTTCATCTGGGTCTCCTATGTAGGTAGTGGGGGCCTAAATGCTTGGCCCATCTTCTGCTGCTTTTCCCAGGCCATTAACAGGGAGCTGGATCAGAAGTGGAGCAGTGGGAACATGAATCCGTGCCCGTATGGGTTGCTGGCGTTGTAGGAGGCGGTTTTACCCAGTACACCACATCCCAGTAACGAAATCTTTCCCCCACTCCTCCCCTAAGGAGCCCTTAGCTCCTCCTCTAAGTTCCCTCGGAGGAACTTCATTTCCCAAGGAGACCTTCCTTCTCTCCTCCACACCGCATCCTGGACTTGGTCTCTTACTTCTGGAGATAACTTCAGTCCTACGTAAACCCGCTCTGTGAAGGTGTTCAGAGGAACACCGACAGGGACCACACCCAGAGATGTCCATTTTGCCAAGGAAAACTTAAACCTGCGGTGGAAAGGATCTGCTCTGGTGACTTGCTGCTGGCCAATGGGGCCGCGGGCTCAGGCCACCGTGAAGGCTAGAGTTAGGAAGACATGGGGGGAGGGGTGTCCCGGGGGGTCCCGCCCATCTACGGCTCTGGGAAAGTTCTGTCACAGCTGTGGAGGGATGTGCTCTTGCAGCCTTCCTCCCACCACGCCCAGGAAGAAGGATCGGAGCCAAGAGCTGCACAGATGTGAGCCTAACAGGCAGAGGCAACCGAAAGGGCGGGAAGGAGGAGAGAGCTGATCTGGTAGGGACCATGGCCGGCAGGGGCGGTGAGGGAAACCAGGGGCTAGAGCCGTGACAGTCCTGTTTGCTTTCTCTTCATTAATGCGGTTTCCTTACAACCCCCCTGCTGATTCCCAGCTGGCCGACTGAACCATAACAACACGTGGCCTGCCCTGCCCAGGCTGTGAGCCTCCCAAGAAGGGTCTGGTTTCATCAGCAGAAGCTGCCCCTCCTCCCCCTCAGGGGCTCTGGGCAGATGACGGCAGGGACAGCATCTGGGGGTGTGGGGTTGGGGGGGGAATGGCCAGTGCGCCCGGCTGCGCACCTCGGATTCCCACGACCTTTTCAGAGGGGCAGTTCTCTCCCGCTGGGGCTGCCTGCCGCCTCCCAAGCAGGTATGCATGGAGGACCTTGGACAATGCTTGCGGGGGGGGGGGGGGGGGGCTCTCTACAGGTGTGTCCGCTGGACTCAGTGAGCCTGGAAATGATGGGGTGTATCTGCTCACTCAACGGTTCCCAAGGATTTTCCAGTGTCCTTTCTCGCTTCCTCGCAGTGCTCTCCCTCTGTCCAAGTTTTTCATTTAACCACTCATTTGCTCTTAATTCCTTTCGCCAATGGGTATCAATTATGTGCTTTCTGTACATAAATGCTTACATACATACGCTGGGGGAGCACTCTCCAGGGGCGACGGCTCTTGCCTGACAAAGAAGCATTTTGTAAACTTGATGATTATCCTGGGATCTGCTTGCTTTCTCTCTTTTATTTTTGGTTAAAAACTTTAACCTCTTTAATCATGAAATAAAACACATTCAAAATAAATAAATAAAAAAAAAGCACAGGAAACTTAAGTCTACCAGAAAAAGGATTCAGTATCAAACAAAACTGTGCCAAAGTGTTAGGCCGTGCTGCTGCTGTTAACATAAATAAGGAAAGAAAATACTGGAGAGACGTGTAAGTGGTGTGGGGCAGCTTCAGGGGTCTCAAGGAAAGCAATGCTGGAGGAAGGAGGCCTGGAGCGAAACCAACGGCCCAAGGGGAACAGGGTTGCTGGGGCTGTTGGGTGTGCCCCTGGGCACCATGGCAGAGGGTCCGCCTGGGTATGAGCCCAGTGAGGCCGGCTCAGTTGTGTGGCCTCCCAGTGTTAGGCAGCGCTGGCGGTGCTGGGTGTGTCTGCAGAGGACTGGGTGCCTGTCTGAGAAGGCCCGATGCCAGCTTGCTTTCTCCCAGTGCCCACACGCAGCGCTGGCGGCAGGAAAATGTTCTGAACTGTTTTGGACGCGTTGGTGCCTTGGCAGGTAGGAGATGGTGCCCTATGTGCATACAAAGACACAGACAAAAGCGAAAGGAAAGGGCTGCAGACTGAACGTCAGGTTCTGAGCTAACCACCTGGAGCGTGAAGCCAGGCACGGCTGCTCTGTGCGCCTCAGTGTCTCCCTCTGGTTCCAGAATTGTGGCGCCCATCCTCGCGACCCACAGTGGTAGGAGCCCCATCTCCAGCCGCTGCCTCCTCCTGCTCTACTCTCCGTCAGGGATCGCATCCACTTCCTCTCCTTGACTCACCTCTTGCAGCTGATAAGCCCCCAATCCACAGCAATGCTCTTTTTTTTTTTTTTTAATTTTTATTTCTTTGAAAGAGTTACACAGAGAGAGGAGAGGCAGAGAGAGAGAGAGGTCTTCCATCTGATGGCTCACTCTCCAGTTGGCCACAACAGCTGGAGCTGTGCCCATCCAAAGCCAGGACCAGGAGCTTCTTCTGGGTCTCCCACATGGGTGCAGGGGCCCAAGGACTTGGGCCATCTTCTACTGCTTTCCCAGGCCATAGCAGAGAGCTGGATTGGAAGTGAAGCAGCAGGGACTCAAACCAGCACCCATATGGGATGCCAGCACTGCAGGCAGTGACTTTAGTCAATAAACAACAGCGCTGGCCCCTTAGCTGGTATCTTAACCAGGGTTTTAAGCACTAGGCTGAATGCCAGCTCCTGCCATGCTTTTTGGAGCTCTATTTATTTTTTTTTAAAGATCTACTTATTTGAAAGGTAGAGTAACAGAGAGAAAAGGGGGTGGGGGTGAGAAGAGATCTTCTGTCTGCTGGATCACTTCCCAAATGGCCACAGCAGCCGGGGATCGGGACAGACTGAAGTCAGGGGCCAGGAACTCCATCTGGGTCTCTTACATGGATGGTAGGGGCCCAAACACTTGGGCCATCATGTGTTCCCTTCCCAGGCACTGGTTCGGAAGCAGAGCAGCCAGGACTCAAACCAGTGCTCCGATGTGAGATACCTGTGCCGCAGGTGTGGCTAAACCGCCTTGGCACAACTTAAACTCCAACCTTCATCTCCAACTGCCTATGGAAATTTCTATTTGGTTCTTCTGAGGAGCTTAAATGCTCAGTGTGGAAGGAATAACACTACCACCTCCATCAGGCTGTTGGTCTCCTGGTCACTCGTCAGAGTCACCATCAGCTGCCTCCCCTTCCAATTTCCAAAGTTTTCACAAATTTCCTAATAGTACTCAAAATGTCTCCTCTTTCCATATCATTTCAATTTTCACCACCCTCCAATGCCTGTACTTGTCCCTGGCCTCCCACGTTCCCATCTCCTGTGCATGGCCCTGCCACCTGGCCAAGTGTCTTGTCCTAAGTGCCCCGGGTCACCTTCCCCGCTCAGTGGCATCGCACGGCCCACAGCTGACCTTCACATGGAACCATGAACTTGGATTTTCAGGGCATTTGTGTCAGGTGAACGTCTGGCTGCAGGGACCAGGCTCTCACCTCCTGAGCTTGACTCCTGCCCCATGGGAGGCCCCCCACTTTTCCTCTTCTCTTCTCTCACTTGGACTCTCAGAACCCACCGTGCCCATTTGCCTCCCACCGCATCCCTCCTCCGCCTCCACCTCCGCCTCCACCTCCAAGCCACGCTTCGTCTCCTTCCTCATCTCCTCTTCCTCCTCACACTTCTCCTTCCTGACAACCCCGAGCTTGTCCGCTCCTACCTCTGGCTGCTGCACGCCTCTCTGCTCCACGTTAGCCTGGACTCTCGGGTGGCGCATGACGGTCACTCAGCTCACGGAAGGACAGTTCTCACCTCTCGGAGCCCAGCCAGGAGGGCAGGGTTGGGGGGGGGTGCCTCAAACACCGTCAGGCTCTGGTTTGCCTCCTGGGGCCCCGCACCTGTCTGCATTGCGACTTTACTCCCTCCCGGTTCTTTCCTCAGAGGCTGAGGAGATCAGCAGGTGCCCCTGGGGAACTGCATGACCAGGCCACAGGTGGGGAGTTTCCCCAGGGGTAGGACAAAGGGGAAATGCTGGGCAGAGAGAATCCTGAATGTTCACTGCTGTGTTAATCCAGGAGTCTGGTCGGTCACACGTGACAGAAAATCCAAAATGGCAGCCACGTGAATAGACTGCAAAGGACTCTGAGAGGGGCCAGGGACCAGGGCTCCTTCTAACCTGTTGCTCTGCCTCCTCAGTGTTCTCAGCCTGGATATTCCAGGGAGCAAGAAGGAGGAACAAGTGGGGGAGGCGTGACACAACTGCTAGCCTTCTTTTTAAAAATTATTGATTTATTGGAAAGTTGGAGTTACAGAGAAGGAGGGAGAGACAGAGAGAGATCTTCTGTCTGCTGGTTCACTCCCTGGATGGTCACAATGGCTAATGCTGGGTCAGGCCAAAGCCAGGAGCCTCATCCGGGTCTCCCCCGGGATGACAGGGGCCCAAGCACTTGGGCCATCCTCCGATGCTTTCCCAGGCACATCAGCAGGGATGCTGGGTCGGAGGTGGAGCAGCAGGGACTCGAACTGGCACCCATGTAGGATGCTGGCTTTACCTGCTATGCCACAGGGCTGGCCCCACAAGCTGCTAGCCCTTAAAGATGGCCCTTAGAAGTTGTTCACCCTCAAGCTTGTGTCCCGGTTGTTGGAAGCCATAGAGTGACACCTGGAAGAGCTGCCAGGTTTTCTGAGAAATGTCTTTTTCCTAGGCCAACACACTGCTGGGTGGGGTAGGGGGGAGCATGAGGCCTCTGGAGTTGTCACTTGCCAGCTGGGTGAGCCCGAGCCAGGGTCTCACCTCATTGGGCCCCAGTTTCTCTCCTTGCAGGAAGTGATGTCTGGGGAGTCCCCAGGTGGGCTGACCTCAGGGCGGGGCCTGCTTTGGTGGGTGGATGTGGCCGGAGCTCTGCTCCGAGGCCTGGGCTGAATCCCAAGGCCTCTCTGAGCTAACCAGGCATCATCAGAGGGCTGAAGGAGCCACGTTAGGAATGAGACCCTGGAGAATGCTGCTCTTGGAATCCTGGGATGGCCCTGTAGGAGACCTAAGCACAGAGTGTTGGAGTGAGAGGGGCAAAGGAGACAGGCAAGGAGGTAGCCTGGGGAGTGCCTGCTGGTGAGGAGGCCAAGAGACCTGCAGCCCAGCGCTGCTCCCCGCTGCCCGTGGGGCCTGGCTCTGGACAGCTCTGAACTCCGGGTCCTCATCTGTGCTGGGAAGGGGGTCTCCCGGGTCGCTTCCAGCTTGATGCTTGGGTCACCCTGGAGCTGGGGTGAACTGTGCTCCCGCTGCCCTGCCCTCCCGCACTGGGCTGGACTGGGCAGGGAGGGAGCTGAAGAGCCTGCTCCCCATGTCCTTGCTCTGCCCTGCTGTCCCTGCAGAAGCCATGGCCCTCCCACATCCCTGGCGCAGGATAGAAACTGCAGGACCAGGGCCACCCTTCCTGGCTGCTGGAAACCTCTGTGTGAGCTTCAGACCTGGCGGTTTTGGGGTGCATTATTAAAGTTGAGGGTATTAATAAAAGAATGGAGGCCAGATTTTGCCTGGGACAAGGGTACTGATGCCCACGGGGTGTGTGCTCCACATATAGCTCGTGTGTGTGTGTGTGAGAGAGAGAGAGAGAGAGAGAGGGAGAAGGAGGGAGGAGCTGTCACAACTCAATGTTGGAAAAAAGCCACTTTTCCCCTTTGTTCACAGTTTCCTTTTGACCCCAGAGAAGAGTTTTTGATGCATTTATCACTAAGAGCTGCCAGGCCATGGAACGTGAGAGCTCGGGCAGGAAGTGGAGCCAGCGGCTCTGCTCACCCCCATTGGGTCACTGGAAGGCAGCTGGCCAGAACACAGGGAGAGGGAGAATGCTCACTCTCCACTTTTGCACCCATCTGGCCTCTCAAGGGGGACCTTTGCCCCACTACCCTCCTCTCGGAGAAACGGCATGTAAGCTTGAGTGGAGGCAGGGGGATGGATGGGATGACCCAAAGTGGGGGCCATCTACCTCCCTGCTTCCAGGCCAGGCTGGTTCCTGGATCTCTGTGGGGGTCCAGGGCACAGGGCCATTTCACAGGCACAGCTGCTGCCCCGTGTCGCCTGATGGCCTGTGTGCTTGCTCTGCCCCGGGGCCCTGCCCAGTGGAGTCACCTCATGTTCTCACATCAGTCCTGGAAGGCAGGAAAGGGCAGGCAGAGGGGCTTCCTCTTTCTGGAATGATCCCACTGCCCCCAAGCTCCAGAGAAGACAAGTGACTTGCTCGATGTGACCCAGCAAGTTAGAGACAGAGTCCTCGCAATCAGAAGATCCCGCTTCTGGAAATACAAGCAGCAAACGCGCTCTCTAGCTGGGAGCTGGCAAGGGGAGGAAAGATTCCCTACGAGGGGCTGCTCCAGGCGGCAGGATATTCCTGATTGTCCCCCCACGGGCACCTGCTGAGATGGAAGAGCCCACTCTGCTCGCCCCTCCAGGGGTCGCCCAGGGAGCTGGTGGTGGGGGCATGGGAGCCAAGGAGTGGAGCCGGGAAGGAGGAAGGGAGAGGCCAGGACTGGGGCAGGCAGAAAGGGAGGAAAGGGCTTGGGGACAGAGGGAGCTGGAGAGCCAGCAAACAAACAAGGTTCTGGAAAGCAGCTGCCCCTTCCCGGCCTTCCCGCTTGCAGATTACAAGCAACTTCTTCCTCCAGCTTCTTGCAGTCAACAAGGGTCTCCCCGGAAAGAAGGAACCGGGCAGCCCGCTCCCTGGGCCGCTCCAACCCCCATTTCCTACGAACGTTTACATCTTTCTCCCTCGCGGTGTCCTCAGCCTGTAGCCTGCACGCCCTGTAAATATTTAAGCCCATCTACGGTTTCCTGTTTATCATCGGTGTAAACCCTGAGCTGGTCCATTGTGCATCTGGTCCCCTCCCGCCCCCCGCCCACCATCACTCTCTGGTCTCTGGTCTATGCGTCCTCTCCCCTCGAGGACGGCACCGTCACTCGGGTAGCTGTGTCGCAAATTCTGTCAATTCATTTTCGTTTACCCTTGTCTCCAACTTTTTTTTTTTAACTGGAAAAGTGGGCATAACATAAACGTGCTGTCTAGGCCATTGTGAAGTGTACAGTTCCAGCGGTATTCAGTATTGTGCACTCATCACCATGGCCAGCTGCACGGCTCTTCGTTTTGCAAACTGGAGACTCGCGTTCATTGAACAGTGACGTCCCCTGCCCTCTCCCACCCTGTCTCTTATGATTCCTATTCTGCTTTTTCTCTCCTTTTTATTTACTTGAGAGGCAGAGAGAGACAGAGCTCCTATCCACCGGTTCACTTTCCAAATGTCTGGGATGGCCAGGGCTGGTAAGGAGGCAGAAGCTGGGAGCTGGATTGTAATCCCGATCCCCCACGTGGTGGCAGCAATCCAATTCCTTGAGCTGTCACAGCTGCCTCTGGGGGTATGCATTAGCAGGAGGCTGGAGTCGGGCTCTGGAGCTTTCCAACCCAGGCATTGGAAAGGTTTGCAGGGGTCTGAGCTGCTAGGCCAAATGCCTGACCCTGTCATTCTGCTTTTCGTCTCCCTGATGACCACTCCAGGTGCCCCGTGTAAGTGGAACCATACAGTTTCTGTCTTTTGGTGACCGGTTGATTTCATTTAGCATCGTGTCCTCCACGTTCATCTGTGTGGTAGCCTGAGTTCAAAATTCCTTCCTTTTTTTTTTTTTTTTTAAGAAAAATCTATTTATTTATTGGAAAGTCAGAGGGACAGAGAGAGGAGAGAGGGAGAGAAAGTGAGAGCGAGAGAGCAAGAGAGAGAGAGAGAATTTTCCATCCCCTGATTTACTCTCCAGATGGCCATAATGGCCAGAGCTGGGCCAGGCTGAAGCCAGGAGCCAGGAGGTTTTCCTGGGTCTCCCACATGGGTGCAGGGGCCCAGGGACTTGGGCCATTTTCTACTGCTTTCCCAGGCACTTTAGCAGGGATCGGGATAGGAAGTGGAACAGCTGGATCTTGAACTGGTGCCCACAGGGGATGCCGGCACTGCAGGCAGCAGCTTACCCACTGTACCACAACCCCGGCCTCCAATTCCTTTCTTTTTAAGGGTGACTAATCTTCCATTCCATGTGTGCACCACAGTTCGCTTGGCCATTTCCCATCACTGGGCATTTGGGCTACTTCCACCTTTTAGCTGTGGGTAATACTGTTGTGGACACTGGGGTACAAACTGGCTTTCATTTCTTTGTAGTGAAAGCCACCTTCTGCTGATTGCTTACCACATCCCAGGACTGTGTGCACTTACTCATCTCATGGTCACAAGCACCTCCTGGGAGAACAGCCCTCTCCATCTTGTGGATGAAGAGAGCGAGTCCCTGAGAAGCCTAGGGATTTTTCCAAGGCCAGGAAAGAGAACCTGAATGAGAATGAGGACCTGCCATGTTCTTTGAGAACAGCCTTTTACTGCGTTGCATTGACAATGGACATGAAGATGGGGTCTTGGGGTAAACTGACCACCGCTGACCCCCAGAGGGGGCAGGCTGTTCCCCTGGCCTTCTGCTCAGAGGTGGAATCCATCCTCTTGTCCAGGTGAGTACATCAGGTAAGGGCTCTCATTGCCAGCTGTGCTTCAGCATCGTTGCTGGGGAGTTATTTATTTATTTGAAAGTCAGAGTTACACAGAGAGAGAAGGAGAGGCAGAGAAAGAGAGGTCTTTCATCCGCTGGTTCACTCCCCAGTTGGTGGCAATGACTGGAGCTGTGTCGATCTGAAGCCAGGAGCCAGGAGCCTCCTCTGGATCTCCCATGCAGGTACAGTGGCCCAAGGACTTAGGCCATCTTCTATTGCTTTCCTAGGCCATTGCAGAGAGCTAGATCGAAAGTGGAGCAGCCAGGACTCAAACCAGTGCCCATATGGGATGCAGGCGGCGGCTTTACCCGCTATGCCACAGTGCCTGTCCTATTTATTTATTTTGTTTTATTTATTTGAAAGTCAAGCTGGGGAATTATAAGAGGAGGTGGCACCTGACCTCTCCCCAGAGCTAAATCAGCCTCTGGCTGCATCAGCATTTGAAAAGCTTCCCAGCTGATGGCACCTGTGACAGGAGTTGAGAATCACCCAGTTAGGTGATTAGCCCATTTAGCCTCCTTGTCTTCCTGATGTGGGGGACACAGGCAGGAAGAAGAGGTGGGAACAGGTGAGCCTGAACGTGTTTCTGCCAGCCCTGCATTGTAACTCCACCCCTTACCTGTCAATCACTATGCCCACTTTCCCATGATGCCCTTGGGGCTCAGTTGGGACCAGGAAGGAGGAGACATGGTGATGGAAGTTAAGCTTCACGTGGTGGCACCATGGGACTCCTAGAAGAGCCTCATGCATGCTGCACTCCATCAGTACTGTCAACTAGGGCACCACCCCCGCCTCGTAGGAGGCAGAAGCCCTAGGATGCCCCCCTCGTCTTCCTCCAGAAGTTCTGTGTGTGTGTGTGTGTGTGTGTGTGCACGTGCCCATCCTGGGGGTGAAATTCAGCCTCCTCTTTTAGGCTTAGTCGGCAGGTGCAGGTCATCACCGGGCACTGTGTGAGCGTGATCCCAGCTCCACAACTTTGGATCACTGTACGTGGTGTTCTAAAACCCTTTAAAATGAAGGGAGACAAAAAAGGGCAATTGTGGGAGTAGGAGCCACAGTAGGACTCGCTGCATCGTGGGGAGGTTGCAGCCATCGTGGGGTAACAAATACGCCCTAACAGCGACCTGCGACTCTCGAGTGCAAACATTCGGCAGGGCCTCCAAGACCAACGCGATCTCCTTGTAGGAACAGCCTTCCACCCCCGCCTCACGCTAGACCATCTTCTAGCTGAACAAGGAGGCTTCTGCGCTGTCATCAATCAGACTTGCTGCACTTTCATAGAAAGTCAGGGGAGACAGAAACTGCCATCCTCGGAATCTATGACAAGCATGGGACCCAGCCAATGGGGACCAGTGGCCGACTCCGTCTGGAAAACAATGTGACACATTTCCAGGCATTTCGTGGTTGCTACCTGGTTTCACCTATTTTCTCTTAGGGCCCCTAAGGGACGTAATCCTGATACTGGTTTTTGGCCCCTGTCTGTTCAATCTTCCGGCTAAGTTTGTGTCCTCTAGAATACAGCACTTCCATGACAAGATGATGGACATGTGAGGATTCTGACGGAGGGCGACTGAGCCAGACCCAACTCCTAACTCAGCTGCTCCACTGCTATGACCCCTAGATCAGGTGTCCAGAGCATTCCATGACCCCGGGTAGGCAGGGATGACCAGTCTGTATACAGCCCCGAAGAGGTTATGGAAGACAGACCTTCGACCCTCCTCAGCCCCTTAAGATGGAGGGATGGGGTTCTCTGAGAGGGCAATGAGACGGGAGGTAGGGGGTGCAGCGGAGCCACCTGGGGGTAGCTCTTATTATCTCAAGGCCCACGGGATATGGGTTTGAGTCCTCTTGCTCTGAAAATAAACAGATACCCTGCCTGGACCAGGCTGGTCCCATTTTAGGGGGTCAAGGTTGACCTAGATTCGAGTCCTGGCTGCTCCACTTCTGACCAGCTCACTGTTAGTGTGCCTGGGAAGGCAGTGAGGGATAGCCCAGGTGCTTGGGCCCCTGCCACTCATGTGGGAGACCTGGATGGAGTTCTGGGCTCTGGCCTTCAGCCTGGCCCAGCCCTGGCCATTGTGGTCATTGGAGGAGTGAAGATCTCCTTGCCTCTCTTCCTCTGCACCTCTGCCTTTCAAATCAATAAATACATTTTTTAAAAGGGGCATTATCTTAAAAATATAATAATAATAAATATGGCTATATCCTGGGACAGAGCACAAAGCCCACCTCTATTTGAAGCTAAGATCAGATGTCAAAGAAATTTGACCACTGTTTCAAGAAGCATCGCTGCACCTGGGGTAGACAGCTGTACCCTTCTGACGTGGGTGAACCTTGGAGGAAAACACTGGAGAAGCCCCAGATCAGTCCATGCGTCAGCACAGGGGTCTGAGGTAAGGAGAAGCATTAGCTCCTGTCAGTTCAGGAGGGCTTCTTGGAGGAGGTTACATTTCAGGGTGAACATTGGGGAACGCAGGGGGAAGAAAGGAACTGGCTGGGAGAACAGGAACAGAGGCTCCCTAGAGCCCCGAAGTGAGAACACAAACCCAGACAATATCTCTCCTCTCCTGTGGATTCAAGAAAACTGCCCCAGAATCCCTCCATCCTCCACACACACACACACACACACACACACACACACACACACACTACCACACCCTTGAGGCTGGCCTGACCCTCAGCCCTCCTACTTGCAGCGGCTGAGTGCAAGATTGCAACACCAGAGCCCGCTTTCTCTCCCTGACGTTGGCGACCTGCCACTGAGTCACTGGAGCAGAGGTAGCTGTCCACCCCTGATGTAGGGGAGCTTCCCAGATGGTCCCCCCAGTGCCTGCCATTTTCTCCCGTCCACTCACTCGGGCCCCTATCTCTGAGAGAGGCCTCCTGAGCTCAGGAGCAGGCGGTGGGAGGGAGCTCCCTCCTGGTGCAAGGTCTTGCTGGCTGCATTTGCTACTCCCACTTAGGGTACCACAGGGCATGGCGTCTAAGAGATCGGAACAAAGCCCAAAGGGATGATGATGGGAGGGGAACTCTTCCAGGAAGGGGCTGCTGCTGGGCCCAGGCCCTGGGTGCTCTGTCCAGAAGCCCCGCTATTAGAGGGAGAGAGAGAGAGAGAGAGAGAGAGAGAGAGAGAGCGAGAGCGAGAGAGAGAGAGTGAGAGAGAGATGAGCTGATGAGCCCACCAGCCCCTCAGCAGAGTGGCTGCTGTTTCTCTTTAATTGACCCAGTAACACCCTGGGGCACCAACCTGGGGACTGACCCGGCATCTGGCTTTCATCACAGCACAGTTTTGCCGGCTGTTCGTAGCTTTACTGTGTACCCACCGTTGTGTCCTACGGGCCCAGATGCTGTCCAGTGTGTAGCGAGTGCTCAGCAGGTACAGCTGTCTGGGGGTTCCAACCAACTGTGGGTCCAAAACGTTTGAAAGAGAAGGCGTCTGTCCTGCCTCTTTCCCCCTTGCCATCATTATTCCGCAGCAGCGCAGTGTAACAACTGTTCACCCAGCACTTACCTCATGGTAGAGAGCATAAGTCATCCAGAGATGATTTTGAACACCCGGGAGATTGGGTGTGTACAGATGTGAGTCCTATGCCATCTCATATCGAGGGACTTGACGTCTGTGTGTTTTGGCATCCCCTGCAGGGTTGGAGGTTGTCCTGGAACCAGTCATATTGAACAAACAGCAGGAGCGAGACTCCCTGGATTTGAGTCCCCATGGTGGGCACTCACTGGGACAGTCATAGAGCCTCATTGCTGGGATTCATTCGTACAAAACCTTGGCACAGTGCCTTGTATATGCTGAGTCCTCAGGGCGTGTCTGCTCACCTCTGTCACCTGGTTTTCCGGGCTGCCTCCCCAAGCGAGGCTATGAGCCCCTGCTGGGCATCCCTCCCCCCAGGGTGCAGAAGCAGCCACATGAGGTGGGGTGGGGTGGGGGTGGGGCTTCCCTTTCTCTGCCTTGACACATCCCAAGTGACCTGTGGGTTAAATGCACACACACGGTGACTGTCCCGATGCCACAGGCTGCCTGCAGGAGGTTGACTGACAAGGCCTGGGGCTCCCTCCCGTGTCCTCCTGTTCCCTACCAGTTGGTGCGTCGGGGCCAGAAAGAAGACCGGGTGGCTTCCTTGCTTGCTCCCCACGTAATGGTTCTCGTCTCCTGCTGCCCAACCTGGGACCCTGCAGCTCCCAGCTTTCCATCTCATCTCCATCTTGTCTGTGGCTGTCACCCCTGGCTCCACAGCCTCACGGGTCACCCCACGTGACCAGCAATCTCCCACCTGAGCCTGGGCTCCCCCCGCTGCCTGCTCTGTGACCTCCTCCACGCAGTCTCTGCTGATGCCTGTGTCCCCTGGGCCCATGAGGATCTTTGCTTGTTCAGGTGCCATTCGCTCCTCTACATGGGTAACTTCTAAGTGGGCTGCCTCCCTGGTGCCCATCGTGGGGCCTGGAGCAAGGCAGAACTCAGGGAAAATTTGTGGAAGGAAAAAGAAAGAGAAGTGAGGAAAGACAAAAGGAAGGAAGGAAGGAAAGAGAGAAGGAAGGAGACGAGGAAAGAAGGAGAGGGAAGGTGGACTCCCTAGGGCGTGTATTCACCGGTAAATACCAAAGCTGAGGGTTGCTGTGCTCCCAGGGGACATCAGTGCACCTGCTTGGGCCAGGACCTCTGTGTGCACACACTGGGAAGTGGGGGCAATGGGGAACCTACCACCTCGGGTTGAGGTTGGCAGCCTGGGAGCTGGAAGGCACTATTTTCTCTTGTCCCCTGGCTCCCTCCCAGTGCGCTGCACCGGGGCCGCTGGCTGTGGAGCAGGAATCTGGGGTCAGATCAACATTTGTCTTTGAGCAGAGCACTGTGGCTCCCGACACTGAAGACCTGGCTTGGTGGCTGCTCCCAGCTGTACCCCTCAGAGGCCCTCACCCACAGGAGAGGGAGTGTCACTACGTTCACGGAAAAGTTGAGCTGAAAGGTAAGTTTATTTTGGTGCAAAAAATCTTTGAATTGGTGCTTATGTGGGGTTCATGGAAAATGCCTATTAGGAAAAACAACGCATGGATTTCAATTTCTCACCAAAGTAAGCTTACCTTTCAACTCCACATTTCCCGAATGTTTTGCAGTCACTCCATGGATTTTTGCCCGCAGTGTGCCCAGCTCCAGTGAGAGTCTTAGGAGCAGGTGACATCCTTGGAAGGTGACTTTGTCCAGTCCCTGCCTCCAAGCACAGTAGCCTGCTTGTCCCTCAGAGACTCTCTGGAGAGGGAGACTTCTCAGCCCCAGGCTCTGGCTGGCCTGTGCCCTTCCCATCTCATTGGTGCCTGGCCAGGGCAGCCTCTCTGGATAGTATTTGCTTTGTTTCATGGACACTTGGGATGACTTAAGTCGCTGGAAACATCTACTCTGGATTCAGACTGGGTGTAAATCCCAGTTCTGCCAACTCTTAGCCGTGTGAGGTCCGGCATGTTTCCCAATCACTCCGTGCCTCAGTTTCCTTATCCATACAATGGAGATAATAACAGAAGCCATTTGGTAAGGTCATTGTGAAGGTTAAATAAGCATTTCCAGGAGCACCTGAAAGTCGTGACATGAGAGCTGTGGTTATCCACCCCGCTCTGCTCTAGATCTGGCCCCAGCCCTGCACAGTCTTGTCTCCCCATGCACACACACTTATCTCACTGCCCAATGGGGCCTCGTGGCTGTTGGCCAGGGCCCCTCTCTGCGGAGAGGCACACTCAGCTGGAGCCCCTGCCAAGGATGCTCAGTGCCCGGGCAGACTGACGTGCGTGGAGGAGCCCGCCCAGCTGCAGATACAGAGATGGCGTAGATGGGATTTGCTCTCAGGAGACTCATGGCTCAGGCTGAAAGCAGCTGTGGAAACAGACCGGAAGGGAAACCCAAGGAGCATTTGATAACCGAAGCTGCCGCTGCCCTCTGTGCTCTGCAGAAGCAGAGAGAGAGAGAGAGAGAGGGAGAGAGAGAGAGAGAGAGAGAGAGAGAGAGAGAGAGAGAGAGAGAATCTGTCTGCTGGTTCACTCTCCAAATGGCTGCAACAGCCTGAGCTGAGTGATCCAAAGCCAGGAGTTTCTTCTGCGTCTCGCATGCAGGTGCACTTGGGCCATCCTCCACTGCTTTCTCAGGCACATTAGCAGGGAGCTGGGTCAGAAATAGTGCAGCAGGGATTCAAACCAGTGCCCATAAGGGATGCTGGAGCTGCAGGCTGTAGCTTTAACCTGCTGTGCCATGGTGCCGGCCCCCACCCTCTGTACTTTCTAAGGAGATGGGGTATGGTTCATCCTGGGGAAGTGCTTCTTTGTGGGGAAATCACAGCAATGGGCATGTTGGGTAAGAAAGGTGTGCCCTGAATGAGTGAAGATGAAATCAAGAGAGAATGAAAGGTTTGCATGTGTCAGATATGGCTGGGCAGAGAGGGGTTTGTGTGGGGGTCCTGAAAAGGGCCCAGTGGGAGAAGCCCAGCAAAGAAGTAAGTATGTAGGTAGAGTTGGGGGGGGGGTTCCATCTGCTGGTTCACTCCCCAAATGCCCGGAACAGCTGGGGCTCGGCTGATCCAGGAGTGGGAACTCCATCGGTGTCTCCCGTGTGGGTGGCAGGGATCCAACTACTGCAGCCTTCACTGGAGCCTTGCAGGGTGTACGTGAGCAGGAAGCTGGAATCAGGAGCAGAGCCAGGACTTGAATCCAGGCCCCCCGAGACGGGAGTCAGCATCCCAGCCAGCATCTTAACCACGGGGTGGGATGCCAGCCTCTAAAGCTCACCTTGACTTCAGACCATTATTATTTTTGCCTGTGTGTAACATAGTAGCGTATTTCAGAGTCTCAGGTGCTTGAGGACACACTCAGTGATGCCTTCCTCCACACCCGCCTCCAGCCTCTAGCTGCTAAGGTGGCTGCCAGTGTCTTCTGTGGCATCATAGAGGTTTCTTGGCACGCAGCAAATGTCTATAGACACATTTCCCCAGCCTCTGTCTGCCCCTTTCTTGTGCATGGTCTCCTGCACCTAGCTTTGTTCTCACTCAGTATTTGCTTGACCTTGGAGTCACTGAGTGAGCATTCCATGAATGGCAAGAGCGTCTTCATTTTATATATATATATATATATATATATATATATATATATGGTGCACAATGTTTCACTATGTATGCAAAGGTACTTCAAAATGTCCACGGCATAGTTGAATTAAAAGATAAGTTTCAGGAGGGCATGTCTAGCCTGCAGCTGATCCCTGCGTCTCACGCTGTAGCGGCCGGCACTGGCTCCTGATTCGGGCCTGCAGCAAGTGCACACCCTTGGATGCATCAGGGATGGCTCACGTACTGGGGCTCCTGCCGCCCACATGGGAGAGCCGCAGCTCCTGGCTTTCCTTGGGCCCAGCCCTGGCTGCTGTGAGCATTTGAGGAGTGAAACAGCTGACAGAATTCTTTCTCTTTCTGTTACTCTCTTTGTCTGCCTATCCAATATCTAAATATATAAAGCAAACATTTAAAAGCCAAGCTCAGTTTGGTACAGACATGCTTGAAATCCATGCATAGTTTTTTTTTTTAATAACGTGAACTTTTGGAAGACCCCTTGTGTGCATCCGGTTTATTGTCTCAGACTCCTCCTGTTTCACTTTGATGTTGGAGTTGCATCCTGCTCCGCACTCCTGAAGCTTCAAGAGTCTGCCATGCAGATGTGGGCTTGGGAGCAGATCACTCCAGGGCAGAAGACGTCAGACAGGGGAGGCCTGGGAGAACCCCAGCCCCTGTCCTCGGAAGCGCTGGGAAGGGCTCTGCACTGTGTGAGTGGGGGCAAAGCCTCCCATTTGGATGTTTCAGGGAAAGTAAGTCAAGGATACTCAAGGTCAAGAACTCATCCAGGGGCTGGCGCTGTGACATTGGCATCCCATAGGGGCGCCGGTTCGAGTCCTGGCTGCTTCACTTTTGGTGCAGCTCCCTGCTATGGCCTGGGAAAGCAGTGGAAGATGACCTGAGTACTTGGGCCTCGCATGGGAGACCTGGAAGAAGCTTCTGGCTTCGGATCAGCTCAGCTCCTGCTACTGCAGCCATTTGGGGGTGGGGTGGGGTGGGGGGCGCGGGAAGATTTCTCTGTCTCTCTCCCTCTCTCTCTGTAACTCTACCTTTCAAATAAATAAATAAATCTAAATAAAAAAATAAGAATGTGTCCAGATTTGAGAGGCCCAGGTTAACCCAATAGGGGCCACATCCTGTGCATAGTTAGAAATGCAGACCCATGGGACAGCGCAGGCAGAGTCCCCAGGTCACAGAACGCAGTAGCGTAGGGACCCTCGGTGACCGCTCAGCCCTCCTCTCCCCCGGGCGGCGTGCTGGAGGGGTTAACCTTTATCAAGCGTTTGCTCTGTGCCAGTCAGTGGTCCAGTGCTTTCTGCCCGTCCGTCACTTCCACCCTCACGCTAGCCTTTGTGGTGGACACTATCACCAACCCCACTTTAGAGAAAGAAACCAAGACCACAACGAGGATTCACAAGGCGCTGAAGTTCCCAAGGCAAGGAAGGGAAGGGCCGCCCCCTCGCCCCCAGGGTTGTGTCTGGAGCATGCGCCCTATGCAGTCACGCACAGTGCCTTGGTGTGCGGGGCGGGGAACCAAATCCTCGCAGGGAGAAGTCGCTTACTGGAGTGGGGGTGGAACTCAGGATCTCCGTCTAGCACACTGCTCGGTCTGCCTCATGGACTCGGGGAGTGTGTGGGTGGGCAGTGCGGCTGTGACCAGTTCTGGGTGGTGGCGGGGGCAGCCTGTCGCTTGTGAGGTGCTGAGCATGCAACATTGCGGGCTGGTCTGGGGAGTGTCTCACAGACCGCTACCCTTGGCTCAGGACAGGAACCTGGCTCCCAGTGCTCTCTCTGGCTGTGGTTCGTCCACGTGGTGGCTTTTCTGTGGTCTGCACCAGCTGTCCCCAGCCTCACCAGGTCTCTCTCTGCTTACCCATCACCGGTAGCTCGCTTTTCCAGAGAAGCAAGCCCGCAGAGTTTGGGTGGGCGTTTGCTCAGGAAAGCTAAGAAAAGCTCAGACAGGTTAGAGCTGTGTAGGGGGTGAGGACTCCCTCGGTGCCCGCAGGGGTCCTGGGTCAGAGACTGGGGTGCAAGTCACGGCCTCAGGACCCTCGTGCTGGTTCTTCCATGGGGCACCTCCAGCACTGGCCCAGTTTCGCCTTTTTGCTGCCCCTCCACTCCTGTCGTAGCATAGGCTGCGTGTTCCTGTGGGAGTCTGCCCTGCCCCACGGGAGGCCGTGGGAGGGAGCAGGCAGCCGGGCCCTCTCTGCTCCTGCCTGCTTGTGCTCTGGCCATACTGTGAACCCTCCCAGGGCCCTGAGCTTGTTGGGCCCGCCCAGAGCCTGGCACAGAGCCTAGCACTTAGTACGTGCTCATTCAAGCCCGTGGGCCCACGGAGTGTCCCCAGGTGGCGTTCTGTCCCAGCAGAATGCGACCTGCTCCTCGGTTCTCCTGCAGGGCCTTGCCCAAGTCTGCCTCTTCCAAAGTAGCTCACGATGCTCTCTCCAGGCCGTCTTTTGTGGCAGCAGTTTTGTTGAGATAGAATTCACACAGCACGCGACTCACCTAGCAGTGTCCCCGGCGAGGATTTTGGGCCTTCTTGCTGTGCAAGCATCACACGAGGAGTGTTTCCCACGCCACTTGGCAGCACCTGGCTCTCCGACACCCCCAGGTCTCCCCCAGCTTAGACACGGCCGCCCTTGACCCTGCTCTGCCCTCGCTGGCCGTTGTGCAATGTTTCCCTCCTTTCGTGACTAACCCACTTGAAGGAGCGTCCACACCCACAGCCTTCATTTTCTCAGATTCAATAAACATTTTTCAGAAGCGCCTCTGAAGTCTGGTGCCAGAGGTTTTCATGGACACCCTCTGCTTTAATCCTCACGAGCACTCTGCGAGGTGGGGATTATCTTCTCTAGGTCAGAGGCGGAGACAAAGTGACTCACTCCAAAGGTAAGGGCAGGACTTGAACCCAGGTCTGCATGCGCCCGCGCCTGCGGTGGGTGCCTTACTGAACTGCTTGTTGTCCCCGCCGCACATCCAGCTGTGAGGTCCAACTGTCGACCTTGTCATTCATTTCTGCCACCCCAACCACACCGATGTCTTTCACACTGGGGTCCTTCACCCTTGCTAGGCCCTTGTTCCAGCCGTTCCACTTGGCACGTGTTTCCTTCCTGCTTTGCACCTTGGAACATCTGAAATTAGCTCCCCACCCCACAACCCTTTTTTCTAAAGATCTTCCTGGAGCTGCCCGTGTCTCTGAGCCTACCTGCTCTTGAGGCCCACGGCTTACCTGGCTCCTTCTCTAACAGCTTGGTCTCGTTACTGAAACCAGGGCTGCAGCCTGAAGTCTCCTGGGACTCTGAAGCTGCATGGGAACCCTGCAACTCGCACACGGCTGTGTTAGGAAGGGAGCAGTTGCTTCGCAAGTGTGTTGGGAAAAAGGAAGAAGGAGAGAAGGAAAGGAGGGAGGGAAGAAGGGAGGGAGGACGGGGTGCAATGTTGGGGGGGAGGGTCTTGGGAGACGCGGGTGGGAAGGTGTTTTCCAAAGTGAACCTATTGTAAGGGCGAAGTGGAACTGGTCCCCTGTACTTCGTATGTGCTGTGAGCATTGTTGGCGTGAAGTTGAAGTGCCCCCCACCCCCGTCCCGTCCTCACCACTGGAGGTGATGTTTGCGGTGTAGGCAGTGGAGGTGATTAGGAGGAACGGGTTCTGGATGTATTGTGCAGGCTGAGCTAACATGATTTCCTGATGATTGAAGATGAGAGACGCGGGAGAGGCATCAAAGATGGCGCCAAGATTTCTGGCCTGAGCTGTTGGCAGGACGGAGTGACTGTTCGCGGCGGTGGGGTAGCTGCAGGTGAAGCGTGTTTACAAGCAAGAGCAGAGGTTGGGTTCCAGGCAAGATCCAGGCAACTCTGCTGGTTGGCACCCAGGTGGAGCTGACACATAGGCAGTTGATGAGTCAGGTCTGGAGTCCTTTGATCAGGGTGACCTTGAGCATGTGTTTTGCACTTGTGCTGGGCTGCTGGGCCTCCCCAAGGCCAGGGGTGCTGTTCCTGGGGGCCAGGACAGTGCAGGGTGTGGACTGGGGTGTGAGGCTTGCTCTCTTCATTGGTAAGACTGACACATTAGCACTCACTTTGAGGGTTCCTCTGCGTGAGTGTGTGGCTGGCACTTAGCACAGTACCTGGCATAAAATAAGCCCTCTACAAGTGGTGGTTACAAATAACGAAGAACTAGGGGCTGGCGCTGTGGCATAGTGGGAAAAGCCACTGCTTGCCTTCCCAGCATCCCATATAGGCGCCAGTTCATGTCTGGCTGCTCCACTTCCCATCCAGCTCTCTGCCATTGCCTGGGAAAGCAACGGAAGATGGCCCACGTCCTCAGGCCCCTGCACCCATATGGGAGACCTGGAAGAAGCTCCTGGCTTCGGATCGGCGCAACTCTGGCCGTTGCGGCCAATTGGAGAGTGAACCAGCGGATGGAAGACCTCTCCCTCTCTCTGCCTCTCCTTCTCTCTCTGTGTATCTCTGACTTTCAAATAGATAAATAAATCTTATAAAAAAAATAATGAAGAACTAACGTGGACTGAGTCCTGCAGGCCAGTCGTCAGAGGGGATGGAGCTCCTGGCTCCTGGCTTTGGCCTGGTCCAGCACTGGTGTTGCAGGCATTTGGGGGTGTGGGGGATGAACCAGCAGATGGAAACATCTCTCCCTTTTAGCGAAAATGAATAAAATAAATATGAATAAAAAATGAATAGATAAACATTTTTAAAGTTCATGTAAAGTACAATTAAAAGATAAGTTTATCTATATTTTAAAAAGGGAGAGTTGGAAGGCTGTGGGTGAGGGGGGCGGGAGAGGAGAGGCTCAGAACAGAGGCCTGAAGCCCAGGGGATGTGACGTCACTGCTCCAGGGGGACTGGGACTCGCAGGGCAACAGGAAGGGGAACGCCTGTGAAAGTGGGTGTGGGGCCACCTCGCTGCAGGTGCTGGGACAGCTGCTCAGGCTAGGGCTGAGCAGCCGTCCTCTGAGTGTGCTAGCGCTGAGGATGAGGGGAGGCCGTGGTAGCCTGGGAACACAGCCCCTTTATAGGATTGCCCGTAGGAGAAGCTAACCAGTCAGAATTACAGATGGGGGGGTTGGAGGGGAGAGAGAGAAATAGAGAGCTTGAGCAATCTTTCACTCGTTGGCAATGGCCAGGGCTGGACTAGAACAAAGCCAGGAACTAGGAGCCTCATTTGGGCCTCCCATGTGGGTGGGTGGCAGGGGTCCCCAGGCCATTGGCAGGGAGCTGGATCGAAAGTAGAGCAGGGGCCGGCACCATGGCACAGTAGGTTAATCCTCAGTCTGCAATGCCGGCATCCCATTTGGGCGCCGGTTCTAGTCCTGGCTGCTCCTCTTCCAGTCCAGCTCTCTGCTATGACCTGGGAAGGCAGTGGAGGATGGCCTGAGTGCTTGGGCCCCTGCACCCATGTGGGAGACCTGAAAGAAGCTCCTGGCTCCTGGCTTCAGATTGGTGCAGCTCCGGCTGTTGTGGCCATTAGGGGAGTGAACCAATGGAAGGAAGACCTTTCTCTCTCTCTCCCTCTCTCCCTCTCTGTAACTCTGCCTGTCAAATAAAAAAAAAAAGTAGAGCAGCCAGGACGGGAACTGGGATGCAGAGTCCAGGCGGCAGCCCCAAGTCCTTTTTAAATTTATTTGAGAGGCAGAGAGACAAAGAGACAGATAGACACCTGCACACACACACAATGAGAGAGAACGCTCCCATCCGCTGGTTCACTCCCCAAATGCCTGCCGTGGTCAGGACTCGGCTAGAGCTGAAGCAGGAGCTGGAAACTCAGTCCAGGCCTGCGCTGAGGGAGACAGGGACCTGACGACTTGAGCTTTGCTGCTGCCTCCCAGGGTCTGCATTGGTGGGCAGTTGAAGCCATGAGCTGGAGCAGAGAACTGAAGCCAGGTGTTGTGGGATGCAGGCACCTTGGTCACTAGGCCAGACACTGGCTCCCTTTAACCTCATTTTTAAAGAATACATCAAGAGCCGGGGCTGACGCTGTGGCATAGAAGACTAAGCCTCTACCTGTGGTGCTGGCATTCCTTATGGGCACTGGTTCGAGTCCCAACTGCTCCAATTCTGATCCAGCTCCCTGCTGATATGCCTGGGAAAGCAGCAGAGGATGGCCCAAACACTTGGGCCCCTGCACCCACGTGGGTGACCTGGAAGAAACTCCTGGCTTCTGGCTTTGGCTTGGCCCAGCCTCAGCCATTGAGGCCATTGGGGGAGTGAACCAGTAAATAGACGATCTCTCTCTCTCTCTCTCTTTCTCCTTTCTCTCTATCTCTGCCTTTCAAATAAATAAAAAATAAATCTTTAAAAAAAATCAGTAGCAATTTTCTTTCTTTTTTTTCTCTCTCTCTCTTCCTTTCTTTCTTTTTCAAGATTTATTTATTTATTTGAAAGGCAGAGCAAGAGAGAGAGAGAGAGAGAGAGAGAGAGAGAGAGAGAGTTTCTATTTGCTGGATCACTCCCCAGATGGTTGTAATGGCTGAGGCTGGGCCAGGTCAAAGCCAGGACTCAAGAACTCCACAGGGGTGGCAGAGGCCCAAGCACTTGGGCCATCTTCCACTGCTTTCTGAAGTGCACTAGCAGGGAGCTGATCGGAAGCAGAGCAGGCAGATAGGGCACGCCAGTGACCCAAGCAGCGGCTTAACCCCTATGCCACAACGTTGGTCCCCAAGCTCATTTTTCAATCCTGTAGAGCATCCAGGATTATCTCAGCTTTACCCAGGCCCAGCATGTGGTTTGGTGTGCAGGGAAAGTTAGCCTCCGTCCTCCTCTCCAGATCGAAACCTTACTTTCTGGGGTTGCCATGGAGATCGCGGGCAGCAGGGGGGGTAGGCATCTTTGTAGCAGCACTGGGGTTCACTCCCAGGATAACTGAGCCCAAAGATGTCCAACAACCTTCCTAATGCCACAGATCCCGGGGTGAGGGGAGCAACCAGAGGCAGCGGGCGCTGTCAGCGCTGGGGTCGGAGGTCCTCAGTGTGTTTAGAAGCGGGGGTGGGCAGCGAGTCAGGCTCTGGACAAGGTGTGTGGCTTTGGGAGCCGCTCCCGATGGCCCGAGATGGGTATGCTGGATGCGGACTGAGAGACGCAGGGGAGGGGAGCCAGGGGAAGACATCTTGCAACTTCCTGCTGCCCTTGGAGATGAGGAAGTGGCTGATGGAGGCATAGACCAGACCGCATGTCCTGGAATCCTCTGGGAGCCTCGCCGGGGAGAAACTCTTTTCCCATTGCACGGATGAGGTTGCTTCAGCCCAGAGAGGGTAAGGACCTGGCTCAAGGTCACACACACCAACCGTGATGGAGTCGGGCCTGTGACCCAGCTCTGCTGGACTACAAAGCTGCCCTCTTCCCGCCGCGCCACGCGGTCACCGTGACCTCCAGCACCAGGGGGGTGGACACTATCAGATGACCTTTGCAAAATCTTTTTCAGCAGAAACATTCGCTCAATCCCCGCTCCTTGGTGTCCCCCTGCCTCCTCCCTCTCTTCCCTCCTCATTACTCAACCCCACGGGCTGCCTGCAGGCCTGGGGGAGGAGACCATTTCTCTGGGTGACAGCTGCGGTTACTCAGATTAACCCTCTGCTGCCTGCCCACCTCCCTTCCAGCCCAGGACCTGGTGGTGAGCAGCCCCCTCCCTCGCCCCCTGCAAGCGGGCCACTGGCACTTCCCAGAACTGACTGCTGCAAACAGCTGGCTCAGGGGTGGGGGGTGCAGAGGACGCTAACGGCTTCCAGATGGGCCAAGGCACGAGCGCCCTGGGAGCCTCCGTTTTCAGTGGTCTTGGGGCTGGGAGGCTGCAGCAGGCTGGCCCTTGCATCCAGGACTTCAGAAAGGCCAAGGGGTCCAGGCTGAGCCCTGCTTGCAAGCTGCCGAATTGCCCGCTGCACCTGCAGGGGGCCCTGGCGAGCCTCAGCAGCCCAGGGTGCTCAGTGACCTGTGCTCAGCCCAAGCCCTCTTAACTACATTCATGTTGATGCTGATACCCTCTACTGTGTCTACACTGCTCGTGGCAGAGGCACCAGAGCAAGGCCGTTTAGAATACAGGGCTTGGGGATCAAATCCCAGCTCAGTCATTCGCTGCCTCAGGGACCCATGGCAAACTGCTCAGCTCCCGTAGCTATGAAGTGGTTTCTATTTCATGAGGCTCTTGTTAGGATTAAATGAGATAATTTGTGCCAAGTGCCGAACTCAGTGCCTGGCATGGTATGTTTTTGTCATAGAGCACCTGTTTGTTCCAGAAGTGGGGCAACTGTGCCCCGGTAACCCCACCATTCAGCTGGGGGCAACTTTTTTTTTTTTTTTTTTTGACAGGCAGAGTAGACAGTGAGAGAGAGAGACAGAGAGAAAGGTCTTCCTTTTGCCGTTGGTTCACCCTCCAATGGCCGCCGCGGCCGGCTCGCTGTGGCCGGCGCACCGTGCTGATCCGATGGCAGGAGCCAGGTGCCAGGTGCTTTTCCTGGTCTCCCCATGGGGTGCAGGGCCCAAGCACCTGGGCCATCCTCCACTGCACTCCCGGGCCACAGCAGAGAGCTGGCCTGGAAGAGGGGCAACCGGGACAGAATCCGGCGCCCTAACCGGGACTAGAACCCGGTGTGCCAGCGCTGCAAGGCGGAGGATTAGCCTGTTGAGCCATGGCGCCGGCCGCAACTTTTTTTTTTTTTTTTATATTTATTTATTTGAGAGGCAGAGTTACAGACAGGGAGAGGGAGACACACACACACACACACACACACAGAGGTCTTCCATCCGCTGGTTCACTTTCCAAATGGCTGCAACGGCCGGAGCTGGGCCAATTGGGAGCCAGGAGCCAGGAGCTTCTTCCAGGTCTCCAATGTGGGTGCAGGGGCCTAAGCACTTGGGCCATCTTCCACTGCTTCCCCAGGCCATAGCAGAGAGCTGGATTGGAAGAGGAGCAGCTGGGACTCAAACTGGCGCCTGTATGGATGCTGGTGCCGCAGGCAGAGGCTTAACCTATTGCGCCACAGTGCCCAGAGCACTGCTTCTTACAAGAGGAGTCAGGGCTCAGGGTCCAGGGCCACACAGGCAGTCAGTGCAGGGCTGCGATGCAGACCCCGGGCCCCTCCCCATCTATTTCTTTGCCATCTTCCCATGGGTGAGAGGAGGTTGTAAGACTTGCTGGGAGCTGAGGACAGGGCTTTCTGTCCTGCTTATCTTTAGGGAGGTCTGGCTCAGACACATGGGTAACAGGTTGGGGGCTCAGAGGGGCCCTGGAAGGAGGGCCTTAGTGGGGACATGCGGGCCCGGCAGACTTCAGGGGGCTGGAAGGAGCAGGGATGGGGCACGCAGGGGTTGGGAGGAAGCCAGACTGTCCCAGGGTGCTCTCCAAGGCTCTGGAGGCCCCGCCAACAGGTCCCAGGGCTGCTGACTTCTCTGTGCGTGCTTCTCGCTCTGCCGGAAGACATCTTGCAACTTCCTGCTGCCCTTGGAGATGAGGAAGTGGCTGATGGAGGCATAGACCAGACCGCATGTCCTGGTCATGGCTGCCTGACTGCACGTCTACTCCTTGGGTGGGGCGGGGGAGTGGAGGGTCTCCAGAATTCCCCTTTGTGGGCTGGGGAGGACAGAAGATCAGGGAAGAGGAGAACCAAGGGGGAGGGGGCTGGGGCCGGCCAGCAGGGAGGCCCGCCATTGGCCCAGCTCCCGGGGCCTGGGCCTGCGGAGGGAGCTGCCTGCCCCTCACCATCCCCTCCCCCTGCCCCCCCAGGGCTCCTTGGCTGCTGAGCCTGCCAGCTGGGTCCCTGCCAAGCCAAGCAGCTGCCAGGGGGAGAGGAAGAAGCATTTCCGAGCAGAGAGGCCCCTGTGGGCTCCGGCTGCAGCCTAGAATCCCCCTTTCTCGCCGCCAAGCGAGGAGAGAGTGTGTGCACGCACATGGGCAAGGGAGAGGGGGGCCCTGGCAGGCCTGGGGCTCTGCACGGCTGCAGGGTGGGGGTGGGGTTCTGGGCCGGTGTGGCTGGGGTGAGGGGGCGGGGCTGGGGCATCCACTGTGGCTCACTTAGGGACTGGGGAGGGCAGAATGTAGTGTCCCCCCCCCCCCAATTTACGTCCATCTGTGAGCTGAGAAGTGGAGCTTCGCTGGACATAGGGTCTCTGCAGATGAAGTTGAGCTAAGGGTGAGAGAGTAGGCCCTAAACCCAGGGAAGCGCTGAGACCCTGGGAGCAGAGACTGGAGCCTGAGCCAAGGGGTGCCTCGGGCCACCAGAAGCTGGACGAGAACTTGACCCTGCCGACACCTCCCGAGCTGTGAGGGCGTGCATTCCTGTTGTTTGAAGCCACTGAGCTTGTGGTCATTTCTCACGCTAGCTAGCTCTAGAAAAGGAGTGGAAGGAGGTGTGGGGCAAAAGGGGGAGGGGGGCTTGGTGGGAAAGCCTTGGGGCACAGAAGGAGCACTCTCTGTCATCAGCTGCGCCACGATTCCGTGCCAAGCGCTCTTAAAGATGTTTATCTTATTCCGCACAGTGACCCTGCCCGTGAGAAGTAGGATTCCTGTTTTATGGTGAGGCCCGGACCGAGGATCGCTCCGCTTGGTGGGATTCCAACATAGGCTCCTCTGCTGTCTAAGCAGAGCCTCTGTCCACCTCCCTTCCATCGGCAGCCTCTGGGCTGGCTGCAGGAGAGCACCACACTGGGGCAGCGTAGTGGCCAGAATGGCTCTGGGGACCCTTTGTGCCGGGGGCCCTGCACGGGCCCTGTTCACAACGCTCCACAGTTGTCAGGGACACAACTGATTGTCTACGCATGCTCCTGGGCCTCAGAGAGAGAGAGGGAGAGAGAGAGAGAGAGAGAGGAGACTTCTCCCCTCGTCCCCTTCATCCCACCACAACCATCACCATATCCACGTCGAGCACCACTTCCACTGTCACCAGCACCATAATCACCTGCTCCACTGCCACCATAGCCATGAGCGAAGCTACTAGAATAGCGGTCATGGCCAACTCGTCCATGTCTACAAGATCTCCCCCATTGTGGAGAGTTAGAGGCAGGTGGGTCGCTCCCGGAAGGGGTCTTGAGATGAAACCACTGAGCGGAATTCCACGGGGGAGGGCAGAGTTGGAGTGTTCCCAGCTGACGGCTGATGGCCAGGACCAGTAGAAGAGGCCCGACTGCCCTGGGTTCGGCCTCATAGAGCGGGGGCTGGGCCGGCCTGGCCGGAGTCAACGCTTCACGGGACAGGCTGTCTTCGTGGGCCTGGGTTTGGGTGGGTGGAGGTTATTCCAGCATCCCGACCACGCCTGGCTCATGCTGGTCTCTCGGGGGTGTGGATTTTGGCGGGTCCCTGGCTCCTGGCCACCTGCCTGGCGTGTTCGTGGCAGTGAGGTCATGAGAGTAGCTGCACTGGGAGTACTGGGAAGAGTTGAGGGCGGGAGGGGTGCGTCCGCCCTGGCTGGGGGAGGAATAGGGCCTCTCTCCCCTGGCTGACTCTACCGAACGAACGGGATGAGGTAAGCCCGGGGCCTGACTCTCCACGCCCCCAGACTCCAGGCTCCTTACAGCCACCTGGGGGAGTGTGGGGACCAGAGGCTCCCATCTGGGGGTAGAGGGGGCGCTCCCATTTCTCACGCAGCTGCTTGACCTTAAGGACTGGGGGCCTGGCCAGCTCTCTCTCAGTCCTGTCTCTCTCAATCCTCGCAGACCCCTCGGCCTGCCGGTCCATCCCACCCTCTGGGATGGCACTTGAGCCCCGGGAAGTGGGAAACAATGCTGTTGTGGGGTGTGCTTATCTCTGCATCGGGCGTGAGAGCCGGCAGACAGGCTGGCGACTGCAGGGGCTGGGGGGCCGCTGAGTGCAGGGATGGGAGGCTGCAGCGGCTGGTGAGAGCACTGGGGTGGGGGCCTGGGCTCCCATCCGTGCCCTGGGAAATGGGTGTGGCTGCAGCCCCACCCCCCGCCTCCACATCACTCCTAAGAGAAGGCCTCTTGCTAGCTTGGGAAAGACCTGGGAGGAACTCAATGATGCTCACCACGCATCAGGCCCCTTCTAAGCTGTCCTGTGCATCCCCTCCCCCACAATGGCACTGCCGGGTGGGGTAATTGCTGTTACCCCACTGGTATTTTGAAGTCGTGAAAACGGAGGCCCAGCTGGGTTCAGACATTTTCTAAAGGCTGTCCTGTTGGTGGGAGGGGGAGCTCTGCTCTGTGCAGGGACCCACCCAGCCCCAGAGCTTGCGTGCTTTACTCCAGGGTGGGATGCAGGTCGTGTGTATCCCCTCCAAACCTGCAGGCCCCTACTGCTTCCCCAGGGTCGCTAGCCCCGAGGTGGGAGCCAGGAGCCTTGTGGTCTTTGCCTAGGAGCCAGCCCTGGCCTCAGTTTCCCCCTGTGCCCTATGTGGGCCTTGGACAGAGCCCAGTGATCCTGGAGGGCCCTTCCAGCCTGACCTCTGGAGTTTCGCTTCCCCAGTCTGGTATTCCTGTTTGTCCAACCTCCCTGGACTCAGCCCAGTCCCTGGGAATGGCTGGGGTGGGGGTGGCAGGCTGGGAGGTGGAAGACAATGGCCCGGATGACCCCAGCATGTCTGCACAGCTCTTGCTTGGCCCCTTGGCAGCTGCCTCTTTGATTGTGTTGCATCAGGGAGGACGGCAGAGGTGCAGAGCAGAGACAGCAACCAAAGTTCGCTCCTCCCCAGTCCCAGCCTGGCCGTGGGCAGGGCAGGCCAGGGTGCTGCTGGGACCCAGTTCCTACCAACTCTGATCTCCTCCTGTCCTCTGCTGATGGGCCCCCCTTAGCAGACCCTTAGCCCCCACTCCCCTCCCAGCTCACTCTCTCTTCTAGCCCCTCAGAGCACCCACCGTGCAGCAAGCATCTCAGATTATCCTCCTCACTGCTCCACGCCCTTCCTTGTTCCCCTGGCAGCCTGTCTTCTCCTTAGCACACACGTCAAGTGCCTGCTGTGCGCCGGGCACTGTGCCAGGTGCAGGGAGACAGGGGGATGACACTTGGTCCCAGCCTAACAGGGATGAGCCCCAGCCAAGCAGCCCCCCAGTCCTTCCCCTCTTGGCCCCAGGGCTTTTTTAAAAATTTTATTTATTTGAAAAGGAGAGAGAGAGAGAGAGAGAGAGAGAGAGAGAGAGAGAGAGAGAGAGAGAGAGAGAGAGAGATTTTTCCATCCACTGGTTCGCTCCCCGAATGGCTGCAACAGTCAGGGCTGGGCCAGGCTGAAGCCAGGAGCTTCTTCTGGGTCTCCCATGTGGGTGCAGGTGCCTAAGCACTTGGGCCATCTTCCACTGCTTACCCAGGCCATAGCAGAGAGCTGGATCAGAAGAGGAACAGCCGGGACTTGAACCAGCGCCCCTGAGGGATTCCAGCACTGTAGACGGAGGCTTAGCCTTCTATGCCACAGCGCCAGCCTGGGATGGATTCTTAGGGCCCACAGATCAGAGAAAGTCTGGGGCCACCAAAGCAGGCAGTGAGAGTGGGGGACAGCAGACCCTGGGACCTGTCTTCCTGATGGCTCTGTGGGCTGCCTGAGCAGGAGGCAGATGGTGGCTGGCGTCTTCCTCCTTGCTGGAGATGACTTTTGGCAGAACAAGAGCCTATTTGCAAGCTGGAATTCCGGGACCTGTTAAGGCCAACTTGGCTGTGGGAAGTAGATGATCCCAAGTTTGTAAGGAAAAGAGGAGCACAGAGTCACAGAAGTAGTGCAGACAGGTGTCCTCCCAGGATGGGGGTGGGTGGGTGACAGAATCCTTAGAGGAGTGGAGTCTGGGGCAGTGGCTCTGGTTGAGTTAATGTGTTATGGCAAAGGGCCGGAGCTGGGAAATGGGGATACAGCAATCTCACTGGAAATACGATGTTCAGGCGTGGGTGTTGTGGGTTAAGCCACGGCTTAGGACACCTGCGTCCTACATTGGGGTGCAAGTTCAAGTCCTGGCTACTCTGCTTCCATCCCAGCTCCCTGCTAATATATCCTAGGAGGCAGCGGATGATGGCTTAAGTCCTTGGGCCTCTGCTTTGGCCTGGGTGGAGTTTTGGGCTCCTGGCTTTGGCCTGGCCCAGCTCCAGCTATTACGGGTATTTGGGTAGTGGACCAGTGGTCGGAAGATCTCTGCCTGTTTCTGTCTCTCTCTCTTTTCCTCTGCTTTTCAAGGAGATGAAAATGAGCATCTAGAAAGAATGAAGTTCATTCATTCATTCTCCAACAAGGTTTATGGAGTGGCTGCTCCATTCCAGCTCTGATGATTCAACAGCAAGGAGACAGATTCAGTTCCTGCCCTCTTGGAATTGTCTTCAAGTAGAGAAAAAAGTAATAAACCAAGTTTTCTATTTAAAATTGACTTTTGATACAAAACCGTTGGAGAGGTGCATAGGATGCCATCCTGTGAAATTTGTCGCAGTTGGACCTGTCCAAATCTGTGTAGTCCACGAAGACTTCCCTGAGGAGGCGACATCAAAGATGAGGCACAGATGATGAGAACCATGTGTTAGAATTAGGATTAACTCTAAAGCCCAGAATAGCTGTGCTTTAAACAAGATGGACACTTATTTCCCTCCCATAAATGCAGTCCCGGGCTGATGGCACATTGCCAAGGCCATCCGGGATCCAGGCCCCTTCTGTCTAATGGTGTTGCTGCACCACTGTCAAACACTCAGCTTCTAGCACACTCCAAAATCATGCTTCCAGCTCTAGACATTCTGTCCACCGTCCCGTCAGTGGGAAGGAGGAAAAGGGAGCTCAGAGGGCAGGCTCTTTCCTGTAAGGACACATTTTTGTAGGCAGCACATGCTTTTCCTCTTACAAACCATTGGCCAGCGCATGGTCACATGACCTCACCTAGCCACAGGGCATTCTGGGTAACTTGTTTTTCTTCTCCTCCTCTGGCTTCTTGAGAAGGAGAGAGAGAGGAAGAGGCAGAGGAAGAGAGATAGAGAAAGAGAGAGAGACAGAGAAAGACAGAGAGAGAGATCTTCCAATAGCTGCAATGTCTGGAGCTGGGCTGGTCCAAAGCCAGGAGCCTGTAACCTCTTCTGGGCACAGGGGTCTAAACACTGGGGCCATCCTCCAATGCTTTTCCCAGGTACAGTAGCAGTGAACTGGATTGGAAGTGAACCAGCGGGGACTTGAACCGCTGTCCATATAGGATGCTGGTGCTATAGGCAGTGGCTTTACCCACCATGCCACGGCACTGGCTCCCTTGTCTTTATCTGAGGGGGACAGCTTTTGATGAAAGAGGAAGGGGACATGGATGGGGAATTATCTGGGTGAACATGGCGGGTGCCAGAGGGGAGGCCTGGCTTGTGTGAAACCACACAGGCAGGTGGTATGCTAGAGTGACTGCCAGTGATCAGCTGAGTGGTGGCTGCATTCGCTGAGTTAAGTGACCCTGAAGTTTGGCGGCCAGGACAAGTTCAGTTTGGACCCATGAGAGAGGCTCATGGGTTGATGGATTGGTGAGACTGGACTCAGGAGACTGGGCTGGGCTGGATGTCTACACTGGGAATCAGAGGCGTGTTGGGAGCTGCAGCCACCATGGGAGGGAATGGGAAGGCCTGGGAAGCAGTGCAGTGTGGGAAGAAAGCCCGAGATGCAGGCTGAGAACCTGGGGAGACCATAACCCTCACCTTGAACCCTCCGCATCTCGCTTCTTTCTGGGGAGTTGACTGTCCTGTGTCTTGCGGGGTAGGTAAGGGGGTGGTCTGCTCTCCCACTGGGGAGTTGGAAGGGGAGTCTCGAGAAGGGAGCAGGCCCTCCCTTCCAGGGGCAGCCAAGCGACCTATGCTCAGCTGGGCAGACTCTGGGGAGGGGGGCATTTTGACATCTGGGACGGAGGCAGCCGTGGGAGGTCGGCCAGGTCCTTCCGTGGTGTGGTACTCCAGCCTCCCAGTGGGTCCTCTGAACTGGCTCCTCCATGTTTTTCCAATACATTTTTTTTCCCTTTTGCTTATGAATGCCAGAGCTGGCTTCTGTTACTTGCAAGCAGAGAGGAGCCAGTGAAGGGAGATGAGACAGTCAGGACTTCAGAGGCACAGGGGGCAGACCCGGAGCAGAGTTCTCACCGACGCAAGCCAGAGAGTGTGTCTGCAGGAAGGAGTGGCCCGTGGTGTCGATTTTTATTTTCACAACGTCCACTGTGTCTAGCTAAGCACAGGAGGAAAAGGCCCAAGGAGGCCCAGCTGCTAACAATGATTAACCGTCACAGGAAGGTTTCAATAGATCTTTGTTTCAAAGGACAGGAACCCAACTCCAACTTGCCGAGGTCAAGAACAACGACAAAAAGTCGTTTACTGTTCTGTGGCACAAGAGAGGCCAGGGTGGCCGTCTTGGGCACGCTTCAGGTGATGTTGTCAGAGCGTGCTCTCTGCCCGCCCGTGTGGGCTTCCTTCTCAGCGCGACCTCCTCAGGCAGTGCACTTGGCAGCTGCCAGCGCGCCTACCTGTTTAGCAACTCCGGAGAGGAGAGCCATTCTCCTTCCCAGCACTGCTGTCAAGTCTTGGCGTCGGCTCTGATTGGCCCGCTTGGGTCATGTATTCGTCCTGAACCAATCAGAGCGCCCGGGAGTAGCTGGGCCTGAATCACGTGCCTCTGTGCTGGTTATAGGGGAGGTGGAGTGATTTTTACTGTCATTTTTACTGACCCTGTCAGCTTTGCCCCGAAGGGAAACAAGTCCCAAGGAGCAGAGGAGGGCTGGATCCTGCGTCCTAGCTGACCAGGGTGGAGGGGCTGGCGACTGACCAGGGCCCTGAGGGACAAGGGGCAGTGGGGATCCGGCAGACAGAACTGCACTTGAACACTGTAGGGGGGTGTGGCTGGGTGGGGGGAGGGAGGAGAAGCATGAATAGCGAAATAGCACAGAGCAAGGATGGGTGCGCTCCACAGTCAGAGACCTGGATGAGTGGGGACTTTGTTGTTTGCCAACATTTTTGCTTCTGAGCCTCAGTTTCTCATCTGAAAACTGGGTTGATACGGGAATAGTGCCTATCTCTTGGAAATCTGAGGGGAATGCAACAGATTGATCTACATAAAGGGTTTAGCCTTGTCCCTGGACAAAGGCCACTGATGTTGGCTGTTGTAGGGTGGTCTTGAGCTTCCCTGGGGGGTGGCCACACCCTGGATGAGGAGACCCCTTCTTCATGCCATCCCCAGCATGGGCCCAGAACGCATGCAGACGGGTGGCTGCATCAAAGCTCCACCAGATGCCAAGCGGGGCAGGAGGTGAGAGTGGAGGTAGTGTGTGGTCAGGTGGGTTGGGTTAGGGCTTGGTTGAGGCTGATGGGGAAGAGGCTGGAGGGCCAGCCACTGGAGAGGAGGAAGGCGAAGGGGAGGGGTGATTTTGGCCAGAACCAGCAGGGGTCACTGCAGATCTGAGGAACTGCAGGAGGCAGGGCCACCTAGGGCCCGCCCCAATCCTACCTGCCCTCATAACCAGGATGTAGGCCTTGGACCAGTTCTGGGCAGAGTTTGGCCTTTGACTCATGCTGTTGGAGGTGGCTGCCTGGGGCGTCTGCCCTTGGTGTCCTCCGAGCTTGGGCTGCTTCTCCTCAAACGAGGCTCCGGCTGGCTGGGTGTGTGCCGGGGCCTCACTGGAACCTGAATCCCAGCAGTGCCTAGAAAGTGTCTTTGGAGGTGCATCCCTCTCTAGAGCTCTGAGACCCAACGCCTCTCCCAGGCTCCTCCTTCTCCGCTCAGAGGGTCGTGGCCCAGGAAAGGCTCAGAGAAGACCTGCGGACTTGGCCTAGCCCAGGTTTCCTCCGCTGATTTGAGCTCTCTTACCACAGCTCATTGCTGATATGAGGCAAGGTCCTGGGGTCGGGGGCTGGGGCAGGGAGAAGGGGACGAGCACGCCCTCCCGCACACGTGTGTTGTAGAAAAGTGGGGAAAAGTGCAAAGAAGAAAATTGCCTCCCCCACTTCCTGCTCCCTAAGTTAGTCCCACCTCCAAAGAGCTGTGGCTACCATCCTACTTCCTTTTCCTGGCCAGGGGGGTGACCATGATGGCGGGCACACCCACATCTAGCAGGTGCACCCCCACCCTCTGTCTGGTGCCATTTGCAGCTGCCTTCCTTGTTGACACTCCTAGTACCAAAGAGGATGTGGCTGAGGCTTGGAGGTTATTGAATGGGATGGAGGGAAGCAGGTTCACAGGGTGGAAGGTGATCTTTTTTTCTTTTCTTTCTTTTTTTTAAGATATTGACTGATTGATTGTTTATTTAAAAGCAGAGAGACAGACAGAGCTCTCATTGGCTGGTTCACTCCCCAAATGCCTTCAACAGCCAGGCATGGGCCAGGCTGAAGCCAGGAGCCAGGAACTCAATCCAGGTCTCCCATGTAGGTGGCAGGGGCCCAAGTAACTTGAGCCCTCACCTGCTGCCTCCCAGGATGTGCATTAGCAGGAAGCTGGAGTCAGGAGCAGAGCCAGGACTTGAACTCAGGCACTCGGGGGGGTGTGTGTGCAGGCATCCCAAAGAGTGTCTTAACTGCTACACCACCACCCACTCTTAGTCTTTCCTTCTAGGTGGGGAAAGAGGTCCCATAGCGGGCACATGACTTCCTAGGGTTTCACAGCGAGCCAGTGGTAGAGCCTGCAGGCCCTGTCTGGCTCCTGGCCAGCACTCTCCCTGTTCTTCATTGGCCCCCCAGGAGGCCGAAGAGGGGCCTGTGCCCTCCGAGCAAGGCTGTGGTTTCCTCTCTCGGGCCACCCGGGGTGTGTGGGTGCTGTGCGCGCGCACCACAGTTGTGTAACAGGCTCCAGGCACGTGCACGCGCTCCGTAACCTGATGCAACAGGGAAGTTGTGGTCCCGTGAGCTGGGGTGTAGGCGCTTGGCAGGTGTCCAAACCACAAGGCGGATTTGGCTTGTGGCTGCGGAGGCCGGGCACGGGGGTCGCAGATCTGTCTACGTCAGGGCTCGTCTGTCCCGGCTGCCCACATCCTGATCCCTGTGGGCACAGGGCTGGGATTGGGGCGGTCTTGCCAGGTGATGCTGGAGGGGTGGTCGGGACGGAGAGTGGGGTCTTACCCATGCTCATCCTGTTTGCCAGGGTGCCTGTTGTGATGGGGGTGGGGGAGGGGTGGTGGGCAGGCGGGGCTTCCTCTTTGTGGTTCCAGCTCTTCCTGGCTGGAAGCCCCTCCCGCCCTGTTCCAGCTGTCCTAGAGCCCTTGCTTCAAGTCCAGGTCATTCTGCACAGCCACATCTCTGTGTGTCCTGCAGGCTGCCCTCCCAGCCAGCTGGGCTTTCCTGCATAGCCCTGGTGGAGGAGAAGCAGAGGGGAGTCAGGAAAAGACAGCAGCCAGCCCAGGCTCTAACCCCCGCCCCCTGCCCCGCCCTGCAGCCGTCTCTGAGCCCGGTGGCAGAGAATGATCTGTACTTGGGGTCCAGGAGGGGACTCCAAGACTGGCAGTTGCCCTCCCCAGACCCGCAGAGCCTCCACAGTGGGATGGGGCAGCAGGCACTCTGGACATGGGTGGGGCCCTGCAGGAGGTGAGCCCTGCCTGTGCTGGGGCCTGATGAGGGTGACTCAGTGGCCGAAGCGTCCCCTTCCTCCTCTCTTGTCTTGAGGAGAGATGAGGCTTGCCTGTTTCTTCTGCCCACTTCCTCAGGGGCAGCCAGGGGGTGCCAGGGCTGCAGGGCCAGGTGAGGGGAGGAAGGGCATCTGTGTCCAGCTCCCCATCTTCTTCCGTGGCCTGGCTGCACTTGGCTCTGTGGGATGCACTGCCTCTTTATTGCTTTAGCTTGCACAGTGTTTCGGTGATCCGCTTAGGCATCGACCTAGAAATATCAGGAGTCGAGGACCCACAGATAGCACTCGCTACATGCCAGTCTTTGTGCGTGTTAACTCCTTTCCTCCTCGCAGCGTGGGTCGATGAGATGCTTTCTGTGAGCCCAGAGAAGGGCTCGAGTCTGGCAGCTCACCAGACACCCCGGCCACTCACCCAATCCTGCTTTTCTTTTCTTCAGAGCCTTGATCTTGAAAATGGCTATTTGTGTGTTTGCCTGCCTGTTGTCTGTCTCACGGACACCACGAGACACAGCCTCTAAGACAGAAGACTCTAGAAGGGAAGGACATCACTGTTTTTGTTCATATTCCCAAAGCCTCTAGGAGTGAGTGTTTCACAGATGCCCAACTGGTGTTTGTGGGAAGAATGAGCCGGGGGCTCACTGGGTGGAAACTCCCTGGGGGTGAACTCTGTGACTATTCATTAACGTTACCTTCCACCGCCTAGCACAGGGCCTGGCTCAGACACAGTACTCAGTAAGTGGCTGGCTGCATGGATGAATGGATGGGTGGATGGTGGATGGATGATGATAGACAGACGATGGATGGATGGATGATAGATGATGGATGGATGGATAATGATAGACAGTTGATGGATGGATGGATGATAGATGATGGATGGATGGATGGTGGATGGATGATGATAGACAGATGATGGATAGATGGATGAGAGAAGATTCAGTTGCAGGAGCTCTCCCTTCCAGACTTTGGGAACCAGTAGGAGGTCTTCAGTCCCAGGAAATGCAAGGAAGATTATCCTTCCTGGATCTCTGTTTTGGTTTCTCTGTGTGATTTTGTGCGTGGGCACAGAGCATAGTGGGGAAAGGGATGAGAAAAAGATCGGAAACTGAGCAACCCACGGGAAATGACTCCTTGAACAATTGCGTCTTGTCCAAAGGCTGAAGGAGACAGAAATAGAGTGTGGGTATGTGGCCCAGGGGAGGCTCTTAGCAGGTGTCTGATGAATAAGTGAGTGAGTGAGTGAACTGAGTCAGTCTCACTGTTAGTTCCTGCAGGCGTCATTTTCTTTGTAGTCCCAGCTTTTAGCACCAGCCCAGACCAGGATTTGAAAACTGTTTGTTGAAGGAATGAATGAACAAGTTAGGGCCCAGGTTACAGAAATGGGTGAAAAGGGTCTGCAAAGGGCCCCGGGCTCTAGAGAATCAGGCCAGGAACACAGGTCCTAGCCTGGGCCTTTTCCCCACGAGTTAGGATCCAGGAAGTGAGGACGGGGCGTTCATTTTTCCAGGTGATCTGTGTGGGCACTGAACAGACACTAATTGCCATTATGAAAGCTAATAAAAGCTCATATTTTTTTGAGCACAAGCAGCTGCATAGAAAACTTAATTTAAGGAGAAACCTAATGAAGTGGAGCTTAACCCCATTGTGGCGTTTGCAGATGGGTTCTCTGAGAGCTGAGTGGGGTTAGGTGAGGTCATTAGGGTGGAGCCCTCATCCTGGGACCCCAGTGGCTTTGTCCTATGTACAGAGAGACCAGAGGCTGCACATTCACATGCCTGCTCCCTGTTACTCGCCACGTGATGCCCTGTGCCACGTTGGGGCTCTGCCATCAAGTTTACTGTCACCAGGTGAGGTTCCTTGACCTTGGACCAGAACTGTGAGCCAAAGAAACTCGCCTCTGTCACACACAGCCTTTTGTTATTAGTAACCGAAGACAAACTCATCCACTTGGGCTCTGCTCAGGGGAGAGCAGCACTGCCCATGTCTCTGGGAGCGAGCTTCCTGGGAACACACATTAAGACGTGCTGGGAGGCAGAAGGCAGAGGCTTGGGAGGCTGTGAATGGCCGCAGGCCACTTTTGCTGGGGTTTCCCTCGTCATCACCGTGAATCATCAACATCTTCGTCGTGGTTGGGATCAGATGATCTGGGTCCAGCCTCCTGCTGTTACTATGCCAGGCTGAACCACAGCCTGGAGACCCTGGGGAAACAGATAGCTCCACTTCCTACTCCGAATCATTGCTGTCCGATTCGGTCGCCACTTATCTCTTATTTCCATTTTTTCTTCTCTACTCGCCAAGCCTTGACTCAGCACCAGCCCCATCTTCTCGTTCCTCAATTATTGCAACAGCCTCCCTACCAGGCTTCCAGTTCCTATGAACTAATTTGCTTAATGCATGGATTCAAACATGTTCCCCTTCAGTCCTGGTGCCTCCAACTGACGGCAAACTCCTGTGCAATGAAAAGCCTTGGAAATCTGGCCCCTGGAAGCCCCTCTTTCCAGCCACCCCCAATGCTCGCCTACCACTCGGTTCCTATAACAGGGTATGCTTGCCCCGTGCTGCTCCCTCCCTTTCCCAACTTTGTCTCCACAGTGGAGTGCCTACTCATTCATTTTAGTTTTCAGAACAAAACCAGCATGATTGCATCTCCCAGTTATAAAAAGTGATGCATGGTGTCGTAAATAGCTCAAACAATATAGAATGCACTAAGCAAGAGAGGAAAGTGATTCTCTTTCTCACGGTTTCCATGTCTGGAGATAACCACCAGCAAAGTACTGTGGTTACAATCATGACTGTTTTTTTATGCGCATATACACATTTATAGTTAAATATGTATAAATACACTTGCTTTTACAAAAATGAGATCATTTGTGTATTTGGTAAACTACTCTTTACCCTAAGTGAAATATTTTGGGCATCTTTTCCTGTGAGTAGGCAGTTTTATGTAGTGATTTTTTTTTTTTTTTTTGCTCTTCAAAACTCAATACTAGGAGGCTGGCACTATGGCACAGCAGGTTAAAGCCCAAGCCTGCAGCACTGGCATCCCATATGGGAACCTGTTTGAGTCCTGACTGCTCCACTTCTAATCCAGCTCCCTGCTGATGTGCCTGGGAAAGCAGTAGAAGATGACCCAAGTGCGTGGGCTCCTAAACCTGCAAGGGAGACCTGGAAGAAGCTCTTGGCTCCTGGCTTTGGATCGGTTCAGCTGCAGCCATTGTGGCCATCTGGAGAGTGAACCAGCAGATGGAAGGTCTCCCTCTCCTTCTCTCTCGACCTATCTCTCTGTAACTCTGTCTTTCAAACAAACCTTAAAAAATAATAGAAGCCTCGATACTATTTCACAATGTTTACTGTCCCGAGGCTCTCTGTCCCCTCAGTCCCCACCCATAGTGGCCTTCCTCTGAGGACTCACCATACCTTGCACCTCTTTCTCTGAAACTTTTCCATGTCCAAGGTCATTATTTTATTTTAAAGGCAGGCACACGAAGCAATCATTATGATAAATCTTTGTTAATGGGCACACAATGAACAAAGATGCCATCTGTAGCAGTCACGTTTGAAAGGGGAGGGGATGGTGTGTAAAGAGTTGAATGTTTGCACTGCAGCTGAGTTGCTACTATTAAAAGTAGGTTATTGCACATTTAAGATGTTAAATGGAAACACAAGGTGACCACCGAGAACATAAGTTAAAATATACAAAAAAAGATATGCTAAAAAAATTCCAGCTTTAAAAAAAAGGGACAAAGGGGCCAACCATGTGGCCTAGAGGGTTAAGCCGCTGCCTTTGATGCCTGCATACCATACAGGCACTGGCTCATGTCTAGCTCCCCCGCTCTGAGAAAAGCGGAGCAAGATGACCCGAGTGTTTGGACCCCAAACACACACGTGGGAGACCTGGAAGAAGCCCATGGCTCATGGCTTTGGTCTGGTCCAGCCCTGGCCATTGTGGCCATCTGGGGGAGTGAACCAGTGGAGGGAAGATCCATCTCTCTCTTTGTCTTCCCTTCTCTCCCTTTATGTAACTCTGACTTTCAATAAATAAGTAAATCTTTAAAAAAGGACAGAATGGAGAAATTGGAGAGCCAAAAAACATAAAAACACAGAAAAACAAATAACTAAGTGAAGAAATAGAGAGCTGGGTGGCAATAACGCTGTCAGACAAAATAGACTTGGAGTCCGAAGGCTTGTAAGAAAGGAAGAAGCGCGTCAGATACTGATTGCAGGCTTGATTCAGCAAGAAGATAAAGCAATAATAAACGTAAATGCACCTGAAACAAAGCCCCAAATGTATGAAGCAACAATGGACACAAAGGGAGAAATAGACAGTTTAATCCCATGGTTGGAGACTTCAATAACAGATAGAACAATCAGGCAGAAAGTCAATATGGAAATAGAAAGATCCAACAGGCACACACAGTCCACCCCACAACAACAGAATACACGTTCTTCTCCAAGGTAGACCGTATGTGAGGCCAAAAGATAGATCTTGAGTTTCAAAAGATTGAAATGTTTTATAACTACAATGGAATAAAATTCAAAATAATAACAGAAAGAAAATTGAAAAATTTACAAATATATAGAATTCAAACAACACTATGGCCCAAAGAATAAATCACAAAGAAATTAGAAAATATTTTGAGACAAATGAAAATAAGAACACAACATACCAAAACTTAAGGGTTGCACTGAAAGCATCATTTAGAGAGAAATTTATAGCTATAAATACCTATATTAATAAAGGAAAATCTAAAATTAGTGATCAAAGTGTGTACCTTAAGTAAGTAGGAAACAAAATCAAACCAACTCCAAAGCTAACAGAAGGAAAGAAATAGTGAAGATTCAAGTAAAGATGCATGAAATCAAGAACAGAAGATAAAACCAAAAGTCAGTTCAATGAGAAGACCAACAAAATTGACAAATCTTTGCCAGGACTGAGTAAGAAAAAGAGAGAAGAATCAAGTTACTAAAACCAGAAGTAAAAGTCTACTCCACTGCTGATTTTCCAGAAAAAAAAAGGCTCACAAGAGAAGATAAGGGGGCTTCAAAAAGTTCACTGAAAATGCATATTATGAAAAAGCTATGCATTGATTGAAAAACTTTTTGATCCTCCCAAATTATTGAACTTATCTTTTAATTCCTTTTCCACAACTTTTTGAGGTTACCTCATATAGTAACCTAGATGAAACAAATTCCTAGAAACACACAAACTGCCAAAAACAACTTGAAAAGAAGAAGTAAATCTATTACAAGTCAAAAGATGGAACCAGAGCGGGCCAGTGTTGTGGTGCTATGGGTTGGACTGTCACCTGTGACGCTGGCATCCCATGTGAGCGCTAGTTCCAACCCCAGCTGCTCCACTTTCCATCCAGCTCCCTGCTAATGTGGCTAGAAAAACAGTGGAAGATTGTTCAGCTCCTTGGGCCCTGGAACTCACATGGGAGACCCTGATAGAGTTCCAGCTCTAGGGTGGCCCAGCCACAACTGTTGTGGCCATTTGGAGAGTGAACCAGTGGATAGGGGATCTCTCTCTCTCTGTAACTCTTTCAATTAAAAGTAAATAAATCAGCTGGCACTGTGGCGCAGTGGGTTAATGCCCTGGCCTGAAGCACTGGCATCCCATATGGGCGCCGGTTCTAGTCCTGGCTGCTCCACTTCCAATCCAGCTCTCTACTATGGCCTGGGAAAGCAGTAGAAGATGGCCCAAGTCCTTGGGCTCCTGTACCTGGCTACGGATTGGCACAGCTCCAGCCATGGGGCCAACTGGGGAGTGAGCCAGCAGATGGGAGACCTCTCTCTCTCTCTGCCTCTCTTCTCTCTGTGTAACTCTGACTTTCAAATAAATAAATCAATCTTTTTTAAAAAGGTAAATAAATCTTAAAAAAAAATTGAACCAGAATAAAGAAACAAAGAAATTGAACCAGAATAAAGAAACAAAGAAAATTCTAGGACCAGATGGCTCCACTGGTGAATTCTACCAAACATGCAAAGAAGAATTAATAGCAACACCTCTTGAACTCTTGCAAGCTGTGTAAAAGGAGGAACCATTTCAAACTCAATCTGTGATGCCAGCATTATGTTGATCCTCAAGATAAAGACATCACAAGAAAAGAAGACCAGGGGCCAGCATGCCTTGTGCACATTCCTAGCAGAAAATTGGCAGAACAAAATTCAGCAACATATTCAAGTGCTGTATGCTATGGCCAGGGGGCTCCATCCCTGGAATGCAAGGATCAGTCAGCGCGATACTCCAGTTCCTAGAAGGAGGGGCGCTCCCCCACACTGTTATTGTCTCAGTAGCGTAGAAGAAACATTCAACAGCACAGGACAAGCTTCACAAGAAAAACACCCAGTAAACGAGGACTATCAGGCAATTTCTTCTATGAGAGGGTTGCACACCAAGAGTCCACAGCTAACACTGTGCTGATCGCCGAAAGACTGCAAACGTCCCCCCCGAAGTCAGGAACACGAGAGGGACGCCTGCTTTGTCACGGCTGTTCAACACGGTAACGGGAGTTCCAGCCACAGCAGCGAGGCTTTCCATCCAGCATTGACATTGGAAATGAGGAAGGAAAATCCTGTCTGCGGATGACAGATTACCTTACTTTCCATTACACATAAAAATTACCTTGAAATAGAACATAGGCCAGACTTTTAGAACTAAAACTTCAAAACTCTTAGAAGAAAACATAGGGGGAAAAAATCTTCAAGACCTTGGGCTTAGCAGTAGTTTCTTTAGTATAACACCAAAGCCACAGGCTAGAAGAGAGCAAGGAGATAAATTGGACATCATCAAAATTAAAAACTGTCACTGAATTATGTACTTGGTAAAAATGGTACATTTTATGTTATGCTTATTTTATCATAGCAAAAAAAAAAAAGTAAAAACAAAATGACCTAACCTAAGAAAAAAATCTCCCACAAACTCAATTTCAGTTCCAGTACTTATGGCCCTGGAAGCCTCCCTCAGGTCCCCCCAGCCACCGGCCACTAGGACCCCTCTCCCGAGGACTCAGTCACTGGGCATGTCAGGATAAAGCTTGCTATGTCTCTCCAAGTCGGTCCTCCTCCAGCCCGCGATGGGCCCCACAAGACAGTGCAGTATAGTGGTTAGGACCTCAGGCCCTGGAGACGGGGTTCACATCTCCACTCTGCTTCTGACCACTGTGTGGGCACTGGCAAGTTTCTTAACTACTCTGGGCCCCTTTTCACTCACGGGTAAGATGGGGAGGAGCTCGTCTACTGCTCAGAGCAGCTACGATCAGGTCCGTGGTGAGGAGTCGTTCGGTCACGTGCCCAAGGTTTTGGGAGGCACACAGAACATGCTCAGGAAATGTTAGTGATTGCAATGTGGGCCTGGCAAAAGGCAGAGAGCTAGACAGAATGCAATATGGGTGTTCATCCGCACTCCCCAGGGGGTGGTGCTGGGGCACAACGGGTTAAGCGGCTGCCTGCAGTGCCAGCATCCCATATGAGAGCTGGTTTCAAGTCCTGGTTGCTCTGTGTTTTTTTTTTTTTTAATTTATTTATTCATTTTTTTTTGACAGGCAGAGTGGACAGTGAGAGAGAGAGAGAAAGGTCTTCCTTTGCCGTTGGTTCACCCTCCAATCAATGACCGCCAGCCGGCGTGCTGTGGCCAGTGCACCGCGCTGATCCGAAGGCAGAAGCCAGGTGCTTCTCCTGGTCTCCTATGGGGTGCAGGGCCCAAGCACTTGGGCCATCCTCCACTGCACTCCTGGGCCACAGCAGAGAGCTGGCCTGGAAGGGGGGCAACCGGGACAGAATCCAGCGCCAAGACCAGGACTAGAACCTGGTGTGCTGGTGCCGCTAGGCGGAGGATTAGCCTGTTGAGCCACGGTGCTGGCCTGCTCCGTTTCTGATCCAGCTCCCTGCAAACATGCTGGGAAGGCAGTGGAAGAGGGCTCAAGTGCTTGGGCCCCTGCACCCACATGGGATACGCAGAAGAAGATCCTGGCTTTGGCCTGGCCTAGCCCCTGGCTGTTGTGGCCATTGTGGGAGTGAACCAGTGGATGGAAGAGGCTCTCTATCTCTGTTTTTCACTCTCTCTCTGTAATTCTGCCTTTCAAATACATTAATAATAATAATAATAGCCGGCGCCGTGGCTCAACAGGCTAATCCTCCGCCTTGCGGCGCCGGCACACCGGGTTCTAGTCCCGGTCAGGGCACCGGATTCTGTCCCGGTTGCCCCTCTTCCAGGCCAGCCCTCTGCTGTGGCCCGGAGTGCGGTGGAGGATGGCCCAAGTGCTTGGGCCCTGCACCCCATGGGAGACCAGGAAAAAGCACCTAGCACCTGGCTCCTGCCATCGGATCAGCGCAGTGCGCCGGCCGCAGCGCGCAATCCGCGGCAGCCATTGGAGGGTGAACCAACGGCAAAGGAAGACCTTTCTCTCTCTCTCTCACTGTCCACTCTGCCTGTCCAAAAAAAAAAAAAATAATAATAATAATAAAAGAACAAACCACTCCTCCCTGCTGTGCCTGAGTGTGTGTCTGGGTGGGAGAGGAGGGATTGTGGTCCTTGCACCTCTGCCCCATCCTGTCTCCAGTACTGGCTTAGCCCACCTTCCGCCTCTCTGTGAGTAAGAAGATTAGAGGAGCCCTCCCTGCCAATCCCGTCCTTGGGGTATCGCCCACCGTTACCCTATCTCCCTGGCTTTTGCCTGTCCCTCAGGTGGGCCCCTGGGTGTGCCTGGGTTGGGGAGGTGAGAAGAGCCCGGATTTGGGGGTTGGCGTCAGCCACTGCCGTCCTATCAATCAAGGCCCTTTCAGCAGCCGGAAACAGCTGCACCCGGCTACCCCGACAAGTCTAGACGGGGGTTCCCTGCCCCTCCCCAGCCTGCCCCAGCACCCCCCCTTCCCCGGCTGACAGTCACTCTCACCCTTCCCCGGATGCAGGGGACAGGCTGGGGCAAGCCAGGGACACACTCAGTTTCCCTTCCCTGGTGCCCCTCCCTTGGGTGACAGCCACTCCTCCCCCACTCTTCCTCCCTCTCCCCTCCCCCGACTCCCGCACCCTCTGCCATCCGTCCCCAGGGCCTGGCCAAGGGGTAGGCCTGGAGGGGCAGTCAGACGAGGAAGTCCCAGGAGGCTGACAGTGGTTGGGCCAGGGCTCCTTAAGCAAGATGCTTCTGCAGCATCCTGGAACAAGCAAGACTGGGGGAACGCAGAGGGAAGCCACCAGTCCATAGCCACACAGTGGCTGCGCCGACAGAACCAGGGCTTTGGCGCCCGCTTTTCTTTCCCTTACCATGGGCTCAGTTTCCCCATCTGTGCATCAAGGCATGCCCAGGAGGTCTCTGGGCTTCCTTCCAGCTCTGACACTCTGAGCCTGTGGGGAGCTTCTCTCCTCCCTGCCTCCTGTCTCTCGCTGCAGAAGTGCCCAGGCTTGCTGGTGTGTGTGTGTGTGTGTGTGTGTGTGTGTGCATGTGCCTGGGGCTAAGAGGGTCCTTCCAGCAGGGTCAGGGAGCCTCTCTCTTCAATACCACAAGCCAGAGGTTACTGTGTGGGGAGTGCTTGGTTTGGACAGCGGTCAGATTGGTTCTGCTTAGTCCCCAGCTGGACCGTCCAGCCCAGAGACTGACACATGCCTGGCATTTGATTTATCCAGCATCTGATTGTTGCAAATGCACGATGTGGGAAAGGTGTATACAGCCATGGAGGGGACAACCTAAGCAAGGACCCAAGGGAGTCAGAAGTCAGGATCCCAAACTGGGTGGGAGGGCGAGAGCCTGCGGAGCCAACTCAGAACAAAGTGGTGGTGGTGGGGCTCTGTGCTAGCCCCCTGCAAGGGTCTGGACCTGCACCCTGGTGTGGAGGGTCTTCCTGGCCAGTGAAGCTCTCCTCTCCCCCTCTCTTCTGGTTGCTGTACTTCACAGGAAAAGGATCTCCCTAACGTAGCAATGCCAATGTCTTCCCTCTTGGCCACTGCCTGCGACTGTGTGTGTCGCCTCAAACCCACATGCTGGAGCCCCCATCGCAGCCAGCCGGTGTTGGAGAGGAGGCCTTTGAGGGGCCTCTCTCCACCGGCAGGCGTGGAGGAAAAGCCGTGGGAGCACAGAGCAAGGAGGCTGAACACGAGCAAGGAAGAGAAGAGAGTCTTCCCCAGGAACCAAACTGGCCTCCAGGACCTTGAACTTGGACTTCCCAGCCTCTTGAACCGTGAGAAATACATGCTTGTTGTATAAACCACCTATGGTATTTCTCTCTAGTTGCCCGGGCTGAGACAGACAGCGTTGCGGGAGGGAGGGAGGCTGGGGGAGCCTGCAGGGTGCTTCAGAGCCCTGAGCTCTTCCTCCAGCTCCACCCTCCCCACCAGGAGCTGCAAGGCTTTGGTGAGTCGTTGGGACTTGGCCTCTCCCCTTGGACAGTGGGCTGCTGGCCCACCCTTTCTCTACTGCAGGTGGGTGTGGGAATCTCCAGGTAGGAGACAAGATAGTCCTTTAGCATCCACCCCAAGGCACAGACAGCCACTCCCTGTCAGTTTAGACAATTGTCAATCAACCCAGAGTCCAAACGCCACCATCTCCAGAGAGTGGCTGAGTCGGCAGCGGCAGGTGGCAGCCTCTGGCCCTGCCCTTGGGGAGCTCAGCGCCAGGGTCAGCCGGCTCACAGTTGGGGCAGACAGAGGCCCAATTTAAACCCTGGAAGGTGGAGGAGAAGCCACCCACAGCCACACCTGAGACACAGTGGTTGGCCAGTACATCTGCCTTGGCAAACCACAGAGGGCCATTCCTGACCAGACCAAGGACGGCTCCTGTCCTTGACCTTCTCTTGCTGCCAGGTGACTGTCACCTGTCTCTTGCCAGGTTGAGAGCTGTCCTGGGATCTAGCATAGTGTCGGGTGCTCCCTGGGTGACGGAGATGGCTGGTGGGACCCTTGCCTTCTTCCTGTCCCCTGGAAAAAGCCCTTCACCTGGGCTTCAACACTTCAGAGTTGGGGAACACAGCAAGAACATGAGCAAAAATGTTTGGGAAGAGGTATGGGGTCCAAAAGACAGGAAGAGAAACCTTGTTTCAATCAGATCTCCAGTGAGGTGGCACCAGACAGAAACTTTAGCAGGTGGAAGACATGGTGTCTAACGGGTCCCCTCCTCCCCACAGCTGCTGGCTTGAAGCTGGATGCTGGGAGGTGGGGTGCAGTATCTGAGGACACACAGACCCCTAGCACCCACCTCCCCCACCTTGCTGGCTCCTGTCTGGCACAGGGTTTGGGGTTCTCGGAGGTCTGAGAGTGGCCCCGAGGCTGGAGAGGGCACAGGAAGGGCTTGGAAGAGGCCACGGCTGGGGACAGAAACTGGTCTCAGACAATGGGTATGCCTGAGTGCTAGGGGACGCCTTGGGTACCCCCCCCAGCCCCCACAGAAAGTTGCCAGAGAAAATGCTGGATTCCTGGTTAAACTTAAATTTCAGAGTCCTTGACGCTGGCACTCTCTTCGGCAAAGAGAGAATAAATAACGCATATTTGTTGTTAGCATGAATGGGTCTCAGTGCCTAGGACTGTGGGTGTCCTGTATTCTTCTTTGCTGAACCGGACGACGCTGCCACCACATCCAGCGCGGCCCCTGTTGGGGACACCTCTCCCGCCCCAGCCCAGGTGGAGGTGCACCAGCTGCCACGCTAGGAAGGCCCTGGGATGTGCCAGCTCCTGGGCTGTTGGCTCGGGTACGGGCAGTGACTGCGGTGAGCCGGAAGGCAGGGTGTGTGTTCCAGGGGGGAGGGGAGCTGGACAGAGGCAGAGCCTGAGAGACAAGGGAAAATTTTTCTGTGGGTTCTTGTCTTGTCCACTCCCCAGACTGCCCGCCACTGTGGGCCTGAGTCACCAGGGAAGGGGCTGGGTCTGTCCAGATTTTTCCATTCAGCCCCTAGCCCTGTCACCTGGCTCACCTGATCCACCCCGCCCACTCCAGAGGGAAATTCCAGTCCTAAATCCTGTCCGGCATTTTCACTCTAACTAGCAAGCTCAGCACGGGGTGCTGGGGAGGACACTTGTGGGGCTCCCTTCTGCAGGGGGAATGTGGGTGTGGCCACAGCTGGGACCACTGCAGGGCTGGGTGTGGGGGCAGCAGGTGTGTGTGGGATGATCATGATTGGAGGCTGTGATTTCCTTAAAGCCCTCCGGGTTCAGCTGACACCAGTGTAGACTGTGCCCAGTTCCTGTGTGTGCATGCCTGTGTGCTTGTGTGTGTGTGTGTATGTGTGCATGCCTGCCCTTGGCACCTGACTGTGGGTAGTAGAGGGGTTGCAGATTTAGAGTGATTGCCAACCCAAGGCCCACGCTCTGAAGTCTAAGGTTCAAGACACTCCACGTTCAGCCCTCCTACTACCTTCATAGGGCTGCCTGCTGCTGCTCCCTGGCCTGCCCTGGGCTCTACTCCAATGTCAGCAGGGGCCAGACAGGTAACTGGGGACAAGCGAAGTGGACTGGGGGTGGCTTCTCAGTGGTGGCTGCATTTCTGGAATTTCACTCCAAAGCCCTCCCACCCTATCCCCCCCCCCCACCATTGTTTACCTTCTAGCTGTGGCTATGGGCTGCGTCTTTTTCAAGCACCCTGTGCAAGCCACTGGGAGTGGGCCAGACAGGACATGTCCGGGGACCGGATGTGGTCCCTGGGGTGCGGGTTTGTAACCTCCTCAATGAGCCAACTTGCTCTTTTCTCTGTTCCTTGCCTGGGTCCCTCCCATGCCCACCCCTGTGGCAGAATTGGACTCAAATGATGGCTCTTCTAATTTCCTACAGCTATGTGGCCCTGGGAGGGCTATGCTGAGCCTCAGTTTCCTTAGCTGCAAAATGAGTACATGAGATCTATACATCTGGCGGTAACGTGAAGAATGCATGTGCTAACACATCAAAAGCACCGAGAGCTGACACCGTGGCCCGGTGGGAAGGACCGACACTGTGGCTCCGCGGGTTCAGCCGCCACTTGTGATGCTAGCATCGAATCTCCGAGTGCCACGGCAGCTCCTGATCGCTCTGCTTTCAACCTAGCTCCTGGTTTTTGTTTTGCTTGTTTGATTTTTTTTTTTTTTGACAGGCAGAGTTAGAGAGAGAGAGACAGAGACAGAGACAGAGAGAAAGGTCTTCTTTTTTGCTGTTGGTTCACCCCCCAAATGGCCAGGAGCCAGGTGCTTCTCCTGGTCTCCCATGGGGTGCAGGGCCCAAGCACTTGGGCCATCCTCCACTGCACTCCTGGGCCACAGCAGAGAGCTGGCCTGGAAGAGGTGCAACCGGGAAAGAATCCAGCGCCCCAACTGGGACTAGAACCCAAGTGCCGGCGCTGCAGGCGGAGGATTAGCCTAGTGAACCGTGGCACCGGCCAACCTAGCTCACTTTTAAGGCTCCTAGGAAAACAGTGGAAGATGGCCCAAGTGCTTGGGCCCCTGCACCCACGTGGGAAACCTGGATGGATCTCCTGGCTCCAGGGTTCAGCCTGGCCCAGCCCTGGCTGTTGTAGCCATTTGGGGAGTAAACCAGTGGATGGAAGATCTCTCTTTCTCTGTCTCCTTTCTGATGTTTTGCTTTTCAAATAAACAGATAAATCTATCTATCTATCTATCTATCTATCTATCTATCTAAAGAAAGGTCGCCGGGAATACCCATAGCCTCTGGTAAGCAGAAACTGTCATTATCGTCACTATTGTTGTTCCATCTGCCAGTTCCACAGCTGGAATTAACCCCCACCTCCTCGAGATGCACTGGTGCTCTGTCTGCCTGTGTTCTAATCGGTATCTGCATAACCGACCCTCCCCCGGGACTGTCACCTCTCAGAGGCCAGGTCTTGCTCACTGATCTTGGTGTTTCCTTGGTCATTCATTCAGCTGTTACAGAGCGTCTTTGTAGGCACTGTGCCAGGGGGCTGGAGATATGATGGCAAAAAGACCTGGCCCTTATAACTTGGCGCTGTGCCTAGGCTCGTGTCCACAGGGTGGCTCTGGGCCGGCAGAGACACTTCCTGCGGCTACCTGGTATCCCCTTGCATCACCGTGCGGTGGGCTGGAGTGGGGCAGAGGAGCCTGCACCCACCAGAGCCCAGGCTCAGCTGATGACCCCATGGGCAGCTCTACCCACCGCGTGTTCCTGCTGAGGAGGGAGCAGTGGGCAGCCAATGCAGGAGTACCAGATCTCTCGGCATGCCCTGGTTCCTCCAGTGGGGATGGGAACGGGCCCGGCAGGGTGGGCACCAGTGCTGTGCCCAAGCCAGGTGCAGACCCCTCCTCCCAGGCTGGCCCCCACTCCCGCACCATGGCTCACAGAGGAACATTCACTCCGCTCCCACCATGGGATTCGGGTCTTATACTCCAGCTGCGAATAGAGACCCTTTGGTGTAACTCCTAGCAATTCACTGGGCCTTAGTTTTCTTATAAGAGGAATTATGTGAATTAATTCCCATAGAGTTCTTAGCCATATTATGGGCTAGCTGCACCAGCCTGGGAATTAGGGGCCCCACATCGATGCCTGGTCCTCTGCTACCTGCCTGTGATGAAGTGATAAGGGAGGGCCACTCTGGAATCCATCAGCAGGGGTATGTGGTATGAGATGGGCGGTGGGATGGGGCACAAGCTTTGTCATCAAGGCCCATGTGGTGAATGGGACTGTGTGTGTGTGTGGTTCTGGCAGGCCCCAGTTGCGGGTCCTGGTGGGCTACAGGTGGCAGAGGCAGCCAGCCGTCATTTCTGGAACCCTGGCGGGATCCATCAGTGGCCTCTGGAGGCCAGGAATGGGAGGAGGGGCTGAGAGTGGGCTTGGGAGGCCTCCCCTCCCCCCCTGAGCCCAGATAAAAGCTCCCTTCCCTAACCCCTTAAGTCCCTGGTCCCGGTTCTCATTAAAGACCCTAATCCTCCAGCCCCCACTGCAGATGCAGAGGCCTCCATCCCCAGATTGGGCGGGGAGAGGACAAGCAGTGATTTCTCTGTCGATGGAGTGGCATCTGGGGGCTGCTGGGACCCCAGGATAGAGCTTCTGGGAAGTGGAGGAGGAAGAAGATGGGCCTCTATGGGGAGGAGTCCTGGGGAGAGAGGAGAAAGAGGAGGAGTGGTGGCAGCGTTCTGACCGAGTGGGAGAGTCCCTGGCAAGGAGCACTTCTCCGTTCCTCTTGCCCCTTGCCACCCGGAGATCCCCGGCTCTAACCCCCCCCACTCCTGCTCAAGCACCTCCATTGAATGGAGCCGTGGGGGCCCAGGCACCAGGGCGGGGGGGCGGTGGTGTTCTGGGTCCTCAGCTTCCTCCGCGCAGGTGCAGCCCATGGCTTCCTCACTTGCCCCAGCCTCCCGTCCCAGGGCCGGCACGAAGGCAGAGGCGAAGGGCAAGGGGAAGGCATCTTGGCAGGTAAGTGTAGCAGGTGCTGCAGGAGCAGTGGCCTGCGGCCGGTGGCCAGCCTTAGCAGCGCGTCTGCACTTGGCTGCTGCTCCCCGTGGCTCGGCGCCGGCCTGCCTTGTTTCCATTGGCTCAGGGGAGCCTGGAGCAGTGTGGAGCAATCCCATTCCTACCCTTTTGCCTCCATTCCTCCCTGGGGCTGCCGAGAGCAGCTCCGCTCAGCCTCTTCTTCCTTGCAGGCTGCCTGTGAAGGGCTTCGTCGGGATGCCCTGGGGGGTTCTGTGCCCACCTCTGTGGTGGCTTCCCGAGCCGGGCATGCTGGGAGCTCTGTCTTCAGGCAGTGGCTGAGATGCAGCCTCTGTCCCCAGAAATCACGCTTGTGCTATGTTGTCGTCACTGCCGGCCGCGAGGGCAGGCACAGTCCATGTGCACAAGCAACTGTATTTCATCAAAAGCAAGACCCACAATTAGCTGACGCACCACCGGGAGGAAAGAGCGCTGCTCATTCAACTATGACCCAGCGCCTTCTTGTTATCCATGGCGGGGTACAGCCTGCCTTCAGAGATGTCCAAATGTGACAAATGTGTGTCGCAGCCCTCAAGTCAAAAACATTTCTATGAACGCTTCTCTCGGACACCCAGTGCATCTAGCAGCGTTAACTCGGCAGGGTTCTTCTGATGCTGGGGACACAAGATGGGTGAAGCCGCCAGCGCCGTGCCTGGTCCGCGGTCAGCAGCCACAAGGGACTGGTGTGATTTTTGCAGTAGCGGTGAGGGAATTTTCTAAGTACCCTAAAGTCCTCCGTGCTCCCTAGCCTGCTATCATTCTCGGAGATCACCAGCAGCTAGACAACAAAGGGTCAGTGGGCTGGCACCATGGCGCACTAGGCTAATCCTCCACCTGCGGCGCCAGCATCCCAGGTTCTAGTCCCGGCTACTCCTCTTCCAGTCCAGCTCTCTGCTGTGGAAGGCAGTGGAGGATGGCCCAAGTGCTTGGGCCCTGCACCTGTATGGGAGACCAGGAAGAAGCACCTGGCTCCTGGCTTCAGATTGGCGTAGCTCTGGCCGTAGCGGCCATTTGGGGGGTGAACCAACGGAAGGAAGACCTTTCTCTCTGTCTCTCTCACTGTCTGTAATTCTACCTGTCAAATAAAAAACAAACAAACAAGCAAAACATACACAAAAAAACAAAGGGCCAGGAAGGCCAAGGAGGCAGCTTGGAGGAGTCACTGCGCCACGGGTGAAATCTACAGCATCCTTCTCATCTGTGGAGCCATCAGAAGGGCCGAGTCCACAGACTGCATCTGCCAGTCCCCCCAGAAAAACCAGGCCCCTGATTCATTATCCCTATTAGCCCATCCATCAGTCAATCAACTCATTCATCCAGACATCTCCCGAGCACCTGCTGCACGCCCGTCCCAGTGCAGGTCTCCTCCTGCAGCCTCCTCCCCTGCCCCCACCTGCCTGTTAGACGCATCCAGCTCAGCTATTGGAACTGGCACATCAAAGGGGGATTGGCCCTGACCCTGCATCAGGGGCTTCTTTCCCGGGGTCAGCCTGAAGGGGCAGCAGCTCCTCCCCCGTCTCCCCCCCCCCCCATCTCACCCACAATATAGGAGGGACTTTGGTTTCCCAGGCACGTCTGGGCCTTTGTGGAGGTACAACTCTCTGGGCCAGGGCACCCTCAGTTCTGCGCTGCGCAAAGCCCTACTCTGTCCCCTTCTTTGAAAAACGCTTTTTAGGTTTAAAGAACCTTTTAGAAAACCTTTCAAGAAGCCCCTTTGGGCTCAAGCCTCTTTTGCAGAAAGCCTGCTCTGAAGGCGCCTGTGCCCTACCCCCACCCCCAGCTCCGAGCCTGAGCCTGAGTGCTCCCAGAGCATGGGCCGCACCCTGCTGGTTGGACCTCTGCAGTTGGACTTCTCTGTGCCTCTGTGTCCCATCTCAGGACACAGCCACCAGCTGAGCGAGGACAGGCCACCTGGCCCTAGGACACTACCATCCCTGCCTTTGACGCCGAGGGTCTCACTTCCCAAGCCCACATGCCGTGGCAATGGGGAGCCAGGCACTGGGACAGGCACAGGGGGTGGCCCTTCCCCCAGAGCCCTGCCAGCCTGCTGGGCTATCACATCCTCCCCTGCCCGCTCCGCATTCCTCCCGTGGGGACCCTGACCAGGGAACACTGTGTGCGAAGCGCCGGGGGGGACCCTCGTCTCCTCCCTCTGCGGAGCACCGGCCGCCCCTGTCCTCAGCGCCCCTCCCACCCAAGCAGGCTTGTGGTTGTTTATGTTCAAGTGCAGACCCCAGGGGCCAAGGCCTCTCCAACACCCAAGACCATGCTGTCCCGTCCCCAGCTTTCCAAGAACAGGCTCCGTGGAGCGTGGGCGGTTGTGCAATGACTCTGCTGGCCTCTCCAAGGCGCATGCGGCCGTTTGTGGGCTGAGTGGGCTGCCAGGGGTCAGGCTGGGGACCGGGCTGTGCTGAGAGTCGGGGCTCCGGTCAGCTGGCTGCAGCCTCAGGGAGGGTGGCTTCCTCCCCTGCCTGCAGTCCAGGAGTGAGCGTGCCTAGGGCCCTGGAGTACCCCAACCCTTTACCCCCCAGGCTTCTCCAGAGCAAAACAGGGAGGAAATTAAGCTGTGGGGGCAGGGCAGGCTGCAGAATTTGCAGACCCAGAGCCAGAGGAAAATGTGGGCTCTCAGTTAGACGGCAGAGCGTGGCACCCGGTGTGGCGGCCCTTTTCCTCCAGGGTCCTGTGCAGAAGCATAAGTCATGCACCCCGTGGGGAGGTGCTCCCGGAGTGCCGTGGCCGAGCCCCACATGGTGCTGAGGAGGGCTTTGTGGCCTGAGCCGGGCAGGGTCTTGGCACTACCGCATCTAGGACAGAAACCTGGCATTCCCGCTGCCTGTCAGGTGCCTATCCTGCCCTGGTTGTGCCAGGAAGGCTCTGTTCTGTCCTGGGCCTTCCCATTTGCCTTGGACGCCTCGATCACTCCCAAGCCTCCCCCAGGCTCTCCTCCTCCAGGAAGCCCTCCTTTCCTGTTCAGACCCGCTGTACCTGCCGACCGCTTCTTCCCACCTCCAGGCCCCCTCGTAAGCTTTGCCCTTGAACTTCTGGCTTTGGTTGACTTCATCTTTGAGTGTGCATTGGTGAGTGAGAGTGGAGTCTTGCCTACCCTTCCCTGGGCTGCCCCCCATCAGACCAGGGGCTCCCTGAGGACAGGGCAGGCTCTCCCTGGGGGCCTCCTTGTTGCTTTGGCTCCGTGTGCTCGAGGCTTCCCCAGACATCGCACTAAAGGGGAGACATTGTCTCTGCATGGGGCCATGTGCCTGTGACTACGTATGCATGAGCCAGTGTGTATGTGGTGTGTGAGTGTGTGTGTGTGTGTATGTGTGTGCATTGGGGGTGGGCCTGCTCCTGATTGCACACCACATTCCCTGTCCTACGGCTGGTTGCAAGAGATGGAACTGGGAATGAGGGAGGGAGATGGGGCAGTGTGGCTCCCACCTCTTCCCCTAAGCAGGGCCCCAAAGGAGAGCAGGCCTCCCCCTGAGAGGCGGGAGAGGAGGGCTGCTTTGGGGCTGGGGGTCATCAGCCACGCCGCTGAGGCCAGTCACCCAGCGGCAGGGTTTGTGGCATCTGGGCGGGCAGTGGAGAAGGGAGGGAATGTGAGGAATATGCTGACTCAGCAGCCTCCCCCCACCCCACCCCCCAGCTCCAGGATGCGCGCTGGGGGAGGACTGACTGCTGAGAACAAGCAGATGGTGGTGGCCCTGTGGGGTGTTTGGGGAGGAGAGCTGGAGGCCGATGATAGCCATGAGAGGCGTCCCCCCTCCCCAGAGATACTGGGGGAGGCAAGAGAGGCGGTGGGGGGTCCACAGAAGGGAGGTGCCTTTGACATTGTCATAGCTGTGAGTATCAGTGACAAGTAAAGGGAGGCCCAGCTTGTGTGGACTCGCTGGGGCCGGGATGAGGGGAGGCCCTGGCTGCGGGGGGTGGGGGAGACAGAGTGGGGACAGCAGCCTGCACCTGGGGCCCTGGGGGCCCAGCCGGGCGGGAGGCGGGCAGAGCCCCCCATCAGTCTCTGAATTAGCTGCCTAGCCTTCCATCAGGGTTCTGCCCCCGCTGCACGAGGACTCTGCGGTGCGGGATTTTGGAGTGCGGTCCCCTGCATTAAGCTCACACCCATAATCCCCGCTGTTTACATTTCTGCTCGTACCTTCCAGTCTTTATAGGGCTGGACTTACGTAAGGCAGGCTTATGTAAACTCCAGCTTTTCCGGCAGGCAGCATGGGGAGCGCTGGCTGACAGGGTGTGAACGCTGCCGGTCTCCTTGCTGCCCGCCCGCCGTTGCTGAAGGAACCCGTGTCGCCGGGCAGGGACAGCAAGGCCTCTGCACGTTCCCCCTGTTGACATTTGTTGCCTCCTGCTCTGAAGCGGTTCCGACTTTGGGGAAAAATGGACTCGCACCGGATTCGCCGGGACAGAAAACTTGTGTGGCTTGGGGCCTGCATGCATGCGTGCGTGCACGCGAGCGTGTGTGCAAGCGAAACAATGAGTGATCTTCATGGTGCGAAACCCTGTTTTACTAAAGAACCTCAAGGGACTCTAAGAGGCAGGTCCCCACACGTGGGAAGATTTGTGAGGGCAGCGGAAGGATGGAGAAGTTAGGCACGCGTGGAAGTGAAATCGCGTATGGATCTCCATGGTCTCTGCGCCTGTTTGAAAGGTCAATAGGCAGCACACTCAGGAATGTCCTTCCGTGGATGTGCGACCCAAAAGCTTCAGACCTGCCTCACAATTTAAAGTGAGAGAGGTTGGGGCTGGCGCTGTGGCATAGCGTGTTTCCACATGGGTGCTGGTTCCAGTCCTGGCTCCTCCTCCTCCTCCTCCTCGTTCTTCTTCTTCTCTCTCTCTCTATTTCTTTTTTTTAAAAAGGTTTATTCATATGTTTGAAAGGCAGAGTCACAGAGAGGCAGAGAGAGAGAGAGAGAGAGAGAGAGAGAGAGAGAGTCTTCCATCTGCTGGTTCACTCCCCAGATGGCCGCAATGGCCAGAGCTGAGCTGATCCAAAGCCAGGAGCCAGGAGCTTCTTCCTGGTCTCACACGTGGGTGCAGAGGCCCAAGGACTTGGGCCATCTTCTGCTTTCCCAGGCCACAGCAGAGAGAGCTGGATTGGAAGTGGAGCAGCCAGGTCTCAAACTGGTGTCCATATGGGATGCTGGCACTGCAGGTTGCGGCTTTACCCACTACACCACAGTGCTGGCCCCCTGCTCCACTTTTGATCCAGCTCTCTGCTAATGCAGCTGGGAAAGCAGTGAAGGATGGCCCATGTGCTTGAGCTCCTGCACCCATGTGGGAGACCTGGAAGAAGCTCTCCTGCATGGGAGATCTGGAAGAAGCTCCTGGCTTCAACCTGGTCCAGCCTAAGCCATTGTGGTCATCTGGGGAGTAAACCAGCAGATGGAAAATCTTGCTCTCTCCCCCCTCCCCCACCTCAGTAACTCTGCCTTTCAAATAAATTAATCAATGTTAAAAAAAAACCAAAAAACAAAAAACAAAAAACAGAAGTTGGCTCCACCCGGGGCAGTGTCTCCTACATGGATTTAAGATACTGCTATTTAATGCAAAGCACTGTCCTGGATGGAACTCTGTGTGTGTGTGTGTGTGTGTGTGTGTGTGTGTGTGTGTGTGTGTGAAATGAGAAGAGAACACACTGGAACACAGTTCAGCAGTCCTTGGGGGAGGCAGGGGTGGGTGGAGACGGGAGGAGCCAGGCTGATGGTCTGAAGCCTACAGGTGCTGGGTGGTCTGTTCTGAGAGCAGTTAGTGCCCACCCTGGAGAGGAGGCTGAAGAGGCAGGCGGGAGCTGGATCCCAAGACTCTGTAGCAAGGCTCCATGGGGGCTCCTTTTCCTTAGAGAAGAGCCGTCCTCTCTCCAGGTGTCTCCAGAGACAGCCAGGAAGTTCTTCCCTGAGCTGACTGAGGTCCTTCTTGCTGTGGTTTCTGAGGTTCACATCTCTGAGTCTGACGGAATTGCTCCCTGGACTCTCGGCCGCGGAGTATAGACCTGTGGTTCTAGGGACCCCATTGCCAAGCCCCAAGTCTGGGCCTGAGGGCTGAGTCGCACGAGGTCGGCATGGATGGTGAGGCAGGATGTCTAAAATGCGGGGCCCACTACTAGCAGGAGTGGAGAAGCTGGGGCCTGGGGGGCTCTCCCATTGCCCCAACCGTTGGTGGGGCTGGGAGCTGTCAGCCCAGGGCGTCCCCTTGTCTCCACAGCATCCTCAGCAGGGGCTCCTCCTCCCGGAGCAACGTGCTGAGAGAGCACTTGGGAGCCCCTGGGCAGGAGCTGGGCCAGGGAGCAGGGGTCAGGGTGCTTTTTAATTTCTTGTTAGCGATAACAGCTGTCGAACTCAAGCAATTAGGGAGGAAGACTCCCCCAGGATGCCAGAGGCCGGCCCCCCCAGCTGCCCTCGGCTTCCTGCCTTCCTCCTCTCCACACCCCCACCCCCATCACAGGCAGGCATCCCCTGGCCTGGCGCAGGAAGCCGTGGGCTGCGGTCGTGGGCACGCCGGGGTCCCCTTTCTCTAGGCTCAGCGGGGACAGCGACACAACCGGGCGGGAGCTGCCCGAGCTTTCCCTTCCCTGTGGGAAGTCACTGCTGTGCCTGGGCCACTCTTTTTGACCCTGCTGTTGAGGAAGAGGCTATGAGAAGGACCCTGGGCACCACTCTTGTGCTTCTAGACTGAGGGGCTTCTCCACCCAGCCCGACCGCAGAGGGTTGTGGGAGAAGGGTCTCGGAGCGGGAGGGCAAGGAGGATTTCTTGCACTCTGTTAAGGTCCCCGTGGGCCTTCCACATCTCTCCGCTGCTTCTCCATTCTCTGCTCTGGATCTGTGCACGGCGTGGACTCCTGCTCCCTCCCCAGCGGTGGGGAGAACCTCCGTGTGTTCCGGGCTAACCCTCTCGCCAACATCAGTCCCGACGCACGGGTCGGGGCTGTGTTTTTGGCTACAGGAGCAAAGCCCTGGATTCCTGTCCAAATGTCTCAGTCCTCCCACCGGCTGATACTTGAAACCCTACCATGCAGATTTGCTTCCTTTAGGGCTGGCTTGGTAAATTGCAAACACCCCTGGGAAGGAACCCCTCCGGCATGAACAAAAGATCCGACAGCTGACATTGATAAAGGAGGAGCTGCGCGGGGAGGACCTGGCCCTTATCCCTAGGGGCTGGCAGGAGCCGGGGGCAGGAGTTGTACAGGGAACAGTGGACACACTGCACAGCTTTGCTTGGCTTCAGAGGATGTATGTTTAGGAGCCTAGGGAACTGACTCCCAAGGCTGGCCCTCTCTTTCTCCCGGTTGCCACCCATGTCACCAGCAGCTTCCTGTGGATGTGAGCGCCAGTGGTGCCACGAAGATACGCAGCGTGTGACTGTTGGCCTCGGGGAGGGGGGAGGGGCCCTCAGTTCTCGTGAGTGAGCAGTGCACAGCCTGTGCAGGTTTGACATAAAGGGCTTGCCTGCACCAGCGTTACCTTAGCCCCGTGGTCCTGGCCAAGCTGGATTTGGGGCAGTGGAGGGGGGTGCAGTGTAGCCCGTCGGGAGCCCATGGTGGTCATGCAGAGATTGCTAAAGAGACTTGGCCAGGCTGACAGAGACGGGAACCCAGGGCGAAGACTGGTGGACGAGCATTCTGGAAATCAGTCTCCGGGACTCTCTGGCCAGCCTTGGGAGGCAGGTGGGTGGGGACTGCATCTCAGCCTGTGGTTCGAAGCTTTCGTACCTGGGAGACGGTGGCCGCCGAAGGGGAAGCCTGGACCAGCTGTGTGGGGACGGAAGGAGAGGGTTCTGACTCCAGAGCCTGCATTTGCAGGGAAGTCACCGGGCCTAGACGAGGGCAGGATCGAGGGCGAGCTGTGCGTACACAGAATGTTGTGTTTTTTATTCTTGAAAACATCAGCGATCCCTCCAAGAGGCTGGACAGTTTTTCTAAACAGCTTGCCTTTGATGGACACTTTTTACCCACGTCGGGGGTGTTTTCTGGTGATGCGTTAGGTGCACGGCACAGTGTAGGGAGCTTATGGTCTGATCGGGGCGACGCTGACCTGTGGCTTCCCATTGTGCTGGGTGTGTTAGGCTTTCCATTGCTGTAACACAACTGACTGTAACCTCAGCACCCCCGAACAACCCCATTGACAACTCCATAGTTCTGCAGGTTGGAAGTCCCGCATGACGAGACTGAATTTTCTCAAGACTGAAATCAAGGTGTCAGTGGAACGGCTGTGGGGGAAATTCCCACCCCCAGGCTCGTTCTGCCTGTTGGCAGAATTCCGTTTCCTTGGGACTGTAGCGCTGATATCCCGCTTCCTCCCTGGCTGTGAGGCTGGGCTGCTGGGCTGTCCCAGCCTTGCCATGGGCCTCCTCCACCTGGAAGCCAGCCTGAGCACATCCTATCTTTCTCATGCTTCGACTCTCTGACATCCCAGGACAGCTGTACTCTGGAACGCCTTGGCGGGATTAGGTCAGGGTCCTTGGGGGCAAGCTCTCGGTTTTACAGTGCACAGTGTCTTCTAGCATAGTCCGATCCCAGGAGTGAGAGGTACACGTGCCTAGTCCTGGGACCGCACATGGGGTGCCCCAGGGGGCACAGGGTCTTGGGGGGCATCTTAGAGTCCCCCACACATAGAATGAAACGTGAAGCTTTCACAGCGGCCTGTGATTCTTTGTGTTGACATGTTCTGTCCCCTGCTACCTCTGTGCCTGGTGGTGTGTGTCCCAGCTTCAGGAACTTCATCCCCACTGCTTCAGCTGGGGCTGCTCCTCCCCAGATCCTCCCCAGGGGTCCTCCCTCAATCCCTTCCGGGCTCTGTTCAGACACAGCCTTTGTTGACCTCAGAAAATAGAAACAACCCTGGGCCGGCGCCGCGGCTCAATAGGCTAAATCCTCCGCCTTGCGGCGCCGGCACACCAGTTCTAGTCCCGGTCGGGGTGCCGGATTCTGTCCCAGTCGCCCCTTTTCCAGGCCAGCTCTCTGCTGTGGCCCTGGAGTGCAGTGGAGGATGGCCCAATTGCTTGGGCCCTGCACCCATGGGAGACCAGGAGAAGCACCTGGCTCCTGCCATCGGATCAGTGCGGTGCGCCGGCCGCGGTGGCCATTGGAGGGTGAACCAGCGGCAAAAGGAAGACCTTTCTCTCTGTCTCTCTCTCTCACTGTCCACTCTGCCTGTCCAAAAAAAAAAAAAAGGAAAAAACCCAACCCCTTCCTTTTTTTTTCTGGCTTGAATAGGGTTCGTCAGCATCACATTCCATGGTTATCTGACTACTGTTTACTGTCATCTATCATGCCATATTGTTGTTTATTAGCATAGTTCTCTGTCTAGTTGTTTGCTGCCCACGTGGTCCAGTTAGAATGCAAGTCAGAGGAGGGCATGGACTCTGGCTTATCCACCACTACTCCAACTCAGGTGCCTAGGCTCGGGCCCAGCACATAGCAAGTGCTCAAGAAATGGTTGTTGAATGAATGAAGGACTGTATGGGGTTTCAAAACTACTGAGAAATTTTGGAGTGGAAAGTTTACCTTTGAGCACACACTAGCTGCTAAATCATTTCTGCACTGTTGTTAGTTTTTTTTTTTTTTTTTTTTTTTTTTTTTTTTTTTTTTTACAGGCAGAGTGGACAGTGAGAGAGAGAGACAGAGAGAAAGGTCTTCCTTTTGCCGTTGGTTCACCCTCCAATGGCCGCCGCGGCTGGCGCGCTGCGGCCGGCGCACCGCGCTCGTCCGATGGCAGGAGCCAGGAGCCAGGTGCTTTTCCTGGTCTCCCCATGGGGTGCAGGGCCCAAGCACTTGGGCCATCCTCCACTGCACTCCCGGGCCACAGCAGAGGGCTGGCCTGGAAGAGGGGCAACCGGGACAGAATCCGGTCCCCGACCGGGACTAGAACCCGGTGTGCCGGCGCCGCAAGGTGGAGGATTAGCCTGTTGAGCCACGGCGCCGGCCCACTGTTGTTAGTTTTAAGTGGTCCCTACCTATCAGCAAAGGATATGTTTCAAGACCCTAGCGAATTCCTGAGACCATGGGTGCTCCCAAACCCTATGTGCACTATGCTCTTCACTCCACATAGATACCTACAAGAAAGTTTAATTTGTTAGCAGGCACAGTAAGATAGTAACAGCAGTAACTGCAAATAGAACGCAGCAATAGCAGCACCATATCCTAGCAAAAGTCATTTAAAGCTTAGGGATTGTTGATTTTGGGGATTTTCCATTAGCATTTTCAGATAGCACTTGACCAAGGGTAGCTGAAACCCCAGAAGGGGAAAGCGTGGATAAAGGCAGCTGTAGTTAGAAATTTCAGTGAATGTAAAAACCTCCGACCAGAGAAACCTCAACACAGAGTAAATAGGAAATAATAAATATCAGAGAACATTTTTTAAAGAGAAAAATTGAAGGAAACCAAAAGCTGTTTTTTTCCCCCCAAGAAAATTAATAAAATTAACAAACCTCTATCCCGATTGGACAGGAAAAAGGCGGGGGTGCGGGGAGGGAAGAACACCAGTTATCAATATCAAACACGAAAGTGTATTGTATAGATACTAGAAAAGATTCTAAGGGAATCTAAGGGAATTTTTCTCCCATAAATCCCGTAACTTTAATGAAACAAACTAATTCCTTGAAAGGCACTGAAGGAATGGATAACATGATTGGACCTGTATCTACTTTGAAAATGTTGAATTTGTAGCTAAAAGCCTCCCCACCGAGAAAACTCTGGGCCCAGCCGCCTTTATGATGGCTGCTGTCCAACCCTCAAGGAAGAAGTAGCAATTCTATCACACGTTTCCAGACAATACAGATGAGGGATACCAACACCAGACAAAGGCATCATGACAACAGAAAACTAGACCGATATCCTTTAGGAGACTTGCTGCAAATATTCTACACAAAATTTTGGTAAATTGAGTCCAACTTGTTCTCTATACAATTGCCTTTGTATATATATCAAATATTTGTTATATATGTATTAATACTGAAATGCATGATATACATCATGACCAAGTGGAGTTTATCCCAGGAATGCAAGGTTAGTTTAACATTAAAAGAATATCAGTGTTGCTGGGGCCAGCATTGTGGCATAGTATGTAAAGCTGCTGCCTGGAGTGCCAGCATCCCATATGGCTCTTGTTCCAATCCAGGCTGCTCCACTTCTGATCCAGCTCCCTGCTAATGGCCTGGGAAAAGCAGCGGATGATGGTACGGGTGTTTGGGCCTCTGCCATCCACATGGAAGACCTGGGTGAAGCTCCTGGACCCTGGCTTCAGCCCAGCCCAGTGCTGGCAATTGTAGCCATCTGGAGAGTGAACCAGCAGATGGAGGACCTCTCTCTCTGTCTCCTTCTTTCTCTGTAACACTGACTTTCAAATAAATGAGTAAATCTATAAAACAAAATCAGTGCTAATCATCATAGTAACAAATTAAAAAATGAAAGAAAGCCATATGACCACCTCAATAGATGTAGAAAAAGCATTTTGACAACATCAAATAAACCAAGACTGATTTCAAAAACTCCAGCAAACCAGCAGTAGAATGGCACTTCAAAAACACCCAGAAAGCGCCTCTACACAAAACCTACAGCAGTGAAACCTTCAATGTTTTTCCTCTTAAATCAGGAACAAGACAAGAATGGCCACTCTCAATGTTTGTAATCAACATTGTAGCAGAGGTAACCAGAGCAATAAGGCATGAAAAATAAGTACAAGGCACTCAGTTGGCACGGGAGGAAGTAAAACTGTCATCCTTCACGGATGGCATGGTGGTCTATGTAGAGAGCCTGATGGTATTGACAGAGACACTACTAGAACTTGTAAATGAACTCACTAAGCTTGCAAAAAACTAGAGCAATAGACAAAAGTCAATTATATTCCTATACTTACTTATAGTAATGAACAACTGGAAATGGAAATTTGAAAATAAAACTATGCTAAAAAATATTATTCATTGTCCTGAAATCTCAGGGGTTCTTCAGTTCTGGGAAGTTTTCTTAGATTATGTCACGGATGACATCTTTCCCTTAGTTTCTCTCACTATTTGCATTTTGTATTGCTTGGGCTGGTCTTCTGATTTTATTATTTAGTCATTTGTACTTTTCCATCCTTTGGTCATTTTTCCTCTGTTTTATGGACATTTTCTCAGCTTTTCTCTCCCAAATTTGCCCTGAATTTTTAATTTCTGCTAGCATGTTTAATTTTTCAAGATCTTGCTCTTGTTCTCTTTTTTTAAAATACCCTTATGTGTTGGTTTCAAGTTGGCAATATTTTTTCTTATCATTCCCAGGATATGATGATAATATATTAATATTTTTAAACTTTCTCCTTGCTATATTCTTGGCTTCCTCCAAGTCACTGTGTTTTTCCTTTTGGTTTGTTTGATCTCTGTCTCTTGTGTTAGAGGCACTTCTTGGATGTCTCATATCTGTGCTTGTTTGCTCACTTGCAGGTGTGGAGCTGTGAAAAGCCAGGTGGAAGCTGTGTGTGTGTGTGTGTGTGTATGTGTGTGTGGTGTGTAACCTGTGAGCCTCGTACTAGGGTGAGCTGCCAGGGCATTTTACTATAAAGACTCTGGTGGGTGTCTTTGGATCTCTTTCCATCTCAGGTTGGGGAGATTCTGCAAAGATGCACCCTCTGGTTTCCTGCCTGGAGGTCAAAGGCCAGTGTGGGCTACTCAGCCTGCCCTGCAGGAGCATGTCGGCAGGGCTCCCTGCCCAGTGCTCTGTGGGTGGAGGGGTCCCCATATCGAGATACCCTCTGTTTCCCTCACCAGGAATAAAGCCCCAGTCTTAGGACTGGCTGGATGGGGCTGGAAAGGGATCTGAGGCTCCAACTGATTCTATCTATCTATCCATCTCCATTTATTTTGGGAGAGAGAGAGAGAGAGAGAGAGAGAGAGAGAGAGAGAGAGAGAGAGAGAGAAAGGGAGAGATCTTACCCCCTGGTTCAGTCCCCCAATGCCCACAATGGTCAGGGCTGAAACAGGACCGGACCCAGAGCTGGTAACTCAATCCAGATCTCTCACACAGGTGGCAGGGATCCAGGGACTTGAACCATCCCCTGCTGCCTCCCAGGGTCTGCATCAGCAGGAAGCTGGATCAGGAACTTGAAGCTGGGGATTAAAGTTATTTTATTTATTTGTAAGGCAGAGTTACAGAGAGGGAGAGAGAGAGGGAGAGGGAGAGGGAGAGGGGGAGGGGGAGGGGGAGGGGGAGAGGGAGAGGGAGAGGGGGAGGGGGAGGGGGAGAGGGAGAGGGAGAGGGAGAGGGAGAGGGAGAGGGAGAGGGAGAGGGAGAGAGAGAGATCTTTTGTTCCACTGGTTCACTTGAATCCAGGAGCCTGGAGCTCTATCCGGGTCTCCCACGTGGGTGCAGGGGTCCAAGTACTGAGGCCATCTTCTGCTGCTCTCTCAGGCACGTTAGCAGGAAGTGAGACCAGAAGTGGAGCAGCTGGGACTGGATCCAGTGCCCCTCTGGGAAACCAGCATTGCAGGCAGTGGCTTAACCCACTGCAAAACCACGCCAGCCCCACCCACCCCTGCCCTGGTGACTGCTTGTTGAAAACGTTCCTCTGCCCGATCCTTTGCCCTCACTTCCAGAAGTAGCCAGGGTCTCCAGCTCCTCAGCCTCCTGGGGACCTTGGGCTGTGACCAGGAAGCGATGTCTTTCCCCGCTGCCTGCTCTGTGTCCTTTCCACTATTTCACATGCATTTCAAATCTCAGACTTTTGCTGCTATTACCTTCTCTCTAATTCTTCCTGTCCTTATAGGCTTATTTCTTAAAACAATTACTGGAATGTAGAAAAATATTTACCAAGACTGTAACTTGGGGCTGGCGTTGTGGCCCAGCAGGTTAAGCCATGAGCTGATGTGGTTGCATCCCACAATGGAGTGCTGGTTTGAGTCCAGGTTCTTCTGCTTTCAATCCAGCTCCCTGCTAATGCACCAGGGACCCTAATGCTAATGCCCCTGCCCCTGCACAAGAGACCCGGGTGGAGTTCCCAGCTCCCGGCTCTGTCATTGCAGCTATTTGGGGAGTGAATCAGTGGATGGGAGATCTCTCTCTGTCTCTCTCTCTGTCTCTACTTCCCTCTCTCTGTCACTGTGCTTTTCAACTAAAGAAATACTTTTAAAAGAAAACACTCTACTTTATTGGAATTTTAGGAACAAGCAGAAATAGATGCAGCTGTTCAGGACGCCATCTTTCCCAGAAATTCTGTAATCTAAGAGGAGACGCTTTCGTTACTACCAATTCCCATGATCACCAACACTGTGTAACCGTACTAACGGCTACACCAGCTGTGCCCTGGATCGGTGTCAGCCTGGCTCGGGGGGGGGGGGGGTTGTTTCCATTCCACCCCCTTGCCCAGGGCTTGCTATATAAAGAAGTATCAATAAATATTTACTAAATTTATAAATCAACAAATGAACAAACCAACCGCCTTTACCACATTTGAAAATATTCCTCCATGGGTCAAGACTGCATTCTGGGGAACCAAATAGTCTGTGGAAATAACCAAAAGTTATTCAGTGCCAAGATGGGTGACCCAGGAGTGAGCAAACTGGGGAGGTAACGAGGCACCTTTTTTTTTTTCTTTCTTTTTCTTTTTGTCCTCAACAAGGTGTGGCACCAAATTATGAGACTGATTTCCTTGTTTGGTGTACAATGGATTCTGAGGTCAAGTCACAAAAAGAAGTTCAAAAGTGTTTTGAACAAACTCGGTTTCATTGGCCTAGGTCTCTAGGGTCCCGTCTTTCCCCCACTTTACTGGAAAGGCAGAGAGACAGAGGGGGGGGGAGGTCTCCCACCCACTGGTTCACTCCCCAGCTGCTGGCAATGGTTGGAACTGGGCCAGACTGAAGCTGGGAGCCTGCAGCCAGATCTGGATCTCCCACATAAGCACTCGGGCCATTGCCTCAGCCTCCCAGGGTGCACAGTAGCAGGAATCTGGATTGGAAGTTGCGTGGGGACTCTGATAGGGATGAAGGCATCCCGGGTGGCATCTTACGCATGAGGCAAACGCTGTGGGGGGCTGGGATCCCTTTTAGATGTAAAGGATTTTGCAGGTAACTTGAACACAAACAGTGTGTGCTCTAGGGCAAGCTGCTGATGTTACAGAGGGGTTTGTTAGAAGAAACCCTAGTGACTCGGATGAGCATTCACTACCTTCTCGGCCATGGGGCTTGATGGTTCTGAGTTGCTGGCAGGCTGCATGTGACTGCAGGGGCAGGAAGTAGAGATGGGGCCAGTGCTGTGGTACAGCAGGTAAAGCCACCGCTGGCATCCCACCGCTGGTTCGAGTCCCACCTGCTCCACTTCTGATCCAGCTTTCCCCTGTGGCCTGTGAAAGCAGTGGAAGATGGTCCAAGTCCTTGGGCCCCTGCACCTGCATGGGAGACCCAGAAGAAGCTCCTGGCTCCTGGCTTCAGATCGGCGCAGCTCCAACCACTTTGGCCATCTGGGGAGTGAACCAGCAGGTGGGAGAACTTTCTGCTTCTTCTTCTGCCTCTTTCTTCTTTTTTTTAAGTATCCTGTTTTCATGCTTTAGTTTCTTTTTATTTTTAAAGATTTATTTGTTTATTTGAAAGTCAGAGTTACAGAGAGAGAGGAGAGGCAGAGAGCGAGAGAGTGAGAGGTCTCCCATCCGCTGGTTCACTCCCCATTTGGCTGCAATGGCTGAAGCTGCACTGATCTGAAGCCAGGATCCAGGAGCTTCTTCCGGGTCTCCCATGCGGGTGCGGGGGCCCAAGGACTTGGGCCATCTTCTCCTGCTTCCCCAGGCCACAGAAGAGGAGCAGCCAGGACTAGAATCGGCGCCCATATGGGATGCCGGCACTTCAGCCCAGGGCCTTAACCTGCTGTGCCACAGCTCCGGCCCCGCCTAAGCCTCTCTGTAACTCCACCTTTTAAATAAATAAATAAATAAATAGCGGAAGAAGTAGAGATGGCTGAGGCACCGCCACTGGGATCCTCTGGACAGGAGGGAAGGGGCTTGAGGAGGAGTGGCTCAGGCATCGGGGACCTCCACCTGGCTCCCACAGCCCCAAGGGTTTATAATGCCCTTGGTGTGTGCCAGTCACATGTGCCATGCCATCATCGCGTCTTGTGGGAAAGTCGATGGCAGCCTAGCACTGCGTCACGGATCCCTACGCCATTCTACTTGTCTCAGAGCGTGGGTGCTGCAGCATCTCACATCACTCCATTACATGGAGCTGTAACTTGTAAACTAAACTTTGTCATAGGTAGGTCCATGTAGGACAAACCAAATATATACAGGCGGGTCCTGGGGACCCAGGCGTCCCTTGCAGATAAGAGAGCATGGCCGTAATATCGTAGTGGCTGTGTGAACAGTGTTGTCTGTTTAGTTCCCAAAAAGGGCTGAAGTGTTGATCCACAAAGGGAGGGAAAACCGTTCTTCCCTATAGATGTTAAAGCTACTACTGGGGGCCGGCGCCCTGGCTCACTTGGCTAATCCTCCGCCTGCGGTGCCGGCATCCCATATGGGTACTGGGTTCTAGTCCCGGTTGCTCCTCTTTCGGTCCAGCTCTCTGCTGTGGCCCGGGAGGGCAGTAGAGGATGGCCCAAGTGCTTGGGCCCCTGTACCCACATGGGAGACCAGGAGGAAGTACCTGGCTCCTGGCTTTGGATCGGCGCAGTGCACTGGCCATAGCAGCCATTTGGGGAATGAACCAATGGAAGGAAGACCTTTCTCTCTGTCTCACTGTCTGTAACTCTACCTGTCAAATAAAAAAAAGAAAAGCTATGACCGACGGGAGCATGCTGAGGTCTTGAGCTCTGAGCAAGTGAGGTAGCCCTCTTCCTGATGGGACGGAGTGGGGAAGCTGTTCTCTGCCCAGGGTCATGTGGTTGTCTACACCATCACTCGTGGGCCAAACCAAGGTACCCACTTAAAAATGAGCCTGTTACAGATGTGTTGAAATTCGAGGCCACCTGTGGTTGCCTAGGCAGGGCCAGATCACATGATTTTTATGGGCCTTGTATGGCCCACAGGCCGCATGTTCCCCACCCCTGCTAGGATGGGTATTTTTTTCAATTCCCTTGGTTGAAGAATGTTCTACAACCCTAGTGTGAGACACAAGACCCCCTGCTTCTTTTTATCTTTTTATTTTTTAAAAGATTTATTTATCTATTTGAAAGGGATGGGGAGAGAGAAAGAGATTGAAAGAGAGAGAGATCTTCCCTCTGCTGGTTTACTCTCCAAATGGCTGCAACGGCCAGGCAGCAGCTTCTTCCAGGTCTCCCACATGGGAACAGGGGTCCAAGCACTTGGACCATCTTCTACTGCTTTCCCAGGCCATAGCAGAGAGCTGTTTAGGAAGAGGAGCAGCCGGGACTAGAACCGGCGCCCATATGGGATGCTGGCGCTTCAGCCCAGGGCTTTCACCCGCTATTTGTGCGATGAGCGAGGCTCTGTCCTCACTAGGGACAGTGTGTGTTAGGGCTCTGTGCCCAGGGGATCTGACTTGAAACCTTGGCCCTGGTGCTCAGGAGCTCTGATAGCCCGTTGTAGTGACATTTTCCTCTCTGATTCTGGTTTGTTGATGGCTCACCCTTGTATTCAAACCACAGTGGTTAAGAGTGCAGGTTTGAAGCCTGATAGCGTTGAGAATAACCCCCAGCTCTGTTGCTTATTTGTGTGTGTGGGGGGACTTGGACAAGTGACTTAAAATCCCCAAGCCTGCTTTATAGCTGTAAGCCCCTTCGCAGGGTTATGGTGGGGATTACAGAGACAATGCAAGCCCCCCGGGAGGGAGGGGACCAAGGGCAATATTGCCCCGTGGGGCTGTCTACACCTGCTGGCTGGTGTTAGTGATTAGACTGGGGTGGGGGAGGAGAGGTCAGTGGAGACAGCAGTCCCTCCTCTGCGAATGTGCTCAGGGAGAGACCGACACACACACTGACGCCTTCACAGAGCTCAGCACGCTGCACAGCACTCTGAGGCTGCTGGAAGTGGTGCAGACGGCGCCGGCTGCAGTGGCCTTCCGGGCACTGCTGGAGCGGAAGGGGCCCGAGGAGGCTTCTTGTTTTCAGGGGCAAGTCTTCAGGGCTGGGGCTGCGTAGAGCACTGTTTGGAGCTGTCAGAAGAATTGTCTGGCCAGAATGGGATTGTGGGTAAGAGAAAAAGGATCGATCGCAAGGCCAGCTGGGGGCGACACATGGTAATACGCTTATTAACAATAGCGGGAATGGTGGGGTGGGCGTGAAGGCAGGCATTGGGGTGCGTGCAGCAGGTTAAGCCTTGGCTTAGCACCCCCGTACCCTGGCTCCACTGCTTCCAATCCGGCTTCCTGCCAATGCACCTGAGAAGGCAGCAGCTGATGGCTCAGTTACTCGAGTTCCTGCCGCCTACGTGGGAGACCTGGATGGAGTTCTGGGCTCTGGCTTTGGCCTAACGCAGCCTCCAGCTGTTGTGGACATTTGTGGAGTGAACCAGCAGATGGACAATTTCTCTCTCTCTTTCTCTGTCCCCCCCTCCACCTTTTCTCTATTTCCCAAATAAAAACAGAAAACTTTTTAAAAAATGGGAACACTAGCCACCATTTATTTGGCCCCTACTGCATGCAGGCACGGTGCTGATCTTTTCCATATGTTATCTCATACCACCCTCATGACAACCTTGAGTGCAAGTTTTGTTATCACAATTTTTCAAGAAAGTTGAGACTAAGGCTGGGAGACTTTTCCTAGAACACGAAGGTAGCAATGCCCAGGTGCACATTTGCATGCAGAGCTACACACTCGCAGACGCTGACACAGACAGACAGACAGACAGACACACAGGGGCCTGGCTCAGGCACTGGGGGTGGTCTCCATTACACCCCACGCCTCCCCCAGCCCCAGGTGTTAAATGCTAGTCTTCTCCTTGACGGGGTTCAGAGTGACAGAGTGATCCCTCCTCTCTCACAGCAACTCTGCCTCTCTGGTGCCTGTGGCTGTGGTCCCCAGTTTGGTGGTAGTGTGTGTGTGTGTGTGTGTGTGTGTGGCGGGGCCCAGAGGGGAGGGCTGGTGCGATGTTTAAGGAGGTGCCTGTTCCCAGCACCACCCCTGAACTTGCACAATCCTTAGGAGAACGAGTGCCTCCTGAAGTGTTCTGCTCCCCCACTGCCTCTCCTGACTCTGCCTGGGGTGGGGGGTGCCCTGCAGCTCCCCCCCAGCCCCGCCCAGGTCAGGCAGAAGTTCCCCCCGGGGGCCAAGCTTCTGCTCTCCTTTAGTGGGGGCAGGGCCCAATCTCTGATCAGCTTCCCCTTACTCAAACCCACCCTTTGTGGTCCCCTGTCCCCACAGTGCACCCTACTGCTCTGGCCCTGGATCCTCCAGGTAGCCCCAGCCCAGCCCTGGCCCACACCCCATACGTTCCTGCCCCTCGAGGGCCAGTCTGGCTGGCTGGTGTGCAGCATGATGCTCCCTTCCCAGACACCAGGGCCTGTGCGGAGAACCATCAGGGTCAGTCCACACCCATCCCAACCCTCCCAATCCCTGCCTGGGGTGAGCCGGGAGGTCCAGTGCTGCTCTCCCGCGCCCTCTAGAGGCTTGGGGTGGTCCTGGGCGAGGCACCCTGGGGGTCCTGACAGAGGAGGGGTCTCTAGGCTTCCAGAGAATATCCAGAAGGTGTCCACAGTTGGGCAACAGCTACATGAGAAGCCTCCTGCTGGCTGGGCTCAGCAAGGCTGTTTCGTCAGCTCAGGCAGAAGCAGGGTTCAAGGTCCCCTCTCTGTTAGAGTTGGGAAGATCTTCCCCAGAGAAGGAGCCCCCTAGCCTGCCCCCATCGGGACAGCCCCTCCCCACGTCTCGCCTTCCCGGGAGCCAGGGACCTCAGTGAGCTGTAGAGCAGGAGTGTGCCCCAAGGTGGCTGGGCCTGCGGTTGGTGTGGGTGGAAACTGGGAGCAGGTGGTGGAATTTTCACCTCCTGCTTGGAGGCGACCGTTGGGCAGAGAGCTGGGGGGATGGAGGCAGTGGGCAGAGGCTCCGGAAGCACTTCACAAACCTTTCTGGGCTGGGAGGTCGGGTGCTGGAACCTGGCCCTCCGAGGGGAGTAGGCCAGGCAGACGCAGCGTCCTCACAGTGCAGACCCACGGGCTCACTTGCACAGAGGCGCATCTGCTCCCCCAGCCCGTCAAGGTGAGACCTCACCTGCAGGAGCAGGTGGGCAGGGGTGTGGCCCAGCGTCTCTTCCTCCTGCTCCTGACCTGGTCTTCCTTGCAGCCGGAAGGAAGGTGGGTAGAGGGAAAGGGTGCTCGTCAGCCTCAGTGGCGTCAGGGGGGCCCTGGTCCTTGGATCTGGGGCAGAGAGCATGGAGCGCAGGGCTCACATCCCAGCAGCCCCTGGGAACGGACACAGTCCCCCCGTTTTGCCCAGCCCAGGTGTGTGTGTGTGTGGGTCATCTCAAACGGTGATCCTGGGCTCCCCTGTGCAAGCTGAGGTCACAGCGGAGGCCCCCGGAGGCCCGGTCCCAAGTTAGTGCTGCAGGAGCAGGGCTGGGGGAGGCGCCCCGCCTCCCCCTCCTACCGTGAACACTTGCCCCGCCACTCGACAGCCTTGTCATTCCATTCTCCCTGGACCTGCATCTCAGCCCCACCGCACCCGGGCAGCCGGGCGCATTCCTTCCCCTACTTCAGCTTGCAATGTGGAGGCAGGGCCTCCCCCCACCTCCTCCCCCTCCGTCTGCCCCCCCCCCCCATCCCTGGCATTTCATCTGGGCCAGGAAGTCTCTGGGTGAGCATCCTGCTGCTGTCCTCTCGCAAGTCCCTCAGAGAGGATGAACCTGCTCGCCTACTGCTTATCTGGCTTCGACCCCTCTTGCTGCAAGATGGCTGTTCTGGCAGGTGGCAGCACAAACTGCCGGTTGAGGGTCGGACAGGGGCTGAGCAGTTGTCTGCCGTGTCTCCCAGCCCACCCATACCCAAGGCCATCTTCCCTGCAGCATCTCTACAGGTGGTCCCAGGTCGGTGTCCCCTGGCCCTCCCTCTGCAGGCCAGAGTGGCCACAACAGCGCCCAGGCTGGCAGCCTCCTCCCCAGCCCTCCAGCCCCGTCCCTGAGACCCAATGAGGGCAACAGCCATCAGCCCGACTCCTTCCAGCTCCTGGAGGGGAGGCCCCTGTGGCCAGAGCTGGCTGGTTCCTTGCTCCAGTTCCATAGTCAGGCTGCGGCAGCAGCATAGTGGAACCCGGGTGACCTGCCCCCCAGCCTGGTGCCCACGTGCAGCTCTCTCACAGCTTTGGGGAGCAGCAGCGTTTGAGGGACTTTTGAGGTAGTTCAAGATGGGGTTGGGAGGGGGTGCTCCAGGGACACTGGGCTGTCAGCAGCCTGGGTGGGGAGGGCACCGTGACCTAGGTCAGCTGGAACAGTGGGGTTTATGAGAATGCACCTGTCTTCCCCGTGGAGCCCTGCTGTGTGTGTGGGGGGGTGGGGACTCTCTGTGTGTATACACTTGTGGTTGATGGGTCCCCTCAGCCTAGAGAGGTGAGGAGGCAGAGAGAAGTGGGAGACACGTGGACAGGTGATGGTGGACAGCTGGGCCGTGTGGGAGGGTGCCCCGGCCGCTGCACAGTGTGTGAAAAGTAGACACCTGGGCTCACCTCTGTCCTCCTTAAAGCTGTGCATCGTGCCAGGGGCCTCCTGGCCCCGGGGTCACTGCTGCTCTCTCTAGCCTTGCTGCACCCCCTGCATGGCACCCACATGGCCAGGAGTGTGTCCAAGCCCTCAAAACTCCCCTCCTACCAAGGGGGACTGGGGAGATGTGAAGATGGCTCAGGCCGGCCCCCCACAGTGACAGGGCCACCTCCCTCCTGGACGGCTCCCAACAGGCACAGAGGAGAGGTAGGTAACAGGGCTGGTCCAGGAATCCCCTAGGCTGGGGGCCAGGCAGAAGGGAGGGGGCAAGAAAGAGGTGAGCAGGAGAGGAGATGGCCAGATCAGAGACTGGAGGACAGGAAAGGAAAGGGCTGTCATTCCTCCCCGTGACGGCCCGTGATCTGGCGCAGGGGCTGGCCGTGTCTGCCATGTTTCCCACAGTGGCTGGACTGGCCTCGGCCACTGCCGCAGGCCTGAGCTCTAGCACAGAGGGCCTGTGAGGTTGGGGGTGTGCGAGGTAGAGAGTTTGTGTGTGTGAGGTTGGGGGTGGGCTCCATCTGCACGTGGAGAGTGTGTCTGTGTGTGTGTGTGTGTGTGTTGGGGGTGGGGGTGCTCTGAGCCTGCTCCTCCCCAGGGCAGGGGAGGTATGGAGCGTGCAGCCCAGGGCTCCGGCCAGCCTCATTCTCAGCCGAGAGCTGCACATTCCAGCCTAGAGTTGAGAGCAGACTGGGGCAGGGCGCATGGTCAGCTGGTACGCCCCGGCACGGCCACCTTGTTGGCGCATCGCTGCTGTGCCAGCTCCTGAGCCGCCCTCCCCCCATGCCTCTCTGGCCACCCTAGACCCCTTGTGGGTCCCCCCATCCTGGGCCTCCCACAGCCCAGAAACTGAGGGGCTTGTGCCTGGCCTAGTGTGTGCCCTAGCTCTACCGGAACTGCATCTGAGCTGTAACACGTGGTCGGCGTCTTGGCTGTTATTCTCGCTGCTGGCCCACGGGGACCAGGGGTCCTGGCAGCAGGCACATAGCTCTGATCATGCCACCCTCTCTCCAGATGCTTCCAGCTGTGTTCTAGAAGGAGCTGGTGTGCAGGGAGATGTGGGCAGGAGTCTGTCTCCTGGGCACTGTGTGGAGGGAGGGAGCGCTGAGTCCCTCCAGGTGGGAAGGAGGGGCTGCTGGAGGCCCCCCGGCCCAGCTGCACCTAGGTCAGCACCCCACCCTGGGCACCGCCTCATTCCCCACCCAGCTGGCTGGTTTTAAGGGCCAGAAGCTCTGTGTCTTCCTTGGTGCTTGACTCAGGGCTGGGTCTCGATTATGTGACTAAAAGGCCCTTGCAGCAGTACAAAGAGTTCGAAGCTTCCAGTAGACAGGCGGGGGCTTAGCAGCTTGGCCTGCCGGCCTGCCTGCCTACAGCTGTGTGGCTTCGGACCCTGCTGCTCCCCCCCACCCAGGCTTTCCTCCCAGTGAAACACCAAGCAGAACTCAGGGAAACTGGCGTGTCTGTCCCACAGCTCCCCCGCCTGCCCCATCTCCCACAGCCACGGTCACGGATGTCCCCCAGCTCACCCGTAGTCTCCTATCCTGGTTACCTCCAGGATGGTCCTGGGAGCTGAGGAGGCGCCTGCTCCCCAGGCCTGGCCCTGCACTCCTGGGTCCGGGAAGGCGGGTGGGAGGGGAGGGGGTGGCAGTGACCCTCTCCAGGGGGCCAATCATTAACTGGCTTTATCTTTGCAAGCCGTCCTGGGGAGCCCAGGTCAAGGGCCAGGCTTCTGGCCCAGGCCCAGGAGGCCTCTGGGGCAAGGGGCCCTTCTTGCTGGCAGGTGGGAGGCACCTTGGGTCTGTGCCTCTGCCCCCTACCACCAGCCGGGACTTCCCTGAAGGAAGTCACCCTGCAGCCGGCTTGGTGACAAGCGGGTACTAGAGCTGCTCCAGAGAGAGGCTGTCGCGGGAGGGGAGCCAGCGGAGCCCCCCACCCCGAGTCAGCTTTGGCAGGCTCCCTGTGATTTCTTTCTGCTGCTTCTTCTTTTTTTTTTTTTCTTTTTCTTTTTAACTGCAGGCTGGGCACACCCATTTCCCTATTGCTTTCTGTTTGAATTTAGCCAGTAGATAGCGGCCTGGCTGCTCACAAGTGGGGGTGGGGACAGAAGGACAGGGAGGCAACGTTTGGAGACTCCTCATCCGCACCAGCAGCTTCTCTCATGTTGGCGCTGTCCACAGATGTCCCCACCAGCCTGGGAGGTGAGCGCCATGGCCCCGTCTCACCCGTAGCCCAGGCAGGTGACGCGACTTGTCCAAAGCCTCACAGCTTAGAAGCAGTGAACTAAGCTCTCTGAGGGTGGAGGGAGCTGGTGGGGTTCACTAGGCCCAGTGTCCAGAAGTTCTGCAGTCCCAGGTAAGAGGAGGCAGTTCCCTACCTGCTCGGGGGCGAGGGGTCCCCTCTGTCACTTGGTGCTGGGACCCAAGGTTCACCTTTGGTGCTAGTTCTTCGAGTTAAGCATTACCTTCTTTGAGCATTTTTTTTTTTAAAAGATTATTTACTTGAAAGTCAGTTACACACAGAGAGAAGGAGAGAGAGAGAGAGAGAGAGAGAGAGAGAGAGAGAGAGAGAGGTCTTCCATCCGCTGGTTCACTCTCCAGATGGCCACAATGGCCGGAGCTCTGATGATTCAAAGCTAGGAGCCAGGAGCTTTGTCCGAGTTACAGAGAGAGAAGAGAGCCAGAGAGAGGTCTTCCACCTGCTGGTTTACCCTGCAAATGGCTGCAACAGCCAGGGCTGTGCCAGGCCAAAGCCAGGAGCCATGAGCTTCTTCTAGGTCTCCCATGTGAGTGCAAGGACTCAAGCACTTGGGCCATCTTCTGTTGCTTTCCCAGGTGCCTTAGCAGAGAGCTAGATCTGAAGTGGAGCAACCTGGACCAGAACTGGCACCTATATGGGATGCTGGCACCGAAGGCAGAGGATTAACCTACTGTACCACAGTACCAGCCCTTCAAGCAGCTTTTAAAATACAGAGCCCTGGGGTAGATGATTGGCCCAGCCGTTAAGATGCCCACAGCCCTTATTGGGTACCTGGGTTTGATACCCAGCTCTGACCTCAGATTCCAGCTTCCTGCTAATGTACAGCCGGGGAGGCTTCTGTCGATGGTGCAAGTAGCTGAGTCCCTGACACCCACATGGGAGAGCTGGGTGAACTCCTGTCTCCTGGCTTCAGCCCCAGCCTAGGGCTGGCCACTGTGGGCTTTTGGGCGTGTTTGTCTGTCTTTGTCTATTTGCCTTTTGAGTAAACAAATAAATTCATGTTTTAAATAACACACACACACACAAAAGAATACACAGTTCCCAGGAAGAGGTGACATTTGGAGGTCACAGCCTCACGGAGCCCCTGAGCTTAGGGAGTTAAACCTCACAGGTTGCCTGACATCCAGAAAGGGAGATCCACTTGGCTCAGGTCACACAGCATGCAGCGATTTCTAGAATTTTCTGCTCACTGCTGCTTTCAAGTCTCCACATGTCTGTGACAGGCAGACGGAAGGGCTCTGAGCAGCTGCTGGGGACAGGGAGGAAGTTAAGCTGGAGCAAAACAGCTTTCTGTTCGTGTCCTGCCCCAGCTGAGTGGCCCTGTGCTTGTCACGGGCTGCTGTCCTCTGCAGCCCCCCACCCCCACCCCGGGACAAACACCAGTGGTGCTGGATGTGTGAGCCGGACCTGTCTGTAGTGTCTGCTTGTTTGTTTAAATTCTCTGGCAGAGACATGCTGTCCCAGAGGGCGGGGAAGGCAGTGTGGCGCGCTCACCCCCGGAGGGAAGGCACTGTCCCTGTGGGCTCTGGCTGGGAGTGCTTCCGAAGGGACCTGAGCCCTCTGCCTCCGTCCCCAGGAGGAGCACTGCCTGGCCTCCGTCCACACTCCGCTGGGGTGGCCGGACGGCTCTTCCATCAGTACTCAAACGTCACCTCCGCCAGGGAGCCCTCCCCTACTTGCAGCATGTCCGTGCTCTCCGTGGAGAATCCCTGTGTTCAGTTGCCCCCTCTGGTCCCCCTCTAGGTAGGAAGCCCCCTTCACATTGCAACAGCCCGAGGGGCAGGAGCAGGGCAGGAGCTGGCAGGTTGAGCTGGATGGCCACTTCTACAGCAGCGGGTGCAGGAGGCCCTTCCTGATGCCCACGCCATCCTGTTTGGCTGCTTTGTTGCCACTTCTTCCTAACACGTGTGCCTCTCCCAGGGCCTCCTTCCCGGCTTGCCTCTGGGGTAGCCGTCTGCGCAGCACCTTCCTACTGCTGGTGTGTTCACGCCTATCTCACATGGCAGCTGTGGCTCCAAGGGGTAGAGTAACTGCTGAAGACCACTTGGTGGGCGGGGGCGCAGAGCTAGGAACGTGCCTGGGATCCACGTGGCTGCAAAGTCTTATATTCCACCCCTATCCCCAGTGTCCCTGGGTCTCCTATAACCTGAGTGCAGAGCTGGGGCCTGGTAGACCTGGGGAACCATTTAGGAACTGGAATGCAGTTCAGCTCTCTGGGAGGACAGAGCTTTGGATCTTAGCTGCCACCTCACACTTTCTCAGCAGAAGCCAAACTCGTGAGGGTGGGAGATGTGAACAGGGGCCCCAGGGGGACGTGCTGGGGGGCCGCCTTTGAGCAGTGGCCAAGATTTTGATGCCAGGAAGTGAACATTCCCCCAGCTGTTGGGGAGGAGCAATCCACTGGGGCAGCCTGGTATTAGGGCGCTAATCCTGGGGTCATGAAGGAGAGGCAGAGACTTGGCTGATGGGGTCTGGGGGTGGCGTGGGCACCTGTGCCCCCCTTTCACGATGGTGACCCTGCACTGTGCCCTGCTGTGGCCTCCTCTTCCCCACCTCCCTCCCCTTCCCCTCACTGGTCTTCTGGGGGAGGTAACACCCGGTCTTCCTGTCTTTGTATCCATCAGTACCTCTTGTCACTCCCAGTCAAACCTCCAGGTCTACATGGGCTAGGAAACTGGTACTAGAGAAAGAGATCTTTGTTCCTTGAGCTCTCTCTCTCTCTATTTTATTTATTTTATTTGAAAGGCAGAGTGACAGAGAGAGAGTAGGAGAGAGATCTTTCATCTAACCGCTGGTTTACTCGCCAAATGCCCACAACAGCCAGGGCTGAGCCAGGGAGAAGCCAGAAGCCAGAAGCCAGTAACCCCACCCAGGTCTCTCACATGGGTGGCAGGGACCCAAGTATTTGGGCCACCATCTACTGCCTCCCAGGCACATTAGCCGGAAGCTGGATCAGAAGTGTGGAATAGCCAGGACTCGAACCAGGCACTCCAGTATGGGATGGTGCCACAAGGCCCACTCTTGCTCTGCCTTTCTAGTGCTTGTTGCAAACTCCTATGCTAGGAAAACACCTAGGAACAGTCAGGAGAGAAACATCTAGGGACAGTCAGGAGAGAGACGGCGCTGGATCCCCAGCCAGAGACAAGGTATGGGCGGGGGAGGGGGGAACCAACCCAACTCCAAGTCAGTGCCTAGCCAGGCCCCTGGGGCAGGGCAGACAGTGAAGGGGAAGGCCTCCTCCCATCACAGAGAATCTACCTGGAGCAATGAGGAGACAGCAGCCAGGCCCACGAGCCTCCCCTGGCCCTCGCTCTGCGCCTTCGTCCATGGGCTTCCAGGTGCGGAGCGGGAGCTTCCCTGAGCTATGGAGGTGACAGGACGCCAGGACAAAGTACAACCATTGTGCCTTGGGCCTGATCACTACTTCCTTTGTCTAGGGCCACTGCTGGCTCCTGGCTGCGTTTCACACTCTCCTCCTCCCCCACCCTGTCCGTGTCTCCCCATCCCCCTCCCCAGATCACCGTCCCCTTCCTCCTTGGCTCTCTGCTGACCGGCTGCAGAGCCGTGGGCCATGGCCACCCTGGTCCTGAGGCTGGGGCTGAGGGGAGCCTTGCACTGGGACCCCACGTGATCTGTGTCGGGGCTGTGCCCTGCTCCAGTCCCCCAGCTGGACAGGTGACCTTGGGCCCTGACCCCTGTCCTGCAGCAGCCTGGGGAGGCAGGACAAGTGGAACTGAATTAGTGCAAGGGGACCAGCCCGGGGAGAAGAGAAGGTGCCATGGAGATGGTGTGGTCTCATCGTGGCAGATTTGTTTCTTTTTGCCTTTTTCGAAGATCCAGATGGTTGGAGGGCATCCCTGGGAGTTGGTGACACCATCCTGGGGCTAGGATCCAGAGTAGATGGCTCTTCTGTGTCACCAAACTAAATGAAGGGTAGACCCGGGGGGCTGTCCCCACCCTAGTGCAGCTGGCTCAGTACCCCAGGCTAGGTTGCAATCCCAGTCCTTTACAAAGGGAAGTCTGCCCCTGGGCAGAGCCCACAGGGCAGCTCAGAGAAGCTGTTGTAACCTTGCTGGGGGTGAGGGGAGGAGGGTGGCAGGCCCTAGGCTGGAGGGGACCTGGAGCTATGAAGGGGCAGTTGATGGCTCCCTGTCCAGGGGACCCCATGCCGCCAGCCTCTCCCTGACTTCAGGGAGATCTCTGCTGCCCCTCTGGGGCTGAAGACAGTGGAGACGGGAGAGGGCCAGTGGAGGGGCTCCAGGCCCAGGGCCTCCCAGCCTGTGCTCCTGGGTGCTGGGGGCAGACTGGGGGGAAGCAGAATGGCCTCCCTTCCACATCCCACGCAGCAGGGAGCCCAGGTGAGGCGGCCTGCCTGGAAGGGGGCAGGAGCCAGCAAATAAACATTGACTAACTGTGCAAGGCCTTGTCCCTGCTGCTGGGGGCCGGCCAAGTGGTGGAGACATGCCGGAGCACGAGTGATGGAAAGGTGGGCTGCGGTGGCCGCCAGCTGGCCCACCTCCTCACAGGGGCCGGGGGACACCCCTCGGGTGGAACTAGGGCACTAAGGAGGTAATCTAGCACCCCCCAGCAAACCACAGTGCTGCGTGCAGAAGGAGGGGGCTGGCTGAGTCACCTCCTTGGGTCGTTTTGGGCAAGCCAGGGGCAAAACTGCTGCATTCTCACCCCCACTTCCATCTCCAGTCCTGGCCTCGGCAGAGGCTCCATCGGCCCTGGGCCAGCCCTGGTCAGGGCCTGCTGGGCAGGTAAGGAGACTGGCCCCTCTCTTCCCACAGGTAGCACAGCCCCCAGCCCTCTGCTCCCCAGGGGTGCCTGGGAAGGGCTGGGCCAAAGCCCAACCAGGACTTTTTCCAGGCTGGGTCCTATATGCAAGGGTGGGGTGGGGGGATTTGGGGAGCATGGAGGGAAGACATAAGACAGGGGAGTTGCAGGAGAAGGGGACTTTGAGCAACGGCCGTGGACTGGGGCAGAGACCGGTGAGGCTTCGAGCCTGCAGAAGCAGCCAAGGCAGCCAGAGGGTCTGGGTGGCTGGGGAGAGCCCCCCGTTTCTGCTCAGAAGATGAGCGTGAGATGGTGCCGGGGCTGATGGAAGCCTTGGCCCCCAGCCTGGTGGGAGCCCGGGGCAGCTGGCCTACAGCCGGTCCTTAGTGCGGCAGGGGAGCTTTGAGTCATCACTCAAGTCCTGGCCTCCATCCGCCCCCACCAGCCCCCTGGCCTCAGTTCCCTGGCAACATCTGGGGGGGGGGTGCAGCAGGAACAAGGGCCTCTGTCTGCCCAGCTGCCTCTCCCGTTGGGCTCTGCCAGACTCTCCAGTGCATACGTGGGCTCCGACAGGTCCTCTTCCCTCTGGGTCAGTGACTAACCCCGGAACCCCACGCTTCCCTGCCTCAGCTCCACAAACTTGGTGCCAAATTCTTCTGGGGGGGGGGGAGCCTCCCTGGACACTTCCAAAGGACCCCAGACACCCTAGCCTGCCAACTGCCAGATAAGGGCTCCAGATGGGGACACTGTCCCCTCTGTGCACCCTACAGAGCCCTCTGCCCACGAGGCCCTTCCAATTGCGAAGACGCAACTGCTCGGGAAGTCAGAAATGGGGGTTGCGGGCGTCAGCCACCCTCCCTTTCCCAAGGCCCATTCGCTCTCGAGCCAGAACAGGGCTGTGCAGGCAGTAGTCACTAGGGGGCGCTCGGCCACCACCGGGAGCTCGTGAACTTGGGAAAGCCGCGTCTGCGTGAGTGAGAACGCGTGTGTCAACGTGTGTGTATGTGTGAGCGCGTGTGTAGGGGGCGAGGGTGCTGCGTGGGGAGGAGGCCGGGGGTCACTCCAGGGTTCCAACAGCTCTGGGGCCCTTCCCCACCGGTCCCTGACGGGCTCCCCGCCCGTCCCCCGCCCTCTCCAATATTCCCGGCAAAGAGGCACCAGCTCCGGCCCTGTCCGCACATAACCTCACTTTCCTGCTCCCGCCCCCTGGACACCCCGCGAGCGTGCGTGTCTCTGGGCAGAGCTTCAGGGGGCGCGCGGCAGTTCTCAGGCTGTGAGCCTTGGTGGTGGTGGTGGTGGGGGGGTGTCGAGCGTTCCCTTCGCCGCGGTGGGCTAGGGGGTCCAAACTGAGCTGGGTGTCCCCGGGGAAGGCGGTGCCTGCGGCCCGGAGGCGCACGGATTCGGCCTGCGCCCGCCTCCCGCCCCTGTCCCCGCCCCCCGGGGCGGGCTCGGGGCGGGGCCGGGCCTATTTTTTAGTCGCCTGGGAGCAGTGAGGAGCGCAGAGGCTTGGGGCAGCCGGGCTGCGAGGAGGCCGCGGCGCAGGGGGAGCGGAGCCGGCGGCAGCGGCGCTCGGTCGGGAGGCGCAGCGGCGAGACACAAGGTCCCGCGGACGCACCGGCCAGGGCCCCCGCGCTGGATTTCCATACTCATTTAGCTGGGGTTTACCCCTCCTCGTTTCTTCTGAAACCTTAAAAAAAAAAAGAGACTGAATTGTTTCCCCGTTGTAATTGATTTTTGCTTCCCGTTGCCCACTGAAGACGGGCAGACGGTTCGGGGAGACTGCTCTTTAACTCCCCCCAGTCACTTCGGATTTTGGAAACGCGCAGAGAAGGAGCGAGGTGGCAAGAGCTCCGGAGAGAAGTCGAGGAAGACAGACGGGGTTGGAGAGCGCGCGCAGGCGGGCGAGCAGCGAGAGGGACCGGGGCAAAGTGAGTGACCTGCTTTCAGGGGGGTGACCGCCGGAGCGCGGCGCAAGCTCTCCCCCCTCGAGACCCCGCGCAGGAGCAGCCGCGCTGACGGACAGACAGACAGACACCGCCCCCAGCCCCAGCGCCCACCTCCTCCCCGGCCGGCGGCCCACGGTGGACGCGGCGGCGAGCGGCGGGCAGCAGCCGGAGCCCGCGCCCGAAGGCGGGGTGGAGGGGGTCGGGGCTCGCGGCATTGCACTGAAACTTTTCGTCCAACTTCTGGGCTGTTCTCGCTCCGGAGGAGTCGTGGTCCGCGCCGGGGGAGCCGAGCCGAGCGGAGCCGCGAGAAGTGTTAGCTCGGGCCGGGAGGAGCCGCCGCCACCGCCGCCGGAGGAGGAGGGGGAGGAGGAAGGAGAGAAGGAAGAGGAGAGGGGGCCGCGGTGGCGACTCGGCGCCGGGGAGCCGGGCTCATGGACGGGTGAGGCGGCCGTGTACGCAGACAGTGCTCCAGCCGCGCGCGCGCCCCAGGCCCTGGCCCGGGCCTCGGCTCCGGGAGCAAGAGGAACCCGCGGAGGCGCCGAGGAGAGCGGGCCGTCCCGCAGCCCGAGCAGGAGAGGGAGCGCGAGCCGCGCCGGCCCCGGCCGGGCCTCCGAAACCATGAACTTTCTGCTTTCTTGGGTGCATTGGAGCCTTGCCTTGCTGCTCTACCTCCACCATGCCAAGGTAAGCGGCCGTGCCCGCCTGGCGCCGCGGGCCGCTGCGAGCGCCTCTCCCGGCTGGGGGAACGTGCGTGCGTGCGAGCGCGCGCGTGGGGGGCTCCGTGCCCCCACGCGGGTCCGTGGGCACCGGCGCGCGGCATCCCCCTCTGCCGTCGTACGTGGAGGGGGAGGGGGCGCGCGCTAGGTGGGAGGGCACCGGGGGTAGGCTCACCGCCCACGCGGGCCCTGCCCACCCACCGGAGTCGCCGCACGTACGATCTGGGCCGACTAGCCGAGGGCGGGAGTCGGAGGAGGAGGCCGAGGGGGCTGGGCTTGCGCTGCCGCTGGCGGCTGAAGTTTGCTCCCGGCTGCTGGTCCCCAGCGAACTGGAAGTCCGGGCAGCGGGGGCGGGAGCCAGGGCCCAGTGGGCAGGAGGGGGGGTGCTCGGACCTTGGACCCGGGAGGGCAGAGAGCGTGGAGGGGGTAGGGCGCAGGCGAGGGAGCGGGCGCGCTGCTGTCAGTGCCACTCGGTCTCTTCGGCCCTCGCCGCGAGTTGGGGAAAAGTTTTCGGGTGGATTGTTGTGGGGACCCCCCTCCCTGCCGGCCACCTGCGCCGCGCCACCCCCGCCCGTCCCCGCTCGCGTCCCGCTCGGTGCCCGCCCGCCCTCCCCCGCCCGGCCGGGCGCGCGCGGCGCGGAGCCGATTACATCAGCCCGGGCCTGGCCGGCCTCGTGTTCCCCGAGCCGCGGCTGCCCGAGCCGGGAGCCCCGGGCGGCGAGCGGCGCCCCTCCCCCGCCCCGGCCGGCCGGGGGAAGGTGACCTCTCGAGGTAGCCACAGCTCGGGGACCCGGAGGGCCATTCCCACCCCTTCCCGCCGTCTCCAGCCCCTACCCGGGCCGTGTTCTAGGACGCCCCCTCCCCCTTTTCCCGTTTCCTCCCTCGGTGGAGAAGTCCCTGCCACCCCTCGCTCTGGTACTCCTCCCTGCTTGGAAGACCCATCCGAGGCTCCAGAGTCCAGGGAAGGGACGGTCACGGCCACAAGTCGGGGTGCGGGAGCCATCCGGGTGCTTTGTCCACACTAAGGAGCTGCCCACTTGGTGACAGTGTGCCTCTCGCTTCCCCGGAGGTTCCGAGTGAGCCATGCTTTAGCTTCTGTGGGGGAGATCTTGGAGAGTGGCTTCACCCCACTTTACCCTTTTTGGAAAAAAAATGACATGGGCGGCATAGGAGCAGCCCTTCCAGAACCCTTGGGAGCAAGCTCTCCTGCCAGCTCGCACTCACGCTGCAAACGCCCGGGCCAAACGGGGTATTGGAGCAGGTGGTTTTTGGAACTCCAGACTTGCCCACCCGACTCGCTTCCCAAGGCTACCCACGGGGTCCCTTTCTGCTCCTCTCTTAGACCTCCCCTCAGCCGCAGAGTCCCCTTGGAGAGGCGGCGGAAGGAAGGAAATGGGCAGGGGTCCCTGCCACCACCCAGAGTTCCTCAGACCCTGGCACAAAGACCTTGGCTCCAGGCCTCCCAGTATGGAGGAGGGGCCGAACGGCAGCCTGGCCGCAGAATGACCTTCAGAGGCCCCCAGAGAAGGGCACCTGGCCCCTCCCTGCCTAGAGCTGCCCCTCCAGTGCCCCCTGGCCTTGGAGGGAGCAGGAAGTTTCCGTCCCGGTGCCTGGTGGGGACCTGGTGGGGTGGACGACAGAGGGGGCAGGTTGGCAGGGGAAGCCCCAGTGCAGAGCTGGCAGGGAGGGGGGACGCCCACGAGGCTGTGGTGGGAAGGTATCCAGCTGGGACCGCTCTCACTGGGGGTGAGGCTGGGGGACCTCAGTGGGGTGCCTGGGAATGGGTGAGAGGCAGGCAGTAGGAAGAACTCCTTCCCAGTGGGGTCTGGAGTTCTGAAGCTGACTCCCGTGCCTGGCCAGCGGCTGTGCAGCTGGGAACTGCTCCCGAGAGGGGCAGGTGGGTGGGGGGAGGTGGTGAGAACCCAGGACCCTCAGGAAGGGCCCGGGGAAGTTTCTGCCCGCTGGGTGCTGTCAGGGCCACATGGCCGTGCTAGATGACCTTCACAGCTTCTGGGGAGGGGAGGAATGACCTGGTGGGGGGGGGGAGGGGTGGGGGCGGCGCCACAGGGGGCCCCCTAGGGGCTGGGCAGCGCTAAGGCAGAAAAAGCTTCCCTGGGTTGCATTTGAGGAAGGTGCCCTAGGTGCCCGGGGCCTTGGGACCCCCCCTTCCTCAGGGAGGAGGAGAAACCAAGGCTTAGGGTGGGAGCAGGGGCCGGTGTGGCTTGGGGAGTATGTTCAGGGAGACTTGTACAGGGGACGACGGGGCAGTCCCCTTGCCACAGGTTTTTACCTTCTGAGCAGCCCGTGGGCGTGCTGAAGATTCCTAAGGCCTAGGAGGGTTTGCATGGGGGAGGGTGGCTGGGTGCCCTTCGGTCCTCTGCACCCCCCCCCCCCCCGCTCCAACCCCAGCTCACCCTGGTATTTGTCATGTCAGCAGGAGAAGGTCACCATGTTGTTTTTCTCGCCCCCAGTCCTTCCTTCCTGCCCCAGTCCAAATTTGTTCTCCTATTTGACCTTAATACTGAGCCGCGGCTCTGGACCAGGGATTCCGGGGGGCAGTGGGAGCGAGGAGAGGGGAAACGCGGGAAGGGACCGGTCCTGGACAGGGCAGCCGTCTGGTGCGCGTGCTGCGCCTGCCTGTTGAGCGCCCTGCTCCCCAGCATCTGGTCAGCTCTTAACTTTCTTGGGGGTATGCATTGGAGTCGGCCGGGGGTGGTGGGCGTGCTCTGTGCCCGGGGTGACCCCCCGAGCCCCCTGAGAAGTCTTAGAGGAAGCTGATCTTGTGGACAAGGAGAGAGGCCGGGAGGGAGGAGGGGCTGGGGGAGCGGGCCTCTGCTGAAGCCTTACCCTTTGTCTGTTCTCAGTGGTCCCAGGCTGCACCCATGGCAGAAGAAGGAGACAATAAACTCCACGAAGGTGAGTCCCCCTGGCTCTGGCCTGAGCCTGGGGCCCTGGCCCCTCAGGGGATGGCTGGGCAGGCCCACTTCCTTCTTTGTAGACCTAAACCAGGAGGGAGTTCTCGGGAAGGGGCTAGGGCTATGGGGATGAAGACAGACAGAGGTGAGCACCGTGGATTAACCCTTCAGTTTCTTAATGGGTCTTGTGTGTTCCGGCCTCTGCTGGCCGCAGGACTTGGTGCCTTTTTTTCCTGTTCTTTCCAGTAAAATTTTATTTGGAGAAGGAGACAGGGAGCACGAGCCAGGGAGATGGTCCAGGGATCCCAGATGTTGTGGGAGGTGCCCCTTGCCATCCCCTGCTCCCCGGGAGGATGGGTGCTTCGTGTCTCTAACTACCTAGCCAGTCCCATCTGGGGATTGTCACCCTTCCCATGTGAGGTGTGCCCAGGGCCCAGCCTGATGGGGTCCCCACCCGCCCCCCGGGCTGCTGTCCTGGCAGAGATAGCCCTGTCGCTTGGTTGGGGAGCTGTGAACTTCCATCCTGGGCCAGCAGAGGGCTGGCTGAAGCTCCCGGGTGCCCCGCCCCCCCCCCCGCCCAGCCCGAGTCTGCCTGCCTTTTGTTCCGCTGTGGTTTGGAGTACGGGAAACTCCCATTTCTCTGGGGACGCCCTGGCTCTCCCCACCACTGGATGCGGCCTCTGGTCCAGTCCCACGCTGCTTTCCCAGCGCTCCACCTCCAAGCAGGGAAGGCCCTGGGGTCTTCCTCCAGGCAAGTGTTCCTGACCCAAATCCAGTGGGGCCGGGGTAGCTCCCAGGGGTGGTGGTGCCCAGCCGGTTCTACCTCCTCCTTCCCCACCCCAGGAGCCTTGCCTTTGGCCCAAGGCCTGGCTTCCTGGCCACTCCCCAGTCTGTGCCATGGACAGGCACCCCCCACCCCTTCCTAGTGTGCCTGCCACCCACCCTCTTCAGCTTCCCAGTGGTCCCTGTGGTCTGGGAGAGGCAGGACAAACGGTCTTTGTTTGCTGGAGAAAGGTTGTCCATGATAAATAAGGAAAACTAGGATTTGGCACACGCCTGTGTGTGTGTGTGTGTGTGTGTGCGCGCGCGCGCGCGCACGGGTGCGCATGCACCTGCCTGTGCAGGAGGGAGGCTGCCTTCCTTGGAGGCAGTGGCTGGGGCACCCGGAGTCCTGGGGAAGTTTCCTCTGTCTACTCCCTTACGCTTTGAGAGTCCCAGGGAGAAGCTTTCAAAGGACTTCCCAGCCCAGGTCTTTCTCCCCTCTGCCCGGCCCCCAGCCCCACTGCCTGGCCAGACCTTTTCCCATCTGTCGCTGGGCACACCCCATAAGCCTGCGCTGCCTGTCCCAACCATGGGGATGGATCTGCTCTGAAATTCTCTATCCACCATCTTCTTCCATGTAGATTTACCTTAAAAAGTGACTTTTCCAGATCTCCGATCTCTTTTTCTGTTTCTTTTTTTAATTTATTTTTGACTTTCCTTTGCCTTGGCCGTTTAGGGGTGGAGACAGGTTGTGCGCCCGTTGTTTGGACAGGGGAAGGAGAGAGAATTCCTGCCCAGGCTGGAATTCCCGTACTGTTCCTCCTGCGTTCACACCTGCTGCTTCTCCTCCTCCCACCGTGGTCTCCCAGCCAGCCTGTTCTGTTCATACCCCTGGTCTTATCTTCCTGAGCTCCCTGGAACACAAATCTTGGAGGGAGGAGGGTGGAGGGAGGTGGAGGCTCAGCCGTATTCTCTGGTTGGGGGGCATGGTCTCCAGGGCAGCCGCCTGCAGTGCCTTGGTGAAGTTCCGGCCCAAGAAAAGGGTGCTTGTTCCCAGTGTTAGAAGTGGGGAGACAGAACCACGTGGGTTGAATGACGTAGAGACCAGCTCAACCTGCTTACACAGATGAGCAGAGTCAGGCCCGGGGAGGGCCAGGCTGGCCCAAGGTCACACACATCACCCCATGAGAGCCTGGACCTCCCTGCCACTGGCCGGGGCTATTCCCTCACTTCAGAGACAGGGCTGCCGTGCTGTGCCAAGCTGAGCTGAGCCGTGCTGTGGCGGGGGTGTGGTCACAGCCTGGAGTGCCTCGTTTGTGTGCTCTCCGGTGGTCTACCCCTATGGCCCCAAACTCCCCCTTCATGCTCCATTGCACCCCAGGCTCTGCAGCCGGCCTGGGAAGCCGTCTCTGCCCTGGGCTCCTCCAGCGCAGCTTCTCGAAGGGCTCCGTGGCCACGCTGCTTTTTCCATGATGCAAGCAGTTTGCCCTCTTGGGCGGGGTTATCGGCGGCTGGCAGGGCCGGCACGGCTCGCCCGCCCGCTGCCACCTGCTGCTTCCAGGCGGGCCCCGCCCTGTGCTGGTGCCCACCACCGCCTGAGCCCGTGACTTGGGGAGAGGGCCTGGCAGGTGGCACGGTGCCTCCCTAAGCTTCACCCCTGTTTCCGCATGACGCAGGCGTGGCCGGGCTTTGATGTCAGAGCGGCTTCTAACTCTCCAGTCACGAGCCGTGTGGCCTTGGGGCGAGTCCCTGAGCTTCTCTCTCTCTCCCCGTTTGTAAGCTGGGCTCCTGTTAGAACAGCAGAGTGCTGGGTGGGGAGAGTCGTGGGAGGCGAGAGCTCTGGACCGCGAGTGTGGTGCCAGCATGTATTCAGCGCTCTGCTGGTACCGGCCTTGGTACAGTTGCTGGAGTAGTGGCAGCTGTGGCAGGGCTGCGGTGGTGAGCTCGGGCAGGCCACACCGTCCCCTGACCTCGAGGTTGGTACAGGAGCTGGCTCGTGTGCCACCTGGGCATCGGGCATGGCAGGCCATCTCCCCTGCCACTTGACAGCCTCCCGTGGTCTGTGGATTGAAACCAGGTGCTCACCAGTGTTGGCTGTGGCTGAGGGAGGGGCCTCACCCAGAGCAGGAGGTATTTCAGTTAGGCTTTTGGAAGGACTGTCTGATCCTAGGTGCCTCTTAGAGTAGCCCAAAGGAATGGCCTCACTGAGCTGGGTGGAGGTGGGGGCTGGCCACTGGTTGTGTCACCCGCTGGGCTCATCTCTCTCCTCTCTGCCCTCCCCCCTCCATGCAGTGGTGAAGTTCATGGATGTCTACCAGCGCAGCTACTGCCGTCCGATCGAGACCTTGGTGGACATCTTCCAGGAGTACCCTGACGAGATCGAGTACATATTCAAGCCTTCCTGCGTGCCTCTGATGCGCTGTGGGGGCTGCTGCAACGATGAAAGCCTGGAGTGCGTGCCCACCGAGGAGTTCAACGTCACCATGCAGGTGGGCCTGGGCCTGGCCCTGGCCTGGGAGCGAGCAGTGGAGCCAGGGGCAGGAGGCGTGGTGGGGTCTCGCATTCCTTAGGAAAAGAAGACAGCCTGCATTTCTCAGCCTGGTTTCGCAGCCAGCCCCCCACCCTGACCTTTGTCCCCTAGGCTTAGGATGGGGCTGATGCCTTGACAGGAGCCCTCCTCTTCCCCTCCGGGAGAGAGCTCCCGAGGGCCCGCCTGCCTGCCCTGGGGACTCCTAGGGGGAAGCTGGGCGAGCCTGGTCCATGAGGTCTTTACAAAGCCTGTCTCTTGGTGCTCCCTGGTGAAGGGGCACACCTCATCCCAGACGGGGAGGGGGGTGGGTCTCTGAGGACCAGGGAGGGAGTGGCTGCCGGGGCCATGGGAGGAAGGAGGGGAGGGTGCGGGAAGTGGTGAGAACCTGGGACCGAAATTCCCAGCCTGGCCAGCCCTTGCAGCCCCGTCTGCCTCAAGTGGAGCAGGGGCCCCTTGAGCCAGCGGGCTTGCCTCTCCTTCAGCCACCCCTGCTGTGTAGAGCCCCTAGGAGCTGGGTGGCTGGAGCCCGGAGGTGTCCCATCTGGGTATGGCTGGCTGGGTCACTGATCTTTGTATCTGCTTCCTTCCCCCAGATCATGCGGATCAAACCTCACCAGGGCCAGCACATAGGGGAGATGAGCTTCCTACAGCACCACAAATGTGAATGCAGGTGAGGACGGAGTTGGGAGCTCATTTAGCTGACAGAAGGCTGTGGGCTGCCCAGTCTGCGCCGGGCTTTGCAGTGCTATGCTTATTAGCCCATGTCTGCCTTCCAGCCGGTGACCTGGGCAGTCAACTGCAGTGTGCCTCAGTTTCCACATCTTTAAAACGGGCACAGTAATAGGCTGCACCTTATAGTGTTGTTGCAAGGATTAAGGGAGTTACTGTGCGTGAAGGGATTGAAACAGTGTTGTGACATCATCAATCTTGTTTCTACTATTGTTATTATAACTCCTGTCATTAGCCTCACCATCTTAACACTTCTGTTTTGTTCTTTTCTCTTTCTGTACCCATTGCAGACCAAAGAAAGACAGAGCAAGGCAAGAAAAGTAAGTGGCCATGATTTTAGCACTCTTCTCTCTCCTTGGCCGGTGGTCTTGGTTTGGGGCTCCTGGCTCCCCCTGTCCGGGGTTCTGGTGGTCTCACTGGGTTGGGGAGCTGGTCTCTGAGGGGCTTATGGTGGCAGTGGTGGGACGGAGCTCCGGGGTTGGTGAGAAAATTGCCAGCTGCAGCTGGCGCTTCCTTGGGAGGAGATGATGCCTTTTGGAGCTGCAGGTGGTTGCCAGCCTGCACGTGCTATTTCGGTGTTGGTGGGGGAGGGCAGTGTGGCCCCAGGCTTTCTGGCTCGCTCCCCGCCCCCCCAGTGGGGAGAGGGAGCAGGGAGGCAGAGAGGCCAGGTTTTGTGTGTCAGGAAGCAGCCCCTTTTGGTGGTGGCTGTGACATTGCATTTGGATCTGGGGCCGCCTGGAGGGGTTTCCTGGCGCGTGCCCGCCTGCAGGAGAGGCCTTGGCTGGGGAGAGGAAGTAGCCAGCGGTCACTTTCTGAGGCTTCCAGTTGCTCAGTGCGGAGGGTCAGGATGGGGTTGGGGGGCGAGTGTGCCTTCCGGACGGGGTGGGCAGCTGACAGATCGGGGGCAGGGGTGAGCCTGCAGGAAGGAGAGACTGAGAGAGAGCACCTGTGCCTGTCCCTCCCCAACTCCTCCCTTCCTGTCTACTCCCCTACTACTGTTTGGTGGACATTGTAGCCCCCTAGGCCTCACCCCTTACCTCGTCTTGCCTAAGCCCCCAGCTTCCAGGATTGATGTTGCTAGCTGAGTAATGATATGGGAGGATGAGCTTGGAGCTGAGGGAGAGAGAAGAGCGAGTGGGCACACTCCGTGCAGAGACCCCCTCCCCCTTTCCAGTGCTTTCTCCCCAGGGCAGCACAGATTTGCCCCGTCCTGGTCCCCTTCTCCTCTCCTCTCCCCGAGATAGGCATCCTCAACCCCCCTTCACTTCTCTGGGAACTGGCAGGCGAAGAGTGAGGACTCTGCTGGTTCCTGCGAGGGGACAGGCTACAGCCTGCCCCCACTGCCCATTCCCCAAGCAGTGAGTGGGGTCTCGCTTGGGCTCGGAACAGCCTGGAGACGTGGTACAGCAGGCTTGGACAGGCTGCAGAGAGAGTACCCTGCCAAGTGCCGCCCAGGCACCTCCTCCTAGCCCTCCCCTCTCTGCCTGGGGCTCTGAGGACACCCAGCAGGCCACCCCCCTACCAAAGTCCAGCCCACCTGTTACAGCTTCTGGGTGTTTAGAGCCAGACCCGCATGGGGTTGCTGGTCAGAGCCCGCCCTTGGTGCTTGCCCCAAGCCTGGGACTAGGAGCCACCACGTGCATGGAGGCCCATGGGTCTCTGCCTCCAACCATAGACTTGCCAGGGGCTGGGTTTGCCACCGCACCGTGGGCAGAGTGAGAAGGAACCATGAAGCAAGTGCTGGTGCCGTCACGTGGGCTTCCCCGGAAGGCACCTGCCGCCCCCTCCCCCCATTGCTTCCCCGCTCTCCCCTTCCTCCTCGCTCGCTCTCTGTCTGTCTCTGTGTTTTTATTTTCCAGAAAATCAGTTCGAGGAAAGGGCAAGGGGCAAAAACGAAAGCGCAAGAAATCCCGGTATAAATCCTGGAGCGTGTACGTTGGTGCCCGCTGCTGTCTCATTCCCCGGAGCCTCCCTGGCCTCCCATCAGGCTTCTACCTGCAGCACCCCATAACCCTGCCTCTCCCCTCCCCCTTCCCCTGCCCCCGCCCCATGTCTCTCTCTCACTCACTCCACTAATCGGCACCAATGGGCAGACATGGTGGTGGTGTCGGTGGTCCAGGGTTGGGGTGAGGAGGGGGGCCCGAGTGGGCCTAGAGGGTTCAGGGAGGGGAGCTCTGGCTTGGCTGGGCACCGACTTTCTCTCACCCACTGGGCATTGGTGGCGGGCCCTCATTGGCACGGGTGCCGGGCCCCAGGCCTCTCTCGCCCGACTGGTTTCCGCTGTTCTAGGCTTATGCCCTTGTCCAGAACCCTGGAGTGGTGGGAGGGCAGACGTGGCAAGGGGAAGGGGTGGAGGTGGGAGGCAGCTTGTTGTCAGCTGCAGGAGAACCCGGGGTGGGCGTGGGGTGGGCTGTGGGGTGGGGCCAGGTACCATATGGCGGCCCCCTCCTCATCTGGGGGAACTCCTTGACTCCCCCTGAACTTGGAACATCTATGGGGGAAACCGCTATTCCAGCCTGTGGTACCTGTAGGAGGCTCCTGGTAGGGTAGCCGCGTCTTCTGGGTTGGGGGTTGTGGCGGGCTCCGCCCTGGGCCCTGTGGCCCCCGTGGGCTGGCCTCTGGATGCTGTCTCGGGGCCTGGCCTCTCCTCACACCCTCCACCGGTTCCCCTCTGGTGGAGGGGCCGGGCCGGGGTGGTCTTGGTCCTCCTCATCGCCGTCCCTAGCAGGTGTGGAGTCCAGGCCTGCTCTGTCGGGGGGCTGTGGCAGGTGGGGCCCTGTGGCCCAGGATGTGCCTTGGTCTCCTTGGAAGAGGCACGCTCCTTACGACTGTCCGCCCCCGCACTCTGCTGGCCCGTGCCCTCCTCTGCCCGCGGGCGGGCGTCTAGCCAGTGCTGCCTCTCGCCGTCGCTCTCTGTCTTCTGCTGTAGTGTTCGGGTCCTTACGGGGCACCTGAGGACGTGGGGGTCGGTGCGCCGGGAGGGGGTGCGGCTGCAGACGTGATAGGGGTGTTGCATGGTGTATTTTTCTCTCTCTCTGCTGATGCTCTAGCTTAGATGTCTTTCCTTTTGCCTTTTTGCAGTCCCTGTGGGCCTTGCTCAGAGCGGAGAAAGCATTTGTTTGTACAAGATCCGCAGACGTGTAAATGTTCCTGCAAAAACACAGACTCGCGTTGCAAGGCGAGGCAGCTTGAGTTAAACGAACGTACTTGCAGGTTGGTTCCCAGAGGGCGAGACAGTGAGAGAGGGGCATCACCCAGAGACGGGGAGAGAGGGAGAGACAGAGTGAGACAGAGCTTGAGAGGGGCCAGCTGCTTGCTCAGCTTCTAGCTGCCTGCCCAGTGACTGCTACCTTCTCTGTTCATGAGGCTCCTGCAGTGGCTGGGGTGCCGTCCAGCCTGGCGTGGCTGGGTACGCTGGTGTGGCTTCATGTGGCAGTGTATTGTGTCCCACGGTCCTGCTGCTCGTGGTGGCTGTCGGTCCTGATGTTGTCACCCCTAGTCTCCGGCCTGAGGAGCGCAGAGCCATCGGGTGTGGGACAGCCTCGCCCAGGCCTGGCCACTGCCCTCTGCAGCCGGCAGAGCTGGGCCTCTCAGCCCCTCAGGCTCCCCTTGGGGACAGGGATTGGATCTCCGCGCCTCCCCCTCCCCCCATCATCCTGCCGTCGCCTTTCCAGGGGAGGTCCCCAGATCCCTTCGGTCCTCCACAAGTCTCGGTGACAGCCCTGGGCAGCTGCACCTCCAGGGCGAGTGGAGGTGGGAGCCGTGCCCGCTGTCTTCACGGTAGACACTGAACGTGGGTCTTGTACCCTTGTACTTGGCCCTGTCAAGGGCACGAGTGAATATGTGACCAAGCCCCAGGGGGTGAGCCCAGGCGCTCCGGGGCTGTGGTGGGAAGCTGACAGTGCCGCGTTCTTGAGTCCCCATCCTGGCCCTGGCTGGCTGTGAGGGCGGCTGGGCCAGCATCCCTCAGCAGGCAGGCAGGCAGGGGCCTTCCGGGGATGCCCCCCTCCCCCAGCTAGAACACAGGCTCCACGACCACCCTTGGCGAGTGTGTGTCCCCCCACCCCCGCGGATGTTGTGGCTGGGGTGCACCAGGGACTCCGCGCCGGGCCCTGTTGGTGTGGAGTTTTGTCTGTCGTGGTGTCGTGTGGGGACAGCAGGTGTCTGTCAGCGCCGGGGCCTGGATTAGCGGGGTCTCGGGCAGAGGAAGGGCCAAGGGTTTTGCTGCAGACTGGGAGCCGGCATGTGTGCAGTGATGGGGGGAGCTAACTGAAGCTCCCCCGCCGCCAGGGCCTCCCCTAGTCCCCACGTGCTGGGCATGTGTCTGGGAGCTGCAGTTCCCAGGACTGGCCCCCTGGGACCCTCCTGCAGGGCAGGGTTAACAGACACGAAGCCCAGGAGCAGGGGTCCAGTAGAGCCATCTGAGGGGAGGTCCCCTCTGCTTCCCCAGAGGTAGTGAAGCCACGGGATCGCCTCAGCCAGCTGCAGAGACATGGGTCCTGCAGCCGAAGCCTGGAGGATGTGGGCAGTGTACGTGTTTCCCTGGCGCCCCGGGGGGTTCCAGCCCCCCTCGCCTGGGGTCTTCGCTGTCCTCCCTGCCAGGGTCTCCCTGGCTTGGGGTGATAGCTCTGATGCTCTGGTGCCCTGCCCACCCTCCTCCCCGAGCCAGCCCCTTCTACCGCGGGCTGAAAAGCCGCCTATCACAGGGTCCATCTCCCCGAGTGACCTCACCCTGCCCCATCAGCATCAGCTCTTAACGTGTCCAGTGGGGACTGCCCTTTGGTCATTGTCCATGTGTTTCTTTGTGAAGTGCTCCAGTGTCTTCCGTCTTGTCTCCACGCACCACAGGCTCTAGCGGGCAGACTGGGAAACCCTGTGGGTGGCTCCTGCTTGGACTGGGGGTCCCCCCGAGGGCAGGGCTGGGTCCCCCAGGCTTCCTGTGTCACAACTGCACCCTCCCCGCTGCCTGCTCTTACAGGGGCCTCCCAGGCCAGGGGGTCGGCTGCCTGCCCTGTGGCCCTAACCCGCCCCCTCGCCTTTGCCTCCCTTAGATGTGACAAGCCGAGGCGGTGAGCGGGGCTGGACTGAAGGGGCCTCCCTCAGGGTTTCGGGAACCAGACCTCTCACCGGGAAAGACTGATCGCCAATGAGCGCTGCCGCCGCCGCCGCTGCCACCACCACACCGCCACCACTGACAGAACAGTCCTTGATCCAGAAACCTGAAATGAAGGAAGAGGAGACTGCGCGAGCACTTTGGGGCCGGAGCGCCAGAGTCCGGCTGAGCGTTCCCGGGCGGGTGACCAAGCACGGGCCCTCTTGGAATTGGATTCGCCAATTTTGTTTTTCTTGCTGCTAAATCACCAGGCCCGGAAGATTAGAGTTTTATTTCTGGGATCCCCGTAGACACGCCTACCCACATACATAACGTTTATATATATATATATGTTATATATATATAAAAATAAATATATATATTTTATATATATATAAAATATATATATCCTTTTTTTTTTAAGTTAACGTTGCTAATGTTATTGGTGTCTTCACTGGATGTATTTGACTGCTGTGGACTGGAGCTGGGAGGTGAATGTCCCACCTGAATCCCAGTAGGGGAGAGGACGGGACGAGAAGTTCTGGCTTGGTCCTGTGGTCCCTCGCGGGAAGCCAGGGCCCTCTCCCCTGCCCGGGAACACGCAAGGCCAGGTGCAAGGGTGAGCGTGGCCCTCTGCTGTTGACAGACCCGGCCCGGCCCCGAGCCTCTCGACTCCCAGTCCAGCGGACACAAAGATGACAGGTCTGGGGACAAAGACGCTGGCTCCAACCCGGAGTTTGTGGGGAGCCTCAGGACGTGGCTGTGCGCTGGGGCTCCCCTCCACGTGCCGCACGGGCGCCTCGCCCCCAGGGGCGCTGCCTGGAAGAGCCAGGAGCCTGGGCAGCCTTCACCTACTGTCACCTGCTTCCCAGTTGCCCAGGAGGCCACCGGCAGGTGTCCCGGCGGAAGAAGAGTGGATGACGTAGTAGCCCGGTGACAGCTCCTCCTCCTGGGACCCACCCGCCTTCTCTTCCCGCCTCCCTTCTCCCCCCACTTGCTGGGGTGCAGCCTGGGAGTCGTCAGCCCATGGAAACCACTAGTTCTGCCCCCCCATCCCCGGAGAGCTGGCTGTGTGTGTGTGAGTGGTTCCCTCTCCTCCGACCCCATTCCCCTCCCGAGGCACAGAGACGCAGGGCAGGATCCACGTGCCCTCCATGGAGGCCGAGAAAGAGAAAGTGTTTTATATACGGTACTTATTTAATATCCCTTTTTAATTAGAAATTAAAACAGTTAATTTAATTAAAAAGTAGGGTTTTTTTTTCAGTATTCTTGGTTAATATTTAATTTCAACTATTTATGAGATGTATCTCCTGCTCTCTCTCGCTCTCTTATTTGTACTGGTTTTTTTGTGTACAAAATTCATGTTTCCAGTCTCTCTCTCCCCGATCGGTGACAGTCACTCGCTTATCCTGAACAGATATTTAATTTTTGCTAACACTCAGCTCTGTCCTTCCCTGTCCCCGGCTCCCCACCACACATTCCTTGGAAATTAGGTTTCAATATACATCTGCATACTATATATATATTTGGCAACTTGTGTTTGTATGTATATATATATATATATGTTTATGTATATATGTGATTCTGATAAAATAGACATTGCTATTCTGTTTTTTATATGTAAAAACAAAACAAGAAAAATAGAGAATTCTACATACTAAATCTCGCTCCTTTTTTAATTTTAATATTTGTTATCATTTATTTATTGGTGCTACTGTTTATCCGTAATAATTGTGGGGAAAAAAAAGATATTAACATCACGTCTTTGTCTCTAGTGCAGTTTTTCGAGATATTCCGTAGTACATATTTATTTTTAAACAACAACAAAGAAATACAGATATATCTTAAAAAAAACATTTTGTATTAAAGAATTTAATTCTGATCTCAAAGTTCCTCTTGGTCTTCTCCTTCTCCATTGAGTCCTGTTTCCAGGCTCCCTCCTGCCCCTTTCCCTCCTCCCCTGGGGAACACGGCCTTGGTCTTAGGTCTGGGAGAGGGTTGGCCAGGGGCTAGGATGTGGGGTGTCAAGAGCGGCTGGTCCTGGGGTAAGGCATCTCTGTGTTCCCCCCGGAGCTGATACAGGAGGCAAGGAGCACCTGTGCCAGGAGCTGAGGACCTCCCCTGCCTGCATGAGTCGGCGCCTTCCTGTCCCTCATTCTGGGAAGGAACCAGTCACGTCTCCAAGCTTGCTGCCTAGGAGACAGAAAAAGGGGACCGTGGCTGTATGTGGCCCTGGGGTGCTGCGGGCCCTGCGACCCCACGCCGCAGTGGGACGGCCCCCTGGCTTCTTCCGCAACAGGGATGCACCACTCCGCTCGCACGATGATGAGATGATGACGGGGACTCTCTCTGCCCTGGCTGCAGGTGGCCTGGAGCTTACCTGCCTGAAGCTTTGGCATTGGCGGGCGGCGTTTCAGCTCCAGGTCCTCCGGCCTCCGTGTCAGTGTGGTTTGAAGAGATGCCAGCCGGCCATTGTGCTACAGCACAGCCAGACCCAGGTCCACACCTCCAGGAGCCAGTGGGTGTGGAGACTCAGAACCAGGAAGGTGCTGATAGAAAAATCCAGAATGTGGTGAGGGTCTAGCCCGGGGGTGGGGCTGTGGTAGGGGGATGGACCAGGAGAAGGGGTTCTTCTCACACCAGTGTTGCTAGGCTGCCCCTAAGGGATGGGCAGAGTACCCCTAAACCGGGAGGGGAGGTGCAGGGGATGAGAGAACCCCAGGCAGGAGGGGTGGTGTGAGGTGGGGAGTGGCACGAGCTGGAGGCCGGAGGGGCGGGCATGGTTTAGCTCGAGGGGCACCTGCAGCAGAGCCCGGGGCTGGTCAGGGCTGGCTGGGGCTGAGCAGCCTCTGCGAGACTATACAGGCAGTAGCCGTCTGGGAGACAGTTGCCTTCTGCCAGCTGCCGGGCTGCAGTGAGGGAGGCAGGGGGCAGAGGGGCCAGCAGTTCTTTTGAGGGAGAAGGCATGAGCACGGTGAGGTGACCTGGGTGACTGGCAGTGTGGCCAGACTGTGGTCCATGCCGAGTGCACAAGACGTGTGATGTCTGCCCTCAGGAGGCTTTGGTTTTCAGGGCACCCCTTCCTTGGTCACTCCCCTATGCCGGCTCAAGCACACAATCGCCATGCGAGGCAGGCAGGTACCCTTGTGGTCCACAGGGATGTTTTGGCTGGAGCATCCGTATTGGCTTCTTCCGTTCTCTGACCTCCCTTTGGTTGGTTTTTATATCGTGGCCAGAGTGAACCTGTTAAAATGTGGTGGGGCCGGTGCTGTGGTGTAGCGGGTCAAGCTGCTGCCTGAAGTGCCAGCATCCCATATGGGCGCTGGTTCAAGTCCTAGCTGCTCCACTTCCAATCCAGCTCTCTGCTGTGGCCTGGGAAAGCAGTAGAAGATGGCCCACATCCTCAGGCCCCTGCACCTGCTGGGAGACCGGGAAGAAGCTCCTGGCTCCTGGCTTCGGATTGGTGCAGCTCTGGCCATTGCAGCTAATTGGGGAGTGAACCAGTGGATGGAAGACCTCTCTGTCTCTCTGTCTCTGTCTCTCTCTGTGTAACTCTATGACTTTCAAATAAATAAATCTTAAAAAAAAAAAAAACTGGTGCCCATACGGGATGCCAGCAGTGCAGGCAGCAGCTTAGCTGACAACGCCACAGCGCCAGCCCCACGTCACCTCCTAACACACGAGACGACAGCAGCACCATCCAGTGGAAATAAAATGTGTGCTACACATGCAATTTAAAACTAAGAGTCAGATTTTAGAAGGTGAAAAGAAACAAGTGCAATTCATTTGGATAATATTTTATTTAACCCCAACCTACTTAAAATCCCATTTCTTTTTTTTTTTTTTTATCTCATTTCAACATCTAAGCAATATAAAGCATTGAGATTTCACTTCCTCTTTTGGTACTGACTCTTCAACTCTGGAGTGTATTTTACACTTCTCGCCTGTCTTCGTCGGTCGTAGCCCCATTTCAAGTGCTCGATATATAACATGTTGCTAGTGGCTACCGCTTTGGACAGCGTAGCTCTAAAATTTACTCTCCCTTTTTTAAGAAAAAAAAAAGTGTTTATTTTCACTTTATTTGAAAGGCAGAGAGACAGAGAGAGAGACAGACGGAGGGACATCTTCCCACTGATTAACTGCCCCAAAGCCCTCAACAGCCAGGGATGCACCAGGCTGAAGCCAGAGCTCAGAACTCTACCCAGGTCTCCCATGTGGGTGGCAGGGACCTGGGTACTCAAGGCCTCACCTGCTGTCTGCCAGGGTCTACATTAGCAGGAAGCCAGATCCAAAGTGGAGGAGCTGGTTCCTGAACCGGGCGCCCTGATGCGGGACACAGGCGTCCCAAGCGGCGACTTAACCCCCGCGCCAAACTCCCACCCCTATGCTCCCTGTCCCTTCTCTCCCCCATTAGAATCCAGCCTCCAAGGGGGCAGAGATTTTTGTCTGTGTTGTTCCTTGGGTGCACAGCTCCTAGAACAATGCCTGGAATGTAGTACATGCTCAATAAGCATTTTTAAAATGACTGCCGTTGTTGGAACAGGCTTGGAGGCGAGGATTTCACCCCCAGGGTATGGGAGATGGGCACGGGATTTCTGCAGAGAGGCCAGGAGGGGCTGGTGGGGGCCGGCTGGACAGGTGGGGACTTGAGCAGGGTTTGGCTGGGAGCAGGGAGCTCAGAGCCAGCCGGTGGGGATCGGGGGCAGCAGCCTGCCCCTCCTTTGCGCCTCGCTGGACCTGGGGCTCGTTATTGGCGTGAGGTAGGGGAGAAGCAGGAGGCCCAGAGAGGGTGAATAACACGCACGGATCTCCGCTCGGCCCGTTAAGTGTCTGAGCCAGAATTGAAGCCAGCTTTCCTGACTCCCTTTCCAGTGCTCTTGCTACCACGCCACAGCTGCCCCAGGCATGGGCAGGACATCAGCACATAAAAATCAATCGTCTAGACTGAATACAAACAGGCGGAGGGAAAGTGGCACAGGGGGAGGATGCGGCGGTGGCCAAAGGCAGGGCTGAAGTCCAGGCTTCCCCCAGCGCAGTAAGGCAAGGCAGGACAGGCAGAAGACGTCTCCAGGAGCTGCGGCTCGGCGGCAGAAGATCGGAAACCTAGGCACGCAGGGGATTGCAACATGCGTCCTTGGCAGAGAGAAAAACGGTCTTGAAATCAGCCATGGCAAATGCTGCAGTCCCCCAGTTGTATAGGATCTGCGCAGACACCCCGGGGAGCCTTTCCCCAGGGGCTCTCCAGGCCAACACCTGGTCAGGTCCCAGACGTCCCCTCCCAGGCGTCTGCAGGCCCCATTTCTCTGCTGGCACCATTGGCACAGGGCTCAGCGATTCCGCTGCCCTTTCCGGTGTGAGGAGCCTCGGGGGGGCCTGGGTGTGAATCCGACCACCGCACTCCTTCCTGCCCCTGTGCGCATGCCGACCCTCCCAGTGAGAAGCCGTCCCTCGTTTGCTGCGCCCGCGGCTGGGCTGGCCTTGCAACCTGCTTTGCCTGAGGATGGGCACAGGGACATTCTGCGCCTTCCAGGCCTGGGCCCTGAGCGGTGTGGCACTTCCCTTTCGGCTTCTTGAAGGCAGCTGCTGTGCTAAAAGGAAGTCCAGGGACCTGCTGGAGAGAGGCCGGGGTGGGGTTGGGGGTGCAGACGGGCTCGGCCAGGACCTGCCCAAGCTAAGCCACCCAGTGAGGTGCCTGGGATTCTGCAGCTGCAGGTGAGCCACTCCTGCATGCAAATGTGTGGAATGCTGTTTAAAGTGATGACGTTGCAGGGTGTTTGTGACCCAGCAGTAAGAATTGGACGGTTGCTCCTTGGCTTCAGGACCAGGGTTTTACTGGTGTGCATAAAGCTCGCTGCGGGTACAGGGAGGTTCAAGGGAGGAAGGGTGGGCTGGTCTTGTGGTGCCGTGGGTGAGGCTGGTGCCTGGGACACTCATCCATGTCACAGCGCTGTCCAGCTTCCTGCTCATGCGCAGCCCAGGAGGCAGCAGGTGACAGCTCAAGTGTTTGAGTTCCTGCCGCCCCTGTGGGAGACCAGGATGGAATTCTGGGTTTCTGTCTTCTGCCTGACCCAGCTGTGGCTGCTGTAGGCATTTGGGGAATGAACCAGTGGACAGATTCTCTCTCTCTCTCTCTCTCTCCCTCCCTCCATCCCCCCCCCCCCCCCCTGCACTTGCTGTTGCTCTGCCTTTTGAGTAAGTAGACTGAAAACAATTTGAAAAAGAGATGGAAGGACACGTTCATGAGTCAGAGGCCAGGGGTCTGTCCTAGGTAGAACAAAGGGCCGTCAGATTTCTAGAGTGTGGAGAGAGATTCAAGTCCCTGGAAGTCTTGCCGAGTGAAGGGGGCCTCACCTACAGCACCAGGGAGTGAGGACAAGCCCACCGGAGCTGGAGGCGAAGGCCGTGGGAGCCTCTGCTTCTCCTGTTGCTCCCGTGCCCCAGTGTCCACGGAATGGACCACGAGTGGTGGGTGCCGGGCTGGCATGGGACAGCCCCTCAGTCACTGGGGGATGGACCAGGCGGCCCTCCGAAGGTCCCACCAGGTTGGCTGCAGCTTTGCTGGGAGGGGGTGACTCAGCTGCACCTGCATTGAGCAAGGGAAGGAACCAGAAAACACTCATCATCTGTCCAGCACAGACAGGGCCTGCGGGGGGAGGAGCTGGAACCCAGGGCCAGAGATCCCAAGGGAAGGTGGCTGCCAGGCCCGGGAGCCTGGGGGACCACCAGAGACGGTGGGGTCTGGGGGGGGGAGCGTCTCTGAGGAGAGAGGCAGGCCTGCGGCTGACCTGGGTGGGCGTGGGGTTGGGGACAGGGCCCTGCCCTCAGGAAGTGCCCTCTCTCTCAGACTTGCTAGCCTTCAGACACTGCTGGTGGAACGTGGTCCCGGGCGGCATTGCTACCCTCATGCGGCTGCCCAGGTGGTCCGAGTCACAGGCCACAGGCCATGGGACACTGGGTGGGCCCTGCCCGCACAGCACAGGCTCTGAGGCCCGCCGGGGGCGTCTCTCTCGGCTGGGCATGAGCCTGCCCCGCGTTTCCCCACACCTCCCCTAGTGGTGTCTGCGTCTGGCTCCAAGCGGGGCAGATGCCGGCAGGTGCCCCTTTCCCGGGCCTCCTCCTGTCCCCCACGCGTCCCCTTCCTGCTCCCCACCCTGTGTGCAGTGGATGCAGCCATCCTGCTGCCTGGGCCACGGCAGGGCCCCGTCTGCATCTGCTGAAGACGTGGGTGGGAACCCTGGGTCTGCCGCTGGACAGGTGACTCTCTGGAGCCTCAATGTTCTCATTTCTAGAATGGGCACAAGAGAACCCACATGGTGGCTTTGGAGGGGAGGGAGGGTGTGGTGCGGGGCTCCCAGCTGGCCATGGTCGGGTTGTTAATTTCATCCTGCAACAAAGCTTTCTCCTTCTCTGAGCTCCACTTCAGTGCCACTTGGCTGTTTTTTTGTTTGTTTTTGTTTGTTTTTCAAACTCCTGTAAAAACAGAAATACTCCGGCTGGGTTCCTTTGTGAATCTGTATCCTTGTGCTCATGCTGAGAGAGGCAAGCTGGGGCGGATTTGCCTGGGAGCCCAGCAGTGAGGGAAAGTGGGTGGCCGAGGGGAGGGGGGCACAGAAAGCCCCTTCCAGGGCGGGGGGGGGGCTGTGGCTCTGCGCCCAGGCACTGCAGAGTGGGCTCGCCTGAGGATTGTGGGATTAGTACACAAATGAGCAAGACCTATCTTTTCTCACTGTCTCCAAATCACATCAGGAGTTCTCCAGTCTGATGGAGGAGGTCTTTGTCCACCCTAGCACACACTGCTGGGCTCTGGGCAAGGAGCTGTGTGGCCGTGGGCAGAGCTGCCTAGATCAGCTGACACCCCCGGGCTGCAGTGGCGGCTCCCAGGCGATGGAAGCCTGGCTGCTCCAGGATCTTGGACAGGCAGCGGAGGGCGGCCCCTGGGGAAATGTTCAGGGACGGGCTTTGCTTATCTGTTTCCTTTGGCTTCCAAAGGGCTCGCCACCCCCAGCCCAGGTCTCCCCTCCTGCCCTCCCCAGGGCTTCCCTCCCTAGTTCCTACACTCTCTCCTGCAGAAGGAAGTGAGGCCTGCTGGGCCCCTGGGGCCCCTTGGGCTGGGGACTATGGGGGAAGGCCTGCCCCCAGCAGGCGCTCTCTCTCCCCAAGCACATAGCCACAGGTCTTCCAGGCAAGCACACACCACCGGCTTGCACACACACAAATGTGGCAGGGGTCAGCCTTCCCAGTCACGGGGCAGCTGCCTGGTTGGGTAAAGTGTTCCCAGGGGCAGGGGTGAGGCCGGGCTGGGGAGCCAGCGCCTGAGGACCAGCCCCCACGGGGTTGGGGGTGTGGGGCTGACCTGGCTTTGTGCCCGTGACCCTGAGCTGCCCTCAGGGAGCTGCTGACTGTTCGTGGCTATTAATAACCCTGCGTCTGGTTATTAATAGTAGCACTGGGTTACTCTGGCCCTGCCCAGCCTGGCTGCCTGGGTTCAAATCCTGGACGCTAATCCAAAACCCAAACCTAAAACAAGGCATCGAGCTCTTACCTCTGGGAAAATTACCCCAGCTGTCCTGTGTGAGACAGGCTGTGACACACGGGTATGGTATCGCTCCACCCCCAGACCCTGTTCCAGAGATGAGAGCAGTGGTGCTCAGAGAGGCTTGGATGGGTCTCGGGGGTGACCACCGAGCAGTGACCTAGTAGGTGAAGAGCAGGGGAAGAGGGCATTGGAAACCTCACACAGAGCTCATCGTCTGGCTGTGGGACCTTAGGCAAATTACTTGACCTCTCTGGGCCTCGTCGTCTTGATGTGTGCTATGGGCATGGTTGTGGAGCGAGAGGACGAATGTAGAGTGATTACCACTCAGGAAGAGTTGATCAATCTGATGCCGGCTGATCGTCGGATGGGAGCCACCCACCAGGCCAGGGTCCCCGAGGCAAGGGCCAGAGTCTTCCTCGTCAGCCTGAGTGATCCCCCAAAAGGAGGGTGCAGCTCCGGACCTGCTGCCTTGGGGCTGAACCCCAATATGGCTCAGTGTGTTAGATGGTCATTCCCTGGGTGTGCCCACAGCCAGCATGGCCAAATGGCAGCATAGACCCGAGGGCCGGCCGTGGAGCCCCAGGCTGCGCTTAGTCCCCTGGGGTGCTGCCCGAGCCCAGTCCCAGAGCTTGGCCCCCTTCCTGGGACTGGGGATGGGACGTTCAGCTCCTGGTAGCCGTGAGAGCTCAGGGAGGGAGCGCCCTCTGGGTGAGGCTGGTCGGGCTCACTCCCATTCCCTCTCAGCGGCGGCCACCCCAGCTGCCACGTCAGAGACCCGAATGGTGGGGGAGCCTGTTTTGGGGGTCCAGGGAGGAAGGGGAGCAGAAGAGAAGTGGGGGCGAGGTGAGACGGAGCTGAGCTCCATGCTGGTGAAGGCCCCAGGATGGACCTCAGAGAAACTGCCCGCCTCCCAACTCTGCCCCCCCTGCCAGTGTCTGCGTTTGTGGTTTTTCTCGAATGGCTGCTGTGGCTGCCCTCCCAGGAGCCCCACGACGCCCCACTCTGGGGGTGCAGGGTGGTGGCAGGGCAGCTGCTTGAGCTGGGAGTGTCTGGGGTCTGAGGATGGATCCTATGCCAACACTGGATCAGTACCAGGTACCTGGGCAGGAAGTTCTTTCTGGGAGCTGACCTGGGCCTCTCCTGCAGTCCGGGGGTCCTGCCCTCCTGGAAACGGGAAGGTGAGATCCTGCCCCGATAGAGCCTGGAAGGTGTGGCTGGCCCTTCCTCAGAGGTGAGACTTAGGTGCTCTGGTTCCCGCACCTGCCGTGGCTCCTTCTGCTGCTACATCCACACTGCACACGGGCCCCTGTCCTGGGCCTGCCTTCAGCGCCTGCCTACGGTCGATCCACAGCGGATGAGCAGGGTCTCCGCCCTCGGACTGTGAGCCTCCCTAGGACTGAGTGTGGTCCCCTTCCCAGATTCCATCATATTCTAGAGGCCCTGGACGCCCACCCTGCCATGTGTTCACCATGGCCTTTCGTGCTGGGGCCCCCCTCACCCGCACCCCCGACACCCACAGTGGGCAGGTGCCTTCGTGCTGCAGGCAGCTGTCTCCAGAAGTGCCCGGGCACTGGAGCCCTGCAGGGCGAGCATGTCCCTGGGAGCCGAGACCCCTGTGTTCGGAGCAGCCCTCTGGGTTTCTCTCTGGGCCTCAGTGATCCTATCTGTACAATGGCACCGTATCCTGTCGGCTGACCTGGTTGCTCTGCTGTTTCCACACCACCAGCTGGGACCCACCAGAGGGTCACCGCGATGCGCTGTCTGTGGCCAGCGGGATTCTTCCTCTCCAGCAAGGAAGAGAACAGGTGGGGAGCAGGGCAGGTGCAGCACCCAGAACCCCTGGCGGGCCGTGTAGGACGTCTTTCTCATGTGGGTTCGGGTCAGATTCTGTGGTCGGGAGAGAATAGCTTGGGAGCCGTGACGGCAGGTGACATGAGGTGGGTTTCTGTGTCGCTGTAAGGCCGGCTCGTGGCCAGCTCTTGGTGGGGGGTGGTCCTTGTGCTCTGTCCTCTGTAGCACCAGTGCCCCATGGCCCCAGGGGCCAGGCCCTCTCAGGGGAGAGTGTGGTGCCCTGGGCCATTTGAACAGAAGGTTCTGGGAGCCACGGTGGCGCCCAGCCTGCCCGGCTCTGCCCACCGTAATAGTGGATTGGGAAACCGAAGCAAGGGCCAAGCGGAGACATGAGCTCCCTCCCCGGCTTTCCCAACCCTGCCCGGGGCGGGCCTGGGGCTCCGTAACCCCTCCTGAGAAGCCTGGAAGTGGCCCTCCTGGGAGGTCTGGGCTCTGGGTGAGGGGCCGGGGCAGGTGGGCCAGGCTGGCTGGAGGCTGGCCGCGCAGTGGCTTCTGGGACCTCACTGCCTGCGTCTTCTCCGGGACACCCGATGCAGATGTCGCCACGTTCCCCAGCGGGATCTGCAGATACAGCAGCTCCAAAGTTGGGAGGATCACAGTCATGGCCTCTGGTGTGGGTCCACCCTGGCCGCCTCCCTCTGTGGGTGTCACCGTCCAGGCCGACTCTCAGGTGGTGATGGAGGCTTTCTCACGCGAGAAAGGGAGGACTTGTGAAGCTGAGACCATAGGCTTCTATCTGTGGGAGGGTCTGAGGGGGACACAGCCCTGTCCTTAAGGAGGAGACACAGCCCTGTCCCCAGGAAGCCCCATGTCTGAGGGGGGAGACACAGCCCTGTCCCAGGATGAGGGGGGAGGCACAGCCCATTCTCAGGGAGCCCACTCTGAGGGGGGAGGCACAGCCTCATCCCCAGGGAGCCCCAGTCTGAGGGAGGAGGCACAACCCTGTCCCCAGGGAGCCCAGTCTGAGGGGGATCCCTGTGGGGTTCCCTCCTGAGCCCTCCTCCTGTGTGGCCTCAAGGGCCCTGGTTTGGGGAGGTTCTCCCGGGGTCTCCACCATCTCACTCCTGCTCTCTGGGGCATGGGACTCCACCCTTCCCCGAGTAAGGGCTAGCAAGGAGACAGAGGGAGACACAGGTCTGGAAAGGGCAGGCGAGGTCCCTGCGAGAGGCCATACACAGGGAGGCCCCGCAGAGCCCAGGTGGTGGGCGTGAATGGGGAGGTGCCAAGAGGGAGGCGTGGCTGGGTGGGTGGCAACGGGTGTTCTGTGGGGGCCTGGCCGGGGACAGGGACAGGTTAGTGCCTTGTCCCATCCCAGGGCCAGGTCCCCCCACCCAGCCCTCCTGGGACCAAGGGCAGAGGGCGATGAGTCACGGATGACTCAGGTGCTGGAGGCCACGGCGCCGTGTGGCACGTGACAGCCAAGCAGAGCCAGGACTATTCCTGGACAGACAGGTGACCCAGGAACTGACGCCAGCGTTTCCTTTCCTGGAAGACAAGGGGTCCCCCTTGCAGGCTTGGAGCCTGGGCCTGGGAGGGGCTCCCAGGACGGCCCGGGACCCGCTGCTGCACAGAGCAGTGTCCCAGCCAACCCCACTCTCCCCAGGTGTAGGGCTTAGGTCTCTTTCGACTGGGAGGCAATGGCCTTAGGGGCCTCCGGAGCCATGTGCAGCCCTGGTAACACAGTCGGTCCTGCCTTCTCTGCCCCAGGCACGTGTGCCGGAGCCTTGACCTTCAGCTTGGCGGGAATGTGAGGCAGCCTGGGGTGTGGACAGGGTCCTGCCTTCCAATTTTACTATGTGACTTGGAGTGGCCCAGCTTCCTTGTGAGGTGTTGGGCCTTCCCTCTGCTCTCCGGAAGCTAGGTTTGCAGGCTGGAGGTCCCCTGCGAGGGGAGGCCAAGGGCAAGGCTTGGGGAGGGGTCGGCTGAGGCTGGGAAGCCAGGCCTGGTGGGCGTGGCCCAGGGTCTGTGCCTCTGATTATAGGCTGGGGGGCTGTCGTGGATGCTGTAATATGTCCCCCCCCACACACCCAGCATGGGCGCTGCAGCGGCTGCTCCCTTCTCAATGGGGCTCTCTGCACCCGGACCCGGGAAGGCAGAGGCCCTGGGCTCTGTGGGGTGAGGCTGCAGAGAAAGCGAAAGGGGATGGAAAGGAGGGAGACGGGGTGGGTGAGAGGGAGACAGAGTGGTGGGGTGAGGCGGTGGAGCTAGACATCCGAGGGCTTGTTGCTGGTTGACAGACTGCGGAAGAGGAGGCGAAGGAAGAAGGAGTCCACCCCTCAGCTCCCAGCGCCGTGCGGACCTCATTACCTGCAGTAGCAACCTCCTGCCACTCAGTACCTGTATATCTGTCACTCTGTATAGCAGGGGGAATGGGTGGGTCTGATTGTGTCACTTGTCAACTCAAAACCCTGCAGTGGCTCCGCCCCCCCGCAGAGCCCTTACGGTAGCCTTCAAGGTCCAACACACTGCTTTTCTAAGAACAGCAAGTGTACCGTCCATCCAACACAGCAGGTGTGCTCCTGCCCCAGGGCTTTTGTACAGGCCCCCCCCCCCCCCCTTGCACCTACAGCTCTCTGTAGGAATCGCTCCTTGGCTTTGAGGGCCAGTGGTGCCTCATGGGATGTGAGTTGGAGAAAGATGCTGGGTTTCCCCAAGTGGAATCCCTCTGGGAAGCAATGTGCCATGTCTTCCTCCGGGGTCTGCGGTACCAGGCGTGTGGCAGATGGCCACTGTTGTCCTGTAATTGGAGGCGCCCAGTGGGAGGCGAAAGCTTGCGTTTCCTCTAGAATGTGCCACCGAGAATGTGGTTTTGGGTGTGCTTTTGGCGGCTACATTTCTTCTCCCACTGGAAAACAAACAAACAAACCCTCGATGTAAAGAAGACCATGCCAGCCAGCCCCGACTGGTCCCCGTGTGCACAGCGTGGGACTGCGATGACAGCAGTGCAGGGCTAAGGGATCGGAAGCAGGGGGTGGGGCCACACCACCCCTCCTCTGGCCCCTGGTGGGGAGAGGGGGAGAGGCCTGGTCCTCGGACACCCGCTGTGCAAACGCCTGGGAGGAAAGCACTTTGGATGCCTCACTCACTGGTACCTACTGCCTTTCTGGGCGTTCGGGCCGCTCTGGGAGCCTGGCACGGCTGCACGCGGTTTGATAGCGCGCTCGCACAGGGCAGCACTGAGCTGTCTTCCTGGGGCCCAGCTCCCCTCACAGTCCTGGGACTTCCCTGTGTCTGGCAGCGGCGTGAGCCCGAGGCTGGGCGTTCCTGCATCCGGAGCCATCAGCCTATCCCCTGCATGTCCATTCCCACCCCTCCTTCCTCATTTCCCGCCGTCTGGTCGGAGCGCCTCAGCTTCCTTCCTCCTGGCTGGCTTCTCCAGTTCCTGCTCCTCTCCACGGCCACAGGAAGAACTGTGCTGCCGCACGTGGCATGGCGTCGCCTGTCCATCCAGCTGGCCCCCCCTCACCCGCCTGCAGGGCCCTGCTACTCTGCCCCTGCCCATCTCTTCAGCCTTCCCCGAGGGCCCCTCTCGGCACCTGCACGAAATGATCTTGCTCCTCCTTGAACCTGTTCGTGTCCGTTGCCTTAGGGACTTTGCACCTGCTGTCCCTTCCTTCCGGAACAATCCACCTCCACACCTCTGCCTGGACACTTCCTCTTTACCTCTCAGGATTCAGTGTAGATGTCACCTCCTCCAAGAGGCCCTCCTTAAGTGCCTCTCTCCCACCTGATATGAATATCAGCAAGTTGGTTGGGTGTCTTCTTCGTGGCATTTGGCACTTGTTTGGAGGATCTCTTTCCCTTCTCTAGGATTTGAGCAGACCAGGACCTTGTGGGTGTGGCTGTCATGACCGTCTCCCCCACGCCTGGCACTCGGGGTTCGGAAGATACGCATTAGATACATACATACATGCACACACGCATCAGCTCTGCCTTTGCAGAGCTTCTAGGTTTTGCAACCTCCCTTACACAAGCGGGAGCTTGGTAACCCTGTCTGCACTTTGATTCCAAGGCGTTTGGACTTGCTTAGCCAATCAGGGTGCAGCTCCTCTGTTCTTGGTGGTGCCGCCCCTCCCCTGAGGGTGCAGGTGCACAGTAGGTGCTCGGAACACTCACTCAGGGGACCGAGCTGGGTCAAGCAGCCTGGCTTGGGTCTCGCTGACCTGGGTGACTTCGGGCAAGTCCATGTGCTTTTTGCATTTATAGTTCTCATCTGCACAAAGAGCTTTGTACAGATGGTCCCTAAGATTCTGTTCGATTTCCAGACACCAGAATGTGATGAGCCAGTTCGGAAGAACAGCGGCGGGCAGGGAGGTCTGCTGGGCTGACAGGGTGGGCAGGGGCCGAGGAGAAAGTCCCTGGGACTTCGGTTCCAGGGCCTTGAATGTTGGGTGAGGTCAGGCGCAGGCTTGGCCCTTGTCATTTCCCGCCTCCTGGGGCTGAGACTGGGGACAGCCTCTCTTTGTGCCTGTCACAGAGCTAAGGTCCCAGCCTGGGGCACATGAACCACCTGAGACTGCCAGGGAAGCAAACCCCCAGCTTCCGCCCCAATGTGCAAGGGTCTGCATGGCGTCTGCTACCCTGGGTGTTGGGAGGCATATTTAGAAGTCCAGGCTGGACTAAGAAGATGAGCAGCAGGAGGCGGAGTTGCCGCCAGTCTCTTGGTTTTTCAATGTCTTTGCTAGACCTGAGTTACCCATCAGTTCAATTAGGAGTTCGGGTGGGCTGCAGGACATGCGTGGGTGCAGCACGCAGACTAATCATGTCTGCTTTTATCCCAGTCATGTGATCTCGCCTGCTACTTCCCAAAGCCGCTACTTCCCGCAGCGCTCTTCATCCATGCCACCCATTGTCCTGGCGGCAAAGCTGGGGTCTGGGGACTTGCCCCAGGTCACATAGCCTGGAAATGCATAGTGACTCATGGGCCTGGCTGAGACATTTCTGAGCCTCCTGCCTTGTGGTGCACAGTAGGATCTCAGGACACAGCGGCGCGGGGCTGAGGGTTCTGGGGCCCGGACTCCCACCCCCCACCCTCTGCCCCTACCCCAGTCCTGGCGTAGGAGAGTGAAGAGGGGGGCAACCCCCCATGGTTGCTAAAGGTGCTGGGGAGGAGGAAAGGTCATGGCCAGGTGGAGAATCTAGCCTCTCCCGGGGCGCAGGCTGCGGAGCAGGGAGAGGGCCGCATTCCCAGGTCGCTGCAAGCATCCTTGCTGGTAGGCAATCAGGGATTTTCGGCATTTCTGTTGCTGGAATGCAGGTGTGGGTCCCTCCACCGGACTTTGGGCTCTGCCGCCGGTCGGCCGGGCCGGGCCGGGCCGCGGGCTGGGGAGACGTTTTGGAATGTGCCCCTTGCCTTGTAGGGCCACCTTTGGCCTCACCTGCTGTTTGCCCTCCGCTTCCTCCCCCTCTGCCCCCCTTGGCAGCCTGAGCCAGTGCCAGGAAATTGTTGGTCAAAGGTGAGGTCATCAAGAACCTGGAAAAACAACAGGTCTCCATTAAGCTTGTTTATCGGCCGGCCAGGTACCTGGCGCTGCTAAAGGTTCCCCCAGCTCTCCCGGCGGCCCTGCGTCTCTGGCTCCCATGGCCGTGCACATCCGGGTTTGGGGCAGCTTTGGGTGTGTGTGTGGTGGTGGGGGGGTTGGGGGCTCCTTCAAGGCTGACCCTCTGGAGCTGGGTGCTGTCCACTCCTGTTTCCAAGTCCCATCTCTGCCTGAGTGGTCACTTGGGTTTCAACGCCGGCTGCCCCATGAGGCTGTGAGCGGCTCAGCAGGATTGTATTCATTTACCTGCGTATTTTTAGGGTCTGGCTTTTCATAATGTATGTTTCAATAGGTGAATGGTGACGGAGTGAGTGGGACTAATGAGCTGAGGCTAGAGCTAGAACAAGCCTCCTCCGGGAAGTCTCCTGGGATTACTTGCACCCTCTTCATGGCCCCCTGCCATGCCTGTCTTCACTCCTTCTTTCCTGCTCTGACCCTGTCCTTGTTGTCGCTCTCAGATTATTTCCGATGGGTGCATTCAACCCCAGCCCTAAGCAGAGACCTGCCTCCTTCTTTGCCTATGTGGCCCTCTGACGCCCATCCCAGGGCCTTGCACACAGCAGGCACCTAATGAATGCTCACCAACTCACCAGTCTGTGGCTCATGGGCCACAGGAGCGGGGAATTCAGATTATTTCTCGTGGTGGCACTTTTTGGATGCCGGCCCAGGGCCCATCTTGCTTGGCCAAGCCTGCACCTTGTGACTCAGTCCCAGGGTATCTGTCTGTGTGCAAAACTGACCTGCAAAAACCACCCATGTTCCTTCATTTATTCCCTCGAAAGGCATTTGCTGAATGCCTTTGACGTAGCAAGTCTGGCTCTCGGAGTTAGAGCACTGGGGAGGTGCGAAGCAACGGCTGGGCCAGTCACAGAGAGCTTCCTGGAGGAGAAGGCACGCGAGCCCCTAGAGTGATGCTTACTGAGCATTTGCTTGGTGCATGGAGTTTCAGAGAGCCTCTTCCCATCTTGGTTAGCCCAAGACCCTGGCGTCCGTGGCCCGTCTGCCGTCCTGGCCCACGGGGAGGTCGGGAAGCAGCAGGCTTTGCTGCGCCATGAACCCTGCTCCATCTCTGCCATCCAAGGCTATGGGGATCCACAGCCTGCAGCAGACCTGCAGGGCTCGGGACAGGCCCTGTGGTGTCCCCATGCCCTTTGCGGCAGAGCCCATCACCCCGGCCTTGGCTAGGCTACCGCCCTTGCTGAGTCAGCACCGTGGGCTCTCTGCTGGGTGCTGGGTACAGCCGCGGTGCTGTTTGCTACCCCATACAAGAACAAGTAGGTGTTGGGAAGAGGATGCCAACTGAGCCCCTTGTGGGAGAGGGCATCGCCCCTGGACACCTGTGTGCACTTCGGGCTGCTGGAGGGGAGAGGGAGGGAGGAGGGCCAGAGGCGGCTGCGCTGGGCACTGGGGCTGCTCTGGCCGCTGCAGGCCTGCCTGGGCAGGCTCTCACACTCTGCTCCCAGGCCTTGTTTGCCCCGTCAGCCTCAGGGTGCAAAGTCCAGTGGGGTGATTTTGTCATCTCTTCCCAGGGTAACCTTAAAGGGCCAGCACCTCCTCCCAAGGTTAATGTTAACATGATGGGCCACCAATAAAGCCAAGGTGTCCGTGTGCATGAACACGGGTGGTGACAGAAGGGTCCCTGGCTTGGGCTCCATAAGTGGCTGCAGCCTCCTTACCAGCTGGGGCTCCCTGGAGTGGCCGCTCTGCCAGAGCTGAGGGAGGCAGGGGAATGGACAAGTTGACCTTTGCAGGAAACCCCGCTGCAGAAAGGGCTGTCCCCCACCTCTCTGGGAAGGCTTCGTCCTGAGCTCAGGCCCTTGCTGATTCCAACTCAGAGAGCGCCTCACGGATGTCCGAACGCCTGTCTGGTTGCACCTGTCCAAGGCTTCCACCAGGTTCCTGAACGGGGGCTGTTGAGCTGTCGTCGGCTGTCTCCCGGCACATCTTCCTGCCTCACGCACCCCCAGCTTTGCCTGCGCCACTTCCTAAGGCCCTGGCAGGCTTTGTGACTCCCACTAAACAGATGAAGAAGCCGAGCCGTGGCGCAGGGAGGTGACGCCGTGCAGAACCCAGGCAGGCGCGGCGGCTGGGACGGGCTCTGCCTGCAGGCAGCTTCCGCTGCTACTTCCTCCATGGCCTCTGCGCTGTGCCTGTCCCCAGGGAGCCGACTCCACAAGGCTGGCTGGCATTAGAGCTACACTTTGCCCTTGGACTTTTTTTTTTTTAATTTTGATTTTTTTTTTGTTGCGGTAAAATAAGCATAATAAAATGTACCGTCTTCCCCATTTTTAAGTGTTACAGTTCCAGTGGCATTGTGCACACGCAGGGTTGTGCAACCCTCCCCACCATCCAGCCCCAGCTCACTTTTCATCTTGCAAAACAGAAACTCTGCCACTACATACCGAGTCCCCATCCCCCTCTCCCAGCCACTGGCAGGACGCTCAGTTCAGGTCTCGCACGTGAGTGGCAGGGACCCAAGTACTGCGGTCATAGCCTGCTGCCTCCCGGGGTGTGTGATCCCAGGAAGCTGGGATCCGGAGAGGAGCCGGGGCTTGAACCCATCCTTGAACCCAAGGATGTAGGCGCCCCCGTTGGCGTGGTAAGCACTGCAGCGCGTGTCTGCCTCCTTTCTGCTTGCCGTCCTGACCAACGTGACCACGCTCCGTACCTCCTGTATGTGGGAGCCCATGGCAGATTTCGTGCAAGGGCCCATTTTACAGAGGATTTGGATGCCTTCGGATTTTAGTGTCTGCGGGTGTATGTGTGTGTGTGTGTGTCCTGGAAGCAATCCTCCGTGAACGCTGAGGCAGGACTGGAAACCGCCCTGGGGTTTGCCTATAACCTGCACATGCCCCCTGCACCCCTAGATGGCCTGAAATCCCCGGCACAAGGCAGCTGCTGTGTGAACAGCTGCTGGCTGTGCTGGGGAACACGTGTTCCATGCGGCGGTGACCAGGGTCGGCCTGAGTGCATTGCCAGTCCCTGATTGGCCGAATCTGTGGGTGCAGCACGCATGGCTGTGGCGAGCAGCGCCGCTTGTCCTTTTGTGTGGCCCAACCCCGCCTAGCACAGCAGCCTCCAGGACCCCCTGTGCTGCAGTCTGTCTCACGATTCCCCCCGCCCCCCCTTTTTAAGGTCGAGTAATATTCCATCGTGCAGTTGCACCACAGTTTGCTTATCTACTCAGCTGTCACTGGACACTTGAGTTATGTCCACCTTTTGGCGATTAATAATGCTGCTAGGCAGGGGCAGGGGAGGACTGCCTGAAATGCCCCCATCGCATAGGGGCACCAGTTCGAGTCCTGGCTGCTCCACTTCCCATGCAGCTCTCTGCTATGGCCTGGGAAAGCAGTGAAGGATGGTCCAAGTGCTTGGGGCCCTGCACCCACGTGGCAGACCTGGAAGAAGCTCCTGGCTCCTGGCATCTGCCTGGCACAGCCTAGCTGTTGTGGCTATAACTTTCAAATCAAACAGTAAATCTTTTTTTTTTTTTAAGATTTTATTTATTTGAAAGGTAGAGTTACAGAGAGAGAGAGAGAGAAAGAGAGAGAGAGAGAGAGGGAGGGAGGAGGACGGTCTTCCATCCACTGGTTCACTCCCCAAATGGCAACAATGGCCACAGCTGAGCTGAGCTGAAGTCAGGAACCAGGAGCCAGGAGCTTCTTTGTGTCTCCCACGTGGGTGCAGGGGCCCAAGCACTTGGGCCATCCTTCATTGCTTTCCCAGGCCATAGCAGAGAGCTGCATGGGAAGAGGAGCAGTCAAAACGTGAACTGGTATTCATATGGATGTCAGTGCCACAGGCAGAGCCTTAGCCTACTACTCCATAGTGCCGGTCCCTCAATCCATAAATTAAAAAAATAATAATAATGGTACTGTGAACACGGGCATATAAATATCTCTTTGAGTTCCTGCTTCAAATTCTTCTGGGTAAATAAAGGAAGGATCATCAGAATGTTCATGGTAGCCCTTAAGATGCTGCTGTGGACGTGCGCACCCTGGGATGCTGGGTTCAAGCCCTGGCTCCACTCTCTTTTCCAATTTCCTGCTCGTTTACACCCTTGGGAGATAGCAAATGATGGCTTAAGTGGTTGGGTCTGGGATTGAGTTCCAGGCCAGCTGCTGTGGGCATTTGGGGAGTGAACCAGTAGATGGAAAATGTCTCTCTCTTTCTCTCTCAAGTTCATGGACATACATATCATGAAAATACTACACATGGATTTAAAATTGTTTTTTGCTCCCAAATAAATTTGTCTGTTAATTCCATTTTCTCCAAACTTCTGGAAGTAGCCTCCCATATGCTTGTGTGTCCATGCACGACTTGCCAGGCTGTAGGATGATTCCAGTTTTGGTGCTTTGAGGAAACACCGTGCTGTCGTCCACAGTGGGGGCGCCATCTCCATCACCTCCACCCCCCCAGCATGTGAGGGTTCCGGGTCTCCGCAGCCTTGCCAGCCCTGGTTCTCGTCCACTTCTCAGCAGTAGCCGCCTGAAGAGCACGTGGTGGTCTCTCTGTGGGTTTTGAGCCACGTTGCCCTGATGATGAGAGATGTTGACCATGTTGCCATGTGCCATTCGGCCATTTGTGTATTTTCCTTACGGGGAGCCCACGCAAGTCCTTTGCTCATTTTTAAGCTGGGTTGTTTGCTGGGTGATTGAGTTTTCGGGGCTATTCCGAATATCAATCCCTTATCAGTTGCATGATTTGCAAATATTTTCTCCCATTCTGCGGGTTGTCGATGTCCTTGGTGCCAGCAGTGTGGGCTCCTCCAGCTGGGGTTCCAGAGAGTCTCGGGGTGCGTCCGCGGCTGCTCTAGCTGGATCCTGTTCCTCACATCCTGTTGACTTGGGTGCCGTCACCCACCAGGCAGAGAGCTCCATGTGTGTAAGTTGCCAGCAGCAGCACAGGGTCTGGCATTCAGTAGGCGCTCAGAATGGGTGAATTGGACCTGAGGGTGATGACAGGGGCTTTAGGCTGGGTAGGGGTGGGAAGTGGAAGAGACAAGGAGTTTCCAGCGCTGTGGGGCAGGGGCACACAGTGGGTGGACAGCGACATGGCCGGAGCACGGGGACTCTGGGGCCAGAGTGTCAGGTTCCAAACCTCACTCACTGGCTGCGCAGCCTTGGGCAGGGTGCTCCACCCTTCTGTGCCTCAGTGTCTTGGCCATCTTTGACATGGCAATGAAAATGCTCTCTGGCTTAGAAGGCGAGGCGTGAGGATCAAGTGACTTGTAAAACATTGGCCAGGGCTCAGCACATCTGAAACACCGACCTGGCACCCGCTCTTGCTGCTGTGGTTTCAGCACAGCCTCAGCTCTCCGCGGGCAGGGGACACACAACCTCGGTGGCCATGGCCCCGGCACACGGCCCGGCCAGAGTTGGCACTTGGTCAGTGTCTGTCACTCAAGTCTAAGTGTCCTCTGTCCAGTGGGCAGCACTCCCTGCTCTAGCCTTGGGCCCTCTTGGGGTCTGGCAGCCCGGGACACTCTCTGTCTCCCGATGCTTTGCCAGGACCCCTGGAGAGGCAAAGGTGGAGCTTGGAGCCCTTCAGGAAGGGATCTTGGGGCTGGGCGGCTGCGGTGGCAAGGCCAGCAACCTCAGACCTAGCCACGCCCTGTCCATGTGAACAGTCACCTCCCCGGGTGCAGGTGGCAGGTCAGGAGGGTGGGGGCCAGAGGAGGCACCGTGTGCCGGAATGAGGGAGCCGCTGGTGGTTCTCCCACGGGGGCCGGGACCACGCTGTGTCTGCTCTCCCAGTGGCTGCCGCCTGTTGCTTCTCTCTTGGTCCAAGGCAGGAAAAGGAAGAGAAAGCGGCCCCATCCTCCTGCAGGGTTGGGCTCTTCTGATTGGTCCCTGGACCCTCTTGTTTTTCCCAGAGGCACCGGGGAGCCCAGCCCAGTAGCCAGGGTAGAAGGACAGCCCTGCTTGTCCCCTGTGCCCAGTGGTGATGGGGCAGACACTTCTGCAGGTGGCCCACTGCCCTGCATTGCAGCTGTGTCCCAGGGGCTCTGGGCATGCGGAGCTGTGCCCTCAGCTGTGCCCTTTGTCCAGGACTCAGCCCTGCCTGGGTTCCTGATGTCCTGGCTCCCCTGACGTCAGGTGGCTTGAGTCCTGTGACTTGGCCTGCCCCGCTCAGGAGGGCCCTTGGCCTTGAAGACTTTGGCCTGCTTTGGCTGCGATGTGGCAGGTGGCGTCAGGTGGCAGTGGACGGCAGAGAGCCTTGGAGGCTGGCTTGGGGCAGGGGCGGGGCGGGGGCAGGGGCTCCCGCTTGGCCTTTCGTGGCTGGCCGAGGGCATAAGTGCAGGGAGTCACACTTGGGGGAGGAGCAAGGGCAGGACACAGGGCCGGGGCACAGGTGGGTGTGGAGAGGGTGGGGAACTGGGGTTCATACCCAGAAGTTCCCGCCTTCTGGGAAGCCAGTGGCTGCCCCGTGGTTTGGGGGTGTGAGCGTGGAGCGTGGGTGTGGGTTTCATGTGGTGTGGGTGCCACATGAGCTCTCATGTACCTGCAGCTGTGCTCCGTCCCGGGGGCTGCCTTCGTGGGAGGGGCAGGGTGCCAGCCCGCCCCGGGGCAAGTGGGGCTGGTCTGTGTGGCGAGGGGACAGGTCCCCAGAGTGACAACGGGCTTGGGGCGAGGGTGGGGGCGGCGAGGGGAGGTCAGAGTAGAGAATGACAGCAAAATTACAGTGTATCTTGATCTCTCTTTATTTTAATTTAACCTCAGCCTCTGCCAGCGCACGTGGTGCTGGGTAAGCGCTGGGGGGGGGGTGGAACATGGGCGGGCTAAAGCCAGGGCTAGGCTTTAGCAGGTGAGGATGGGGAGGTGGGGTGTGTGTGGCAGCTCAGGCCGGCTGTGTCCTTGTGTGCCTGTGTGTGTGAGCCTGTGGCCGGGTCTCTGTTGGTTCTGAGATATGTGTGTGTGTGTGTGTGTGTGTGTGTGTGTGTGTGTCTCCCGGTGTGTTTTTTGATTGGGGGACCTGCCAGAGCCACATTTTCAAAATTGTGCAAAATAGACACAACGCTCTAGAACTAAAGTTCAACAATGCCCCGGGTAAACGCCTGTCTTTGGTAGCCGGTTAAAACCCAACTCTCTTCAACAATTAACAAGTATATGTAATATTTTAATTCTCCTAATAAAAAAACGAGTGGTATTTTGATCAGCTGCTTTCATTGCCACCGGCTGAAAATAGCTTTTATTTGTCTATTACCCTCCCTCCCCGCTACAATACAGTCTCTCTGAGGACCGGGATTTTGTGTGTCTTGGTCGCGGCTCTGTTCGCAGGACCTGGAACAGCTCCAAGAGTGCAGAAGCTGCCGAATACAGCTTTCGTGTAAGTGAAAGGGGAAGCGTTCCTGAGAACCCGGATCCTGAGCAGGGCCCTGGAGGATGCATAGACATTAACTAAGTCACGAAGGGGTGAGGACTGCTGTGAGTGGCAGGGACAGTATGTACGAAGGTCCTGGGGCAGGTGGGGCAGAGTGTGTGTGTGCAGGAGCCAACAGGAGGCTGGGGCAGCTGGATTGCTGTGTGTGTGTGTAGGAGTTTCTCATCATTTGAAGGACTTTTTGAAAAACTTTAAGGGGGGACTGAAATGATCAGATTCGTGTTTTCTAAGCATCCCTCTTGCTACTAGGGGAGCCTTGACCTTGGGATGGGGAGAGATAGTGAAGGCAGCAGGACCAGGTGGGGACCCCAGGTGAGAGAGGGTGGCAGCTTGGTCCAGGTGATGGTGGTGCTCCAAGGGCAGTCAGGAGCTGTTTTGGCGGTAGCTGAGGCTGGGTAGAAGGGGCTAGGGGGAGAGGGAGAAGGAGAGGTGCTGGTGCTGGGGCTTGGGGCTCCCTGCAGCCGACGCCAGGTGTGGGCACGGAGGCCCAGGGCTTCCTGGGCACGTGGCTCCCCCTCTGCCATCCCAGCAGAGCATGGTGGCCCTCTGAGGTCGGGCAGGTGACAATCCCTAAGGATAAAGACTCAGAGCGACACAACCTCGGCTGTGAGGCTTCAGGTTGGCTGGGGGGGAAGCCGTTGCCCTAGGGCCATCAAGGCTTCCAGGTGCTTAGAGCGGAGATGGGAAGCAAAGGAGACCTGCCCAGGGCCCGCCGGCAGTCTCTACAGGTGACCTGCATGGACCGGAAGCAGCTGCTGCCGCCTCTCCTAGGCTGAGCCCTCCGGAGCCCTCCACCGTCTTCTGAGTGCACCAACTTCCCAGGCTCGTGCTTCTCAGCTTCCTGTTTGGTTTATTTGTTTATTTATTTTAAAAATATTTATTTATTTGAGAGGCAGAGATGGGGGAAGGTAGGGAGAGAGAGATCTTCCATCTGCTGGTTCACTCCCCAATTGGCCACAATTGCTGGAGCTGGGCCAATCTGAAGCCAGGAGCCAGGAGCTTCTTCCAGGTCTCCCACGCAGTTGCAGGGGCCCAAGGACTTGGGCATCTTCTACTGCATTCCCAGGCCACAGCAGAGAGCTGGATCAGAAGTGGAGCAGCCGGGACTTGAACCAGCGCCCATGTGAGATGCCGGCACCTTTGGAGGTGGTGTCATCCACTACGCCTCAGCGCTGGCCCCCAGTTTGGTTTATTTAAAGTGGGGTGAGGACTCCATGGCTTTGAAGACCTGATCAAGTGCAGGCCCATTCCTGGTGAGACCCCCCCCACCCACAACCTTCGCCTGCCAGCACCACCGTGGACGGTCTCTTTTCTCTACGCCTAACTCAATTTTCCCAGCGGTTTGCTCTGACGAAATCCCTCCAACGCATCCAACTTGGGTTTTTCACAAACAAAAACACTCTCTTTCTTTTCTCAGTCACAGTTCATCCTCGTTGTTTTGTGTTCTGTTTTATTAAATCACGCTGTTACAGTAACAAGCATGGCTGGCTAACAGGACACACACAGCGGCGGGTGGGACACGCTGGGGTTGCGGGCAGGAGCCCCAGGCTCAGGCCCCACACAAGGTGTGTCTCCATCAGCAGCCCTCCCTGGCGCTTGCGGGGTTAGCCGGGAGGGTCTGGGCAAGGTCACTCCAGGGGACAGGGCTGTCTCTGAACATTACTGCTGTGCAGTTTTCAGAAAGATAAGTGTTTTTTGTTTTTAAGATTTATTTGTTAGAGAGAGAGAGAGAGAGAGAGAGAGAGAGAGAGAATCTTCTAGCTGCTGATTCATTCCCCAGACTGGGCCAGGCTGAAGCCAGGAACCAGGAGCTTCTTCCGGGTCTCCCATGTGGGTGCAGGGGCCCAAGGACTTGGGCCATCTTCCACTGCTTTCCCAGGTCACAGCAGAGAGCGGGATCGGAAGTGGAGCAGCTGGGTCTCGAACTGGCACCCATATGGGAAGCTGGCATGGTAACAATTGAAAGCAGAAGGCCAGTGCTGTGGCGTAGCGGGTAAAGCCTCTGCCCTTGGCACTGGCTTCCCATATGGGTGCCAGTTCAAGTCCCGGCTACTCCTCTTCTGATCCAGCTCTCTGCTATGGTCTGGGAAAGCAGTAGAAGATGGCCTAAGCCCTTGGGCCCCTGCACCCATGTGGGAGACCCAGAAGAAGCTCCTGACTCCTGGCTTTGGATTGGCGCAGCTCTGGCTGTTCTGGCCATCTGGGGAGTGAACCAGCAGATGGAAGACCTCTCTCTGCAACCCTGCCTCTCAAATAAATAAATTAAATCTTTTTTTAAAAAATGAAGCCCTCAGCCGGCGCCGTGGCTCAACAGGCTAATCCTCCACCTTGCGGCGCCGGCACACTGGGTTCTAGTCCCGGTCAGGGCGCTGGATCCTGTCCCGGTTGCCCCTCTTCCAGGCCAGCCCTCTGCTGTGGCCCGGGAGGGCAGTGGAGGATGTCCCAAGTGCTTGGGCCCTGCACCCCATGGGAGACCAGGAAAAAGCACCTAGCACCTGGCTCCTGCCATTGGATGAGCGCGGTGCGCTGGCCACAGCGTGCCGTCCGTGGCAGCCATTGGAGGGTGAACCAACAGCAAAGGAAGACCTTTCTCTCTGTCTCTCTCTCTCTCACTGTCCACTCTGCCTGTCAAAAAAAAAAAAAATGAAGCCCTTCTCTTCTTCCTGATGGTCAGGGAAAGGTCCTTATTGGCTTAGTTCCCCTTGACCGTCATTTACTGAGCGGCTGTGTTAGACTCTGGAACTGTTAAGAGGAATAAGGCACCGGCTCTGCCCTCGAGAAGCAGGTGCATGGGGTCCTCATGGAGAAGACTCCCAGAGCCCATTCACAGGACGTGCTGCATCCACCGGGGCTGCATTTGCTCACAGGAACTGAGTGCCCGACAGACAGCGGCTTGAGTGCTGCACACATTTCTCAGTGTCACACAGCAGCAAGTCGGGCGGCAGCTGGTTCCAGATTTGGTGAAAGAATAACATCAGCGACCTTGTCAAAACTCAGCCTTTTTCTTTCTTTCTGCTCTGCTAGCTTCAAAGTGCCTGTGGGCTTTCTGTCTGCAGGAGGTATAGCCTCATGGTCACAAGATGGCTGCCATGGTGCCTGCTACAATTACATCCAAGGCAGGAAAGAAAAAGGCCCAGGAGGAAAGGGAGCACTATTTTTTTTTTAAGATTTATTTTGTGTAGATGAAAGAGTTACAGAAAGAAGGAGAAGATTGGGGTGGGGAGGAGAGATCGTCCGTCTTCTGATTCACTCTCCAAATGGCCTCAATGACCAGGACTGGGCCAGGCTGAAGCCAGGAGCCTGGGACTCCATCCAGGTCTCCCACGTGGGTGCAGGGGCCCAAGCACTTGGGCCATCTTCCACTGCTTTTCCAGGCACATTAGCAGGGAGCTGGATCAGAAGTGGTGCAGCTGGGACTTGAACTGGGGCCTATATGGGATGCTGGTGTCACAGGCAGTGGCTTAACCCACTGTGCCACAGCACCAGCCCCTGGGGCTCTATTTTTATCAGGAAGATAAAAAAAAGTGTTTCCCAGAAACCCCCTCGAAAAATGGCCTCTTATGTCTCAGTGGCCAGAGCTGAGAGGAAAGCCTGCAGGGAGACTGGGAGAGTGAGGGGCTGGCAGATGAGCGCGGGGAAGGAGCTCGCTCCACCGCCTGGCCCGTGATACTCTTTCTTTATTTCTTATTTTGACAGGCAGAGTGGACAGTGAGAGAGAGAGAGACAGAGAGAAAGGTCTCCCTTTTGCCGTTGGTTCACCCTCCAATGGCCGCCTCGGCCGGCGCACCGTGCTGATCTGAAGGCAGGAGCCAGGTGCTTCTCCTGGTCTCCCATGGGGTACAGGGCCCAAGCACTTGGGCCATCCTCCACTGCACTCCCGGGCCACAGCAGAGAGCTGGCCTGGAAGAGGGGCAACCGGGACAGAATCCGGCGCCCCGAGCGGGACTAGAATCGGGGTGCCGGCGCCTGAAGGGGTAGTTCTGGTGGCGGGGAGAAAGGCGCGGGACAGAAAGGCTGTTAGATAGAATGAGCAGCATCTGCCACTGTGGTGAAAGCTAAGCTGGCCCAGAATGCAAAGAGAAACCAGGCAAGCAGAGTTAGCTTGACTTGAGGGGTCAGGGAGGGCTACCTGGAGGAGGTGGCCCCTGGGCGAGGTCTTGAGTAGCCCGGTGAAGACAGAGGGGAGTCATTCTAGGCAGCTGGCCAACAGGAACAGGTGCACAGCGACGTGAAGTAACAGAGCGTGTCCGGGGAAGCGTGCAGGTGGAGAGCTGGGAGCAGACCAGCTCCTGGTGGGCTCTGGAAGTCAGGCTGCAAACCTTGGATCTTCATCCTGCAGGGTCTTCAAGGGCACCCGGCGGTGGAGGAGCGTGGGCAGCTGTGCATTTCGGAAAGATCCCTTCCGGCCGGTGTGGAGGCCGCATGGGGAAGGCGGCGAGACGCTCAGCCAGGGTGCCGGCTGTCCCGACGCCAGCCAGCCGCTGAGCGCCCGGGCCAGCCTGCTGGTGTTCCTGCAAGACAGGCACAGCCCACGTCTCGGGAGTGACAGATGTCTCGGGGGCCTGGGAAGCGTTCAGAGACGTCCGCTGCTCTGTGCACCCTCCCACGGGGTAGGGGGAGGCGGCCAAGGAAACCCCGTGTGTGGCAGGCAACTCATCACCAAATTGCTGTGCTGAGTGAGCTTGGACAGAGGAGCCAAGGACAGGCACCAGACGGGCCCACGGGAAGATGGGGAGCCAAAAATAGGCCGAGGTTTGGGAGAGATGCTCTGGCTCAAGCTTGTTTAGCTACGAGCAGAGCCCAGCGGGACCAGGGAGGAGGCGGCTGCGGTTGGGCCAATGGCAGGAGGCAGTGGGGGCCGCTGAGGGTCCCGGCAGGAGAGGGAAGAGGGCCTGGGAGCTCACCCGGCGGATGAGCCCCATCGCCCCCACTCCCACCCCACCCCGGCTGCTCCTGCGGGTTCCCTGGGGTTTCTCTGAGTGACATTTCAGGGTCAAAGGGCACGCAGGAACAAGACAGCCCTGAGGAAGCGGGCAGTGCCGGGGCTTGGGGCAGGCAGGGCTGGGTTCTGTGTCTTGTAGAGAGAAGGGGAGACTGGAATGTGGCTGCAGAGCTGAGGGCTTGGGCCAGGATCCTTGTGCCTTGGGACAGGAATGGTGAGCGAGCGCTTGGGAGAGGAAGGGGCGGCCGGCAGCCAGCGTGCTCTCCCACCACTGCTGTGTCAAGCCAATTAGTGTAGCAGATAGGAACCCCCCCCCCCCCCCCCCCCCGTGGGAGCCAGCCGGAAGGGGCCCTCAGGGCGCACGGGGAGTCTCCGCCTTCCCCCAGATCTCAGCCAATCAGTGCTCTCCTCAATGCCTGCTCCTGCTTCCGAGGCACGTGGTCTCTCCCTCCACGAGGAGGAACCTTCGAGGAGTCTGGAGGAGCAGGCACTTAGCCTAGGAGTTAGGAAGCCCACACCTCACCTCGTAGAGCCTGGGTTGGACGCCTGGGCCCCAGCTTCCTGCCCATGCACCCTGCGGGAGACTGCAAGTGGTGATGCCCGAGAGCGGGCTCCTGCCACCCACACGGGCACCTGCACTGTGCTCCTGGCTGCTGGACCCAGCTGGCCCTGGTGGCCGCTGTGGGCATTTGGGGAGTGAATCAGCAGGTGGCAGTTTTCTCTGTCCCCCCCCCCCCAATAAATAATGGAAAATGTTTTCTAGGTTTATGAAAAATGGAGTTTCAGAAAAGCTTTGTTTTGGAGCAAAATTTGTTTTGCGATCCATGCAGCTTTATATTTTATGAACTTTTGGAAGACGCGTTGTATGCATGGATTTCAGTAATTTTTGCAGGGGCCGGCGCTGTGGCATAGCGGGTAAAGCTGCCACCTGCAGCGCTGGCATCCCATGTGGCACTGGTTAGAGACCTGGCTGCTCCACTTCCAGTCCAGCTCTCTGCTATGGCCTGGGAAAGCAGTGGAAGATGGCCCAAGTGCTTGGGCCCCTGCACTCGTGTGGGAGACCCAGAAGAAGCTCCTGGCTCCTGGCTTCGATGGGCACAGCTCTGGTTGTTGCGGCCATTTGGGGAGTGGATTATATTTATTTATTTGTTTTGAGAAGGAGAGAGAGAGAGAGCGAGAGAGCGAGCTGCCATCTACTGGTTCCCACTCCAAATGCCTGCACAGTCAGGGCTGGGGGCCAAAGCCAGGAGCCAGGAGCCAGGAGCTCAACCCAGGTTCCCCGCTGGGTAGCAGGGGCCCAGCTACTCGAGACATCATCTGTTGCATGCAGGGTGCACATTATCAAGCAGCTGGGATTGGCAGCGGAGCTGGGAGTCGAACCCAGGAACTGAACACGGGGTGCCATTACCCAGGCGGCACATGGACTGCAGTGGGAAGGACCCGCCCCCTAACTTCCTCTTCCCGTGTGTCTCGGGTGGGGTTTTACGAAGCCTCATCCCCCAGTGCCTGTGGGGAACCATGGCGGGGACGAGCTGTCATTCGTGCCAGGAGGCCCCGCCCACCTCCAGCCTTTCTGCTGGAGATGTCCACAGTGCATCGCCCCGCATATGTGTCTGTGGTGACCCATGGATAGGCCTGCCATGGGACCCCCCATGCTGGGCTTGGCTTATAGCAGTAATGCAGATGTAGCAGCTGATTGAACTTTCCATCTAGCTGAGGATTGTGGTAAACAACAAGATGGCGCTGATGCCCTGCCTGCTGCGTGACTCCACAGCTGATCGTGATCAAGTGCCGGATTGGAGAACTCTGTGCATGGACTGTGATTGAATGACTGTGATTGGTTGAATTCGGTATATAAGCAGACCGCGGGAGAAGGAGCGGGGCATGCCAGCTTTCCCCCTTAAGGAACGTGCGCGCCATCTCTCCCCCTTCTTCCGGTCCCCCACTCTTTTTCCTACTCTTTCTAAGTAAAAGTCTACTGAAGACCGATTAACTGCGAGCAGCGTCGTTCCTTTTGCCACCGAAGGAGCTGACATGTGTCCCTGCATGTTCGATGCATGTGACATGTGTGTCTTTCAGAAAGGGAGCTGCAGAGCCCAGGAGCATGTGCACACTCAGTTTTGATAGACATTGTCCGACTGTCCAGGCCCCCAGAGGTTGTGTCCGCTTTTGTCCTCATCTTGAATTTCTGCAAGGCTCTGTTCCCCTGTGTTCTTTTTTTCCTTTTTTTTTCTTTTTGACAGGCAGAGTGGACAGTGAGAGAGAGAGAGAGAGAGAGAGAAAGGTCTTCCTTTGCCGTTGGTTTACCATCCAATGGCCGCCGTGGCCGGCGCGCTGTGGCCAGCGCACCGCACTGATCCGAAGCCAGGAGCCAGGTGCTTCTCCTGGTCTCCCATGGGGTGCAGGGCCCAAGCACTTGGGCCATCCTCCACTGCACTCCTGGGCCACAGCAGAGAGCTGGCCTGGAAGAGGGGCAACCGGGACAGAATCTGGTGCCCCGACTGGGACTAGAACCCGGTGTGCTGGCGCTGCAAGGCGGAGGATTAGCCTACTGAGCCGCGGCGTCGATCCCCCTGTGTTTTTGCTGCTGGTGTCTTTTCAGCAAAGGAGTGAATGAAGGTGAGGGAGAGAAGGGGCCCAAGGACTAGCGTGGGGTGTCCTGAGGTCAAAGGGTTGGGGGACGCCAACGCTGTGGCGTAGCAGGTAAAGACTCCGCCTGCAGGGCCAGCATCCCACATGGGTGCTGATTCAAGTCCCAGCTGCTCCATTTCTGATCCAGTTCTCTGCTAATGCTCCTGGGAGAGCGGCAGAAGATGGCCCAAGTGCTTGGGCCCTTGCACCCCTATGGAAGACCTGGATGGAGCTCCTGGCTCCTGGCTTCGGCTTGGTCCAGCCCTCTGGGGAGTGAACCAGTGGATGCAAGATATCTCTGTCTGTCTGTCTCTCTGTAACTATGTCTTTCAAATAAACAAAATTGAATTTATAAAAGGGGGGCTGGGGGCTGAGAACCAGCACTGCAGGCTGAGGGGGAGAGCAGGAGCCCAGAGGAAAATGGGGAGAAAGTGAAGACGTGGAGGTGAGGAGCTGTGACAAGTGTGGAGGATGGAGTGTTGAGCCCCGGGCTGGCACCCCCTGCAGAGCACATGGGCAAGGGCCTCAACTCTGTGCTGATCTCATTGGGAGGCCACGAGACTGGGGAGCCTGAAGGACCACGACAGGAGGCCCTGACGAATGCAGGAGACAGGAGCTCCGGTGTAGGCTACACATCCGGGTCCCGTCACCAATTGCGAGAGCAGGAGGGGGAGGGACGGAGTATGAAGGGCTCAGAGGCTTGCCGCCCCCTCCCCGGGCACCCACAGGGCAGCGCAGGAATCCAAGTGCCGGCAGTTACAGGCTGGGTCCTGGTGTGTGCGACCCAGCCCGAGCACGGGGCCTGGGCAGGGAGGTGAGGCTTCGTGGGAAGTGGCTGAAGAATGAGAATGCTGAACTTGGATGAGAGTGGATGGCTGGAGGAGGGGCTCTCGGGGTGGCAGGGCTGGTACGCTCTGCGGGTCTCGTGATGGGGGAGCGAGTGAAGGGAGCTGGCGCCCTGACCTTTTCTTGTGCGATTCATGGGTTCCCCAGGAAGTCGTATAACCCAGGCATACGAGGGGTTTTTAGCCAATTCATGGAAAGAGTGTGTTATCAGCAGACTATGCACGGGTTTCAAGATGTTTTGAACCCAAATGAACTTTTCTTTTTTTTTTTTTTTTAAGATGTATTTATTTATTTGAAGGAAGAGTTAGAGAGCGAGAGAGAGAGAAAGAGCGAGAGTGAGAGAGAGAGAGATCCTCATCCGCTGGTTCACTCGCCACATGGCCCCAATGACCAGGACTGGGCCAGGCGGAAGCCAGGAGCCTGGAACTCCATCCAGGTCTTCCACGTGGGTGCATTTTCCGCTAAATTCCCCCAGCTGTGTTAGCAGGGAGCTGGCTGGAAAGTGGAGCAGCGGGGACTCAAACCGGCAGCCACACATGCTGGTGCTGTAGGTGGCAGCTTTAACCTGCCACGCCATGGCACTGGCCCCTGAACTTAGCTTTTAATGTGATTTTCCCATGGACTTTTTGAAGCCCACTCATGTATGCATACTTATTCCACAGAATATATCCAACATATTTCAACAGATGAACCATGCATGAACCCTCGTTGAAAGAATTCACATAATTTTTCCTGGTGTGCGTTCTGCACGCACTGCACATCTCGTTGGGAGCAGCCAGTCTGCCAGGAGCCAATGGCCTCACCATTCTCCCTCGGCAGGGGTAGAGGGTGCAGGGACCTCGCGCCGTCTGTCCGTGCCTCGGGCGCCCCTCCGCCTGTGGAAGGGGCTCACAGGCACCCACAGGGCCATGTGTTGTGTGTGAGAAGGGAGCCCAGGCGGGTGTGCACTTGCTGGTTTCCAGCTAAGGTAAATATTAACGAAACAGAGGGAGCCAGGCCCTCCAGGAGGCCTGGGCTCCCCCGGGCTGGTCGGAATGCAGATAAAGCTGTGTACCTTAGATAGGACCTTCAGGCCAGCCTCCGAGGCTGCAGGGCCGAGGTTCCCAGGGCCCGGGTGCCTCCCCGGAGACCCCGAGGTGGCACTTGCACCGCCATTGCTGCGGCCTCTGCCCACTCCTCCAGCCCCCTCACAGCCTCTTCCCGAGGGACTCCTCTCTGCAAAGGCACTTCCCAGCAAACAGACTTGAGTTCCAGTGATTTCTTTAAAGACACAGAGACCCAAACCAATCAGCAGGGACGGAGCCCTTGCTCTCGCTGCACTGTGACATGCGCTGCCGCATTCATCACGGGAGAGGGGTGCGGGAGGCGAAGGGGGCCTGTCACACTCCCCGGCACAGATCTGGGCTTTGGATTGGCCTGTAGTGCTGCCAGGAAGTGCAGCCTGCGAAGGGAAAGGCAGAATGCTGATTTGCACCGACCCAGGGAAGACATGGGAGAAGCGAATCTAAGTGGTTGCATATGAGGGGCCTTCCAGAATTTCGTGGCAAACACATTCTCTGGAAAACTGTGTATGACTTTCAGGATGTTTGCACCAAATGAACTTATCTTCTTTTGGAATCATTTATTTGTTTGAAAGTCAGAGAGAGAGAGAGAGAGAGAGAGAGAGAGAGAGAGAGAGAGATCTTTCATCACTGGTTCACTCTCCACTCCCCAGATGGCTGCAACAGCCAGGGCTGGGCCAGGCCAAAAGCAGGAGCCAGGAGCCTCTTCCCGGGTACAGGGGTCAGGCACTCGGGCCAGCTTCTGCTGCTTTCCCAGGCCATCAGCAGGGAGCCGAATCGGAAGTGGAGCAGCCAGGACTTGAACCGGCGTCCATATGGGATGCCAGTGTCGCATGCGGTGGCTTTACCTGCTATGCCACAGCAGTGGCCCCTGAACTTATCTTTTAATTCCATTTCCCATGAGCTTTGTGAGGTGATCTCTATGGTGGAGGGACATTCTTGGGAGCAAGAATGTTCAGGGTTTATTGTCTTGTTATTTGACCTATGCAGATATGTGAGTTAATTAAAAAAAAAAAAAGGCCAAGATGAACGTGTAACTGTTAGTTTCTCTTTCCTGGTAGATGAAAGTGTATTTCTCGGAGTAGAAGAGCATGAACACCTAATTGGAGGGTGTGGGCTGTGTTTTCCATAAAGCTAATTAATTAAATGATAGAAAAAAAAAGTTCTTCCTGCTCGTGGCTTCAATACCCGCCTCCTGCTTTTAGTCTGATGTGGGGGAAACAACCTCCCTTCCACCACACAGACAGCCTGCCGACGGGGGAGGCACAGCCCCGTCCCCGGGGAGCCCCAGCCCGAGGGGGGAGTCCCCAGGGGCAGCTCCTCTGGCTGGGTGAAGTTAGAGGAGGGATTCCCCTGTGGGCTGAAGGGCCCACTTCTGCTCTGGGCCTGGCTCCACTCCCACCCCATGAGCCCTCCTGGTTCTCAGCCTGGTCCTTGTGTCCACACTCGACTGTTTCCCATGAGTGCTTGTCCTAGTCCTGGGAGGTGTCTCTGTGTGTCCTTCCCTGCCTGCAGCCTCTCCCGGGAGAGTGTGGCCCGAGGGCCTGGCTAACTCCAGACACAGGCTCTCCACCTGCCCCTGACAGAGGAATAGGCCCCTCGGGCTGGCACTGAGTAGCTCTGGGCGCCACTCTGGCTTCTGGCGAGCAGCAGGTGCGCTGTGAGCCCCGGAGGTCTCGGTGGGGCCAGGCACAGGTGAGGAGAAGGAGGCCTCCCGGTCATTCCCGGAGTCCTGAGGTCACTGACCCAGGAAGGTAAGGGCGTGCCGGGAGGGCGGGCTGGGACACACCTGGCTGTTCCCTCCTGAGCAGAGGGCACTGCCCTGAGCGCAGCTGGAAGGGCCAGCCTCAGCCAGGGCTCCTCGGCTCCACAGGGGGCTGTGGGAATCCCCCCTGAGCAGGCACCACCTGGCTGTGCCCGGCCCCTCCCCAGCCCCCAGTGGTGGAGCAGAGGCCCTAGGGGTTTGGGGCAGCTTCTTGGAGGCCAGAGGTGTTGATGCCATCTGGTTAGGAGGGGGCGGGGCCTCCATCCCTCACTCTTCCTGCCTCCATCCCTGACCTCCTCCCTGACCTCCTCCGCCCATGGGGCAGCAGGGAGCCTCCAGCCGCCAGCAACCAGGTGGACAGGCAGGAACCCAAGGAGGATCTGTGAGTGCCGGCCGCTCAGAGTTCAAGTTGGGGTGCTTGCGGGGCAGGTGGGGAAGTGGGGTCCACAGAGTACTCTCCAAGCCATGCTGGAGACAGCGCAGGAGGGAGCCCCCGGGACAAGGCCCTGGGAAAGAGCCAGGGTTGGGGCGAGTGGTGAGGGAAGGGAGTGGTGGGAGGACAGGGAGGTGGAAGGGGCTGGGGGTGCAGGATGCTTGGAAAGCAGCCCCCAGGCCCGCGGCCAGCCCCTCAGGAATGCCGGCTGGTCGGCTTGCCTCCACACCTTGGCCCCGCCCCGAGCCACCTTATGCAAGTCATTGTCCTCCAGGGCCTGGGCTCGCTCTGCGCCAGCGGAGGCTGGCACCCAGCCTCTCCAAGGCAGCCTGTCTCCACAGAGTGAGTGACGCAACAGACGGGAGGCATTTCCTCCTAGTTGGTGTTTCTGGCTCTCCTTGTGCCTCAGTTTCCACATCCATAAAATGGAAACAGAAATAACCCCTATCTCCTGAGGTGGTTGTGGACATTGAATGAAGACATCCCAGACGTCTAGAAGGCTCTTAATGGATGTTATTTGTCATCAATAATCAAGAAGGCAATTGATTCTCTGCTGCTGCTGCTGGCCCAGAGTGGGTTTGTTTGTTTCTTTCTTTATGTATTTGAAAGGCAGAGTTAGAGAGAGAGAGAATCTTCCATCTGCTGGTTCTCTCCCCAAATGGCCATAACGACCAGGATGGGCTAGGCTGAAGCCAGGAGCCAGGAGCTTCATCCAGGTCTCCCAAGTGTATGCAGGGGCTCAAGGATTGGGCCATCTTCCATCACCTTTCCAGGCACCCCAGCAGGGAGCCAGATTGGAAGTGGAGCAGTCGGGAACTGACCCGGCGCCCATATGCGATGCTGCAGACCAAGGCTTAACCTGCTGCGCCACTGTGCCGGCCCCAGTGGGTTTCTTTTTTAACAAGTGAACAGAGCCAAGGCCTTCCATAGGGGCATTTTAAGGGCAGCCTGGTTCCAGGGAAGCCCACCCCAGCTGCTGCCCACACCCAGCTGCTGCCCCCAGAGGCCCTTGGAATCCCAGCTCGGGAAGCAGTGAGGCTGCCGTGGGGTTTCCCCACCCAGGGCCTCTGGGCCTGGGTTTCGGCCTTGGCCCTGTCAGCAGTCCTGTCCCCCCAGCGCCCCCTTCCTCCCCCAGCTGGAGGCCCCGGCACGAGGGTGGCAGCGAGAGGGGCCCTGTGAGAGGCATTCCCGCGGAGGGTCAATATTTGCTCAGCTCTCGGCCTGGCGCGGCCGGCGCTGCCCCGGGCCCTCACATTCCAGCCATCGCACCCCTATCTCAGGAACGCGCTCCCGTCAGCTTGGGCACCGCACCCGACACCAGCCGTGGTCTGCCGCCACCGCCACCCCCATTCCCAGGCCGCAGGAGGGAAGGGGGTGAGAGCACCGAGCAGGTGCCTGAAGGAGGCTGGGTGTGAGGCCCTCCCCTAGTCCCACCTCCGGCCCCCAGGATGAAGCCCCTGCCTCCTAACCCCTGAGATCGATGGGGAGGAGGGCAGGACCTTGCCAGCTTCCCACCTGGATTCTTACTTAAAGTCGGTAATTTTGAGCAAACATTTCCTAAGCACCTTCTGTGTTCCCAAGAGAATGCAAAAAGAAAGAAAAGATTCCCAGGCCTTCCAGAAACTCATAGTCAAATACTATGAATGGTACCCAGGACTTTGGGCTGAGCATTTGACCTGGCCGCTGAGATGCTGACTTGGAACACGTGCACCCCACATCAGAGAGCCTGGGTTCAAGACATGGCTCCCCTCTCATTTCCGGTCTTGTGCTAATGCGGATGATGGCTCAAGTAGTTGGGTCCCTGCCACTCATGTGGGACTTGGATTAAGTTCTGACTGCCTGGCTTCGACCTGGCCCAGCACTGGCTGTTGCTGGCATTTGGGGAGTGAACCAGCAGATGGAAAATTTTCTCTTTCTCTCTCTCCACTTCTCAAATAACACACACACACACTCCAAAAAATATGTAGGTCCTCGTGTTTATAGGGAAAAATTATCCTGGAGGATTCCAGTGTTAACTTAAAAATTACATTTACTTAAATCCGAGTAAACATTCAACTAAGGTACAAAGCGTCTTTCACTTCCAGCTCAGACACGATGCAAACACGAAAATCCACCTGCAGTTTCAGTGAGAAGGAAATAACGTGACCACTGCATTCGAACGCAGGGCGCGCACGAAGCCAGCTCCTCAACCAGCAGCGTACGCATCACCAGAGCACCGCCCCGCTTCCCCGGAAGCCTGGAAACCCTTGGCTCTTTCCAGACCCAGTGCTTCATTTGCATGGTTAGTCCCGCCCCTGCTCTTGCCTCATTGGCCAGGACAGTTGGTCCTGATGCATTCCGCGGCAGCACGCTTAAACCTATTATCTGAGATTACCTGGGATGGCAGCCTCGGGGACAGCACCGCCTCCTCCGGACCCCTCGCGGCGCTCAGAGCTCTTGGCCTTTCCCACCCCCACCTCATTGGCTCTTTACTCAAAGCTAGAGAAGTGGGCAGGGCGAGTTTGTTCCAGGGGTCCTGAGGGTTATTATTATTTTTTTTATCCTAGCTCCTTGAGGGAAGACATGAATGTTTAGTTTTATTTTTTATAAAAAATACACATTCTATTTCCTCTCCTTTCTCTGCCTCTGTACATGGTTCTGTGTCTTGCCTGTTCAGCTTGCTCTATCTTGAAGGACTTTGCTAATGGTCAGAAGCGGAGGTCCTGGACCTTTTTTATGGCTGTGTAGTATTCCACCACAGGGCTGATTCATCATTTACTCAGCCAGGCTTCTCCTCAGTTGGGTCATTGACATCTTCAGCTTTTTATAAGTAACGCCGCAGTAAATAATCTCCTGCGTGCGTCGTTCTGCCTGCACAAGGTGTATCTGTAGCGTGAGTTGCCAAAGGGGACATGTCTTTGCCATCTGGGTCCTCCACCTTACCAGTTAAACTCTCTGAGCAATCAATGTGTGAGGGTGATCATGTCCCCCAGGCATGGCCAACGGAGTATGTTATCAATTTTTTTTTTTTGGATTTTTGCCAATCTGATAGATGAAAAATTGTATTAGAGCTCTCGTTTGGGCGTGCGTTTATTTACAGGGTGTCTGGCTGGGGTGCTGGGAACGCAGCTTTCTGTCGGGGAGTGACGGATTTTTAGGGCCAAGCTGTTGGGGCTGAGCCCATGCCCCTGCCCTTATTTGATTTCACCCATGGTGAGAGAGAAACTCCAATGGTGGCAGGAGACCCCCAAGTCACCTCCCAACCCAGGGGTGCCTGGTGGCTTCTCCTTGCCTGTGGGTAGGTGTGTGTGTGTGTGTGTGTGTGTGTGCGTGTGCAGGTGTGTGCGGGGGGAGTGTGTAAGTTCAGAGGACGTGGCCAGGTCCCTGAGGTCTCCCCCAGGGAGCGGGGGATGGTGGTGTTAGGTTTCTCCCGAGGCTTCACTTGCTCTACCAAAGACCCTGCGACTCTTCAGGAATCGGAGACGGGAGGCTGTCTTGACCGCCCAGGTGCTTAAGAACCTTTTGGTCTCGCAGCATCAAGGGGTCGCTCAGGACCAGAGACCACGCTGAAGGAGAGCAGGAGGTTAACCTCCCGTGGTCCGTCCTACGCGAGCGCTTTCTTGCAATCCCCGCTGTGTCCGGAGACTCAATCCTCTAAGGAGAGGCCAGAGGCCCCTTGTTGGCAAATGTGGGGACCTGGCATTGTTGAGGCCGGTGGGGCTCAGCGCGGGCTCCTGTGGCCCGGGGAAGCTGCTGGAGCGTGTAGCCTGCTTCCTTGTGAACCGCTGCGATCGTTAGCGCTAACCAGCAGCAGCGTGTTCAAAGACTCGGGCGTTCAGGGTCAGGCTCCAGCACCCGGCCCTGCCTAGGACCCCAGAGCAGCTTCATTTGACCTGAGTCAGCGTCCCTGCACGTTGGGGCCAAAGGCCCCGGCCGGAAAGTGGCGTTTCTGACTTGGAGCATGAGATCCGGGAGCTGAAGGAACTTAGGATCCAGTGCCTGCTTGACAGCTGTGGCCCCAGCATCTTGGCTAAGCTAATAGCCCCCCATGGTCCCCAACTAGCAGAGCTAGGCTGGGCCCCAGAACAAGCCCTGTGCCCCTTCTCTGGCCCAATGTAGGTGCATCCGTAGCATGGCGGCTGCCGTTACCACCATCGCCTGGACACTGCCAGCCCAGGGAGCCCCTCTCCCCAGGGCCAGGGGGTACGAAAGGATGCCCAGGGCCCCCTCCAGCATGCTTATATTTGCCTCCCACCCTAACAGTGGCAGAACAACCCAGAGAGCTCCTGGATCTTTCCTCCTGTCTCCCACCCTTCTCGAGACACGGGAGAGAGGCAGGTGGAGGCATCGGCCTTCCCAGAAGCCAGCCTAACCCCTTTGCCAGTCTCGAGAAAGATCTTCATGAGGACTGCTCCTAAGAGGGCTGGGGGGCCAGGGCCAGGAGCTTCTGGGCAAGTGCACAGGGCTTTCCCAGAATTCCCTGCCCCTCCCAGCGTGGCCAGCCCTCTCCCTGCCTGCTCCTGGCAGGTGCATGGCCAAGGGAAGCTTGGTCCCAGGGTCAGCTGTGTCACCCAGCGGCAGCTTCCCCACCTTTGCTACTGCCCTTCCTTCTTCTGGGAACTCCATCTGTGGAATTCCTCTGTGAAGCCTGCCCATCGCACACGGCCCAGCTTGGTTCACCTGTCCGGGTACCTCCTGTTCAGTGGGTACTAACATAGGTCAAGGGCGGGGCTGCTTCTCCCTGCAGCGACCCCATATGACACCCAGGACGGGGTGGGAGGCGAGGCAGGGAAGGCAGGGGCACCGAGAAAGCCCGTGCTGTTCAGCTGGAGGCTGTTGTGGGCCACGGGGGCTCCGGCACACTGAGCCCTCTGGGAGACTGTGCCACACTTGCCCGAGTCCCCCACCTGGAAAGCAAGGGAGCTGGAGTCACAGGGGAAGGGCTGGCAAGTCCCTGGCACTCCCGCCACCTGCACCTCCACAAACTCAACGGGCTTGGAGTGTCAGAGGGGGGCTGCTGGGAGCACGCGTGGGTCTGCACTTGCTGGTAGCCGGGGTCCCCTGCCCTGTGGGAGTTCACGGTCTGGCAATCGAAGCTGAAGGTTATACACATCTCTCAGCGCAGCCACGGTGCATGCCAGGATGTGGGCCCCCGTGTTGGATGGTGGGCACGTTAGAGGTGGACTCCTGACGGGGCTGGGGTTCAGGGGAGAAATCCGGCAGAGGCGCACAGGGTCACTGCCCTGGCAAAGGATGGGCGGAGGGAATAGCGTGAGCAAAGGTGTGGCACAGGGAGGGGGCGGGGAACTCTGAGCAGCCATCAGCTGACCGGCTCTGCCACCATCTCTTACCCCAGCTTAAGGGTCAGTTCAAGTTCAAACTCATTTCGAGATAGCAACTAATCTGAATGCTAACCAGGGAGGACTGGCTGATGCTGAATTTGCAAACATGGGAAGATTTGCTGGTCGAATGAGCTTGGTTGGAAGTGTGTCACCCACGCTCTGTGAGTTAGGGGTCTCTAAGACGGGGTGACCAGGGCTGGTGTGTTGGCTTCTAGAAGGCGCTGGCGTCTGCTGTGGCTTCTGAACACGTCTACTTGTGTATTTTTGAATAATCATGAGGGGCCTTCAAAAGGTTTCTGGGGAAAGGAATTCAAAGTTTATGTTGGTGCAAAAGAGTTGGAAATCCATGTGTACGAGGATTCTTTAAAAAATTCACGTGAAATGCATATTGTGAAAACCATCCTTCAAAGTCAACTGGAAAAATTCCATTTTTTCACAAACTGTTGAAGTACCCTCATACGCAGTGACTACATCAGTATGTGCAAATTGTTAAGTGAACAATGTGCACAGAGTGGGGTTTGTATCACAGACTTTCAAATTATTTTTTTAAACGTTGGTTGATTTGACAGGCTGAGAAAAGGACAGACGGACATCTTTCATCTGCTGGTTCACTCCCCAAATGCCCACAGCAGCCAGGGCCTGGGCAGCTGGAACTCCATCCAGGTCTCCCATATGGGGGCAGGGACTCAACTGCTTGAGCCATCGCCTGCAGCTTCCCGAGGTGTTCGTTAGCAGGAAGCTGGAATCGGAAGTGGATCCAGGATTCCCAGGCTCTCTGATATGAGACATGGGCGTCCCTAGCGGCCTCTTGACCACTGCACCAAACACCTGCCCTTTGCAGACTTGCTATTAACAAAAGTATAAGATGGAACCATCTGGGCGTCTACTGAAGTGGGTAATGGTTGAGGGCCAGTTTGGGGTATCCCGAGGAGAGAGGAGCGAGGGCTTGGCTCCCCAGGCAAGAGGTCAGCTTGGACCCTTTCTCCAGGGGGAGTCCCCATGCCCTCATCCTACCCTTCTGAACAGGCCCTTTGGGGGCCAGCCTGGAGCTGGGGCAGGGTCCCCACCCATGGCTGCAGATCAGGCCTCTCCCTTCCCAGGGTGGGGCAGCCTCAGGCTGGAGCCCTGTCCACAGTCACGAGGCTGAAGACCACGAGGGGGCCTGCTCTGGGGCCCTTGGCCATGGTCTGAGGTCCTCAGGCCTGGTGCGAGCTGTGGACTCACAGCCCTCCCGCTCCCGGGCCCCTGGCCTTCCCCGCCCCGCCCCCTGCCCCTCTGCTGTCCAAGCCTCCGCCAGTCACTAATTGCCTTGGTCATCTTTCCATCCATCCTTGAGCTAAGGAGGAAGGCAAACAGGACTCTCAGCAAATGTGGAAAATTCCTGCTGACGCGCTGAGAGGTTTGGCGCTGGGTCTAGCGGGGTTAGACCTTCCCAGCTGGGATTCCAGGGATGGCGCCCCTGTGTGCGAACTGTTTCTGTCCTTTAATCAGCATGGGCTGGGCTGGGCAGCCTCAGTGGCCGATGGCCTGCCCCCGGCTTCAGGGTCACTCTGATCTGACATGGAGCAGGGCTCGGGGCTGGAGTGGGGACAGCACAGCCAGGGCCCAGGGGCGTGTCTCCTGTGGGACTCTCAGCTCCGGGTCCCCCAGGATGCCCTGCTAGCTCTGTCAGCTGAATGAGAGGGTGAGGCCTGGGCGGCTGGCTCTCTCACACCTGAGGTCTGTTAATAATTATCCCTGGGGCGGGCAAGGCCCCAGCAGACAGCACTAATGAGCCTGCTAAGTGACAGCTGCATCCTTTCTCCTCACCTGCTCGGGGAAAACAAGCCCTGGCCAAGGAGCCATTTAACCCTTTTTTGGGCTGGGGGCTCCCTGAGGACAGGGCTGCATCTCTGCCCTTCCTGGCGCCTTCTTCATGGTTGGCACAAGGCTTTCTGCTCTTCCAGGCAGGGTTGTTCTGTGCCGTGTCAGCTGGGGGTCCATGCTGTGCGCCGGCATGGTCTGTGATGGCGGCCTTGTTCCGTCGCGCCTGGGGAGAGTGGCGGCCACCAGCCCCGGCTGGGTACTGAGCCTTTCAGCTCGGCATCTGTGTCACCGGATGTTACCCATCTAATTTTCATTCGCTGAAATTTAAATAGCCCCACGTGGCTAATGGCTACCACACTCCCCAGCCCACATCTATCAAGTTTCACAAGGAGGGGGCCTTGAGCAGGGTCGGCAAACAGATCCATGCCACACAGCGCTGCTCACTGCTGCCTGGTGAGTCCCAGCCTGTGTCCTCGCCCTCTGCCCTGCAGGGCTCTCTTCCCCAAAGGCCCCTGGCCACTGGGGACCCAGAGAAGCAGGGAGCTGGCCAGAAGGCACCTGTCCCTAACAAGGGTCCCCAGGATCCCGGCAGCTCTGCCTCCACACGGCACGACGCTGTCGCTGCCTGAATGAGGGAGACTGATAGAAAACCCCCCTCGCACAACAGGCGGATTTTCCAAGCTGCGCTGGCTGCCCTTGGTCTGAGCCTTCGTGAAGGGGAGCTGGGGACAGTGGGGGGAGGGGGCAGGAGTGAGGCCCAGCCCACTCAGCTCCCAGTCGGTCCTCACTGGAGGCTCCATCAGCATCACTCCCACACCCCCACCCCAACGCAGTGGCTCTGCAACGAGTCCACTCACTTGCTCTCTCTCTCTTTTTAATTTATTTGAAAGGCAGAGTTACAGAGAGGCAGAAGCAGAGAGAGAGGTCTTCCATCTGCTGGTTCATTCTCCAAATGACTGCAACAGCCGGAGCTGGGCAATCCGAAGCCAGGAGCCAGGAGCTTCTTCTGGGTCTCCCACCCGGGTGCAGGGGCCCGAGGACTTGGGCCATCTTCTACTGCTTTCCCAGGCCACAGCAGAGAGCTGGATTGGAAGTGGAGCAGCTGGGACTTGAACTGGCGCCCATATGGGATGCTGGCACTGCAGGTGGCGGTTTTACCTGCTACGCCATAGCACCGACCCCTCACTCTCCTTTTAATAACAGCACAAGGCCCCCAGTACCCAGCAAAATCCAACTCCGCCTTTGCGGGGGTGGCTTCCTTGCCTCCTAGAAATTTCCAGAAGGGACGCTGTGTGGCTCTGCTTCCCTAGAGCTCATTTGCCTGTCGCCTTCAGTCCCAGCTTGATGCTTCCAAGTGGCAAGGTCAAGTGTGTGATTTCCCCAATAAGAAAACTTTGAATCGGAAGCAGAAGTCCCTGAGCACTTGAGCTGGGGGGACCCTGCAGCTCTGCAGTCCCTTCCCCCACTCACTGCACATTCCAAGGGCCCTGAGCCCCCCAAGCAGGCAGGACCAGGCTTAGAGCTGTGCTCCACAGAGTGCCCACCTGGGCACCACCACACCATCACCCTGTTCTCCCCGAGAAAACCCGTCCTGAGGACAGAGGAGTGCGTTTCCAGGATGAAACGTTCGGTCTCATCCTGCGGTTTATTCATTCATTTAGCCTCAAAGTATCTTCCAGAAAGTGCTGCCTCGCCTGAAGATCAGTGGCCGTGTCTCAGAGGGGGTGAGGCTGACGGTGGGCCTGGCAGGGTGAGGCGCCCCCAGGGGCGGGAGCAGCCGGAGCAAAGCCTGGGGAGCAGCACAAGGGGGCCCTCTCCCTGCGCTGGGGACAGGAACCCGGGCATCATTCACCATGCAGGGCAGAGTGCAGCCACTTCCCGCCATGCTGGGGTGTCCACGTCCTGGGAGCTGACTCGGCCTGTTGGGGAGAAGTGGCCAGAGCGGGATGTGTTTGCGGCTTTCCCTGTCCGGGGGGCAGCTGGAGCGTGCCAAGTTTACAATTGCCTAAAGCTCCGTAAACACACTTGGTGAGTGTGCACTTATGTGCGTGTGTGCGGGGGTGAGTGTCCTCCGTGTCTGACCAGGACGAACTGGCCGTGACCTCCCTCAGCTGGCGCGGTGGCTGCTGCCTCTCTGGGGCCTGGTGAGCCTGATTGACAGGTGTGGATGATGGGAGCCCATTTCCTGCAGAGAAGGCTTTGGAGACCCTGGAGATTGGGCATGGGGAGGAGGGAGGGCATTCCAGGCCGGAGACCCGCAGGAGTGGGGAAGGGTGTGTGTGCGAGGGGGTGTGCTCGCGAGTGCCCGGCTGGTGGTCACACAGCGGGAAAGAAGGGCGAGCCAAGGGGACACGGAGCCCAGCGGGCTCAGCCTCTGCTTGCGATACTCAGCATTCCATTCTGTCGGAGCCCAGCTTCTGATCCAGCTCCCTGCTAAACGCGCCTGGGAAGTAGCAGGCAATGGTCACATTCTTGGGTGGAGACCCAGATGGGGTTCCTGGCTCCTGGCCTTGGCCTGGTCCGGCTCTGGCTGCTGTGGCCATTTGGAAGTGAAGCAGTGGATGGAAGACCCCTCTCTCTTTCTCTCTGACTTGGGGACGGGACTGTCTGGGAGTATTCTGGCTTTGGGGAAGCCCTTAGGCTTGAGTTGACGGTGGAGCAGGTGGGAAATCCTTTTAAGAAATCACTGATCTAGGCTGGCGCCCTGGCTCATTAGGCTAATCCTCCACCTTGCGGCACCGGCACACCGGGTTCTAGTCCCGGATTCTGTCCCGGTTGCCCCTCTTCCAGGCCAGCTCTCTGCTGTGGCCAGGGAGTGCAGTGGAGGATGGCTCAAGTGCTTGGGCCCTGCACCCCATGGGAGACCAGGAGAAGCACCTGGCTCCTGCCATCGGATTAGCGCGGTGCGCCGGCCACAGTGCACCGGCTGCGGCGGCCATTGGAGGGTGAACCAACGGCAAAGGAAGACCTTTCTCTCTGTCCCTCTCTCTCACTGTCCACTCTGCTTGTCAAAAAAAAAATCACTGATCTAAAAACTCCAGCATCCCCCCCACCCGGCACTGAGTCTGCACTGAGCCCGCCTGGCTCCGTGTTTGTTCTTATTATTGTGAACAACAACGATGCCACGATGAAAAAACCAGGGTTTTACTGCTGCTGTGACCATTCTGACCGGGGCCAAACATGAATGGGACACTAGCTGGCCTTAGGGACAGCCTGTGGTCTCAATCGGGGGTCAGGGTGGCCAGGGTTAGGGGTCAAGCAGTGGTCAGGGTGGAGCAAGCTTGCGGCTGAGATGAGAGGTCAGCCCTGGTTATGACTGGCCGCCGGTTTGCGGCGGGGGCTCGGGGTCAGATCCTGATGAGGGACTGTTTTCTTTGTGTCACTTGTCTGCCCTGGAAGAAGCTGGCCTCGTTGGGAAATCTGCTGGAGGAGAGACAGGAGTCTGAGGACTCGGAAGACTTGGGGGTTGGCTGGGGTTCCCTGCTGGGAGTGGGGGCCACGCTGTGCAAGCCGGTGCCTTCCCGGCAGCCAGCCTCTGCGGGTGAGCAGCCATGCAGTCCTCCCGCCGGACGTGTAACTGGGACACCTGGTGATGGATGTCTCCCTCACAGGCCTGGAGGGCAGGTGCTGGCTGGGCAGGTGAGGGAGCCAGTGGCTCCAGGCAGGGGTGGGGAAGGTCTGGCCCACGGGCCATATAACGTCCCCAGAATCACGTGGCCTGGTTCTGCCAAGGCAACCGCAGGTGAGACTCGCAATCCAGTACCCCTGGAGCAGGCCAGATAGTGTAAGTTGACAATTTCATATGGCCCGCGAATGATGTTGTAAATATCCAGTGGCCTTTGGCAGACAAAAGGTTCCTGGCCCGGCACTGTCCCAGGATAACCCCAGCTCGCTGCTCCCTAGCATCACCTGGGCATCCTTAGAAATGTACTGATGCCCGATTTCTACTCTGGCAACCTCTGTTCCGAGCTAATGGGTATCAGAGCTTTTTTAAAAAAAATCTTTATTTGGGAGAGAGGAGTGCAGACAAGAGAGCCCATCCTCTGGTTCACTCCCCAAATGCCCACACCAGCAACTGGGGCTGGGCCAGGCCCGTGCCAGGAGCTGGGGACTCAGTCCAGGTCTCCCGCATGGGTGGCAGGAGCCCACTGCTCTGAGCTGTCGCTGCTGCTTCCCAGGGTGTGCACCGGCAGGAAGCTGGAGCCAGGTGCAGAACCAAGAATCTAACCCAGGTACTCCGACGCCGTGTCTTAGCCACCGGGCCAAATGCTGGTCCCCAGGAGGGTTTTAGAAAGCTCCCCGTCTCTCTCTCACTGTCCACTCTGCCTGTCAAAAATAAAAAAAAAAATAAAATAAATAAAAAAAATAAAATAAAATAGAAAGCTCCCCGGGTGATCCTGGGCAGCCCAGTTTGCACTCCACCGGGTAAAGGGTAGGATGGATGAGCCAGCTGAGCTGTGGGTGAGGCCGGCCGGGGTCTCCCTACCGTGTTCAGGCGGTGGGGTCTGCCTGCCGAAGAGTGACGCGGCGGCACAGCAGCGGGAGCCTGCAGGAAGAACTTTCTCACCAAATCCTCTCCATGGCTCTGTGTCTTCATCTGTCGGATGGGGCTGACGTCACAGCCACCCCACAGGGGCTGCCGGGGACACACCTGCCAGAGAGACACTGGGCCAGTGTAGGGGTTACCTTCCTCCTTCCCCCGCACGAATTCCTGCCGAGGGTCCGGAGCTAGGGGCTGGACCACATGGCCCCTGGGGCGCCTGGAATCTCTTGGCTCTGATGGGAGTCTTTGGGCGTTATGTCCCTGTCTTAAATATCGCCCCCCCACCAATACATTTACATTCGTTTGAACACGTGCTTTGTTTCCATTTCTGAAAATACCATCCCCCTACTACCCTGTGGGTGGGGGATGGGGACCCGGGGTTCTGTCCCTTCTGGCTCTTTGCAGGGATGGGTGGGATGTGATGGAAGCTTCTGGAAGTTTCTGTTGGGGGAGGGGAGCAATGCAGCTCCCAGCCAGGTTTCTCAGGTCTTGGTCCTGTGGGGACCGTGGAGTCTTCTCCTGCGGCCTGTGTGTCTTTAAGGAGCCTGGGGGACTGGGAAAATTCCAACCCATGGGTTCCTTTGAAATGGAAGTGACATCTAGTGGTCTGAGGAAGAACTGCCAAGCTGGGGGGCCCCCAGCCTTGGGGCTGGCTCCTGGGGTCCCTCCCCTGGTGACTAGGCCCTTCTCTCCCTGGGCCGCCACCCTGCCAAGAGCCTTTAAGCCCCAGGCCCCAGGCTCTCTGGGCCAGGGTGACTCTGCTGGCCCAACACCAGGCTGGACCACCCTCCCCAAGCCCTGCACCTGCCCCGACTCCAGCCAGCCAGGGAGGCCAGACCAGGGCAGAGAGGAGAGCAGCTGGGCCTGCAGCCCCTGGCTGGCCTGTCAAGTCTCCCTGGGGAGGTGGGCTCCCCGGGGACCTGTGTCCTTTGGTTCCGAGGATCCCTGTCCTGAGTGCCGCCGCACAGAAGTCGCACAGCTGTGCAGGCCACAATGCTGACTCATCGGAAACCTGTGGCTGCTGCTATTACGCAATGGCCCGCGGCGCTCGTTGGAGTGAGCAGGCAGAGGGCCCCCGGGGGGACAGGCACCCAGCCGTGGGGGTGGGAGGCTTGGGAACCTAAAGGGAGGGCAGGAACAGGGCACGGGGCCCAAGCTGCTGCCCTCCAGGGTCCCTGATTTGGGGGGCGACTCCTGTCCTGAGGAAGCCCCAGTCTGCGGGGGGGAGACTCAGCCCTGTACCAGGGAGATCCCGGGTGTGGTGGGTGCAGTAAGGAATGATGTATGTGGCGGCGGTGGGGGGGACCCGGTGACCCTTGCGCCCTTGCAAAGCACAGGGCAACCAGTGCAGGTGTTTATGGGGTAGCAGAGCCCTGAGGGCTGAGCAGTCTAGGAGTGAGGTAGCCAGTGCCCCGGGGAGCAACATCTGTGATGATGGCGGGGGAAGCTGCCGCCCTCCACATGTTCAGACCCAGGATTCCCTCAGTTCCTGGTTCAACACGCGAGGGGCCTTGGCCAGCCTCAGACGCCCAGCTGAGTGGCAGTAGGGGCTGAGCAGGTGATGAAGGGTACTGGGAGGGCTACTGGCATCGCGGGGATACTGGTCCTGGCACTCGCCCGTCGTCCTCTGTGCCTAGGTGGTCCTTACCCTCGGCAGTGCAGAGGACCACTCGGGAGAAAGGAGGATGGCCATGTCCACCCCACCCCGAGGGAGACACAGCTGTGTTTGGCTTGCTCTGTGGTTCTGGAAGCTTCCTCAGGCAAGGATGAGGAGGTGTCTGCTCCAGGGGCTAAGAGAGCTTCAGCGGTGGGCGTTGGGCCTAGCGAGAAAACACTCCCGCGCCTCCCTTGCGAGGGCCTGCGTTTGTCTCCTGGCTCCAGCTTCCTGCCAGGGCTCTCCCCCCGTCGGGAGGCGGCACAAGTAGCTGGTTCCTTCCTGACACTCTCATGGGAGACCTCGATTATGTCCCTGCCTCTTGGCTTCTGTCCCAGCCCAACACCGGCCGTTGTGAGCATCTGGGGCTCTGTCTGCCTGTCTCGCTTTCTCTGTCTCTCAAATTAAAAAAAAAAAAAAAGAGGAAGAAAAAAAAAAAGCTGTTTCAAGTCAGACTTAAAAGCCATGCAATGAGCTCACTTTTGAGAGATTCATTTAAAATATTTATTTATTTATGTGAAAGGCAGAGTTATAGAGAGGAAGACAGATAGACAGACACGCGTGCGCGCATGCACACACACACACACACACACACATACACACACAGATCTTCCATCTGCTGGTTCACTCCCCAAATGACCTCAATGGCTGGAGCTGTACCAGGTGGAAGCCATGATCCTGGAACTCCATCCAGGTCTCCCATGCAGGTGACAAGGGTCCAAGCACGTGGGGCATCTTCTGCTGGTTTCCCAGGAGCTGGATTGGAAGTGGAGCAGCTGGGATGTGAACCAGCGCCCATGTGGGATGCTGGAGCACAGGAGCCGGCTTAGCCTGGCTGCACCACAACCATGGCCTCACTTCTGACAGATCTGGACAGCTAGCCTGGTTTGATCTCCAGAAGTCCTGAGGTTAAAAATACTGATTTAACTTGTTCACTTTTATTTCAAAGAGGCACTCTATGGACATGGTTTTTTAAAAAAACTTCAAGCACAATGAAAATGCCTGAGCCTAGGCTATCAGCACCCTGTCTTATTCTTACAACTTTTCTGTTAAAAATGAATTCAAAATAAAATCAAGAACTGCACGCAACTCCTACCAGAAACAGTAGCCCTATCCTCTCCTGTACTCTTCTTCCCTTATTCTGCCCCCGGCAGCCTCTCTGGGGCTCTCAGCTGCCAGTTTCCTGTATATTCTTCTAAAGATGCTCTCAAAAATCTATATATTTATAAACTCGATTCTCCCACGCAAATAGCGACATTCTTCCACGCGGTTCCGCCCCGTCCTTCTCCCTGGATGGTCCGGGGGCCCCTCGATGCACGTGCACGCCAAGTGGCCTCACCCCCCTTCGTGACTCCTGTGTATTGCTTCGAACAGATGGCTCAACTATTTGTTTGGAAGATGTTGTATCATGGAGTGGAGAGGAGACTTCGGAGGCCGAAAGCTGGGGTGTACATCCTTGTTGTGTTCCCAGTTGTTTAACAGTGAGCCAGGGACTCAATGCCTTAGCGACTCAGATTCCCCACTCATGAAACCAGGCGTATCAGTTGCCCCCACCCCAAGTGTTTTGTGAGCATTCGATGAGATAATTCCAGGGCACTTCAAAAATTTCATGGAAAACGGAGTGAAAGGAAGGATCCTTTAGTTCCTAAATGCACTCCCGGCTTTTTCATAATTCGCATTTTCTATGAACTTTTGGAAGACTCCCTGTGCAGGTAGCGCTGTGCCTGGTATGCAGCAAGCACTCAGTTAATGTTAGTGCTGCCCCCAAGATGATTCTGCCAGACCCGTTTGGAGCGAGCCGGGCTGTTCCCAGGCTTTGATTATTATAAACAGAGCTACAAACAAATAGCCTTGTCCTCACGTCATTTGGCACTTGTGGGAGTACATCTGTAGGAAAAATTCTGGGGAGTAGAATTGCTGGGTCAAGGGTCAAGTGCATTTTTAATTTTGAAAGACACTGCAGGTTGCCCCTTCAGAGGGGTGGTGCCGGTCCCACTTGAACATGGCGTTTGCCAAATGTATTCTGGCACGGAAGCCTGGTGTGGAGCCTCTTGGGCCCCCCTGCCTCTAACCAACCCCAGCAGTGGCTTTCAGGGTGTTTTTTGGGGCGGGACCTGGCCCACCGTGGGGACTGCAGCCAGCCCGAGGCTCCTGGAGGTTGGCTCTGCTGGGAGCCGTTGGACAGCCATTCGTTGTACAAGTGTCTGCTCATCGCTTGGTGCTCCACAGCAAGTCCCTGCCTTGCTGGTGGCTGGCTTTTCTGGGGCTTGCAAGCACATCACACCTGGTGGATAAACCTGCTAAGACTTTAAAAGGAGCTGTTGTCACCGGTTCACCTCCGGCAGGGGGTTGCAATCTCTGGAGACATTTGTGAACCAGGCATGAGATGATGCCAGGCCTCAACTGACTGTGATCACAGCCAGTCTGATGTTCTACCTGGAACTGGGCCTCCTGGCATGGCTAATCCAGACACCGATTTCTCCCACTCCCCGCGTCACTAATGGGAGTTGCTTAGACAGGAGAGGCAGACCCAGCTCTGAGAGGCCCTCTCATCCCAAACCTGGAACCTCACCCACCCCAGACACCCAGGGGGTGAATGTTCCCTTTGCAAAAGGGCTTCCTACAGCCTTCATTTGCTTGGTTTTCTTCTTCTTCTTCCTCTCCCTCCCCTCCCCTCCCCTCCCCTCCTCTCCCCCTCCCCCCTTCCTCTCCCTCTCCTTCTGCTTTTCCTTCTTTTTCTATCTCGATGCAACAAGGCAGAAGACTGGAGGCCGCCGCTTTGAGCAGGCCTGAAGTGTCTTCCCGCAGTTCTTCCCTTTCTGCTCACTCAGCACTGGCTCAGCCCCTGAGCTCCTCCAGGCCTAGGCTGGAGAGCTCCTTTAGGATCCACTGTGATGCGGGCTGGGGGCGGGGTATGCCAGACCAGCTAGGGCTTCTACGGGCTCCTGGGCTGGCCAGCCCTCAGAGCTTCCACGGCCCGTCCTCTCCCACGACCTTGCAGAGCTGACGAATGTCAAGGCCTTTCTCGACCCTTGAGTGCGGCCCAGGGCAGCTCAGGGTGGCAGGAGCAAACTCATGGGCCCTCCAGAAGCCCCCAGAGGTCAACTTTAAGTTGAGATTGTCTTTAAGGGAAGATCAAATAGGTTTCTTTTTTTTCCCCCTCTATTGTTTGCCAAACCTTTGTTCTCTATAGTTAAAACACGCATGCAGGAAAGTACACAAGCCGTAAGCACACAGGGCGCAGATTTTTCATTATGCAGATTAAGAGGCAGCACTGGGTCAGCCTCCTACACCTGTCGCCTGTTGTCACTCACACCAAAGACAAGCACACTTCTGCCTTCCGCTCCCGACAGCATTGCCTGACTTTGGGACACTAGACAAATGGAATGCAATGCCTGGGGTTGGCTGTGTCTGGTTACCTTTGCCCAAGATTCTGAAATTCACCCATGGCGCGTGTGTGGTGAATTCATTCTTGTTGCTGTCGACTGTTCCACCGTAGGAATAGACACGTTTTAATCCATGTCCACTGATAACTAGTGGGTTGTTCCCAGTTTATGGCTATGGTGAATAATGTTGCTGGAACATTCTTATCTGTATCTGTGGTGCACAAGTGTACCTGTTTCTGTTATAACCTGGGAGTGGAATTACTATGTCATAGGGTAGACACTGCCAGGTTTTCAGCGTGATTGTGTCAACCTATGCTTTTTCTCACAGTGTAGCAGAGTTCCAATTTCTCCATACTGTTGCCAGCACTCTTGCCAGTGTTTTCTTTTTTCTCTTTTTGACAGGCAGAGTGGACAGTGAGAGAGAGAGACAGAAAGGTCTTCCTTTGCCGTTGGTTCACCCTCCAATGGCCGCCGCGGCCGGCGCGCTGCGCTGATCCAATGGCAGGAACCAGGTGCTTCTCCTGGTCTCCCATGGGGTGCAGGGCCCAAGCACTTGGGCCATCCTCCACTGCACTCCCGGGCCACAGCAGAGGGCTGGCCTGGAAGAGGGATAACCGGGACAGAATCCGGCGCCCCGAGTGGGACTAGAACCTGGTGTGCCGGCGCCGCAAGGCGGAGGATTAGCCTAGTGAGCCGCAGCGCCATCCACCAGTGTTTTCCATTTTACCATTTAGGAGGCCGAAACTACTTCCCTAAGCCACAGGTCCTTTGATCACTTTCCTGCTTCTAGTTTTTTCAAATTTCTCCAACATCGTATCATGAAAACTTTCAAGCGTCCGGAAAAGTTGAAAAAATTGTGTAGTGAGCACCCACACCACTCACACTAATTATATGGGTGCTGGCTCGAGTCTCAGCTGCTCCACTTCCCATCCAGCTCTCTGCTAATACACCTGGAAAAGCAGCAGAAGATGGCCCAAGTACTTGGAGCCCTGCTACCCACATGGGAGACCTGGATGAAGCTCCTGGCTTAAGCCTGGTCCAACCTTGGCCATTGCAGCCATTCGGGGAGTGAACCAGCAGATGGAAGATTCTCTCTCTCCCCTTTCCTTCTCTCTGTAACTCTGCCTTTAAAAATTTAATTATATCATCAGCAGAGACAGATAGAGGAGAGAATCTCCCTTTCACTGGTTCACTCCCCATATGCCCACAGTGGTGGCGCCGGGCTGTGTTGAAGCCCAGAGCCCGGCACTCAATCCAGGTCTCCCACATGAGTGGCAGAACCTGACTACCTGGGCCGTCACCACCGCCTCCCCGCGTTCGCGTTGGCAAGAAGCTGGTGTGAGGAAGCGGGGCGGGGAATTGAACCCAGGTACTCCAGTGTGCGACTTGAGCAGCTTAACAGGCTGCCAAGTCTTGGCTGCCAGGCCAATGCCCGCCCCCACATTCCATTTTATCACGATCATTCCTTCACATCTAACCATCCGGGCATCCTCTGTCCATCTGACAGCTGTCTGTTTCTCCCGGCTGTGCCTTCCACGGGGCTGGGGCTGACACCCCGTCACATCGCTCCTTTTCAGCGTGCATTGGAGACCCTAAGCCAAAGCACACGCTTGTGCAGCCAGCAGCACCATTCAGTTCTGGAACATTCTGAGACGCCCTCCTTGTTCCCCTCGTGCGTTTGTAGTCAGTGCCTACTCTGGCCTCTAGCCTCAGGCAACCACTGATCTGTCTGCCTTTTCTCTGTGCAGCTTTGCCCTTTCAGAAATCATATGTGAATGGAGCTGTACACAGTAGAGTCTCTTCTGTGTGGCTTCTTTCATGAGCCGGATGCCTTTGAGACCCATCCGTGTTAAAAGATGTCCCAGGAGGCTGTTCCTTCTATTGAGAACTAGCATTCCAGCCTATCACAGTTCACGTATCCATTCTTCTGTTAACTGTTCCAGTGTTTTTAAATGTTTTCCTTTGTTTATTTGCAGTTTTGTTACAGAGAAAGAGAGATCGATCTTCCATTCACTGGTTCACTCCCCGAATGCCTGCGACAGTCAGGGCTGGGCCAGGCAGAAGCTGGGAGCCAGGAGGTCCATGGGGGTCTCCCACAGGGGTCACAGGGACCCAACTCTGAGCCGTCATCTGCTGCCTCCCACGGCGTGCGTTAGCAGAGCATTGGCGTCGGGGACTGAAGTCAGGTATTGAACTCGGATACTCCGCTATGAGACGTGGGCGTCCCAAGCAGCATGCTAACTGCGGCACCAAATCCCCACCCCCACAAAGGGGTTTTGATGACAGGATTGTCATTTTGGCATAAGGAGCGGCTGCCCGTTTATGGAGTGACCTGTTGTATGGAAAGAAGAAAGGATAGAATTAGCAGAGAGAGAGAGAGAGAGAGAGAGAGAGAGTAGAGTGGGGACAGAGAAGACAGTAAGTTTGTTGCTCGCACAGTGCCTGTCTCCAGATGTGCCACAAGCCTGCGCCTGCTTGGGAAACTGCATCCCTGTCCTGTTCCCAGCCTGCGCCCTCCTGGGGCTCAGTGCACCTAGCCAGGGAGCCCCCTCTCATGCCCATGGTTTGGCCCCCGCCGGCTGGGTGTCGTTAATCCTACGAGGTGCACGCAGCACTGAGTATGGCGTCCGGCCAGCAGCCCTCAAGTTCACCTCCCGGATGGCTCGCTGGGCTCACAGAGGGCAGGAGTGGTGGCCTTGATGGCTTCCAGGTCAAGGGAGAACCCTAGGCTTGCAGTGGGCTAGGACCCTTAGATAGCCAAGGCCTGTGCCCCGCCCCTACACACACACTCTGCTTAGGTCCTGTTAGGCGGCGGCCTGGGCTGCATTGGAGGAGGGGGTCTCCAGGCCTTGGTGCCAAACCTCAGCTGGAGCTGCCAGCATCGCTAACAAGTTCAGCATGGGTGCACGGGAGGCAGCTGGGACAAGACTCCTGGTGTCCCGCCAGACCCCAGACCTCCCTCTCTGCACACTCTCAGGAGTGCTTGGACGGGGGAGGAGGAGGAGAGGGGGCAGGGCTGCCAGGCCCCAGCCAATATGCCCGCCCTCCTTTCCTTCCCACCTCCCAGTGACTTCCTGGCCCCAGATGTGCCTTACTGGCTGCTCCTGCATGCCTCGATGGTCCAGGGTTTCTGGGCTGTCACGTGGGGTGGTGGGCGGCGGCATCTCAGGTGCGAGCATCAGAGGTTTTGCTTCCATGGATGTGGGGTGGGGCCTGGGGAGCTACGTGTCTCCCGCGAGCCCTTGAGGTCTGAGCTGCAGGTCTGGGGACCACATTCACGGGGGTGGGGCCTGGGTCGGGAGGGCAGGGGTGTCAGCCAGCAGACAGAACCTCCTGTCTCCTGCGGATCATACCAGAGAAAGACACGCAAGCCGGGGAGAGTTTCTGAGGACAAAAGTAAGTGGATGTATGACAGAAATCATCAGGAGGTCGCCAGGCCATTTGAACTGCAGTGACAAAGCGACTTGTGATTCTGAAAGTGACCCAGGTCGAAAGATCTCTGAAAATCCCATGGGTCAGACAAGACCGGAAGTGCGGCTGCGTTCTGGAGCGATTACTCAGGTTCTGCTCTGTCTTGTGGTCACCCTTGGCCTGACAAAAGGTCTATAAGAGTTCTTGAACATGCTTGTTCCTCAGACCAAATCCTGTGGGCAGACACTCTCATATGAACCGCTTTCACAGATGGGGAAACTGAGGCATGGCAGGTGCGTGGTGGGTGCAGGCTTCCAACCCAAGTCTTTTGATTGCAGCGCAGACTTTGAACCCCAAAGCGAGGTGCTTGCTGCTGTATTTATACCGCACAACTGAATGGCAGTTAGGAGTGCTTTTGGGGTGGGAGGGCTTTTGGCTTGAGATGCCCGCATCCCGTGTTCGAGCGTCTAGGTTCAAGTCCTGGCTCTGCCCCCGATTCCAGTTTCCTGCTAATGCACAACCAAGGAGGCGGCTGGTGGTAACGCAGATAACTGGGTCCCTGCCACCACGGGGAGACTCAGGCTGAGGTCTGGACTCCTGGATTTGGCTTGGCCCAGTCCTGACTATTGCGGCCATCTGGGGAGTGAACCAGCAGATGGAGGACCCCCTCCCTTTCTCTCTCTCTCTCTCTCTCTCTCTCTCTCTCTCTCTCAAGTAAATAAAAACTGTTAAAAATTCTCCGGAACAGTTTAGCCAAATGGCAGGTACATCAGGCCAGCCTCTCCACCTTCAGATGGGATGGATTTGGGAGTGGATCCCCCCATGGACTTACCTGAGCTTACAACGAGAAGATGGATGCGGGGGCTCATCCACCGTGCTCACCGTTAATTGTTCCCAAGCACCTGGTGAAGGGTGGGTTTGAACAGGCTGGGTGCATTGCCTGGGGCTGGGGCTGGCTCGGAGAGCAGAGAGGGTGCTGCCTCCGGCCGGGTTACACAGCTAGGAAGTCAGAGAAGTTATCCACGCAGATGGCTGTGGCATTAGGCCCACTGCTAGGGACACCAGGTGAGCAGCACACAGAAAGCCGCTGCCCCCTGGGTCTGTCACTGGGCTCCAAACCTGGGGGTCTGGGGGTCATTCCAGCCAAGGTTGATTGCTTCATACAGAATTTAGGCAGGGGGTGAGATCCGCTATTGATGGGATAGTGACCTTCTGGGTTGGGACAGTGAGTGCTACTGGGGGTAGAGGTGAGAATGAAAGGCTAAGAGGAAGGTGGAGGTGATGGGGTCTTGATGACTGGAGATGATGGGGGAGGTGACAGTGGTGGGAGGCGGGATGCCAGGGAAGGGTACCGATGGGCTGAGTAGCTCAGGGAAGCAGGTGGAAGGTCCAAAGCTAGAACTAGGGATTTGAGCATGGTTCCTGGTGGCTGGAGAGCCAGGAGGGCTGCCTGGAGGAAGCACTGCTTTTTGATCAACCACCTCTGTTTCCGCAGGCCCCCGCTGAGGGTGTTTACAAAAGCTGCCCCCACAGCCCAGCTCGGAAGTCCTTCCTGGCTGAGATTTAGTGGACCTGTGTCTCTGGGAGGCCCTCAGTCCCATCTTAGACACACGGAGCCAAGGTCAGCACGGAGGGAGATGGTGCTCATGGGCCTCTGGGAGGAAGAGCTCTCTGTGGCATGGCCTCCTCTGTACCCTACCCCAAAGGAGAGGCAAGGCGAGGGGGCCACCCTGGAGGAGGTGGCAGGTTCGAGGTGGGTGAGCTGGGGTTTGAGGTTGGTGACCCTGGGAGCATGGGAATCGGAGGCCAAGGTATTATGATTCCCATTTCCCAAAGAAGAAAACTGAGGCCCTGGGAGGGGAAAGCTGCGCCCAGGGTTACGTGGAGAGGCAGCAGCAGAACCTGGCCCTGAACGCCTTTTGGTAGAGCGCCTCCTGTTTGTGCATACCTGTGGGGGTGTGGACAGGGGCCAGCCAGATCCAGGCAGGGCTCCTGGGTCTGTCATTCACTGGGAGTGGGCGGGACTCAGAGTCTCTACTTCCTTCACTGCAAAATGGGAGCACTTGCCTCTCCCTCCTCCCCAGGATGTGGGGAGGATCAGACATGGAATGAGCAAAGTCGAGCCCGCTGTGAATGCCGGTTTGCTTCCTCCCACGAATCATGGTCCCCTGGGGTTCTTCTGAGTGCTTGCATGTGGTTTGCATGGGCAGCAGTGAGTGTGCTCCGCGTGGGACTATGTGCACAAGCCTCCGAATTAGCGTGTGAGGGCATCATTTGCAAATCCTGGCCAGGCAGCCGCGGTGAGAGAAGCTGCAGTGCTCGCTGGTCTTAGGAGGCATTAGCGGTTGGAGCCACTAGGATTGGCCTGCCATGGGCTGCGGTGGGACTGGGAGCCGAGTGCCCCAGGACCCTCCAGGCAGCCGCCCTGGGAGCCGGCAGGGCGGGGCAGGGCAGGGCAGGGCCAGGCAGCTCTTCTCAGAGGCTCAGGTGGAGTTGCCATTGACTCAGAGAGTGGCCCTGTGGGCACCTGTAGGGCCTAAACTCCCCGGGAGTTTGGGGGCCTAGGACACAAATCCACTCAGTGACCTCCAGATTAGGTGACAGCAGCAGCAAAACTGGATCCTCAGGGGAACGTGAGGGCAGCGGGGTGTCCGTCCCCTGAGCTGCTTCCCACCTGCCTGTGATCCCCCCAGTGCGTTCACAGAGGCATGGCGGATGTGCCACAGTCCTGGCCTCCCCGGCCGCTGTCACACTGGACACGGCAGGCAGGAAGCTCCAAGAGGAGGCGTGACCTGCTCGCGACCACGCAGCCCGCGGCCATGCTCAAGCCGGAGGCCGGCCTGCAGCCGCCACACTCAGGCTCTGAGTTTGCACCTGCCAAAGATCCCTCTTGCTGAACATCTGCGCGTGTGCTCGCTCACACATTGCACCCACACCTGCACCCTCACACAGACACGTTTGCACACACAAGCACACACACTCATACAAGACAAGTCTGTAAACACACACATCCACTCACAGACACGTCTGTACACACAAGTGCACAATCACAACACGTACACACCTGCACACACACAGACATGTCTGCACACCTAAGCACACACACACTTATACAAGACAAGTCTGTACACACACATGCACACTCACAACATGCACACGCGTGTACTCACACACACAAGGCTTCCCCCATTCTCACCTCCGGCTTCGCTTCATCAAGGCCCCTGCCATTGTAAATTTCCGTAGTTTATCTTCCACCGCCTTCCCCCAAACAAAAAGAAGCCCCGTGGGGGCAAAACCTCCTTCCCGCTTCATTCTTGGTTGTCTGATTTGCATCTAGAGCACAGAATTGTGGGGTTCACCCTTTCCTTCCTGTGTTCATTCATTTGCAGGTCACCTGTCTGATGCTGACCCCGAGAGCTGTCACACCTGGTCCCCCGCCCCCGGGTGGTTGATTTTGGGTCCTTTCTCCTACATGCCAGCTCCCTGATGGAGGAGCCCCACCCAGGAGCCTGTGGCGCTGACCCTGGAAGGCTGTGGGGTGGGGGGCAGGGAGGAGCCAGGGATCCGGGGGATAGTCTTCCCAGGGGACCAGGGCACACCGTCAGGGAAGCTGGAGCAGACTGGGGGGAGGGAGAGGCAGGCAGAAAGGTGTCGAGGGGCACAGGGGGCGAGTGGAAGCACATGGCGGGGGCAGAGAGTGGTGTGGGGGCTGGTGTGGAGGGGCCGAACCTGGGCTCCAGGCCCTGCAGCCCACACACGCCCCAAGGGGAGCTCTGGTTGGAGGCTCAGTTTTCTCATATGACAATTGGAGCTGAGGCCATGGGGTGATCTCTGCTCGTAGCCCCCTGCTGCCTGCCCCCTCCCACCGACCCCGCGTCCCTTTTCCCTGGTCACAGGTCTCAGGAGCTGCTGCCAGGTGGAGTGGACACCGGTCCCCACCCTCTCTGTTCCCCAACTCCTGTGGGCTCAGCAACCAGAGAGGTCAGCGGGTTCACTCCGTCCCGGTTGACCAGAAGCCTCTGGCTCTGTGGGTGCTGCGGGCTTCCTGGCCGGGCCCCAGGCCTCTCCTGGCTGGGGGCTGTGAGCAGGAGAGCAGCAGAGCAGATTTTGCAAGCTTGAAATAGTTTATGGCCAGGCTGAGGCAGGGAGGAAGGAGGGCATGGCCCCAGGAATGCAGGAGGAATGTCTGTGAGGCCGACCGCCCCCCACCCTCCGCAACTCCCCCGGGGGGAAGCAGCAGAAGCCTAGAGCCTGCCGGGCACAGGGCTGCCATGGGCCACGGTTTGGACATTCCTGGGGCAGGGCCAGCGAGGTGTGCGAGGGGGTTGTCTTCCTCCAGGCGTGGAAGCACTTCCTCCAGGAAGATGCCGGGGTTGACACCTGCCTGGCTACCCAGTCAGCGTCTCCTGCCGGCCTGTGCTGTGGACTCAGATCTTCATTTCTGTGTGTCTGTGTGTGTGTGTGCGCGCGCGTGTTCAGGCAGGCAGGCCACTGTATCACCACAGCGGAGCTCCTTGAAGTCGGGGTTTGCTTTTCCCTTGGACTGAGAATTATTGAAAGGCAGAAGCTGGGAACCGCACTCCCCTCCCCAGCCGCCGGAAGCCCCCAGCACTTCCCATGTACCCAAAGCGGTGGCTGCTGAAACAGGAGCGACCATACGCAGCCTCCACACCTGCCCCTTGTGAGCCAAGATGGAGAGTGGGCAGCCTGCAGGGGCCCGCCGAGCCTCACTGCTGGGACAGCACCCTGCTCTCAGTCTCTGGTCTCCCAGCCCTGTTCTCAGAAGGCCTGTGTTAAGCCAGGAGAAGCCAGGCTCCTGGGAGTCAACCATCTGGACAGCACACTGGCCCCTGCTGGCACAGGGCTTGCTCTACATACCCCCCAGTCCATGCTTGTGGCCTGGGGTCCACCCTTGGGAGGGGGTGGCAAGGGGTTGAGAGCGGACAGGCCGCAGGGCACCAGGCCTCCGTCCGCTAATGATACCTGCACATTCCTGGGCCCCGCAGCAGGGCCGGTCATCCTTCCATTCATGTCTGGCTCTGAGTGAGCCAGCAGGTGGTGGGGGTTGGGGAGGGGGTGAGGAGGTGGGCCCTGGGGCGGGGGCCTCCAGGCCAGTGCAGAATGACAATGGGTGCCTGGCCACATTCATGCAGCTCAGCCCCCTCAGTTCCCACCAAGACCCTGGTTCTGCTCTGGGAGACACAAGTGTCTCCCTCCAGGGGCAGGGCACCCACCTCCAGCTCCCCTGCACATTGCTAGAGCAGCCCCATGGGTCAGGTTATGGGCCAGGTTTGGATGAAGTGTGCAGAGTTGGACCATCCTGTGGCTAGGATTGGGGGGCTGTTTTCTGGGTTAGGAAGATTAACAGACTTAGGCAAAGTGGGATTAAGGGTCAGTCTGTACCCAGGATCAGGGATCAGTCTATACCCAGAAGTAGAGGGTCAGTTTGTTTTAGCCTTAGGAATCTATCTGTGTCCCGAAGCAGGGGTCAGGCTGTACCCAGGCTGTAGGATCAGTCTATACCTAGGATTAGGGGTCAGTCTATGTCTAAGGATCAAAGTTGTGCCCAGGAATAGAATAGAGACCAGCAGCACTGAGCAGTAGGTTTGTGTTTTGCATTGGAACTGAGCCTATGACTTGGCCACAGGAGGTAACCCCAGCCCAGCTGGCCAGGAGGCAGAGAACAGAGTTTTCAGCTTGGAGGGGAGTCTCTTGCTGATCCCCTGGCCAAACAGCCCTGAGCTATCCACCTGCAGGAGTTACCTGGGGCAGGGTGGGGCGCCTGGCCACTCACAGACTCAGCATCAGCCTAGGGGATCACCAGTGCTACAGGCCGGGATGTGGTGGCCAGGCCAGGTCCCCCGTTGTGGCTCAGATAGCACCGCAGGCCGTCATGGCGGGGAAGGACCCGGAGCCGCCCCACGGATGGCCGCTTCTGTTTACAACGCGCCTCTCGAAACTCATTCCCCATCAGCGCATTCTGCAAACATTTCCTGAATACCTGCCGTGCCTGAGGCCCGCGATCCTCAAACTCGAGTGCATAGAAGCATCGCTGGGGATACTTGTGGATGGGTGGGCGGGCTCCCAGGCTCCGCCCCACCCCCACCCCCACCCAGGAGCCTGCCCAGGAGTCTGCACTGTCACCAGAGTCCCCAGCAGTGGCCCCGCGGCGGTGGCTTTGGGACCACACTTTCAAAGACTGTCCTCAAAGAACCCATCAGGGTGGGCTTCAGGAGCTTCTGGAATGAAAGGGTGTGTGTGTGTGTGTGTGTGTGTGTGTGTGCTGACATCTTCAAAGAATCGCTTCCCCAGCCTCGGTTGTCCTGTGGCAGGAGCTGTACGAGGCTCGTCCGTCTGACCCCCCAAAACCCCCTTCATGAGAATGCAGGGAAGCCTGCAAAAGATTAGCCCCGGAGAGCAATGGAGCACAGGGCAGCATCATGGATGCCTTAAAGGAGGCACAGGAAAAGAACGCATCTAAAAATGCTGTCTTAGCGCAGAGGCAAAGGAAGGGAACGGATGGATAGCTGTGGTTCTTAATCGCTTAAACACAGCCACCTGCAAGCAGTTCTCCCCCTCATCCCCCCAGGGCCACGGCTCAGGCCAACTTTGCTGAAACCCTGGCACTGTTCTCTGCTTCTTTCTCCCCTGCAGAGGCGCTCCAGCCCCTGGCGAGCTCTGCACTCCACCCATCAGAGCCGCAAGCTGCATGTGCCAGCCCGATTACCCACACCTGCCCCTGGGTTACCAGCCCCAGTGCTGAAGGGCTTGGTCATCTTGAGGATGTCACTGAGGGCAGGGAGCCAGAAAGGATGGCTCCCCACTCTGGGGCTCCCTGCCATATGCCATGCTTCTAGAATGTTCCATGAACCTTTCTTTTTTTTATTTTTATTTATTTATTTTTTTTGACAGGCAGAGTTAGTGAAAGAGAGAGACAGAGAGAAAGGTCTTCCTTCCGTTGGTTCACCCCCCAAATGGCTACCACAGCGGGCGGACTGTGCCTATCCAAAGCTAGGAACCAGGTGCTTCCTCCTTGTCTCCCATGTGGGTGCAGGGCCCAAGCACCTGGGCCATCCTCCACTGCCTTCCCAGGCCACAGCAGAGAGCTGGACTGGAAGAGGAGCAACCGGGAGAGAATCCAGTGCCCTAACTGGGACTAGAACCCGGTGTGCTGGCGCTGCAGGCGGAGGATTAGCCTAGTGAGCTGTGGCACCGGCCCGTGAACCTTTCTTTGTTGAACACTTTCCATGCCTCCTCCTCGCAGTGAATGGGCTCTGGGCCTGCCCGCGGGGTAGGAGCTGGAGGGGTTGTGTTGCTCAGAGGTGGGAGCAGGGCTGGCCGGTATCCCAGGAGCTCCTGGAAGCAGCAACCTGGCCCGTGACTCCAGGCCCTGACACAGGGACTGTCCATTCTCCGGGCTGGGCTGTGGGCCACACACCCCTCCCATACCCCCAGGAAGCATCCCTGTTGCTGCCGGTGCAGTCACCATGTTGTCTTTGGGCTGGTGTTTCCAGAGGCCAGGGAGTCCCCAGGCACCTCCAGCAGCTGGCAGGGTGGGGGTTGGGGGAGAACTTTCCCAGCTCTCCTGGACACTCCTACCCCTCCCCAGGGCATCTCTCATTCATTCATCCATCCATTCATTTGTTCAGCAGGCCTTCACTGGACACCCACTAGGTACCCCCGACAGGGCTAGGCCATGGGAGGCACAGGTAGAAGACACAGTTCATGGTATAGACAGGTGGATGGGCACAGAGACGGACAGTGTTTCTCTAGAGTGGCATAAACGTGCCAAGGGAGCAGGAGGGGTAGAAGGGGCACCTGGCTCAGTCTTGGGGTGGGGAGTACAAGGCTGGGAAGTCTTCATGTAGGAGGTGGTAAGTTGGGGAAAGGACAAAAGGGCTGGGGTCCCCTGGTTGGAACACGTGGCCAGGATTGGCTTAGAAGCCACCATCTAGGGCCTGGATCCCGAGGGGGAAGCAGGAGAGGGTTAAACTGAGGTCACTCCAGTGTGCTGGGCACCTGGGCCTTCCCCCAGGGTAATGAGGAGCCATGGAGGGCGTCAGCAGCTGCGACTTGATGCCCTCCAGTGACGTCAGCGCCTGTCGCAGCTTTCACGGGGCTGTGGGCCATGGACACCTTTCTCAACAGGGCGCTCCAGGAAGGCAGGCTGCCACAGGAACTGGACCGTGCCGCAGCTCGGCGCCAGAGGCCTTCCAAGACACACAGATCTGGAGCGGCATTCCTCTTTGAATGCTGGGGAGGCACTGACCCTGCCCGAGCCTCGGGTGTCTTGTCTATGGAACGGGAGTGAGCTCCGACGATGGCCGAGTGGTGGTGAGACAGGGAGGGCAGCCCAGCGGAGAGCAGGGGCTGCAGCTCCTTCCCAGAATGCAGCTGGGGACCAGAGCCAGGTCTCCCTGCCCCAGGGCCTGGCCGCCTTCCCCACTGCTGCCCGAGCAGCTGTCTCTGACGTCCTGCCTTGCGTGAGGTCTGATAACAGAGCCTGGAGAGCCATTCCCACCATAAACACTCAGGTCCTGGGTTTCTCCTCTGGACCTGGGGCCGTGGCCCTGCCTGCCCTGAGGAGGGGTCGAGAAGAGAGGTTGTGCAAGGCTGTGCAATTCCAAACAAACCATAAACCCACTGCCTCCCTAGCAATTCCAAGCATTCTGGCCAGCGAGGGCTGGGGGTTCTAGGCCAGGCCTGCCTGCCCGGTGGGGAACCGAGATGCACATCTGGACCTGGGGCGGGGGAAGGGGCGCTGGGCAGAATCAGGGCTCCTGGATACTCGTCCCAGTTCCCTCACCAACTCGCTGGGGTGAGAAGCCTTCCCTCTGTGGGTCCCTGTCACCCGCCCGCTGCCCCGGGCATGTTCTCAGACCCTGAGTCTGTGCCATGGAGGGCGTCAGCCGTGCAACGCCCCGGCTTCTGGACACGAGGTGTGCCTGCCCCGCTTGATCTATTCAGTGCCAGCTCTGTGCAGAGCACGTCACAGATAAGAGAACGGCCACGTCTGGTTCACCACAGCCTGTGTCACAGGAAGGAAGGTCTTCCTGGACCTGCCTTGGGACGTCCAGTTGCTGCTTCATCCATCCATCCATTCATTCATTCATCCATCCATTCATTCATTCATCGTTTTCTCCATTCATAAAACTGAGACTGAATGTAGCTCATTCACTTGTTTAGCAAGCATCAGGGGGCACCTGCTCTAAGTCCGACACTGCTCAGACTGGGTGGACAGGGTCCTTGTCCTTATTGGAGCTCACAGGCTGGCTTGGTCTGTGTTTGCTGCGAAGGCGGGGTGTGTGCAGAGGCCCAGGGCAGGCATTCTGCAGAGACAGCAGCCATTGCCAGGCCTCCTCTCCTTTGGTTCTGCCTTCGCAGCGCTCACAGCTGGTCTCCCTTTGACTTAGGCAGCTGATCAGCTCATGCTTTGGAGCAGCTCTGCACGGAGTGTTTATGTGGCTACCACACAGTGGGCAGGTGTAGCTCAGTTCCAGAGGGAGGCTGAGGACTTGTGGAGCTCATTCAGCCACCAGCGCTGAGCTGGGGCTGGAACCCAGCCCTCGCTCACTTCCCCAGGCTGCTCGCCTCTTGCTCCAAAGCGGGAGGCGAGGCCCGCTGCAGGACTGGCGGGGCCCACTGCACACGAGAGGCGAGGCCACTTCAAGAATTGCTAGAGATTTCAGGGCTGGCATTGTGGCGCAGCTGGGTGAGCCACCATTCATGAGGCTGATACTGGAGCGCCAGTTCGAGACCTGGCTGCTCTACTTCTGGTTCAGCTCTCTCCCTGCTAATGTGCCTGGGGAGGCAGTGGAAGATGGCCTAAGTATTTGGGCCCCCTCCACCCATGGGGGAGACCCAGATGGAATTTTGGGCTCCTAGCTTCGGCCTGGACCAGCCCTGGCTGTGGTGGTCATTTGGGGAGTGAACCAGTAGATGGAAGACCCCTCCCTCCTCCTCCCTCTCTTCCTCCCTCGCTCTTTCCCTCCTTTCCTTTTTTCCTTCCTTTCATATTTATCTATTTTTATTTTTTCTTTTCTCTTTTTTTAAAGATTTATTTGAAAGTCAGAGTTACAGAGGCAGAAGGAGAGGGAGAGGGAGAGGAAGAGAGATCACTCTTCGATCCGCTGGCTCACTCCCCAAAGAGCTGCAACGGTCAGAGCTGGGCTGGAGCCAGGAGCCAGGAGCCAGGAGTTTCTTGCAGTTCTCCCACATGGGTGCAGGGGTCCAAGCACTTGGGCCATTCTCCACTGCCTTTCTAGGCACATTAGCAGGGAGCTGGATCAGAAGTGGAGCAGCCTGGACTCCAACTGGCACTCATATAGGATGCTGGCATCGCAGGTGGCAGCTTTACCCACTATGCCACAATTCTGGCTCCTAGATTTATTTATTCATTTGAAAGCCAGAGTTACACAGAGAGAGAGAGAGAGAGAGAGAGAGCAAAAGAGAGAGAGAGAGAATCTTCCATAATGCCAGCCTGTAAAAGATCTTTTTCTCTCTCTGCCTCTTCCTCTCCCTCTGTCATTCTGAAAATAGATTATGGGGCCGGCACTGTGGCATAATGGGTAGCCATTATGGGTAGCCTATGGGATGCACTGCAGGCTAGCATCCCATAGGGACACCAGTTCGAGTCCCAGCTGTTCCACTTCCAATCCAGCTCTCTGCTACGTCCTGGGAAAGCAGAAGATGGCCTAAGTCCTTGGGCCCCTGCTCCGGTGTGGGAGACCCGAAAGAAGCTCCTGGCTCCTGGCTTCGGATCAGCCCAGCTCCAGCTGTTGCGGCCAACTGGGGAATGAACCAATGGATGGACGACTTCTCTCTGCCTCTCCTTTCTCTTTGTAACTCTGACTTTCAAATAAATAAATAAATCTTTTTTTTAAAAAAAAAAGAAAGAAAATAAATTATAAAAATCAAAGGAAAAGAATTTCACTGGGACAGTAGAAGCTTGCAGCTCTTAGCCTGAGGGTGGGGAGGGAGTGGGGGCCCCTGGCCAGATGACTCCTGGGTGGTCATCTGAGAGGGCTCTGGACAACCAGGGCCTTCACAGTTAGGGGACTCCTCATGCGGGTAGGGTCACTGGCTGTGACAGACCCAGGGGAGAGCCGACCCTGCTGGGCAGCTCCTGGGGCCGTGGAGGCGGGTCGCAGAGGGGCTTCGGTGGGCGGGGCCGCAGGCGGCAGCTCCGGAGGGAGGGAGGGCTGGGGGGGGGGCGCTCGGGGCTCGGCTGGGAGGGATTAGGAGATTAAGTGGCTGGGCCCCCGCACAAACTCAGCCAGCCCCGTGGGACCTGATTAGCAGCAGCCGCTGAGAGTGGGGAATGAAAGCTCGGGGCCCCTCGCAGCGCCCCTCCCCCTCCAGTCCCTGCCTGGGCCTCCGCAGCGAGCTAATCTGCTGCCTTGCCCGGGTTCCTGCCTGGGGCCTGAGTGAGGGGCCGTCCCCTCCACCCAGAGGCAACCGGAGCCTTCCTGGGGAAGGAGTTGCTTGACCCCTGATCCCTGACCTCTGCTCCCTGGCCGCTGGGGGCACAGGCTCTGAGCAGGCTGGGTGGCCCAATTTGGGGACTCAGAGCTGGGCACAGGCTCTCGATTGGACACTTAGCTGAGCTGTGGGTTGAGAAGTCTCTGCTGTCTCAGGGCCTCTCCATGCTAATGGGGTGGGATGTGGGGGCCCTTGAGCGCCATGCAGTGATGGACAGGGGTGCCCCCCTCCGTGCTGGGGCTTCAGACTGGTGGTGGCTGAACTATTGAAAAAAAAAACAGGAGGTGTCTGGGATCCCACTGCGGCCACTTCTTACCACTTCCCCTCCCCATCTGGGCTGCAGCAGCAACAGCGCCACCCGCAGCCCGACTGCCTCCCAGCTATGGCTCTCCCTGGAATTCACTTTCCCTGGCTTTCCCTAAGACCCAGCTCCTGCACCACTCCGGGAAGCCCCCTCCCGCCCCTCCCCTGGGCTCAGTGCCCAGGCTGATTGAACCGCCTTCCCTGCCTGTCTCTCCAGAGAGAGCTGGAGCCTTGGATCCCAGCACCCAGCGTGCAGTGCGCAGCACAAGCCAGGCCGTGACCTGGACACCGCGCTCGGGGACACCAGGAGGACCGGCAGCCCTGTGCTGCAGGCAGAGGAGAGAACTCTCACAGGGCCACGTGAGAGCATAAAGCCCTGGGCTGGGGCCAGGGCTGGGCTTCTGCAAGGGGCAGCTGGAGGGGTGTGGAGGAAGGAGGGCCTGAAGGTGTGGGGCCCCTCATAGAGGCACGAGGCGGCTGAGCTGGAGCCGGAGTGAGAGGTGGGACCAGGGGCCGGCGCTGGGGTGGGGTGGGGGGATTTTAGGCCTTATCCTCTGGGAGCTGTGCTATTAGAGGGTTTAAGCTAGGTGATGAGATTTGCATTTCTAAAAGCTCACTTCTGAGGCTGCCTAGAGAGTGGATTAGGAGGGACGAGAGGCTGTTGGTGTGGCGAGAGGAGACAGCAATGACGAATGGAGAGGTGTGGGGCGGGTGATTTGTGGAGAGGAGAAGAAAACGGGCTTTCTCATGGCTTCCGGCTCACGCGAGAGACTGCATGTGTGCCGGGGCTGTGCGCACCCACGTGAGCCGCAGCCGGGCAGGGCCAGGGCGGAGGTCGGCTGGGCCAGGAGTCAGGGACAAGGTTGTGGCGTGTCCTCAACCCTGGGCAGAAGGGGAAGACACACACCCACATGGCGCTCATACAGCACTGCGTGTACGAGCACACTTCAGAACATTCACAGAAGTGAGATGAAAAAGCTAAGTTGATTTTGGTGGCCAAAAGGTAGCGATGCACGTCTAGAGGGATGCTCAAAAAGTTCACAAGAAATGTGTTGTGTGAAAAAAATACATACATGGACTCACAAAATGCAGCGAAGTTTCAGAAACGGTCTCGGAGGGGTGTACACACCCTTGGACCAGCAGGTGTGTTCATGCACGTGCACACACCCCCAGCCACCCAGACTTAACTCAGGCGTGCACCCACCACACACGTGGTTGCCTGTGAAACCCAGAGCCGTTCATGAGGACGATGCCCGGCACCTGCAGAGTGCTTGATGCGTTGTCTTAAACCCTTTGTGTAAGTATTGTTTAATTCTCACAACTCCCACCCTCCTCCCTCCCTCTCTCTCTCTCTCTGGTATGCAAATTATTTAGGTTTCAGGGCTAAGGGAACCAAGGCACAAGGAAGTCATGTATTGTATGTGGGGCAATCACAAGGCAGAAGTGAGATTTGAACCCAGAGCCCCAGCTCCTTGGGTCTACACCATTTGGTACATTCAGCTGTGCTGCTCAGCTGCTGCCTGCTACACAGTCCAACAGAGATGCACCAAGACAGTGTGTCTGTGTGTTCCTCATGAGCTATGTGTGCACGCATGTATGCATGACGTACACTGGCAGGCCCCTAAATATGGCATGCTACATGTTTTCCTAGCAATGCATGCACGTTTAAGGTGACAGCACTAGTTGCTGCCGAGAGAGCGTTGGGCACACACACATGCACGGTTACACAGGTGTAGGATGCACACACAGGCCCAGGGGCAGTACGCCCTCATCCGCCCATGTGCAGTCTGTGAACACGGAGGCACATGCCACAGGGCTGCGGGACATACACACACACACACAAGTGCACACGCATGCCCCACACTTCAGTAACATGTGCACACAACTCACATGTGCCGTGTGCACTTCCTCCTCACTGAGAATACACACGTTCTGATGTGCAGCATGGAGGTGGCATACACACATGCCCACGTGTGCCCTCCACACGAATGCAAACTCCTTCTCACACGGGGCAATGTATAGCCACCCAGGCTCATGCCCAGGCTCCCATGAACATAAATGGGGTTACATTGTTCTTGTCCTGCAGGGCTGGGGGTAGGAGGTGGCGGCCAGGCGGAGAGGACTGGGGCCGTGGTCACAGAGGAACAGCTGATTATCCCGCTGACCAGGGTTTGATTGTTTTTCTCACGGTTGTCCCCACTGTCCCAGCCCAGGGCCAGGCTGTTGGGGAGGTGACTGTCCAGGGCGGCCTGGGCTGACATCCCCTCCCCAGCCCTCTCTGCCCAGAGCTGTCTGAGTGGTGCCCTAGAGAGGTCACCATTCAGACCTGTGGTTTCCTTCCTGTGCCGCTGGCTCCCTTGCGGGGACTCGGGCAGGGCCGTGGGGTTCAGTCCAGCCGCCGTGCTCCTGGTGGGTGCAGGGCTGTGGGTGCTGAGGGCCCACGCTTCACTGCCCCTGCCCCTTCTCCAGCCTTTAGGCTGACTCCATGCGGGCAGCAGGTTCTGCTGATGCCAACACCAAGAGCCGAGCTGCTGCTGGCTGCCTGGGGTCCCGAGCAAGGTGGGCCCCCGGGGTATGTGGCCTGGGGGGGCGGTAAGTGGGGGATGCCTGGGACAGTAGGTTGGGAGGGGTCACGTGTGAGAGCAGACAGTGGCTGTTGGCTGTGGATGGTAGCGGGGTGAGCACTGGCCGGGAGCAGTGGAGCAGAGGGCGGGGCTGGGGGCTGGGTTCCCGGGTTGGATGGTCACGCTGGGCTGCACTGTGTCTGCATGTGGCCAGCCTGGGGAGTAGAGTGAGGTTGAGAGGGGACCCAGGGGGCGGGGGTGCCTCATTGAACCCCCAAGCCAGGCCTCTGCGGCTTGAGATCGTCCAGGGGAGTGAGCCCCTCCCCCCCCCCCGCTGGGGGCTGAGTGCCCCTCCTACCTAAAGCTAAGGAGTGCTCCTCTCCCAGTGCTCCGTCTCCCCTGTGCACCAGGCCAGGAAAAGCATGGTACAGGGGCACTGTGCACCCCATTCAGCTCCTGGCTGGGATATGCGGGCAAATGACCTCCAGTCTCTGAGCCCTTGGGTCTGCGGTGGCAGGCTGGGGGCCTCTGGAGGAAGCAGACAGGGTTGTAGAGGTGGGGCTGGGGATGGGGGTGGGGCACCCGTAGGGCTGGAGAGCACCTCCCGGAGCAGCTCTCGGGACAGGAAGCGCACGACTGGACGTGGCCACCAAATCCTTTTCTGCCTCAGCGCCTCAGCTCCCACGCCAGGATCTCATAATTCAAGATCAAGGACGCGGCGCTGGGGGGAGTGCCCGTGGGCCAGCGGGGCCCTCGACGCCCTGGGAGGCTTCTGGACCTCGCTGGATGCCCAGACCTGCAGGCCCAGGAGCGCTTGAGGCCCCACCACACAGCCAGGCCCTGGCCACAGCAGGCAGCTTTGGAAACGGGGCGAGGACAGGGAGCCGTTGTTTTGGTCTCGGCTCTCACATGTTGTATTTATTGGAAGAAGGGCCTGCCTCTACACTCTCACGAGGCCTTTCCTGGGCCGGGGTTTCCAGAACCTGACGGTTGGGAGGCCAGGATGGAGAGGAACCCTGGATCCCAGCTCAGTGGGAGGGTGAGAGGAGACAGGCACAGCCGGGGGGGGGGGGGGGGGGCTTCGAGTCCAGGAAGGGCTGTCCTCGGGCACCACCTAGCAGCAGGGGCTCAAACCGAGGGGTACCTGAGCCCCAGACTTTGTGGCATCCCTGGGAGGAAGGCAGGGGGCGCCCCTGATGGGCATGTGTGCAGTCTGGGGCCAGTTGCTGTATGTAGGATCCAGTATCCCTGGGGTGGGAGGCAGGGAGCCGACACCATGTTGAAGAATCGGCACACAAGGCAGACACTTGGTGTGGTGTTTGAGACGCCAGATAAGTCGCCCACATCCCACAGCAGAGGGCCTGGCTTCACTCTGTTCCTGGCTCTGGCTCTTGACTCCAGATTCCTGGTGATGTGTGCCCGGGGCGGGGCAGGGGGCATCAGTACTGGCTCAAGTAGTTAAGTCCTTGCCACCCACATGGAGACCTGGATTGAGTTCCCTGCTCCTGGCTTTGACCTGGCCCAGGCCTGGCCATTGCTGGCATTTGGGGGGGGGGGATGTCTCAGCATGTAGGAGCCTGCTCTCTGTCTGTCCCTCTGCTCAGCTTCACCCAGTACCAGCTGTATGGGAGTTCCTGCGTCTCCCTGGGATACTTGATATGAAGAATAAACAACACAATATCTGTGAATCCCATCCCCAGCAGCCCAGAGGTCCCTGCAATTCTCCACTCCACAGCGACGAGCCTTTCCTGGGGACTGGCCCGCTCCAGAGCCTGCTGGGACTTCTGCCCAGGACGTAGTGGGAGGCTGGCCCCAAGGACCAGCCTGACTCTGCTGTATGTCAGCCAGACGGCCCTCCCTGGCTGCCAGCATGCCCTGAGCTCCCTGGGTTCTTTCCCCTTCTCAGACCTCTTCCGTCCACCCAGGGAGGGGGACCCCAGGGGCTCAGCTGCCTCTCTGGCGCCCCAGCGCCTCCACCTCAGGCGCACCTGCAGGACCCACCTGCCTCCCAGGCCCCTCCTACCTTTCCCTGAAGCTGGCCTTGGCTGCCAGGGCTGCTGATTCTGCCCTCCCAAACCTCCCTGGGTCCCTCCCTCCCAAACTTGCATGTTATACAGCTGCTTCTGCTCTGGGCTTCTCATCCAGGCCCCCAGTCTACCCAGAACCCCCTCATGCAAAGACTTCTTGCTCTCAAAAACCATACCTGGGGGAAGAAGGGAGAGTTCCTGGCCCACAGGGCAGCGCTGACCCTCTGCCTGCCCTGGTGTCCAGCCCGGTGCCCATGACCCCTGCACCCTGAGCGCGCACATGCTGGCCTGTGCACCGCCCCCTTTCCTGCCCCTCTGTCTTCTGTGCCTTCTGCCTGGAGCATCCTCGCTTCGCTCTCCCACCCACAAGCGCACACTCGGCGGACGCTCAGGCCCTTCCGCAGGCTCATTCTGGAGGAAAACCCTCCAGTGTTTCTCTAAGGCCCACAGAGAGCTGAGCGCAAGGCTACTTACAGGGGTGTGAGCAGAATCAAGGGGAGCCCACATGGATCCAGCGGGCTAAGCAAGGGCAATGGCTGGAGCCGCCTCTGGGATGCAGGAGCGCGCACCTGCCGGGAACTGTGGCCATGGCTTGGGGGACACAGCCTGCTGAACCACAGGCTGGCCAGGAGGCCGTGGCGCCCTCTCTCTGTGTTCCCATCTTCAGGAGGCTTGCTGGTGCCTCTGCTGCCTGACTTCAACAAGTCAGGGAGTTGGGGAGCCAGGCTGGGCTCCCAGAAGAGATGGAGGAGGGCCCCAGCTCCCACCTGGCTGCTTCCCTGTTCTGGACCTACCCACCTCACCAGTAGCAAGCCCCTTCTTCCCTCTGGCTCTCCACTGGGCAGGTCCTTGGGTGGCACTGCCCGCTTTGCCAGGCCTGTACCCCTAAGCCTGCATAGCCTTTTGTAGCTTCCTGCCTTGGCTGAGGCCTGTGCATCCCTGGGGCTGCTGCATAGGCCCTGCCTCGTCTGAGTCCCTGGGTCTGCACTCCCACAGCCCCTCCAGCAGGCACTGTTGGTCTTCTCACTCCCCCGAGGGGCAGAACTGCATTTCCTGGGCCCGGCACATAGTAGGTGTTCATTTAAATGCCCTGAGACTTGCATTTTAGGGCTCCGCCACTGTGGACGGGTTATTTGCTTATGCGGCTCTCTCCCCTGGATCACCACCAGCTCAAGAAGAGGAGCCGTGTCTCAGCCCGCTCAGCGTTCCAGAGTACCCGAGGCAGTGGCTGCTTAAACGTTTGCTGGCTGCTGGTGTGAATCAGTGGATAGGTGAGAGGCAGAGAACATGGGAGTACGCAGCGCTCGGAGGAGGCAGAGGAGCCCCTGCTATGAGAGGGAGGGGCAGGCTTCCCAGAGGGGCCCCCTTGGGAGCCGGCCTTAGAGGATGGATGGGGGCACTGGCATGAGAAAAGGCCTCCTCGGAGGTCTGTTGGGGACAGGGGAGTGTCAGCGTCAGGACCGGAGTGGAAGGGGTGGAGGTGCTCCCGCCACGGCCCAGCACCCTGTCCTGTCCCAGGTGTGCAGGTTCACACCTGCCCCGCACCCCCACCGCCAGCTTCTCTGTCCCTTCCTTCCAGATCCACTCCTGCCTCGCTCTTTCAGGAGTCCACCTGTGCTCTCTGAACTCCTGGCTCCTGCAGCTCAGCACCACAGGGTCCAGTGCCCTGCCCGAGAACGGATGCCAAGCCAGGCCAGCAGCCCCATTCTCACACGCACCGGGCCTCCTGGGCTCTCTCCTCCCTCCTTTGGGGGCCTGGCCCGAGCCTGAGCTAGGAGCTGAGGTCTGGGCTGCAGTCTATGCACCCCCCCCAGTCATACCGGGGCCACAGGGAGGCAGATGTGTATACCACCTGCCATAGAGCAGGCGGCCGCCCCCACCCCCACCCCGGGATGTCTCCAGTGCTCTGGCTGGTGGCCCCGTGGCACTGAGGGGGCTGTGCTCTCTGCAGGCTGTGGTGAGGAAGGGTGGAAGCCAGTGTCCTGCCAGCTCTGTGCGGGAAAGAGAGAGGCGCCCCCACCAGCCAGCACCCCATAAAACGGCAGCTGTGGGCAGGGTGGTCAAACTCTGCCCCTACCACGGTGGCCACTGTCCCCTTGGAGCCCTTGGTGAGGGAGTCAGAACTTTCTGTCCTGGCTGGGAAGGGGTGACCCCCAGGAGAGGCCTGGGAAAAGCCCAGGGTGACTGGGGCCAAGATCATGAACTTGGGACTAGAGCGGCTGGCTTTGGGGCACACAGGGTCCTTTTCCCCAGCTGGTTTGCAAAGGCAGGGTGTGGGGAAGCATCTCCTGCCTTCCATCCTGGCACCTCAGTCCTCCCAGGTCCTGCTGAGGCTGAAAGCAGAGTGGAGCTCCCTGCCATTCCTAAGCCATCTCCCAAGCACCCACTGTGTGCAGCCATCTCCCAAGCACCCGCTGTGTTCCAGGCTCCCAGTGGTCCTTCCAGGAGGGGGGAGAGATCAGAAAGCCCCCCCCCCATCTGATCCTCCCAGCCCTCCTGCAGGCTCCCAGGCCTGAAGGGCAAGGCTCTCAGGGAAAGGGGTGCTCAGGCCTGCTCCAGTGGTGCGGAGAGGGGCCAGGCGTGGAGGAGAGGGCTCCAGGGGGTGAGGCTTTCTGGGGGAAGAGCAGTGTGAACAGGCTGGCTCCCCCGCAGCGGGAGGCAAATGAAAACAGGGCTCACTCCTGCCCTGCCTCCCCCCAGGCCCCCTGCTGCAGCAGGGGGTCCGATTCCCTGGCTTTGGTTCCTTACCCCAGCATCCGTCCATCATTGGGTAGAGGATCTGGAAGAGGCTCCCATTTCCTTTAGTCATGGTTGAACCGGTCCCTCCCTCCCTCAGCGCTGCCCTTGTTTGTTCCTTACTTCATTTATTCATTTCTTGGTTCTGTCATTCATTCACTCAACCCATCCAAGGACTCGTCGGGTGCTCCGCCTTCTCCTGGGCTCCAGGGAGGTGAGAAGTGGGAGACGAGGAGTTCTGGGAGCAGTCGGCTTCTGGCAGAGCGGTGACGGCATCCAGTCCCTCTCCCGGAACACTGCTCACATCACCAGCCCAGGGTACAAATGCTGAGATGCTGTCAGCCCAGCGGGGGAGGCCGACACGAGACCCAGGGCCAAGCATGGGCTGAGGAATGCTAAGAGGCTTCGCCCGCTGGCTTGGACTCTGCCGAGGCTCCTGGCTCTCGGCTTTGGATCTGCGCAGCTCTGGCCATTGCAGCCATCTGGAGAGTGAACCAGCGGATGGAAGACCTCTCTCTCTGCCTATCCTCTCTCTGTGTAACTCTGACTTTCAAATTAATTAATTAATTTAAAAAAAAAGAAAATAAGGACTTAAAAAAATGAATCTGCAAAGAGGGCAGAGTTTGGAGTGGGGCTTGAGGACTGCCCCTTTCCATGACTCAGAAGTGTCATGGCGTCAGTTGCATGATGGGAGCGGGAGTGTAGACTGTGGTGATTACATTGTAACATGATTATCATGAATTAAAGGTCATCATGGGGACACAGCCTGCTGCCATGCCAGATGTTTGTAGCTCATGCCGATTTGAGCAGGGAAATCCTGCCGGTGATGATCTGCTTGGAAGGGAGTGGGGTTTGCGTGACGCATGCGTGGCTGTGGCACACACACAGGTGCTGGCGACCCTCATTTGAGTGGAGGCCTGAGGGAGCCACCCATGTGGATGTATGGGGAATAGCTGTTAGGCAGGAGGAGCAGCAGGTGCAAAGGCCCTGAGGCAGGGGGATGCTTCTGTTGAAGGAAGAGGGACAAGGCCCATGTGACTGGGGTTGAATGAGGGATCGGTGGAGGGACTGAGGCCAGAGAGGTAGCAGGACAGCAGGTCTCATGGGTCATGGCGTGACCCCGAGTGAGCGGCTCGTTCTGGTTGGTGTGCAGCAGTTCACCGCAGGGGACGAGACAAGGGTAGAACAAGAGACCAGCAAGGAGGCCACTGCAGTCCAGGTGAGACGCAATGGTGGCTTGGAGAGCTTTGTAGCAGGGGCCACTGAGAAGCTCTGGGCAAGCTACCTGACCTCTCTGAACCTGTTTTCTCCTGCTGGAAATAAGGCTGATAGTAGCACCTGCTTATCTGGTGGTGTCTTTGTGATGCTTACATGAGGCACCAACAAAGGCTGCACACATTTGGCGCCCACTGAATGACAGCTCTCAGTGGTTATTGACCCCCAGGAACCCATTGTCCTGGGACCACATATTCAAGGTGAGCAAAACCGAGCCCAGGAAATCCAGGGGTCTGCCTGCAAACGTGTGCATTGGAACCCCTCTGTGTCCTGGGGCTCAGCCAGGCGTGCCTGCCCGTGGCCTTGCCTCCTGCACCCATGCCCTTGGGCAGTCAGTGGTGCCCTTTGGCCTCCTGTTTATTTGTTTGCCTTTTGCCTGCCCGGAAGTTACAGCCTAGAAACTGGCCCCGCCAGCACCCAACCCCAACAATGCAGGGGGAGGGTGGGTGGGGTCCCCGCCCCAGCAAGCACGTGGCCCTTGGGTGGTAGTGATGGGGAACGAACCCACCCATGGGAGCGCCCAGGAGGAGACTCTGTGTCAGCCTGAGCTGTGGCCGCAACGGCTGCAAGACAGGCCCCCCTGGTTGTGTGTGTGTGGGCCCCCATGGACCCCAGAGCGGAGGGCTGGCTCTGGAGGCAGCTGTAGGGCCGGGCCCTGAGGGGGCTTGATGAACCCCCCAGCCACGCCCTCTTCCGTCCACTCGTTCAAAACCCTGACACTCCTGGTGTGGCAGGGCCTGGGATTAAAACTGTTTCTCCTGCGAGATGCATTTGTTGGAGGAGTCAGGAGCTCAGAGAGGAAGTGGCAGTCCCAAGGTCACACAAGGTACAGCTGTGATGTCCACCCAGGGTTCTTTACTCCCTGGCCAGTGCTCAGAGCAGCTAGCGCTCCTACCCCGCCCGGGGTGGCAGTGGCCAGCCTGAACCTGTCCCTCTGAGCTCTCTCCTTAGCGCCGCTGTTGCCCGATTCCCTGCATGAGGCGGGAGGCCGGTGCTTAGCTCAGGGCCACAGGGGCTTGGCGAGGAGCTGGCCACGGTGCTACAGCAGGGGTGAGACACATCCCGCATTTTCCCAGGGGTTCCTTGAGCTTCTCCCTGCAGAGCTGTGGGTGCTGGAGCCATAGGGAGGCTGACCCTGCCCTCAGGGAGACTGGTCTGGTAGGGGAAGCGCAGACTCATAGATGCGGGCGGCTGCTCGTGAGCCAACCGCTTCATCCAGACCCTGGCAGAAACTGGTGGAGTGCCTACTCTAACCTCTGAGGTCAAAGGACACAGGGCCCTCTGCCCCTCTGGCCATGGAGGCGGACCCTGCCTCCTGCCCGGGAGCCTCCGGTCTGAGCAGCTCTGCCCATGTCTCCCCGCTCAAGGCCTACTGGATCTGTCTGGTACCCACTGGGTCGATGGTCAGTGGTGGGTGGCAGTGGGACTCTCCCAGCACCCCTGAAGCCACCTGCTGGGTGATGGCACGTGGGCAGGCCAGGGGTCCTGCCTCATCTGCAGGCCCCAGGTGCGCCCTCCCCCCCCCAATGAAAGCTCTTCTCTCTGGCCAATCTCTGGGGCTGCTGTCTTGGCCCAGCCTCTGTAGGACCCTGCAAGGGAGAGGGCCCCAGGGGGGAGGGTGGTGGGAACGGCACAGGAGGTCGGGACTGGGGCCAGCAGGGCCTGGGAAACTGCCAGGTCCAGGGAGGGTCAGGGGGCCCAGCCTCTGTTTGCTGACTCCAAGCTGCGGACACGGCGACAGCATCACCTCGCTGCCGTGAGTCTGCACCCTGGCCGGGTCCTCTGTGGTCCCTGGGCATGCCCCAGCCAACGCCCCCCCCAACCACCGGCTTTGCCCCTTCTTGGCCACGCCCTTGCTCCCCGGCCACCCCACTCCAGGCTCACTCCAAGTGGGGCTTGTGTGTAAAAATAGCCCCGCTTTTTTGAGCTTGTTATCGACTATTTTTATCAGATGGTCCCGAGGAGAGCAGGGCCGAGAAAAGCGAAAATCATAGAGCTCCTTTGCCAAGCGCCATGGAAATAGCAGCGAGGTGGGCTATTTTTAACAAGATGAGCACCCCTGTCCTCTGAGGTCTCCCCTGGCCCCAGCCCAGCCTCCGTTGTCTCTCTGCCTGGACAGCAGATTTTAAAATACGCCCACAGATGCCAAACCACTAAATGCACCCAAGACAGCAATGCAGGCCGCTGGGCCCAGCAGGGCCGTGGGGGGTATATTTTTTTCTTTTTCTTTTCCTTTCTTTCTTTCTTTCTTTTCTTTTCTTTATTTTTTTGTTTCCTTTCCCTTCCTACCCTTGAAGGCAAATCCCACTCTTGTTTGAAGAAGCTTCCCGGTTGGTTTCCGGGGCCTTCTCCTGCTTGTCCCCCTCCCACGGGAACAGCAGAGGTTACTCTGAAACACGCCGTGGTTTGGGCGGCGTGGCCTGTGGCGGCTCCTGTGCCAGGCTGTGGTAGGGCAGGGGCACAGAACGAGCCTGCAGGAGCCAGGGCATGGGAGCAGGGGTGTGGGGGTGGCGGCGGTGGTGGCAGAGACACAACAGGAGGGCTGCAAGGTGGAGGCACCCAGGGCCTCCTCCATGCAGGCGAGTGACCGGAGGCATCACGGTGGGATTCAGGCCAGGCTGCCGGGGCTTGGCCGTGACCGAGCCTTGGTCTGTGACGGCTCAAGAGTCCTTGGAGTCGCCATGTGCACAGGAGAGGGTCCCAGGACGTGGGAGCAGCACCTGTCACGGTGGAGCAGCGCAGCCCAGGAGGCCGGACTCATAGGGGACAAGGTTTGGCGTCCCCCTGGGGATGTGCCTGGGTCCCCTGGCATATGTGGGGGGGGGGGGCTGTGAGGGGGAATACCACTTTGGCAGCAGTTTTTCTGAAGAAAACAGGAACAAACAGTAACATTAATTGAGTACTGACAAGTGGCTGCCACTCTTTTTTAAAGATTTATTTATTTTATTTGAAAGGCAGAGTTAGAGAGAGAGGAAGAAACATGGAGAGAGAGAGACACACACAGAGATCTTCCATCCACTTGTTGATTCCCCAAATGGCTGCAATGGCCCGGGCTGGGCTGGTTTGAAGCCAGGAGCCAGGAGCTTCTTCCTGGTCTCCCATGTGGGTGCAGGGGCCCAAGGACTTGGGCCATCCTCCACTGCTTTCCCAGGCCATAACAGAGAGCTGGATTGGAAGTGGAGCAGCTGGGACTCAAATTCATTCCATTCTTTTAAAAAAATGAATATATTTATTTGAAAGGCAGGGTGGGGAAAGAGAGCGATACCTTCCAACTGCTGGTTCATTGTCTAAATCCCCAAATGACCACGACATTTGGAGCTGGGCCAGGCTCAAGTCAAGAGTCAGGAACTCCATCTGAGTCTCCCATGTGGGTGGCAGGAACCCTAGTATCTGGGCCATCTCCCGCTGTCTTTCCAGGTGTGTTAGCAGGAAGCTGGGTCAGAAGCAGAGCAGTTGGGATTTGAAAGAGCTTAACTCCCCTGTGCTACAACACTGATCCCTACCTCACTCCATGTCCAGTGCCTTTTTCTTCCCCAGTGGCCATGTATGCAGGCCAGGAAGGAAGCAATGGGCAGGTCTGGGACCACGTGTGCCTATCCTAGTACTGGTTGTTCGCCAGAGTGGGAATCTGTGCTTGGCCATCTCCGACTCCAGGCTTGCCCCATGGCCAGGAGCACAGGGCACAGCCATTGGCAGTCCTGCCAGCACCACAGATGTGGGGGACCGGGCTTTCTCACCAGATGCTGGGTGGAGAAACTGGCAGTGACCCCTACAGGTGATGGAGCCAGACACAGACTCCAGGCACCCTTGTCTCACCTCCTCCTACTGCCCCTGCCCCTGATCTGGGGGATAAGTCTGCTATAAGTCAGAGCAGGTGAGGACCTCAGTGTAACTGTTCTGGCCACACTGGATCCCCAGCCTGGGCCTCCTTGCACCTCTGCCTAACCCCACACCAGTCCCTGACTTGTCCCTAGGGCTTTGCACATGCTATTACCCCTGAAGCCATGCCCCCTACCACCCACACCTCCTCCACCGCACACACACACTGTTCAAGGGCGCCTCTGGGGAGCCCCTCCCCATCCCAGGCAGATCCGGGTCTCTGCCAGCCCTGGTACGGGCCCCTACCTGATGCATGGTGCTTGCCTGGGGTCAGGGGCCATGTCCCATTGGTGCTGTCCCTCAGGGTCCAGTGCAGCGTCTGAGTGCAGGAAGTGTTGAGGGATTTGGGGTGGGGAGTGGAGTGGAGGGAGAAGGCAAAAAGAGGAAGAGAAGGAAGAGCCAGCACGGGCGGGGGCTGGGTTGGCCCTGGAGGACCACCTGGAGGTGGGGGCTACAGGCGGGAGAGGGGACCTGCCCTGGCATTCATCAGCAGATGGCCCACTGCACGACCTGCATGGCACTCATCTCCATAGCTGGACCAGCTGGGAGCAGGACCCTCCACAGGTGCACAGCTCTGAGCACATGGCTCTGTCCAGCTCTGGACAGTGGGCATCGCCCAGGCTCCCTGCCCACTGCCTCAGCTGGTGCCATTTCAGAGTACACGGGCAGCAGGGGCACCACGAGGAACCCCGAGCCTGAGGCCCACCCTGGCTCCTCCCACCCAAGCTTGGGCTGCAGCCCCTGGCGCCCACCCAGGCTAGCTCCCACATGCCGCCCTGCCCCAGGGGACGGCCGAGCCTGGGGGAGCGGGGAGGTGGCAGGGCGCTGCCTGGCCTGGTAATGAACCGTCCCAAAGTTTGGGCTCTGTCTGAATAGTTTCACTTCTGAAAGGGGCTGGGACAAAGGACACATTGACGTCCTCCATCAGACCAAGAGGGCCGCCTGCGTGCACGGAGACAGGCGGTGACCGGGTCCTGACGGCCTCACAGCGAAGCTGCCTGGCAGCTTTGCCGGGGACCGCCTTCCTCCTGGTTCTGGGGCAGAAAGTGCTCAGACCTGGGTGGGGTGGGGTGGGGGGGTCTCAGGTGACAGAGACCTCCTGGGGTGCATCCTTGGGCCCGAGGGGCAGGAGCTAGAGGAGGGAGAGGTGGAACAGAACTGATTCCTGTGGGGCACTTGGCTGCTCGGCGGGGAAGGTAGGAGAGTGTGGCCCTTGGCTGGACATGCCCATCTTCTTCTTGGCTTCTGATGGTCCCGGGCAGACGGCATTGCTGGAGTTCAGGGTCTCTGTGCTACCTGCCTGCAGGGTCCCTGAGACATCCATCCAGGTGGCGGGCTGGGGCATGGGCCCTTCTTCTCACGCAGTTCTGGCTTTGATCTCTACTTTGCTCAGAAGTTTCTGGGAACGGTGTTTTTGGTTGATTCTGTTTTGTGAGCTTGTGCCTGGTGGCATGGGCCTGCCTGGTCTGTGGCCTGTCTTCCGGCCTCAGTCACGTGGTTCTTCAGCAGTCCTTTTACAAGCATGGGGATGCACCAAGTGGCGGCCGGGCATCTCAACTCCCAAGGGCCCAGTGCCCAGTCCCTCTTGAATCTGAGAGAGTGGTTAGACAGGAAGTATCCCTGGGGTTGACCTTGACTTGATGAACCCACAAGGACAAGTTCCAGCTTGGGGTGGGGCTGGATCTCCCTGGTCTGCCACTGTGTGATTTCACAGGCCACGCTCTGAAAGCTTGCCTGTTGCTAGGCACCACGCCCTGCGGGCTGCGTCACCAAAAGGCACACATGCATGTGTGATTACATGCGTGCACACATATGTACCTGGGAGTGCATATGTGTGGACTCCTGACTTTCCAGAAAGGGCACTAAGTAGGAATCTTGATTCTGCCCCTTGCCCATGGGAGGCTAATGATAGTATCTCTATAGCATTAGACTTCTCTCTGTCGCTCAGTTTCAGCATCTGTGAAATGGGCTTCATGGGAGTAAGATTTTCCTTGGGATGTGCAAGGGTTAAGCAAGTTAATGGTGTTCTTAGAAAACACTGTGCCCTCAATAAACACTAGCTGTTACCACTACTACTGGTGTGTGGCCTCAGAAGGTGTCTGATTATGAATTTCACAGAGCAGATCCCGGCTGAGGCCTCACGGCTCCGTGACTCCTGGAGAAACCAGGCAGGGTCCGGGGAACGCAGGACGGGAAAGGATGGGGGCCTGGGTGGGATTCCAGGGGAAGCTTCCGGCTTCAGCCTGACCCCATGGGCGGCCTCTAGGGTGTCAGTTGCAGCCCACTGCACTCGAGGGGGCTGGGGCCTCATCTCCTGTACCCCTGTCACCTGGGGGATGTGAATTTCCAGGTATTCCTGGCTCTGTGGGCAAAGCAGCTCCTGTGGCCCCTCAGGGCAGTCGTCCAAGGCAGACCAAGCAGGAGGAAAACCCAGCGAAGGTGGGGAGGGGCCCCGGGACTGAGGGGGAGACCTGGGGGCAGCCCCTTACCGCATCCTCCACAGACAGCCCCTGTGAGTGCCCAAGAACGAGTGGGCAAAGCCCCCATCCAGGGCCTGCTGCACAGCAGGTGCGTGGTCGAGTGTGGGTGTGTCATCTCCTCACTAGCCACAAGTCACTGCTGGTCCACGGCTAGGGCTGCTCTGGGCTCAGAGGCCTCCCCCTCCGGCAGGTGCAGAGCCTCATCTATTAGCACACCTCGGAGACTCCCTCCGCGCTCCCAGAGAGCACCGGGAAGGGCTGCCTGCCAGACGGCCTGACGAACCCAGGGGACGAAGGCGGCAGCCGCAGCCTGCATGGGCTTCCCTGCCCCTGCCCACAGACCCTAGCGTCAGGAAGAGAGAGAAGCTGTGGCCAGGTAACAGCAGTGATGGACCCCAGCCCATCTCGCCCTGCCCCCTCCAGCAGCTCTGCCACCTCCCCCGCTCTGCAGGGCACCACAGCCCTGGGCCAGTCCTGGGCCCCTACAACCCCACATCAGCTTCTCCCAGGGCCTTAGGAGAGACGCAGGCTTGGCCCCGGCTGCCCCAGTCAGTGGTGAGTCCTGGTCATGGCCTGTGAGTGTCCCCTGAGACACTTCCCGCTTGGCCATCGGAGAGAACATTGCAGAAAAGTTCAGGTCTAGCACAACTGGCTTCTGAGCAAACCTCAGACGTCTGTGGTGAGCTCCCCGGGGCCAGGGGAATTCAAGCAGGGGCAGAAGGTCCCGTGGATGTGGCGCTCGAGGGGACCCTCCAGTAAGGGTAACAATAATAGCATGTCGTCGCACGCCACATCCTGAGTCATGGCCACGCTTCTGACTGCTCCTCACCAGGAGTCATCTTGCTCAGAATGCTCCACCCAGCAGGACTGCTCCCGAAGCCTTGGTCCACAGGCAGAGACGTCCATGCCTGGTCTTCTCTCCTGTCCCTGGCCTCTTCGGCTTGCTCCTAGCACAAGCCATGGAGTGAGCCTGGTAGGCAGTCAGACACGGTGTGCCCTCCCTCTAGACTCTGCAGTGGCTCCCACTCCCAGAGGCTAACTCATGCCCTGACTACCCTCCTGCCGCCCTCCCTCTCACCAGCTCCCCTGCAGCCCCAGTGTACTGCGTGAACGTGTGTGTACATGCATGTGTGTGCATGTGTGTAATGCTCGGGTGAGACTGCATGCATACAGGTGTGCACACATGCACACACATGTATGCTTCCATGTGCACATGCGTGTGTGCACATGTGTCTTGCCCCTCTCCCTTCACTAAACGTGAGCCCCACAAGGGCAGTGACTGCCTCCCGCTCACTGCTGGCCCAGCTCCTGGGTCCGTGTGACAGTGCCTCAGTGCTCCATGAATCTGTGCTGCAGAATTGAGCGATCCCAGGATTTGGGCGCCGGGCGTGCCGTGCCTGGGGGAGGGACCCAGCAGGGTCCTCCTGCACCCTTCCTCAGGGCCTGTGTGCACCCTTGCTCCTTCTCCCGGCCCAAGGGAATGGAGGAGCAAAGCTACCTGCAGGAGCCTGAGTGGCCCTGGCGAGGCTGCCGCGTGCTCCGTGCGGGTCTGGCTGCCGCCGGCTCACCTCGGTTCCTTCCTCCCGAGCCCGCAGGCCGAGCTCTTTCTTTGGCCCCGGTTCAAGGCAGATGCACCAGCCAGGCTGCGCGTTCTGCACCTGCAGCGTTTCCCCCACAAGGCCTCCAGACCCTCTGACTGCTGCTGCTACTCACCCAGTGTCTTCAAGGTGCCAGCCGCAGAGAGGGCCAGACCCGCAGCCCAACCTGGCCCTGGCGGCAGCCAGAGATGCTTGGGTACCCAGATCTGCACCCCTTCATCCCGCCCTCCTGCCTGGATGTGGGAACAGGAGAAGGAGCCCCAAGTCCACCCCGCCTTACTCGCTTTAGGGAGAGAGGCTGTTTCTTGGCGCAGGGGAGAGAGGCAGCTTCGGGAGCGGAGGCACCTGGGCATCTGGTCCAAGGGGGGCTGGCCAGGCTGTATTCTTTCCCTCGAACCCAGTTCCCAGAAAGCCTCACCCTCTGCCTGCCACAGCTCCCTCACACCCTTCTCCCCAGTGCCAGCCCAGGTGCCAGCCCTGGGCCCTGACATCGGGAACACCCAGGGGCTGAGGTGGGCAGGGGTCTCCCCAGTCCACCCCTGTGTCCCCAGGGGAATGACTGGTGGCTTTCATCCGGGCCCTCGGAATCCAGGCCGCAGGCCCACACCTGCCCCGCTGTGTCTTCACAGGCCTCCTCATTCCAAGAACTTGGAGAGGTTAGATGGCTTTTCAGGTTTTCCCACGTCAGCAGCCGCTGGCAGCGCGTCCCGGAAGGAGAGAAACGAACGCCACCGTCAGCAGGCCTGCCAATCAATGCTTACGCATGTCCCGAGGAGGGGACAGCGGGCGGGGGTGGGGTGATATGGCCGCAGGGAACAGGCAAACCTACAAATAGAGTCTCACGTCTGGCGGGATCTTTAGGGCAGGAGATGGTTTCTGAGCCTGGTGATAACTCAGAAAAGCCTTGGCAGTTGACCGTGAACTTCCTCACTGGGCCTAAGAACCCTGGGAGGGGGGAGGCTGAGGGTGTGGCAACAGGGTGGGACCCTCAGGCCTTCTCTCTCCTCAGGGCTCTGTGCACTCAGTGGCCCTGGGAAACCCCTACTCATTCCCGCAGTCCCTCTGCAGAACCGAGGGGACCCCAGCAACAGAGGTCACTCTCTCTTTTGTGAATTTGAGCCAGAGAGACAGAACACCGTTCATTCCCCCTAAATACCTGCAGCGGCCAGGGCTAGGCCAGGCTGAAGCCAGGAGCTCAGTCCAGGTCTCCCACATGACTGCCAGGGATCCAAGTGCTTGAGCCCTCCCCCTCCCACCTGCTGCTTGCAGGGTTTGCCTCAGCAGGAAGCTGGGGTGAGAAGCCAGAGCCAGGACTCGAACCCAGGCTCTCTGCTATGGGACGCCGGTGTCCCAAGCGTCTTCAGCACCGTGCCAAGCACTCGCCCCAGAGGTCTCGCTTTTGTGGGCGGTGTTTATTGAGTCAGCCCTGATGGGGGCTCCTGGGTCCCCTTGCTTCCCAGGACTCTGCCCTGTGGGAGGATGGATCCAAGTTCACGACTCCCCTCCCCAATTCTCCAATTGTGTGGGCCTTGATTTCCTTCTCTGTAATACAGGCAGAAATGATAGGATTGGTTCATATCCCTGCGGTGATGTCAGTGGGGAGAATCCACGCGAAGCCCTTACAGCTGCGGTCTGGCGCCTACTAGGTGCTCAGCAAACACAGCCCCCAGCCCCGCCCCGCCCCGCCCTGCCGACGCCATATTCCTGCCGTCCCTCCATCCCTTCCGGAGCCACGCAGGAGTGTGGGATCGCGAGCAGCCAGGTCTTCTCTCCACGATGACCTGATCATTCAGGGGACCGGGCCCCCAAGCTGCCTCCAGGCCCCTGGGACTTGTGGCTGACCTGGAAAGCCCCGACTCCCGGCACTGTTTGGATTGAGTTTCTATTCCCAACACTGGGGAGAGGCCAGCTATTTTTGGGTCCTGCATCCCACCCCCCGGGGCCGCCAGACAGTGCGTGGGCTGGGGACCACATGGCTGGCAGCCTGCCCCCCCACCCCCCGCCCTGCTCCTGCCCGGGCACTGTGACCGGGGCACGTTTCACACATTGGCCATCCTGCTGGCGGGGCTGTGGCTTTCCCAGCTCTGCCTAGCCACCCCAGGGAGCAGCAGAGCCAGAGGGGACCCGAGAGGTCGCCTGGGTCTTCCTCCTGAGCTCTGGCTTCCAGGACTGCACCTCTGCAGAGCGGTGGCTTCTTGGGGACCCCCGGGGCTGGCCCACACCACCCTGGCAGTGGCACGTATATCGTGTGATGTCTCATGCGGTTCACCCCTGGAGCAGGCGGCGGGGTCCCAGCTCCACTTGCAGTCACTCACTAGGCAGGGCTGACCTCTTTGTGCCTCAGTCTTCCCAACCGCAAGATAGAGCTGGGACCAGTCCCTGCTGCTTGCTTAGCACCAAGCTGGGCCTGCAGGAAGCCCTGTGAGTGGCCGGGCATGTGTGCCCCGGCAGGCCCTGCTCCTGTTCCCTGATGAGGCAGGCCTGGGGTCCCCGTGTGCTGTGGAGAAGCTGGGCCTTGGAACGGGAAAGCGCCGTCTGCACCTGGCAGCACCCAGGCCCTCTGACTGTCGGCTCAGGACCCTGCCTCCTTGCCCAGTAGCCACCGCCTCCTCATCCCCTCTTTCTTTCTTAAAGATGTATTTATTTATTTATTTGAAAGGCAGAGTTATAAAGACACAGGGAGAGACACAGACAGAGAGAGGGATCTTCTGTTTGTTGGTTCGTTCCCCAGATGGCTGTAACAGCCAGAGCTGGACCAGTTAGCCAGAGTTGGACCCATCCAAAGCTAGAAGCTTCCTCCGGGTCTCCCATGCAGGTGCAGGGGCCCAAGCACTTGGGCCATCCTCCACTGCTTTCTCAGGTGCATTAGCAGGGAGCTGGATCGAAAGTGGAGCAGCTGGGGCTTGAACCGGCGCTCATATGGGATGCCGGTGACAAAGGCAGCAGCTTGACCCGGTGTGCCACAACACCAGCCCCTGCCTCTTGATCTTTAACTGCTAGCATCCTCTCTCCACCACTCACCAAACAGGTCAGGAAGTCTGCTGGCACCCAGAAACGCAGGGGAGCACCCTCTCGGGGCTTTGTCCAGCAGGAGCCAGGCTGAACCTGCACCCCGGGCAGGCCTGTCCTCCGCCAGTGCTGCCAGCGATGCGGCTTGGGCCCGGGGCTATTTCCAGCCTGTGGTGTTTGCCTGGCGGCAGGGGATGTTTGCGTAGGGTCCGGCTGGTGGCGTCCCTTGGCCTCCAGCGGGAACCTGCTCTCTGACGTGTGGCCGGCTGGCTGAGAGTGTGAGGCTTTGGCGAGCCTGCGCCCTTCGTTACAAAATGCGGCTGTTTTCTCCTGCCTTCCTGCCAAGCCCACAGCTTCTGTCGCTGGCTTCCGGCTGCCAACATGGTGACAGGCCTCCCAGGTCTGGTGGGATGAGCAAATTGGGCAAAGTGTGGTTTCCTGGTCCCGGCCAGGCAGCTTCCCTCTGCTAATAAACCTGTGGCTAACCATCCGTGGCCTCATGCTCCGTGGTTAGAGCATCATGCCAACGAGGCCAGGGGCAGGCCCCGCCCCTGACAGCCAACTTCACTGGAGACCTGCTCTGTCCCATGGCCTCAGCCTGCTGCCCTGGCCTGGGCGGCCTGGGCTGGGGTTAGGGGTGCGCAGGTCAGGTGGGGACTATAAGCTGGGGAAGACGCGGCCATCTCAGAGCCCCAGCCCTGGAGGGGGCCTCCCTGAGCCGCTCCACCTGCTTGGCCTTGGCAAGGCATGGGGCTGGATGCTTTCCCACATGAAGGCTGGCACATAGGCTGGAGGGAAACCATGGGAGAGCTGGCAAGTGCCTGGCAGACAAGCCCCAAGTTGCAGAACCACCTTCTCACGGGCTTAGAGGAGCCCCTGGAGAGGCAGCAGAGTGAGAACAGGTGCAGGGGTTCAAATCCTCCACAGGACACTTGCCTCAGTGTTCCTGTCTGTAAAATGGGGATGCCTGTGGGGCTCTGTGCAGATGAAGTGAGCTGAGGCCCCCGTACGAGCATCACCTCTCGACCCTCCCCCCACCAGCACCAGTCCTGGGGACCCTGCAAACGCATCCCCCTTCCCTAGAGAGGCTTGTCCTTGAGCCACTGAAGCGGGACCACCTCACCTCCCTGGGAGGCCAGGGGCCAGGGGTGGCCTGGCCTCAGGCAGGCCCCTGCCCCCACCCTGCCAGAACGAAGTCCCGTGTCCTTGAAGCAGGAGGGCACAGGGCAGGTGCCTGTCCCGCTCTCGCGGCTCCCGCCCAGGAGGGCGCGGCCACTGAGCTCAGGTCTATAAATAAGGTATCTGGGAGAAACGGCTTTAATTTGCACCTTACCTATTGCTGTTTACTTTGCTATTTCCAATATGGTAATTTATGTTGCAGGGAGCCTGGGTGGGGGGCACCTGGCGCGTGCGGTTACCTGACCGCACCAGGAGTGACTCCGGCGGCCCTGACCTGGAGGCCCCGGGCACAGCCGTGCTCTGAGCAGCACACAGGTGTGGGCACCGCTCCAGGGCCTGGGCCAGACATGGAGACCCCCACACCCAGGCCCACGCTCCCCCCATCCTTGGCTCCTTCCCCGACACCAGAGCCGGTACCCCCTCCTCTACCGCTGCACGCTGCATGGCTCTTCCGGCCACTGCCAGGAGCTCCATGTCTACTGAGAGGCCCCTCCTCCTCCAGGGCTCTGGGGGCTCTCTCCACGCTTCTACTGTGGCTGCATGGCCATTGGAGGGAGAGCTCGGGCCCCAAAACCACTCGTCTGCTCTTTTGTGCTTGTATTTTGTCTTCTCCGCAAGACTGGGGCTCCCTGAGGGCGGGGCTGTGCCTCCCCCCTCAGACTGGGCTCATTGAGTACAAGGCTGTGCCCCCTCACCCAGACTGGGGTCCCTGAGACAGCACCCGTGTCCCTCAGGCTGGGATCTCTAAAGTTTGGGACTTTCTGGCCCGGCCCCCAAGGGCAGAGCTGGCCCTGGGTCTCCCCTCTGCCCATGCCCTGCCCCAGGCTCGCGCTCCGGGAGGCCGTGTCCTCCATGGGTCAGGGCCACGTCTGCTCAGGCCATCCCATTCCACACCGGGCAGCAGCGTGGCGACCAGGGCTGTCATGACTGCTGTGGCCTGTATGCATTTTTGTTGTCGCGAAGCCTTTCACACACACACACACACACACACACACACACACACACGTCCCAAGTTACATTTTCTGTCCGTGTGCTTTGGAAGGCTCACGGAAGATAAAGCGGTAAGACGGCTTCAGGGGCCCGCCCAGTGGCTGACTCCCATGCAGCCTGCTCATGTACATTTTCCATGACCGTTCCTTCCTGTACGAAAACGCTTTCTTTGTCCTCAAACACTGCTATCCCTTGTGATTTTTAGAATACAGCAAAATAGCTCACGGGCCCCGAGCAGCAGGGCTGTCCAGGGCCTGTGTGGGGGAGCCGGCCCCGAGCCCGGGCAGGGCCAGAGGTCGACACCTGCCGCCTCCTTCTGCCCGAGTGGAGTCTGGGAGCATCACTCAGGGCTGGGCTCCTCGTCCCTCCCCCGCCGTCAGCATGGCCACGGCTGCTGCTTCCTGGCCACCTCCGCCGGCCACCTGCCGTGTGCCAGGCCCTGCGATGGGCACACGGTCACCTCTGCGTCACCTCACCTGCACAGCTATTCTCTGAGGCAGGTGCTGGGTTTACGTTTCCCATTTCACACACAGAGAAAACGAGGCTCGGGGGAAGGCAGTGATGGTGCCCTGGGCGACGGACGGGGTGGAAATGCAGGGGTCCTAGATGCAGGGGGTCTGGATCCTTCCTCTGCTCGAGGGACAGGCATGGGGCGAGGGGAGCGGCAGCAGGATTGGCTGGGACGTCTCAGGACCCGGCCCTGGAAGGAACCCGCCTCGGCCCCGCTTCCCCTCCGCTTCGGTGCATGGTGGAGACAGGGGACAGGGATCCCAGATTGGGGTGCCCTCCTGCCTTCCTCCCCATGCAGATCTGCGAGCTCCAAGCTGCCTGAGCCCCGAGGCTGCCTGGAAGGCCCAGCCAGATGCTGGGGTGGGGGCTGGGTGGGAGTGCCCACTGGAACCTGGGCCCCCAACCCTGGGTGCCCACCCCTGAGGTTCTGCAGCTGTCTCCATCGGTTTCCTGTTTCGCTCTCTTCCTCCTCTTCCTGGCCTTTCCCCTGGTCCTCTCTGCTTGCCTTCCTGCAGCATCTGGCCCGCCCGCCCGTGAACTTCGCGCCGCCGCCCGTCGTTCCAGGCATGCACCTGCTTCTCCCTCGGCAGCACGCGCCCAGCGTCTCTCCCCCATACTCGCTCTCTCTTTGTCCTTCTCCCTCTCTCACTATTCCGAGACACAGCAGGGACAACACATTTCACAGACAAACTGCCCGGCAGAAGCAAAGAGGAAAAACGTGCTCCCGGCAGCTGCGCGGGCCGGCCCTGCCTCTGATGTGTGTGCGGGCGGGGGCGCCAGGTGTGGGCGCCCAGGGCCCAGGGGAGGGGCTCGGGCCGATCGGAGCCGCGCCGAGCAAGGGGGGCAGGAAAGGCCTTTTGTGCAAACGGGGCTCTGGGCCGCTTTTAAGCCACGTGGCTTTCTTCCAAAGCCAACGCTTTGATCCTGGGGCGACATAAAAGGAGCCATCAGCATCTGTGCTTCCTACAGGTAGAGGATGGGTGGGGAGTGGGCTGCCGAGAGGGGCTGCGCCGGGCCTCCTGAGCCTGTGCCGCCAGCTGGGGAGCTCTCTGCTGGTGGGCGCATACAGTGACTAAGATCCAATAAGAGGATGTGTTGTAGCCAAAGAACCCTGCAACCACAACTGGGGGTTCAGGTGGGCCGATGGGGGAGCCACGCCCTCTCCACACACTCCCAGGGCTGGCTGGAAAAGCCTTCATTTCCTTGGGTGGCTCACCTCCCCCAGGAAGCCTCCCAGAGTTAACGCAGTCATTGGGGTCCCTCCTGGCTACGGAACTCCTTCCGCTCGTAGGCACCTGGCTCTCCCTGCATGTCAGAGCAGGTGCCAGCTGTCTCCTACTCTCCAACAGACCCAAGGTGACCAGAGCAAGAAACCCTGGGTGTTTTCTGGCCCTGGGGCTTGGCGCAGGTGCTGTGCACCAGAAATTCTTGCTCAGAGCCCTGCTCTCCTGCAGGACTTTTTAAAGCCCTTTGGCAGATCCCCTAGCATTGAATCCTTGGCCCGCCTAGTGAGAAAGGCCGGACGGGGAATAGCTGACCCATTTTATAGGCAAAGAAACTGAGTCCCAAAGTGGTCATGAAACCTGCCCCAGGTCAGTTAGCGAGTGGGAAACCCAGGAGCCTCGCGGCAATCCCACTTCCCATTCCCCTATGGAGGCAGGAGGCGAGGAGACAGAGCTTGCTGGAGACGAGGTCCGTGTTAAAGCCTCAGCTCCCAGGCCTTGTCTTCCAAACCCAGGTCCCGGTGCCACCCTCCCAGCCTCTGTGTGGCAGACATGGGGACACTTGGTTTCCAGAAAGGGCTGTCACCCCAGACCTCTGCCAGGCAACCCATTGCATCCTTGCAAGGGGTACCCTGTGGCTCTGTCCGTGAGGCTCCTGTCCCCTGGAGGCAGAGAGGTAGGCTGGCCCGGGATCCTCCTGCCCCTTTCTCCCTCTCTCTTGTACGTGCCAAGCCACGTGGGTGTCTCCGCCTTCGGCTTCCGGGAGTGGGAAGCAGCAAGGGGCAGGTCCCAGGTGAGCTCTCTGCAGGCGGCCCAGCGCTGGCCCCAGCAGGCTGCCGCCATGTCTCCTGTGGTGTGAGGACTCACAGCCCGGGCCCCTGTGGCTTCCAGGGCCCCAGGGTCCTGCCTCAGATTCCTCCCGAGGCCTTGATCTGGAGCCTCTACCCTCCCCAGCCCTGGGATTCCTGGGATTAGTGGCCCTGCCCGCGTCTCCATGTTTTGTCTACCAAATCCGCCTCCTCGTTTACTAAGCGCTCATCCATGTCCCCGTTTTATTAATGAGGGGTGCCTGCCCCTGCGATCACCCGTGTTTCCTGTGCTGCCGCCCCAAGAGAGCACCAGCTAAGGGCAGACGGCTGACATTTGAGTTAGAGGCTGTACCGAAGGGCGAACAAGCGGGCGGGACTTCCAGGTAGGTGTTAGAAGCAGCAGGAAGAACTCAGGGGCCGCCCTGGCCATCATCACAGGCCGCTGAGGCTGGGGATGCTTAGTCATGGACTCCTCCGCAGCTCACAAGGGCCCCAGGCACCCATGTGCACACACGTGCATGTACGTGTGCAAGCACAAACACACTTGGGACCTGCCCGCCAACCCGGCCCCTTTGGCTCGGCTCCTCCCGGCTCCCGATTGCTGATTTCTACCCGAGATTGTTCGCTTTAAGCCTTTCCTAAACAAGCCACAAGACACAGGCTGCGGGCGGGAGTGTGGGCCAGGCCCGGGGTGCGGGTCAAGAGCATGGGCTCTGCTGTGGGTTGAATGTGTCCACTAAAACTCAGGTTCAAGTTTATCCCCACTGCAGGGAGTTAAGGGGTGGGGCCGGGGGCGGGTGTTATGGTGCAGCAGGGGACGCCTGTATCCCATGTTGGAGCTCCGGGTTCGAGTCCCAGCTCCTCCACACTTCTGATGCAGCTTCCTGCTAATGCACTCGAGCAGAGGATGACCCAAGTCTTTGGGTTCCTGCCACCCATGTGGGAGATCCAGGTGGAATTCCTGGCTCCTGGCTTTGACCTGGCACAGCTCTAACTGTTGTAGACATTTGGTGAGTGAACCAGAGGATGGAAGAAATCTCTCCCTCCCTCCCTCCCTCCATCACTTTGTCTTTCAAATAAATAATACAGGTGGAACCTTTCAGAGGTGACGGAGCCATGAGGGCTGTGCCCTTAGAAATGGATTAATCCACTTGTAGATGGATGGCTTCCTGGGTCAGCAGCTGTCTCAAGACCGGCATTGTGAAGGAAGTCAGTTTGGCTGTCTCTCACCTCAACTGCGGTGCCAGTTCGAGTCCTGACTGCTCCACTTCCTATCCAGCTCCCTGCTGATGTGCCCGGGAGAAAGCACCAGGGATGGCCCATGTGGGAGACCGGGAGGGAGTCCCATGCTCCTGGCTTCCTCTTGGCCTAGTCCCTCATGGCCATTTGGGGAATGAACCAACAGATGGGAGATTCTTTCTCTCTCTCTCTCTCTCTCTCTCTCTCTCTCTCTCTTCCTCTCTGCCTTTCAAATAAATAAAATAAGTGGGTGGCACGGTGTCTGGCGTGGGGTGCATTTGGCGCTTTGCTGCCAAGCCTGGTCCGTGCGCTTTGCATCCGGGACAGCGAGTTCCAGGCGTCTGGCTAGCTGTCGGCCAATGCCAAGTCTCCCGTATTTCGCTTTACATTCGCAGCATTTATTTTTGCCAGCAGCTTTACCTCCATAATTAGATTTGGCTGCAGCTAGCGTTAAAATTAGCGTGCCTCCCTTAAGAAGGAACCCCAACAGACGGAGGGGGGCTCAGCACGCCCGCCGCAGGGAACCTCGCCGGCGAGCCAGTGGAGCTGCAGGTGACTCCTGAGATGGGCCGCCCCTGGGGGACGGCTGCTGCGGCTTTTGGCAGGTTTTGGGGAAGAGCGCAGGCCCAGCGTAGCTAAGGCAGAAAGCGAACACTGGCAGGCCCGGCTTGCAGCTGGGACGGAGGGCGGACCTGGGGCTCTCACTCACTCGTTAGAGAAGCAGTTCAGGGGGTACAGCGGCCTATCCCCCACCCCACAGCTAACAAACCGTGGGCCTAGGAGTCCCAATCCCGCCTCCCAATTCCCACCTCCCACTGAGTGAGTGACAGGAGGCCGGATGAGGGCGGGACCACTTTATCCACCTGCTTCCTGGTCTGCTCCTTCTCCCCCGGGGCTCAGTTTCCTTATCCATGAAATGGAGCACTTGGCTCCAAAGGCTCCACGATGTACCAGACCAGAACATTCTTCCTGGCCACAGAGACCTCAAGGATGGGACGGAGCCAGAGGCGAGCAGCGGAAAGCCATGGCTCCAAGACCAGAAGGCGCCTGGGGCCGGGGGGCGGGTAGGGGCAGAAAGCGGCAAAGTTAGCGCCGTGCCCGCCACCCCAGCTATTTTTACCTTAGAACACTGGGCTGCAAGAGGCCTGGCTAAAAATACCAGCGGCCCGAGGCCTGAGAATCCTCTCCCCAGAGAGGCGTGGTGGGGGCTGGTGCGGGGCCAGTCTGGAGGGTGCTGGGCCTTCTCCTTCCTGGGGCTGGGGTGCCCCAGGGGCGTCTGGGAGGGCGGCCTGCTCTCTGCAGAGGGCCTGGGAGAGCCAACAGCCCAAGAACAAGCCGGTTTTTTGCCATTTCCAGCAATCTCAGCCAGGCTGGTCTCCAAGTAGACTCATTTTTTTTTCCCACCCAGTGTAATCTGGCGTCTGCTCTGATTTTGTGTTCTGCTCTGTTTTGTGCGTTATTTCATGAGCATTTTCATGTTGCTGCACGATGCCCCTAGTTATCATTCTTAATGGCTGCGTAATATTCCATCAGAGCTGCTTTTGATGCCCTGGCTGTGGGGCACTGGAAGGCGTTCCGTTTGCATTATTATAAATAAGCCCACGGCGGAGGCTCTGTACATGTGGCTTTTTCCTTCTCATTAATTATTTCTGGAAGATAAGTGCCCAGGTCGCCAGGGAGACTGTTTTGGTACCGTTTGATGTGGCTTGCCAAACTGCTTGCCCAAAGCAAATGGAAGAGGGTTTAATGGAAGGCTGTGGCCCACAGTGGGAGACAAGTGTAGTCAGGCTTCGGGGAAAGCAGCCACGAGCTGCCAGGGCCGAGACAGCTGCCTGCGGCTCCCAGGGGCCGGCCTTCTCGCCGCCTCTCTGTCCCCTGCTCCCACTCTCTCCCATTTTTTTTTTTTCTTTATAACCCAGCAGAAACTCTGAGTGTGCATTACTTTATATCAATAGCTACTGACATTTTCTAAGTCCCAGGCACTGGGCCAATTCGCCTGGATTGATTGTCTTAATTTTCACAAGCACCCTCTAGGGTGTGAATTCTAATTAGTCCCATTTTATAGAGGAAGAGACTGAGGCATGGAAAGACTAACTTGTTCCAAGAGGCAAAGTCAGTGAGTGGGAACGGGCCCCATCTCTTCAAACCCATACTTACGACCCATTCCAATCTCCCTGGGAACGCAGAGCCCCGCCCCCATTACCCACTGGCCAGCCCCTCATTTCAGTGTCTCTAGAGTTCAAATTCTGAAGAGGGAGAATCCGATTGGCTCGGCTCAGACAAGGGATTGGCCCATTGGGCCTGTGAGTCGGGGTCCAATCAGCAATGATGGGGGCGGAGCCAGGCAGAGCCACTATTCTGATGTGTCTGCAGTGGGCTTAAAAATATCTATATATTTGTAAAAAAAATATTCATTGAGAGACAGAGAGAGCTCCCATCTGTTGGTTCACTGCCTAAGTGCCTGCAGCAGCTAGGGCTGTGCCAGGCCTAGCCCCAGGGCACAACTCCATCAGGTCTCCCACATGGGGCGCAGGGACCCAAGTACTTGAGCCGTCACCTGCTGCCCCCAGGGTGTGCACCAGCAGGAATTTGGGGTCAGGGTCCGGAACGGGGGACCCGAGGGACTCTGACGTGGGATGTCAACTCCCCAGCAAGCACCTTTTTTTTTTTTTTTAAGGTTTATTATATTTACTTGAAAGGCAGAATGAGAGAGAGAGGAAAGAAATATCTTTGATCCGCTGGTTCACTCCCTAAATGGTCGCAATGGCCAGGGCTGGGCCAGACCAAAGCCAGGAGCCAAGAGCTTCCTCCAGGTCTCCCGCGTGGGTGCAGGGGCCCAAGCACTTGGGCCATCTTCTATTGCTCTCCCAGGCGCATTAGCTTGAGCTGGAGGGGAAGTGGAGCAGCCAGGTGCCATATGGCATGGCGGCACTGCAGGCAGCGTCTTTACCCGCTAAGCCATAGCGCCGGCCGCTGGGGCCAGCATTTTAACCACAGGGCCAATGCCTGCCTCTTTAATGTAATGCCACTGTGTACACACTCACTTCCTGTGTCCAACTTTCTCTGAATGTTTGTTAAGACTGAACGTGTTTCCAAGTGCTCCATGTTTTGTGTGTAGCCCTGTCCGTCTGCTCTGCCCGTGGTGGCTACGCTTTGTATCCTGCACTTGTTAACGCCACATAGCGGCTCGCTGACCCGGGCTGCAGGGAAGGAGCACGAAGTCTCACTAAATGGCTAAAGGACACTACAGGACTGCAGGGTGGGGGTGGGTTGACTGGCTCCCCAGTCAGTGAAGCAACCTGCACCCCCACATGCATGCTGCTTCCGTCACCCCCACATCCGGGCTGCTTCCTTGGGGGCTGCCGTCTTTACCCAGATGCCTCCCTCCCTGCTGTCCGGCCTCCTCCTGAATGGATCAACCTCCAGGAGTTGTCGTCAGTCTTTCGGGATTTGCCCTGGAGCCGCGTCCCACACCTGTCTTTTGTGGGTCTGAGGCTTTGAACTTGGCCCGATTCCGGCTGGTTATGTGCACACCGAGCTTCCAAGCTCCCTGCGACACACTGCTGTGTCTGCACTTCCCTCGTAAAGAAAAGAGCGGCCAAGGATCCTCTTCGCCCTCTGTCCCCAGGCCCTGCAGGTGACAAATGACTTTCAGCACTGAAGTGCAGAGCCGTCCCTCCAGGGGGTGAAGCCTGGGAGGGAGGTGGCTTGCTATGAAACAGCATGTAGCTGACGGAGGCGATGGAGGCTGGGGAGAGACGCGGGCCTGGGGCAGCCAGCCTGCTCATGTGGTTCCCATGGTTCCCACTAGCTCTCCTGGTCTGCTCTCCTTCATCCGTTTCTCCTCTGTCCATTTCCCGTTGCTATAGCAAAATGCCACAGACAGGTGATGTGTTAAAGCAAACAGACCTGTTCAGGCTCCCGTTCTGGAGGCCCGGAAGCAGACAAGCATCGCGCCCACATTAGCTCGGCTTCTGGTCAGGGCTTCGGGCTTCAGGGGAACCTGGTGGAAGTGGTCGCCCAGTGGGAGAAGACGCCAGGGGAGCCAGGGAGGCAGAGCTCCCACCTGTAACAGCCTGCTCTCCCAGCGATGAACCTGGTCCCGTGAGAACTCATTCCTCTTGCCCCGAGAACAGTGTGATGGACCCTTTCAGCAGGGCGGGACCCCCTTGGCCCAAACACCTCTTAAGGGTGCCACCCCCTCTCACCTCTACTGTATTGGGAACCAAACTTTAGCAGGAGCCTAGGAGGAGAAGAACCACATTCCAGCCACAGCCAGTGGGGATGAGAGCTCCACCTGGTGCAAAGCTCTTCCCCAAGACCCACAGGTTTCCTTCTCCCAGTGACCCTGACCTTGGTCCTGTGGCTCTGGCTCCTGGGACATCTGCAGGCCTAGTGTGGGCAGACACTGGCTAAACACTTGCAGAGTGGCCCCATGCAACACTCGCTCTGGGGAGGTTCCTTCTCCGAACCGGAGTGTCAGTCTGGAAGAGCCCGACTGGCCGGAAGGGGAGGCCGTCTGGGGGAGAGCTGGGGCCCGGCCCGAGGCCCCGGCCTGCACAAACTCGCCCCAGGTGAGTGACGCCGTACTGAAGGCAGACGAGTCGTGGCTAGACTCTGACTCAGAATCCTGATCAAATCAGCAAGCAGCAGTGCTGTAAGCCATGGACGTCTGGGGTGGCTTGTTACAGAGCACAAGCTAACAGACACATATGGGAACCGCCCAGGGCTCTCTGCTCTACCTGGAAAATTCAAGGCCCATGGCACTTTTTCCAACACCAAAAAAAAAAAAAAAAAAAAAATCCTGTCTTCCTCATGCTTTCTCTCATTTTTTTTCTTTTTAAGATTTTATTTATTTATTTGATATTTGAGAAGGTAGAGGTACAGAGACAGAGAGGTCTTCCATCTACTGGTTCACTCCCCAAGTAGCTGCAATGGCCGGAGCTGCACCGATCCGAAGCCAGAAGCCAGGAGCTTCCTCTGGGTTCCCCACGTGGGTGCAGGGGCCCAAGGACTTGGGCCATCTTCTACTGCTTTCCCAGGCCACAGCAGAGAGCTGGATCGGAAGAGAGGCAGCCGGGACTTGAACCAGCACCCATATGGGATGCAGCACAGCAGGCAGAGGCTTAGCCCACTATGCGACAGTGCCAGCCCCTTCCTCATGCCTCCACACTAAAGCACTACATGAGAACTGGGCGACATGCAATTTTTTCATAATACACATTTTTCATGAACTTTTAAAAAAAAGATTTATTTATTTGAAAGACAGAGGTAGGGAGGGTGGGTGGAGATGTTCCCTCTGTGATTCATTCCCCAAACGGCCACATCAGCCGCGGCTGGGTCAGGCCGAAGCCAGGAGCTTCTTCTGAGTCTCCCCCGTGGGTTCAGGGGCCGAAGGACATGGGCCATCTTCTGTTGATTTCCCAGGCCATAGCAGAGAGCTGGATCAGAAGTGGAACAGCTGGGACTCGAACTGGTGCCCACATGGGATGCTGGCGCTGCAGGCAGCGCCTTTACCCACTGAACCACGGCACCAGCCCCTTGTGATCCTTTTGAAGAGCTCTTGGCTGCATGGATGTCAAAAATGTTTGCACTGAAATTTATCTTTTTTTCACTTTTTTCTTTATAAATTTTTATTGTTTATTTGAGAAGCAGAGAGAGGGGAGAGGGAGAGAGGAACAGGCAGAGAGAGAGAGAGAGAGACAGACAGACACACACACACACACACACACACACTCTAAGTTCCCCTCCGCTCATTCACTTCCCAAATCCCTACAACAGCCAGGACTGGGCCCAGCTGCAGCCAGGAGCCAGGGACTCCATGCAGTCTCCCCCGTGGGCTGCAGGGACCTAGGTGCCTGAGCCGCCACCTGCTGCCTTCTGGGTGCACATGAGCAGGAACCTGGAATTGGAAGCAGAGCCAGGACTCAAACCCAGGCACTGCGAGGTGCCCGCCCCCCAAAGCTATCTTTTAATTCCATTTCCCAGGAGGGGCCACCCTTCCCTCCGGACCACAGCGAGCTTCTCGCAACCCCTGCTGGGCGCTGCGGCTTGAACAGCAGCCCGGCCTCCGGCTCCACGGAGCGCACCTGCTTCCTCCCAAAGCCACCGAGGGGCCACGTCCCTGAGACAGAGCCTGGGCTGCCGGGGTCCCCCGTGCCCGCGTGAGCAGGTGTACAGTCCGGGGTTGGGGAGAGGGCTGGGCAGGGGCGTCCAGGGAAGGCAGGCGGGGTGGAGCGCCCAGCTGTGTGAAGAAGTGCTCCTTTGAAAGCATTACAGCAGCGAGTCCTTACTGAGCTCTTACTATGTGCCAGCCGCCCTGCAGAGGGCTGTCAATTACTGCCTTAATCATCCCACAACCCCCAAGAGGGGCTTTCCCACTTTCATCCCATTTTATAGATGAGGAAATAGAGGCCCAGAGAGGTTAGGTAACTCGCCTGAGCGCGGCTGGTAAGATTTGAACTCAGACAGTCTGGCGCCAGCCTGGCGCTGGCACACACCAGGAGTGCCACTGTCCGCCCTTGGAGAAATCAGGGCCCCTGCGTGCTGTTGTCAGGCCTAGCCCCGCCCCTGGCTCTAGCATGTGGTCCCAGGAGACCCGGAAGCAGGGAGGGGAGACTGGGGTCCAGGTGCCAGCGGGCGGGGGCACCGGCCTGGAGGCTCGGCCCCTCCCACTCGCTGCTCAGAAACGAGGCTGGCCTATTCACACGTGTCCCTAATGCCAGGTTCCAAGAAAGCCACCTAAATACCTGGTATTTGAGATGTAAAGAGACCGGCTCCCTGTACTTAGTGCCGCGCTAACTTTTCCAATTATAGCGCCCTATTTTCCAAAGTCTAAAATGGACATATGTTATAACTGCCTTGGGCCCCAAGGTTTCAGAAACACCCTTAAGGCTCCTGAAATACAATCGTATATTTTAGACTAATTCCTAAAGGGCTGAGTGGTTCTCTGTAGCATTTGCCAGCCCCGAAACAGGCCTGTCCTTTGTTTGCAAATGAGCCTGGAGCCCAGGCAAATGGCAAGTTCAGGGTACCAGCTCCAGGACCGCTGGCCCGGGACACTGGAGAAGGGACAGCCCTGAGGGTGTGGGTGTGGGGCTGGGGGCACAGCCTTGTCCCTGGGGAGCCCTCATCTGAGAGGGGACGCACAGCCCCGTCCTGAGGGAACTGCCCAGCCCAGCAGAGGTAGCAGGACCCTGGAGCCGAGGGGCATGGTGGCCTCCCTCTGGCCGGGTGGCCACGGGTGGGCGGCCCCTGTGTGCAGAGCAGCAGGAGGCGGGCGCCGACACGAGGTGGGGGCAGGGGAGTTGCACTTGAGCGTCCCCTGGAGCGGGTGCTGCCGTCCTGGCAGCGGGCGGCTGTGGACAGAGCCTGGCGTCATTACGAAACATTTATTACGCCGGGATGTGCTGCCCTGGTGGCCGCGCTTGGCCGGCGGACTTACGGGTAAATGGACTAGAACTAATCCCAGGACTGCACAGCGAGCCGGCCCCTCACCCGCCCTTGCTCCCGGGACAGGGAGCTCTGGACACAGCTGCCAACAGGCCAAGGGCATCGCGGCGAGGGGCTTGTGGGGGCAGAGGCACCAGGATGGCTCACTGAGGACAGAGACCCGGCCGCGCGTCAGAGAGCTGGGTCAGTGTCAGTGGAGGCCTCCATCGGCCGACCACCGGCTCGGGAAGTGGAAGAAACGTCTCTCCTGCCTAGGGGCTGGGACCCTGGAGAGCAGAGGACAGGTAAGGGACCCCTCTCTAATGGGGGAGGCACAGCCCTGTCCCTGGGGAGCCCCAGTCTGACGGGGGAGGCACAGCCCCGTCCCTGGGGAGCCCCACTCATAGGGATTCAAGAGACAGGGCTGTGGGGTGCAAGCCCCACCATTCCTACCCACCCAGTGCTCACCCAGGGAAGGCCGAGGGCTCCCAGAGGAGAACTGGAGGCTGCAGAGCCAGGCAGCGCCACCCCTCACCTCATGCCTGGTGCCCACGGGGTCGGCCGACACTGGCCGGGCTCTGCTTTCCTGGGGCTGAGAAGCTGCCTGGCCTGCTGCTGTCAACAGAGAAGGACCAGGAAGCGGCCGGGTTGGGGCTGTTCCCCCAGGACCACCCCCAAGAACGGACGCTTCGTGAGGATGGTCTCTGAGCTCTACCTGGTCCACGGTGTCACCCCTAGAGCCGAAGCCCATGCCTGGCACACCATTGCTGCTCAATAGTAAAAAAAAATCACGGAATTGATCAGTCTTGTGTGTGTGTGTGTGTGTGTGTTGCTGATCATCTCACTTCTTACCATGCAGCTTACTTTAGCCAGCGCTACACCAAAGCAGTGGGCAGAGAATTCATTTGCAAACAGAAGCAAGTGAATCCCAACCCCTGGCTATCTTGAAGGGGAAAAATGATGGATTTAGGTGATCATTGTGCAGCAAGCCCTATGCTAGGTTTTTTTGTTTTTTTGTTTTTGTTTTTTTTTTTTTTTAAAGATGTATTCATTTAGGAGCAGCCGGGACTCGAACCGGCACCCAAATGGGATGTGGCATCACAGGCAGCTTCACCTTCTATGCCACAATGCCTGCCCCTGCCTGCCCCTACTCTACTCTAGTTTCTTTTTTTTTTAATGATCTTTATTTTATTTTTTTATTTGACAGATAGAGTTACAGAGAGAGAGAGAGAGAGAGAGAGAGAGAGAGAGAGAAAGGTCTTCCCTCGGTTGGTTCACTCCCCAAATGACCACAACGGCTGGAGCTATGCCGATCCAAAGGCAGGAGCCAGGTGCTTCCTCTTGGTCTCCCATGGGGTGCAGGGCCCAAGCACTTGGGCCATCCTCCACTGCACTCCCGGGCCACAGCAGAGAGCTGGACTGGAAGAGGAGCAACCGGGACTAGAACCGGTGCCCATATGGGATGCCAGCGCCACAGGCGGAGGATTAACCTAGTGCACCATGGCACTGGCCCCCTTATGCTAGTTTCTTAACAGACATTGTATGGCTCAGTCATTGAAGGAAGGCCCTGTCTGGCAAACAAGGGAGCTGAGGCGTGGGAAAGTTACACATTGCGCCTGAAGTGACGCCTCCAGGAAACTGCACTTGGCATTCGACCCTGCTCCCGGACTCTACCCATTCCCTCGCCTCTGTCTGTATTCCATGGACTGTTTTCTCTGACGAGTTTGGGGACTGGATGGGTCATTCCACAAAGAGTTGTCTTACGCCTGCAGAGGCTGCCCAGAGAGCCGCAGCCCCCATCAGTCGCGATGACCAGGGACAGCGGAGCGCTGGGTGACATCTGCTGTGCACACCGACAACGGGCCAGCCTCCGAAGCAGGTGCATGCGAGACTTGTCAGTGCTACCTGGAAGTGGCCTGTCAGTGCTGAGCATCCAGTGCCACGTGCGGTTTCCCAGCCCTGGCCGGGGGGGCGGGGCAGGATTCCCACTAGAGGGTGGGCAGCTTTTTCCACCCTGGCCTTGCCCAGGGTCTTCCTCTACCTGGGCTGAAAGGAAGTGGCCTGCAGCATTGCCCATGTTGGAACCCTTGGAGCGGCAGTGGTTTTTGTGAGCGTGCACCTGCGACTGTGCGTGTTCAAGTGCCTCCACCCCCCCCAACATGACAATCAACACCTGCTGTGCACCAGGCATTGGTCTAATCTTCATTAAGACGCCTGCCTGTGCACATAGCACATAGCACAGGGGTCACAGATCTCGCTCGAGGTCATTTGAACTCCAAGTGTCAGTGCTAAGATTTGAACCCAGAGCTGTCCTCGTGGGGGCATCCATTCAAGGGAGGGGCGCGGGAGTGGGAGGGACCTCCTGTTTTGTGTCAGCCTCTTGAGGGCGATTGCTTTGCTTTCTTCCTTTTTTTTTTTCTTTTCTTTCTTGCTCATTTTCCACCTTCCCAAAAATATATGCAAACAATTTTTAAGTCAAACAGGAGTGAACATACCAGAACCTATTGCCAGAGAAACTCTACTAAGAGCAGGGGACCCTCACCTCCCAGAGCCTGCCCTCCCACCTGCCCGGGCCGGCCCTCGCTCAGGTTGCTCCAGGGCCGGGTTCTGCCAGCACCTTGCGTCGCACAGCTGTGGGGCCCTCCCTCCAGTGTCTCCCCATCGACTTTTCCCAGCCAGGTGTCTTGGGCCCCTTACCTGCCCAGGAGCCAGCACCAAGCAAGCATGCAGCTCGTGTCCCGTGGACGCACTGTAGTTCGGAAGTGGGTCACACCTACCCCAGCCTTGCTTCGACACACACCTGGGGCTCAGCCCCTGTGGTGAGCCAGGTCCACGTTGCCTCTTAGGTACAGTGGCCTCTTCGCCACACACCTGCTACTTGGCGTTTGCACTCGGCCAAGTGTCTTCCAGGTCCGTTGTCTGCACAGTGTGCATCGCAGCAGAGGGTCCCGGGACTGGACCGGGGGCAGGAGAGTGGCACTGAGCCTGAGAGCCCCTGCAGCCAGCCCCTGCAGCCTCCCGGGTTCAAAGCCTGGCTCAGCTGCATTTCACAGTGTGGACTGCGGTGAGGTGTGAGGGTGGGAGGGGCTGTGAGAGCAATGCTCGCCCTACTGCACGGAGGGCGCGGTGAACGCACACACGGTGTTCCCCGTCACCAGGCTCAGTGGGAGACCGGCACAGGTGGACATCCAACCCCTACTCTGTGTCTTTCCAGCTGTCACTCTAGTCTCTCAAAGCCTCAATTTCCCCATCTATAAAATGGGGGTTGTGGATGGTGTCTACCCCAAGAGGTGCTCGATAGCAGCATACAGATAAAGGCACCGGGGTGGGGTGGGAGGGAGCCGGGCCGGCCAAGGCTGTGCTGCCTTCGTGTCTGCTTCAGGCCAGTGAGAGGCTGCGGCAGCAGTGGGCCAGGAGGCCAGCGGGGAGGTCGTGGCCTGAGGAAGACCCCAGGCTGCCCAGGGCTAGCACCTCGAGGGCTGTGGCTGAGTCCCTGGGCATAGGGTGGGTCGGGGCGGCCCTGCAGACTGGAGGACGTCCAGGCTCGGCCTGCGGGAGAACAGGGCGAGCAAAGGTGGAGCACGCTGCTGGGTCCACTGTCAGCAAGCTGTGTGCACCTGCCTTGGAGGCGCTGCCACACGAGCCCCACGGTGCCTCCCTCCACAGCACCTGTGGACAGCTCAGCCTCCCCTCTGCTGGGCTCTCCCTGGCCGAGGCAGAAGGGGGAGGAGCCTCCCCAGCCTGTCACCCGCTGGCAGGCGCCATGAGCGCCATGAGCCCCTTTGTGTCTTGGGTTAGTAGCTTTGTGCCACTCCTCTTCCCAGACAGAAAACACTCAGGAGGCAAGCTCTGCCCCCTCTCATTATCACTGCGGGAAGGCGGGGAGGGGAAGTTCAAGTGTAGCTCCGTGGCTGTCAGTATCCTCGGGGATACCAACAGGGGACCCGGCGCGGCTGCATCAGCCAAGCATGCACCTGGCGCTGGATCCTCAGGACTGCAGATCAACGCGCTCCTGTGAGCTTCATTTCTAGGGAGGAAGCAGAGGCACAGCGTGGCTGAGCGAGGTCCCACAGCTAGGGCGTGATGGGAACCCAGCCCGTTTCCTGATCCAGAACCCTAGTCCACCCCAGCTGAACACCCAGCGAGAGTTTGAGGAGTGCCCGAGCAACAGCGAGAAGTACAGACCACACACCGACAGGCACGCAAAGGTGTCATGGAGCTGGGGGTGGCTAGGAGCCCAGGTTTCTAGATTTTTCTCAGGCTAAGCTGAGTGGCTGGGCGGCTAACGGCCTGTGGGCTCTTGCTCCGCCTCTGTCTTGCCTACCAATGCCCTGGCCTCGCCCAGGCTGCCCAAACAGGGCTCGCTTGCTACACCCTGGCAATGACGGCTTGCCTGATAATCCCTGGCTCTGTGCAGCCCAGCCTCTCACCGACCACATCTGCTGAGGATACCCACAGTGGGCTGGCTGCCAGCTGCCTCCCAGGTGCCTGTGCGTGGCCTCTCACTGTCTTATCGCCCCTGCCTGAGTGCTCCGGGGTTGCTGTCTCTTCCCCCACCCTGTTTGCTTTGAGCCCTCCTGAATCGTTAGCGCCAGAGTTCCAGCCCTGGCTCTTCTGTGTGGCTTTGGCAGTGTCCGTTAACCCCTCTGGGCCTCATTCCCTCATCTCTGATATGGAAACCAGGGCAACCTGTTGTAAGGACTGGTGCGAGGCTTGGAGGAGTCCAAGGGTGTAAAAGGCCTAGAATAGCATCGCATCCAAACCGCGTTTTGCTAATGTGATGTCATTTCTCACCCACTCGCTGAAATTGTCACCATGGAGCCCATGCAGGGGACAGGGGAGGGGTGTCACAGCTGTCAAAGCCATCACATCACGGACCCCAGGCCGGCGTCTTTGAAAATAGGAGCTGAGCTACAGGGACAGCACCTCATTCTGGCTTAAAGCCTGCCCAGGTTTAGGCCGGGGACAGGGAGAACACCACACACACACACACACACACACACACACACACACACCCCGCCCCAGCACCCGTCACTCCAGCACACCTTATGCTGGGGTTGCCCCTGCACAGCGCTGCTGGCTCAGGTGACCTGCACCTATCTCAGGGCGCACGCGTGCAGTGCAGCCGGAATCTGAATGGCTCCTGGCCCCCGCAAGCACCAGTCTCTTGCAAGCCCTCCCTCCCCTGCTCACTGCCTCCTGGGCTCCAGCTTGTGTCTATGCCTAGGCCGTGAGCTCAGAGGGTCAGCCTTGCACCTGCCCCTCTGCCAGGATGGCCCTGCCTCGGCTGCCCGCCTCACACCAGGCTCCTGCACACCGGCCTCCCAGGAGGCAGGGCAGGGAGTGCAGCAGGAGCGGTTACAGCGGGGCCTGCCGGAGGCTCAGAAAGGCCAGTTCAGTGCCACCAGACCTCTTGGCCAGCGACCTGGCATTGGAACCCTCTCCTTCGGCTGCTCCTTGTGTGCCAGGCTGCCTCCTACAGCTTTACCTATGTAAAGTCGAAGTGTACACGGGATGCATGTTACACACGCCAACATGCAGTGTACAGGTGTTCTTCACACATGCCGAGTTTGCACCTGTTTCCGCTTGCGCACATTACCCACCTGGGCAGTTTCAAAACTTTGTGGAACTTGCATGTGACCCTTCCATCCCTTTTCCCAGCAGTGCTTTGACGTCCCCTCGCAGGTGCAACCTCCTTCGTATCCACATGTGCACACACGTACTGCTCCCGCACAGGCTCTCCATGCCCAGACACATCCGACAGACACACAGATCTATTTATAGACTAAGACCACACTCCGTCTGTGTCCATCCGGATGCAGGCCCAGCCCAGACCCACGTCGTGTAAAAACCATACACATAGCTATCCGCACACACTGAAGGGTACACTCTCACAAACGGGCTTATGTTTTCCACACATGAATGCATGCGCTCCAACACCATTCAACATATACAGAAACACACAGGTGAGATCCACACCCACACAGAACCAGGCGCACACATGCACACAGCCGGGGGTGCAGGCTGACGAGGCCCGACGCTGCTGGCTGGCATCTGGTGACTTGGGGAGAGGGTGTTTCCTGACTTCCGGTTGCATCCTTAAGTCCCTGCCTCCATCAGGGCTGGGCAGGTGCCTGCCCCACTTCATCAGCAAGAGAGGGCCAATCAAATGTCTGCTTTGCCCTGGAGCCCTCCCCAGGGTTCCCACCGGCCATGCTCTTGGGGAGGCCCAAGAGGCTGCAAGGCCACGCTTCCAACAGATGAGACATCAGCCCGAGCAAGTTCATGTCTACAGACAGCAGTTTAAGGGGAGAGGGCATTCAGACTGGGTCACTGGGACTAGATCTGTTTGACCCGACACCCACGGGATTCCCAGTCTGGGGTTGTACACGCAGTAGGTGCTCCATCAGTGGGCACAGCACAGGGCCAGGGTCTCAATGTGGTGGTGGTGGGGGGGGGTCAGGGAGTCGGCAGACTGAGGCTGCGCAGACCCCTCTTCCTGTCTGGCTCCCAGCTCTCAGGTGCCGACAGGAGGGGCCTGCAGGAGTCCCCGGGCTGGGCTCTCTCCTCCCCACTGGGCTCCCCCAGCACGCCCCAGACACATTCCTCTCCTGCAGAGGGTTTGATTCGCTGCTCAGGCATTTCCTGGAGTGGCCCCTCGTGTTTGCCCTCTCCAGATGGCATGCAGATGCAAACATTCCCCTCCCCCAGCCCTGCCTCCCACCCCCACCCCCCCTTCCTTACCTCCTCGGCTTTGCTGGCTTTGCTTCGTGGGCCTGAGGTCAGGGCACGGACCAACACCTCTGCCTGCAGCTCTTCAAAGCTGGGCAGCTGGCCATCCTGTTATCTGCCTCCCTCCTCCTCCTCCTCCCCCCCCCTCCTCCCCTTCTTCCCTGGTCTTTCTTTAATTCAACAGGTAATTGCTCTGAGAGCCAAAGCAAATGTCAGGGAGATAATGAGGGCGATAGGATGCAGTTCTGGCCCTGGAGGGCAGGGAAGCCAGCGTGTGGAGAGAGCAGGTGCTGAAAGCCCCAGCTCAGGGAAGGCCTTTGGAGATGACCTGAGCCCGAGGAGGCAGCCGGGACACAGCCACACCGCTGTCTCCACACACAGCAGCCCCATAAAGACCGGCTTGTTTGATCCCGGGAGCTGGGCCTGGTCACTGCGTAGAGATCAGCTGACTTGCTCTCTAGAACGCCTTGGCAACTTGTCCCCATTTTATAGATGAGCTAACTGAGACCCAGAGGGGCTTAGAGACTCAAACAAGACCACGTGGCCACTTCAGTGGCTGGTCTTGACGTCCGTGGTGCTTGCTGTGTGGCCCGCCTATGCCAGCAGCAGGCTCAGGCCACCACACTCACCTTGAGGGGCTGGCGGACAGTTTGGGAAGAAATTCCTGCACCCAGGAGCCCCCCTGCTCCCCAGAGGCCAGCTCCAGTCCTCCACCTCTGCCCGGCTGGACTCTCGACCCAGGGACAGCACCTGCTCTTGGCCACCTAAGAGAGGTGGACGAGGGCCTTGCTGACCTCTGCTCAAACCCTCTGCTTCCCTTCAAAAGTTAATATTTACACTCTCCACCATGTCCCTGTGACGCTACCGTAAGCATCCCAGCGGCCAGGAGGGCTGCCCTGGCCCCTGAGGCAGCCTAGGGTCTCCCCAAACTCTCCTGGGCTCTAGGTGGGACTGCTCGGGCCTCCAGCCAGCTGCCATGATGCCCAATCACGCTGTCTGCAGACACACGTGCACAGTCAGACTTCCTGGATGGGGAACAGGGTCCGAGGCCCAGGCTGCAGGCTGCTGCACAGGCATTTCTGGGGCATCGGACCCCAGAGGTGCACAAGGAGCAAGAGTCAGGAGTAGGGTCCCCCCGGGAGGAGCTCCCACCCTGTGGCCTCCCCAGTCCTGGATAGCAGCAGAGCTGGACACCGGGCAAGCAGGGGACGGGCTGCGACGTCCCACCTGCCCGCCTGTCCCTGGGCCCTCCTCCAGGTGGCCTTGCACGCCGAGGGCTGTGTGCCAGCAGGGCCGGACTCTCCCCTCACCCCGCTCTCCACTCCTGCCCTTGCCTGGTTCCCTTCCTTCCTCCCTTCTGGATTCTGGGTGAGCTCAGCTTTGCAAGCGGTGGGAAATCAAAGGAACCGAATAGCTCTGAGCCAGGCTTCTGCCCACAGGAGGTTTGGGGTGGCCACGAACCCCAGAGAGCTTCGGGGATGAGCTGGAGCTGGAGAGGAGCTGGGGGCAGGAGCAGCCGCCTCTCTGGCCAGGCTGGGGTCCTCGGGAGGGCCCTTGTCTACTTCCCCAGGAGTTCCTGCAGGAAGCGGCGGGTCTGGGAATTTCAGTAATGGTCAGAGCAGAGACCACGGCGGCCGCCAGGTAGCCAGGGAAGGAAGCCTGCGCGGCCGACACATCAGGCTATTCAGGTTAATGTTTGACGGGAGCCACGTGTTTTTCCACTGGGTATTATATCCCCTGTACCTGGCAGCGGGCAGAGCTGTGGGCTCAGAAGGGAGCAGGGAGGGAGGCACTGGCTGGGGCAGTGCTGGGCAAGGCAGGGCCAGGCCAGAGGGGCTGCAGGGGGTGGGGCTGGGGAGAGGAAGACCTAGAGGGACCCCTGGAGCCAGCAGGCTCCCCATGCCTCAGCTCCCGCCCTGCCTGGCCCTGTCTTGGGACCACCTAACTCCTAGCTCTCTCTGCTCTCTGTGAGACCAGGCAGAGGTGATGGGAGGAAACGGACAGGCAGGAAACCCAAGACACCCTTCCAGGTGCACGGCTTTCCAGCACATTTTCACTGGTCCCCGTGTGGTCGTGAGTCCCTCTCAAAATGTGGACGGCATAATCTCGCAACCCCTTCCCCAGTGGAGGAAGGAGGTTACAGCTGCCTGAGGCAGGCGAGGAGCCCTGGGGTCTGCAGGCCTGGAGCTGTGTCTTAATTCATGCTGACAGCTTTGCCCCTTGGCATTCAAGGCCCCTGACATTGAATCATGCACTGCTCTGGGCACCCAGAGTGGCGGTGTTGAGTCCAGCACCAGCTGATTTTGCCGAGTCGGTCACAATCCTCGCCCGAAACTGGGGTGCCCCAGGTGGAGGCCCCTAAAGACTACTCAGGCCCCGAGACCAGACGGTACCATGGTGCCAGCCCGTGCCTTTCCCTGCCCCACCTTCCCTCTGCAGGTCTGCTCTGTCCACGGCCCCTGGACTACCCATGGCTTTCTACCCTCACCCTGGCTGCTTTCAGAACGAGCCAGACCCTGAGTGAGAGCCATTTGCTTATGCAGCCTCCCCTTCTGCTCAGAACAACTGGGTGGTGAACCTCCTTAACCCATTTTACAGATGAGGAAAGTACGGGTCATGAGACACCGAGCCCACGGCCACACAGCCGGTCAGTGGCCTGGCTGGGATTAAACCCGTGTCCATATGATCACACTGGCTCTATCTCCCTGCATCTTAGATCCCAGATTCCCCACTATGCCACGCTGCAGAGAGCCCTGACCCATCAGCCTCATCAGAGGACCGAACACAACTGGCTCCTACAAACTGCCACCTCCACTGGCTCGTAGCTGGTGCTCTCAGGCTTAGAGTCGAATCTCTCGTGTCCTGCTGAAAGATGGTTCCCCCACCCTGTTTTTGAAGACTGTGTCCCTTGGGAGCATGGAGGGTAGGTGGCTCCAGACTTTTTTTTTTTTAAAGGAGTATTTATTTATTTGAAAGCTAGAGTTGCAGAAAGAGAGGCAGAAACACACACACAGAGAGCTTCCATCTGCTGGTTCACTCCCCAAGTGGCTGCAGCAGCTAGGGCTGAGCCAGGCTGAAGCCAGAAACCAGGAACCAAGGGCTTCATCCAGGTCTCCCACACGGGTACAGGGGCCCGTGGACTTGAACCATCTTCCACTGCTTTACCCAGGCACATTAGCAGATACTGGATCACCAGTGGAGCAGCCGGGACACGAACCAGCACCCAAATAGGATGCCAGCACCTCAGACGGAGGCTTTACCTGCTGCACCACAGCGCCGGCCCTGCTCCTGGGCTCTTGTGCCAGGACATGGATATTCCCTTTTGGGTCACCTTGCAGCAGGAACTGAGGGCCTGACTTCAGATCCCACCCTTTCCTGCTGAGTCAGTGACAGGTAAGGAGCGGCAAGCCAGGATGATGGTTGGGTCCCAGAGACCGAGAGTCCTTAGCTGCTGTGACCCCTGCTTAAGCCTTAGGGGGAATTTGAGACAGCGCCTCTGGGGATACCAACAGGCCCTGGAATCTCGAAGTCCCTGCAGGACCCCAGCCCCGGCTGCCCCCAGCCATCGTTGGTGGAAGAAGCTGGGGGAAAGGACAGGTTTGTATCCATTCCCTGGAATTGAGGAAGTCGGTGCCTTACCTGGGTGAGCGGAGGGGGACTTCCAAAGACCTGGCTCCAGGGCCCTGGCACTGGACCCAGAGACCCATTTCTCAGAAGCCTGTGGCTTTCCCGGAGAGACGTCCTGACCTCTGGCTCCAGGGCTGAGTGGCAGGTGCGTCTATTGAACCCCAGTGTTTGGAGAGGGGGTTGAAGGGACACAGTTCAGCTCCGGTAGCTGCCCGGGGCCGAGCGAGTGGGATGGAGGCAATCTCTGGAGCCTCCTCTCTCGGGTTGCCTTGCCCTTTCTACCAACGGTGCCCGGGGAGAGGGGCATCTCTGCCCTGACCCTCCTCCGCGTGTTCCAAGTCTCCTTCTGTCTGTGCTCAGTGGCCCTGGTCTTCTCTCCGCTCCGGAAGAGACTGAGAACAGGAGCAAGCAGAGGCTGCAATCCAGCGGGAGAACCCCAGGATGGGCAGCAGGCGACAGGGGGCGGTGACAGTGGCTCACATCCTTACGGCTTCCACAATGCGGTGCCTTACAGACAGGAAACTGCCCCGGGGTTCCAGCCCTGCCCTAGCCACAGTTCACAGGGAGGGGCTGGAGGGAGCTGGTCCATAGTCTTCTTGCTGGGAGGTGGCAGGGACAGGAGCAGTCTCCTGGAGTGGGGCTCTTATCTTCTACACCTGTGCTGTCCAGACAGCAGCCCCTAAGTGCACCCAACCGTTCAGCTTCGAAACCATTAAAATGGAGGGCCACTGATGTTCTGCCGGTGGCCAGTGTCCGCCATGTTGGACAGAGCAGATGAACGGCTTTTCTTCGCTGTAAAAACTTCTACCGAGCAGCATGGGTCTCTTCCCCGCTGCCTCCCAAGGATGCAGATGGAGCCAAGAGAAACCAGGCTGCTGTTGACAGACTCAAATAATAATTAACAATCATGGTGACAATGGCTGTGATTTGCTGAGTCTCTTCCGTGCCAGGCATGGTGCCAAGTCTGTAAGTCTTACCCAATCCTGGCCTCCGGGAGGTTACTCAGGGTCACAGTGACCCTGGAGTCCAGTCCCTGTCCTGCCCCGCCCCCTGCTGTGCCCCCAGGAGTTTACAGTGCCCTGCCCCAGGGGCAGGGGGGCAGGGGGGGCAGGGGGGAGAAGTCAAGTGCACAGCATTTTACAAAACCAGGGATTAAATAAATCAGCACATAATTAGCATCGTCACATTTCCCTGAGCCCGCTGAGCAGAACACTGTGCTAATGAGGTCAAGGTCTCGGTTCTGAGCCCCGTGCGCATCACAACCGCTTCACTTTCTTGGGAGAAAGCCTGGCCCCTGGCCGGAGGGCAGCCCCCAGACACCGTGAGGGGGCGGCAGGGAGGGCACGGGCCGCTGTCCCCCTGGGACAGGCTGACCTCAGGCTGGTGTGGGCGTGACTTCTGCACAGTTAGGGTTCTAGATGGGATGGGATTAGCAGAAACAAGGCCTGAGTTTGAGGAAAGGGTCCAGCAGAGGCTGCCCCAAGCACCTGAGATTTGCTTTCTCTTGGGTAAAACTTCCTGGGGACACAGGGAGGAGCATGCAGAGACTTGGGAGAGCTTGGCTTGCGAGGTGAGAGCTGCCTTCAGTATCTTGTGGGGATTATTCTTTTTTTAAGATTTGTTTTATTTTATTTCTAGGCAGCACTAGAGAGAGAGACAGAGAGCGAGAAAGAAAGAGATCTTTGCTGGTTTACTCCAACATGGCTGCAACAGTCCGGGCTGCGCCAGGCAGAAATCAGGAGCCTGATGCTCCATCCGGGTCTCCCGCATGGGTGCACGGATGTAAGTACTTGGTCCATCTTCCACTGCTTTTCCAGGCACATTAGCAGGGAGCTGGATCAGAAGTGGAGCAGCGAGGACTTGAACCGGAGCTCCTATGGGATGCCAGCATCACAGACAGCGACTTAATCTGCTGTGCCACAATGCTGGCCCCGGGATTGTTCCATTGTTGGGAAGCTTAACTCCAATTGTATATCAATCCTTCCATGGCATCTGGATAGCCACGCCCAGGGAAGACAGATTGGCAGGGAACAGGGCTTCCCCTGGGACAGATCTGAGGACAGCATGTGAGATAACGCAGGTGCCACACCTGGCGTGACGCCCGGGCACATGGTAGGGCTCCGGAAGCCTTCGGTCATTGAAACTGACTCTCTCCTTTAAGGAACTTTCTCCTAGCCAGCACCTCACCCTGTTTGGGAATCTCTGATTTTGTATATGTATAGACAGGACAGGTCACACTGTGCAGCTGTGATGGTTCTACCCTGAGTCCCAGTGGGCTACTGCCAGGAAAGGTTTCTTTCTGTTCACACTATTGGGCAGGGGCTGTGCTCTGTGTCACTGCTCAGAGCCCCAGACTGTTGGAGAGACCGGATTCCAACACATGGCTTTGGCTGGCACTGTGCATGGACCACAGCCAGTCCCATGCTCCCACCAAGCGGTGAAGGTCTGGGGAGGGTGGGGAAGGAGCACACGGGGACTTGGTGAGCGCTCAATGCCTCTGCCACGCCCCCACACTCCCTCCCAGGCCCCGTTGCCTCCTCCTGTAAACAGCCTGTTAGACTGGCTGAAACCCAGAGAACTGGCACCATGAAGTACCCTGGGGGATGCGGAGCCACAGAGCCCTCCTGCCTTGCTCGTGGGAATGTGATGCTGAGCAGCCACTCTGGAAGATGGGCCAGTAGTCGCCTACAAAGCTACGTCTTCCCCTCCGATCCAACAGTGCGATCTTAGGGATTTGCCCAACTGATTTTTTTTTTAAGATTTATTTATTTATCTGAAAGTCTGAGCTACACAGAGAGAGGAGAGGCAGCTAGAGAGAGAGGTCTTCCATCCACTGGTTCACTCCCCAGATGGCCGCAACAGCCGGAGCTGCGCCCATCCGAAGCCAAGAGCCAGGAGCTTCCTCCGGGTCTCCCACGTGGGTGCAGGGGCCCAAGCACGTGGGCCATCTTCCACTGCTTTCCCAGGCCACAGCAGAGAGCTGGACCAGAAGTGGAGCAGCCTGGACTAGAACTGGTACCCATATGGGATGCCAGCTCTTCAGGCCAGGGCGTTAACCCACTGCGCCACAGCACCAGCCCCAACCCAACTGATTTTAAAACTTGGATCCCCACTGGAACCTGGATGTGAATATAACAGCAATGTGTTCAGAATTGCCAAACATAAATTACCCAGAGTCACCAGGATATGTTTTAGTAGGCGAGTGGATTGACCCACTGGGGCGCATCCACACCACGTGACACTACTAGGCAAAAAAGGAAAGGAGTAATGAAGCCATGCAAAGACAGAGGTCCACCCCAATGCACGTGGCTCAGTGAGAGGGGCTGGTGTGGGAGGGTGACTCACATACCATGTGATTCCATTTTTGTGAGTTCTAGGAAGGCAAATGAGTTTTGTATTTTATTTTTTATTTATTTGAAAGACTTGAGAGTATGGAGACAGAGAGGGAGGGAGAGATAGGGTCTTCCATCCACTTGTTCACTCCCCAAATGGCTGCAATGGCCAGGGCTGGGTCAAGCCAAAGCCAGGAGCCAGGAGCTTCTTCAGGGTCTCCCACATGGGTGCAGGTACCCAAGCACTTGGGCCATCTTCATCTTCCACTGCTTTCCCAGGGGCATGAGCAGGGAGCTAGAGCAGAAGTGGAGCAGTCGGGACTCAAACTGGCACCCATACGGGATGCTGGCGTCATAGGCAGAGGCTTAACCTACTATGCCACAGTGCTGGCCCCCAAGACTAGTGATTGCTAAGGGTTTGGGGGAGGCAGAGCATTGACTGGGCGGAGCACAGGGAATAGAAGGTGTTAGTGAACCTATCTACAGGGTCCTACTAGGTGGATGTGCAACACAGATAACTGAAACCTGCAGAATTTTGTAACACAAAGAGACATCTTTTTTTTTTTTTTACAACATTCAGTACTGATATTTATTTATTTATTTTTGAAAACCTTTATTTAATAAATATAAATTTTGAAAGTACAACATTTGAATTATAGCAGTTTTCCCCCCATAACCTCCCTCCCACCCGCAAACCATCCCATCTCCTACTCCCTCTCCCATTCATTCTTCACTAAGATTCATTTTTAATTACCTTTATATACAGAAGATCAACTCTATACTAAGTAAAGATTTCAACAGACTGCACCCACACAGACACACAAAATATAAAGTACTGTTTGAGTAGTAGTTTTACCATTAATTCGCATAGTACAGCACATTAAGGACAGAGATCCTACATGGGGAGTAAGTGCACAGTGACTTCTGTTGTTGATTTAACAATTGCCACTCTTATTTATGACATCAGTAACCACCCAAGGCTCTTGTCATGAGCTGCCAAGGCTATGGACAAAGAGGCATCCTTAATGGGGACAAATTTTCTTTTTCTTTTTTTTTTTTTTTTTTTTGTGACAGGCAGAGTGGACAGTGAGAGAGAGAGACAGAGAGAAAGGTCTTCCTTTGCCGTTGGTTCACCCTCCAATGGCTGCTGCGGCCGGCGCACCGCGCTCATCCGATGGCAGGAGCCAGGTGCTAGGTGCTTTTCCCTGGTCTCCCATGGGGTGCAGGGCCCAAGCACCTGGGCCATCCTCCACTGCACTCCTGGGCCACAGCAGAGGGCTGGCCTGGAAGAGGGACAACCGGGACAGAATCCGGCGCCCCGACCGGGACTAGAACCCGGTGTGCCGGCGCCGCAAGGCAGAGGATTAGCCTGTTGAGCCACGGCGCCGGCCAATGGGGGCAAATTTTAAAGGATGCCAAATGTGACAGGAGCATCTGAGGGTCTTGCAAAGCACCCACCTGCTGGCAGGGGTGGGGTGGGGCATGCTGGCCCAAGTGACTGCAGGTGAAAAGGGACCACATTTGGTCCCCTTGCTCCCACCGATAAAGTGAGTTCCTATGCTGGAAATGAAGATGAATATATCATAAGAGGGGTTCAATGGGCTTGTTACAAAGTTGCCGTCTGCTATGTGGTGGAGTTGAGCTGAGTTTAAAAGTGCTTGGTGAATGAAATTCCAGACGGACAGACTTGTCCAGGAGACAAATGCCCGTGGAGGCAGGGTGCAGCTCAGCGTGGACTCGCCACAACAAAAGCTTCTGGAAGGAGGGCACCTGCGGTGCTGGGCTAGGGCCCGGCAGACACCGGCTTTTTGACCTTATCCACGCTGCACCCATGGATACAAAGAAATAAGATGTAAGACGTGCAAAGCGCAGCAGGGTTAGAGTCATCACAGCCCACCGAGGGGGCCTCTTAAACGATAGCCTCACGTGGGCAAGCTCTTGTGCATTTTTGTTTAAAAAAAAAAAATCCACGTGACCCCACCTCTGCTCCTACCCCATAGAGGACCCTTTACCCCGGCTCCTCCATGTGTGTGGGGGATGGGCACAGGAAGTGAGGGTCCCCGTCCCACCCACCAGCTGCATGGCCGTGGGAGACAATCCAAGCTCTCTGGGCCCCAGTTCCCTGCCCAGATCCCTGGGGACAGTGGGGGCGGGGGCATTGGAGAGAATGTGCGTGCCCCCCCCCCAGGCCCGGCGTGGTGAAATCTCTCAGCAGAGGAGCTGGGGGACCCAGGAGACCGATCATGCCTGTCCTGTCCCAGCTCAGCCTGCAGCTGTGCAAGAGAGGGTGGCCCCGGGGCCAGGAATTCCTGGAGCAAAGCCGGGAGGCTGGGCTGTGGGGGAGCAGGGCCTCTGCGCCCCACGAGGAAGTCCCTCTCACCCTTGTCAGCCTTGGCGACTTCTTCGGTGGCTCCCGTCCTGATTAAACACTAAGTGGTCCGCGCTTGCTTTCGTAGATGAGGCCAGCACCCGTATCTGGGACGATCCAGGCGGGCACTCAGCATCCTTCCTTTTGGGAGGCCTGTCTGAGCTGGGGGTCTGTGGAGGGCTGGGGTCTGGTGCACCCTCAGGAGTAGATGTGGGGGCGGTGCTCCAAGCCTGTGCCTCCACTCTTGGACTGGACGGGAGCCGAGGACATGTGCTGTCTCCACCTTCAGACCTGAGGCACCTGAAGGCAGACGCCTGTTCTTCCCTTTGCCAGGTGTGGGTGGGGTGGAGGGGCTCCAGGGCAGGGGCAAGTCTTCTGACTCAGTTTCTCCTGCGTGATCCCACCTGGAGCCCTGTCCCATTGTCCCATTGCCCGCTTGGGGCAAAAGTTCCTTCTTACTTAAAACAAAACAGAGTCTTCTCCAAACCGTGCCAGAGAACAGGAGCCAAAACGAAGCCAGGAGGGGGTTTTGTTGCTCTTCTGCTTACCGTAATTTCTGAACACATTTTCTTGGCCTGAGAGAAGACGCTCCCCCTGGGCCATCCTGGGCCCTAGGGCTGGGTGGCAGTGGGGCAGGTGCCAGGATCAGCTCTTGCCAAAGTAAATCAGCTCCCAACCCACGTAGCCCGCAGCGCAGAGGCGGCCGGGCCACCCCCGCCAGGCAGGGTCTTCCCGGGGCGGCCCACGCCACTGCCTGTCGTAAACAGTAGGACTGTGTTTACCCAGCAGTAACATGCGTGTTACCTTTCACAGGGAGTGCATTCCAGGGGGCAGCTCCCGGTGATCTACCTCGCCATGCGTGGCTGCCGTCCCTGCGGTGGGTGGGTGGCCCCTGGGCCGGGCCTCACTGTCCCAGGGGGACTGTTGTGAAAGACTGCTGGCCTTGGAGACTTTGCGCGCCTGCCTGGCCGTGCCCTGCCACGTGTGCGGTCCCATCAGGGGGCTCCTCGGGCTTCTGAGGACTCTCAGGGGAGCTGTCGGGGGGGGGGGGGGGCTCTCTGGCCAGAGTGGCCGGGGTTAGGGACTTCCCTGCCTGTTTCTGTTGATGGATGGAGCAGGATCCTGTTCTGCCCAGTGCTAGCCCTGCTTCCGGGGCAGCAGCAGCCTCCAGCTGAGACCAAGTGAGGACTAACCTTTGCTGGGTCCTCCCCAGGTGCCAGCCACAATTGGGGTGGGGGAGGGGGAGCAGAAGGGGAAGATGCTGTCTTGTGAGGCAGTGCTGTCATGAGCCCCTTTCCCAGACAGCAACACTGAGGCCTTGAAGAAGTCACACATGTTGTGCAAAGGCACACGGCGAGTGTGGGGGAGAGTGGGACCGATGCAGACGGCCTGCACTCCCAGCCTATGGGTCTCCATCCCCTGCGCCAGCTGCCTGCATGGGTCCACCTCCTGGGGAGGCAGCTGGGAGATGGAGGCCAGGAAGCAGAGGGCTGCTGGGTGATGGGGCACACTCCTGTCACCCTGTGCGTGCGGGGACCTGGCGTGCACCAAACGGGAGCAGGTGCCTCTCACGGGGGTGTGTACCTCTCATCCGTGTCCCCACCGACACACTCCTGTGAGCACAGGCTCCTGTATAGGAGGGGTCTTCAAAAAGGTCATGAAACAGTTAGGCATGCATTGCAAACTCTTAATGAGCTTTTAATTTCATTTCTTCGAACTTGCTGAAGCACCCTCACGCATGCGCACACTCTACCCGCGAGTCGGGCGCCCGGCTGCACATGAGCACTGACACCTTCCTCGGTGTGCGACCTGGCTCCCTGCTCACCAAGAGTCTACTTCCTCTCTTCCTCTTGGCCTCCAGCTTGGCGTCCACCCCAGGACGGGCGAGGCAGAACTGGAGGTTCTATCCGTGTCTCATGGGTTCACTCTGCCAGTATTTCCCTCCCTGTAGGGCCTTGTGCATAGTGGAAGACCTGCATCTGGGCTCAGCTCAGCCCTTAGGGACTACTGCACACAGAGCAGAGGGCCAGGAACCAACGAACCCAACCATCCCCACTGCCTAGACTCAGCCCCGGGGAGACTGGGCACCTGCGGGACCCTGGGCTCTCCTGCAGGCTGGAGGAATGGGTGTGGCCCAGGCCCCATCCCCAGCCCAGAGCCGAAGCAGCAGCACAGTGTTCCGACTCACCAGGCAGGCCCCACCCGGAATTCCTGGCTGCCTGGCCTGCGTTCTGCCCACAGCCTCCAGAAAGATGCGCCCTGTGAGGCCCCGCCCCTCCGCCAGCCCTGCTGTGCCTCGCCTGAGCTGAGAGTGGCGTGCGCCTACCCTAGGCAACGAGGGGCCAGGCCTTTTTTTTTTTTTTTAAAGATTTATTTTATTTATTTGAAAGGTGGAGTGACACAGAGAGATCTTCCATCTGCCGGTTCACTCTCCAAATGGCCATAACAGCCCAGGCTGGACCAGGCCAGGCAGAAGCCAGGAACCAGGAACTCCACCCAGGTCTCCCACATGGGTGGCAGGACCATCTTCCACTCCCTTCCCAGGTGCATTAGCAGGGAGCTGGATTGGAAGTGGAGCAGCCGGAGCAACGCCAGCCGTAGAGGGATCAGATCTTTTGCATGGTGGCACCTGCTACCCAGGTGTCTGCTCTGCCTAGATCAGCTGAGCTGGGAACCAGGCAAACGACTCACTTGCAAGGACATGCATGGAAGGGCCTTGCACTTGGTGTAAGACCCTTAATAGTTTTTGAACAAGGGCCCTACAAATTATGCAGCCGGTCCTGCCAGCAGCCGAGGCTGTGGGTAAGACTGGCACAGTCCCGCCTCTCCCCGCCCACCCTGTCGCTCCGGCGTGCCCCTCAGCCACTCCCCCTGCCAGCTCGGCTTTCTGCTCCGGGCTGGCCTCAGCCCTGGAGGTGTGGGCGGCTGTGGTCGCCCGGTGGCCACAGCACGGCCGCAGCGTTTGAAGACGCACTCCAGCGATGTCCTCAGACTGTGCGCCTGCTGTCGCCCAGCCCGCGGTTGCCTGCTGCTTCCTCCAGGGCACGGGAAGCCCATTTTCAGCTTCTGGGTCAGCCCCGCCCCGCCTGAGGGGCCAGCAGGCCCAGGCTCTCGGAACCTGCTTGTCTTCCCAGCAGCGTGGGTGGGAGGATCCCTGATGTCGTGGCTTGGCTGTGGCTCGGTCCCCAGTGTGCCATGCGAGGCCTGGGGGAACTGTGAAGAGGCGGGGCCTGGGGGAAGGTGATTATGTGCCGCTATGGGATAGAGAAGAGCAAAGCTGGCCTGTGAGTCTGGCTGGCTTCCTGTGGCACCCCGAGACTGCTGCACACACTCCCGCCTTTGCTGTGGTGTCTGCCGTGAGGCCCTCACCAGAGCAGAGCAGATATCACTGCCATGCCCTTGAACCTCAGAGCTGTGAGTTAAATAAGCCCCTTTCCTTTATAAAGTCCTCAGCCTCAGGTATGTTGTTATAGCAACGGGAAATAGACTCACACACCTGGCGACATGGAAGAATCACCTGGGGTCAGGACTGGCACCAAGCATGGGAGCTGGGCGTGGGGCTGGGGGCAGAACTTAGAGAGCATTGGGCTGTATCCGCTCCTTAATCCAGCATCTTCCGGATGCCTGCTGAAAACCCAGCCCACAAATACCAGCTCCGGCTGCAGGGGCTCACGGCCACAGTGCAGGCAGCAGGGGTTGTGGGTAGACACGAATGTAAACAGCTCAGCCATAGTGCAGACAGAACACTGAGAACATGCTCAAGTGGGGAAACTGAGGCCCAGTGATGTTCCCCACGCCGGGGCGCAGAAGCCTTGTCCCTCTGCCCAGCAGACGCCTGCCCTTGAATTCTGCCCCACCCCCTCTCATGCAAATGGGGCCCTGGTCCTTCCTCTTTGTAGTCGTGTGCCATGTTAGCAGGTCCAGGTCTGGTCTCAGGGCACAAGCTTCGTCCTCACCTCGTCCCATCCCCTCGGAGCACCGTCTGTGTCCTGACCACCAGCAAAAGCTCCGTGCTCACCCCTGGGACATTCCACAGACGCCCAGAGAGCAAGCCCAAGCCAGCCCCATGTGCTTTGCCTCCTCAGCGACAAGGAGGCCAGCGTCACCCCGTTTCTATGCCCCACGGCCCTGGCATTACTCAATCAGTCTGAGGACACGCAGGGCCAGCAGCAGTCCCTGTTTCAACCAAGGCTTGGTGAGAGCACACCCCGCACATTGTCCATTTTGCAAGATTTATTTATTTATTTGCAAGGCAGCATTACAGAGAGAGAGAGAGCGCGAGCTTATGTCAGCTGGTTCACTCTCCAGCTGGCCACAAAGGCTGGGGCTGGGCCAGGCTGCAGTCAGGGGCCTGGAATGCCATCTAGGCCCACCGTGTGGGTGCAGGGACTCAAGCACTTGCACCATCTGCTGCTGCTTTCCCAGGTGCCTTAGCAGGGAGTTGGATCAGAAGTGGAGCGGCCAGGACTCGAACTGGCACACATTTGGGATGCCAGCGCCACAGGGGGAGGCTTAGCCCACTATGCTACAGCGCCGCCCCCCCTGCTGTGTCTTTAAAAGCTCACTGCACTGGGGCATGGGAAGGGGCGACACCTGGACAGAGGAAGGGCTAATCCGAAGCACCGGCAGTAGCCCGGAGCCTGCTTCTGGGGACCTGGGTACTCCAGAGGTTTGGAGACAGGGCCATTGCTCTCCTGGCTACCACCCCTCCCCACAAGCCCGGGGACCCCTGGCCTGGCCTGGGTGGATTCTGTGTCCAGCCTGTGCTCTCCAAGGGCTCTGAATTATTCTTCCTGGGAACCAGGCAGTTGAGTCTCGTGTCTGCCCCAGGCTGCAAAAGAGATTATTTTTTTTATTAGCTGTCCCTTGTTAACTCATAATTGCAATCATGTAACATTTAATAGAGGCACAAAGTAATCCCCATCTCTGCCCCGCAATCATTCATTAGCTAACAAGATGGAGCGGTTCATAAAAAAACGGCCGTTAAAAAAAAAAATTCCGGGGAAATGGAAAGCAGGAGGTGATGCAAGCCCTGGTTAACAAAGGCCCAGAGCTGAGGGAGGCGGGAGCGGGTGTGAGCTGAATAACCCAGCCCTGATAAGCCACAAAGCAGCGCCCGCTGCTCCCTCCTCCCTCCGCCGCCTGAGTCAGAGAAGCCGGGATGTGTACAAAAATCGAGCAACGTAATTAGCAGGTTGCATCATGCCCTCGATTATAAATTACAATGGGCACACAGAGAGTGCATGGAGAGGCAGGGATTAGACGGGGTAACCCAATCCCAGTGCCAGCCAGGGCGACAGAGAGCCCAGGAGCTGCCACCACCTGGTCACTCAGGGACTCCACGGGGCAGTGACAACACCTGCTCAATGTGCGCTTTGTGTCGCACGGGATAATGATTGACTAACTCGAGGAATCAGGAGGTGTGAAAAGAAGATGGCCCTCTTAACCCAGCCATTGTCTGTTCTCTGCTGGAATGTCCCCTGCCCCGCCCACCTGGGGCACCTGTGCACACGGATGCAGTCTGAGGATGGCCCAGGTGAGGAGCCCTCAAGAAGGGGGGGCTGTGCTGATAAGATCTAAAGGGACTGAGCAGGGGGCTGTGGGGGCCCCATGAAGGATGATAGAAACTCAGTAAACAGGGCAGAGAACAGGCGACAGAGAGAGCTCTCTCCTGGGGACTGGGTGTGGACCCAGCAGGCTGTGGGAAGGGTCAAGCTTGTTCTCTCTGGGCCTCAGTTTCCCTGCTATAACCCACCAGCTGGCCATGTGACCAGGAGAAGTCATTTTCCACCTCTGGGCCTCAGTTTCCCCCTAAGACCTGGTCACAGCCAGCTGGCTGACCGGCCCACACCTCTGGGCCTCAGTACCCCCATTTACAAGGAGGGAAGTGATCCAGACAATCTGTAAAAAGTTCACCTTGGATCGTCGCTCGGTGTGGGATGAACATGGGTTTCTCTAACATCCTAACCAACCCGCCAGCTCATCTGGTACCTTGGAGAGCAGGGAGCCAGGCCAGGCAGCCCTGCAGTGCGACCCTCAGCGTCACTAAGGGGCCAGCCGCGGCAGGTGCGCAGCAGGCTCAGGCAGACGAGGCGCTGGTGGCACCACGCAGCCACACCCTTCACTTCCTCCTGGTGGAAACTTGGCCTTTCAGGCTGGCCTTTGCAAACAGTCTTTACTCCGCAATGTTTTCTTAGCGGCTCTACGCTTGTGCGCAAGAAATAATCCCATTAACATCACTATTTCTGCAGGAAAGGACAAGGATATAGATTTGCCCTTGAGTTCAATGAGCTCGGCGCTCTTAAAAGGAAAGCCACAAAGGTGAGGCCGGCGCCCTGCAGGAAACACATTGAACGGCTTTACTCCCCGAATGGGAGAGAGGTGGTAGCCAGCCAGCCAGTGCCAGCCAAGGGACCCTGACTCCTTGTTCCTTTGCCAGAACACACTGGGTGACTTTGCACCACCAGGTCTCTGGGCAAGCTGTTCCTATTGCCCCCAGAATGCCCTTCCCCTCCGTGTTCAATTGCCCACCTTACACTCAGCCCTTTGGACCTCACGCCAGTGTCACCTCCTCCCAGCAGTCTTCCAGGATGCCCTGCTATGGTCCCTACCTGAGCTGGTCCTGTCTTGGCACATCTCTGTGTGCTGTGTCCCCCAGAGTCCGTGGGCTCCCAGGCCCCGGGGCCAGGCCTGCACACAGCCAGCGCTCCCAAGTGGTTTCCTTGTTCAGCCGCCTCCTTTCCCCATGCTGAGGAATAGGTGGGAAGTCTGGAAAACTTGCCCATTCATCCACTCATTCATTCACTCATTCATCCACTCATACATGCAGTGAGGGGGCGGGGCTCAAGGAGGGAGACCAGACCGGTCAGCTATGGGCACTTCTGTGAAGACATTGACACACCCTTGCGTGGGGCTGGGAGAATGTTCCAGAAGCCATTCTGCAGTGCGGACTGCCCTCGAGGGTGGGCAGATCCCCTCCCCAGGGCTGACAGTGTCTGCTTAGCCCAGTCTGCTTAGCCCAAGAGGCCTGAGCCTCATCGGCTCCCTGGAGACGTGAAGGGGGAGGCGGGGGGCAGGGGCCTCTCTCCTCACCTGTCAGGAGCTCCCAGCACGTCTCCCTGACGCTGGGGCTGCCGTCCTTGTGTCCATAGCACCGAGCAGGTGACCTCCCTGCTCCAGGGTCAGGATGACATTACAGCCCTACGTCCTGACCTCACTCAGGCCACTGGCCTTGGGCCCCGTCTGCTTCTGAGCTGAGAGCAAAATAACAGCAGAGCCACAGCTGCCTGGGTGCTCTTTCAGCAACGGAAAGCACCCACGAGGGATGTGCACGCCCACTCATGCGGGAACCGGGACTCAGAGACATGGACACACCTGCCCGGGGGGACTCCGGCCAGTGAGATGCACCTTGCTTTCTCTGCCCCGCCCCATACGTGGTCTTTACCGTGTCCAGTGTAGAAGGAAAAGTGAATGAAAATAGCAGCTTCATAGGAAGGCACTTCGAAAAGTTCGTGGACAGTAGAATAGAAAGGGAAGCTTATTTTTGGTGTAAAAAATGTTGAAATCCGGGGAGGTGTTCACCCAGTGGTTAAGTTGCCGCTTAGGAATACACATCCCATATCAGAGTTCAAGTCCAGCTTACTCTGCTTGCACTCCAACTTCCTGCTAATGTGCACCCTGGGAGGCACCCAGGCACGCAAGAATTCAGGTCCCTGCCACTCATAGTGGAGACAGATTGAGTTCAAGGGCTCAGGTTTTTGGCCTGGCCTACCCCTGGCTGTGGCAGGCATTTGGGGAGTGAATCAGTAGATGGAAGATCTCTGTCTCCGTCTCCCTGTATGTAAAAAAATAAATAAATAAAAGTGAGGTGTTGACTTGTGGCGTAGCAGGTTAAGCCCCTGCCTGCAACACCAGCATCCCTGATGGGCGCCAGGTGGAGTCCCGGCTGCTCCACTTCTGATCCAGCTCCTTGCTAACGCGCCTGGGAAAGCAGCGGAAGATGGCCCAAGTGCTTCAGGTCCTGAACCCATGTGGGAGACCCGGAAAAAGCTCCTGGCTCCTGGCTTCGGCCTGGCCCAGTCCTGGCTATTGCCACCACTTGGAGAGTGAATCAGCGCCCCACCCCCACCAACTCTGCCTTTTAAATAAAGAAATAAATATTAAAAAAATTGAAATTCACGTAGAGGGATCTTCTGAAAGTCATGGAAAATGCATATTGTGAGAAAAAAAGTCTTTGCACTAAAATAAACTTATCTTTCCATTCCATTTGCCATGAACTCCCTGAAGTCACCTCATATTGGGGGCACGGACCATGTACCGGGCACGGTTTCAAGTCCTTCACCTTCGTTCATGGCATCATCGGCGGGTCTAGTCGCTGGGAACAGGGCAGTAGGCAGGGCTGCAACCCTGCCCTGGGGGAACTCCCATCGTCACGAGGGCCGCAGAGGACTATAAACCAAGGAGAAAAATAGGGGAGGCAAAATGATGGCGAAAAGCCAATCAGAGGATGAGTAGCTGGGAAAGGCCTTTGATTGAGGGACCTGGATGGGACTTCTGAAGGAGGTGGGCGGGGGAGCCCGGGCGTGCCTGGGGGTGGACACGCAGTACAGTGGGCATAGGAGGTGCAACAGCCCTGGGGCAGGGCTGGAGCAGTGTGGAGGGTGAGACGTGGTTAGCTGTGTGCACCTCGCTAGACTCACAACAGTACGGCACACCAGGCCCAGGTTGTTACTCTGTAGCCGATAAAGACTTGGAGAAAGGGAGGACAGTAAAGTCCCGAGGCAGGCTTGGGCCTCCATGCTGGCGATTCGTGAATGGGGAACTGGTCCCTGGTCCCAGCAATGGATCGGAATCACCCGGGGAGCTCGCAAACAATCCAGATTCCCAGGTTTCTCATGCGAACAGGCTGCCTGGCCGATTCACACAGAATCTTCCGTTGACTCCGGCTTTGAGGGGCCACCGGGGGCTGGCTGTGCGCAGGCTGCCATGGAGGGGCAGGCGCTCGGCCACGGCGCCAAATCCAGCGCTGCTCTGATGTCTGAGTGGCTGCGACCCCTGCTCCTCTCTGAAGCTTGTCTCTTCATCCGGGAAACCAGAGAGCTGAACTCCATTGGGGAATTCCCAGCTTGCTCTTCCGAAGTAGACTTCTCCATCCAATTGCATCTTAGCTGGAGCCCAACCACAAACCACAGCCAAGGAGTTTCATTTGCAGGACTGTTCTGGCCATCACCCCCGCCCTGCCCCCCGGCCACCTGGAGCTCACTCCCGCGAGCAGAGGCAGCTGGCCGGACGCTCGGAGCCCTGGACAGCCATCGCGGGGCAATCCCCCTTGGAGTGGATTCTGTAAGTCCTATTTGGGGAGCACGCTAAGAAAACCGGCCCCAAACCCCAGCTGAGTTCTTGGGAAGCCTGGGCGCCAGTGACTGGAGGGAGGGCGCTGGGGCTGGGCGGGCAGCGAGCCTCTTTCAGCTCACCTCCGTTCTCCGCTTGCTTCCTGTCCTGGCTGGGGAGGAGGGAAGCAGCATGTCCCAAACCCTTGAGATGATCCTTGGACCAGTGTGGAGACTTGATGTGGCAGGTGCGGTCCTCCAGCAGATGAGAGCAGGAAATCTGCTTCCTCGTGGGCGGAGCCTCTGACATCTTGGATTCCCCGCCCCTTCTTCCCCTTGGAATAATACAAGCTCTTCTGCCTGGGAGTCCCTCCCACGGCCTTGTCCCTAGGACTCCTCCCACAGCCTCGTCCCTAGGACTCCTCCCTGATCCAGAGATGAGGAAAATGAAGCCACCTGCCTGGGGCCACGTGGCTTCTTAGGTGGTGAGACCCGTCCTTGGACCCCAAATCCAGAGCTTTGTCTGACAGTGCCAGGGCCCACGTGGGCACTCCCTGCCAAAGACAGGCAGACACACCCCTGCCCTCACAGGGTTCACACGTGTGTGCATGTGTCCATGCTGTGTCTGTGTGTGATCAGGGGCTTAGTGGAGAGGGGAACAATCTCAGGGCAAAGTCAACTCCCTTAACATCCGGCACAATCGCTTGCATACAGCAGGTGCTCAATCATTTGTGAAAAGCGTGCTTTGCAGGTGGGAATGATATGAGTTTCCTCTTTGCGACACCTTGGGCTCTACTTGGAGTCTGGGTTTCCTGGGACTGGCAAGCATCTCTTCCTGGGCTAGTGGAAGCTAGGAAAGCTGGATGGTGCCCCAACAATGGAGCAGGTACCCTCGGGCTGGGCTTTGCCTCCAGGCCTCAGGACCAGGCTGTGGGAGGGGAAGCCCTCTCTCCATGGCTGGGACATGGCTGAAACCTGGAGGGGCAAACCCAGGTCTCTCTCCAAACCCGATGCTCCTCTGCCGCCTTTGGCTGCCTCCCCGTCCAACTCTGCACACCCAGTCGGGTGTATTTTATTTATTTGAAAGGCAGAGTTACAGAGAGAGATAGAGTCTTCTATTTGCTGGTTCATTCCCCAAATGACTGCAACAGCTGGAGCTGAGCTGATCCAAAACCAGGAGCCAGGAGCTTCTTTCATGTTCCCCACATGGGTGCAGGGGCCCAAGGACTTGGGCCATCCTCTACTGCTTTCCCAGGGAGCTGGATCAGACGTGGAACAGCCAGAACTGGAACCCGTGCCCATATGGGATGTTGGTGCGCTGGCCCTATATTTATTTACTTTCACTTTTATTTGAAAGGCAGAGAGACAGAGTGAATGAGAGAGAGAAAGAGAAAGAGAGAGATCTCCCATCTGGTTTACTCTTCATACACCTGTGACAGCCCAGGCTGGGTTGGGTTAAACCTGGAGCCCAGTACTCAGTCCAGGTCTCCCATGAGTGTGGCAGGGACCCAGGTACTTGAACGATCACCTGCTGCCTCCCAGGAAGCTGGACTGTGTGGAGGCAGAGGAGCTGCGACTCAGACCAGCCCTCCGCATTCTGGGTGGCATCTTCACAGCTGTGCCAAGTGCCCTCCTGGGCTGGCAGTGGCTCCTGCTGGCTTCTTCAGGGCCCACTGTCCCTGAGGTCCTGGCTGTGCACTCACACGTCTGCTCCCTGCGCAGGCGGTGGGTGCTCTGGCCACCCACAGCAGGGCTGCAGCCTTGGACAGCCAGGCGTTCAGGAATCAAGAGGCTGGGCTTGACCTCCAGGACGGCTGGCTCCCGCCAGGAGACCTCCCCTGACCCCCAGGAAGAGTCAACTCAGGCCAGTGACCAAGAGGAGGCTCAAGCCTCCTGGGTCCCCTCATGCCTGCAGCTGCTCCCAGGACCACCCCAGGAGACACAGGCCACGGAGCCCCCTGGAGACCTGGGGGGCCTGGGGAGGGGCAGGGGGAGGGGTGGTGGTATTTTCTCTGCAGGATTTATGTGTGTGTGCGTGTGTGTGAGAGAGTGAGTGTTTAACAAGCAGTGGGGCCTGCTCGACTTCTGAGCCTGGAATTTATACAGCCCCTTGTTGGCGGCTGCAGTTTATCTCGAGCGAAAGAATAATAAACTCAGTTGACAGGGTGATGCATTCAAAGCATCTTCCCGCCGCCCCAGCGCGCAGCCCTGCCTGCTGTGCGGATGTCTGGCGTGGAGGGGACCGTGTTATCGAGCATTGGCCCCGCAGATCGTCAACAACGCATTGTTTGCAGGCTTGGGGCAAGGCGGAGATGGGCCGGGGCTCCGGGGGAGACTGGGGCGGGGGTCCGGCCACACGGGCGCAAGGACGGTCGCCCAGATGGAGTCACAGGCATCTGCCTTTGATGGAAGCCCAGGCTCCAACCAAGCCCATCCCCCTGCCCGCCAGCTGGCCAGATTGCCCCTGTCGCTTCCTGCCCTCAGGACAGCGCTCGCTCTGTGAACCCCCATACTGCTGCTAGTGCAGCCCCAAAGGCAATGGGACACCTTGGGCCTCGCTGGACTCCATGGCCTTGGGAAGCCACCCCTGCCATCGGCTGTGCATCCCCCCCCCCCCATCTAAGCAAGGAATTAGCATCGAATCCCAGACTTGTGAAAACTCGGGCAGGGGACAGTGAAGCCCGCTCTCAGGCTCTGGAGAGCTGCGGCCGCCCAGGCAGCCCTGCCGGGGACCTGGGCCCCTCCTGCCCTTTTCCCTGCCCTGTCTGGGAGACCCCCAATGCTTGCCTGCCTGCTTTATAAGCTGCGCCGTGGCCACACTTCTCGGACTTGCTGCGGGATGAAGGGACATGCGGATTAGGAGCACGCTTCAAAAACTTGGGAGCAGGGTATAAATTCTCCCCTTCTGACTTTTTTCTTTTTCTTTTTCTTTTTAAAAAAGGTTTGTGTATTGATTGGAAAGTCAGACTTACAGAGAGAGAGAGAGAGAGAGAGAGAGAGAGAGAGAGAGAGAGAGAGATCTTCCATCAGCTGGTTCACTCCCCAAATGGCCACATCAGCCAGGGCTGGGCCAGGCAGAAGCCAGGAGCCTGGAGCTTCTCGTGGGTCTCCCACGTGGGTTCAGGGGCTCAAGCACTTGAGCCATCCTTTGCTGCTTTCCCAGGTGCATCAGCAGAGAGCTGGATCGAAAGTGGACAGATGGGACTCCAACCGGATTCCATATGGAAGGTTGGTGCTGCAGGCGGAGGCTCAACCTGCTGGGCCACAGTACCGGCTCAATTCTTTCTCTCAAAGTTGCCTAAAGTTCAAGAATAAGAGCCTGGGCCACTCCTCCCCACTCCGCTTCTCCCTTAACGTCCACTGTCAGGAAGTCCTTTCTCTTGCCTAACCTTAGGCTCTCTTGCTTTGGTTTCAGTATTTCATGCACAAGTTCCAGTTTTGTTTTGTTTTGTTTTAAGATTTGCTTATTTATTTGAAAGCAGAGTTACAGAGAAGGAAGGTGAGACAGGTAGAGAGATCTTCCATCTGCTGGTTCACTCCCCACATGGCCACAATGGGTGGGACAGGGCCAGGCCAAAGTCAGGAGGAGCCAGGAACTTCCTCTGGGTCTCCCACGCGGGTGCAGGGGCCCAGGGACTTGGACCGTCTTCCGCTGCTTCCCCAGGCCATTGGCAGGATCGGAAGTGGAGCAGCCGGGACTTGAACGCATATGAGATGCTGGCATCACGGGCAGCGGTCTAACCCGCGGTGCTGCTGCAACGTCGCTCCCAAGCCCAGGTCTGATGCTCCCCAGACACCTTCTGTTTGCTGGCTTCATGTCCTCAACTTCAGTCTGCCCCCAGGACGGGGCCTCCTGCCCAGCCAGCCCCAGGACTTCCACTTCCCCTAGGAGCCCGTCCTCCAGCCATGCTCCTGGAAAGCAGATCAGCTCCCCTGGGCCCTGCAGACCCCAGCCCCACGGGCACAGGGAGGGAAAGGAAGCCCCCGGCACTGAGCTCCGGCCACGCCCCTCGCTCCATGCCCGGAATCCACCAAGCCCCATCCTATCCTCCTGATGGTCACTGCCACCCCCATTTCAGAGATTCCGGAAACAGAGGCTGCAGGAGATGCCAGCTCTGGCCTGCTGGTGGGGGCTGGAAGGCTGACTCCAGCCCAGAAGTTCTGGCTGGCCCCAGGGCTGCGCCTGGCCCTCATCCTCGAAGCAGGCAGGAAGCAAGCCGCCCAGAACCCGACAGGTGGAGTCAAGGTGTCAGGAAGAACCCGGAGGCTGTGGGAATGGGGAGGGGTGAGGAGGGGAGGGCAGAGGCCTGGGGGCTGGGGAAGCCCCCCGAGATGAAGTAGGGAGAGCTCAGCCTGCGCTGGTGACAGGGGTGCTCACAGCAGGCCATGGGCGCCTGAGACCCCAGCAGGGTACAGCCACTTTGTCCCTCACTGATTTACTAACTTACTAATTTTTTTAAAAGTTTATTTATTTATTTAAAAGGCAGAGTTATACACACACACACACACACACACACACAGCGAGAGAGAGAGAGTGAGAGAGAGAGCGAGTAAAATCTTCCATCCACTGGTTCGCTCCCCAGATGGCCTCAATGGCTGAAGCTGGGCCAATCTGAAGTCTGAAGCCAGGAGCCAGGAGTTTCTTCCGGGTCTCCCACATGGGTGCAGGGACCCAAGGACTTGGGCCATCTTCCACTGCTATCCCAGGCCACAGCAGAGAGCTGGATCAGAAGTGGAGCAGCTGGGACTCGAACTGGAGCCCATATGGGATGCTGGTGCCACAGACGGCGGCTTTACCAACTAGGCCACAACGCTGGCCCCTCACTCACTCATTCTATCCCTTGTCTGCCCCTCAGAGTCTCATGGGGAAGAGACCTCTCAGCAGGTGTCAGCCAGGGCCCCCATGGTCCCTGCTCACCCATCTATCACCTGTTGCTGTGCAGTGAGCACCTGCTGTGTGCCCAGCCCCCAGCACTGGAGGTGGCCAGCTTGACCCCATCCCCAGGGCACTCACGGCCCACTGAGGCAGGAAGAGAAGCTCGTGGACGCCAGGAGCCACCTGTGGGGGCTGTTAAAGGGAGAGCTCTTCATGGAAAACGCCAGGACCGGGAGGTGAGAGGGCATGCTCGGGCTGCTTGAGCACAGGAGCCAAGGGCCCCACCACCCCACGCACGGGCAGCTGTGGACGATGCTGAGTGAGATGCCGGCAGGGAGCGCTGGTGAGTCCCAGGGGCAGACAGGCCTGTGCCTTTGGATTCATCACATTCATTCCACTGCTCCTCTGTCGCTGGGCATCTGTTGTCCGGGCATTGCTAGAAACAACAGGCGGACCCATGGCAGTCAGATGGGCAGATCACTCTCTGGCCCTGTTTGTGCCAAGCTTGGGGCGGAGCCTGCAAGTCATTGGGCAAGAGGCAGCGGTAGCCTCTGGCCAGATGTTTGAAGGGGCTGGGTTGCATTTAGGGGAGCAGCCTGGGGTGGAAGAGGACAGCGGATCCCATGAGAGCTGCCTCTGCACTGTTCTGTGCTCTAGCCCCACCCCCGGCTCCAGACCCCACGGGGCCAGCAGAAGGAGGCCCACAAGTCCAAGGGAGGAGGCCTGGTGGGAGGCCTGGGGCTCTGGGAAGGCAGGAAGACCCCATCTCTGGCCAAGGACACATCTGGGGACCCCTGCCCAGCGGGACGTCCTTGGCAAACCCTGTCCTGCAGTCTCTGGTTGATTTGCATGCCTATTTGCATACACTTGTTTGAAACATGTCCCCACCCATATTCATTTGGGGCATTTTGATGTATGTCCTTGCTCCTCCTCCTCGCCCCCAGCTGGCTGCGCCCTGTGCATTTTGCTCCCCCTTCTGGAAGGGAGGACAGAGCAGGGACCGAGCCCAGCTGCAGAAACCCCAGGGTTTGTCTGCGGCAATACCTGGGGAAGGCTCAGGGCGATTCTCCTAGAGCTCACCCGCCTGCCCGGCCAGCCTGGGTGCTCTGCTGGGAAATGCTGTGGACTCCGCGGTCCCTGGAGGCTCGTAAACTGAGCCACGGCCTGGAAGTGCTCGCGGTCTCGGGGAGCTCCAGGCCCTAGTGAGAACCGCCTGTGAGCTATCTGCAGGACAGCAGCTAATGGAGTGACGAGTGAGTGTCGCCTGCAAGTCTGCGGCCCATCCCATGTGGGTTGCTCCTGCAGATCATAGCGCTGGGGGCTGGGCGGGGCTGGGCTCCGGGCTCCTTCCCTGTGCGCGAAGACAGATGGGACACAGGGTGGCCCCTTGCCCTTTTGCAAACCTTGTGCAGCCTGGGGTGGCGAGAGAGCTGGGAACCCTGTGCCTGTGGCTTCCTGCACCTCCGTCTCCACTTCTGAACCTGGAGAGGCGACAGCTGGAGCGCATCCGACAGCCGGAGCGCATCCGCTGGGCCCCCAGGCACCCTCTTGTCCGGGGAAGACCAAGCCAATGCCACTGCCACTGCAGGCTCACCGAGCTTCTCCCCTGAAGCCTCCGGCTTGCCCTCAGCTCACGGGAGTCCCAGTGGTCACCCCACGGACACACCTGCCACCCACCCGTGTGCCGTAGTGAGCAGAAGACAGGGATAGGGCGCCAAGAAGTTGCTGAGGGTCTGTGTGTGCACATGCACCCCAGAGAGAGACAGGCAGGAGAGTCTGGCGGCTGCATATCGAGGCCTCCCGCCCCTGAGCGCCCTGAAGGATGCCCACTCCCCACCTCCCCGCCACATGAGCCCTGCGCCGTGCGAGGCTCGGCTTGTCACCGCCAGGCTCTCTACCCGATAGACGATAGACGGGGCTGTGATGCTGTGACCACCCCTTATCTGTGCGGCTTATCTCCTGTGGCCACTCAGCCGCCAGACTCCAGGGGGCCACCAGCAGGTCCCTCCCCGTCTCAGGCTTCTTCAGCTTCTACCCCCACCCCCCTGGTCCCCACCCCCGACCCACACTCTGGTCCCTCTCAGCTGGCACCGTCAGGCCCGGCCAGAGCGGGAAACGCCCCTGGGAGCTCAGAGTGCTGCTGGGAGGTCAGCTTCTCCCTCTGCCTATTCACCTGTGGGTTCCCACCCCACCCCCACCCCCAGCAATGCTGCCCCAGAAATGAGGGAATGGGCATTTATCTGCTGAGCTCCCTAGGGGTGGGGCTGCGTCTCCCCCCTCAGACTGGGGCTACCTGGGATAGGGCTGTGCCTCCCCCCTCGGACTGGGGCTACCTGGGATAGGGCTGTGCCTCCCCCCTCGGACTGGGGCTACCTGGGATAGGGCTGTGCCTCCCCCCTCGGACTGGGGCTACCTGGGATAGGGCTGTGCCTCCCCCCTCGGACTGGGGCTACCTGGGATAGGGCTGTGCCTCCCCCCTCAGACTGTCCTCCCTGAGGACAGGTCAGATGCACTTTGGGGAAGGGAAATTGACCCGAGAGCCCTTGAGAGCCCTAGGTCAGTAAAGCCTTCCATGATTCTTGACACCTCATCCAGGTGTGGTTTTTTGTTTGTTTGTTTGTTTGTTTGTTTGTTTTAGTGGCGAGGGTAAGTTGTTCATAAAGCCAGATTAAAAAAGGAAAGAAGGTGGGGGAGGGAGAGGGAAAAAGAAGGAAGGAAAGAAGTGAGCAGGCGTGCGGCATAGCAGCTTAAGCTGCCTTTACGGTGCCCACACGCCGTGTCAGAGCGCCCGTTCGAGTCCGGCTCTTCCATGTCCGATCCCGCTCTCTGCTATGGCCTGGGAAAGCAGTAGAAGATGGCCCATGTCCTTGGGCCCCTGCACCCACGCGGGAGACCTGGAGGAAGCTCCTGGCTCCTGGCTTCTGCCTGGCCTAGCTCCTGCCATTTGAGCCATTTGGGGAGTGAACCAGCAGATGGAAGATCATTCTCTTTCTCTCTCTCTCTCTCTGTCACTCTGCCTTTTACATAAATAATTTTGTTAAAAAGAAAGTTTCATTAAAGAAAAAAAAAAAGCGAGGGACAGGGGTGAGAGGGAGAGAGAGGGGAGCACGCAGGCCTCCTGCAGGGATCTGTAAGGTCCTCGACCCCCAACACTGGCTTCTCCCCCCACCCCCCGCTGCGGGGTGGGGGTGGGGGGGCTGCCTGTCTCCAGTGACAACAGAATGCCAGCTCCAGATGGGCCCCGGGAGGGTCTGGGCTGACAGGGCTGCCCCTCTACACCCTCCCCCATCCATCCCCACCTCGGTGGCAGCCACGTGACCCAGGGGGGACATGGCCACCCAGCTCTACGGTGGGCTCCAGCCAGCTTGCTCCCCTCCAGCACCCCTGTCCCACCTGATTCTGCCCGGGGCCTGGCTGGGCTCCAGAGCCTCTGGGACAGCGCCAGTGGCCACCGGTCTGGCAGAGCCTCCCAGCTCCATGTCCTCTCTCCCGCCTTCCCCCACAGCCTCCTCTCCCCTAGAGGTGAGCTCGCTGCCCTCCTCCCCGGCCCACATCCGTCCGTGTGTTCATCTTTTCAACACGTGTGTTTCTGAGCCCCTGAGATGTGCCAGGCAGGAGAGATAAAGACTGGGGAGCCAGATGTCAACAGTCAATTAGGGCCCTTTCCCTCGGGGGGCTTGGCTCAGCCGGGTCTGGAATAGCCACGCCCAGCCGCGACCCAGGGCTGCTGTGTGCTGGGCCCTGTGCCAAGTGCTTCATGCCAGGTAACTCAACTCTTGACAGCTCTGCCAGGCAGGGCTGCTACAGTGGAACCCGGGCACGGAGATGACCCGCCCCAGGCCATGGCTTACGAGACCCACGCCAGGCTGCAAACCCAGACTGCCTGGGCCAGGGACCACACTCTTTTTTTTTTTTTTTTTTAAGATTAATTTATTTATTTGAAAGTCAGAGTTAGGGAGAAAGAGAAAGAGATAGAGAGATTTCATCTGCTGGTTCACTCCCCACATGGCCACAATAGCCAGGCCAAAGCCAGGAGCCTAGAACTCCATCCGAGTCTCCCACATGGGTTCAGGGGCCCAAGCACTTGAGCCACCTTTACCAGGCTTTCCCAGGCCATAGCAGAGAGCTGGATTGGAAGTGGAGCAGCCAGGGTAAAAACCAGCACCTCTATGGGATGCTAGCAGCACAGGTGGAAGCTTAGCCCACTATGCCACAGTGCCAGCCCCAACCCAAACTCTTCACTCTGACCTCACGGTCCAGAGACTGGGCTTTGCTCTGCACCCCTCCGGGAGGACCCTGGCACGGCCCCACTGCACATCAGCCCCCTGCCCAGAGCTGTCCCTCTGAGAGGAGGAGTGACTTGCATTCCCACCCCGCCTGCTCCTGAGCCCCGTGGCCATCTCTGTGGACAGGGGGCATCTCCCAGGCCAGACTGTCCGTCTCTGGCAGGCGTGGCCTGAAGTTGCCTCGACATGGGGCACAGAATAGGCCCAGCACAGGACTCCTTGAGCTGGTGTCCCTTGGGCCAGGAGGAGGGTGGGCACTGAAGGTGGGCAGAGGGCCAGGACTGTGACTGGAATAGCCAGGAGCCGGGGGAGCCACCCTCCCCAGTGGCCTCCCCCCCAAGGCCCTTGAAGAGGTTTGTCTTCAGTTTAGCAGATATCTCACTGGTTGGCTTCGTGCCTCAGTTTCCCCAAGGCCCAGAGAGGCTATTGAGAAACAGCTCTCTCATCTCAGGGACTGGTGCGGGGTTTGATCCTGGGGGGCCCAGAAGCTCCAGGTAGGCTCCTCCCTGGGGGTCCTACATGGAGCTTGGGGGTGTTGAGGGAGGTCCTCCGTCTGAGACACAGGATGGAGGAGAAGACCCAGGCCCCGGAGAGCAAGTAGGTAGGGGTAGAGGTGGCAGGGGCTCATCTGCTGAGCATGCACCGCCCAGGGCTCAGCTCAGGTCTGAGTTCAGGTTGATCCTGCACCTGCCTGGCCCCACCCAGCCTGCACCAGCACGGTAACACGAGGCTCCTGGTCTTCAGTGTGTGGGGACCATGATTTGGGGTCGTGTGAGGACAGTGGGTCTCTCACCATGGAAGCCCTCACACCTCATGAGCCTGGGAGCCCCCTGGCAAGGGCCGGCAGGGTGAGCCTTCAGAGTTGATGCCATAGGTCATGGCCTCCCCTGTACCAGCGTCAAAAGGCTTGAAGAGGAAGCGACAGAGCCAGGAGAAGCTGGGACAGCCTGGGGAGGCCCGCTCAGACCGGGGCCCCTCTTGCTGCTGCAGCCCTGAGCCCAGTGTGTGCACGTGATCGACTGTATGTGCGAAGACGTGCCTGCTGACTCCCGTGTGGGTGTCTGAATATGTACGCACATGTGTATGGGTGTGGAGTGTATGCATGCATGTGTGGTGCCTGTGTGTGCATATGCATTGTGGTACATGTGCATAGTGGTGTGCATGTGTGGATATGCATATGTATGTGTACTGCATGTGTGTGTAGTGGTGTGTGCATGTGTGATGCATGTGCATTGTGGTACATGTGCATTGCGGTGTGCATGTGTGTATGCATATGCATGCGTACTGCATATGTGTGTGCATATGTATTGTGGTACATGTGCATAGTGGTGTGCATGTGTGGATATGCATATGTATGTGTAGTGCATATGTGTGTGTAGTGGTGTGCATGTGTGATGCATGTGCATTGTGGTACATGTGCATTGTGGTGTGTATGTGTGTGTGCATATGCATGTGTAGTGTGCACGTGTCCATGTGCATGCATGTGTGGTGCATGTGTCTATGTGTGCATATGTGTGCGTGTATGTATGCACATACTTGTGTGGGCTTATGAATGCAGAGGCCCCAGGAACTAGAGGACTTGGCTTCTGCTTCCTTCCAAAACCACAAGGATGCTGGCTGGCCTCAAGCCTCGGTTTCCTCAAGACCCAGAGCGGCTGATGAGAAACAGACCCCGCCGAGCCGCCGGTGGCGCAGGGCAGCCCAAGTGCGGGAACCGCTGGCCTGAAGGCCTGCCCTGCTGCTGGGATCTGGGTGGCCTCCTGCGTCATGGATGCAAAGAAGGGACTCTCAGGGCTGGGCTGCCAGCCTGGCCCCCGATGGAGCTGGCGAGCCCGGGAGCTGGGGATGCTCCTCCCCCCAGGCTCTCTGGGGGAGGCCACAGCCACCAGGTGTCCCTTAGCTGATGAAGGAGGCAGTGGCTGAGAGGAGCCCCCCGCCCGGAGTCAGACTGCCCTGGGGGTCCTGCAGTGGAAAAGACCAAAGGGGCGGTGCTCTCCTCTCCACCTCCGCCCTGTGGGTCAAACTCTGTGCCTCCTGCAGATGGAGTGGAGGGGCATTAAGAATACAGATTTCTGGGACAGCCTCCCAGCCCGTCCTGACTCAGCGGGCCTGGGGTGAGTTAGGAAGCCTACCTTTTAACAAGGGCCCCACGTGACCACAGCGGCACAAACACAGCAGAGCGCAACCTTAGTGCCAGAGCCGAGTCTAGAGGCCTGGGCTGGACTCTCCATTCACTCTCTTCCCATCCTGGAAACGGGGGCACCACGTGACTTCATGTCGCATCCTCAGATGCTCAGGGTGTGCTAGAAGTGATGCCAGCAACAGCAGCGACTGCAGCCGACCGTGACCAAGCACCGGCTTCGGGCCAGGCCCTCTCTGCCACCGACGGGACTCGGAGCCGGGAGGCCAGGTTGAGGAGCCAAGCGCACAGCCCCAGCCCTGCTGGCCCCTCGCTTGCCAACAACACACAGGAAAGCCTCCTTGCCTGGGAGCCCGGTGGGCGCCGAGCCTGCCCCACAGCTGCCCCCATTTGCACAGAGCAGCAGTCCCAGAAGCCCCTGCTCTCCTGAGAGACAGAGCCCAGAGCTCCCGGGAGCCAGTCCTGGTTTCCTCTGGGCTAATTGGCTAATCGTCTGCAGCCTTGTTAGATGGAGGTCTAGGCGTGCGCACTCCCGGCCGGCCCTCGCCCCGTGCAGCTCCCCGGCTCACAGCAGGGATAAATTAGCAAGCAGGCTGCTCTCCCTCGTCTCATTCCTTTCTGAGGCCCTGTCCTCTGACTTGGGAAGCTGCAGGTTTTCTTTATGTGGGCAGAGAACCCCGCCAGGCTATGCACAGGAGGGAAGGAGAGAGGAAGGGAGGGAGATCGATGGCGGGGTGGAGGCGGGGAGTCTCCCTCCCTCCTCTCCCGCAGTGTGGCCCTGCACTCAAAGCATCCCAACTCAGCCCGGAGCTGCCCCGTGAGCTGGGGCCCCAGGCAGACAGGAAAAGGCTAACCCAGCAGTTACGGGAGAGGGAGCGGGGCCTCAGACTCTGGGGTGTTTGCACCTCCTCGGCTGCCAGTGGAGCACAGGCAGGGGCAGAGCTCCCTGAGGGGCCCCTGGCAGAGCGGGCAGGGAGCGCAGGCTGTAGGGACCCCCCGTGGGGGTGGGGGGGGCAATCCAGGGCATAGGACACCGGGGGCTCAGCATGAGGCCGAGGGTGTGGAGGGGTTGCCGGTGCCCCATCTCCCCATCTCCCCGCTCACCGTGTGCACAACCTGCAGATGCTCATCTCTCCCAGCCCCAAGAAGCTTCCTAACCACTCAGCCCTCCTGCCCCTGCCAGGCCCCCAGCACAGGCCCCTGTGTCTGCCATTGTGCAGGGGTCTGGGGCCTGGTCTACCCGAGTGACTGCGCAACAATGGGGCAGCATGAGCTCCAGACTCACATAGCTGTAGTGTTCAGCCCTCAGGCTCAGCTGGGCCTCAGTTTCCTCATCTGGAAAATGGGACTAATAAAGACACTTCCTTCAAGGGACAGGAAAGACTTAAAGAGACCTCAGCAAAGGGTTCGCCCAGAGAAGGGCAAAACGAGGCTCCAAAATTGTGTGTGTTGCCCTGTGGCTCAGAGCACCCTGGCAGCAGTTAGCACCAGTACCGCACGGCTGGACTTGAACAATGGGGCCCAGGCATCTGGCCCATGGCTCCTGTCCCTCAGTCTTGAGACCACAGGGTCCCCAAGCTTGTGAGGGCTCGGCCCCCCGGGAAAACTGGAGCAGGACAGACTTCCAGGCCAGGCCCTCTCCTGTCCACACTGCCAGCCCCCTGCTCCCCCAGGGCTGTCTTCCCCTGACCGCAGTGGTCTGTCAGGGGCGCGGGAGCTGTATGCAACAGGCGCCTATTGTCCGCCGGCCAGGGTGCACCTGCAGCGCCTCGTCCCAGCCCGGTGCTCCAGCTCTTGGCAGGCCGCAGGGCGGCCACTCCACAGCATCCCCAGCCTGAAAGAGGCCCTTTCTTTTCCTTCTGTCCTCCTTCCTCTCTCGGCTCTCCACGGAGTGGTCATCTCCGCGGGGCAGCAGGACCACTGGGCTCTGCCAGAGCCCTGGAGTCTCCCCGGCCAAGAGACAGGGTGGGGCTTAGGAGACAAAGCAAGAGTGGCCCGGGGCCGGCCAAAGCCCCCGGGGCTACCTTAGGGCACCGCCAGCCCTCCGCCTCCCCACGCAGCGTGGACAAGCGCCTTGGCGGCTCACTCAGCCAGAGCTGTGTCCCTGGCCAGCCCGGCACAGCCCGCCGCTGGGGTCTCAGACTGGAAGGCCTCTGAGCAGGCTGCGGATGCGGCCTGACACGCGGCGGCCACAGCTTCATGCATTGGTTGTTCCTTTTCCTGAATCCGAGCCTGGCCTCGCTCACTTTCCCCGCTCTTCTAGCGGGCGTGGTCGTATGATTTGCCCATGCGGTCAAGAATAAATAAAATCAGAGTGAAGGAAAGGCCGTTAGGGGTGGTCTTGCTGACACAAAGCAGATCAGGTGGTAAAGCACGAATGATAAAAAGTAGGTCCAGGGACCGGGGTGGTGACCTAGCGGGAAAAGCTCCTGCCGGCATCCCATATGGGCACCAGTTCGAGTCCCGGCTGTTCTACTCCCGATCCAATTCCCTGCTAATGCCCTGGGAAAAGCAGCATAAGATGGTCCCAGTGCTTGGGTCCCTGAACCCAGGTGGGAGACCTGGAAGAAGCTCCTGGCTTTGGGTCAGCCCAGCCCTGGCCATTGCTATCGTCTGGGGAGTGTACCAGCAGATGAAATTTCTCTCTCTCTCTCTTTCTCTAACTCTGATTTGCAGATAAATAGATCTTTTTTTAAGTACATCCAAGAACTAAAAGATGAAAGCAATCTTTAGGTATTCATGGTAGAGAGAAACTGAATGGCACACCCCAGCTCTTGTTGGGGGGTCACTGTGTTTCCATCCCAGTAGGGATGTTCTTCCTGGGGCCCCGGTCTTCCGTGGAAGATCGGATTGTGGTCGGTTTCTGTGGAGGAAGATTGGAGAGCATTTAGCACCATTTTCACAAGAACTTTCAAAGCACATGATTTCCATTTTCTTTATGCTCTTGGCGCTTAAAGAATTAAGTTAGCAGGAGTTCATAACAGCAGCCTAAATGATTTAGATCAATGTTCTCAGTGAGGACAACTAGAACAGCCGAGCCAAATAGCTTTAACATCTGCTTGAGTGAGCCTCTCCCCACATGGCTAGGACGCCTGTCAGACTGCCTGGACTTGAACTTGCTCTGGCTCCTGACTTCAGCCTCCTGCTAATGCAGACGCTGGGAGGCAGCCGTGATGGCTCAAATAGTTGGGTTGCTGCCAACCAAGTGAGAGACCCGGATTGAGTTCCTGGCAGTGGCCCCTGCCAGCCCCAGCCTTTGCAGGTGTTTGAGCAGTGGTCAATGTACTGCACCCCAGCTCCAGGAGACTCCCCACTCCCCCGGCCCCGCATCCCTTCCAAGGTCTGTTTCCTCCATCCGGGTGGTGAGAAAACACCTCCGGGAGCCCAAGAAGCTGCGAACAAAGTGGCAGAACCCGGAATGATCTCTATGCCCGCTGCCTTCCTGGATCTGATCGCTCTAGGGCCCAGGTGCCGAGAGCTCAGATTCTCAGACTGGGAGAAAGGGATGCAACTGCAGAGGCTGCAGGAGTGGACACCTAAACCACTCACGGACAGAAAATATGAACAGGCACACTCACCACTCGGGAAGTGCCGTGGCGCCGACAAGGCACACGTTCCCAAGGGATCAGCCAGACGCAGGTTCAAACAACACAGCCCTCCCCCACCTGACGGGCACCCGTTTGAAAGCCAGAGCTCTCTTGGGTCCCGGCAGGTCCCAGGGTGGATGAGCACAGCCATTCAGAGAGCAATCCACACGCGTGTCCACACTGCAGCCCACAACCCTGTGAATGGGGCGTCTGGCCTGGAAAGACCATGGTGCACAGGCAGCAAAGTGTGTGATGGTGCAGAGCTGGGGGCAACCTGAACGCCCATGCGTGGGAGGGAGGGCAGCTCCCCGCAGAGTGCCGGTGAGACCAGCCAGCTGCACCTGCGCATCTCTTCACAGCTGAATGGGGAGAGCAAGGAGCAGCAGAGCTACAGCACTGCAGCTCGGATCCAAATTACCAGCGTGGAGAAACCAACACCGCCGTTATCCAAACCAGACGCATGTCTCGAGATCTCTATCCAACCCACACAACGACACTCCTGGCCCTGCTCTGGATGTGGGAGTGAGCGTGGGAAATGAGAGTAGGGATTGGGGTGGAAGACGGAAGTGTAAAACAAGGGGCAGGCATCTGGCACAGTGGTTAGGACACCACTCGGGCTGCCCGAGTTCCGTATCAGTGTCTGGGCTGGAGTCCCCGCTTGGCTTCTGATTCCAGCTTCCTGCTAGTGTGCACCCTGGGAGGCAGCAAGAAGGCTCAAGGCTGTGGGTCCCTGCCGTCCACGTGGGAGACCACGGATGTTGCAGGCATCTGGGGAGCGAACCCCAGAAGGAAGGTCTCTGTCACTATGTCTGTCTCTCTCTGTCTTTCAAATAAAAAAAATCTAAATAAAACAATGAAAATTGAAGTGGGCTTTGAATAGACCAAGGACAATAGAATGAGGGATCTTTCAAAAGTTTGTGGAAAATGCATATCATGAAAAAACTGCATAGATTTCAAACTTTCTTTACCAAAATAAATTTACCATCTGGTTCCATTTTCCACAAACGTGTTGAATTGTGAGCCACGGAGCACAATGTGTCTGCATCCGAGGAAGAGGAAGCTACAGCAGTTTCCTCGACTTCAGCCACGGAACCCTAGCTTCCTGGGGCCCCAAGAACATGCATCCGAGGGATTCTGCACATCCCAAGTAGCTGGTCATCTGCGCCTACTTGGACACACCCAGTGATGGGGAGCTCATTCCTGTACCCCAGTGATGAGCAACAACCCCTCCATGCCTTGCAAACCACTGACCCCGGCTGCAGCCCCCAGAGCTCCAGTTCGACTGCACGTGCCTCCGCATCCCAGCCCCTCAGTGAACTCCAGAGGCTGGCATCTTCCTCTCCAATCTTATCAGGCATGGGCGCCCTGCATGCCAAACTCAATGGCTGTCCATTGCTCCAGCATCTCTATGCCCATTGGGTTCTCCCCTCCCCCTCCCCACAACCTCCACGCTCGCCAGATTGTCCCCTTGGGGAGCGAACCCCATGCAGAAGATCTCTGTGCCTTGGGTCTAGCCTAGCTCCCAGTTCCTCCTTCAAACACAGCTCCCTCAGAGAGCTCCTACGCTCTGGGCAAGGACTGGCCAGCTCAGGGGACAGCAAGACAGCCCGGGCCCTTCAATCTGTTAATAGAAGCTCAGACGACTCAGCTAGGAAGCAGTCAGCTCTCAGGGAAGCCGTGGTTGGCCAGGCTTCCTGGTCTCTCACTAGTACCGCTCTGGGGACCGCAGCATCCAGTTGGAGACAAGCATGAATGTTGTACACAGCACAAATGGCAGGCTGCACAGAGCAAGACCCCCGCCTGCCACTCGGCTTCCCGTGCACCTGCTTGGAGGCTGATGCATATACACACCGGTACACACTCCGATTCCTGCCTGCACAAAGAGGAGCCCAGTGTGCGCTGTCAGAGGACGGCGACTCGCGCCTTGCTGTCTCACTAAACAGCCACCCTGGAGAACTTTCCTTACCAGCACATAGCCTTTCCTTGAGGGGATCTACCCAGAGCACTGACCCGTCCCCTGCTGGTGGGCAGCCAGGTTGCTTCTAGTCGTTTGCACACAGGACAGGATTTCCATAGGATCAATACCCCTGTGCCTTTGGGCTTGGATTTGCTAGATTCAGGTGGTCAGATTGGTCAAGCCTGGCTCCCAACTTTGGCCTCTGCCCTGTCCTGGTCTGTTGTGGACATTTGGGGAGTGCAATGGGGGTGGGAACTTTCTCTCTCTCTCTCTCTCTCTAATCCTCTCAAATAATTTTTTTGTGTAGGAAGAGCCTAATTGGGAAATGACAGACTTGTGAGCCTGAGGTCAGCCCTCAGGGACTTCTTGGGAATTGATCAGTTGGCATGTGAATTTATACATGGGGAAGACAGACAGACAGGCAGATAGACAGTGGCCGGCAGGCTTCACACAGCAGACCCGCCACTTCATACCAATCGATCGCACTGAGAGGTGGGTTCTGTTACCATCAGGTCACAGACAGGGAAACTGAGGCTTCTGGCATGTAGGTCAACTGCCCCAAACCAGCCCAGCCTTGCCTCTGCTGACCATGGAGGCCGAGGCTCCCACGGCAGACCCCCCAGTGGTGGGGTATTCCAGGAGCCCATGAGGCCGGGTGGCCCAGCCTCTGCTCCCTTCTCTCCCACACCTGGGAACGGGGGACGAGGGCCTGTTGGGGTGTTTTAGTGAGGCTGCCTCCCGTGACAACCACAGGGCCGTGCCCTGGTGACAGCTGCTCTCATTTCCAAATCACCAAGTGAGGCCGCTGCCACCTGCGCCCCCTTCCCCACCTCCTCAGCTTTGGCCTGACCCTTACTCGCTGCGGGGTCGGGGAGACCGTGCACTGGTGTTTGGCCGAGAGTCCATGTCCCTATTTTGTGAGCGTGGACTTTCAAAATGGCGCGCCCTCCTCCCTCTGTCATGGAGGTTCTGGGTGGGCTCCGTGTCCCAGCCCCCTTTGCTCCAGTGCAAAGCCCTGTGGGACTTCCTTCCCCCGGGGAACCACTTCCTGCAACTCAGGATGCCCTGCCCTCTGGTGCCCAACTCCTCACGCCCACAGCCACGCTAAGTCCATTGTCATTCCCAACCCACTCTCACGTGGCCAACAACTCCTAGCAACTCATTCGTTAGCTGCTTTTTTTTTTTTTTTGGCCAGGTAGAGTTAGACAGTGAGAGAGACAGAGAGTTATAGACAGTGAAAGAGAGACAGAGAGAAAGGTCTTCCTTCCGTTGGTTCACTCCCCTAATGGCTGCTACGGCCGGCGCTGTGCCGATCTGAAGCCAGGAGCCGGGTAGTTCCTTCCGGTCTCCCAAGCAGGTGCAGGACCCAAGCACTTGGGCCATCCTCCACTGCCTTCCCGGGCCACAGCAGAGAGAGCTGGATTGGAAGAGGAGCAACCGGGACTAGAACCTGGGGTGCCAGCGCCGCAGGTGGAGGATTAGCCAAGTGAGCCACGGCGCCGGCCTTGTTAGCTGCTTTGTTAACAGTCATGTATCACAGGCACGTTCTGGACCAGACCCTGCACTGGAGCACAGAGGTCCCACGTCCTGCCCTGGAGGAGACACATGGAGGCCAAGCCAGGCCTGGCCACCACAGTGGGTTGTGAGTCAGGTGACCGCGTGCGCTCAGGGACAGCTTCAGCAAGCCTTCCGCTGGCTGACTTCACGACCTCCAGCAGGTCTCTGGCTCCCAGCCCCTGCCGGCTCTGGGGTCCAACAACTGTCAGATGGGGTAGCCTGAGCCTTCTCTTCCCAAGCGTTTAGAGGGTGGGAAGCATGGTGACAGGAATAGTTCAGGAGACCCAGGACCCAAGCCAGGCCTGTGTGACTCCCAGCCCAGGGGTCTCCAGCTGCTCCACAGTACCCCTCCCCCCACGCCACCTCCCCAGTCCTCACCCACCTCTGTCTCACTATTTTTTAAATAAAGTTTTATTTATTTGAAACCAAAAAAAAAATACAAAATAAAAGTAAAAGGAAAAGTTGGTTTTTTGAAAAAATAAACAAAATTGAACACCTTTGGCCCAATTAACCAAAAAGAAGAGGGAGAACACACAAATCAATAAAATCAGAGATGAAAAAGGAAATGTAACAGCAGACCCCACAGAAATAAAAAGAATCACCAGAAATTACCAAGAGCTGTATGCCAACAAATTGAGAAACCTGGAAGAAATGGATAGATTCCTGGACACACACAGCCTACTTAAATTGAGCCATGAGGACATAGAAGACCTAAACAGACCCATAGCCAAGACAAAAATTGAATCAGTGATAAAGACCTTCCCAACAAAGAAAAGCCCAAGACCAGATGGCTTCACTGCTGAATTCTACCAGACATTTAAAGAACTAACTCCAATTATTCTCAAGCTATTCAAAAACAATTGAAAGAGGAGGAATCCTCTCAAATTCTTTCAACGAAGCCACCTTAGTTCCTAAATCTGAAAAAGATACAACAGAGATAAAGAATTATGGACCAATTTCCCTGATGAACATAGATGCAAAAATCCTCAACAAAATACTAACCAATGGAATTCAACAACACATCAGAAAGTCATTCACTCAGACCAAGTGGGATTTTTTCCCTGGTATGCAGGGATGGTTCAACATTCACAAATCAATCAATGTGATACATCACATTAACAAATTGCAGAAGAAAAACCATATGATTATATCACTAAATTTAGAGAAAGCATTTGATAAAATACAACACCCTTTCATGACAAAAACTCTAAGCAAATTGGGTCTAGAAGGAACATTCCTCAACACAATCAATGCAATTTATGACAAACCCATAGCCAGCATCCTATTGAATGGGGAAAAGTTGGAAGCATTCCCAATGAGATCCAGTACCAGACAGGGATGCCCACTCTCACCACTGCTATTCAATGCAGTACTGGAAGTGTTAGCCAGAGCCAGTAGGCCAGAAAAAGAAATCGAAAGGATACAAATTGGGAAGGAAGAAGCACAACTATCCCTCTTTGCAGATGATAGGATTCTTTATTTAGGGGACCCAAAGAACTCCACTAAGAGACTATTGGAACTCATAGAAGAATTTGGTAAAGTAGCTGGATATAAAATCAATACACAAAGATCAACAGCCTTTGTATGCACAGACAATGCCTTGGCTAAAAAAGAACTTCTAAGATCAATCCCATTCACAATTGCTACCAAAAAATCATGTAACTTGGAATAAATTTAACAAAGAAAGTCGAAGATCTCCATGATGAGAATTACAAAACATTAAGGAAAGAAATAGAAGAGGATACCAAAAAATGGAAACATCTTCTGTGTTCATGGATTGCAAGAATCAATATCATCAAAATGTCCATATTACCAAAAGCATTTTACAGATTCAATGTGATACCAATCAAAATACCAAGGACATTCTTCTCAGATATAGAAAAAATGATACTGAAATTCATATGGAAACACAGGAGACTGCAAATAACTAAAGCAATCTTATGCAATAAAAACAAAGCCAGAGCCATCACAATACCAGATTTCAAGACATACTACAGAGCAGTTATAATCAAAACAGCCTGATACTGGCACAAAAACAGATGGATAGACCACAGGAACAGAATAAAAATGCCAGAAATCAACCCAAGCATTTACAACCAACTTATCTTCGACAAAGGAGCTAAAATCAATCCCTGGAGTAAGGACAGTCTATTCAACAAATGGTGCTGGGAAAACTGGATGTCCACATGCAGAAGTGTAAAGCAAGACCCCTACCTTACACCTTACACAAAAATCCACTCAAATGGATTAAAGACATAACTCTATGACCAGATACCATAAAATTATTAAAGAACATTGGGTAAACCCTGCAAGACATTGGAACAGTCAAAGAGTTCTTAGAAAAGATCCTAGAGGCACAGGTCAACAAAGCCAAAATTGACAAATGGGATTGCACCAAATTGAGAAGCTTCTGCACTGCAAAAGAAACACTCAGCAAAGTGAAGAGGCAACTGACAGAAGGGGAAAAATTATTTGCAAACTATGCAACTGATAACAGATTAAGAGATCAATAAAAGCAACAACAATAAAACAAACAACCCATTTAAGAAATGGGCAAAGGATTGAAACAGGCGTATTTCAAAAGAGGAAATCCAAATGGCCAACAGACACATGAAAAAAATGTTCAGGATCACTAGCTGTCAGGGAAATGCAAATCAAAACCATAATGAGGTTTTGCCTCAGCCCAGTTAAAATGGCTGTCGTGCAAAAATCAACAAACAACAAATGCTGGCGAGAATGTGGGGAAGGGGGTACCCTAACCCACTGTTGGTGGGAATGTAATAGTGCAGCCACTGTGGAAGACAATATGGGGATACCTCAGAAATCTAAATGGAGACCTACCATATGACCCAGCCATCCCACTCCTGGGAGTTTACCCATGGGAAATAAAATCAGCATATGAAAGAGCTATCTGCACCTCCATGTTTATTGCAGCTCAATTCACAACAGCTAAGACATTGAATCAACCCAAATGCCTGTCAACTAAAGGCTGGATAAAGAAATTATGAGATATGTACACTGGGGAATACTATAAGGAGATAAGAAAAAATTCTGTCATTTGCAACAAAATGAATGAAACTGGAAAACATCATACTTAGCAAAATAAACAAGTCCCAAAAAGACAAATGCCACGTGTTCTCCCTGATCTGTGATAACTAATAGGGCACCTAAAGGAAGTCTGTGGAAGTGAAATTGACACTTCAAGACGCAATGACTTTGAACAGCCCTTGTCTCGACTGTTGAGGAACAGATTTCTTTTTTCCATGCAATCTGTTGAACTCTTTACTTAGTATAGATGTATAAAGTTAATCGAAAATAGATCTTAGTAAAAGATAAGAATGGGGATAAGAGAGGGAGGAGGAAGAGGGTTGGGAGTGTGGGTTGAAGGGTGGGTATGGTGGGAAGAATCACTATATTCCTAAAGTTGTATTTACAAAATGCATGAAGCTTGTATTCCTTAAATAAAATGTTTCTAGGGAAAAAAGTATTCCTTTATCTTTGAAACGCAGAGTTACTGAGAGAGAAGGAGGGAGAGAGAGACAGAAAAGGAGGTCTTCCATCAGCTGGTTCACTCCCCAGATGGCCTCAATGGCCAGAACTGGGCCCATCTGAAGCCAGGAGCCAGGAGCTTCTTCCAGGTCTCCCATGTGGGTGCAGGGGCCCAAGGACTTGGGCCATCTTCTGCTGCTTTCCCAGGCCACAGCAGAGAACCTGATCAGATGTGGAGCTGCCGGGCGAGGAGGGGGCCGAGAGAGAGTCTCAATGGCCACGCCGGCTCTGCGGCCTGCTCCTCTCTCAGTGGATCAACTCTCAGTCCTGGGGAATTTGAAGATGGAGCCTGTGTCCCTCACTCAGTCACTCATTCGTTCCCATGCCTGTAGGCCAGGGCCCTGAGGGTGCACAGGCAACAAGACGACCTGCCCTGCAGCAGTCCCCCACCCACCCCCCTCCCGCCTCAATCCCCCTCCAAGACCAGTGCTGTGGCCGCACCATGGCCCACCATGGCCCTGGTAGGACACACCAAGGGGCAGAGCCTCCTGGACCAAGCCACCCCTCCTGCCAGGAGGGGAGTTCCAGTGCCAATCCTGGAAGTTCCAGGCATCTCCTTCCTGCCCCATTGCCTTTACGGGAAGCAGAAATCTCCCGCTTCCATGAATCCAAGCTTGTTCTGTGTCCAAGTCCTGACCCTGGCCCAGCAGCCCCCACGGGAATCAGTCCTTCCTTCTTCTCTGAGCTCATCTCCCATTGCACCCTTCTCACTCACTCCAAACTCATCTCCTTGCTATTCCTCCATCAAACCAGCCCTGCAACCACCCCAGAACCTTTGTACATGCTATGTCCTCTGTTGTCAGGTTCTCCTCCCGTTGTGTATACTGGCTCCCCTCCCCACATCTCAACTCGGAGGCTCCCTTCTCCACGTGGCCTACTCCGACTGCGCCATTTGAAATTGACACCCCCACTTCCACCCCTCGCTCCTGTCCCCTGCCCCTTCTCCAGTGTTCCCAGGGCATGTACTGCTCTCGCACGCGTGTCCTGTTCCATGTGTGTCACTCTCCACTGGAATGCCAGCTCCGTGACGTCAGGTCCGGTTTGCCTACTGCTGTTTGCTGCTGCCTAGAGGAGGGACTGGCATGGGGTGAATTCTCAGGAAAGCTGTGGAGCAGGCCAGGGTAGGGAACCCCAGAAATCTGCGAACCCCCAAGAGGCCAGAAGGCACTGCTGGGGGCTGGCCTGTAGCCAGGGGCATGCAAGTGGAAGCTTCAAGAGGCAGGCTGCCTTGGGAAGAGCCGGAGGGTCTCCTCACTGCCACCTCAACTCTGGCTATACTTTGATGTGTCTGCATTAATGGCTGAGGAAGTATTTCTCCAAATCAAACAAAATGCCACCTCCACCAGGAAGCCCTCCTTGGTGACTGCTGCCTGCCCATTGGTTCTTCTGCTGCCCCCTACCTTTTGGCTTCAGCTGGCTCCTGTCCCAGGAGACACCCCTGAGTCATGCAAACAGGAAGGGGGTGGGGAGAAGGAAACCAGGCGCCTACAGAGAGCCCAGAAGATTCCACGAACTTCTTCAGCACAGCAGCCCATTTCACAGATAAAGAAACTGGGCCCAGACGGCCCCAGGAATGTAGGTTACACAACCTGCCTAGAGGCACAGGGCCAGGGAGCAAGAACACGGCGGTCCCCTCTGGCTCTCTGAACCCCTGTCTGATGGTGGCAAGGCCGCCATAGGCCCTTCTGGGAGAACACAGGTCTAGGGGCTCTGCGCTGGGGTCTCTGGGAGCCCAGCCTTGGGTGGCAGGGTGGCCGGCAGCAGCCTGACCTCTCCGGAGGCCATGAGGCGCTCCTCCCGCATGGGGAGAGGCCCCACCCTGGGCGGGCGGGAGCACCTCCAGGCCGTCTCAGGGGTCAGGGCCGGCTGCCTCTGCTCCCGCTGGCTGCCAGCTCCCTCTGCTGGACCCAGCCCCGAGGACACGCTCAGGCGCTGCGACTGTCTGTCCACACTCTGGGCTCTGGCAGCCCCTTCACATTGTACGTGGGCAGTCACATGCAGGGCACCTGCTCGGCCCCAAATGTCAGGAGGAAGGGACCTGCCCCATGTGGCCCAGCCGCCTGACACGGGGACAAGGACAGAGAGGGGCTTCGCCCACTGCCATGGCCACTCTGAGCCCAGGGGTAGCCTCTGCACCTGCTGGTGGGAGCCAGCGCTCCTCCATTAGGCAGGGACCTCCCTGACAGCAGGGCCTGCCTCTGCCTTCAGAATAGAGATTCACTGTGGGCAGGGGTCTGTTTTCCTCCTTCAGACTGGGCACACCTAGGTTGGGGCCCTGCTCACCTGTGAGATAGACCCAACTAGGTGCCCCGAGGCTGGGCCGGTCCCCAGGCATCCTGGGACACTTCCTCGGCAGCTTGGCCACTCCCAGCCCCCAGACACCTGTCCCTGCCACTCTCCTCTCTCGCCAGTCCCCTCTGGGCCGCAGTTGGTGATGCTGGGCAGGACTGGTGTGCGGGCCACCCTGACCTCAGCAGCCCCAGAGGCCATGCCGTGAGTGGCCCAAGGAACCGGGCCAAGGATGGGACGTGACTGCCCCCCCCCGCCCCGCTGCCCCGAGCTCAGCTGCAGGCTTGGCCATGAGGAAAGTGATACCTCAGGGAGGCGGAGTGCCCAGTGACGTCAGCGTACGTGACTGTCAGCCCAGCTCCGTCTCTGCCCGCTGAGCCGAGTGACCTTCAGCTCACGGACACAGGCCTCTCCCTGCTCCCACTCCAAGGACGGGGCGGTGGCCCAGGTGAGGGGCTGCCTGCTGCCTCCTTGTCTCCTAAGGGAGTCCCCAGGGGTCCCAGGAAGCCACAGGCTGCCCTGCCCTCTGCAGCCGGGGCCTGGAGGCCAGGAGCCAGCAGCTTCCCAGGTGTCCTCCTCCTGCCTGGCTGGCAGCAGTGCCCCGAGGGAATTGATCGGTCTCTTGGCTCTGCCAGATCTTCCTCCTGAGTGCCTGGCAGGCTTCCGGTGACTGGAAAACAGAGTAGAGGCCATCAGGCTCCCCTAGGCCCAGACCTGCTGACAGAGCTGCCAGGCCTGCATCCCTGGGGGCCAAAGGCTCGGCCAGGATGGGCAGGGCTGGGTGTCCCGGGCAGGCAAGCTCAATCACCTTGGATGACCACACGTGCCCCCGGGGTACCTTCTGCAGAATCCTGCTGCTGCAACAGCTCTTCTCAGGGCCCCCCCGCCAAGTTCCCACCCAAGGGTGCCAGGTCAAGAGCTTAGCTTCCAAACAGAGCACCCAGCTCAGGGCAGACCCATCAGAGACACCAAAACCTAACCCAGCAATTGCCGAACACGTTCCAGTATGCGCTCTCACCAGTAAATAGGAGGTGAGCATGCATCTCGGGATACAGGATGTCTATGTGTATGTGTGCTAGGCCAACACTGCAACCAGCTGGAGGCATCATACTACCTGGGACAAGCAAATTCATCAGGAGAGCAAGCCGTTAATAGGGATATCCAGGAAAGGGAAAGTCATAGTGAGCCTTGAGCAGCTCCCACACACCCTGGGGGCGAGGACGGCTGTGTGTGCACTCCAGAGAGATGCCAAGCCACTTGCTCCTACCTGGCTGAGTACACACAGCAAAAGTCAGGGCAGATTTGTAAACCACCTGACCCCAGCCCATATACAGCTCCATTGGCAGAGAGGAGCAGCCTTACTGGATGGAGGTCTTTAAGCACCATCATTGGCCAGCCACTAAGCTCTACTGACCCATGGGCAATTCCTAGGAGGCCAGGATGAAAAACAAAAATAAAAATTTTTAAATAAACAAATTAACTGAGCAGAGACCCCAGCAGCTTCACGCTGTGAGCAGACAGACCCCACAGACTTAATCCAGGCGAGTCACTAGACAACCGGCCAACCAACAAACAAAAACCCAGCAACAACGGCCTGAGCGGGGGTGGTGAGTCAGAATGCAGAGCCGCTCCAGTGTATAATCTAAAGTGCCAGGTTTCAACAAAATACCACAAGACATGTATATAAACAGGAAAGCGTCGTCCATTCAGAAGAGAGAAAACAGTCAATAGAAATTGTCTCTGAGGTGCCCAGATTTTTAATGTAGCAGAGATGTCAAAGCAGCTATTATAAGAATTAATCATAGGTGTGTTAAGTTGATTGAAAATAGATCCCAGTTAAAAATAAGAGTGGGTATGAGAGAGGAACAAGCTGTACCGTTTGGCACATATTCCCACAGACTTACCCCTAAGAGTGAAGCTAAAAATTTGCCATGGGACTCCAAATCCTATTAAGTTGAGTGGTACTAATCCCATCTTATGTGATAAAGTGATCATATTAAGTGTGGAATTGATCATATAGATAGAATTAAGTGTCAAATGAATCACATACATGAGACCAAGTGTGTGGTAATAACAATAGATAGAATTAAAAAGGAGAGAAAATTCCAACATGGGAAGCAGTCCACATAGCAGACTCAGAATGACAAATGCCCCAAATAGCACTCTGACCTCAGAATCAGCCCCTAAGGCATTTGGATCTGGCTGAAGAGCCCATGAGAGCATTTTAGCCATGACATAGTGGCAAAAAATGTTCTTCACGAATGATCTCTGTGAGTGAGACCCCAGTGGAAAGAAGGCACCATCAAAGAAGAATGTACTTTTCTCTGAAGGGAGGAGAGAATTTCCACTTTGCATATGGCCCTGTATAAATACTGAAGGAGTTTGTGGACTCAAAAATCTTCCATAGCCTTGGCAGCTCATGACAAGAGCCTCGGGTGGTCACTGACATAAAAAATAAGAGTGTTAATTGTTAAATCAACAACAGGAGTCACTGTGCACTTGATCCACATGCAGGACATCTGTCCTTAATGAGTTGTACTATGAGATTAATGGTAAAACTTGTCTTCAAACTGTATTTTATATTTTGTGCGTCTGTGTGGGTGCAAACTGTTGAAATCTTTACTTAGTAGAGAGTTGGTCTTCTGTAAATAAAGTCAATTAAAAATGAAACTTAATGAAGAATGGGATGGGAGAGGGAGTAGGAGGTGGGATGGGAGTGGGGGTGGGAGGGCATGAATGGGGGAAAGAGCCACGATATTCCTAAAAACTGTACATTTGGAATTTTTATTCATTAAATAAAAGCCTTCTTTTAAAAGTAGCTATTATAAATGAGTTGGAAAAACTAAGAGAAACCATGCACAGACAATTAAGAGGCTATCAATAAAGAGAAAGTATGTATTTTCAAAAGGAACTAGAAATTCTAGAGTTGAAAAGTATAGTAACTCAATGAAAAATTTGCTAGAAAGATTCAACAGCTTCTCTGAGTTAGAGGAACAGAGAATCAACAAACCTAAGTATGAATTTATATTAATATTTAATCTGAAGAACAGAAGGAAGAAAGGACAAAAAAAATTAACAGAGAGCTGATACTCCATCAACTGCATCAGCCTACACTTTATGGGAGTTCCAGAATAAGGGAAAAGACAGAGAAAAGTAGGAAAAATATTGGAAGAAGTAATGGCCAAAAGTCTCTAAATATGGTGAAAAACATTGACTTTATACCCAGAGTCTAAGTGGGATAAACACAAAACATCCATGGGCTTAAGAGTAAAACTGCTGAGACAGAGGAGGCCATCCTAATTCATTTCCTGTTGCTGTAACAGGATGGCTGAGACGGGATGGTTTATGAAGTGAAGGGGTTTCTTTTGGCAGCTGGAAGACCAAGATTGGGCAGCCATGCCTGGTGGGGGCTGTGTGCTGCTTCAAATCAGGGTAGACAGTGGAAGATCAAGCAGGCTCATGTGAGAGAGGTTGGGGAGGCCGTACTCCCATGGGAACCAGCCAGGAAAGCATCAGTGAGTTCAGGGGGCTCCACCTCCCAGCTCAAACCCCTCCCACTAAGCTGCACTGCCACATGGAGGACCACACCTCCACAGCAGTCATGGTGGGGACAAATCCTATTCAAAACAGAGCAGACACACAGCACTCCTGAAGGCAGGCAGAGAAAAATAATGGGTTACCTGCAAGAGGACTGCAGTGTAACAGCTGATTCCACACCAGAAACTGCAGAAGTCAGAAGGAAGTGGGACAGCACGGCCAGAGCTCAGGGGGGAGACTCTCAACCCACTGCCCAGGGCCAGTAAAGGCAGCCCTCAGCAGCGAAGCTGAAATCAAGACATTTCCAGGCAAATTTAGTCTGAAGTAGATTGTGATCAATGACAGTGCAAATTAGGATCCATAGGACAAGAACAAAGCTACGGCTCAAATATACAATGACGAAATAACAAAAAAGGACACTAGACAGTTATTTATTTAGTGTAAAAGAGGGCAGTAAAGTGAGAATTTATTTCTAATAGTCATGCCTTCTAAGAAATACTAAAGGAACTCATTCAGGCAAAACGCAAATGATACCAGACTTCAACCCACATGAAGAAATCAACAACAGGAAAGACCTCATTACAGGTACATACAAAAGACTCTATAGGTATATTTTCCTCTTTCTTCTCTTAACTGATTTAAAAGACAACTGCTTAAAACAATAGTTATAAAGCTGTATTATTGGCCTTACGGCATCCCAAGATTAATGGTGCACGTGATAAGGACAGCACAGAAGATGGGAGGGCGCAGTGCGGTACAGGAGCAAGGGAAGGACCCTCATGGTTACTCAGATCCACAGGAGCAAGGGGACGGCGCCAACATCAGGAATACACAGTTTAAAACAAAATATTGGATAGAAGCATATTTTCTCATTTCTCCTCTATAATTCTTTTTTTAAAAAGATTTATTTCTTCAGTTGAGAAGCAGAATTACTGAGGGCTTCCATCTGCTGTTTTACTCCCCAAGTGGATGCAATGGCTGGAGCTGGGCTAGGGCAAAGCCAGGAGCCAGGAGCTTCTTCCGGGTCTCCCATGTGTACAGCAGAGGCCCAAACATTTGGTCGGTCTGCTACTGCTTTTCCCAGGCCATTAGCAGGAAGCTGGATCAGAACTGGAGCAGCCGGGACATGAACCAGCATCCATGAGGGATGCTGGTGTCTCAGGCAGAGGCTTTATTGCTTTGCCACAATGCTGACCCCTGATTTATCTCTTCTTTTTCTGATTTTTTAAAAGATTTATTTATTTACTTGAAAGTCAGAGTTACACAGAGAGAGAAGGAGAGGCAGAGAGAGAGAGAGAGAGAGGGAGAGGGAGAGGGAGAGGGAGAGGGAGAGGGAGAGGGAGAGAGGTCTTCCATCTGCTGGTTCACTCCCCCAGATGGCTGCAAAGGCCGGAGCTGCGCTGATCCGAAGCCACGAGCCAGGAGTTTCTTCCCGGGTGCAGGAGCCCAAGCACTTGGGCCATCTTCCACTGCTTTCCCAGGCCACAGCAGAGAGCTGGATCAGAAGTGGAGCAGCTGGGACTAGAACCGGTGCCCATAAGGGATGCCGGCACTGCAGGTGGTGACTTTACCCCCTATGCCACAGTACCAGCCCCTCTGATATATTTTTAAAGTCTTAGATTCACTGCTAAGCACAACTTTAACTGAATTCTGAGCATTCTAATATGTTGTGGGTTTGTGTTCATTCAGTTCAAAATACTTTTAAATTTGCCCTGTGATTTCTTTTTTGACCCATGAATTGCTTAAAAATGTGTTTAATTTCCATATATCTGTGAATTTCCCAAGTTTTCTTCTATTGTTGATTTCTAATTTTTAAAAATTCATAATTTATATGAAAGGCAGAGAGAGGGAAAGTGTGATAACAAGAATGAAAGAGAAAGAGCATTTCCATCTGCTGGTTCACTCCTCAGATACCCACAGTGGCCAGGACTGGGCCGGGCTGAAGCTGGGAGCTGGAAATTCAATCCAGCTCTCACACACAGGTGGGAAGAAGCCACTTCCCAGAGTCATCACTGCTGCCTCCAAGGCCCTGTGTCAGCAGGACATCTGGGCACTAAACCCAGACACCTCAGTGCCAGGCTATCCAACTATTGCATTCCATGGAGGAACATATGCTGTATGATTTTAATCCAATTTGCAGACACTTATTTCACAACCCAGCATGTGGTCTAGCTTGCAAATGCTCTTCACGCACTTGGAAAGTGTGTGTTCCTGCTATTGTGAGGCAAGGGCTCTGTGGATGGCAGGGCAGAGTGGTTGCCAGCATTGCTGAAGTCATGTGTATCATCGCTATTTTTCTGTTTGTTCTATCTGCGACAGAGGATGAGGAACCGAGATGGCCAGCATGGTGAAATTCTGTGTTTCTGCCTTTCATTCATCAGCTCCTTCCACTCAGTCACTGGGACCCCAGTGTCAGGTGCATACGTGTCTGTTTATCATGTCTTTCTGGCGGAATGATCCTTTCATCATTATAAAATGTATAGTTTTGTTACTTGTGTTATGTTTTTGCCTTCAACTCTATTTTGCCTAATACGAGTATAGCCCCTCTAGCTTTCTTATAGTGTATGTTTCTACAAAATATAGTTTTTACATTCTTTTATTCCCCAAAGTATTTGTATCTCTGGATCTAAAGATATGCTATAATTAGATTTGATTTTATAATCCAGCTTGATAATCTCTGCCTTTTGATTGGAGTGTTTATATCATTCACGTTTAGTGTTATATATTTGTTGATATGGTTGGATTTCTGTCTATGATTTTTGTATTTTTTTGTGTATGTTTAATGTATTTTCCCCTCTCAGTCCTCCACCTTCCTTCGTACTAAATAAACATTTGTCTAGTGTACTTTTTTGCAGTTCCTTTATTATCTATTTCAGTTATTTTTGTTCTTGCCGTATGGATTATAGTATGTATTGTCATTTATAACAATCCATATTAAAATTAATTCAATTCCAGAGTTATAGAAACTGTTCCAGTACAGCTTCATTCCCTGATCCATCCTTATTATCCTGTATATAACCCAACAATGCAGGGTTGATGTTATCATTTTATGCCATCTTATGTCTTACAGAATTATAGAGAAGGGGCTGGTGCTATGGCGCAGTAGGTTAATCATCCACTGTGTTGCTTGCACCCCATATAGGAGCCGATTAGAGCCACTTCTGATTCAGCTCCATGCCAATGGCTGGGAAACCAGTGGAAGATGGCCCAAGTGCTTGGGCTCCTGCACCCATGTAGAAGACCCGGAAAAAGCTCCTGGTTCCTGGCTTCAGCCTGGCCCAGCCCTGGCTGTTGTAGCCATCTGGGGAGTGAGCCAGCAGATGGAAGATCTCTCTCTCTCTCTCTCTCTCTCTCTCTCTGCCTCTCTCTCTAACTCTCATTTTCAAATAAATAAATAAATCTTTTTAAAAAAAGAAATCAAATCAATTGCCTAATAGATAATGACGATGATGATGATAAATTAGAAAAAGAAGAGCGAACTAAACTGAAAGCAACCCAAAGCAAGAAAATAATAAAAGGGAAGAAATCAAAAGAAAAACAATAGGGAAAAATCAATGAGACTGAAGTGCAAATGTCAAAAAACTGAAAATTTTTCTGATACACTGACCATGAAAACAAGAAAGAAGCACAAATCAGCAAAATCAGAACTGAAAGAGGGCGGCCAGCCCTGGTCACAGCGGGCGAAGCTGCCCCCTGCACCACCTGCAACACTGGCATCATACTGCAGAGCACTTGAGTACTTGGGTCCCTGCCACACCCACAGGAGACCTGGATGGAGCTCCAGGCTCCTGACTTCAGCCTGGCCCAGCCCTGGCCATTGCGGCCATTTGGGGAGTGAACCAGCAAATGAAAGACTCTCTCTCTCTCCCTCTCTCTCTCTATCACTCTGCCTTTCAAATAAATAAATAAATAAATCTATAAAAATTAAAACTAAAGGTGGGAATACCTCTATGAACCTTGTAAAAATGGAAATGATGACAAAGTAATACTACAAACAGTTTTATGCCAAAAAAGAAGTAACTCAGATGCTTAACTCATTATTCATCAGAGACATGCACACTGAACCAAATATGGGCACCAGTTTGAGTCCTGGATGCTCTACTTCCAATCCAGCTCTCTGGGATGGTCTGGGAAAGCAGTAGAAGATGATCCAAGTCCTTGGGTCCCTGCACCTGCGTGGGAGACCTGGGAAGAAGCTCCTGGCTCCTGGCTTTGAATCGGCTCAGCTCCTGCCATTGTGGCCAACTGCGGAGTAAACCAGCAGATGGAAAACCTCTCTCTCTCTTTCTCTCTCTCTGCCTATGCCTCTGTAACTCTGCCTTTCAGACAAATAAATTAATTTTTTAAAAGGATAAACAATGACAGGTGCTGACAAAGACACAGGGAAACAGGAATCCGATCCCCTGCTGCCGGGAACGTAGACGGTACAACCACTTTGGCAACTTCTTAGAAAGTTAAACATACATTTACCCCATGGTGCAGTCACTGCACCCTGAGATACATACCCAGGAGAATGTAAATCATGCAGCTGCACACACAAACCATGAACGAAGGATGGTTCACAATTGCTAACAGCTCAGAAGCAGACACCAACAGAAATGACCATCAACTGAACACAGATCAAGAAAAAGTGGTTAGGGGCTAGCGCTGTGGAGCAGTGGGTTAAAGCCCTGGCCTGCAGTGCTGGCATCCCATGTGGGCACTGGTTTGAATCCTGGCTACTCTACTTCCGATCCAGCTCTTTGCTATGGCCTGGAAAAGCAGTAGAAGATGACCCAACTTCTTGGGCCCCTGCACCCATGAGGAAAACCCGGAGGAAGCTCCTGGCTCCTGGCTTTAGATTGGCCCAGATCTGGCCATTGTGGCCATCTGGGGAGTGAACCATCGGATGGAAGACACCTCTCTCTCTCTCTACCTCTCCTCTCTCTATGTAACTCTGACTTTCAAGTAAATAAAATAATTCTTAAAAAAAGAAAGAAAAAGTGGTAAGTCCACACTTGCCGTAAAAATACGGTACAGCCACAAAAAGGAACCAGATACTCCAAATACTCACACATCCAACGACAGACACGAACCTCAAAACCTTTGGCTATATTCAAGAGACCAGAAACAAAATCCCGCATATGGTGTGATTCCTTTGCCGCGTAATGTCCAGGAGAGGCAGATCCATGGAGGCAGAGAAGTAGATGGGCAGCCTGCAGATGGGGGAGGAAGGAGGGCGCCCTGGCCGTCAGCGGGCAGGGACGGTTTCTTTGACATAAATATTCCAAAATGAAATTCTGATTATGACGGCACTACTTTGTACGCTGACTAAAAATCACCGAATTGCACACTTACATGAACGAATTACATGGTCTCTAAATCACACTCAGTAAATTATTTCAAAAAATTATAGAGTGAGGCCAGCGAGGCAGAGGAGTGGAGCTGCCAATGGCTTGTCGTCCTCATGAAAGTGGACCGCAAGGAAGAATCAAGAGTGGCAGTCTTCCAGAAGAGCCTGCCGACAGGCTCAGGAGAACAGCCAGGAAGCGACAGGTCTCTGGAACGAGACCGGGGTCCACCGTTTGTGCGAGTGTGAATTAGCTGCGGCCGTCACGGAAAACCAAGCGGAGCTTCCTCACAACCCTAGAAACAGGGCTACCAACGGCTAGCAACTCCCCTGCTGGTGAATACCCGAAGGGAAAGAAACCCGGACGGCCTCAGCGCATTTGCTGTCTCGTGTTTCTTGCAGCGTTATTCCCAAGAGATTCCAAGTCACGATAACCAACCTGGGTGTCCGTGGGTGGACGAATGAACGGGCGGATAAGCTGGGGCATGCACACGGGCTGCAGTACTCTTCAACCACCAGCAGGCAAGAAGGACATCCTGTTGCCTGTGGCCGCATGGGTGGCGCCGAGGCCCAGAAAGCCCGGGACCTCATGTTCTCACCCACAGGTGGGAGCTGATGCGATTGATCTCCCAGAACCATGGCTGGGAAGGAGGGGCACAGAGGGTGGATGCTCACGGGGTGCAGTGGGCAGGGGGATGGGAGGAAGAACTTCCCATGTTCTAGAGCATATTTTAAGATTTTATTTATTTGAAATGGAGAGAGAGAGAAAAAGAGAGAGAGAGAGAGAGAGAGATAATCTTCCACCCAAAGGTTCACTCCCCAAATAGCTGTAACAGCCAGTTCAGGCTGAAGGCAGGAGCCTGGAACTCCATCCGGACAGCAGGAGCCCAAGGACTGGGCTGCCTTCCCAGGGGCATTAGCAAAGCGAAGCAGTGGGACTCGAACCGGTGTGCCCACACAGGATACTGAGTGTTGCAAGCGGTAGCTTAACCTGCTGCACCACAGTGGTCACCACTGATTGAGAACATTTAATGGCATGTTTCAAAAGAGCTCGGAGAGAGGCTTTTGAATATTCCCAACACGGAGCAATGATCGATGTTTGCGGTGACAGATGGACCAATCACCCCGATCTTATCTTTACACACTGTATGCACATGTATTGAAATGCTGCACCACACCTTGTAAATGTGCCAATTAAAGTTTTTATTTTAAAACTATATACATGTGGCTGGCGCTACGGCTCACTTCGCTAATCCTCCACCTGCGGCGCTGGCACCCCGGGTTCTAGTCCCGGTTGGGGCGCCAGATTCTGTCCCGGTTGCTCCTCTTCCAGTCCAGCTCTCTGCCGTGGCCCAGGAGTGCAGTGGAGGATGGCCCAAGTGCTTGGGCCCTGCGCCCCATGGGAGACCAGGAGGAAGCACCTGGCTCCTGGCTTTGGACTGGCGCAGTGCACCGGCCATAGTGACCATTTCGGGGGTGAACCAACGGAAAAAGGAAGACCTTTCTCTCTGTCTCTCTCTCTCACTGTCTAACTCTTCCTATCAAAAAAAAAGAAAAAGGAAAAAATTATATACATGTGCTATACATACAAGTATATTTCCCTAAAAATGACGTTTTAAAGACTGAGATAAAGCAAATATAATTGTTCCATATATATATATATATATATATATATATATATATATATAGTTATTTGAAAGGCAGAGTTACAGAGACACAGAGAGAAGAAGAGATGGGAAGAGAGGACTTCCATCCACTGTTTCACTCCCCAGATGGCCCAATGGTCAGGGCTGGGCCACGCAGAAGCCAGGAGCCAGGAGCTTCATCCTGGTGTCCCTCCTGGATACAGGGACCCAAGCACTTGGGCCATCTTCCACTGATTCCCCAGGTGCATTAGCCAGGAGCTGGATCAGAAGTGGAGCCGTTGGGACTGGAATCTGAGCCCACATGTGATGCTCTGTGGCAGGTGGGGGTTTAACCTGGGTTGGTCCTCGTTGAGTGACCCTGGGGAAGCAGTGGCACCCAGGATCTGCCTCTGTAGAACGAGATGATGAGAACAAGAATACCAGAGCAGATGCCAGGGCTTCTGGCCCGGGGAAATGGGACCAAGCCACTCCCAAACCATCCCTGGAGTATCCCTCATCCCCAGCCTCAGGGCGAAGCAGCCTCACGGAACCAGCCCACAGAGCGGCTACTGTGTGAAAGCCCATGCCCCACGCCACCCCAGACGCAGACAGGCGCCAGTGGCGTTGCAGGGTCAGCCTCCAGCGGACTTCTCGCCACGGTACCGGATGGGATCCTGAGAGCCTCAAAGAGGATCCCGGCTCTTTGCAGCACTTCTGGGCAGAGCAGAAAGGGGCCCGGAGCCGGGGGGGGGGGGGGGGGGAGCGAAGGGGTGGTGCGCCAGGAGCTACAGCCCCCAAGCGCCACCCCAGCCTGCAGGTGCTCAGAGAGGGCAGGTGACCGTGAGCCGACTCCCGCTGATCAGGTCGCAGGCGCCAGGCACGGGCCCTCCCAGTCCCTGCTTCCAATCTGCTGGGCCTGAAAAGCTGTGGCCAAACAACACGAGGTCATTGACCCCGCGTCGCGGGCTGGGCACCGTGGGGCTGGGCAGGGAGGGAGCGGGCACGAGGCCCTGTCTTTTGCCAGGGACCTGTCCCTGGGCTGACTCCACTGCGGACTCACAGACGTGGAGCAAGCAGCTCGGCCTGGCGCCCCACTTGGCGGCAATACCCCGGGTCCGCTGGGCGCCGGATCTGCGCCCTCTCCAGGGACCAATCACCGCATAAACTCGTGATCGCCTTTGACAGTCACGGTCACCCCAAACATACTGCAGATGAAGACTTTTCCTCCCAGGGAGCTGATCTTTGTATTTATTTGAAAGACAGAGTGATAGAGAGAGTAGGAGAGAGAGAGAGAGAGACAGAGACAGAGAGAGAGACAGAGGGAGAGAGAATCTTTCATCCACTTTTTCTCTCCCCAAAGGCCCCGTCATCTTGAGCCAAGCTGAAGCCAGGAGCCAGCAACTCCACCCTGACCTCCACGTGAGTGACAGGGGCTGAAGCATGGGGCCCTCATCTGCTGCCTGCCCGGGTGCATCAAGCAGGAAGCTGGATCGGAAGTGGAAGAGCCGGGACTCAAACCAGGCGCTCCCGTGTGAGGTGCGGGGATTCAAGCCACAGAGCCGGCCTGGGAGCCAGGGTTCCCCGAGAACCAGCACAGCTGTAAGCTCCTGGGGAAGGACCAGAGGAGACCCAGCTGAGGCTGTGGACGGAGCTGGTGAGCCCCGCTGCGGCTCTGTGCCTGAGCCACACGGTTTACCTCACTGCACCCACACCGCCCCCTCCTGTCTCTTCTGCACCAGTCTGGAATGCAAACCAACCCTAGGCTCCAAGCCCCCATGCCCCACCCCCTCAGGACGAGGGCAGGCCCAGCGCACCCTGCAGGATCTGGGCCCTGTGCTCCCATCTCTCATCTGAGCACGTCAGTCTTAGTTGTGCAGACCCCCGCTACTGCCCCAGGGCCTTTGCACACATCGCTCTCTCTGCCTAGGCTGCTGTTCCCAGCCCCCACGGCCACTTCCCAGGGCTAATCTGCCTTCAGATCTCTACGTTCCTCCCTGACTCACCACCCACCCCACTGCGGGAACAATGCTGAGCAGGTTGCTTCATTTTTGTGTGCACAATCCTGGCAAGCTCTTCTCACCCACAGGAAGGGGCCGGGTTCTAGTTGTTCAGCCTAGACCATAATGGGTACCTGGGAAATATTGGCCACAGAAGGCTGAGGGAATGAACGACGCAACTGGGATCCTGAGGGAGGGCTCCGTGTGGGGGCGGGGCCTGAGCCCAGGGCGGAAGTCCGAGTCCTGTTCCATCGTTTCTCACAGTGTCACCCAGGGGCTCCATTTCCTCTCCTGCAGGTTGGGAAAATGATACCCGTCTTGACAAGCACGTGCTTGGCAGAACGCCAAGGCCGCTCTGCAATTTGATGCAACACGAACTTGGGAAAGCTGCACTGAGCGTGAACTGAGCCTGCAGAGGGCTGACGGTGGGCTGGCGTTCAGAGCCCAGCCCTGCTGCCCAGGGGCTGGGGTCAGCTTGGCCAAGTTCGTTGCCCAAAGTCTCCTCGGCCATGCAGTGCAATCCCGGACTCGCAGGGCAGCGGGAGCGCCGGGCGAGCCGTGTCTCCATCGCTCCATCCCACAGCTAAAGCAGCGAGTCAGCCCGAAGCTCGGTGGGTGGCCGCCGTGACTCTTGGCTCCGGCTGCCCGTGCCTTTTCCGCAGGAGCGATGTAGAATTGCTCCTTGAGAAACCGAAGCCTGATCTCATAGTGTTGTGTTTTCACAGTGGCGTTGAGGCCGGGAGGGTGCGTCGGGGTTTGGGGCGAGGCCTCCCTGAGCGACTTTTCTGGGCCAGCCATGGGGCTGGATGCACAGGCAGAGCACAGCTGTCTGGGTCTGCCCTGAAGTGGCTCCTGCCACAAGAGCAGCAGAAGGCGAGGCCAGCCCCCGCTGCGGCATTTGGAGCAGGTCCCGGTACCCTGGGGAATGAGGCCATAGGACATCGACACGGTGCGGCTGAACGGGAGTGAGCCAGGGCTCCCCAGAGCTCAGCTCCTGGTGGCAGGGCCGGGGCTGGTTTGGGGTCGGGGAGAGGCGGTGCTGAGCACTTGATTGAAGGTCTAGCGGGGGCGGGGAGGGGGTGGGGGCTCCACCTTCTGAGCCCCGTCGTCTACACATCAGACTGTGGCCAGGGCTCTTTGGACAGCGTTGAAACGATCCTACCTTGTAGGTGCTACTAACGCACTTTGTAAAGGCGTGAACGGAAGGGGCAGAGACACGTGCCCTCGGTCACATAGCCAAAATGTGCTGCACCAAAATGACAACCCAGAGCAGGCAGCTCTCGGCCGCACCCCCTGCCCCCACGGCAGGAGCACAGCCCTGGACTGCCTGTCCCAGGTCTCCCACTTCCCAGCGCTGCTGGGGGTCCGTGTGTGCCTCCAGCACCTTGACATGATGAAGAATGCTATTGGCTGTAGTTAATGAGGACTTGTTACGCGCCGGCGAATTTTCATGAACTCATTTCCTCCTCACCATAGCCTGGAAGCCAAGTTCCATGCTTAGCCTCGAATACCCAAGTCCAGAAAGGTCATCCTGGATCCCCGGGCCACCTTTTGTATTTCCTTGGGTAACAAGTGTGTCGTTAGGGCACTCGGCATCACATCCCCAGAAGAGAGTCTGTAGGGGAAGTCCTCCCTCGTGTCTACTCCGAGTCCACCAGGCTGTAGCGAGAGCTCAACATTCCACAGCTTCTCTGGGCCAGTGGGCAGCCACCCCCCACCCGCACGGCCTTGGCCCCTCCTCTGCTGGGGGTCCCGAGGTGGAGGGCCCCCGCTTTGTTCCCCAGGCCAAGGGGAGCGTCCCAAGCCCCAGAGAGGCCTCCCGAGGTCACAGGCCCGCGCCCTCTCCCCAGGCCAGCCTGGCGGTGCTGGCAGCGCCGTCAGTCAGGAGCTACGGGTCTTTTATTCCCTAAATTAAAAGGGCTTGCAATTCCTGATTGAATTAAAGGCGGGAAGACCAGCAGGAAGATTTCAATCACAGGACACAGCCAGGGTGGGCAGGGGGGCGAGGCAGAGGGGCGGACACAGCTGGAGGCAAGCATGGGGACCAGGACAGCACACTTCTCTCTCAGGCGAGGCCTGGTCACCGTGTGGCCCCAGCCTGGCTGGACTACAGCATCCACCCCCACCCCCGCCCTCTGAGGACGTCGGCTTGAATCAGAGGAATTTCATCCTTCTCCTAGCCCCTTGTACAGTAGACAACCTGCACCACTGGACGAGGCAGTCTAATCTGTTGGTTAAAACGGCCTCAGGAAAGTGGATTCCACACTGCTTCTCACCTCCTCCCGCAGCAAGGTCTTTCTCCGACTTCTCTCTCAAACTGCACGCTGGACCTTCAGGAGTTGAGGACGCAGCTGCCGGCTGTGGGCTCACCCAGGACCGGCAGGCGGCTTGCTTCAAGCCCCGACAGACTGGAGACAGGATTTTAGGGAACACCAGAAGCTCTTGGCTCTCCTGGCTGTGTGCTTAGGGAAAGCCTCCTCTCTGCCCTTGGACTCACTTTCCCCATCTGCACAATGGGCAGTGTATCACGGGAGTCCTGAACTTCCACGGATTGCCAGGCTTGGGCTGTGCCTTCTTGGCGGGGCTGGCACTGAGCCCACCTGGAGTGACTCTGGGGCCCCCTGTGCCAGGAGGCAGGTCAGGAACAGCAAGGACGCGGGTCCCCTCTCTGCAAGGTGGATCTGGAAGCCTAAGGAGACACAGGCTTTCCACATGGGGGCTGGGCCCAAGTGGGCGGGGTTTCCAGGACCAGATCCCATGCAAGCCCCTTCCCTCCCTCTCCCACCCCCTCAGCACCTAAGGAATCTCCATGGGGACAGCCTTAGACTTCAGGGTCACCCAGCATCTGGGGGCCTGGGCAGACGTGGGCAAGCACTTGCTAAAGGCGGGAGGGTTGAGCCATGGCAGGTGTCACCGGGGGAGGCGTGGCCATGGCTCATGCTGAAGGACATCGGGAGCCATGATCCCCACCCCCTTCGGGCCCTGGCCTGGGTTCTTTTCTTGCACCTGGCTGGTCTTGCACACTCCTTTCCCTCTGCTGCAGGGGTGGGAGAGGGTTCCATCCCAGCAGACGAGGCAATGGCAGGGCGACATGGGTGACGGAGACAGCAAGGTGGCCTTCCTCGTCTACACTCGGCCCTGTGGACCTGCAGGTTCTGCCCTCATGTCCCCCTCACTCCCCGAGCAGTACGGTCTAACAACTGGCTACGTAGCATTTGCATTGTACGAAGTATTGGAAGTATCTAGAGGCCAGTGCCACGGCTCACTAGGCTAATCCTCTGCCTTGCGGCGCTGCCACACCGGGTTCTAGTCCTGGTCGGGGCGCCAGATTCTGTCCCGGTTGCCCCTCTTCCAGGCCAGCTCTCTGCTGTGGCCCGGGAGTGCAGTGGAGGATGGCCCAAGTGCTTGGGCCCTGCACCCCATGGGAGACTGGGAGAAGCACCTGGCACCTGGTTTCAGATCAGCGCGGTATGCCAGCCACAGCAGCCATTGGGAGGTGAACCAACAGCAAAGGAAGACCTTCCTCTCTGTCTCTCTCTCTCACTGTCCACTCTGCCTGTCAAAAAAAAAAAAAAAAGCACCTAGAGACAGCCTAAGTGCATGAGAGGATCATGAAACCTGAGTGCGTTATGCCATCTTGTAGGAGACGAGCATCGGAGGGTTTGGTGTCCCTGGGGGCCAGGGACCCATCCCCCATAGACACCTAGGGATGGCCAGGCTTGAATTTTGTATTCTCTGCAAAAGAGAGAATTTAAAAAGCTTATTTGAGAAGCAGAGAGAGTGCTTCTATCTGCTGGTTCATCCCCCCAAATGCCCACTACATCCAGACCTGGGCCAGGACCAAAGCCAGGAGCTCAGAACGCCACCCAGATGCCCCATGTGAGTGACAGAAGCCCACCGTCACCACCGCCTCCCAGAGTCTGCATTGGCAGGAAGCCAGATCAGGAGGCAGGGGTCAAACCCCATGTGGAACACGGGAATCTTACCCCCTAAGCTCAGCACCTACTCCATTACCTTATTTCTAATCCCTTGCTGTAGGCTAGGCCTCTCTATCTCAGCCGACTTAGAAGCCTTGTTCCGAGGGGCTGGCATCGTGGCACAGCGAGTTAAGAGCTGCTTATGATACCAGCATCCCACATCAGAGGCTGGTTCAAGGCCCAGCGTCTCCACTTCCAGTCCAGCGCCCTGCAGATGCACCTGCGAAGGCAGCCAAGGATGCCCCTGCCGCCCATGTGGGAGGCCAGGATGGACTTCTCAGAGTGGCCTGGCTGGTGAGGCCTTTTGGGGAGTGAGCCAGCACATGGAAGCTCTCACTCCCTCTCTCTCTCTCTGTCCCCCTTTCCCATGTCCCAGGTACCGCTGGAAGCACATCTAGATCACCACTGTGCTAGGCACTCAGAGCTGGGGCAGCTGAGGTCCAGGGGCATCCAGCATGGCCCGTGCTCAGTGGTGGCAGCGCAGGCTCTGGCACAATGGCGACCCCTGCGCTGGACACTCTGGGAAGACCAACGCTCCACATCCGCCCTGGCGGGGAGGGAGGCAGCCACAGCCCCGTGCGGCTCTCCACCTGCCCAGGGACTGGATTTCACTTTGACTTCATTTCCACGCAAATAGCCACCTGGGGCCAGTGGCCATCGTCCTGCAGATCCACCAGGGAGGACAGGGTCATCACGGAGGGTCATCACGTGCGTCCCTCTCATCCCCCAGCTGCCTTCCTCCCGGCCACGCCCCAGGCAAGCTGTCTCTCTGGAACGTCCTGGTCATCCGTGCCCACGTATGCACCTGCCACATCAGCTTCTTTAGTGATTGCTACCTGGCCTGAAGGGAGGGGACGGGGGCTGGGTCTGCTCCTTGGGTCTGGGAGAGCTCCCTGGAGCTGCTTACGGTGCTCCCAGTTTCAGCGACATCAGGGAGAGGGCACCTCTTCTCCTACAAGGGGACCCAAGTCCCCAGAGCAGGTGCCTGGAAACCCCAGGGCCTCCTGCTGGAGGCCACCCCTGTCCCAGGCACACCCCCGTCCCTTAGGCCCTGACACAAGGTCAGTGACCCTAGATGCTGGAGCCAACAGCAGCTGGAGCCCTGGGAGGGACATCAGGGCAGCAGCTCCGTGCCAGACGACACAGAGCTCATTGAAGCAAGAAGAGCCCTGAGCTGGGTGGGCAGGTAGGAGGAAGGTGCACCATGCGGAGAGCAGAGCTCGGGCAGAGGCTCAGAGGCATCGAGCTTTGGTTGCATGGCCACATGGGAAGAGAGCAGAGGCAGCAATGCCCACGCAGACTGAGCGCTCCCTGCAGGCCGGCACCCTTCTGTTAGCTCCTGTGGCTCTCAGAACTGCCCTGGGAGGAAGCCGTGCCTTACAAAGGCCAGAGCCAAGGTTCTGTAAGGGGGAAGCCAGCAGGGGAGCACCCAGCAGGCCAGCTTCCCCTCCGCTGCTCACCCCTGGCCTCCTGCCGCCAACACTCGAACTTTATCCTGCAGACAGATGCTCAGGGGGACCTGGGCAGGTGTTTGGCCTCCCAGAGCTCACTGGGGCTGCTGCCTGGAGAATGAATGGGAACAGCAAAGGCAGGAGATGGGAGCAGGATGCAATGGCAGCCACTGAGGAAAGGGAGGCCTGGCCTGCAGTGCCGAGGAAGCAAAGTGAACAAGGAGAGGTGGAAGATTCCAGAATGCAATGCGGGTGGTTGGGGTGCTGCCAGCTGGGGTCAGGATGCAGAGGAGTGACTCAGAGCAGGTGATGAGTTGGGCTGCCAACATGACAAGTTTGGGGGTGGGGGGCGTGAGAACCTCATAGAAAGTTCTTTCCTTTCCAGGGCTCGGAAAGAAAGCGCAAGGTCGTAGGATGATTTGGAGGCAGCCAGAGGGGCCTTGAGCAGGTTCAGGGAGAAGAGGAGCAACCCCAGCGTGTCCTGAGGACTGTTGGCCTCCCGGGGACCAGCAGGGCATGGGGAGCCTTTAAGGAGGTGGAGCAGGAGCCCTGGGAGGGTGGGGTGTCCTGGGAATGTGGGAGGAAGCACAGGGAAGGAGGTAAGAGCTCAGGGTCAGTGCTGTGGCATAGCGGGTAAATCCGCCACCTGCAGTGCCAGCATCCCATATGGGCGCTGGTTCGAGTCCCGGTTGCTCCACTTTCGATCCCACTCTCTGCTGTGGGTGGGAAAGCTATGGAAGATGGCCCAATCCTTGGGCCCCTGCACCTGTGTAGAAGACCTGGAAGAAGCTCCTGGCTCCTGGCTTCGGACCGGCACAGCTCCAGCTGTTGTGGCCACCATCTAGGGAATGAACCAGCAGATGGAAGACCTCTCTCTCTCTCTCTCTCTCTCTCTCTCTGCCTCTCCTTCTCTCTCTGTGTAACTCTGACTTTCAAAATAAATCTTTAAAAAAGAAGAAGATAAGAGCTCAACCATCCCCATGGGATTTGGTGCCCAGGGGTACTGGTGGGGGGCTGCAGAGGGCGGGGACCGCCATCAGGTGGCAGGGACCACAGTCAGGCTGCTGAGTGAGGCGGGCATGGAAGAGGGGCCATGCAGAGGGGACAGTTCTCCAGGATGAAGAGGAAGCTGGGCAGTGGTTCCAGGGTTGGGAGAGCAGCTGTGGGGGACCCCAGACACCCCCCCAACAAGCGCAAGCTCCCAAGCTTTCAGCCTGTCTGTGCAGGCGCCCCCATGCCCACAGCACTCAGAAAAATGCTGAACCCACAGCAGGCCCCACCAAGGGCTCGCTGATCTGTGAGGCAAAGAGCCTGGCAGACTGAAGCCAGCAGAGCCCCCGCCCTGCCCCAGAGAGGACCGGCAGCCCCGAGGAGAGGCAGCACACCTCCGCCATGGTGCTCACACATTCCGGGCCGGCCTGGAAGTGCGGGAGAGAGACTGCTCTGGGGGACACCCCCCGAGGCAGAGGGAGCAGTGTGCTCCCCGACATCAGTTCTCTAGGAGATGGCACTGTCTGTGCCAGCTGGGGAATCAGGGAGGGCTCCTTGAAGAGGTAGCGGCCGTGCTGGGTGGGTTCATTTCCTTCCAGTGGAGATAGAAAGGGAAAGAACATTCCAGAAAGCAAGCACAGAAGCAGGAAATTGAGGCCTTGTCAGCATCTGGCAAGGACCCTGGGCTGGCCGCTCTTGGGGCGGGCCATGATGTATGGACAGACCGGAGGCCAAAGGGAGGCTGGGATCCAGGTCAGGGAGTTTGGACTTCATGTTGTAGGCAGTGTGAGCCCTGTAGGTTTAGCAGCAGGAGAGAACCTAAGGACATCTCCCCCGGGCTGGAGCAGCTGAGGGGCTGGGGCTGGGGGCCAAGAGGAGGTCCGCAGGGTCCCCCATGGAGCAGGAACCCCAGCCCCACAATCCAGCTTGGCCACCGGCCCGCCTGGTAAGCATAGCTGGGAATCCCAGTGGGATAAAATTAGCTGTGGGCAGGGAACTCACCTGCACACAGGTAGGAAAGTAGGTCATGGGCTCTGGGCCACCTGGGAGGTGAGCGGGAGGGAGCAGGAGCTGCCCTGGGCCTGCCACTTCCTCCCTCCCATCTGAAGACAGACGGCAGCTCCAAGCAAGATCAGCTGAGAGAGGGAGGAGGGTCCCGAGCCTGCCCCGCAGGCCACCCCTCTCCCCCTGGCGCACTCCTGGCTCCCGTCTGGCTGGGAGCATCTTGTGGCTCCCGGCCTTGCCTATGGGAATCCACTTCCCAGGAGAGGCCGGCGCTTGGTTCCTTGGCGACATCACTTCCTGGCCTCGCTGGGTTCATAACTCACTGGGCTCCTCGCTGCTACTGTTTATTTATTGAGCATTTATTAGGTCCTAGACACTGCACTCACTTCTGCACAGTACAGTAATAACCATTCTGAAATACGAGTCTGTTCAAGAGCCAAGCGTCTCTCTCTTAAAGCTCTCTCTCAACGTGGTTTAGTTTTCAAAATTATCGCACAGTAAAATGCCTTTTGTACTCCCGGTGGCGTAGAGGCCCTATGAATTGTAACATGCGTGTGGGTTCGAGTAATCGCTGCCACCATGAGCGTGCAGAACAATTAATTCCATCATCTCCGAAAACTCCCTCCTCGTTACACCCTCACCCCACCCATAACCTTGGCAACCACCACGATGTTTTCATCGCTATGGTTTTGTCTTTGCAAGACTGTCGGGCAAATGAAATTACACAGTGTGTAACCTTTCCAATGGCTTCTGTCATTTAGGGTAAAAGTCTTTGAGACTCGTCCAAGTTGCTGCACGCATCAGTACTGTTCTTTTTTTACTGTTCTGTAGTATTCCATTGTTTGAGGCTAGCACACTTTGTTTAACCATTCGTGCATGGAAGGGCGCTTGGCTCTTACAAACAAAGGCGGGAGCATTCCTCCCAGGTTTTCCTGCGAAGAAAGGTTTTCATCTCTCCAGGGGGGATGCATAGGATGGAGATTATATTGGGTTATGGAGGGAGCGCATGCTTAACTTACTGGAAGCTGACACGCCATGCTTCAAGGCAACTAACTATACCCTCGTCTGCTCTCGCCCGCAGCGGGTAAGGGTTCCGGTTCCTCTGTGTTCTCGCCAGCCCTCGGTTCTGGCAGGACTTTTTAATCATTCCTGTTCTCATAGTGAGTAGTAATTCCTCGTCATGGATTCAATTGCATTTTCTTTCATTTTTAAGAAAAAGATTTATTTTACTTGTTTGAAAGGCAGAGTTATAGAGGGAGGGAAGGAGAGAGAGGAGGAGGAGGGGAGAGAGAGAGAGAGAGAGAGAGATCTTCCGTCTGCTGGTTCACTCCTCAAATGATGGGAACAGCCATGGAAGCAGGGCAAGACTGAAGCCAGGAGCCAGGAGCTTCATCTAGGTCTCCCATGTGGTTGCAGGAGCCCAAAGACTTGGGCCATCTTCAGCTGCTTTTCCCAGGTGCATCAGCAGAGAACTGGATAGGAAGTGGAGCAGCTGGGACTTGAACCAGTGCCCATGTGGGATGCTGCCACTGTAGGCGCTGGCTTCACCCACTACACCACAGCACCGGACCCTCTATTGCGTTTTCCTGAAGGGCAATGTCCCAGTCTGTTTCTGTTGCTGGAACTCAGGGACTGAGTCGTTCATAAAGAAAAGAGGTTCGTTTAGTTCTCGGTTCTGGAAGCTGACAAGTTCAAGACCAAGCAGCCCCCTCTGGCAAGGGCCTCACACGGCATCGAAACAGGACTGAAGAAAGCGAAAGGAGAAAGGCGAGCAGGTGGATTCAGAAGAGACAAAAGGGGCCGACCTCCCCAAAGACGGGGGCGTGTCAAAGAGTGCGTGGGAAATGCTGCAAAAAAAGGTTGAAATCCATGTGTGTAAGAGGTCTTCTAAAAGCTTATGGAAAATGTGTCTGATGAAAAAACTACGCTAACACATTGCTTCAAGGGAAACATGGATACATTCACAAGGTCTTCACCCCCACGACCCAAACCCCGCCCACTAGGCCCCGCCTCCCAACACTGAGGACCAAGCCTCAGTGGGTTTGGGTGGAAACAAGCCTCATTCAAACCCCAGCAGGTGAAAGTGTGGGTGTCTTTCACATGCTGTTGTCCTTCTCTCCTCTTTAATAAAACCTATCCAAGTCCTTTCCTCCTTATCTACTAAGTAGAAAAGTATCAAGCGAATTCAAGTATATCAAATGAGTTGACTTGAAAGCACGGAATAGCTGGTTTGCTTGCTATCCGGCTTTTTTGTTTGTTTGTTTGTTTGTTTTGACGGGCAGAGTTAGAGAGAGAGACAGAGAGAAAGGTCTTCCTTTTTCAGTTGGTTCACCCCCCAAGTGGACGCTACGGCTGATGCGCTGTGGCCGCTGTGGCTGCACTGATCCAAAGCCAGGAGCCAGGTGCTTCTCCTGGTCTCCCATGGGGCGCAGGGCACAAGCACTTGGGCCATCCTCCACTGCACTCCCGGGCCACAGCAGAGAGCTGGACTGGGAGAGGAGCAACCGGGACAGAATCTGGTGCCCCGACTGGAACTAGAACCCAGAGTGCCTGCGCCACAGGCGGAGGGTTAGCCTAGTGAGCCGCGGCGCCATCTCGCTATCGAGTTTTGAGAGTTATTTTTCAGGTGCATACTTCACAAATATTTTTTTCCCAGTCTGTGTCTTGTGTTTCCATCCCCTTGACTGTATCTTTCTTTGACAGAGTAAAAGTTTTTTTAAATGTTGACGAAGTTCACCTTGCCAGTTTTTCCTCTCGTGGATCACGCTTTGAGTATCATTTATGAAGCGCTTCCTCCAACCCAGGTGGAGAGGATGTGCACAAGTGCCGCCTGCTGACGGTCTCACCGTGTTCCGTTGTGATCCATGACACTGTTGGGGTTCTTCTTTGTCTTTCGGTCCAGATTCATCGGGGAGGAGGGAGGCAGGTGTTCGGGTCCTTGGTGCAGTGGTTAAGCCGCTGCTTGGGCTGCCTGCGTCCCGTATCCAGGTGTCTAGGTTGAGCCTCTGCTCCACTGCTGATGCTAGTTTCCTGCGAATGCACACCCTGGGGGGCGGCAGGTGCTGGCTCAAAAACTTCGGTCCCTGCCACCCACAGGGAGACCTAGATGGAATTCTGATCTCCTGACTCCAGCCTGGTGCAGCCCTGGCTATTAGGGGCACTTGGGGAGTGAACCAGTGTGGGCAATTTCTCTTTCCGTATCAGCCTTTCAAATAAAAAATTAAAAACATTATTGATGTTCATCTTCTTGCTAATGGATGACCAGTTATTCTAACACCATTTTTTTTAAAGATTTTATTTGTTTTACTTGAAAGTCAGAGTTACAGAGAGGCAGAGGCAGAGAGAGAATTCTTTCATCTGCTAGTTCACTCCCTAGATGGCCACAATGGCTAGAGCTACGCCCATCCGAAGCCACGAGCCAGGAGCTTCTTCTGGGTCTCCCATGTAGGTACAGGGGCCCAGGGACTTGGGCCATCTTCTACTGCTTTCCCAGGCCATCGCAGAGAGCTGGATCAGAAGTGGAGCAGCTGGGACTCGAACCAGCGCCCATATGGGATGCCAGCACTGCAGGTGGTTGCTTTACCCAGTAGGCCACAGCGCTGACCCCTTCCAACACTATTCGTTGTAAAGACTGCCCTTTCTCCATCGAGTTGTCTCCGTGACTTCCTATGTGTTAATCATTTTGGGTGGCTCCCTTCCTGAACAATCTGATCTGCTTGATGGGTCCATGTGCTCCCTTTGCCAAAACGCAGATACACACCAACTCCAAAGTTGCGTAGTATGATTCCTTGCACTTGATTTTTTTGTTTTGTTTTGTTTTATATATTCTAGTTCCTTTATCCTTCCATAAGGTTTTGGAATTCATTTGCTATTAGCCAAGAAAAAAATAAAGTTCTGCTGGGGTTTTGATTGGTATTGTGTGACATCTATGGTTCAGTCTGGGAGAACGGACATTGCTCCGATGCTGAGCCTTCGAACCATGAACATGGTATGGTTTCCATTTGTTTAGCTCCTTACTGACTTCCGAGGTCCTAAAAGGGCATTGTGTAGTTTTCAGCGCGCAGATCCTGCACCTGGCACCTACCTTCCCATCACAGGGTCAGCTCCAGGAAGGCAGGGACCGCGTCTGTTCGCACACCACGTGGCAATGAGCCGAGGCACGTGGCAGGCCCTCATTAAATATCTCCGAATGAGTGACAGCCCTCTGCATCCTCATCTCAGTTAATCCACCCACGTTTCCTGTAGGGCAGAGGGCATCCTCCTTACCCGATGCAGGAGAAAAACCACGGCTTAAAGGAGGTGCACCGGCTCCCAGGCCCTGGGGGACCCACCTTGCACTATCCCCTCCCCTTGAATGTGGGCGGGACCTAGCATTGCTGTGATGGGGCGCGCCATACAGCCAAGGGGATGAGATTGTGCGGTTGTCATTAAGGTCCCTAATCAGTTGAAGCTGAGTTAATCCCAAGGCAGATTTTCCTGGAGTGGGCCTGCCCGCATCAGGGGTACAGCCTGGGACATCAGTGCAAGACATCAAAGACTCAGCGTGACACAGAGCTCCTTCTGGCCTTGGAAAAGCAAACTGCCGTGCCGTGGAGACGGCCAAGTGGCAGGGAACAGCAGTGTCCACCAGGAGGGACCTGTGGAGAGGACCCCGAGCCTCCCATGAGATCATAACTCAGCCAACACTTTTGACTTAAGCCTGGTGCAGACTTCTGGCCTACGGAAAATGGGAGCGAACAGATGGACAGGGCTTTAACCTGTTAAATTTGGGGGCAATCTGTTATACAACGATAGAAAGTTAACACGGGGTGGGGGGAGCTTTTGCAGTGTCCCCGAGTGGGGAGACACATGAGCCCCGGGCTGCCAAGCTCCTGCTGTCCACCATGTGTGTATTTCCTGATGCCCTCTCCTTTCGGGGCGGGGCGGGGGGGTGCGCACAGGAGGTCGTCCCAGGCCATGCCTTTTGCTTTGTTTTATTTTGCTATTTGGATCTCAGCCTTACAGAACCCTTGATCCGTGACCGTCTTAGTAATGGCCCGTGCCCTGCTCTTTTATTTACATTCGTTCCTTAGCGGCTTGGTTTTGCTAATGCAAGAAGCATCCATAGACCCACCACCCGGGACAATAGCTAGTGCTTGACAATGCTGCCCCCCCCCCCCCCACCGCGTGTGGTAACCGACATCTGAGCCGAGCTGAGTTCCTCACTCCCTTGCTTAACGCTCCGTGTAACCTCACTGCGCCCACATGGAGCCCATAAAACCTTTCATTTCCCTGCTCCTGGTTTGTAACTTTATAGACAGCACCATGCGGGAGGACGCCATCTCCTGCGATTTGTTGGGCTCAGTTTTATGTGGTCAAGATGGCCCCCGCGGGGTTACCCTGGAGCAGAGTGGGCCCTCCCCTGGAGGGCTGTGCACCGCTTGGCCACGGACCTCTCCGACACGTCCATCCCCTCTGTTGCTGCTTCTGTGGGCATCTGGGTGCTTCTCCGGGTTTTGCCGCTCTGAACATTCTCTCCCAGGCCTCCTGATTCCGTCATCTACATGGCAAACTCCACCTAAAGAAACGAGAGGGGAAGGACTCTGTTTCCTGGACACAGGAGAGGCCGGAACCTAACAAAACGTCTTCCTCGGGGCCTGCCCTTGCCTGCACTGACCCTGAACCGCCGCTCCCAACAGAGCCACACAGATCTGGAGCCACAAAGCCCCAGCCACACATAGCACCCCCAGCCCCACCCCTGGCCTCCCGCCTTGGGAGCGTAAAGAACACGCAAGCAGCGGCAGCCCGAGCAGAGTTTCAACATCGAGCCCAGGCGGGGAAGAAGCTTGCCGACCACAGGGCTCGCTCTCCGTGCACCGGGAACGTGCTGTCCAGGAAAGCCCTGCCTGGCCCTGACCACACACCGTGACCATGACTGTGGCGGCGACAAGTCACCCAAATGGGAAGCGAAAGGCAGCCCCGGGCCGGCCTCTGCCCCTGCCCTGCTGGCCTTGCCAGACACCCTGGCTGAGTCACTGAGTCCCGGAGGAGTTGCACACCCAGTGAGATAAGAGGTTCCACACGGCCTGCTTGGAGGTCAAGTGTAAAGGGGTGGCGAGGGCCGAGAGCACCCTGCCCAGGCTGAACGGAGGGGCTGCTCACACCCAGGACCACCGGGCCCCTAGACTGCACGGCCACCATCAAGTCAGAGCAGGGCAGCCCCTTCTCCAGGCCGCGGTGGCCCCCCAGCCACCCCCGAGGCAGGAGGGAGCTGACTCCGCCCACACAAGGCGGGGGTGGGGTGGGGGAGGCTCTGCTGCAGGGGCACAGGAGTTAGGGGCACGGCCTTTGCAGACAACTCAGTGAGCCAGCTTCGGGCGAGGTGTTTGTGTAAGGTCTTGGGTCCTGTTTCCTCCCGCATACGTCACGGCTGCTGGAACGCAGCAGAGCCTTGTGAGTAAGGGGTGGACAGGTAACATAGACGGCGCGTCCCAGCTCCAGCTTCTGACTCCAGCCTCCTACAAATGCTGACCCCAGGAGGCAGCGGCGGTGGCTCAAGTTGCAGACTTTTTTTTTTTTTTATTGATTGACTAATTGATTGATTTGAAGGGGCAGAATTACAGAGAGAGAGAGAGAGAGATCTTTCATCCACTGGTCCACTCCCCAAATGACCACAATGACCAGGCCTGGGCCAGAGCCAAAGCCAGGAGCCAGGTCTCCCACGTGGCTGGCAGAGGCCCAGGCACTTGGGCCCACCTCTGCTGCTTTCCCATGTGCATTAGCAAGGCTCTGGACCGGAAGTGGAGCAGCTGATGCTGCAGGCTGGGGCTTGACCTGCTGAGCCACAGAGCCTGCCCCTGAGACTTGGATCGAGTTCCCAGTCTCCTGGCTTTGGCCCCTGCCAAGGGCCAGTGTGCGCGTCTGGAGAGTAACCAGCGGATGAGAACTTTCTCTTTCTGCCGATCACTCTCTCTCCCTCCCTGTCTCTCTGCCTCTCAAACTAGGAAGAGGAAAAAAAAAAAAAAGCACACTCCTTGGGCTTCAGTGTTGGCTCTGGCACTCACTGGCTGTGTGGCCTTGGCCAAATTACTTAACCCCCCTGTGCATTAGCTCCCTCCCTGCCATAACCCAGGGTGGATGCGCTGTTGAAACGAAGGCTAAATGACTCAGCGTTTGTGCAGAGCCTAGCATGGCGCCTGGCACGCAATGAGGGCTCAGTGACGGTGAGCCCAGGGAAGGTCGGACTCTCAGGCCTCGGTAACGGGGCAAGGAGGGAGGCAGGGGCCAACCATGCACCAGGTCCTGTGTCTACAGCTTTGGGGGAGGCAGGGAGGAGAAAGACAGCCTTGATGTTCGAGAACCCACCACCTGACAGGAGGGAAAGGCAAGTCCTGGCCCCAGGCACCCTGGGATAGGGCTGCCTGCATGATGGGCGTCCAACCAGAGAGCAATCCGGGAGGCTTCACAGGGGAGGTGGCATTTTGGGGGGCTGCACGTCCAGGAGGAGGCTGTGAAAATGGGCACATTGTCCGGATTGCTAACTGCCCAGGGAGGGCACAGTTGGTCTGACTCTTTGTCCAGAACAAAAAAAAATCCAGGGCCCAGGGAGGGAAAGTCGCAAGCTTGGAGTTGGGTAAGGGCTGGCGATGGTGGAAACATTGGGTTTCAGGCTGGTGCCCTTTTCCACACACACACACACACACGCACACATCCCATAAGGTTTCCTTCTCCCTTCCTGGGTGTCACCTGCCGTGTGCAGGATCACCCCAAAATGAGAGCCATGTTTGGACCTCTCCTACACGCAGGGGTGGGGTGGGGGAGGGGCTCCACAGTGGGGTCTGGTGCAAGCCCCCCTCCGCGGGGCAGTCATTGGCCAGAGTCAGAACAGCAAGGGCTGGCCGGGCGTCCCTCCGTCTTCCTGGGGTCACAAGGCTCCCCAGCACGCGCGCTCGCTGGGGCTTCCCTGGTGGTCTCAGAGCTCTGGAAGGCGTATTCCATTTGGCAAGGGACGCTTTGTCGTCTTTGCTGGTGCAGGGTGAGTCACCCAGTGTCCTCCACTGGGTTCTGTGGTTACAAGCCAGTCGCAAACCCACCCAGACTCGGGATGGGAGGGGGGCGGCGGTTAGACTCGACTCCACCTCTCCACAGAGCTGGCGCAAGGTTCTAGAAGAGCTCGCAGGACAGATTTCATCACGGTCACTTTCGGACCACAACGTCCTGGGCCAAGGCTCCCATCCCTTGTTGCGGGCCCTGCTGTCCCCACCAGGACTAAGGCCACAACAGCGCTGAGACCGCAGGAGACTACAGAAACACACACAGAGGGGAGGGCGAGCCTGAGAAATCATGAGACAGAGAGAAGAGGGACAGCAGAGACGGCTGGCAGGGCACAGGGACGGCCGGACCATGGCCATCAAGTGTGGCCCACTGCGCCCAGCTCAGAGCTGCCAGACAAGCAGAGGGATTGGGCTGGGAACTGCAGACCCCAGCATTGCCCGGGTTCCGGAAGGACCCAGGGCCCAGGGTGTGTAGCTGGGCTTGCCCCGCCCTCCCCACCCAGGAAGAGAGCACTCCCAAGAGCCTTCCGGTCAGCCTTCTGCTCGCTGATGATGGGCCAAGGACAACGGACTGAAGTCAGATTCAGGGATGGCCTCAGCCCGGCCAAGGCATCGCTCCGCCGTGGCGGCAGGCAGGTGGTGGGCTCCTGCGCGCCAGGCCAGGACAGGTAAGGACAGGAAGTGAGGGCAGCGAGAGGCCTGGCCTTCACCACAAGGGTGAACATCACTGTCCCTGTGCGGCCTGGGCCTGGCGGGTCCCCAGGCTGCTCCTCCTCTTGCCCCAGGTGTCTGCAAACTGAGCCCGGGCTACAACCTGAACAGGAAGGACGAGCGAGCTCACAGCCCCTCTGTAACTGCTGAGCACACCCCATCCCTGGAGCACACAACAGGGAGGGGTGGGGCGGGAAGCTCAGGCTCAGCACCCAGGGACAGAAAGGGAGTGCTGGGCCTCATGGAGGCCTTGGGGTGGGGAGGGCTGGCACTGTGGCGTAGTGGGTAAAGCAGTACCACCATCCCAAACGGGCTACAGTTCTAGTCCCGGCTGCTCCACTTCCGATCCAGCTCTCTGCTATGGCCTGGGAAAGCAGTAGAAGATGGCCCAAGTCCTTGGACCCCTGCACCCACATGGGAAGACCAGGAGGAAGCTGCTGGCTCCTGGCTTTGGATCGGCGCAGCTCCGGCCTTTGCAGCCAATTGGGAAGTAAACCAGTGGATGGAAGACCTCTCTCTCTCTCCCCCCCTCTCCTTCTCTCTCTCTGTGTAACTCTGCCTTCCAAATAAATCACAGCCAATGAAGTGGTAACACGAGATGCGAGCCTTAGGTAAGGAAAGGAGACTTGGGGCTACCGTAGACTCCGACTTCAGCCCTCTAGGGGCCAGCCACTGTCCCAGACCAGAGAGACGAGGAGGGCCCCGGAAGCCGCTGTGTCAAAGGGCCCCCCTGGCTCCCGGCTGCTGCAAATGCAGTCAGCACCTTGCATGGAGTGAGCCTGCAGCAGCTGGCTGCCTCGGGCCCTCCTGCCAGTGTCTGTGTTTCCGCAGACGGCTTCAGCACACACACACCTCCCCAGCAGGGCTGCCCTCACTCCTCGCCTCCTGCCATTCACCCAGCACACCTCAGGAGGGGCAGGGGCAGGGGCACAGGTAGAGCCATCACCTAGAAGAGGGGGGGAATCCAGGGTGGACATGGTGAGGCTAAAGGCAAAACCCACCCCTGTGCTCTTCCAGCCAGAAGCTGGAGAACAATCGGGGTCCTTGGGGAAGGGGTGGCGCTGGTGGCTTAAGGCCAGCCACAGAGCTGGGGGCTGGTGGGGAGAGGAAACCAGGGCTGCCTCATTGCCTGCAGGTCAGAGCAGACGGGTCCCTGCCATGGGGTCAGGACCAAGGCCAGTGTCAATCCAACTTGTCATCCAACACTGTGTCTCTGGACCACAGGGTCCCTGGACCCCTTTTTCCACGTGCCAGCCCTGTTTTTGCACTAGCCAGGGAAGAGGGAAGCAAGACTGTCTGAGCTCCAGACTCAGTGGTGTCTGTGGACAGGGCCTGCCTGGGCTGTAACCTCCTGCATGGGCCCAGCCAGGCTGCAGGCAGGGTGACCTTGATGCAGGAGCCCCATCCCTGCCTCCCGGCATCACACCCTGGAGGCCATGGGAGACCCAGCCAGGCCACTCACCAGCGGCTCCTCGAGGCAGGATGTCAGGAGAGGGGATGACTCGCACAGGTACCAGGGTAAAGTGCGCTAATTAGTATACGCACAGCCAAGGGCACACCCTCAGGCATCAGGGACCCAGCAGCTGCTTCTGGTTGCGGCACTGTGGCCCTCTGCCTTCAAATATCCCTCTGGGGCATCCGTCCACATCCAGCCTCCTACTCACCTCTCACCCTGGCCCCAGAGCCAGCGCCTCTGCCTTTGCCTGGGTTCCCCTTCAGGCTGAGGTTGGGCTTTGGGTGCAGGTGCAGGGAGCCAGTGTGAGGGATGAGGGCAGGGGCGAGAGGAGGAGGGATGGGGCAGGCCAACACAAGGATGTGTTGCGGGGTTGGCTACCCCTGAGGGTGACTGTGCTCATCCCCCAGGTCCTATGGAAGTGCTTTGTGAAGGGGCCTGTGGTTTATGGTGTGGCCGATTGAACTGCCACTCGACACGCTGGCTTCCCATATCAGAGCATCGGTTCGGTTCCAGTCCCTGCTGCTCTGCTTCTGCTCCAGCTCCCTGCTGATGTGCCTGGGAAAACAGCAGAGGATGGCCCAAGTGCTTGGGCTCCTGACACCCATGTGGGAGACCCGGATGTTGTTCTCAGCCCCTGGTTTTGGCCTGGACTGGCTTCAGCCATTGCAGCCATTTGGAAGAGGGAGTGAACCAACAAGTAAAAGATTCTCTGTCTCTCTCTCTCTCTCTCTCTGCCTTTTAAATAAATAATTAAATCTTTAAAAACACAAAACCATGGAGCTGGCCCTGTGCCACCCCTCTGCAGTGCCAGCATCCCATATGGGCACTGGTTCAAGTCCCAGCTGCTCCATGTCCCATCTAGCTCCCTGTTAATGTGCCTGGGAAAGCAGTGAAAGGTGACCCACGTCCTTGGGCTCCAGCAACTGACTTGGGAGACATGGAAGAAGCTCCTGGCTCCTGGCTTCAGACCAGCAGAGCTCTGGCCATTGCAGCCATTTGGGGAGTGAACCAGCAGATAGAAGACTTCTCTCTCTCTCTCTCTCTCTCTCTCTCTCTCTCTCTGCCTCTGTAACTCCACCTTTTAAACAAATAAATAAATCTTTTAAAAAAAATTATCATTGGCACCTGTGCCCACCCCCAGTAGGGCCCCATGGGTCACCTGGGCATTAAGAAGTTCCCTGGGCACCCGCCCACAGAACACCAGAGAAGTCACGGGCAGGAAGCGGAGGCTCTAGACCAAGGCAAGGCCCCATCCAACGGCACCTTCCCAGAGCCCAGGAAACCTGCCTGAAGCTGGCCCTGGCCTCGGGGCTGCAGCAAGCAGGGGCGACAGAGGACCTGGGGCCAAGCATCCAGTACAGGCCCCCGTCTGTCTACCTTACCGAGCCATCAGCAGCATCAGCAGCCTCTTGCAGGGTCAGCTTTGCGGGCTAAGAAAACACCTTTCCTGGGTCCGGCGCTGTGGTGCAGCAGGTTAAAGCCCCAGCCTGCAGCACCGGCATCTCCTATGGGTGCTGCCGGTTCGAATCCCAGCTGCTCCACCTCCGATCCAGCTCTCTGCTATGGCCTGGGAAAGCAGTAGAAGATGGCCCAAGTCCTTGGGCCCCTGCACCTGTGTGGGAGACTGGGAAGATGCTCCTGACTCCTGGTTCGCTCTCCCCATCAGCTCCTCTCCATTTCTCAAACAGCTCCTACAGACCATCCCCGTTACCTCCTCGTCTCCACTCCACTCCTGCCCTGGGCTATGCCCCCAGCTCCCTCCTGCCTGCCCTCCTTCCCCTCCTCCTTGGCCCTCCCCAAGCTTGTTCAGGGCCCAGCCCAAATCAGCCATTGCAAAGACCCACTGTCCCTTCATTGTCGCTGCCGCAAGGAGGACCTGCCGTGTTCATGACGTCACAGCAGGGCGGTGACTGGCTCAGGGTCACGTGGTCAGTGCAGAGCTGGGGCTCGACCCCAGGCAGGATGGGGCCAGCCAGAGCGGTGGGTCAGAGAGTATACGGGCAGGGCAGAGTGTGACCTTGTAAAACAACTTCCCTGTGCACCCCTCAGGCCAATTACCAGAATGCGAGTGTGCCCGTGGCACCAGAAGTCAGGCTCAGGCCCCCGCTGCCAGGCCTCCCCGGCCTTTCAAGGGAGCATCTTGGGGAAAGCCATGGCCTTGTGCAATGGCGGTCAGATCCATGCTGTCCTCTTCAGCATCCATGCCTCATTGTCTTCTCCACCCTCTGCAGGAGGCTGAGCACAGACCATTCCGGAGCAGGACAGCAGCATCGCCTGCTTCTGGGACGGCTCCCGCTGGCCGGGCCTGGCTGTCCCTGGTTGTCCGTGGCATCTACAGACATCTCTGGGTGGTCATGTAGCCTGCAGCCTCTGTGGCCAGCTGGCCTTGGTGAGGGCACCAGAGAGAAAGGGGGCCACCAGTCATGCTGGAGCTGGAGCTGGTCGGAGGCTGGAGAGACTGGAGGCAAACCTGGGAGGGGAGGGGACGGGAGGAGCAGGGAAAGGGGCGGGACAGAGTCTCCCTGGAGGTTTGGATTCTAGGAGGGGTAAAATCCTTCCAGCTCAAGGCTTGTGTCTGTAGCCTGTGGCATGTGTGTCCCTCCACGTGCCCTGGGGAGCCAGCTTCTAGCCTCATTCTCAGAAACCCTGTCATGTCGGTGTCCCAAGACCCCTGAGATACAGACCCGCATGCTGCCCGTGGCTGCCTACAAACCCCGCCCAAGGCAGTGCCTTAAGACCAGGTGCCACCTGGGGCCAGGCCCCTGCTGCACCCATGTTCAGCCGGGAGGTCCCAGGCCGCCCTGATCCTTCGCTCGGTGCCAGCAGAGCAGCCTGGACTAACTCACAGTATGGTGGCTGGCAGGGTGGGGGTTGGGGGGAGCAGCCAGGCCTTCTAAGGGCTGATCCTGAACCGGGCACCACACCACTGTGCTTTCTCCAGTGGTGCTGAGTCACGAGGGCAGGCCCTGTTCAGGGGGAGGGACATACACCCCGTCTCTGGGTGGGAGGCGTGGCAGGGACCCTCAGGCCTGCCTTAATCACCGCAGAGGGACCCCATGGCCTCTGTCCTGGGAGAGGCAAGACAGAGCCAGGTTGCTCGAAGGAGACCTGGTACTGAGGGGTGGGAGCTCTCTGCCCCAGGCCAGGCCCTGCCCTCCATGACTTCGGAGGTCTGGCCCGTGGTAGGAAGGGCTGGGGGCCAAAGCTGCCCGGGGAGCTGGGGCAGGGTGGGTCTGAGAGCTGGGGCTGTGTCCACAGCTGTCCATGCTCCATGTAGAGACCAGAACCAGGGGCCAAGCATAAGCACAGCCTGGACGTGGACAGAGCTGGGCTCATCGACAGCTGTGGGGGGCAGTGCCAGGGACCCCAGGTTTCCCTCCCCTCCTCTTCAGGGTGGTCCCTCCCCCAGCAGTGAGTTCCCGCCACAGCAAGAGCGATGCCACAGAGCCAGGCATGGGGCAGCCAAGCCCGGCCCCAAGGACTCTTTCCCTGCACCCCTGCTTTCATCCAATGGACTCCCACCGCCATTTAACAGTGCCAGGCACTGCACTAGTCGCTGGGGACCTGCCTGTGCGCAAAATAAACACAAATCCCTGTCTTCCTGGGGCTGGGATTCAGGGGTGGGTGGGGGAGGGTTGTAGGCTAAAAACACAGCAAGCGAGTGAATTACAGACCGCGCCATTAGTTTCCTGTGGGTATGTCACGGAGTGCCACACGCTTGGTGGCTTGAAAGAGGCGTGTGCACTCTGGCAGAGCTGGACACCAGGAGCAGGACATCAAGGCATCAGCAGAGCCTCGCTCGCTCCAGGGCTCCCTCCCTGCCTCCCGCAGCTGCTGCGGCTCCTGGTGATGCTCGGAGTTCCTCGGGTGGGCGCTGGCTGCACCCCTGCTAGCCCTGCCTCGGCTTACCGCGGCCTTCTTCCCTGTGGCTCCCTGCGCCTCCTCCTCCTCTTGTAAAGGCAGTCGGGAGGCTGGTGCTATAGCGTAGTGGGCAAAGCCGCGTCCTGCCATGCCAGCATCCCATATCGGTACCAATTTCACTTCCAACCCAGCTCCTTGCTAATGCACCTGGGAAAGCAGCAGAAGACAGCCCAAGTGCTTGGGCCCCTGCACCCATGTGGGAGGCCTGGAAGAAGCTGCTGGCTTCAGCCTGGCCCAGCCCCTGACTAATGTTCAAATAAAAGACAAACAAACAAAAACCCAAGATTTGGGGTCCACCCTAAATCCAGAACGATCTTCTCTCAAGACAAAGTGCCTCTGTGAGGTTCTACACAGACGTGACTCTGGCAGGGGGCTAGTCACATTCCCAGGCTCCGGGGGTTAGGGCATGGACATATACACGGGGAGGCCACCAATCAGCCCATTGCAAATATGTCAGAAGCCTGCAACGGAGAGAAACATAAATCAGGGCCTTATAGAACAGGGGTGCCCGGGTCACAGCCTCAATAAGGCGGTCCGGCAAAGCTGCACAGAGAAGGTGCTGTTTGAACGCAGACCTCAAGAAAAGGGAAGTGTGAGACAGCTGGAGAGAGCAGAGGGAACAGGCAACACGAGGCCCTGGGGCAGGAACATGTCTGGTGCTTCTGAGGAATAAGGAGGTCGGAGCAGTGAGGGCCAACTGGTCACAGGGTGAATTCACAGGGGGCCTCGCAGGTCACGGTCAAGACTTTGGCCTTGACTCTGAGGGCTATGGGAGCTGCAGAAGACAGGGAACTCCTTCTACTGCCACAATATCTCCATGCTGGGCTGGGTATAGATCAAAGTGGGACATGGGCTGGGGCTGACTCAGTACCTGGGGGCAACGGGTGTTCTGGGGTTCTGTCCTAGGAAGGCACCCGGGGCCCCCTGCTTGCCCACAGGGCTCAGGTCTCCCTCCTCAGCGGTACCCACCAGAGCTGGGGAAATCAGCTTTACAGAACGATTCCACGATTTCCCATTTGGAAAACTTTGCTTTCCCTACAAATCAGTCAGTGGTCCCAGAGGCCATCAGTAGGCGTCCACATGGCCTGTCAGTCAGCATCCACACAGTCTGCCATCAGTCAGCGTCCATACAGCCCCTCAGTCTGCATCCACATGGCCTTTCAGTCACCGTCCACATGGCCCATCCATGAGTGTCCCCGAAGCTGTCTGGTTGCACGTCCTTTGCCATTTGCTGGCTTTGTCTCTTTTGTCCCCCTAGGAGACCCTCAGCACTTTTCAAAGGCGACCAGTGAAGTCTCCTCCTCCCCCACCACTCCCTGCCCTCTCCCTGTCCCAGGTCTCCCCAGGGATCTGCACACCATTCCCCTGCCACCCGTCAGGGCCCAGCCAATCCCTGTGCTCCCTTTGTGTGGGGGGCTCCATCCCCACGAGCACCGAACGGCAGCGGTCCCCAGCTCCAGGACTGAAGACAAGGCACAAATAGACCCTGTGCCCCCTCCTGGCTGCGGGGCCTGGGCCATCTCTCCAGGCTCAGCCTGAGTGCTTCCGGAGGGGCCAGGCTCTCCTGATTGGCCCCTGGGGGCTGCAAATCAGCCCGAAGGAGTGAGAACAGGGCCAGGACAGAAAGCGGTGGGAACCCTGGAGCAGTGGCCTGCGGGGCTGGGCGGGCGGCCGTCAGCCCTCCTCCTCTCGCCACCTCCGTGGGGTCTGGATGGGCTCTCACTGACCTGCGCTGTAGGCTGCCAAGGCTGTGTTCCCTCCGAGGGGACAGGCTGCCCTGGTGCACACAGCAGGGCTCCGGTGAGAGCACCCTGCCCCCTCACTGCCGAAGCCGAGAAATGAACGGCCCTTCCTGGGGTGGGGGTGGGGGGCAGAAGACCCATGTGGGGCGCCCACTGCCTGCTGGGGCATGGAGCCTACCTCTGGGCTCTTTTTTTTTTGGTGGTGGTGGGGTTCTTGAAGCTGCATTTTTATTTGAAAGGCAGAGTTGCAGAGACTCTAGACGATTCTCTGTCCCCTGTGCCACACCCCACCCCCCGCCTTAGCCTGGGGCGTGCTGGGCAGGAGCAGGAAGACAGAGAGTCTCCCGGACAGGGGCTGAGGGGTGCAGGAGGAAAAGCTCCCCCTGGGACCTTGGGCCAAGGCTGCCCCATGAGGGGGCGGGGTAGGAGTGGCAGGGTGGAGGAGGGGCACTCAAAGGGCTCTGGGCCTCAGGGTCCACCGCCCCAAAGTGGACCTCAACGGGGTCTGCTTTGAAGACGTGCGTGCTAGGGAGGCCCACTCCCGCCCTCTGCCCCAGCTGGCCTTCTGTACAGGGGTCAGTGCAGCCTCCGCCACAGCACTGTAAGCCGCTCGGCCTTGTACACAAAGCTGCAGGCTCCAGACAGAGCCCCGTCCTCGCAGCTTCGTCCTGAGCCTTCATCAGCACAGCGCAGCTCCGCCCGCACCTCGGTCCCCCATCGGGCAGGAAGGAAGACAGCTGGGCTGCCGAGGGCCTGAGAGCAGAAAGTAGCCCAGTCTGAGAGGGGAGGCATAGCCCCATCCTCAGGAAGCCCCAGTCTAAAGGAGGAGACGCCTCCATCTTAAGAGAGTCCCAATCTGACAGGGGAGACATGGCCAGTCTGAGGGGGGAGACACAGTCCTGTTGCAGGGAGCTCCAGGGAGAGGGGGACACATGCTCATCCACAGAAAGTCCCAGGCCAGGGGGATACCCAGCCCCTGCCCTTGCAGGGCCGGGCTGCCTTGGGTGTGACACCTTAGTCCCCAGCCAGGAAGCCACAACCAAGAGGCCACCTGGGCCATCTCCTGCCTCCCCCGGGCAGGGTCCTTGATACGCGTGCACACACACCCAAGGCCCAAGGACTGGACAGCATGGGCAGGAAGGGAGCGTCGAGGCCCCAGCCCAGCTGGTCCCCTGCCAGCAGGCCCCTTCTTGCCACCTGCGGGGACCCCAGCACTCCTGGAGAGCCCTCTGCCCGTCGAGAGCGACCCCTGGAGCGGCCTTGGCCTTGCCTTGTCCCTCTCCCGTTCCCTCGCTCCAGACGCTGATAGCGCTAGGCAGGCAGGGGGGCTGAGTGGGGAGCGAGGCCGATAAGCTGACCTTCCTGGCTCCTGTTTTGGCTGAGGCAGGCCGGTGGGCTGTTTGGTCTGCGGGCCCAGGGAGAAGGGACCCTCGAAAGCAGGAGCTCCCGGGCCCGAGGCCGCACCAGGGGCCCCTACCCTGGCAGGATGACCAGTGCCTGAGAGCCCCTGCTGTGGCCTCCTAGCTGGGTGTGGGAGGGGTCAGGCCAAGCCTCTCTCAGGCCCCTTGGCAGCCCCCCAACTCTGCAGTTCCCCATCCCCCAGCTTCACCCCCGACCAGACCCAGGTCCCGTGACTTGCTGTCGGAGTTCTTAGCCCTACAAGGGGAAGAAGAGCAGGCAGAGCTGCGTCCCGTGGGGAGGCAGGTCCCCAAGCTGGGAAGGACCGCCCCAGGCCCCACCCACCTCTGCCCAGGTGCAGGGTGGTGGAGCAACAAGAACTCAGGAGAAGACATGAGGGCGTGGAATCTGAGCCTGGACTGGACTAGACGCCAGCAGGAAAGGGTTTTGTGCAGGGTGAGGACGGCTGCTTTATGTAGCCAACTGGGATGGTTTTTTGGGAGGAAGGTGGGTGCTGTATTCTGAAGCGATCAGGTGGGCACTTCACGGTGTCTACAATTTGAAACTATGTCGGCACGAAGGAGGAAGCAGATGCAGCCAAATGGGCACAAGCCGTGGGTAAGGGGTCCTTGCAGGTGCATCCCACTATTTGCCTGAATGTATAACACATCTCACAGTAAAAAAAAAAAAAAAAGTTTAAAAAGGAAAAAAAAGAGAGAGAAAGACAAGTGTGGTTCTAACCTGGGTTTCTGGATCAACTCCTCTGCCTCTTTGCTGTGTGACCCTGGGGAATCCAGGCGACCTCTCAGGGCCTCATTCTCTCCACTGTCCGAAGGTACAGGTCCGAGCTTCTCAAAGGGAGTTGTGCAGCTCAGCACACAGATAGGCAGATGGTTACAGTGCCGTTGCAGGGCCGGCTTTGTGGCACAGCGGACTAAGCAGCTGCCTGTGACACCGACATCCCGTCTGAGTGCTGGTTGGAGTCCCGGCTGCTCCACTTCCTATGCAGCTCCCTGCCGATGCGCCTGGGAAAGCAGCAGAGGACGGCCCAGGTGCTTGGGGCCCTGCACCCACATGGGAGACCCAGATGGAGTCCCAGGCTTCCGGCTTTGGCCTGGCCCAGCCCTCACTGTTGAGGCCATTTGGAAGTGAACCAGCAGATGGAAAAATCTTTCTGTAACTCTGCCTTTCTAACAAATAAATGCATCTTTTTAAAGATGTTAAAAAAAAAAAAAAAAGTGTGCTGCTTGTGCAATGAATGGAGGGGAAACCGTGGGTGAGGGGACGGCGCCTTCTGTCACTCTGGCCCTCAGTGGCTAGTGCTATTCCTTGAGTCAACAGCTGCGCCCCCAGCCCCCTGCTCCCCACCAGGGCCTGCATTGGCTGCGGGGAGTGGGGCACTCTTATTGGGCCAGTGGACACCGTTTCCTTACAAGGAACACAGAGGTTGGTGGGCCCCTCCCCGTGTTGCCACCAGCCTGGGGAACAGAGCAGCTCCCATTGGCCACATCTGGTCACCAGCCCTGGGGACACGCAGGGCTGGAGGCTAAGCCCTCGGCACCTCCCGCAGAGGAGCAGAGCAGGGAGGAGGGAGGGCCTGGTCCCAAGGACAAGGGCAGTGGGGCGCGCAGGCAGCGGTAACGGGAGAAGGCCAGTCTTTCCTATTTTGGGAGGCAGAAGGCAGCAGGTGGCTGGTTGGTGCTGGGACATGTGAACCCTCCTGTCAGGGGCCATGTGGCCAGCAGCAGGGCAGCCTGGCACCGCCAGGCACATGCCAAGTCCCGCATGCGCCCACCAGCCAGATGCACTTGGGGCTGAGGGGGGTGGGGGGAGATGTGGTTTCTCTCGCACAAGGGCACCGTGTAACACTGCTGGCAGGAAGGAAAAACCACCTGACACCACCTCACCCCTCCAAACTCTGCAGGAGCCCTGGACAGTCAGAGGAGCGCCCAATCTGACCTTGACCTTCCAGGAGGGAGCCCCCAGCCAGGGGGAAGAAACAGTTCCACTCGGGGAGACCTCCCCGTCTGAGTGGGCAGGTGGCCGTAGCGAGGCTCCTGTGGGAGCCAGGTTATTTTGGGTGGGCAGGAGGAGCAGGCGACTTCCCAGATTAAAATAGCCATCCCTGGATGTCATTCCTGAGACGCGCATGGCCCTGCTCCCCCCGCCCAGGAGGGGTTCACGGCTCCATCCAGGGACGGCGTGGAGAGGAGCCTGCGTTCCGAATCGTCCAGGATGGGAATGCTGGCCCACTCGCCCGGCTCCTCCCTCCTCAAAGGGCTGCCAGCCCGTTCCCTCAGCTCTGTGAAGGCCTCTGGCTCCACCTGTCTCCCCAGAGGTGTGGCCACGCAGAAATGTCCTGCCGCCTGGGACTCCCCTCAGACTAGGGCTCCCTGAGGATGGGGCTCTGTCCCCCCTCAGATTGGGGCTCCCTGAGGATGGGGCTCTGTCTCCCCCCTCAGACCTGCGCTCCCTGAGGGTGGGGAGGGCTGTGCCTCCTCCCTCAGACTGGGGCTCCCTGAGGGTGGGGCTGTGCCTCCTCCTTCAGGCTGGGGCTACTGTGGACAGGGCTGTGTCTCACACTCTGACACTAACACAGAGGGGAGGAAGTTGGCACAGTATGCAGGAGCCCTGGGTCCCACCATGGCTCGCACCCCCAAGCCCCCGCAGGGCCTCTGGAGCTGAGTGGCTTTGTCCCCAGGCTGGACACTTGCAGCCTCCGCCACCTCAGACCTCCCGTCCTGCACCCTGAGCAGCCGCGGCTTTAATGAGATAATGTATGCAGAAAGCTTGACTGGGTGCCGGCACAGGGCAGGAAAAAGGTAAAGCAAAGAAAGCCCTGGCGAGCCAATTCTCAGGCCACTGCAGGCTGGACAGAGCCCTGGGCCCCATGACCCTGGAGTCTGGGGCCAAGACTGGCCCTGGAAGGCTACAGAGTGACCCAGGTCATAGGCGGGGCAGGGATGGCCCAGGATCCGGGCTATAGCTCTAGGAACACATGCCTTCTTGCACTGTGACATTTGGCAGGGTGGGACCCCTCTGAGCCGGGCAGGGGACGCAGGACATGGCCCCAGCGTTTACACTGTGGGGGCTGGGAGCTCACACCAGTCAGCCTGTGTTGCCCCTGTTTATCCTCTGGGGGTCATGGCCAGGGCACAGCCACAGCAGGGGGCTGAGGGAATCCTGTGGTGGCTATAGCCCTGTGGACAGGGACAAGCTAAGGGCCCCTGCAGCACAGAGCCGTGGCCCTCAGTCTGTAGGTAGGGACCCCTTGCCCATTCTCCACCTTGGCCTTGGCCCTGCCCCAAGAACCCAGCTCAGACTACAGGCCTGGCTTGAGAGACTCATTATTAATGCTGTCCTTGGAGCTGTCCCGGGCTCTCCCCATCTCTCAGCATCTTCCCTCCACCTGTGAGAAGCAGCCCCTGTCTTCTGCACAGGAAGGTTAAAGGCCACACTGGCAGCAAGTCTCACCCACAGCTGCGGATCAGCGAGCCCAACAGAGACGTCAGCCTTGCTGTGACCCACTTGGCAGATGAGCAAACCGAGGCTCATGGTGGTGAAGTGACTTGCCCGCAGTTGCTCAACTCCGTGTGGCTGTGGCTCTTTCCCTGCACATCCTACCTCTTACCTGGGGAGTGGAAGGCCCCTCCCAGGAGCAGGCAGGGGGGTGGGAAAGTTCTCGGGAAAGCAAAGTCCCGTCTGCCCCAGTGCCGCCTGCAGGAAGGACCAAGAGGACTGTGCACCTGCTGGATGCCCGCTCTGTGCCGGGTGCTCTGTGGACACCAGCGCTCTGCAACATATTTGTGGCAAACGGAATTAACACATGCATTATCCAGCCACAGAAAATCTTGAAATCCGTGCAGTTTTTTTCATAATATGCATTTCCATGAACTTTTTGAAGATTCCTTCATACGCTATCTCAGGGAATCCTGTCTGCAACTCTGAGAGGCATGGCATTACCATGAAAGCCAATTAACAGTGGGGAAGACTGAGGCACAAAGGAGCAAGGTGACCCACTTGTCAAGGGTGACACAGGACTGGACCCCAGAGCCGCTATGCTGAGTGCAGGAGAAAGGGGTGGAGGCTGACCTTACAGACAGGGAGGGTGTGAGTGTGAGTGTGGGCTCGTGTGCACACCCACAGCCACGGCAGGCAGTGAGGGTTGGGAAGCTGACCTGCCGGTTCTAAGGAGGCTCACAACGGATTAAGGAAGGACTTCCGGTGGAGATGGAATACGAGTCAAGACTTCAAGGGTGGGGCCAGGGCTGTAGGTCGTCTCTGCCTGAGGTACTGGCATCCCATTTGGGCACTGGTTCGAGTCCTACCTGCTCCTCTTCCAATGCAGTTCTCTGCTTATGGCCTGGGAAAGCAGTGGAAGATGGCCCAAGTGCTTGGACCCCTGCACCAGCATGGGAGACCTGGAAGAAGCTCCTGGCTCCTGGCTTTGGGCCCAACTCTGGCAGTTGTGGCTATTTGGGGAATGAACCAGTGGATGGAAGACCCCCCCCCTCTCTCTCTCACACACACACACACACACACACACTGTAACTACATTTCAAATAAATAGATAAATCTTTAAAAAAAAAAAAAAAAGACTTAAAGCATGGAGAGACACAGCCCACACCCACCAGCGCCAAACCCTGGACTAATCTCCAAAGGGTCACTCACATGACCTTGAACCTAGCCGGTGCTGACAAGTGTCCCTTCAGCAATGGCATGGCGATAGCATGGCAGGGCGAGGGTGCTGGTGGCGACGGCATGGATGGAGGTGTCGCAAGCGTGCTGTGATGTGGAAGGGACAGACGGCAGCAGAGGTGACACGGATGAGGACACCATTAATGACAGAGGCCACGACCCAAGCACAGCCCACCTCCTGCACAGCCCTCACACGGTCTTAGGACCCACAGCTACCGCGGAGTGGGCATTTGTGTCCTCATTTTGCAAACGATGAGCCGCAGACAAGGCAAAGCCTGCGTGCCCAAGGTCACAAGGCCAGCAAGCAGCAGAAACCCAGGCCCCGGGCTGTGCGCCTTCCAGTTCCTCCCCGCCACAGGCTGAGGCGCCAAGGCCTTGTGGTGATGCTGTGGGCGGAGGACAAGGCAGGGGCCGCTCGGTGATCCTGACGTGACGGGACTGCTGCCCGCGGTTTGGGGAGCGGGGAGGAGAGGGCCGGCTGACAGAGGCGCAGTTCTAATCTGGGCCCCGCCACCGACAACGTGCTCCGTGACCTTTTCCGGGCAGTGGCCCAGGCAGATGTCAGCTGCCAGGTGACAGCAGGCCTGCCCGGCAGAGCCAGTGGGGCCTGGCAGGAGCCACGCACACCAACGGGATGAGGTCAGGGGTGGGAAATAATCCTGGAGTCGGAGGAAGCCTTGCTTTGGGTGACATTCCTGGAAAGTACTGCTCTGATTGGCTTGAGGCTGGGGTTTCCACACAAACCTTTCCAGTGGAGCGTGGGTATTAATAACCCCTGACCCCGCCCTCTGCCCTCACCCTGGGGAAGGCAGGCCTCCCTGGGGCTTCTGGCCTGTGACCTAGTGGTGGGGAGTCCCTTGGAAATGAGGCCTTAGGTCTAAGTAGGAGGTGCAAATGTCCTGCAGCTTCTAGGTGGCACTGCACCCTCCACCCCAGTACAGATGCACACAGCCACCCGAAGTCCCAGAGCAGCCCTGCCTCATCCACAGAGCCTGTGGGCTCCAGGGGAATGACAGCGGGGGCACTTCGAGGCCTGTGTCCCAGCCAGGTGTGCAGGCACCAGAGCCTCCCACAAGGTGGGAGGGTGATAATGGGCTCAGGGGGCTCCCTGGAGTGCATGTGTTCGTGAGGGTTGGCCAGGAAGGCAGGTGCAGCTATTCGGGCACTGTCGTGCCCACTTGGGTGCTGCGTGGGCAGCTGTCGGGGAGCACTGAGTGTGAGGGGTGTTAGCGCCCTCCCAGGCACTTCCCTCTGCAGCTCATTAGCACCGGAAGCCTAAAATTACCGCCTCTGCTTCCCCACCTACTGGCTCCGACCTCATTAGGCCCCTCCCTGTCTCTTTCCTGGGACTAGGGAGCTGAGAAGGAGGAGCAGCTCCTTAATCTGCAGGGCCGGATCCCTAGGGGGGAGGAGGGAAAGTCCTGGGGAGGGAGGAGGAGGGACACAAGGCACAGAACTTAATATAGTCACAGGCAGGAGGCAGGCGGCAAGGATGTTCGGCTCCCATTACACCTGCCGCCTCAGCCATCATATGACCCAGCTCTTGCTGGCGAGGCGTGGGCAGGGCAAGGAGCACCAGGCCCTGGACGTTGCTAGGGGCCCGCGGACCCCACTCTTGTGCACAGCCTCCCATGGAGCCCCTCTACCAACTGATCCTCCTGGGAAGGGGAGAGCCCAGCCAGCCCCGCTGTCAGTCTGAAGGAGGCATGGCTCAACTGGGCGATCTAGACCCTGGTGGTGTGGACAGGAAGGCTGCCGAAGGATGGAGCCTCCCTGTTGGTCCCAGCACCAGTTTCCTCTGGTCCCCAACCTCCCCCACTATGTCTGTGCACCCACTCCCCCAAAGCATGGCACATCTGGGGGCGGAGCCCTAGGCTAAGCCTAAAGGTGACAGCCAAGGCAAAAAGGAGACTGGTGCTGTGAGAAAATTTGTGTAGCCCACACAGAGCGGGAGCCCCAGCCCTGCTCTCAGGGAGCCCCCTCTCCCCCCGCCCCGCGCCCTGCACCTGCCACTTCCCCTGAACTTCCTGTGCAAGCTTGTGGGTTGAGCTCATCTTCTCCAAGCCTCCGTTTTCTTTGCATGAAACAGCAACAGTGCCATGCACCTCACAGCTGCTTCGTGCAAGCCCAGGAGATCACAAGACAGGGAAGGTTGCTACAAGAGCAGGGAAGGTTGCTCTTTTTTCTCAGCTGGGATTCTCTTGAGGAACATGTCTTTCGCTGGGGAAGCAGAGGGCAGTGGGCTCCTGACCCACCTGCGGAGGTCTGGCTGCTTTGGCACGCCTACCACCCTCACGGTCCGAGGCTGGACACGAGCATCGTGGAACATCAGATCAGAGACACCAGTGCAGCCTAGGGACAAGGCAGGCCCTGCAACTGCCCACCCAAGCCACTTCAGCCTCGGGCTTTGGAGGGACGGGGAAGAAGCAAGGTGCCTCTCTCCAACCACCCGCCACTCCTATTTGTCCGCCTGGGGGACCCTCACTACGTCAGGCCTGGCTTCACAGAGCTGGGGGTCATACCTCCTCCAGCCTCTATCTGGGAGTGAGGGTGGGAACCTTCTAGAAGACCTAAGGCTGCATGGAGTTGGGGTGTCCAGCCCCGTCACCACTGAAAAGTGCAATTCTTCCCGTATCTGCGGAGTGATGCCATGAGTGTCTGTCCCGGGGACAAGCCTTTCCCTGGCCCAGGGGGTCAGATCTGAGCGCGAATACCCCCAGGAAACACGCTCCAGTGACTTCTGCTCCCGGGCCTTCTGGGAAACCAGCCTTTAAATGTACTGTGTATTGAGCTGTCGGATGTGTGCATCAATTGCTGCAGCCGGGTGGATTTTTCCACGCGTCTTGGCCCACGTGACTACCACCCAGAGCAAGCACGGAGTATTTCCAGCACCCCAGGGAGGTGCCCTCAAGCCCCTCCCAGCGAATTCCAGCCTCCAGAGGTAACCCGATTCTGGCTTTTATCACCATAGACCCACTGGGCCTGCTCTTTATATAAATGGAATCAGAGTCTGCACTCTTGCGTCTGCTTCACGGCGTTCAGTACCACATCTGTGAGGTCCGTACCAGGCTGCCCACATCACACGAGGTCTTCCTTTTTCGCTGCCGAGCAGTGTTCCACTGGGGGGCTATGCTGCAGTTGTTTTGTTTGTTTGTTTGTTTGACAGGCAGAGTTAGACAGTGAGAGAGAGAGACAGAGAGAAAGGTCTTCCTTCCATTGGTTCACCCCCCAAGTGGGCCACTATGGCTGGCGTGTTGCTGCCGGCGCACCACGCTGATCCGAAGCCAGGAGCCAGATGCTTCTTCCTGGTCTCCCATGGGGTGCAGGGCCCAAGCACTTGGGCCATCCTCCACTGCCTTCCTGGGTGCCGCAGGCAGAGGATTAGCCTAGTGAGCCGTGTATGCCTCGGTATATTGACCGGTTCTGCTGCTGATGGACTGTTTGAATCGATTTCAGTTTTTCATTAGCATCACAAAAGCAGCTACAGAATTCTTGCTCCTGGCATTTGGTGTACTTGAACATGACAACCCATTCCTGAGAGCAGGTTTTGAGGGAGGACATCTGGTTAAGAACCCCAGGAAGGAAAGCAAAGATCTTTTTTTTTTTTTTTCTTGACAGGCAGAGTTAGACAGTGAGAGAGAGAGAGAAAGGCCTTCCTTCCACTGGTTCACCCCCAAAATGGCCGCCACAGCCGGCGTGCTGCACAGATCTGAAGCCAGGAGCCAGGTGCTTCTCCTGGTCTCCCATGGGGTGCAGGGTCCAAGCACTTGGGCCATCCTCCACTGCCTTCCTGGGCCACAGCAGAGAGCTGGACTGGAGGAGCAACCAGGACAGAATCAGGTGCCCCAACCGAGACTAGAACCCGGTGTGCCTGCGCCACAGGCGGAAGATTAACCAAGTAAGCCGAGGCGCCGGCCAGAAAGCAAAGATCTTAAAACAAATCACAATGGGCCGTATCTGTGGCACAGTAGGTTAATTCTCTGCCTGTGATGCCAACACTGCATATGGGCACTGGTTCAAGTCCCAGCTGCTCCACTTCCTATCCAGCTCCCTGCTATGGCCTGGGAAAGCAGTAGAAGTGGCCCAAGTCCTTAGGCCCCTGCACCCATGTGGGAGACCTGGAAGAAGCTCCTGGCTCCTGGCTTTGCCCAGCTCCGACTGTCGTGCCATTTGAGGAATGGAAGACCTCTCTCTCTCTCTCTCTCTCTGCTTCTGTGTAACTCTACCTCTCAAATAAATAAATAAAAATCTTTAAAAAGATTTTTAAAAAACCAAATCGCTGTGTTCCCACTCAGGCCATGAGTTGTTTCAGATCACTGGACCAGCCACACAAGGGAAGGAAGACACAGACAGAGGAGCCAGGGAAAAGGGTTCATCCAATCTCATCCCTGAGCCTGAGTGATTGTGTGTGCACGCGCGCAAGCGTGCCTCTGTGTGCAAAAATTACACAGAATCCGTGGCTTGAAACAACGTGTTCCCTTGCAGTTAAGGAAGCCAGCAAGAGCCAAGTCTGAAATCAAGGTGTGGGCTGGAGGAGCTGAGGGAGGGTCTGGTCTGTGCCTCCCTCCAGGTTCCTGGGGGCTGGGGCAGCCCTTCCTGTCTCCTTCTTCACACAGCTTCTGCTGTGTGAGTGTGTGTGCACACCTCTAAGGATGTCAGTCCCTGGGGGTTGGGGGTTGAGGGTTGGAGGTTGGAGGTTGGGGTTGGGGCCCACCCTAAGTCAACAAGGGCATAGCTGAACTTGATCGCAACCGCAAAGAATTATTTCCAGCTAGGGTTACCTTCCCAGGACTGGGGTTAGGCCTGCATCGCGTGTTTCGGGGGGAACACAACCCAACAACTACAATCCTGTCTGTCTTTATATGTGGGAGATCGTGGGTGTGTGTTAATGTCTGCAGTGAGCACAGCTGTGAGAGAGACCGAGGGTGCCTGTGTGTGCTTCTACACACGCCTGGCCTGCATCGATGTCTCTGGCTCTGCACACGTGGCTTTGGGCGCGTGGATGTGCGCCGGTGTCCATGGCGTGGAGATCTGCTGGGTAGGGGCAGGGCAGCCTGGTGTCAGCAAGGTGGAGGCGTGTTTGGGGCCAGCCAGGGAGACAGGCGGGGCCCTGCTTCATGAATCCCCGAGGGCTAGCTGGTGGAGGCCCACCGAGGGAGAGACACAGGGACCACTATGTTTGTGGAGCTGTAAGTCAGGTGGGGGCTCCCCAGGGCAGTGCCTCCTCCCAAGTCCCCTTCCAGGAACGTTCCTAGAAGGCCCCCCACCCAAGTTCCTTCCCCTTACACCCCATTTGCCTAGACAGGGAGGTACAGCTGACTCACCCACTCCCAGGGCTGGAAGCCAACACTCAACTACCTGTTGTGCCAGCCAGGTAGGGGTGGGACAGGTAGCCAGCTCCTCCCAGGGCCAGTCCTGAGTAGCATCTGCTGGCACTCCCCATGCCCTGCCACCCCCACTCAACCTGTGTCCCCTCTGTGTCCTGGGGCCAGATCCCAGGAATCAAAGAAAGACGAGGGTGAGCACCTGGCCAGGGAGGGCCAAGGTGAGACGGCTGATCCCCTCCCCATGCTGCTGTCTCAGGCTCCCCCACCCCCCAAGCAATAGGGGTTTCTACTTCTCAGCAAGCTCAGATGGTGTTCTCGTCATCCCGTGTTCCACATGCAATGCAACCGCTGAGGCCCCAGGGAGCCTGCGAAGATGACACACATGTGTTCACATTTGTAGGAATTTAAAAAAATCCTTTTGGGAAAGCCACATTGTCCACCCCCATCCGACTCAAACCACAGCTTCCGACCATGGCCCACCTGCCCACTCCCCACAAGGTGTGGTCTTCCTCCCACCTTTGGCCAGGAAGACCCCCTGGCCCATGAGGGTGGGTGATGTTGGGGTGGTCTTCCCCTTCCTCCCGCCTTTCTGGGTTCCTCTGTGGGGTCCTGATTCTGGCGTGGGCGTGGCAATGTTTGTAGGTCTGTGTACACCTGTCAGGGGGAGGCAAGATCTGAGCAGAAGTGGGCCTTACTTATCCACCAGAGTCACACGCAGGCACAGCTGCAGGCAACCTACCAGTCACTGTAGTGAGAGTGGCCGCCTAGGCACAGGTGTGCGCATGTTCCGAAAGACTCCGCCCCCTCCGTGTTTGAGAATCTGCTGAGCCATTCTCCACTTCTCCCCTTCCCAGGTAGCTGTCACCATCCCCATTTCGCAGCCTCCTGGGCCCCAGGTAAGGGCCTGATGAGAAGCACCTGGCGACTGGCGACAGACACCTGAGCCTCAAGCCCCGCCTGACCCAGGCGCGGGTGCCCTGGAGTCGGCTCCGCCCCACCCAGGCTCTGAGATGGGGTGACCGGGGCGGAGGCAGCCGCGCGGCTTCCAGCTGTCTCGATGGGAGGTTCATTTCCCCTGCTCTCGGTGGCTTGGGGGGTGGAGGGGTCCGAGCCAAGCCCTGGCACTGACTACAAAGGGTGGGGGGCGCTCCCCCACTGCCGCCGGCAGCCGGCCGGGGGAGGGGCCGTGACGCTCGGTGGCCTCATGCCGCCGGGAGGAAGTGGCTAATTGCTGACCTGATGACTGGGCGGCCTGAGGAGTGGGGTGATGCCACTCGCGGAAGCAGGCGATCCGGGCCCAGGAGGGGGCCCCGGCGGCGCCTGGGGACGGCCTGCACTCTGCAGAGGGTGAGGCCGCGGTGGCTGCGGCCCAGGGAGGGGGCTGGGGGTGTGGCTGAGGCTGCGCAGCGGCCGTGGGAAAGGGCTTTTCCGGGGCTTCCCTCGGCTTCAAGGGGAGGGAGTTCAGAGGCCCGGAGGGGATGCGGGGGCTTTGGAGGGGCTGCAGGGGAACGGGGTGGGGGGCGCAGGGGGCCCCTTTCTTTACCCCTCCCCCTCGCCCATACTCTCAGCTGACACCAAGCCCGTGGGCCAGGAGCCCCAGCAGGCACACGAGGTGCTCCCTGCCAGAGCACTGAGCATCCACCAGAAGCACTGAGCCTTTGTCCGCAGGGTGGGGACAGGAGGTGCACCTGACAGAGAGGCCAGCACTGAAAACCTGGGGGAAGGGAGGGCAGACAGGAGGTGGGCAGGGCATTCTGCTCTGGGTCACACTGTCCCACCCTGGCAGAACCCCTGGGGACCCAGCGCCCGGAGCTCCTCCCACACGCAGGCCATAGGGCCTCAAGCAAGATCCTCAGGGGTGGGGACCCCACCCCCCAAATCCCCCAGAGAACAGCAGCAGGGAGTCCCTGAAAAATGGGACCCAGCAGGCTGTCCTGTGGGTCCCAAGCGCCCTCTGTGGGCCCCAGGTGACACTGGTGGGGGAGGGGCAGAGAGGAGACACCGATAGCCCTGTGTGGCCTACAGATCTGTTTCAGGGAGCCCCCAGTGTGATGGAAGAGACACACACACACTGACCTGGGGCTCCAGCCTGATGGCTGAAACCCACGCATGTCCTCAGGAAGCTCCCAGTCTGAGGGGAGAGATGCAACCCTGTCAGATGGAGGAGACACATGGAATTTTCTGGAGCCTCAATATGCTGGGGCACGTGGATTAGATTTGTCTGTGGCTCTAGGACTTCGAGAAAAAAAAAAAAAGCGAGAGATCCAGCTCCATAGAATGGCAGATCAGCAACAGGATTTAGTATCAGTGTGTGCCTAACAATATCTGAGACATACTAAAAAGAAAAAAAAAAAAGCATTGAACTAACCTGGCAGCCTAGGCACGTGCAGTGGGAGGGAGGAGGGAGGACACCCCACGCCACTCTCCAGACCTGGGAAAGCAGGTCCGTGTCTCAGGTGCCAGGGGCTCGGGAGGGCCCCCGCAACAGTTTAAAATTCCTTCCAGGCCAGATCCCTAATCCCCGCGCGCACAATGGCCGCCTTCTCGCCCGCCGCCCGCGCCCACGCCCTCCCCCGCGGGGCCGTGGCAGTGCCACCACGGGCCCCTCTAAGCCCCTTTGAAGCCGGGAGCCCCGCGCCGCGGGAGGCCCCACCGCTATGCCAGCTATGCCAGCTATGTCCCCGCCGCCGCCGGCCACCACCTCTCCCCATTAATGCTGCCTAATCTGGCTAATAAATAAACTCCCCCAGCCCCGAACCCCCACTGGCTCCTCCAGCTCCCTGGAGTTGACTGCGGGGGCCCGGCTGGAACCTTCCCGCCGCACCCCCATCCCCTTTCTGAAGCTTCTGACTTCATTTTATCACGGCCCTCGGTCTGTTGCCCATCTCCGGCTCCCTGGGACATTGGGGAGCGTCCACCCATCGTATTGGCATCACTGGTTTCCAATCCACCTGCGCACATGGGCAGGACTCGCGGCTGGGCGCGGACCCTGCACGCCACGGGTTCCGAGGGGCGCCCCCTGGAGGCGGGAGGAGGCCCAGGCCACGCCCCCTGCTCCCCTGCCCGCCTTGGTCAGGCCCAGGGGCGCACATGGCTAGGAGCCCCAACAGGCTACTGTGGCGCCCTCTTCGGCGGCTGCAGGCCCCTGCGTCCCGACCCGGGCTTCTGAGGCTGACTCACAGCCGACCCGGCATCGCTTTGCCTCCTGCAACACACCCGGAGCGCGCGTAGAAATTACAGGATTCCAGGCGCACCGCCGAGGCGCTCTAATTACCCACCGCTGCTGTCATGCGCGGCGCTCGGCGACGCGGGGCCAACCCACCGTAATTAGGCCGCCCCTCCCGGATCCCAGCCCCCCGCCCCCAAGAACCCCGGCTGCACTGGCCACTGCCTCCCTCTTGCAGCCCTCTGGGACTGCTCCTCGGTCCAAAGAGCAAGCTAATGGAGGGTGCAAGACTCCAGAGACGCCCCTTGCGGTGCTGTGCACGGAGATCCTGGTAGTGTGGGGAGGGGGCAGGGATCCACGCGTGTTCCGTGGACTAGGGTCCACCGGAGCTACCTGCGAGGGGCTAGGGAGGGCACGCAGGCTTGAGATTTTGGGGCGGGAAGGGGCAGAGTGGAGCAGGGAGGAGGGCGGGGGCACTGTGCAGGTGGGGCTTCCAGGCGCCCGCGGAACCCCCCCCCCCAGCCAGAACTTCCTGTCCGGGTACTGAGTTTCCCCTGGTAGACAGTGCTTTCCTGCCCCGAGAGAGGTCTATTCCACACCGCAGACAGCCGCTGCCTGCTGGCCACCAGGAGCTGGGAGGGGTGCCATGAGTCAGGCAGGAGAAGGCCCTGAAGACAGAGCAAGGCTTGGGGGGCCAGTCCTGCAGGGGGTGCATGGCCTGCAGCTTGGTCATCCCAGGCAGGCACAGGTGTCTCCTTTGCCAGATGGCCAACACTGTGACCTCGAGGCCTCCCGTCAGGAGGTACCTCCCTAAGTCCATGGGTTTCAGATGGAAAGCGAGGACCACAGGGGCTAGCACTGTGGCAGAGCGCGTTAAGCCACTGCCTGCGACACCAGCATCGCATATGGGTGCCAGTCAAGTCCGGGCTGCTCCTCTTCCTATGCAGCTCCCTGCTAATGCACCTGGGAAAGCAGTAAATGACGCAAGTGCTTGGGCCCCTGCGCCCACGTGGGAGACCAGGATGGAGTTCCTGGCTCCTGGTCTTGGCCTGGCACAGCCCTGACTGTTGCAGCCATTTGGGGAGAGAACCAGCAGAGAGAAGACCCTTCTCTCTGTCTTTCCCTCTCTCTGTAACTCAACCTCTCAAATGAATAAATAAAATGGTTTTTTTAAAAAAAAAATGAGGACCAGCAGGCCCTGCAGCCCTCCCTGGCCAAGGTGGACCCTGGCTCAGAGCAGCCGCCTGACCCAGGCCTCTGCCTTTCCTTTCGTTGGCCTGCACCAGTGCCACCCTTTGCAGTCTTGGGTGCCTGGGAGCCCCTCTTCTCCACCTCCAGGCTGCCTCGCGGGTGGCCGTGGTGGCTGCACGTGCTTCTGGGGACCCCTCTGGTACCCCCTTTCCTCCTCCTGAGGTTCAGTCCGTGCCTCAAGCCTGCACCACGTGTTCGGGCAGCTGTTTCTCTGCCTTCAGACTGGAGCTCCCTGAGGGCAGGTCCCTGTGCCTCCCCCCTCAGACTGGGGGCCCCTAAGGATGGGGCTGTGCCTCCCCCCTCAGACCGGGGCTCCCTGAAGTGAGGACTTCTCTCCTGGGACAGGATGTCTGTACCCCTCTCCCCCATGCCTCCTCCCAGCATCCAGCATTCCTCCCAGGACACCGTTTGTCACACGTTGATTAATGAAGCGCACTAAGAATAACTCGGTCCTGTAGTCCAGCAGGGCGGGTGGGGGAGGGAGGAGACTGCTGGATTGGGCAATGAGTTCATTCAGCAGCATGGCATGAGGGCAGCTGGCCAGAGCCAAGGAGGTGTCCCCAGCACCCCCAACACTCTGGCCCCCTCTTCCGCACCCTTCCCGCCCGAGCATGGACCCACGCTCCCTGTACCCCCTCCCCCAGTGGCAGGGAGATTGCAAGTCAGGGCCCCAGCCCTCCTCCCTGTCCCACTCTGCCCCTTCCCACCCCAAAATCTCAAGCCTGCTGTTAAGAAGAGCCCAACCTTTCCAGGGCCACTCATTTCCCAGGAATGTCACAGGGGGCCCTCGGGAGTGGGGAGCCTGTGACCTTAACCCACTTCTCTGACAGTGCCTCCCTGGCACCGCCCCACCGGCCACCTCCTGCGAGGCGACATTGCAGCTGGGTCTTGGCAAAAACAGCAGCCTAGGAGCCCAGCAGCCTGCGACAGTCCCAGCTCCCAGCTCCCAGCTCTGCCGGTGATGCCAGTGTGACCTTGAGAAGCCATTTGTTCCTCTGGGCCTCAGTTTCCCCAAATGCAAAATGAGTTTGGTCTTCCTGTTTTCTTTTGTAAAATAATGAATCCTGCTGTCTAAATAGTAGCTTAGCTGGCACCTGTGTTTTCTGGGCTACAGAGAGCAGATCTGGGGTGCTATGGAGAAAATAGGGGTGCATGCAGGTGCACCCACATGTGCACACACATTGGTGCCAGGGCACTGCGGAGCCCAGTCCACAAACCCCCCGCCCCAATGCCCCTTTGTGTGCACACCTTCTGTGGCCCTGGCAGGGCTGGGAGCTCCCGGATGAGACGCTGAGTGAGGACCACTGAGACCTGGAGGGTGGCGTCCAAAGCCACCCCTACGCCCCCCACCTCAACCCCGCACCCAAGCCAGAGGTCAAGTAGGTAGGACTGAAGCTGAGCCCCCTCAGCAGGGGTTGGGAAGCCTCAGGACAATGACAGTGTCCCTCGTCAGTGGGGAGGAGGCAGGAGGTGGCGGAACCCCCTGGGAGCTTTTCCCTGGGGTCCCCCTCACAAATCTTGGACAAGGACAGAGTGGCAGCGGGGGAGCTGGGCTGGGCAGCAGGGCCCCCACAGTGGCTGAGGGGTGGGCAGTGGAGGGAGGGAAGACACAGGAGACCCCGTACGTGGCTCAGCTTGGACATGTGAGGCGTCGGTAGCCATGCGGAATGCAGGCGGGAGGGGCCCAGAGCCCTGGTGACAGAAAGGCCCAAGTGAGGGGAGGAGCAGGCACAGCCCGAGGAAGAAAGTGGCAAAGTGGCAGTGGGCCGAGGTGGGCCTAGGCCTCGAGTCCCAGCTCAGGGCAGCGAAGTGGGGGACAGAAGAGCCCCGCCCCGCCCCTCCCTGCCTGCAGATGGGCTGGCTCAGGGGTGCTCACAGGGCCTGTGCTCAGCCAGAGGCCTGCCCCCTCCCCTGCAGAGGCCCCTGGGAGCTGCATCTGGGGACCCAGCAGAGGCCCCTGCTCCCGACGCCCCTCAGGGAGCTCTGGCAGGACGTCCAATGCGGCCAGGGCCGGGGCGCGCCTTGCCACCCTCTGTCCCACACCCACACTCACTGGTGTTGTTCCCAGGGGGCCCCTGGAGCCTTCCCAGCCCTGGCCCTGTGTGCGAGGCACAGCTCTGGGCCCCGAGGACACAGCAAGAGAAAAGCAGCCAACGTCTCCTCCCTGGTGGCTCTCACATTCTAGGGAGGGGAGAATCAGTCACCAGGATCAGTAAAGACAGGACCTGTGGCAGGCAGGGCTGTGTCAGCCGGGATCGCCAGAAAGAGCTCTGTGACAGTGACTGCCCAGTGGAAACCCAGGCAGCCAGCCACCTTGGCCTTGGGGGTCGAGAGGACTCCAAAAACTGCACAGTATTTTTAAACAGCAAAGAGCATGCACAGGGCGTCACAGGGCAGGCACCTGCTGTGTGCCTGCACGCGCACCTCCCCCACCCCAGCACTCCCCAAGCTTGCCACATGGAGCAGTGTGGGGCCCTCACAGCCACGAGGTGGGGAGTCCATCGGGTCACTGTGTCCTCCGTGTCACAAGGCATTTGAGGGTTAGCCTCTGATGGCACTATAATAAATCCCACATGGGCCCTGCCGCTTGGAGCCTGCAGCCCGCGAGAACACAGAGTTGGGTCAGGGAGGACTTCCTGGGGGAGTGGGTGTCCCCGCTGAGCCTGAAGGCTGACCAGTGATGGGAGCTGAAGGGTCCAGGGTTCCAGGCAGAGGAATCCACTTGTACCCAGGCCCAGCCAGGGGCTGCATGTCATTCAGAATGTCCCAGCCTGCATGCAGGGTTGTGTGGGAGGTCTGGGGTAAACTGAGGCTGGGTGCAGTGAAACATTTGCACTGGAGACATTGCCATGAAAGGGTTACAGACCGAGAGCCAGGCGGGGCAGGAAGGGTGGTGGGGGCAGCATGGGGACTGGTGGGCAGAAGGGAAGGATGAGGAGGGGGCCTGCCTGGCAGCCTGACCCTGACCCACCTGGGATGGCTGTGGTGAGGGCTCTGGTGAACCAGCCACTCCCAAGTGCCAGGGAGAATGGCAGAGGTGGGTACCAGCCAATAGCAAGGGCTGGGCAGACAAGTCCCAAGGGCTGGCACCCCGCACACACACATACACGTATCCACCGCATGCACACATATGCAGCTGATCTACTCCTCCATCTGTGTGTTGATGCAGGCAAGCAGGGGGCCCCAGGTCGGGGATTAGGAATCACAGAGCAGGTGGCCCCAGCATGGCTCGGGTCTCAGGCCCCAGGCACCTCTTTATGGAGCCCCAGGGAGGATGCCAATCCCTAGCCACCTTCCAGACACTTAGGCCCTCGGGTGCCTCACGTCCCCACGTGCCCCAGAGACCTCTCCTGCCAGCCCGGAAGCCAGGGCGTGCGACACCTTGCTGGTCACATTCCCGGGGAGTGCAGCCCAGGCTTCACAGGCAGCAGCAAAGTCCAGACTCATCCCTGCTGAGCCAGGATGACCGGGGCCACACTGGAGCAACCAGCGAGCGTTCTCAGGGCCGATGCAGACACTTAAACTCAGGGTCACTCAGCAGCTCAGACCCAGGCTAGGGGAGGCCACGTGCAGGGACGGTTCACACGCACTTTCCTGGGGAGGACTTGTCCCTCAGAGCACTGCAGACTTGGGCTCATGGAGAGGGCAGGGGGACAATGTCCTCCTTGGCTGCACATTGGCCAGGCCCTCCTGGAGCAGTGGGTCCAGAGCTGGGGATCTCCCTGCCAAGGAGCTGGAGACAAAGGGGTGATGGGATGGGGAGGGGAACAGCCCCTGGAAAGAAAGGCCATTCTAGGGGTTGGCACTGTGGCGTAGCAGGTTAAGCCGCTGTCTGCAGTGCCAGCATCCCATATGGATGCTGGTTCGAGTCCCGGCTGCTCCACTTCCAATCCAGCTCTCTGCTGTGGCCTGGGAAAGCAGTAGGAGTTGGCCCAAGTGCTTGGGCCCTACATCCACATAGAAGACTGGGAAGAAGCTCCTGGCTCCTGGATGCTCACAGCATGGAATGTGCGACCCCAGGAGACCAAGCATTCCAGGAAGGGGCGTAAGCAGACCTGGAACAGCTCTGCTCAGAGGGGCTGGTGCTTGAGTGAGGGAACCAATCAGAGAAGAGGGAGTGAGTGCGTGAGTGAATGAGTGAAAATCAACCCATGGTTCTTACAAGGAATCTCACTTGCCTGGCAGAGACTGGAGACATCTGGCCTGTCTTGGAAATGCAACGGGTAAGACTGGCACAATGCCAGACCCCACGTAGACGACAAGCCCTGGGGCTCTGCCCTCCGAGAGCCCAGAGACACACGCAGCACACGTACCTCTGAATCCCTCCAGCAATGCCAGATGACATCATAGCTGAGCGAGGATGGGGTCTGGGGCGGCTCAGCCCTGACTACCCTGCCCCCTCTTCCCAGCTTGCCCAAGGAGGTCACATTCCAGAACCCTCATGGGTCTCTCAGGGGTGACCCCTTGGCATGAGTCTGTTCTGAGGTCGACGGCCCCCTGGCAGCCTCCTTCTGGGAGTTGAGGGCAGGTTGACACCTAGGCTCACTTGGGAATGACCTGCCCTGCAGAGAGAGGTCTGCGGTGGGTGCCTCAACAGCCCAAGCTCTGGGCGTGTAGCAGGTGCCCTAGCTCTGGGTGCCTACAGGCAGACTTAGGAGTCAGAACCGATGCCTAGCCTGTGACCTTCCTGAAGGCAGGGACCACATCTCATCTGCCGTGGTCTCCAGCTACTAGGTGCTCTGTGCACAGGAGGGGATCAGCACAGGGGCCAGGGCCTGCAGAACTGCCATGGAAAGGGAGACAATGGCACACAGTGGCATCCAGACAGACCAAGAAGAGCTCGCAGGCCCTCTGGGGCTCCTAAGGCTAGCCTGGGTGAGACTCGCCTTCCGTCCTGGTTTCCAGCAGCCCCGCTGTGGCCAGTGAGCCGTCAGTGACTCATAGCCAGCTGTGGGCATGGAGAGGAGAAAGTGGCCCCCAGCTGAGCTCATGCACTCCCAATTAGCCCTGTACGCCCCCTCACCACGAGAGTCTCCCGGCTTCCACGCACGCACGTCCCAGGCTGCCCTTTCCCGTCCACAGCGGGGCTCTTGCTGCTTATTTTAGCCCTGATGGAGCCTCTTGAAATGTCAGAGCTCCAATCGCGCAAGGGATCACCCAGTTCAGTTCTTTCATTCAAGCAGAGAGAAAATGGAGGCTCAGAGAGAGGAGGCACGGCTTCAGGTCACACAGCAAATTGGCAGTGCAGACAGGCGTCGACCGAGGGCTCTAGGAGCACAAAGCCAGCCTTCCTGGCCTCCTTCGCCGGGGAGCCAGCGTGCGTGGCTTTGAATCCGGGATGCCAGTTAATAGCTGGGCTTGTGCAGGCAGGTGACTCAATCTCTCCGGGCCTCTGTCGCGCCAGCTCTGAGATGAGATGAACAGAGGTGCCTGGTCCCCAGCTGCTGTGAGGACTGGAGGAGCTGATGCTGCCGGGAGCTGCGGGCACACAGTGAGCACTCCGAACATGTCAGCTAACACGCACGCGTGCTCGGAGAAGTCACCTCATCTCAGCCTTGGTCAAGTTCAAAACCTCAAGTTTCAGCCCTTTGCCCCTAGTAAGCAGATTCCAGGAGACTGGCCAGAGATGCAGACTTCTGGGGAACAGCTGCGGTGCTCCCACGGGGACAGATCTCGCTGGCAAAGGGACCGAGGCAGACACAGATGCTGCCGCCATTCGAGGGCCAAAGATCCCAGGCAGCGCAGCAGGCAGAGTGGGAGGCTCGGGGGCTATTTAAGCTGGAGCCTAAGGAAATGCCCTTCTGGGCTCAGGAACTGGGCCTCCATCTGCCCATCTGCAAAATGGGAGCGCCATGGCCCCTAACTCCCTGGGGGCCATGTACATTAGATCAGGGACCCAGCCCCCAGCACACTCCATCCCGGTCTCCTCCTCCTCCCTCTCCCCCCTCCCCAGCCCTCGAATCATCACCCCAGGGAAGTTGTCTCAATGCAGCGTAGCACTCCCCCTCCCAGTGCCCAATTCCCCCTCCCCCAAGTTCCTCCCTTATCAGTCACCCAAGTGCTGACATTTCCCAGCAGATGTGTTATGGGCCCGGAACACGTACAAGACCAGGGTGGGCTCCTTCCAGTCCCACAGAAGCTTGTCCAATGGATAACTCTTTGAGTCAATATATGGAACCATTCCCAGAATCTCCTGCAAACTCACCCCAAGCGCCAAATATTGGGCAAGACTCGGGTGTCCCCAAGGCCCCACCGCAAACCACCTCTGAAGAGACAGCGTTGTACCGTGGTCTGCTCAGCTCCCACCGGGAGCATCACCTAGGGTCTAGGTTCGGTCCATCAAGGGCAGCCTGGAGCAAGGGCTGCCAGGGCCCCCAGGGGGTTTGTGTCCTTTGAAGACTGGGTAGTTGGGGGCCAGTTGCAGGCGCTGGGATGCAGCCTGGGCTAAAGCTCCAACTTGCTTCCAGCCTTCTCCCCACTGCTCAGGCCTGAGCGTATTTCTGGACCATAAATGTTTCTGGGCCACCTGTGAGGGGTCCCCACACACCAACCAGAGAGGCTCCCAAGAGCGTCTAAGCTACAGGAGCCGAAGGCATTGACAGTCTGGTGGGAGTGCTCCCCAGAGCGTTTCCAACTGTGCTAGAGTATTTAGAACAACAAGAGGATGAGAGAGGCTCTGGCCTTGGTGCTTCAGACCACAGGTGCTAAATGCCCCCAACTACGTCCCAGGCAGCCAGCGCACAAAGAGTGGCATCCTTATCCTCCTTGGCGAAGCACTGATTCTAGTCCAGAGTACCTGCTCTGCAGTCGTGGGAACAGCAGCCAGAGAGGTTAAGGGACTGGCCCATGGGTGCACAGCAAATTTGTCTCATAGGCTTGCTTTACAGGGGGAACTTGGGAGTCTGGTTCATGAGAATTTCCGTGGCATGTGTTCTCAGAATCCAGTCGCAGCCCCCGAGGCTGGGGCCCTGTGGAAGTGAGAGAGATGAAGGCAGGGCAGTGTGGGGTCCTTCGAGCTGAGCCTTGGGAGGGACTTGCAGACTTGTGCCTTCTAGAAGTGGGTGAGGGCGCCACGGCAATGGTGGGGCGTGAGGGCGAGTGCGGAGTGTGGCCTGCAGGAGCGGGCTCGGGGGAGGAGGAGTGGCCGGAAGATGAACTGAAGCCAGACCACTAAGGACTTGGCGGGTGGTGCTGAGGACGGGCCTTCTGCGGCAGACCCCAGGGCAGCCACAGCAGAGAGCAGAGTGGACGGTGCGCGCTCCCCTGTCAGATCCGCCCTGCTGGAGCACACACGTGACGTCATGGAGGAGGGGGGCGGGGCGGGATGAGGGGATAGAGACCACCCCGGAGACAGGGGACCTCGCGAGAGTCGGTGATGTCCTTAAGACCAGAAGAGGAGAAAGACAAAGACCGCACGTTCTCCCTTAAGAATTCTACGCCATTGGAAAATATATCTGAGCGAGGCTGACCATCTTTTTGTTTGCTTATTGTTTATAGCCCTCGCCTGTTTTCCCTGCTGAACTGTGCTCTTGTGACTGTTTATCTTGAACTCTTTGTTGAGTGGAGCATTAAGCCTTTGACTGTAATGTAAAGTCTAACTATGCTATCTCAAAACACAATAAACTGCAAGTTTAAAAAAAACAGAAGACAGTTGTCTTGGTTTGGGGTGGACCCCAAGATAAGGATTGGATGTGGTAGTTTTGTTCAGAAGGTATTTCCCAGGCACACCAGTAGAGAGAGGACCGATCAGCCAAGACAGGGAAGGCAGCCGTGAGCGAGAGAGCTCAAATTAGTTACCCCGAGAGAGCTCAAACTAGTTACCCTGTGGAAAACCGGGGCTCAGTGTGTCCAGGGAGGCTCTGAAGGCTGCGTGGTAGTACTCACACATCCAAGTTCATTCTTGAAGGGCGAGGGGTGGGGGTCTCTGGGCACAGGGCTACATCAGGCACGGTTTGAGGATTGCTCTTGGGAGATTAACTTCTGGGAAGTCCTGGCATTGCCCATAGACAGAAGCAACCTCTGATTCCAGGAAGGAAAAAAAAAAAAAAACAAACTCAGGTCCTCACAACGGGAAGCTGCTGGGTAGCCGTGTAAGGAAAGGGAGTGAGACAAGGCACTGATAATGTCTGCAATAAGCATGCTTTAAACCCAAGCGGAGCTGCCAACATGACTTCCTGTGGAAATACTAGTGGGAGCATCAGAGAGGCTGCGTCTGAGAGGGGACCTTGACAGCTGACACGGCCCCCGTGGCCCCAGCAAGTCAGAGCAGCACGGAGCACCCCAAGGCGGCTCCCGGTTTTTGCTCTCTATGTGTGGAGGCTAAGCTACCAAGTGCAATCACACATAGAATTACTGTATCTTCACGGTGAATGGCTTTTTGTATCATTATACAGGGTCTCTGTTTACACCTAGCAACGCCCTTTGCTTTAAAATCTATTTTGTCTGATTTTTAATATAGCTACACTAACTTTTCACTTTTGCTAGTGTTGCCTATGAAATCTCTTTCCCAACCTATATCTTTCATTATCTCCATATTTCAAAAATATCTAAGTAAAGAATGTGTACTTGGGTATTGGTTCTTATCCAAAATAAATCTGAAAATAAGAAAATCTCTGCCTGTTAATGGGAAAATTCACTCATTGTACAAACAGTGAAATTATTCTTTTTAAAGATATATTTATATGGAAGCCAGAGTCTTCCATCTGGCTTCATCCTGGCTCAGCCCTGGCCATTGCACCCATCTGGGGAGGGAACCAGCAGATGAAAAATCTGTCTTCCTTGGTCCCTCCTTCACTCTCTGAACATCCAGATGGCCCATGGTGGTGACAGGGGCCCAGCCACATGGGCCATCTTCCTGTGCTTTTCCCAGGCCATTAGCAGGGAGCTGGGTCAGAGGTGGAGCAGCTGGGACTCGAACCGGCGCCCATTTGGGATGCCGGCACCACGGGTGGTGGCCTTACCTGCTATGCCACAATGTCAGTCCTACTTTCATATTTGAATTTAAACCTATCAACTTACTAGCTACTTTTTATGTTTCCTACTTACCTGTTTTTTTTTCCTATCTTTATTTATCTTCTTCTTTGAAAAAAGATTTATTTGAAAGGTAGAGTTACAGAGAGAGAGAGAGAGAGAGAGACAGAGACAGAGACAGAGACAGAGAGAATCTTCCTCTCACTGGTTCACTCCCCAAACTGCCGCAACGGCCAGAAGTGGGCTTGTCTGAAGCCAGGAGCCAGGAGCTTCTTCCGGGTTTCCCACATGGGTGCAGGCCCAAGGACTTGGGCCATCCTCCACTGCTTTCCCAGGCCATAGCAGAGAGCTGGATCAGAAGTGGAGCAGCCAGGACTCGAACCGGCGCCCATCAGGGATGCCGGCCCTGCAGGCGGCGGCTTTACCCACTACACACAGCGCCAGCCCCTATTCTACTGGACTTACTCAACTATGGCTCTCTATTATATTGGAAGTTATTTGCTGTTTTTATAATGTTTAGCAACTTCCCAGAGATAGCAGCATGCATTCTTAACACAGTCTAACTTTAAGTGATTTTTTTAACTTCTTCCTCCAAAACTCATGCAAAGACCTCAGAACCTCAAATGCCTCCTACCACCACCCTCATCGTTATCACAGGCAGCAGTGTGATGGGTTACTTGCCCCGCGTCTACCGTCTTCCTCACTCCTCATCCCTTCCCACAGCCCCAACCTTCTCTGATGCCTAAAACATGTCCTATCCATGTGAACCCATTTGTAGTTAATCCCCTCTGCTGTTATTTGCCTAAAACATATTTATTTCACTTTCACTCTTGAATCATTTGCCTTGGGTATTGAATTAGAGACTGCTTATTATTTTCTTCCAACCCTTGTAACATTTTGATTTTTAATAAGAAACATACATTTGGGCTCCATCCCAGTTTCCTGGCACGCAGCTCCTAAAACCCTTGGGATCTGTCAAGTAATAAGTGTCTTTTTTGTATACTAATGGCATGACTTGGGGCTGGCGGGGTGGGGGGTGGTTCCTAGGGACTGAGAGCAAGAAAATCAGCCACAGGATTGGAGAGAAACTGGAGGTTCCAGCCCCACCCTCCACCTCCTGGGAGGGGACAGCGGCTGAAGGGGGAGTTGATCACCGATGACAGAGGAGGTGATCAATCATAGGAAAACCTCTACAAAAATCCCAAAGGACTGAGTCCCGAGAGCCTCCACGGCGTTGGCTGTGGAGGTGGAGACAGCTGAGGGTGACGCCCTCAGAGAGGCCATGGAAACTGCCCCTTGCGCAGCCCTTGCCCTCGGTCTCTCTTCCGTGTGGATTGTGTGGCCTGTAGTAAACTGGAATGGCTAGTGGAGTGTTTCCCTGGACTCCACCAGCCCCTCCAGCAAGTCAGTGGGTGCCAAGATCAGCTCTGGGAACCTCCAGGCAGCATCTGGCACTTGAGGTTGGCATCTGAAGTAGGGAGCAGTCCTATGAGCCTGAGCCCCCAACCTGTGGTCTCAACACTAACTCTAGTTAGCGTCAGAATGGAGTTAAATTGCGGGGCACCCATTTAGGGCCTGCTAAAGAACCGGCTGCCCTTGGGGACCAGCGCTGTGGGGCAGTGGGTTAAGCTGCAGTCTGCAGTGCAGGCATCCTATATGGGCACCAGTTTGAGTCCTGGCTGCTCCACTTCAGATCCAGCTCCCTGCTAATGCACCTGGGAAAGCAGCAGAAGATGGCCCAAGTGCTTGGGCCTGTGCATCCACATGGGAGACCCAGATGAAGCCCCTGTCTCCTGGCCATTGCAGCCATTTGGGGAGTGAACCAGCAGATGGAAGATCTCTATCTGTCTGTTCCTTTATAATTCTGACTTTCAAACAAATAAATGAATCTTTAAAAAAAAATAATAAAAGAAAAGAACAGGGTGTTGGAGGGGAGAAATTCCCCATGCCTCTGTGGGAACTGCTCTGTGCTAAAACAAGCATGTTGGCTTTTCCTAACTCATACGGCCCTCTAAGGAGTCCCATCGTCTCCTGGATTCCACTGTTTCCACTAAGAAACCGGTTGTAGGACTGGCTGCTTCCTCTTGGAAGGTCAGCTGTGTTTTCTTCCATTTTAAAGACCTCTGAGGGCCAGAATTGTGGTGTAGTGGGTTAAGCTGCTGCCTGCAACACTGGCACCCCAAATGGGCACTGATTCATGTCCCTGCTGCTCCACTTCTGATCCAGCTCCCTGCTGATGGCCTGGGAAAGCAGTAGTAATAGCCCAAGTCCTTGGGCCCCTGCACCCACATAGGAAACCCAGATGAAGCTCTTGGCTCCTGGCTTCAGCCTGGCTCAACACTGGCCATTGCGCCATTTGGGGAGTGATCTAATGGATGGAAGATCTCTCTGAGTCTCCCTCTGTCTCCATAACTCCGTCTTCCAAAATATAAATCTTTTTTAAAAAAGACCTTTCATTTTTCAACTTTTCCTTTTACTCTGATAATAAAGTCATTCTTCTGTTTTATTCTGAAATGCCTAGGTATAGATTCCTTATTATTTATCTGTTTATCCTGTTTTATGTTCTTAGGGCTTACTGAACACACAGGTTGATATCTTTTACCTGTTTTGGCAAGATCTCAGCTGTTATGCTGTTGAATATCAATTCTACCCCATTATCTCAAAACTTCTCACTCATTCCTCTGTTTCTCTTGGGATCTCTTCTATATTTTCCATCTTTTTTTCCTTTCTGTGCTTAGTTTTGGATATTTTTTTCTGATATAGTTTCTAATTCACTAATTCTTTCTTCAGCTGTGTCTAATATGCTGTTCATTCTTTGAAGTGTTAGTTTTAGATATTATACTTTTCAGTTCTAAGATTTCTATTGTTTAAAAAAAAGGTGTTTCAATTTTCTGCCATAATTCTCAATCATATCTTTTGTATCCATCCTGTATTTTATCTCCTTGAGTATAATAAGCCTAGGTTTTAAAATTGGAAATTTTAATTTCATTTTAATTCAAATCTACCTATTTAGTCCAACATCTAGAGCCCCGGTTTGGTATGTTCTTCTTTTATGCTACTCATGCTGTGTGATCTCAACTCTTGTCTTTCCTTTTGCATCTTGTGCCTGTGTTTTGTTTGTTTGTGCATTTTGGTTTTGTTTTTGTTTTGCTTTGCCCTTTGGTGCCCCGGACATTGTAGCGGTAACACTTGCAGAAATGATGCGATATCAAGTTGACATCTTCTTCCAGAGAGGATTTACAAGAGCCTTAGGGCACCAGGAACACTGGCTCGCCTTAATCCAATTTCAGGAACACGATGAGTCAAAGCTGCGCACTAGCCCCTGTGGGAACCCGCTGCTTGCCCCTCAGCCTTCTCGTCCCTGGTGGGGAGGCACAGCCCTCCGCAAGGTGGGCCCTGTCTCGCAGCCCCGGGGGACCTCACAGCGCTGCTCGACCATTCCCGAAGGAAGAACATCTCCAAAGCCAGACTCACCCCCACGCCAAGCGCCGCCGAGCCCAGTAATTCTCCACTGTCTTGTTTATCTCATTAGCCCTCAGATGCTTCCAACGGTTTATCGTTGTCCTGTTTTTGTTTTTGCTTTTGATGCACAGCTGTTTTATTTGCTGTCAGCAGGATGCCCGCGGCCTCATCTGTTGAAAAGCACAGCGATGTGAAGATGTGTCCGAGCCACTTTGCAATCATGTTAAAAAGCGGGTTTTTTTTTTAAGTGAACACTTTATACAACACAAGTGAACATGTTACAAACTCCCATAAAAGAGTTTATTTTTCTCTGAGTTGGAAAAAAAAATAAGATCCAAGATTAATATAATTTACTGGCTTTAATACCAAAGAGGATTAATCATGATAATAGACTTAAAAAGAACAAAGCTAAATGATGAGCTGATTTCATGTTTGGAAAACACAATTAGATTTCTCTGTTCATTTTCAATGGCCACGGCCCAGGAGAATCGAGAGATTTGTGGGTGGGTGGGGACTTCCAGAAAGACCAGAGGAAGCAAGGATTTGCTCAGGACGATGGGAGGGGACAGAGCAGGTAGATCTGGGAAGACCACAGTGGGTTCAGCCCCATGGCCTTCGTTTAACATTGGAAAAGGCCCAGGGGCAGGCGCCAGGGACCAGAGAAGGAGGAGGCTCCTAGTGGGGCCAGCGGATACACTGGAGACACTGACGGTCAGCTTTGCTGGCAGCAGAGGGGCTCAGATGCCCAGGGGGAGGCTGTCATCCAAGCACCAGGCTAGGGGGCAGGGGCTTGAGGCTGGCTTCCCCAGAGAGGTGCAGGTGCCCGGTCCTGAAGGGGCTCTTTCAAAACCAGGGTGGCCCAAGGACCGATTACCCCCTGGAAGAGGAGGCTGCGATGGGGGTGGGGTGGGGGGAGGCCTCCGCTGATCCGGAGAGGGGAGTTCCGCAGTGCTGGGAAGCCGGAGGCTGTTGGAGGGGCTGGGAGCAGCTGGGAGCCAGTGGGGCTCTGGGGAACTGAATGGAGCGGGTGATTCAGGGCGGAGCCCCGGGGAGCTGCCGGAGGACCTCTGCGGGCAGAGGGCAGGGTCCCCGCTACTCAGGACTGAAGAACCCCACCCCCGGGGAGTCAGCGCCCGCCCCAGGGGGCAGGGCTCGGAGCCTTGAACCCCACTGGGGCCTCTGATCAGTCCCATTTTCCAGACGCAGGGAGTGAGACTCAGAGAGGCCAACTGACTGCTGGCGAGAGAAGGGGCTGGGGACGGGAACCCAGGTGCGTGGGTTACAATGCACATACCCAGGCCCTCCCCCTCCCCCACCCCTGTGCCCAACATGGTTTCAGGGTTTGCCACTAGCCGCCCCCCATCACCGTCATCACACCCACCGTGGCCTCTACCGCTGTGACCACCTCCGTCACTGTCCGCCCAGCACAGCAATTACACTCACCCACGAGACGCCCTGTGCCGCACACGCAGTTCTGTCTGCAGGGGCTCCTGTTCTGAGAACACGCCAGCCCCCGAGTCAGCGGGCAGGGCCTGGGCCCAGCCGACCCGTCACACGGCTGCCTGGCTCGGTGCTGGCCTGGTGCTCTGCTTTCTTGGGAGGGGGCCTGTCTTTCTCGTACGGCAATGGGGTCTCCCACCGCACCCGTCATCGCCCCACCCCAAACCCTCCATGTGTTATCTCGGAGCTGTGAAAAATCAAATTTTTCCAAGGCAAACGCCTTCAGGAAGGGAGAGTGTGCAGAGAGGCGAGGGCTGGGCCGGGCTATTCTCCATCCTCCTCTGACACTCGCTCGGCTTGCAACAGGAAGCCGAGCGGTGCACCCTGGCCCTGCCACCCGCACGTCCCTGCCCTCCCTGTCGAAGGCCCGACGTCCTGGGACAGCACGGGAGTCCAGGCGCGAGGCTGGGAACACTTGGAGAAAGTTTCCAAGCTGAGCAGCCTGTTCTGAGCAGGGCTGCCAACTGCCCTCCCTGCTAATCCCAGGATTAGAGTAAGTGGAGCCGCGAATACGGGAGCCGGGGCTGGGATGGGGCGCAGCGTGGGGCAGGGAGGCAGATGGGCCTCGCACTTGGCTGCTGTGTGGGCTGCTCAGGCTCTTGACCTCTCTGAGCTTGGCTTCCTGGCTTGCCGGGACCCACCCCGCCCCGCCCCGTGGAGGCCAGCTGGCCACTGCTGCTGCTCGGACAGAGCTCCCCAGTGCAGGAACGGGGCTGCCCTGGACAGCACCCCCCGAGGTCCTTTGAGGCTTAGGAAGTTGAGCAGCTCAGTGGGGAGAGCATGTGTCAGGTTCGGCCTGTCTGGACCACGGTGGGAGCTGCAGGGGACCCCCTTGCTGGCCGGTTGATCCCAGTGACATCTCCGGGGCTGGGTGAGAAACAGCGCTGAGTCTGCTACCTTGTGCCCGCTTCCCCCTCGCCGCCGTCTGAACACTACCCCGCCCGCACAGCTCTCCTCCCCTGCAGCTCCTTCCGCCCCGCACATTCATCTCCAAACTGCAACGGATGCGAGTCCCAGACAAACCAAATCTGAAGCCATGACTGAGGCCGGAGGGCCCATCAATAAGGGCATAACGCGGTTAGCGGGCAGATTGACTGTGGGCAAAGAGCCGCTCTCAGAGTCTCCCTCCGGGCACCATCTGTCTCCCCTGCTCCTGCCTCGCCCACTAGATGCCCACCTGCATCCGGCGGCCGGGGCAGTAATGCGATTAGGGCGTCATTCCATTAAAAGGCGCTCGGGTCCTCTGGGGACAAGGGGAGGGTTCTCAGAAGGGAGAGGAGCAGGCAAGGCCAGGGCCAGAAGGGAACCAGCCGGGGACAAGACCCAGCCCGGGGGTCTATCCAAGAAAGAACTCTGCCATCCTCTGCATCCTTGCTCCCCAGGGACTTGGGCGTGGTTTCTTCCCTTTGAGTCTCTGCGTGGCCGCTCTGTGAAGGTCCCTAGCACACGAGGCAGAGGGCTGGCCCCTGACAATGGCCCCAGGCTGCTGGGGCTGCCGTTAATCCAGAGAAAGTCTTAGGGCAGAGCCTGGCCCTGTGTCCCGTTAACCCTCCTGGTTGCCCTGCAGGGTGGCTGTCTTCAGCCCTGGCACAGGGAGACGGTGCAGCAATGGCAGCTGGACGCTGGGCCTGGCTGCTGGCACCCGTTTTCAGAGTCACAGCCGAGGCCCCCTCCTCACTGTGCCTCCCAGGGACAAGCTAGGGCAGCTTCGAGGCCAGCCCCCTCCCCCAGGGCTCCTCATCCCGTTGGTACGGGGCGAAGCCCTGGCGTCAGTGACCAGTGCCAGCTCCCCAGGTGGGGCTGACACTTCTGGCCTGGGAGGGCAGCCTGAGTGCCATCGTAGGACCTGGTAGAGGAGCGGACAGAAGTCAGCAGAAGCAGGATGCACACAGGACCCCAGAGCCTCATGGACACTGGGCCCCTGGGCGGCAAAAGGTGGCGCGGAGCCTCTGGCTGCCAGTGCCCGTCCGTTTTAATGGTTGCTCTCTGCCTGCTCTGCACTGGGGCCTGGCGGAGACCCTGGGGCTCCTGAAAGAAAAGGCACGGATGCACCCTTCAGGCTGAGCGTTCTCGGGGAGAGAAGCAGCAGCCTTGACCTTGAGAACAGCGCTGCCGGGCACAGCCCTGGGGCTGGGCTCCGGGAGGAGTGGGTCAGATGTGTGGGGTTTTGGCACAACTGGAATTCTACTGAGCATACGCTTATAATTTATGTTGTTTAGCAATAGCCGCCCGTCTTAGGCAACCATCGTCCACAACACGGCTTTTCAAGGCCAAGTCATGTTGGTTGCACGATGTGAATGAGGTGCGATTTGTTAAGCCCTTCCTCAGCTGCGAGATATTCTGTTTTGTCCTGGCCTCCGAGGCTGAACCCAGGAGGACTCATTTCCTTCCCGCTTTGAGCAACACAGAGGGAGCAGCAGCCCAGGACCCGTGCCAGGCTCCCTCCAGCTTTCTGTTCCCCTGGCCTGAGCTTGAGCCCTTCTCCCTCATCCTCAAAAGATGGCTGCTGGGTCTCCAGGCTTCACATCTGCATTCCAGGCAGCAAAAGAGGAGAGAGGGGAGGGCAGAGCACACTGCCCCATATTGAGGAGGAAAACCATCCGGTCAACTCCACTGTGTCTCATGGCGGGACCCCCATCACAAGACCCACCCCAGCTGCAGCAGAGCCCAGGGATGGAGCTTCGGCAGGGCCCCCACTGTGTGAAGAATGGGAATGGCGTCAGCCAGGAGGGAGCAGGGCAGAGACCCGGGAGGCACCCAAGTAGCAGCCGGCTGCATGCACAGGTGCCCCAATGCCTCCCTCCATGTGCACGGCCAGGGAGGCTGAGCACCCCAGACCTGCAGAGAATCAGAGGCAGGCTGACAGCTTGGCCGGAAGGTCTTGGGGAGGAGTCAAACAGAAGAAAGAAATCAAGAGGCTGCACAACTCTCTCTCTCTCTCTCTCTCTCTCTCTCTCTCTCTCTCTCTCACCTTAGGCCTTTGAGGGAGAGTCCCACCCCCTTAATGAGGTCATTATGTAAGTTTGGCTCAATGGAGAAGAGCATCGTAAATTACAGTTCTTGGATGCCAGCCTCGCTCTACATCTTAAGATACAGCACGTAGCAAAGTCCTCAATTTTCTGAGCCTCAGGTTCCTCTGTTAATCACGGGCAGTGGGGTGGGCCCTTAGCCTAGCGGCTAAGATGTCCACGCCCACATCAGAGTACTCAGGTCTGATACCCATCTCCAGCTCCTGACTCCAGCTTCCGGCTAAGGCAGACCCTGGGAGGCAGCAGCGATGGCTGGAGTCGTTGGGTTCCTGCCATGCCCAGGGGAGACCTGGATTGAGTCCCTGCCTCCCAGCTCTGGCCAAGTCCAGACAGAGACAGAGAAGGGAGTAAACCAGCAAGGGGTGTCGGGAGGGAGGATCCTTCTCTGTCTCTTTTTCTGTGTGTATGTCTCTCGCTCTCGCTCTCAATCTCTCTCTCTCTCCATCTCTCTGCCTCCCAAATTAATTAATTAATTTAATTTAATGGGAATAAACCAGCTTGCGATTATTTAGTGGTTAATATGTGTGACTCACATGCAAGAATTACGTACACCCCTCTGAGATGCTCGCTCTTACTGCACCCGTGTTACGTCGGCACAGCCATGACACAGGAGGTGAACTGAGGCGGGGCTCTTGGCCACCGCAGCCCACAGCACTGCCAGAGACTCACGAGGCTAGGTGAGATGCACATGGGCAGAGGTCTGGCAGACGGGGAGCCAGCCCAAGAGGCCCGGCCAGACAAGTGGGAGGAGGACCGGGAAAGGGCGGGGTCCTGGATGCTGGGGGAAGCCAACGCAATGACTTCTCTGGAAACACGCAGCAACGCTGGCAGAAACGTAATGCCCTTTGGCTAAAAAGTGTACTTCAATCTGTATCCTTGGGGCCAAGGTTGTGGCATGGCGGGTGAAGCCACCATTGCAATGCCAGCGACCCATATGGTTTGAGTCCCACTGTTTCACTCCCGATCCAGCTCCCCGCTACTGCATCTGGGAAAAGCAACAGAGGGTGGCCCAAGCGTTTGGGCCCTGACCTGCATGTAGCTCCTGGCTCTTGGCTTTGGCCTGGCCCAGCCCCAGCTGTTGCAACCATCTGAGAAGTGAACCGAGGATGGAAGAGTCTCTCTCTCTCTCTCTCTCTCTCTCTCTCTCTTCCCTCCCTCCCTCCCCTTCTCCTCTCTCTCTCTCTCCTCTCTCCCTCCCCTTCTCCTCTCTCTCTGACTTTCAAAATAAATCAATCAATATTTTCTACAGATATTCTAATATCCCGAGCTGTGCACCGAGGTTCATGGCCAGGGGCGTACTTGAGCCATGGGTCGTAAATGTGAACAAACGGGAAAGGGGCTCAGTGTCTCACCCAGGGGCTGACGCTGCATCCAGGCAGCCGGGAGACCCACGAGCTGGGGCAGCTTTGAACTGCTGAACGGCCTGCGGCCAGGTTTGTCTTCGTGACCTGGTAGGAAGTGAAACTGGCAAGCTGTGGGCCGTTACTCCACAGGGCTCCTGTAGCAGCCAGTTAGGCCCCTGGAAACCACCCTGGGGGTTTCTATACACAGGGATTTAGGCCAGGGCATAAGAGGTTTAAAGGCTGGGCAAGAGCTGGATCAGGGACGCAGTAGAAATCACAAGACATCCCCGCCTCCGGCGCCCGAAGCAGAGAGCTCGCCTGCAGGTTTCTCCACGGTCTGCTGACGCCCCCTCACCTGCCCGCAGCGCCCAGGTGCACGACACCCTGAGTTCTGCTTCTCGGGCACCTGCCAGGCCTTGTGGCAGGATTCTGAGACCTGGAGCTCCCTGGCGCCCAGTCCCCGGAGCCCAGGGGGCCACAGCCCAGGCCGGGGAAGCGATGCTGGTCACCAGCCGCACTGCACACTCTTACAAACGTGTCTTTTTCTTCATTGTATTTTGAGCGGCAGGGGTACAGAGAGACAGACAGAACCATCCGCTGGTTCGCTAACCCAAATGCCTGAAGTCGCCACCACTGGGCCAGGCAGAAGCTGGGAGCCAGGAATTTGTTGTGGGTCTCTCATGTGGGCGGCAGGAGTCCATCACACCTGCTACCTCCCAAGACGTGCACCGGCAGGAGGAGGGGGTCAGGAGCAGAGCTAGAACTTGAAGCCAGGGGCTCGGATGTGGGGTGTGGGCGTACCTAGAGGCGTCTTAACCCAATGCCTACCCCTTTTGCAAACATTTCTTTGCAAAGAGACGATCTTGTTGGAGACAAGATTGAAAGCATAGACTCTGTGGTAGACCAAACATCCCCTCCCCAAAGACACCCAGGCTCCAATACCCCAAACCTGGGATGTGTCTGGCTCCTTGGCGGGGGAGGGGGAGTTCACCGTGATGATCAGAATGGGGAGAGAGGCCCGGGTTATCTGGGCGGGCCCCGTCTAATCACATGAGCTCAGAACAGCAAAGAATATTCTCTGACATTCCCCTCCCACATGTCCCCTCTGTGTTCCTTGTTCACGTGTGTTTCTTCCACTTGCAGCATGCTTTGCACATGGTCCCTCCAGCCCTGGGGGTCCCTGGTCCTGGCTAGGGGAGAGCATGGGGTTCGGTCTCCCCAAACTTCTAACCAATACTAGATAGCGTCTGTCCCGAGGAGGAGGCTTTTCTGGAGAAATTGCGTTGTTTTTCCGAAGAGCAGTCACCTCCCCGTCTTGGCTCAGCCTCCCCTGCACATCTGGAATGCGTTTGTTAGAAAATTCCCGCCACCCCCAGGCCTGGGCCTGGTGTAGAAACTGAGAAGACTGGAAATGAGTAAGACTCATGCCAGGGCACTTAACAGGACCCACCAGTGGCACCTACTTTTCCACAGGAAGCCACATCAGGCAGGAGCCCACCGTGGCTTTGCAAGCCCGTTGGCTGCAGGGAAAGCCCTGCTGGGCTGTGGCCGGTAGAGGCTGCCCCAGATGCCCCCGCCCCCACCCCGGGCTCTGCCCCAGGCTGAGCTCAGCGCCTGGGTCTGGAGGCCCAGGCCACGCTCCACACTCAGAACCCTCCTGCCTCTTTCTAGCCCAGTCCCCATGCATGCCCGAGCAGGTCCTTGCTGCCCCATGGCTGCAGAGCTAGATTTCTGTCCTGAGACCCAGGTTCAAGGCAGGAGCCCCTTCCAGCTGAAGCCCTTTGCTGTTCTCCCAGGCTCCCGTGGCTGGGAAATGGGGCCAGCTCCAGTGTCCCTCCTGGGTTGTACCCAAAGCTGCAGGAAAATCCTCGGAGGCTCACCGTGGCATCGGCCATCAAGGCCTTTGCCTTGATTCCCCCTTCGCCAGAGTAGGGGTCCCTGAGCCCCATGCAGCTGGCCACCCATCAGCACCCCTGTCTGACTCTCGGCTTGCCCCATGCCTGTCTGTGTGCACCTGGCCTTCTCTTGTGAGAAGGGGCAGGGGAGTGTGGCCGCACCTGCTCACGCAGTGTGCACATGGCCACAAAGCTAATTTCCTTCTCCAGTGACCCAGCAGCCAAAGGGGGATTGTGGGCTTGCAGACACTGGAGTCTCTGGTTGAGGGCTTGCTCCTCTCTGCTCCTAGAGCTGACAGTGGTGGGCAGGAGAGGAAGGCCAGCTCAGAGAAAACATCAGAAGTCCCTCGAGTCTCTGGGCCTCCCAGCCTCAGCCCCTCACCTACCCAGGCACCCGCTGCCACCCTGACCCCTGCACCTGTCATGCCCACACTGGAAAGTTCTCTGCTCTCCCCCAGCCCTCTCTCCTCTCCAACAAGCTCCGGGCACAGCAGCGTCGACCCAGTGTGATGATGGAGCCCAACAGGTTCCTAAGAAATGGTCATGGGCAAAGCGTGAGGTCAGATGCCTAGGACAGAAGAACAGCCTGAGAACCCTGGAGGACCACATGGCTGAGGGGTAAGAAACTGCTACCCGAAGCTGTGTGCTGCTGTGGGGAAGCAGCCCAACAGGGATGGACATCTTCCTGGTCTCTCCCAGCTCCAGCGCATCCTACACACACACACACACACACACACACTCACATGCCAAGCATAGCATAGCCATCCACCTGTGCCTGTGTCAATTCCATCAGCCTGGTCCAAGTCCAGGGCTCCAGGCCACGCCCATGGCTCCAGACCACGCCCATCCCCAAAAGACTGGGCTGAAAATAACCCTGAGGGTGTCAGAGGGGCATGACATCCTCAGGAGACAAGCAGAAGACTCCGCCATTTCCTTCCAAAGACCCTGGGTCCTTGCTCTTCGTCCCCCCACCCCCACCCCGCCCCCACCTGGCCTTCCTCCCATCCTCTTCCTCCTACTCAGCTGTTTTCTGTTCTGAGGCTCTGAGGATCATCATTCCCTTGGGGGACAGGAGGCTGACAGTCCCTGTCCTCAGCTGTCACGCTTGCCTGTGGCCATGCCCTCTCCATCCCTGTCCGGGTGCCTCTGCCTCCCAGTGGGGAACAATCAGCCAAGGAAGGGAACATTGGCTGGGACTGTGTTAATAAGAGAACTCATCAGGAATAAGAACAGCTCTTTCCACAAGTTCAAGGAAGCGGAACACTGGGGAACTCCACACAACCCACTCTAGCAACAGCTAGAAGAGATGACTTTTTCCAGCGTGTGGAAGGAGAGACTGCAGAGGTAGCTCCATTAACGTGACCATCAGCTGTCACCATAAACCGTCACCACCAGTGCTTAGAAGCGTTCTGCACTTGCTTGGCAATATGGTTACATGGGAAAAATCAAATAGGAGGCATAAATATTGTAGATGAAAGTGCAATTATTATCCTGGAATGATAGTATTCTGCACCTGGGTATTCCAAAGCTAAAGGACTTTCAGTGTTGATCAGAGAACTTAGCAAGGTGACTAGCTGAAAAATAAAACTCCCTAACCATGAGAAGGAACAAATAGAGAGATAAGGGGCTATTTGTGACAGTAACAAAAACATTGCATAAGATACACAGAAGCATCCAGCACTGTGCCACAGTGGGTTAAGCCACTGCCTGCAATGCCAGCATCCCATGTGCACGCCAACTGGAGCCTGGGCTGCTCCACTTCCAATCCAGCTCCCTGCTAATGCGCCTGGAAAAGTAGTGGAAGATGGCTCGGTGCTTGGGCTCTCGCCACCCACATCAGAGACCCGGATGGAGTTCCAGTGAGCTCTTGGCTTTGGCCTGGTCCAGTCCCAGCCATTGTGGCCTCTTGGGAAACAAACTAGCAGACACAAGACTTTCTCTCTCTCTCTCTCTCTCTCTCTCTCTCTCTCTCTCTCTCTCTCTCAAATAAGTCAATAAATCTTTTAAAAACAGAATATAGAGCAAAAGTCCTGTTCATGAAAGCAACAAAAATAGAGCATAAGACCCACAGAAAAATGTGCAGGTACACATGGAAGTAGTTTATTAAAACTCAAACGAGAGGCTTAAACACAGACGAACAAGTGGAGAGAGACCTCGTTTTCACATGCAAAGTGGATAATATTGTGAGCATATCTGTGATAACTTGATAAAATAGTTCTACATGCAACTTAAAAAATAAATAGAAAAAATTGAAAATTCTTGGAAGGGGAAAAAAGAAAGCCAAAAGGGAGTAGCCTTTTTTTTAAAAAATACTACACAGCAACAAGAATCAAAATAGTATGAGGCTGGTGCCTGAGACAGATCAGTCGCAAAGAATAAAGAGATTTTAAATAGGAATAAGAAACATGAAAATCCAAAAAGTTGAGACACTAGCTAGATATTTGGATCAAAAATAAATACATCAGCATTCCCTACCTCACTCCTAATCCTGAAATAAATTCCAACAGAATCAAAGATTTAAGGAAAGAAAGACATTTTAAAAATGAAGCCATAAAAATGCCAGAAAAAAATGTGTGAAAATGCTTTCACGATTCTAGGGTAACAATTTTTCCAAGTCAGGGAACAAAACGGAAGCCAGAATACAGAAGACTAATAAACGTGCCCATAGAGAAAATTCTAAAAAAATACCTGCAAGACTTGTGACAAAGGGCTAACTTTCCTACTTCAACAACAGGTTAAGGGGGTGGGCATTCACACATCAGAGTACCTGGGTTCAATTCCCAACTCCAGCTCCCGAGTCCAGCTCCCTGCTAATGCAGACTCTGGGAGGGAGCAGTGATAGTTCAAGTCATTGGGTTCCTGCCTCCTAGTGGGAGGCATGGATTGAGTTCCTGGCTCCTGGCTTCAACCTTGGCCTAGTCCCAGCCACTGAGCCATTTAGAGATGGAGCTAGTGCATGAGAACTCTCTCTCTGTCTCTCTCTCTTTTTCTGTGTGTGTGTGTGTGTGTGTGTGGGCTGTTCTGTGACTAATTTTTAAAATATATATCTTTTTTTAAAAAAAGGAAAAAAACCAACAATCCAATGAGAAAGTATAGTCAAAGAATGTAAACAAATCATTCACAAAAAACACAACTAGCTAATAAAAATAATACACAGTGTTCAAACTCCTTAATCATTTCAAACACACAAAACAAGACCTGACTTTTCACTTATCAGATTGGCAAAGATGAGGAAGATTAATCAGCGTGGTGGAAAATGTGATTTTGCAGACAGTCTCATACGGTGAGCGCTTTCCGCACAGCGATTGGACAAGAGCTCTTCAGTGGTCGATGTTCATCTGCTTTGACCTCGCAGTTTAACTTATAGGATTTTTTTTAAATATATATTTATTTATTTATTTGAAAGTGAGGGTTACAGAGAGAGAAGAAAGGCAGAGAGACAGAGAAAGGTCTTCCATCCGCTGGTTCACTCCCCAGTTGGCCAGAGCTGTGCTGATCTGAAGCCAGGAGCCAGGAGCCAGGAGCCAGGAGCTTTTTCCTGGTCTCCCATGTGGGTGCAGGGGCCCAAGGACTTGGGCCATCTTCCACTGCTTTCCCAGGCCATAGCAGAGAGCTGGATGGGAAGTGAGCAGCCAGGGCTTGAACCAGCATCCGTAAGAAAGGTAATTTTGGTGCCCAAAACTTGAAATCTGTGCATATGAGGGGCTTGAAAAATGTCACAGAAAATGTACATTATGAAGAAATTTGCAGGGATTTCTTTTTCTTTTTTCATTGAAGATTTATTTATTTATATGAAAGGCAGAGGGAGAGAGGGAGAGGGAGAGAGAAGGAGGGAGAGGGAGAGGGAGAGGGAGAGGGAGAGGGAGAGGGAGAGAGGGAGAGGGAGAGGGAGAGAGGGAGAGGGAGAGGGAGAGAGGGAGAGGGAGAGGGAGAGGGAGTCCATCCTCTGGTTCACTTCCCAAATGTCCGTAACATTTGGGTGACACCAAAGTCAGGAGCCAGGAACTCCACCCCATGGGGGTCACGGACCCCAGTACTTGGGCCGTTCCACTGCTTTCCCAGGCACATTAGCAGGAAGTCGGATTAGAAGCAGCGTAGCCAGGACTCTCACTGGCACTCCGATAAGGGGTGCAGCTCTCCCAAGTGGTAGCTCACCCTGCTGAGCCCCAGTGCCCACACCATGGATTTCATTTTTTTTTCTTTTGCACCAAAATAAACTTATCTTCTGATTCCATTTTTCCATGAACTTTATGAAGCATCCTTGCACACAAGAACGGAAAGATACCAATTCAGATACTAAGTTGCGAAAAAAATGTTGCCAAACCTATTTATAATGTAATTTACATGTGTAAGATACAATTTTTTATGATTTATTTATTTGTTTGAACAGCAGAGAGAAAGGAAGAGGCACAGAAAAAGAGAGAGATCTTCCATCCACGGCTTCACTCCCCAAGTGGCCACAATGGCCAGGCTGAAGCCAGGAGCTCCATCTGGGTCTCCCATGTGGGCGGAAGGGGCCCAAGCACTTGGGTCATCTTCCGCTGCTTATCTCAGGCCATCAGCAGAGAGCTGGATCAGAAGTGGAGCCACCAGGACTTGAACCAGCATCCACATGAGACGGCGTCACAGACAGTGTGCTTCCCCACTGTGCCACAATCCCAGCCCCGTAAGATGAAATTTCAAATACTTGGCTTTAATTGTACCCTGGCCTAGCCACTCCTCTGAGGAGGACCCTCAGAAGGCTTAAAACATAAAAACGGGCGGTCATCTGGCACAGCGGTTAAGCCACCACCTGGGACACTGGATCCCGTAGAGCGCCTGATGGGCAGGCCGGCTCCTCTGCTTTCCATCCTGAGGTACCTGGGGGCAGCAGATGATGGTGCAAGGACTCATGGCCCTGCCAGCCACAGGGGAGACCTGGGTGAAGTTCCAGGCTCCTGGCTTTGCCGGGTCTAGCCTTGGCTGCTGCAGGCACTTAGTGAACCTTTCTCAAATAAAATGGAAATAAATAAATAAATAAAGCTAGGTTTTTTTTAAAGCCAAACATAAAAAGACAATAGTAAAGGGGTTCAAAAATCAACCGACTGCTGCTGGAGCCCATGGCGTCACACAGCCCTGCTCCAGGGAGGGCACCCAGAGGTCTTCCCCATCCCCTGATGCCGAGACCCCGCCCCCGCCCAGCATGGCCCCTCGCTCTGGGGTCAGAAGTAAGGAGGCCTCCCGGATGCAGGGGACTGGCCACAGCCAGGAATTGCGACAGCTGGCTGCTGGCCTTGTGGGTGTGTGGGCATCCGGCCTGCTGCGGTGAGGACGGGAAGGTCTGTGGGAAACCTGGTTGGCAGAAATAGCCAGGATGGCGTGCAGCGTGGCCTCCAGGGAGGCAACCTGCCCTCAGCCAACTCCCGCAGGGTCCCCCACCACCACCCCGCCCAGGCTTCTGCCGGCCACCTGTCTGCTCCTGGTGGCCTTGAGTCACTTCCTGTGTTTTCCTTCTCCCCCCAGGTAGGCTCCTGACTCACCGCGCTCCTTCCTTCCTGTCCCTCTGTGACTCAGGGCCAGGGGAAAGGTGGTGGGAGCCTGCCCTGGGACGAGGCCCCTCACCTGAGCGCCACCTGCCCCGGGCCTCCCACCCCGACGCCATGTTGGCCCCAGCCCTCGGGGGAGCCGGGTGCACCATGCCTCAGCCAGTCCTCCTGACTCCTGCTGTGGGAGCCCCCCCAGCCACGTGAGCAGGGGCTGCCTTCTCTCCCCGCCTGCGTCCTAACCCCACTCTCACCCTCCCACACTGTAGCAAGAACCCTCCTGGGTTAAATCCTAGCCTGTTCCCGCAACATGTGCTCGATTTTCTTGGTCATTTAATTTTATTTGAAAGACAGAGGAGGAAAAGAAATTTTCCATCCACTGGTTCACTCCCCCAAATGCCTGCTAGGACTGGATAAGGCCAAAGCCAGGAGCCAGGATTCAATCTGGGTCTCTCATGTGAGTGTCACGGGTCCAAACACAAGTCGTCACCGGTTACCTCCCAGCATGCACTTTCTTGAAAGATTTATTATTTATTTAACTGACAGAGAGAGAAAGAGAGGTCTTCTATCCGCTGGTTCACTCCCCAGGTGGCTGCAATGGCCAGAGCTAGGCCGATCCGAAGCCAGGAGCCAGGAGCTTCTTCTGGGTCTCCCACGTGGGTGCAGAGGTCCAAGCACTTGGGCCATCTTCCGCTGCCTTCCCATGCACACTAGCGGAGAGCTGGATCGGAAGCAGCACATCTGGGACTCAAACAGGTGCTCCAATGTGGGATGCAGACTTCCAATCAGCAACGCACCTGCTGCTCCGAATGCCTGTCCCCGCGGATGTTTTCTAACTGGATGGGAGGCAAACCAAGCCTGCAGGGTAGGAGTCGTGCTCCAGTGTGCTGAGAAGCCCAGGAGCAGTGTCTTGCTCCTGGGGAGACTCTCTCTACCAGCCTGCATGAGAGATACCGCCTGGGATCTACTCAACTTCCTCCCCGCTCCACATAGACACCTGCTTCACCCAGCAGTCAGGGAAAGTCCAGTGCCCCCAAGAAGGGTCCACAAAGGAAAGAGCCTAACCTTGGCAATGAGGCTCAAGGGTAAGTTTGCTGGAGGCATTTCAAGGAGAAGGGTCAGCGCTGTGGCAAGGAAGGTTAAGCCTCTGCCTGCAGTGTCGTCATCCTATATGGGCACCGGTTCGAGTCCCTGCTGCTCCACTTCTGTTCCAATGCATGATGGGAAGGTAGCAGAAGATGGCCCAAGTGCTTGGGCCCCTGAACCCTCATGGGAGAACTGGAAGAAGCTCCTGGCTCTTGACTTCAGCCTGCCCAGCCCCAGCCATTGTGGCCATTTGGGGAATGAACCAGCAGATAGAAGATTCTCTCTCTCTCTATGTATCTCTACCTGTCAAATAAATAAATAAATCTTAAAAAAAAAAAAAGTAGACCCTCCGAAAGAGACAGCCCGTCTTCACCCTCCAGACACATCATGTCTGGCTGTGATGTGTGGAACTTCAGCAGCCACCTTGCAACCACGAGCGCAGCTGTTACACCTGAGGAGCGAAGCGGCACCCCAGGGGTAGCAGAGCAGAAAGTCACAGAGGGCCTGGGTCCGTGAGCCACCATCCCTCAGGACTTCTTCTCTTGTGAAATAAAAACTTCCTGTATTGCCTAAGCCGTGTTGAACTGGGGATTCTGTTACTTGCAGGCAAGGGGCGCTGACGACAGAGCCCTGTATTTGGGCCATCGGACTGAAGAAACCCGCGAGGAGGAGGAGACCACATTCCCAAACCCCTGGCTCCTGCTTAGCCTCAAGACACCAGACCCGGCCGGCGGGGAGCTGAGCGGCACCCAAGGAATGCGGGGGAAGAAACACAAGGCAGAAGCGGGCCTCTGGGCCTCCCCAGAGACGCGCAAAGTGGGGTGCTGTTGTTCAGGAGCCCAGAGACCTGGCAGACCTCGAGCAAAGCCGGGAGTGGGGGCAGGGATCCGCAGAGCCCCCGGGGCAGACACCCCAAGCGGCAAAGAGAGGGCTTGGGCTGCACCCCTGGTGGCTTCTTCTCCCGTCTTTCCTTACGTCACTCGTTCCGAACCCTGACTCCCAGCATCGCTGCTCCCCTCGGGTGGGCAGGGGCTGCCCTGGACCCCACAGAGCAGTTGCAGGAGAGGGGGGAACCCGATCTCATGGTGCCCAAGAGAACGGGGGCAGATGCCAGGGGCGAGGGAGGAGGGCCGCCCGAAGTGGGCAGCGGGAGGACAATGATGCAGGACCGGGACCATCAATACAGGCACCCAGCCTCTCTACTAGCCATGTGACATAGTGATTTGACTTGATTTTAAGACTTATTTATTTATTTGAAAGACAGAGTTATAAAGAAAGAGGGAGACACACACACACCCCAAAGAGAGAGAGAGAGAGAATCTTCTGTCCGCTGGTTCACTCCCCAAATGGCTACAATGGCCGGGGCTGCGCCAGGCAGAAGCCAGGATTCTGGAACTCCATCCAGGTCTCCCACGTGGGTGGCAGGGGTCCAAGCACTTGGGCCATCTGCTGCTGCTCTCCTGGGTGCATTAGCAGGAGCTGGAAAGTGGAGCAGCTGGGGCTCGGACCAGAGCGCTGATGGGATGCTGGCACTGCAGGTGGCAGCTTAACCTGCTGTGCCACAGCGTCAGCCTGTGACGCAGTGATGTTATAGCTGACGAGTCCAGCGATACAAACTTGGGGTTGTGGCTGGCACTGTGGTGTAGTGGGTAAAGCCGCCACCTGCAGGGCCAGCATCCAATATGAATGCCGATTCGAGCCCCAGCTGCTCCACTTCCCATCCAGCTCTCTGCTGTGGCCTGGGAAAGCAGTAGAAGATGGCCCAAGTGCTTGGACCCCTGCACCCACGTGGGAGACCCGGAAGAAGCTCCTGGATCCTGGCTCCTGGCTTCGGATCAGCTCAGCTCTAGCCATTGCAACCAACTGGGGAGGGAACCAGCAGATAGAGGATCTCTCTCCGCTTCTGTCTCTTTAACAAATAAATACATCTTTAAAAAAGTGGGGTTTGAGGCAGGCATTTATTCTAGTGGTTAAGACATCCATATGCCACAGCAGAGTACCTGAGTTCAATTCTCAGCTCTGCCTCCGGACTCCAGATTTCCTGCTAATGCAGACCCTGGGGCTCAGCGGGGATGGCTCAAGCAATTGGGTTCCGTCATCCTCATGGAGCCCGGGATGGAGTTCCTGGCTCCCAGCTTTGGCCAAGGCCATTCTCAGCCATTGTGGCCAACTGGAGAGTGATCCAGTGGATGGGAGTGCTCTCTCTCTCTCTCTTTCTCTGTCTCTCTCTCTCTTCCACCTCCAAATAAACCAATGATTTTTTGGAATTTGTATCTATATATATTTTCTTTTTCTTTTCTTTTTTTTTTTGACAGGCAGAGTGGACAGTGTGAGAGAGAGACAGAGAGAAAGGTCTTCCTTTTGCCGTTGGTTCACCCTCCAATGGCCGCCGCGGCCGGCGCGCTGCGGCCGGCGCACTGCGCTCGTCCGATGGCAGGAGCCAGATGCTAGGTGCTTTTCCTGGTCTCCCCATGGGGTGCAGGGCCCAAGCACCTGGGCCATCCTCCACTGCACTCCCGGGCCACAGCAGAGGGCTGGCCTGGAAGAGGGGCAACCGGGACAGAATCGGTGCCCCGACCGGGACTAGAACCCGGTGTGCCGGCGCCACAAGGCGGAGGATTAGCCTGTTGAGCCACGGCGCCGGCCTATATTTTATTTTTCTAATAATTCCTTTGCATTATGCTTTATAACAGTATTGGTCCGTAACAGATTGGAATTAAAAAAGAAAAAAAAGCTGGTCCTTCCTACAGGTGGCTGGGAGAGGCCTGATTTCGAGGCCATCGGCTCCTGCTAGCAGCTCACTGCCAAGACAGAAAATGCCCCTGATCTTTCCACCCTGGGGAGCGGCCCAGGCAGCTGTCCCTTCGACCATATGGGGGTGCAAGTGCCCCCTTCTCTGTCTGTCAACACCCTCTCTCCAGATCTCCCAGTCGGTGTCCCACCTGCACCCACCTGTCTCCCCCTGGCTCCCACAGTGCAGCTGCATCCCCTCGCCCTTCCTCTATCTTCTCATCTTGTGGCTGTGGATGGGACCACGTACCGTGGGCTCAGGTTCTAGACTTGAATACAGCAGGTGCACCACAGGTAAGACTGAAGAAAGAGACTAAGAAGAGCAGAGACAGGATGGGGGAAGGAGGGAGAAGAGACAGGCCCTGTGTGTGGTCTCCAGCAAGGGGAGTCTAGATCCGGGCTCCCTGGCACCCACAGCCAGAAAGGGGCTGTGCATGGATCCTGGGTGTATCCTAGCCTTGGTGTTCTGGGCAGGGGGCAGAGTGCTTGGGACCCCACCCTGTCCTCACAGAGGGGTAGGGGGTCGGCCCTGCAGGGGCCTGGAGGCCTCTGCAGGGAAGCGAGGCCAGCCCTCAAGAGGTCATTTCATCCATCCTCCTGCCTCCACCTGGGAGCGACACCTGGGCTTTTCCACCCCAACCCGAGCAGGAGCTGAGACACCAGCTCCCTTGGGAGTAGCCTGGAAGCCCCTGCCACACCCACATCACTTTGAGAGTGCCTTAGCTTTGGGGTCTCGCTGTGTGACCTCAGGCGAGTTGGTTAATCTCTCAGAGTCTCAGCTGACTCCTCTCTCAAACAAATGGGGGGTGGTGAGTGCCCGCACCTTCTCCTCACCCCAGGCTGCTCCCCAGAATGGCCCTCACTGGGAAACTTGAATATCACCCATGCAGCGGTGGGTTCAGCAATGTGGTAGGACCGAGGAGGAATGGGCTACCCAGGAAGGAAAGGGGGGCAATCTAAGAAGGCTTCCCAGAGGAGGCAAGTTGTAGACAGGAACGGAAGCTGGAGAAGTGGCGTGAAGGGCCAGCTAGCTCCTCCTGCAGGAGGCCTGGCCTCTGCAAAGCTGTATGGGACAGAGCGAGCTGCAGGAGCGGTGCAGGGTGGACCAGCTGGGCCAGCTCCTGGAATTTTGGCATGGCGTGCAGAGAAGCCAGCCAGTAGTGGGTGCCATTCCCCCAGGTGAACGGGCTGCATGCTCCCCGCCCTGCCCAAGGCTGGCCCCTGCCCCTGCCTCTGCCCAGCAACAAGAGGTGGCCAGGGGAGAACCCCACTGAGCCAGGTGTGCAGCCCTGGCTTAGTGCGCGAAGCTGCCAGCTCGCCACCAGGAGCCAGACGCCAGCTGGCAGGGACAGGCCAAAGGCCCGGGGGGAACAATGTGCTTTGTGTGCACTGGCACTTGTGGCTTTCCTAGAATGGGGGGGGGGGCTGACCCCGCCTCCGGCACTCACCCCTCCATCAGCAGCCAGGCCCTCCACAGCTGCTCACACTCACAGCGTGCCGCTGTGCGTCATGCACGTGCACACACACACAGGGGTCACCCTGTGTCCAGTGGGTCCATGGGGAGAGGGATCTGTCTGTACCAGACGGCACAAAGAGGCTGCCGGGTGGCAGCCAGGGAGAGCCAAGGGGACCTGAGGAAGAAGAAAGGCACAGGGATGGAGGCAGCAGGAGAAAGGCCCAGGGAGCTGGAACAGGAGGCTGCCCTGTCTGCTCTGTGGGCCCCTGGGCTCCAGCGGTGGAGAGGGGTCCTCTGCCCACTGCCCTGCAGGACCCCAGCACCCAGTCACCACACTGTGCCTGTCACCCAAAGAGCCCCACCCCCTCTCCGCCTCCTGTCCCGTGCCACTCTCGATGGAACCCTAGGGCCTCACCTTCCCATGGGAGGCTGAGCTCCTGGGCTTGGCCTTCCAGAGCTGGGCAGCAGGCTTGACTTGTCTCTTCTCCAGAAGCTCAGCTTCTTCTGCACACCCTGAGCTTCCCCTCCCTGCCTCCTCCAGGTGCCCAAAGAGGCTGCCCGGGGAAGCCACCTGCTGGCCAGGGAAGAGGCTGGGCCCCTTCCTCTGCTGTTTCCTGCCTCCCAACCAGGTCCCCAATCCCAGCCACAGTCTAGGGTGGAGTCTTCCAGGCACCCTAGCTGCCCTCCCCAGTCCTTTCTGTTGTCTAATCTCAGTCTCTCTTGCTGCATTCTTGCATGTTCTTGGGGGAGGTGGACCACAGTGGGGGGCTGCAGACCCTGGCAGGCGGGCTCCCCCAGCCAGCCCTGACCCAGCTGTCCTGCTGGGCCCCTGGGGCCAGGCTGGGCACGGGGTTACTTCCTGGAGGCAGCTTCTTACCCCAGCCCCAGGTTGAGCCCCCACCTTGACCTCCAGGATGGGCTGAGGTCTCTGGTCACATCTGAGGTTTGAGGGGCCGGGGATGCCCAGGCTCTGGGTTTCTCTCTCTCTGTCTTTTTTTTTTTTTTTTTAAGATTTATTTATTTATTTAAAAAGCAGAGAGAGAGAGAGAGAAATTTTTTTCCATCTGCTGGTGGTTCAATCCAGGGCTGGGCCAGGATGAAGCCAGGAGTCAGGAGCTTCCTCCTGGTCTCCCGCGCAGGTGCAGGGGCCCAAGCCCTTGGGCCATCCTCCACTGCCTTCCCAGGCACATTAGCAGGGAGCTGGATCAGAAGTGGAACAGCGGGGACTTGAGCTGGTGCCCTTGTGGGATGCCGGCGCTGCAGGCAGAGAATTAACCTACACCACGGAGCTGCCCCTTGTCTTCCTGTCTCCTGATTTCTCTTTCTCTCCCTCTCTCTTTCTATTTCCCCCTCCCTCCTTTTTGGTCTCCATTTGTCTCTAATCCTCTCCCTCCCTCCCTCAAGGTCTCAGTCTCCGTCCCTATCAGTGGCTGGACTCTCTCTGATGGAGCCGGCAGTGCTGGGGGACGAGAGAGGTATAGCTGTGGGGCTGCAGGGGCCGTGGCAAGGGGCACTGTGCCCATCAGCCCTCATCCTTGCCAGGGTCAGGGGAAACTTGGGGCCCAGCCCCCATCAGAAGCCTGGCTAGCACATCTGGCCAGACACAAAAGCCCTGAACAGCTGTAGGTTTCTAGAAGACAGATAGAGAAACCAAGAGCCTGGGCGTCCCCGGCCCCTCAAACCTCAGATGTGACCGGAGACCTCAGCCTATCCTGGAGGTCAAGGTGGGGCTCAACCTGGGGCTGGGAGAAGAAGCTGCCTCCAGGAAGTAACCCCATGCCCAGCCTGGCCCCAGGGGCCCAGCAGGACAGCTGGGTCAGGGCTGGCTGGGGGAGCCCACTGGCCAGGATCTGCAGCCCCCCACTGTGGTCCACCTTGCTCAAGAACATGCAAGAATGCAGCAATAGAGACTCAGGTTAGACAACAGGAAGAACTCATGCCCAGGACAGAGGGGTGGGGTGAGGGTGCCGCTGGGGAAGGCAAGAATCTGTGCCATTGGAGCAGACACCCCTGGAAGGCTGCAGCCGGTCGCCACCTCCCTCCGCCCCCAGCGGTGAGTCAGGGATTCCTGTCTAGCTTTGGGCAATGATACTTGACACCATGCTGGGTTTGCTCTCCAGCCACAGAAGTGAAATCTTCAGCCATCCTCAGACGCCTTTCCCCGCGGCTCCCTCCCGAAGCAGGCCCCTGCCTTCCTGTGAGTCACTCGGGCAGCAGAGCCCCTTCCTGCCCGGGCGCGGGGCCGGCCTCCACCAGCACGTGCAGAGCCCCCTTCTCCAACCCCGCGTCTCCTCGTCCACAGGCAGCTAATGCAGACAGCATCTGCCACAGCCAGGCACAATGCGGGCACGGGGCAGGCCCGCTCTGGAGGACTGTGAATGAATGAATGAATGAATGAAGCAGGGAATCAATGAACGCCACAGACGGTATAAGGGCAGGACACTGCCGGGAGCTCTGCCCGGGGCCTGCCGTGGGGCTCTCTCTCAGGCTCTTTGCTGGGCAAGCCGAGCCCACGCCTGCTTCAGAGGAGGCGGCCGGTACGCACTTCGGGAAAGGGGACCAGGATGCTGACCCAGGAGCTCCTGGGCGCCCAGGCCCTGCCAGCTCTGTTCCATCTCTCAGGAGGCCATGGGATGGGTGCTTGTGACATGTTTGAGAACAGAGTTGAGCTGGAGAACGCTGGCCCCCAGGACAAGGCGGCCTCAGCCCCCTGGCCCGCAGTGAAGGCAACTGGAGTGGGGCCCAGCGTCGGGTCAGGCAGGGGCGGCCAGCGGCCAGCGCAGGCAGGGACACACCTGAGGCTCAGGATGGCCCAGCCTCCAGGGGGTCCTTGACCTTGACTGTTGCCGGGGAGACTGGGCGGGGCTGAGGCTTGAAGCCCTGGGGCAGAGGAGGGGGCTGAGGAGGCAGAGAGACCCCGGGAGGAGGGGCAGAACATCCTCCACTTCCACCTCCCCCTCCCTAGGCAAGGCAGAGCGGAGCTTCCCTACGGCCCCAGCCCAGTGGCATCAGCTGAGGGGTCAGGGTCATTGCCTCAGGAAGGCTGGTGCGGTTCTACCAGTGGGTCTTTCCCATCCTCAACCCAGCGCCTACAGGAGGAGCCGCCCCTTCAGCAAAGACCCAGAGGGCACTGCGTGAGACACCCCCTCCCTGAGCAGGCCAAAGACAGAAGGAGACGGAGCCGCTGGTGGGTCAGGTGCTGGGGGTCAGGGCTAAGTGGTGGGGGGTGCAGAAAGCCAGAGACTTCCTGGAACCAAGTTCCAGGAATGGAGCTCACGCTGGGGCTGGAGCAGGGGTCAGCCGGTGGGGGACCGAGCCCGTCCGGCTCTCCCTTAGCCAGCCTGCAGATCGGAAGTGATGCTTTATTCAAGTTGCCAGGTGAAGCGCAAGTGTCTGACAAACGCTGACTCACTGTGTCCCAGAGCAAAGCTACGAAGGTGGCACCAGTGTCAGTCCCCTTTGCAGACAGGGAAACTGAGGCCCGCAGCCGGGAAGCGGCTGAATCAGGATTTGCACGCAGGAGCCTGCTGCTGCTGCCCCAGCAGAGCAGTGATAGATGGCAAGGCCTGGCAGGGCACAGAGCAAGTCAGAGATGAGGAGGCCGAGGAGGGGGGACCAGAGCCCTCCCTCAGGGTGCGCCTTGCCTCTCCCGGCCGGCCGGCCGACCGGGGCTGGAGCATGGACAGGGAGCAGCTGATGTAATGGCTCCCCTGGTTGGGCGCGGGCGATTGGCCCCAGGCTCAGGGGGTGTGCCGGCGATGACAGGGGCCCGGGCCAATGGCAGCGCCCGCAGCCTGGTCTCAGCTTGCCAGGGTGTTTCTATTATCCGGAGGAGAAAGCCATGGGGGAGAAGAGTTGGCCAGAAGGCAGGTTACACTTGCCGCTTGGTTAATTAACCAAATCCCAGCCCCCCCCCACCCTGGGGCCAGGCCTCCCCTCCACCCCGCCCCTAGCCACCGCAGGTGCCCCCCCACCCAAATTCAGGCCAGGCCTGGGGCTGGGAACAGCGAGGCCAGGCCCCCACCACCCAGCTTGCAGCTGCCTCGGGAGGCCCAGAGCTACCCGGTTTCTCCTGCCTGCCTGCTCCAGAGTTGGGGAGGGGGCTGCATTTGCCACCCTGCTAACAAAGCTGGGTGGTTGGGAAAAATAAACAGGCCTGGTGGGGGCAGGGGCTGACCCCACGGAAGGAGGCAGCCTTGAGAAAGGCCGGGCGGGTGGGAGGTCAGGGTGCGCACTGAGCAGGCTCACACGCACACTCACACACTCATATCCATTCCCATACGCTGGCACTCGCCCGCGTTTCTAGTCTCACACCTGACACATGCGGAGACGCACCTGTACACCGACATACACCCCACATCCACACACTCACGCACCCACCCCCATGTGGAGACACACCCCGAGGCCTCCACTCACATCCCTCCGCCCTCGTGCACACGCCACACGCCTATACCCACGCATATTACACAAGGCACGCTGCAACAACATCCACGCTCACGCGCGCGCACACACACACACACACACACATCCCTCAGAGGTTAGGAGCAGGCCAGGAAGGAGAGGGGCCTTCTGGGAGCATGGCTCGCAGGGTGCCTGCCAAGGGGTGGGCAGGGAGCCCGCGGGTGGGGGTGGCGCTGCGGGCCACAATGCAGAGGCCAGGGCGGTGAATGAAGCGGGCACGGCTCCTGTCCCCTCCCGCGCTGCCTCTCCAGCCCCCCCTCCCCAGCATTGTCTCCCAGCACTGCAGGCACAGTTCCCAGAGCTGGCTGAACTGAGGGCATGGCCAAATGGCTCTCTCCTGCCCTCCCAGCACCCTCTTCCCCAGGAAGGAGAACTGTGCGGAAGATGGGGAGAAGGAAGTGTCCCCAGATCCCTGGTGGCCCATCCCTGGGCCGACACAGGTGGCTTCTGGAGGAGCTCAGGTGCCGGGCGCTGGCCTCAGGGCCCCAGGCTCCACCGCCAGCCCCCCACCCCCAATCCAGCCCAAGGCAGGCACACTCAGGAATCCAGCCCCCCCCACCTGCCCCCCGCCATGACATTCACCCCACCTCCATCGCTGGGGTCCCACCTGCCCTCCTCCCAGGCTGGACTTGTCTCCTCAGCACCCCACCCCCAACCAACAAAGTGATGTGGACCACAGGCATTTTAGATTTAAAGGCAAGGGGTTAAGCTGCCACCTGTGACTCCAACATCCCATATGGGCAACAGTTCCGATCCAGCCCAGGCCAGGCCCCGCTAACGTGTCTGAGAAAGCAGAATGAGATGGCCCGCGTGCTTGGTCCCTTATCACCCATATGGGACACCTGGATGGAGTCCTGGGCTCCTGGATTCAGGATGTTGCAGCCATCTGGGGAGTGAAGCCAGTGCTCTGGCTGGCTCCCTGAGGTAGCAGAATGTGCAGAGTCCGCCACAGCTCCCCAATCTACCCTCCCCAAGCAGGGTTCTTGACCCATGCAAGGAACTTGCCACCCCCCTCCCCCAATTCTGGGACCCTCATTCAGTATCCTGTAGGTCTCAGCTCCTTCTCCCCCAGGAAGGCGTCCCAGATCTGCCCCAAGCCTTAGCCAAGGCCCCCCTTCTCTGTTCCCAGCCCCTGCATCTCTGCCATCCTGGCACTGGCACCAAAGCCTGTTTGCTCATCAGCCTTCATGTCCCAACCAGGAGGTCCAGGAGGGAGGGGTCTTAGCCATCCGTGAGTCTCCAGCCCCAAAGAGGCCTCCTGGCGCTGAGCAGGTGCTGGATAAATGCCCACCCATCACTATGCCCGTCACTATACAGGACTGGGGACCAGGATGCACAGCTCCTCCCAGACTGGCAGCAGGAGAGCAGGCTTGTCCCCCTCAACCCATTGCTTCACACTGCATGGCATGATGAGGCTGGCTCCCCCGCCCCCAGGAAGCCTGCACAGTCCACTCCTGTCCAAGCCCCCTCCCATTCAAGGCCTGCTCAGCTCCAGCCTCGGGGCTGGAGGCAAAAGGAGGCTCCTGGTGGCTCCAGCGAGCTCCGCCAGGGCTCCCAGTCTCCCCTTGAAGACAGAACTGACGGATGCACCCTGGGCTGGGTGCTCCAAAAAAGGGAGCCACAAATGGGGTAGGGGTGGGGGGCTGCTGCGGGCTCTGCCATTGCCTTCCTCACCCCCAGGCTCTGCTGTGGAACCCCAGGTCCTGGAAAACCCACAGCAGAGAAGGAAGACTCTGGCGTGGAAGTGAGAAGGAGCACGAACCTCAGAGCTTAAGGAGAGGAGAGAGCCGTGCCTACGGGGCGGCACTCCCTGCCCTGGTGTAGGCACTGCCAGCCAGGCAGGGAGCAGCAGGTGGATGGGGGCGTCTCCCCACCCTCCCTGGCTCTGCTCAGCCTCTGTGGGGGTGAACAGCTACTGTAACAGCAGGGCCATGAGTGGGGCTGTCCCCCCACCCTGGGCCCCTCTTGCCCGCCCGCTCCCCCGGCTCCCCCCAGCACCAGCCCTCCGGCCTCCCCAGCAGTGGCTCCATCACCCACTCCCCATCCAGGACACCAGCGCTCTCAGTCCAGGCCAGGAGAAATCAGATGCCCTGGGTGTGGGTGCCCCACAGCCGGCCCCCAACAATGAAGCACAGTAGACCCAGGGCTGACCGGACTGGAGGGCTCCCCCCACAGACATCCGGAACCCCCGCCACCTCCCCCCACATCTCCACGTCCCAAAGCCCTAAATGTGGAGCAGACGCCCCTTGGCAGGAGAGGGGACTTACAGAGGGCGTGTGAGAAGGTGCTGCAGCTCCAGGGGCAGCCACCAGGCGGGACCTGTGGCCTCGCTCCCACTGGGCCGTCCACGCAGACACCAGGAGGAGTGGGTTCGCTCCTGCTCCACCATCCACCTGCCCAGTGGCCTTGGGCGAGCTTCGTCTTACTGCCTGGAAGGCAGGAGCACTAATCCCTCCCAGCTCAGCTCCCCTCGCCGCTGATGGCCGTGATGACCCACGGACTTTGTCATTTACAGAGTGAAAGCTTTCTGGGTATCTTCCTTGTGGCACTGTCGTCACCGAGGGAGATGAACCCTCCTACCTCATTTACATACAGCAGCTCCACCTCCCTCCAGGACGCCCTTACTCAACAACCGCCAATGGCTCCCTTTGCCTACAGAGTTCATGGCCCTTTCAGAGTTCCTCCCATACATTGTCCACTTCCTGCCTTAGGGCCTTTGTCTGTGCCATTCCCTCCTGGAATGTCTTATACCTCACCACCTCTTGGATTTGCCACCATCCTTCAAGACCAAACCGTGGCACCTTCTCTCCCTCGAAGTCCCTCTTCGCAGCAGAGCGAGGGATGTGGGTCCCAGCAGGCGCCCTGGACGTGCTCAGGAATTGAAGGTCTGAGGACCACACCCTGACTCATGTCGTCCTCGTTTCACAGATGGGAACACTAAGGCATGGACAAAGGGCTCCGTCCAAGTGAGCTTTGGCCCAGGGTTTGACCCTGGAGGGCTGATCCTGGCACCTGCGCGCGTGCCTCTGAGTGCCACAAGGAACCGAACCGTGTCTGCTGAGTCATGCCCAGCCCAGGCCCTGGCTCACGGCAGGTGCTCGCGAGGTGTCTGCAACTCGTAGCATCTGCAAACAGCCTCAGCTTCCCATACGCCCACCTCGCTGTGCCAGGAGCCCCTCTGGAGCAAGGCCCTGTGGCTGGCTCAGCAGGGCTCCAGGCCCTGTGACTGAGTGTCTCTCTCCACTCGCCTGTAGACCCACGAGTGTCTGCATGCATCAGAACACCAAGCCAGGGTAGGAGGAGACAGGGCAGAAGCCCTTTGGACGGCAGCGTGAGGTGGCCTGGTTGCCCACTTGCTGCTGAACCAGGTTAGAAATTAACCCTCTCACGCAGATACAACATGGTGTCTGGAGAGCCCGGGGGGGGGGGGGGCAGCAGAACCATCCACATCTGACAGCAAGGGACTTCAGGAACCACCTGCCATGACTGTTGACTCCCATTTAACAGATGAGAAGACCGAGGCCAAGGAGCTGAGGTGCAGAATACAAGCTTGCAAAAGGCTCTGGCATTTCTGGGCTTTTCCTTCTCAGCCCATGGGAGGGCCTGGGGCCCCCTCATGTTCCCCATCCAGCCCAGTACCCAAGCGGTCGGAGCTTCTTGCTGATCCCAGCACTGGAGAAAGGGGTGCCCCCAGGCAGCTGTGCCCGGCCAGCCACAGGCCCTTCAAAGAGAACAGTGGAGAGAAGCTGGGAGGAGGCCAGCCGCTAATTGTGGAAAATAAACCCGGGACATCTAAACCACGCAGCCGAGGAGGGGCCGGGCACGCAGCCGCGTTTCCGTTCGTGCCCGCGCTCACCAAGCTTAATCGTTCATTGACAGCCGTTGAGTTACATAAGTTATGAGGATCCTAAAGAAGGATTGGGATGAGCTGTTGGGGGTGAGGAGGGGTCCCAGCAGAGCAGGCAGCCGGGGCCAGCTCCCCGAATCTGCAGACACGTGCCTGCTGGAGTTTGTGCAGCACAGGCTGTGTCCAAGTCGCTGACTCCTCACAAAACCACATGGAAAGTCAAGAGCGGTGCCACAGATTTCTCAGCTTAATAATGAAACAAAATCCACATCTCTGACTCAGAGCCGCTTAAGGATGGGCCGGTGTCTCCCCCCTCAGACTGGGCTCCCTGAGGTCGGGGCTGTGTCCTCCCTCAGACTAGATTTGAGCTTCAGGGTCCCCCAAGAGACTGGGGTCTTCCTGAAAGCAGAGGCAGGGAGGGCGCTGGCTCTCTCCTCGCGGATGGGGGTTCCGGAGGCAGGGGCGTGGTCTCCCTGTGACATCAACAAGACGAAGCAGGGCCCAGGAGCCACCCGCCCCGGCACGAAAGTGGCTCAGAAAGTAGAGTCAGAGTGGGAAGGGTTAAGGGCAGTTCGTGCCAGCTGCCCTCACGCCCTGCCCGCTGCCAGGCCTTGCTTTGGCCTCTGATGGCTTCCAGCTGACGGCTGGGCCGCCTCCATTCTGACCCTCGGGCATCAGTGGCCTGTGATGACCCCAGCCTGGGTCCCCCCAGCCGCCCAACTGCAACCGGGTGGCAGTGGGCTGCAGGGAGGGGTGGGCAGGCCCGCCCTGGGAAGAGAACAGGGAAGCAGCTTGGAGGGGATGCAGGGACTTGGGGTGCCAGCGGCTCCCTCTGGCCACGTTCCCCTGTTGCCTGGAGGCCCAAGGTGGAGTGACAAGGACCATCCTGCCCACATGGGCTGGTGTCTTCTGCTGCCCCCAGCCTGGGCAACAGCTCGTGGCTGCCCCAAGTGCCTCCTTGGCCATGAGTCACACTCCCGGCAGCCTGTGCCAGCAGAAGCAGCATGGCCCAGCCCACAGCCTGTGGAGGGCCCAGCAAGATGCAAGGTGCGTGGCCCAGCTGCACGCAGCCCAGCCTGCAGGAGGAAGCCGAACCCCTGCCGGATTCCTCCATAAGGGCTCCTTCCCCTTGGGGCTGGCTCTCCTGCATCTCTCTCTCACTTGCCCTCACAGCGTCCTCAGGCCCTTTAGAGCCCCGCCCAGATGCCACCCACCACAGCTGGGAGGGACACCCGCTGGTTCTTCCTTTTGCACCCTCAGCGTCTACGGATCCCGCCTGGGGTCAAACGCGATCACGCCGATCTCAGCAACCAACCCTCTAATGCTTGCTGCTCCCGGCTGCTCCCCGCCCCGGCGACCCGTCCTGGACAGGACTCTGAGGCCTAGAGGCTCCCATCTCGTGCGGTCCTGGAGACCCACAATGCACCTGTGTCCTTGAGGTACCACAGCTACACAGTGGCTCACGGCCAAAAGGCGGGAAGGCTTCTAACCCCCACCAGTCCCCTGCCTGGGCAGGAGACAGTGTGGGTTGACACGCGAGGCCAGCTGCCAGCGTCCATCTGACCGCCTCCCATGTGCCGTCCTCAAAAGGAAGAACACAAAGCCGCCTTTCCCGGCATGTGTGCGGTCAGTCCGATGTGCGGTGTGAGATTTGGAAGGCTGGGCGCCTACAGCTCCTGCTTTCCGGGGGACTGAGAGGTTGGGGCATTTGTGTGTGTGTTGGCTCCTGACTGGTCCTGGAGCTGGCGGCCCCATGACTGCAGCTCCCTGGTGGCCCCGTCTTGAAGGGGGCTCTTGGGGGTTCTGAAAACTCACTCCAAGTTTATTTGCTGGGTCGCAACTGTTTCACTCTCTGCAGTGAATGCTGCCTTCTGCACCCAGCCAGAGGCGACCCCGCTCTCGGCAGGGGAAGCCTGGGTGGCACCCAGTGCTGTAAGTCCTACTCTCGGACCCAGATGTGGGTCTCTAGCAGAGAGCAGGCTCAGAGGCGGGCGGTGGGGGCCATCAGCCCAGCTGGGATCTGCTCTGGCTCTTGTCACTTAGCCAGTGAGTGTCCTGGACCCAGCTCTCTTCTCTCCAGACGAGGTCTCTCCAAGTGGTTTCTTCCTTAGCCCCCTCTGTGTGTCTGAATCCCAGGCAGGGATGGTAGAGAGATCTCATCTTGGCTGTCAACTCTGATGGGTCAATAGTGACAGCCTGGACCTGGGGGAGAGGAAAAAGGGGGAAGCTGCTTCTAGACTGAACAGAGAGTGCTGGGATCAGCCAGTGATGCCTGCCTGGGGTGCAGAAGTGGAAGTGGGCAACCTGTGTGCTTCGTGATCGCTCACATACTTGAGAGAGAAGCGGACAGAAGATGCTTCCTGCTCCAAGCAGCCACATTCCTGAGTCTGCGCACTGATTTCCCTGACTCAGCATCTGCCCACCAACCCATTGCACCCGCCTGCTTTTACCCAGCTGGAACTCCGACCCTGCATTGGCACCGGCTCACCCCCAGCAGGTTTCCGAGTCCCGGACTTGACCTCAGCAAGTGCAGGAATTGACAAGGGCTGACTCCTTCCCCTGGAGAGGGGGCCCACCTCCTCCAGGAAGTCCTAACCTCCCCAGAGGCGCGCCCTCCTGTGGCCTGGTTCACACAGCTGGTGTGCCAATAGGTGCCAGGCAGCGGTCGGTGCTGCGTAAACCCCCGGATCAGCGGAAGAATACCCAGATTGCGTGCTGTGACCTCAGCAGCCGGCGGCTTCCCTCTTCCCAGCCTTGCCGCCTGCCTGTTCCCGTACCCAGATACCTCTGTTAACACCAACATCTGGCTCCTAAATCCCCAGGAAGCCCACGCACAATGGGACTCCCTGCAGCCCAAGTGAGTCACCGCGGAGCCCAAACGCAGCCGGCTGGAGCTCGCTGCCGGGGAGTCCCAGGCGCCCCTCCGAGGGCAGAGCCCCGTCCGTGTCCCCCTGGGGCACAGCAGGCTGGGGTGGGCGGGAGACCATTTTCCCCTGCGCCCACCCCACAACTGCCAGCCTGGGCTCCTGCTCCCTCGCCCGCATGGGTCCCGCTAAAGGGAAGCAGATGGTGCCGTGGCGGGCTCAGGCCCCCGTGAAGGCCACGGGCGGGGACAGCTGTGATTTACTGGTTCATAAACAGCACCCAGCGGGGCAGGTGCTGTGGTGCTTACGCCCCCCCCCCCCCCCCCCGGAGCAGAGCCACCGGGGCTGCTGGGTGAGTCCCAGCAGGAGGCACCTCATCGCTGGGCTCTGAGCCCGAGGCAGCCCGGCCACAGCTCCTGGGGGGTCCAGATGCTCCCAGCTGGAGAAAGTGAGCCCTGACCTCATGGCGGGAGGTGGCAACCGCAGAGGAGCCCAGGGAAGGGTGGGCAGGAGCTACTGGAGCCAGGGAGGCCACCAGAGGCCCATCGGGGCCCAGCCTGGACGGCCCAGCCCCAGTCCTGCCTCAGAGGGATGCGCTGGGAAGGCACAGCCATCCTTCTCTCCAGGGGGCCTGTGCCAGACGGAGACGGCCTGGGTTCACGTCCCAGCCCTACAGATCTCTAGCTGTGTGACCCTGGGCAGCTGCCTCAGCCCCTCTGTGCCTCGGTTTCCCTATCTGTAAAATGGGACATTTCCTCTGAAGACTCATATTAGGTACTGGACTCAAAATAGTGCCTAATATTTAGGGCTATGCATCTGGGGTGTGTGTGTGTGTGTGTGTGTGTGTGTGTTTAAAGATTTGTTTCTTTGTTTGAAAGGCAGAGTGACAGAGAGAGAGGAGAGAGAGATCAAGACCTTCCATGCCTGGTTCACTGCCTCAGGTTGTTGCATCAGCCAGGGCTGGAACAGGCCAAAGCTAGGAGCCAGGAGCTCCACGTGGGTCCCTCACTTGGGTGGCAGGGACCCAAGCACTTGAGTCGTAGCCTGCCGCCTCCCAAGTTCATTATCAGGGGGCTGGATCAGAGAAAGCCGATGCTTCATCTGGATCTGATAGTACATCATCATCATCCGAGGATTCAGATTCTAGTAATGAAGACTGATTCCCAGACTCTGCACTTAAATTATGAACTGATTTTGGATTTTTTTCTTTAATTATTAATTGTAAACAAAACAAAACAAAAAAAGAAGTGGAGCAGCTGAGGCTCGAACCAGGGCTCCGATAAGGCAGTCGGGTATTGTTAGCGCCTTAACCCATTGCAGGTGAGCGAACTGAGAAATGGGGGGCAGGGAGGCCTCAGCAGCAGCAGCCTCTCGGGAGGCTGTCCTTGCACAAGCCTCATTCCCAACCTCCCTCACCCCACCAGGATCCTCACGTGAGGGGAGGGACAGGGGGCTCCAGCCCTGCCCGGAAAGTGAACAAGCCAGCCGCACACGGAGGGCGCCGTGCCAGACACTGGTGCTTTATCCACACTTGCCCCATTTGGTCTTCAAAGTGGGTACCGCTGTCCCATTACGCAGATGAGAAGGTTGAGGCCTCGAGCTAAGGGCTCAAAGTCACACTGAGAGGAAGCAAAGAAGCTGGGGTTGGAGCCCCCGACTTCCCACCTCCACAATCTGAGCTCTTTCCTCAACAGCAGGCGTGACCCTTGACCACTAACGCCACAAACACCGAGGAGCTTCATTATAATAATATAGTAATAAATATTATTATTATTACTATTATTAAAGATTTTATTTATTTATTTATTTATTTATTTGAGAGGCAGAGTTACAGCAGAGAAAGGGAAACACAGAGAGAGAATCTTTCATCCACTAGTTCACTCCCCAAATGGCTGCAATGGCCGGAGCTGCTCTGATCCGAAGCCAGGAGCCAGGAGCTTCATCCAGGTCTCCCACGCAGGTGCAGGGGCCTAAGGACTTAAGCCATCCTCTACTGCTTTCCCAGGCCATAGAGGAGAGCTGGATCAGAAGAGGAACAGCTGGGACTCAAACCAGGACCCAAAAGAGATGCTGGCCGGCCCCTGAGGGCCTTCTTAACACTGAGACCTAGGAAATCAGCCTGGGTGAGTGCAAGCCTTGAGCCCACATTTGAATGAAACAGCTGCCCTGCCTTTGAGCCTCCTCGCACCCAGCGCAGTGGAGCCCGGTGACTCGCATGGGTCAGCCCCCAGGCTATGAACACAGCACCGCCTCATGTCCCCTCCCAGCCCCAGTCCCTCACTCTCTCTAAAACGTCTCCAGCATGCTCGGGGATGGATGAGAAGAGCACAGTGCCCGCGGGGCCCCCTCTTCTGTCTCTTGGGCGTAAGTGAGGTGCAGAAGGGATAAAGCCCTGGTCAGTGCCCCCACACCTGGTCGTGGGAGGCCAGCTCAGGCGGATAAGGGAGCTGCTTTCGGACTGGCCCCTGCACCTGCAGCACAAGGGGGACCCTCTGCCCGCTCCAGCGTCTCTCCATGGGAGAACACCCCAGCTCTCCGTGCTGCGGGGACAGTAGATGCCGGTCCTCAGTGAGGAGGGGAGCGGGATCGGCACACATCACATCACGCCTGGCACGGCCCCCATTGGCGGGCAGCGTGCCACGCGTCGGCGAGCTGTCTCCCTGCAGAGAAGGAATGGCACAGCCCCAGGAAGGCCCCTGTGCACCCCACCCTGCCCCAGGCCCTGCCTTGCCTTGAAGAGAAGGCAGGGGGAAGGGCAGTGAGGCCGGAGATGGACCTCAGGCTGCGTCAGCAGAGCCAGGGCGCGATCCCGCCCCTGGAGTCAGAGGAGGGAAGCCCAGGGTTCCTGCTGCCTGCAGATGCGGATCAGAGCGAGAACCCCAGGCTCTGCCCAGTCCACAGACCCGGCTTCCACCCCCAGGCCCAGCCCAGCCTCCAGAAGCCAGGTCCTGTGGAATAGAGGGCGCTAAAGTCTGAGGGAGGAGGCACTTCCCACTGCCTGGGACCTGCCTGTCTGAGGACAGAGGCGCGTCGCCTGCCCCAGGGAACACGAACTTCCCCATCTCCTCATTGTCCCCAGGCAGGACTAAGTCCCCTGCTATGCCCTCTACCCTAACCCCCATTCCTCCAGACTTGAGTCACTGCCCTCCTGATCCCCCGAGCCTTCCTGCACCACCACACAGGTCAGAGCCCCCACCTCTGCTGGTGGAGCAGCTAACGGGGTGGTGGACAGATCGCTCCCCATGGCATGCTGAGCCTTGCTCAGGCACCACTGTGGCCGGAAACCTGGTGGCAGGCCCCTGACCTTGCAAGCATGAGACACGGTCCAGCCACGCAGGGAGTTCAGCGGCATGGGGGCGGGGGGGGGCGCACTGCAGCACAGCAGTTTAAGCTCCTGTTTGTGAGGCCAGCATCCCATATCACAGAGCTGGTTTGAGTCTCAGCTGCTCCACTTCTGATCCAGCTCCCTACTGGTAAAGTAATGGAGGCGGGTCCAAGTGCTTGGGCCCCTGCCACCCATGTGGAAGACCCGGATGGAGTTCCAGGCTCCTGGCTTCCTGGTACAGCCATAGGGGAGTGAACCAGTAGATGAAAGATCTCTCTCATTCTTTCTGTCTCATTCTACCTTTCAAATAAATAAATAAATCTTTTTAAAGGGTGGGGGGCATTGGGACAGAGCAAGAGGATGACATAGCAAGTGGTCATCTAAGCATCACCTTTTCCTGGGCATCGCCATGGTGTCTCCTGAGCTAGGTGGGGCCTTGGGAGAGCAGGGCAGGAGCTCAGCTAAAAGTCGGACCACACCCTCCTCTAAACTAAGTCCCTAGAATATTCCCCACAGGCCCCTGTGATTTTCCTTCCCAGCACATATCGCAGTTTACAGATTTTATTTATTTATTTGAAAGGCAGAGTTACAGAGAGGCAGAGGCAGAGAGAGATCTTCCATCTGCTGGTTCACTCCCCAAATGGCCACAACAGCTGGAGCTGGGCCGATCTAAAGCCAGGAGCCAGAAGCTTCTTCCAGGTCTCCCATGCAGGGACAAGGGCCCAAGCATTTGGGCCATCTTCTATTGCTTTCCCAGGCCATAGCAGAGAGACAGATTACAAGGGGAGCAGCTGGGACTCGAACCAGTGCCCATATGGGATGCTGGCACCATAGGCAGAGGGTTAGCCAACCACACCACAGCACTAGCCCCTAAATTTTTTTTTTTTTTGGTAAGGCCGCAAGACGGGTGTGTGGGGGTGGGGGAGCTTCTGTCTACTGGTTCACACCCAAATGCCCACAATGGCCAGGGCTGGGCAGGGGCTGAACTGGGAACTCTGTCTAGGTCTTCCCCATCCGTGGCAGGTCCTCCAGGGCTTGAGCCATCAGCACTGGGGTCAGAAGCCAGGCCGGAAGCAGACCCAGGTACCCCAGTGTGGGACACAGACGTCTTTACTCACAGCCTAACCCGCAGGCTAAACACTGCCCCCACAATTCTGCCTCCTTTGTGTGGCTCCTTGTTTCAAGTGTCTCCCACTCAGACTCGGAGAGCAGGGCTCAGTCCTGCCCAGCGGGCTCACTCGCTGAATGAATGAATGGTGTCAGAGACAGTGCCACATTCTTGCTGCACCCTTCCCCTAGCACAGGACCTGTAGGTGCTCTGTGCCCAGACTGGACAGGATGGAGCCCGTCTTGCCAGAGCTAAGACCCCAAGGTCGACTCGAGAGCAATCGCAGGGCGATTCATCAAGGGAGACTTCCTGGTGGAGGGGGGAGATGGTTCCAGTCTCACATTGCTGTTTCTGCTCATCATCTGCTTTTGGCTGGGACTCCTGAGGGCAGAGGTTACGTCTGAGTCCTGGGCCATCCCCAGCACACCCCAGTGTCGACGGCGAGCTGTGACTCACAATGCATGGACCTTTCCTGGAGCCACAGCCCGGGGAGCAGATATTACAGTAACACTACTCACCACAGCAATGCGAGCAGCAGTGACCGCGCTTACGCTTGGAGCCCCCCCACCCCGAGGCCAGAGCCGTGACCTCACCCTCCGGGGTCAGCAGCAAGCAAGGACAGTGCTGCCCAGAAGCAGGGGGATGGCCAGAATGGCGCTGGTCTTCCCGCAGGGCGTAGCGTCTCCGCTTCCCCTGAGAGCTGGCTGCACCTGCTGTTCCCCCCCAACCCCAGCTTGTCTGCCCAGCAGCTCAGCTAGGGTAGCGGCTCCCCTGCTGCCCCTTCCCCAGGGGAAGGCAGAGGCGAAAGTGCGCTCCCCCCCTGGTGGGAGAAAGGGGAAGTGAGAGAGGCTGCCCCATGCTGCTCTCACTCACTCAGGCTGGGGAAAGTGGTGGCTGAGCATGTGGCCACAGTGGCCGGCTCCTGGCGCCAGCAGAAATCCTCAGGCCGTCAATAGACCCTGTTCAGACGCGCACGCTGACCGTGGCACTGAGTAAGCGCCGAGGAGGCACCTGTGGACTGAGGCCACGCCCCTGCCTGCCTCGGCCTCCCAGACAGGGTTCTCCTGGGACCACTTCCTCCCTGCGGGCATCCGCCCCTCTGGGGAAGCCTCCAAGGCAAAAAAAAAAAAGTAAAGAAAAAGAAAAAAAAAAAGAAAGAAAGAAACAGGGGCACAGGGTTCAGAGCCTCGCTGGCTGCTTCCAGGCAAATTACCCACCCTCTCTGGACCTGAATTTTCTCAACCACAACATGAGACTAAATCTAACATCTGTTCCGCCGTCGGGAGAATGCAGGAGACGCCGTCCTGGGCCTGTGGAGCGCGGGCAGCTGCCGACGGCAGCCACCCTTGGCCAGGCGCTGCCGCTGTTAACAGCTCCAGGCAGGACAGACTGAGTTCCAGCCAAGAACTGAGGTCTCAGAAAAGGGGCGGGAAGCGGGGCTGCTTGCAGCAGACCCCACCCACCCTCTGCGCCCCAAACAGCTCTCTCCCTTCTTCCCTTCCCGCAGGTTTAGCTGGGCCCCCCAACAAAGGCTGGTGCCACCCTGCTTCCCTTGCAGCTAGCTTGGCTGGAGGGCTGGCTCCCAACCAATGGGATGCTTCCTTAGAGGGAAGAGCCATGGCTTTATGCAGGCTTTCCTCCTCCTCCTTCCCGCTGGCTGGGGCACCAGCAGCCATCCTGGGCAATGAGGTGAGCTTGGAGACGGAAGCCCAAGCCACACCCAGGAGATCAATAATGCAGAAGCCGCCGTTTCTGGCAGCCTGTAGCCACCAAACCATCCCAGGAATGTTCGTCTCCAGAGTTCAAGTACGGGAACAGAAAATGCGCCTCTGTCTTATGTAAACCAAACCTTAGCTGATGCAGGCCACTCATCTGGAGGAATCACCACAAGACACGCAAGTGCTGAGCAGGGTGGAATGGGGGAAGTACCTGGAAAAGGAGAGTCACCATGAATGGGACATCCCCATTAGCAGAACTTCCTTGGGTGCATCCTGTGGGACCAAGAGGAGCCCAGGGGGAGATGGGGAGGGGTGGGGGACAGATGGATGGATGGATGGGAGGGATGGAGGGAGGAAGGGAGGGAGAGAGGGAGGGAGAGAGGGAGAGACCTGGTGGAGGCTCCCCTTCCAGGACCCCCCCTGAAGGAACAGCCGTCAGGTCGAGGCCACATTAGGTCCCAAGGAGCTGGCAGGAGAGCGGGCCCGGGGACCGACACTGTGGCATAGTGGGTAGAACCGCCGCCTGCAATGCCAGCATCCCATATGGGAAGAAGCTCCCGGCTCCTGGCCTCAGATCAGCGCAGCTCCAGCTATTGTGGCCATCTGGGGACTGAACCAGTGGATTGAAGACCTCTCTCTGTGTGTGTGTGTGTGTGTCTCTACCTCTCTCTCTCTCTGCCTTTGCCTCTCTGTAACTCCGCCTTTCAAATAAATAAATAAATAAATCTTTAAACAAAAGTAAAGAGAAAGAGAGACCAGGATGGGCAGCAAGAGGGAGACATGGGCCTGAGGGGGAGGGGAAGGGCTGTGGGCTCCTTCTGCCTGGGGAGGGAAGGCTCCCGTGGCCTCAGCGCCGTGGCTGGCTGTTAGGTGAGATCCCACGCAGAACTGCTCTTCCTCAAAGTCCCCAGAAAAAGCTGGCTGCCGAATTCTCAGTGTGACCGCGGCGAACGCTGCGCAGGGCTGCCAGGGGGAACAGAGAGGCTGTCACATCTGCCCGGAGGAGAAAAGCAGGAGTCAGGATCTGAGGTCAAGGTCGAGGCGAAGGACACCTGCGCCCCGCACGGGAGGGCCTGCACGGCTCCCCAGCCCTGCCTCCTGACCCGGCCTCTCCCCGACCCACACCCTCAGGGGCAGCTGGGTCTCTGCCGTCCACCTGTGAGACCTCGGCACCCACCTGTGTTCCCAGCTCTGGTTTCAGCTCAATCCAGCCCAGCCCAGCTCCAGCCATTGTCAGTGTTGGGGAGTGAATTGGCAGACGGGAGTTTTCTCTTTCTCTCTGTCTTTTACCTCTCAAATAATTTGATTTTGATTAAAAAAAAAAAACTCATTTGAGAAGTAAAGAGAGGGCTGGCGTTTAGTAGAATGGCTATGTCACTGCTTGGGATACCTGCTCCCCACAGTGGTGTGCTCGGTTCGAGTCCTGGCTGCCTCATTCCCACTCAGCCTCCTGCTAATGCACACCCGGGAGGAGCAGATGATGGCACAAGTCATTGGGTCCCTGCCACTCACATGGGAGACCCAGACTGAATTCTGGGCTCCCTGTCTCGGCCTGGGCCTACACTAGCTGTTGTGGGCATTTGGGGAGTGATATGGGCAACGGAAGATCTCCCTCCACCTCTCTCTCTCTCTCTCTCTTTTTTCTCTCTCTCCTCTCTTTGCTTTTCAAATAAAAGATGAAAATAATGTTTTCAAAAGATGTGACATCCTTCAAATAAATGAACAGCAATGAAGCCCACGTGACTGCAGGTGGCCTGAGGGAGAGGCGTGACTGGCCAGGGGATGAGGACTCGTCGGGGAAGGAATGGGAATGGAGTCATGAGTGAAAATGGGCAGCGCCCAGTGGCCTGGCCCTAAAGGCCTAGTACAGCCTCCAGGCTCTGGGCTGCACCTGCGTTAAGTCGGACAAGGTCAGGGTTTCGGCTGTGGGGCTTGGAATCATACAGCAGGGAGTATAAGGCCGCGTTATTGCTACCTGGCTCCTCTGTGTCTTTGTTTCTTCTTCCTGTTCAAACCAAACCAAAGCACTCCCCAGTGCCGAGCTCAGAAGCCTGCCAGGAAGACGGGCAGTGGGTGCCAGCCGAGGGCCAGGCACCCAGGACAGCCCCCGGGGAGTCCCGCCGAGCTGTGGACTGGAGGGTGAGCTGCAAAGGTCTCTGCCTTCTTCAGCCTTGGGACACATGGGTCTGGGGCCTGGGAGCCAAAACCAGGTCAGACCTGGACTGTGTCACCTGCAGGGGCCTGGCCCAGCACCTGGGCACAGCCCGGTCCGCTGCCCACACCCACACATGGGCTTTGCTTGCCCGCAGCCCCGTGAGCAGCCTCGTGGCCCCAGCGGCGCTGCCAGGCGGCTGCGACCTCGGCTCTGCACCCTCACCTGGAGTCCCTGTGGCTGACGCCTTCCTCACACCTCCGGCGCCCTGACCGTGTCACATGCTGTGGGAGTTGGCAGGGCCTGGGGGCCCACAGATGCCAACACAAACACCATTCCTGTGGGGGCAGAAGAGCCCACGGGGGTTATTTTTAACTTGTTGAACAGAGGCCACAGCTTTGGCCCTGGGAGGCCCTGGCGCTGGGGTTCCGAGGGGGGGGAGGAAGCCGGCAGGCTTCAGCTCAATGAAGCCCAAGGGCCTTGGGCAGCAGGGAGCCCAGGCCGTACCCCCACTTTGCTGAGGAAAGGGAGAGAGAGAGGAGAGCCCCAGACCAGAGCATGCCCCTTCTTGCCCCTGGTTCTGGCTGGGGCCGAGCAGGGCTGCCTCATCATTAAACCTGCACACAGGTCCCCCCCCTGGGGGCCGGAGAGAGGGGGCCCAGAGCCACACAGCCGCTCAGCAGTACCCACAGCCTGCCCCTTCACCCACCTGTTGACCAGTTCAGACAGTTCAGTAACTCTCCAGCCACACCCACGGGGTCACCTTGCTCCATCGTCCCCTGCCCTGTGCGCCCCCCACTTCCCTCCCGCCTCTCCCCAGCCTGCCACACCCCAGGGCACTGAGCCCCTAGAGTCCCCCTACCCCCCCCACCCTGCGCGCCTTAAAATGAGCCCCCAGGCACTGGCTCACCCTGCAAGGGCTTCCCAGGTGCCCAGGCAGAGCCGCTGGAGGCCAGCGCAGCACAATCGTGGCGGGAGGCCCAAGCGAGGACGTGCGGGCCAGGGCGTGCCTGCGTGGGGGGAACAGGACCAGGCTACTGCCAAGGGCTGCTGCCGGCTGCTGCCCAGCCTGTGCTCGCCAGAAGGGGGGTGGCGGGCAGACAATGGACCCCACAGCCCAGCCTCCCGGCCTTGGCCCCTGGAGCCGGACAGGCAGCCGCTGGCCCCTCACGTAGCCCACGTCCTGCCGCCTGGGTGGCCCTTATCACCGGGTACGTGCCAGGAGCCCACGTGCCCTCGCGCTACGGCTCAGGGGGGAAGAGACCAGTGGGGAAGTGAGGCTTTTTGTCCCTGCCTGCAAGGAGCCACGTTCCCGGGGGGGCCACATCCCGACTCACAAGTGCCCCCTGCCCTTGGACGCAGGGGCTTGGGGCAGGGGTGGGGGTGGAGCACAGAGAAAGGGAGAAGCCGCAGCATTCGTAGGAACACGGGGTCTGCAGGTTGTGAGCATCCGTCTTTCCTCTTTTTTTTTTTTTTTTCTTGGACAGGCAGAGTGGACAGTGAGAGAGACTGAGAGAAAGGTCTTCCTTTTACCGTTGGTTCACCCTCCAATGACTGCCTCGGCCGGCGCACTGCGCTGATCCGAAGCCAGGAGCCAGGTGCTTCTCCTGGTCTCCCATGGGGTGCAGGGCCCAAGCACTTGGGCCATCCTCCACTGCCCTCCCAGCCACAGCAGAGAGCTGGCCTGGAAGAGGAGCAACCGGGACAGAATCCGGAGCCCCGACCAGGACTAGATCCCAGTGTGCTGTGCTGCAGGCAGAGGATTAGCCTATTGAGCCATGGTGCCGACCCCATCTTTCCTCTTAACAGGATCAAATACCGAGTCCTCTTGTGTGATCCTCACAACTCTACCGGGCCAGAGAGGCACAGAGAGGCTGAGTGACTGTCCCACAACACACAGCAGGCACCGACAGAAGCAAGCTCTCAGCCTCTCCCCAGCAGGACGCAGCCCAGATCCTGGGGGCTCTAGGCCATGACCCATGTGCCCGGGGCCAGTGAAGCTCCTGTCGAGGCCTCACCTGGGAAATGGGCAGTGTGGCCTGGTGAGGAGGTGCAGCAGCATGGGCCTTATGCAGGGAAGGGGCTCTGAAATTCGTGCATACCAGCGGCACTGTGATGCAATGCGACTGTCCCTGGCCTGGCTGACTGGAGTCCACCTACCTGGCCTCCCCTCCCTGGGGCCACACCTACATGGCAGCCCCCTTCCCTGGTACTGAGACCCTGGCTCACACAGCCCATGCACTGCCCCTCTGCCTCCTGGGGACACTGGACTCTGCCTATGGCCCCTGCCTGTGGCCTGAGTCCCTGCCTCCCCAGCCATGCACACGGGCAGGCCTTCAGCAAGGTGCTCTGGACCCCTGCCCCAGGCTGCTAGCAGGAGCTGAGTGACCCGAGCCACTCCACAACCTCCCTGGGCCCGGCTCCCCTGCTGTGCAATGGTGCAGCAGTCCCTCACTGCACCCAGGCCGACGCCAATGCCCGAAGCCACAGGGACAGGACACACCCCTCCCGTGAGACCGCCCAGGCTCTCTGCCCGGGAGACATGGGCCTCCGACAGGGAGGGAGGCACAGGGATTTCCCCATGCCGAGCCAACCCCACGTTGGATCTGCTGGGGACCCTGACACCTTCCCGTGGTCATGGCGGGGGTCTCCTGAGGCACAAGAAAGCCTCCAGGAACAGGGAGGTGGCCAAACAGGACAAGGACAGGACTGGGGACTCTGGAGGACCTGGCCTGCCCCGCAGATATGGTTCCAGCTCCAGTGAGCTCCCAGGCTCCCAGAGGAGGCATTCCTTCCTCTCAAGGAAGGGGCGGCAGCCTCATAGGACAGGACAGTGTGTTGGGGGTGCCTGCCCGCCCCTGCCCTTGGGGAACCCCAGCCTGGGGCGTGCGTGCCAGTGAGGGTGGACATCTGTGTGTCCATGCCCTGCCTGGCTTCCTGCAGCCCTCCAGTCTGAAGGGGGAGACCCAGCTCTGTACTGAGTCAGATGGTGGAAGATGTAGCTCTCGTGTCAGGCTGCCCTCCCGGGTCAAAGGAGACCTGGTTCCTGCCTGGGCTGTGACCCTGACCTCGGGAGCCCGGTGGTGGAGGTTTGCATGTGTGAGCACGTGTGGACGTGGGGGTCTGCTTAACCCCCAAGGACCTCGCTCACCCTCCCCCTTTCCCGCCCCAGCCCCTACTGCTGGGAGGCCACAGAAGCCATGGGTAAGCAGAGGGCAGAACATCTCTCCCAGAGCCTCTGTGTCCTGGAAGATGGAGGAATTGGGGGGGAGAGACAGCAGGGCCATCTCATCTGGTCTGGGGGTGGCTGGGCCTGCTGCCCTGCACAGCTGGGCCACATCTGGCTTCCAGACATCCACCTCCTGTCCATGATTCACCCCATCCTCACATGTCGGCCGTGACACAGCACATGGGTGTCTGGTCTGATGGCACGCGCCCCCTCGCACACATGCGCATGGCTCCAGCGCGTGCGAGACGGGGTAGCTGGGGCCGCGGGCTAACAGGAGCCCCTTTTTTCCTCCCCATGGCCCTCGTGTCCCTCCTGTTCTGGCCACTCTGGGGGTGGAGGCAGGGGAGGCAGCGAGAGGAGGTCTAGTGTCCCCTGAGTCACCATGACTCAGTCTCCTTGCCTGGAATCGTCACACTGCACGAAGCTCTCCAGGACGGTGAGCAGGCCTGGGAGTCAGCATGGAGGAGGCCACACAGCAAGCCAGGAGTTTCCAAATCACCCCACCACCAACAACAACTCTATCAAAGGGAAGCAAATCACCAGGAGATCAAGGGTGAGGTAGGCACGGGGGATTACCGGCCCAGGGACTGGCAAGCAGAGGAGCATGGAACTTCCCTGTCCAGCGAGAGCCGGGCCGGGCCGCCCCCCTCAGACTAGCACTTCCACACAGGTAGGGGCTGCGGCTAGCCCACCGGAGTGAACCAGAGCTGAATGTCCCTCGCCGCCTAAGGCAGGCGGCACGTTCGCGTCTCCGGCATCACTGGGGGGTCTTCAGACTGGAGTGGGGAGGTCTGCTTCCTCACATGTAAGCCTCTAGGTGTCTAGCCCCAGTCTCCCACACTGCATCACGGAGGGGGGGGGAAGGGAACTGGGCTGGGGACGCCCACAGGGCGTGTGTGCAGGCCCCCTGGTAAGGGGAAGTCCAGCGGAGCGAGCAGGCGCTTTCTGGCACTCTCTCAGCTAGAGGGACTGCAGGGGCCTTGGGATCGGGGCAGCACCGGGGACGGGAGGGCCCCTAAGCCTGGGCACCTGTGTCTGTCACCTGGGGAAGCCGCACTAGGCAGGTTCCTGCATCCATGAGTCCAAATCGGCACAGGAAGTGGAGCCTCAGCCCCCACGGCAGTTCCTAACCCCACACTGCAGCCCACACGCCAGCAGGGAGAGAGGCTTCCTAAGGCTGTGGCTCTCTGGGCAGCGGACACCCTTGGCTGTGGAAGAAGCAGGAAACAGTGGCACGGGCCTGGGGACATCTCTCCACTCCCTTCATTATCTTTTATAGCTGAGCCGGCTCCCCCCAGCACCCCCACACACACACACAGCTCCCGTCTCTGCCTCTCCTCTTACACCTTCTTCTAGAAAATAAGACACAGAACCATGCAGCTCCTTCCGGCTGGCAGGGTCAGACTCTGTGTCTCCCCCATCAACAGCAAGAATTGGGCATCACCATGGAAGGGGGTGCCTTGAGATAGCAAGCCCATTGTACAGATGGGGAGAGTGAGGCCTGTGACTGCAGCAGCCCCAACAGGATGTGGTGGACCCCCACTCCACCCAAGCCAGGGTGGCCTCCCTCCCAGCCAGCCAGGGGCCACCCTCGGGTCAGGGGCTTGTCTCCAGCTCTCTGAAAGGGGTTTTGCTGCAGAGCGGACAGAAGGGGGCCAGCTCCAGCACTAAGCCTGTGGAGGAATCCCTCACGCCGCCTCTGCAGGACTCCAGGATCTCCCACCCTGTGGGTCTCTGCTTGGCTCCCAACAGGAGGGATCCTGGGGGGCGCAGGCTGCTGTGTGCATCCAGGCCAGAGTGGGCCACCTGGAGAGGCCACCAAGAGCCTGGGTGGAAGGGCAGGCAGAAGTCCACGTGCTGTTCCTGGCCCTGGGCCCCAGCCAGATGGCTGCAGCGAGGCCCACTTGGCCAGGTTCCCCCACGTCCAGTGTCCCTCTCCTCTCACCCTGACCCTGGTGCCATTAGTCCTACAAGCCCTGTGCTTGCCCCGGCCAGATGCCTGAGTGTAGACCTGGGCCCCAGGAAGCACACCCTCCCTCACCCATCCCTGCTCATCTCCTCCTCTCCCCACAGGAGCCAACTCGGCAGGGCCACAGGGCCCAGCACTCTCTGCAGGGCTGTGACCCTCCCAGGAGAGCCAACCCTGCCCCAACCCTGGGAACAGGGCCGTGACACTCCCCCCCAAACAACCCTGGTGAGCCTCTTACAGGAAGTCACCCACCCGCTCTCCTCTCTGTCCCTGTTGTCAGCCTCTGCCATCTCTCAAGGCCACAAACTGCTAGGCCTGCTTCCTGCTCTTCGGGCAAGGACGCGGCCTCCCTCTCATCGGATGCCAAGGCTTGATGCCATGGGGCTCCTGTCATCAGCCTCAACCCTCAAGTTCATCCTCTGTGACCCTGACGGAGGCTCCAACCCACGACCTGCGGCTTCCGTCCATCACCCTACTTTCTGCACCTTTTTGGTGAGCTAGCTATTTATTGATTCCTTTTTTTACATTGCAATAAAATGCACAGAACATGAAACTGACCATCTTTGCCATTTTCCAGGGTCCGTGTCGGGGGCAT